>CM038038.1:75567485-76964985 GCA_021397845.1 Areca catechu | reverse complement strand
ATTCGATGGAGTCTCTTATGATGTGTAGGGGTACAACTATGATCTCATCCCATGAACAAGTAAGGTGAAAAAAATTATTGAAATTATTTCAAAGATTAGATCTTATTTGCAGTAATTTAATCTTGATAAATTTGCTATTTTTTATCTGAAATACAGTTAGTATGATTTAATTTTATGTTTAGAATATAAATCATAACTTAAATTTTAGCATTATGATTATATTGTATAGTGTAGATCTAAAAGTATTTAATGTGTATGAGATGCATATAAATTATTTAGATCTAAATTTAACAAAATTAAACTTGATTAATTGCTAAAATTAAGAATTGAAATATTAGGTCTAGAATTGTGAATTAAAATCTAATGCCAAGTCATAAAACTTGGGCTATGGATTAGCTTGAATCAAGTCAATTTATCAGGTTAGACCTAAGATTACAATTTTGATTAATATGGACCTAATAGAGAAATTAATTTAATCTAACCAAAAGTTGTTTAGGATTAGGTCAAGGATTCTCTAGATCAATTGTATAGATATAGTTGATCAAGTTCATATTTTATTAAATGGACTTGATAATGGCTTAGTGGTTGGACCTGAGTCATTAGGCTAGTCTAATTAAATATGATGAACTAATTGGTATCTAAGGTAAATTTGATAGTCTGATCATGGTTATTAATTGGGGCTATCTATTACAATTTATTGGTATATAAGGAAAGAGGTTAATGGAGGAACCCTCCCATCGATCTCACTTACTTGGCCAATATGGTTGATCAAAATTTGATCAGATATCTCATTGATTTGAGTTAATCCATGCTAGTAAGGATGATCGAATGAATATTTTAGATACATTTGGACCAATTTATCTTCAACTCTTATCATAGACTTGGTTAAGTCAGTGGGAGGATTGTTAATTAGTTTATGTCTTCTTCTCTCTTCTTAATCATTTAATAAAATTCTCTAAATTATTAGATCCCCAAAATAACAAAGTTATGGGGATAATCGAGTTATAGCCTCCCATTAAGAGGATGGTAAAGGGTTCAATAGTTAAGATGATTATTGGAGGCCTAAAGGTCTGGTGCTTATCTCGCTATTAGAATTATCATTCATATTATGATGATTTAATTGCAACTTTCTTAATGGTGGTCAGGTGGGCTAGCTAAAGTTGAGCTTAGACATTCATTGGTCAGAAGCATTGAGCTTATCATGTTAAGGGTTGGACCTAACCATGACTTTTAGTGGAGGCCCAAGGGCCCGCTGAAGAGGAGCTTGGGGCAAAACTATTACTAGAAGTTATTTAGAGAAATAATTGGTATGAACCTACCTTTAAATACACATGGGTAGGTTAACTAAAGTCGGGTTTATGTGTAGTCTATTAGATTCTAGTACCTGCTAAGGAATTAATATAATTCCTTGAATTGGAAGTAGAGGATACAAATTTATACAAGATAGTGGAAGAACTTTAGACTAAAATTCAAGTCTTTAGAATTAAATGATTCATATGCTAATAGGTCTTTGTTATCTTTTAATTAAAAATGGCTAATATATCATCACTCCGATCATTATTAGACAATGAAAAGCTGATAGGATCCAATTTCAATAATTAGTATCGAAAGCTAAAGATCATCTTGGAGCATGAATGGATCTTGTACATGTTAACAGATCTGACACTTGAGGAGCCTGCTTTGAACACACATGGTGCGAACCAAGATACTATAAGTGGCTTAATGACTGAACCACAATTTGTTGTATTATGCAAGCACTATGAACGACAAATTCAATCGTATTTGCAAGGATGCTTAGCCGGAGGATATACTTCAAGTGTTGAAAGAATCCTTCGATACTCCCGATGATGTTGAAAGGTACAAAACATCTTATACTATCTTCAATGCCAAGATAAGGAAAGGGGTGTCGATCATTGATCATGTATGTACATGATCAAATTGATCGAGCACCTTAGCAAACTTGGATTTTCCTTGCATGAGCAGCCAGGGAAGGGTGCAATTTTGAATTCTTTGTCAAAGTCCTATATCGACTTTCTTAGTCATCATAGAATGATTAAGCCTACAGTTAACTACCATAATCTATTATGGTTGCTGCAGACTTGTGAGAAGGATCATCAACACTACAAAGGGTCGGTGAACATAGTGGGAGGTTCTACTTCGACGGGACATTATCCCTTTAAGAAAAAAAAGATAGTGTAATGTGCTGCAGTAACTCAACCAAGTCAGACCAAGAAAATCAAGTTTGACCAGAGTTAGGAGAATACTTCTTCTATAGGAAGTAGGTGTTAGGAAATGTGTCCTAGAACCAATCATCTAGGTTATAGATAGTTGAGCTCTTTATAATTTATACATGAACCATTAATGAAATAAAAATTATTTTTGATAGTTCATCTCTTTTTGCATCTTCCTTTAAACTCTTTTGAGATGAAGTCCTTAGAACTACTTCAATTCAATAGACAAGGATTTATCGAGTAGTTTTTAAATATGTTCACAACCAAATAATATGTTGTTACCTAGGATGATAATGTTTATCAAGTATAAATCATTGTATGCCATATGGGTTAGTCATCCTTATGACCAAAAAGTGTAGAAACACTAGTATGGCATGCAGGTCAGTGTATGTGTACATTACACTAAACGTGACCAACTTAATTAAGTGCTCTACTATCAAGAGTATCTCAGAGTGGTGCGGACACCAGGATCAAAAAGAGGCTACACCCAATTCATAACTATTTATGGATTGCTTAGGCATTTGAGTCCATCAGTTTTGAGTCCTGTCAGTCCTGTAATAGAGTCAAGTCAACTGAGTCCATTTGTTCTCATTTTGAGTCATGTCAGTCTTGTAATATGGTTGAGTCAATTAAGTCCATTTAGTTTTTGAGTCCTGTAATTTTTTTTCATTCAAGTCAAGTACAAGAAGAGAGCCACTAGTCCCTACTGAAGCAAAAAAGGTAGACTTCATGCGCCACCTCCATTGGTCCCCACTAAATCTAGGAAGGAAGACTTCATGCGCCACCTCTACTGGACCCCACTCAAGCTGCCCCAAGCACAAAAGGAGTCAACTTGGCACCCTTGGCACCCTCGTGTTTCATGCAACCACTCCAGCAAAAATGGAAGAAAAGTGGCGCCCAAGCATTGAAGTGGTCCCCCTCCTTATTTCATGCAAACCGCCTAAGCAAAGGAAGAAAGCAAGTAGGCACCCCTTGTTTTGTCTCTCCTTATTCCCATGTATAACAAACAAAAATGGAAATAAGGAGGCACCCCCTCTTTTCTCTCTTTATTCCATGTATGCAGTTCAACGCTCAAAGGAAGTCTAAGAGATCTAGATGAATTATAAATACCCATCATCCCTCTTATAAAATCAGATTATTGAATGAATGAAAGAATTCTCTTCTTTTAGTTTCCTATGCTCTTGAGCATTGATACTTTGTGAGGGAGAGGGTTAGAGGCCTAAACACCAGTTCCAAGTACCCAAACCCTAGCCTTAGCCACCATCTTCAAAGCAACCAAGCAACCTCCCCTCACTAAGCCGCTAAGCCCCTTCTCCATGCTAAGCACCATTAGCTTCTTCTTCTACCTCCTTTCTACTTCTAACTCTCTACTTCATATTTTCCCACTTTACGGATCCCTAATCCTTGGTGTTTGCAGGATCCCTCAGGTGCTACGATTCTTGGAAGAAGTCCCCCTTGCCTTTGGAACCATCTGAAGAAAAGCTGGAACATCCGTGGGAAATAGGTTCTTCTTCCAGGCACCAGTCCCGAGGGCTGTGTGATCCAATCTTTTAAGAAGAAGACAATCATTGCCAGCTATGCAAACCCATCCCTTCTCACAAGTTCTTTTTGTTGAAAAAAGAGCATGTTCTAATTAGTGGTTTCTCAACCCTAGGATCCTGTTTTCTTTAGTATTTAGTTGAATCCTAATCTACGAGTAGTTGCTATAATCTTCGCATAATCAATCCTTGTTTGCTCTTACTCTTTACGGGAAAGTAAAGCCTTATAAAACCTGAAATCATTACTCTCTAAATCTGAATTTGCCTTATGTTCCTCTCTTGCATGATAATATCCTGTATCAGTTTGGTATCAGAGCAGGTTAGGACATGTTTATAGTTCTCAAACAAAAAAAATAAAAAAAAATCAGCATGCTGAAATTTCTGCATAGTAGTTCTAAACCTAGAAATTGCTTTCACTAAAATCTTTAGATTAGCCTTTATCTTTGCATCCATCAATCATATAATTAATCCTCATTAAATCTGCAATTTTCTTCTTAATTTCAGATCTGCAAAATATAAAAAAAAATATGTATATTTTACTTTAGATTTTCATGTGTGTGCAAGCATAACTAAATTCACTTAAGGGTAATCTCTCTCTCTCAGATAAGGGAAGGATTTCATCACATTTTCTTGGCCCAAAACAACCACCCTCATCTCGATCCCAAGCCTAATTAAAATTAAGTAGAAACCTAAAGCAGCTAGGGACACCAACAGGTCAAGTTTAAAGTATTGTGATAAAACTAGTGCACTCAATCCTTCAGTTATTTCTTGAAATTGGTGTCTAGAAATGAGGTCCAATGGCAAATGCCTTAAGCGGACTTATGGTTCTTTAATTAGGACCCTGCGAGAGCAAGGGGAGCCTCCCACAACCCCACTTCTTACCTTGCTAGTGGAAAGGATAATTGTTGAGTTGGTTGTAAGTTGAGTTGATTCATTCTACTTAAGCTTCTAGGTTTAGGAGACCCTTAAACGAATTTGTATGCTGCATGACCACTAGGTTAGGAACCCATTACCATCAGCCCCAAACCCAATATAGTTTAACCATGGAGTCCAATCTTGAAACCCAATTAAGGGCCATTACTGAACAGCTTGCCTAATTGAACCATAGGTTTACCCAAATGGAGACACAGGTCGGAACCCTAGAAGAAACTCATGAGACCCATACTGAGCATGAACTTGAAACACCTCCCAACCTTAGAAGAGCCCCATGCCATGACCCAATCTTGAAGCTTAATCAGAGGAGACCCAATCATGATTTCATAGACCAAGATGAGAGAGCCATTAGGAACATTAGGTTAGAAGCATCTACATTTGATGGTAGTCTTGACCCTAAGGTATACACTGATTGGGAAGGAGATATGGACTAGTACTTTGAGTGGTATAAAATGTCTGAAGAAAGGAAGTTTAAGTTTGCTAAACTCAGGTTAGTTCTCCAGGCTAGACTATATTGGGAGAATGTTGAAAGAATTACTAAGCAAAGAGGAGACATATCCATAGCTACCTGGAGAGCCATGAAACTTAAGCTTAGGGAAAAGTACCTCCCTATATCCTATCACCAGAGATTTTTAGATCAATGGCAGAGGCTGAGTCAGGGAAACAAGACGTATCTGAATACATAGCCAAATTTGATGAATATGTTATGAGGTGTAGCATAGATGAGTCTGAAGCTATGACCCTGTCTAGATTTAGGGTTAGACTACGTGAGGACATTTAGAGAGAATTATTTTTAAAAGTCGATGATCTTGAATAGGCTTATCAGATAGCTAGAGACTACGAGAGATTTCAAAGGGGACCCTTGATCCATCGACCTGAACCCACTAAGATGGTACCCCTAATCAGAAACTAGGATATAGTCAAGTGCACCCAGGCCGACCTAATCCTAGCACCCCATTGACCCGTAAGGAAGATAAGGGTAAGTCACCTGAAGTTCAAAGGAATCCCAATCCTAATACTACTTATTTTAGATGCCATAAATTGGGACATTATGCTAGTCAATGCCCAACCCGATCCCTACACATAGGAGAACTAAAGGAAGAAGATCCTGAACCCATTGATGAGTATGAAGAAGTGTATGAAGATGGAGTACACTTAGTGGATGAATATGAAGGAGATAAAGAAGTCATTGAGTCATCTGATTTATTGGGAGTTGTTAGATATATCTTAACCCAAACCAAGGCACAAGAGGATTTGCTAGGACCAACATCCTATAGACATTTGTGAAGTTAGGAGAAAAGGTATACAAGATCATCATAGATAGTAGAAGCTGTGTTAATGCCATCTCAATCAAAGCTGTCAAAATCCTAGGCTTATCTATTGTTTCCCATCCTAACCCCTATAAGATATCCTGGATAGACTCAACTTCCATCCCCATTAAACTTAGATGCCAAGTCATGATCCAACTACAATCCTATCAAGAAAAGGTGTGGTGTGGTGTCCTTCCTATGAAAGTTAGCAGTATCATCTTAGGTTGACCTTGGTTATATGACCATGATGCTACCCTGTATGGTCGATCCAATTCCTGTTCCTTTAACCACCATGGAAAGAAGTTTGTGATAAACCCCACTCCATCTAAGGATAACATTAAAAGGGGATCTAGTAACTTGAAAGAAAAGAAACCAGGATTAAATCTAATCAATGCTAAAGAATTGGACGTGAGATCACTAAGGGTTCTCCAGTTTGGATTTTGACCACTAAGAAAGTTCATGACCATCCCCAGGAGGAGCACCCTCAAGAAGTTATGGAGTTTTTAAAGGAGTTTTAAGATATATTTTCCGAAGATCTATCTGACCACCTACCACCTTTAAGGGACATACAACATGACATAGATCTAGTCCTAGGAGCCACTTTGCTAAACCTTCCATATTATAGATTGAATCTCACTGAGCACTCAAAATTACAAAAATAAGTTGGAGAACTCCTCAAGAAGGGATTTATTAAGGAAAGCCTGAGTCCATGTATAGTACCTGCCCTTTTAACTCCCAAGAAATATGGTACTTGGAGGATGTGTGTTGATAGTCGAGCCATTAACAAAATAATACTTAAGTATCATTTCCCCATTCCCCGTTTGGATGACATGCTAGATATGATGGCCGGAGCAACTATTTTCTCTAAGCTTGACCTTAAGAGTGGCTATCACCAAGTTAGGATCAGACTTGGGGATGAGTGAAAAATAGCCTTTACGACTAAAGATGGTCTTTATGAGTGGGTGGTGATGCCTTTTGGATTGTCCAATGCTTATAATACTTTCATAAGGATCATGACCTAAGTTCTAAGAATGTTTATTGAAAAATTTGTTGTGGTTTATTTTGATGATATTTTAATCTACAGTAAGACTAAAGAAGATACCTAAGCCATATCCGATAAGTCTGTCAAGCCCTTAGGAAAGATAACCTCTATGCCAATTTGAATAAATGCGAGTTTTTAACCCATAGAGTCATCTTTCTAGGATTTATAGTGACTCCCGAAGGAGTATCAGCTGATCCAGAAAAAATTATGTCCATAGTTGAGTGGCAGTACGTACTAGTGTACATGATGTGTGTAGTTTCCATGACCTTGCTACCTTCTATAGATGATTTATTCGGGGATTTAGCTCGATAGTTGCACCCATCATTAATTGCATTAGGAAGGGAACCTTTGAGTGGACTAAAGTTGCAGATAAAGCCTTCTTAGACATTAAGGAAAAGATAATCCAAGCATCCATTTTGAGGTCAATCGATTTTTCAAAGGTTTTTGAGGTTGCTTGTGATGCTTCTGGAATTGGTATAGGAGGAGTCCTAAGTCAAGAAAATCATCCCATAGCCTTCTTTAGTGAGAAATTGAATGAGGCTAAGCTTAGGTACTCAACTTATGATAAGAAATTTTACGCGGTAGTTCAAGTCTTGAGATATTGGAGACATTACCTACTACCACAGGAGTTTATTTTATACTCTGATCATGAAGCACTCCGATTTCTTAATTTCCAGAAGAAACTAAATCCAAGGCACGGTAAGTGGGTAGAGTACATTCAAGCTTACACTTTTATTTTGAAATACCATACTAGAACTGAAAATAAAGTTGCTGATGCCCTTAGCCGTTGATCAATGCTCTTGAATTTTGTTAGAACTGAAGTCGTAGGATTTGACAAACTGAAAAAGGAATATGAGACATGTCTCGACTTTAGCACGATCTATCAATCTATGAAATAAGGACTGTCTAGTTCGTATAGTGAGTATACCCTTCAGGATGGCTACCTCTTTAAGGACAACAAGTTGTATATTCCCAGGACTTTCCTTAAAGAATTTCTAGTTTGAGGAACTCATGCAGGAGGTCTAGCTGTTCACTTCGGTAAGAACAAGACCGTTCTAGCAGTTGAAGACTAGTTCTATTGGCTAAGTCCTAAAAGGAACATCGCCCAGATTATGGCTAGATATCGAACTTGTGCTGTTGCCAAATAGCAAAAGCAAAACACTGGCCTTTACATCCCGTTACCTATGCCCGATTGTCCTTGGCAAGTCCTTAGTATGGATTTTATATTAGGATTGCCTAAGACCTAGAGGAGACATGATTCAATCTATGTTGTGGTTGATAGATTTTCTAAGATGGCTCATTTCATACCCTGTTCCCAAATCTTTGATGCCTCCAAGGTGGCTAAACTTTTCTTAGATGAAGTGGTTAAGTTATATGGCCTACCAAAAATCATTGTATCTGATAAGAATGTCCGCTTCATGAGCTACTTTTGGAAAACCCTCTGGCACATGTTAGGAACTAAACTCAAATTTTCTACCTCCTACCACCCTCAAACTAATGACCAGACTGAAGTAGTGAACTGAAGCCTTGAAAACTTGTTGAGATGTCTTGTAGGTGAGAACACTGGAAATCGGGACCTTTTGTTACCTAGAGCCGAATTTACCTACAACAGTTTAGTTAATAGGTCCATAGGCAAGAGTCCATTTGAGATTGTCCATGGTTATAAGCCTAAGAAACCCATAGATCTAATCCCTTTGCCCATACATGTACGAGTTTTTGAGTCAGCTGAATCATTTGCATAACATGTTAGAGATCTGCATAAGGAAATTACCAATAAGATTAAGGTGAGCAACGATACTTATAAAAACATGACTAATTTTCAAAAAAAAAGTTAAAAACTTTGCTAAGGGAGATTATGTGATGATTAAGCTTAGGCATGAGCGATTTCATTCGGGAACCGTGAAGAAGTTACATGCCCGTGGAGCTGGACCCTTCAAAGTGATAAAAAAAGTTAGACCTAATGCCTATGTGCTCGAGTTACCACCCGAATTTGGCGTTAGCTCAACCTTCAATATCTCAGACCTAGTTGAGTACAGGGAGCCAGCAATGATACCTAGTGAGCCTTTTGGACCTGATCCTATTCTTGAGAGCGAACCCATACCTGAGTGTCCACTAATAAATTTACCTAGAAAAGGAGAAAGGATTGAGCGTATCCTAGATGACCAAGCTTTTATTACCCGGAACAAAGGCTACCAACATTATTTAGTTCATTGGCAAGGTTGACTAAAATCTGAGCATTTGTGGATCACTCGAGAGGATCTGCAGTGCCTCAATCCAGACATATTTGAGCAGTACCAGAGTCGGCTTGACCCTTGCTCGATAGGGTCGAGTTCTTCCCATCCCGGGAGAATTGGTGCGGGTACCAGGATCAGAAAAAGATTGCATCCAATTCAGAACTTTTTATGGATTGCTTAGGCATTTGAATCCATCAGTTTTGAGTCCTGTCAGTCCTGTAATAGAGTCGAGTCAACTGAGTCCATTTGTTCTCATTTTGAGTCCTGTCAGTCTTGTAATACGGTTGAGTCAATTAAGTCCATTTATTTTTTGAGTCTTGTAATTTTCTGTCATTCAAGTCAAGTCCAAGAGGAGAGCCACTGGTCCCCATTGAAGCAAAGAAGGCAAACTTCATGCACCACCTCCACTGGTCCCCACTGAATCAAGGAAGGAATACTTCATGTGCCACCTCCACTGGACCTCACTCAAGCCGCCCTAAGCACAAAAGGAGTCAACTTGGCGCCCCCCTGTTTCATGCAACCACTCCAATAAAAATGAAAGAAAAGTGGCACCCAAGCATTGAAATGGTCCCCCTCCTTATTTCATGCAAACCGCCCAAACAAATGAAGAAAGCAAGTAGGCGTCCCTTGTTTTTTCTCTCCTTATGTCCATGTATAACAAACAAAGATGGAAATAAGGAGGTGCCCCCTCTTTTCTCTCTTTATTCCATGTATACAATTCAACTCTCAAAGGGAGTCTAAGAGGTCCAGGTGAATTATAAATACCCATCCTCCCTCTTGTAAAATCATATTATTGAATGATTGAAAGAATTCTCTTCTTCTAGTTTTCTATGCTCTTGAGCATTGATACTCCGTGAGGGAGAGGGTGAGAGGCCTAAACACCAGTTCCAAGTACCTAAGCCCTAGCCCTAGCCACGATCTTCAAAGCAACCAGGCATCCTCCCCTCACCAAGCCGCCAAGCCCCTTCTCCATGCCAAGCACAAACAGCTTCTTTTTTTGCCTCCTCTTTACTTCCAACTCTCTAGTTCGTGTTTTTCTCACTTTATGGATCTCTAATCCTTGGTGTTTGCATGATCTCTCAGGTGCTACGATCCTTGAAAGAAGTCCCCCTTGCCTTCGGAACCATCTGAAGAAAAGCCGGAACATCTACAGAAAATAGCTTCTTGATAAGGGATGGGATTCTAATATGATGCAGGATGAACATGAGAAAAATCATATTAAAGCAAACATATAATTTTAAATTTTTTTATGGTTGGATTCTCAAAACTAGCTAAGACTAAGTTAGGGTTATCCTGTATCAATCAGTACCCTATCCACATGCTAGAACTATCAAAGAAATAAAGCAAGTAAAGGATCCTAGGTCTAAGAAGGCCTATTAGGAGCATGTTCAACTTCAAGAAATCATAAAAAGTGAAAAGGGAAGGGGCCTACATACCTAGCAATGATTTGCATGATGTCGTGAAGAGATCTCTCAACTCAGATAGGTGGTTGGATGATCTGGTCACTTTTTCGCGGATCCAGCATCTTTTTATCAGCTTCGTTCGGGGGCAAAGAAAACTTCATCCGGAGGGCGTGGCACCGGGGGGATCATGTAAATGTCAAAGGTTAGGATGATAGAAGATGAGAAAAATATAAAACAGGAGATTGAAGAAGGGAAGAGTGGGCTATTGTTGCTGTTGGCGGTCTGCTTGGGGGCTTGGTGTTGGGCATCTTGGGATTTGAAGATGGAGGCTGGGGCAGCTTGGAGTTGAGGGAAGAGAGAGAGTAGCAGGGGTGGCTAGGGTTTGCACACACATAAGTAACCATGGGTCTCACACCCACTCCAAAAGGAGGACACAAATTTCACAAGAAAATTTAGCAGAGTTTATTTCATGAATAAGAGATTAGATTACAAGAGGGGGAGGGGTGGGGTATTTATAGATTCACCCAAGTCCTTTCCTTGTTAGGATTGGATTCCTCTCCTTGTTAGGATTGGATTACAAGGTTTGTTTAGGAACAGGATTACAAAATTTGACTAGGAAGAGGATTACAAAATTTGAATGAAATTACAATTCCTTGTTAACTTGGAAAAAGAATATTCCTCTTTGACTTGGTCTTCTCTTGGGGCGCCTGGGCTTGTGGGCTTACTCTTGGGTACCACTCCTTGCTGGATTGGGTAGGGCACCAATCATGAATGGGCCTGGGCTAGCTCCTGATGGGCTTCTGGACTGGGGCGCCTGGAAGAAAGAATATTCCTTTGGGGTGCCAGGTATCTTTAAGTGTGGAGGCGCCATAGGCTTAGGTGGCATGAAAGCCTTTGGGGTGCCAGGTATCTTTAAGTGTGGAGGCGCCATAGGCTTAGGTGGCATGAAAGGCCCAGGGTGGCTTAGTAGGGTTTAGATGCAAGGACTCCAGCTCTTGGGTGAGGCCTTATAAAACTCCAGCTTTAGGGATCCTCTCCTCTTGTACTTGAAAATTACAGGACTCAAGTAAATTCACGAAACTTGGACAAGTGGACTCACTCAACTTACAAATGTACTCAAGTAACAGGACTCAATGGACTTAACTTATTACAAATCTTGGCTCACTTCGATACAAGTGACACAGTACTAATGAACTACAGGACTCAAAAAATTTGGACTTCATTACAGGGCTTAGCAAAATTAACCAACACATGACTTAGAGAATAAATTGAAGCTTGAAGTCTATGTCTGATATGATATTCTCATCACTTCTTCTTCCAGGCACTAGTCCCGAGAGCTGTGTGATCCAATCTTTTAAGAAGAAGACAATCATTGCCAGGTATGCAACCCATCCCTTCTCACAAGTTCTATTTTGTTGAAGAAAAAGCATGTTCTAATTAGTTGTTTCTCAACCCTAGGATCCTGTTTTCTTTATTACTTAGTTGAATCCTAATCTACGGGTAGTTACTTTAATCTTTTCATAATCAACCTTTGTTTGCTCTTACTCTTTACAGGAAAGTAAAGCCTTATAAAATCTAAAATCATTGCTCTCTAAATCTGAATTTGCCTTATATTCCTCTCTTGCATGATAATATCCCGCATCACATAGAGGTCGATCTATTGAGTACTATACTATCGAGAGTATCTCATATGAGTATAAGTATCCCTCCGACTTGACAAATAGGATTTAAAAACCCCCTCTTCCCATTCCATAGGGTCTCCTATGGCATGTAGGGATGCCACTTATGGTTATATTCCATTAACAAATGAGATGAAAGAAAAATCATTGAAATTAATTTGATAATTAGATCTATTTTCTAGTAATTTAATCCTCATTAATTTGCTATTTTTGATCTAAAATTAATATATTACATTTTTTTTTTATGTTAAGAACATGAAATATATAACTAATTTTAACATAAGGCTATATTATATAGTTGAGACCTAAAAGTATTTAATGTAAATGTGATGCATGTAAATTATTTAGATATAAAATTTAGCAAAATTAATCTTAATTAATTGTTAGAATTAAGAGGTCTAAGATTAGATTTTGAATTATGAATTAAAGATCTAATCATATTTCATAAATCATGGACTTTGGGTTATCTTGAATCAGGTCAAATAACTGGATTAGACCTAGGATTAGAATTTAGAATAATATGAACCTAATAGAGAATTGGATTTAATACTAAGTAAAATTTGATTAGGATTAGATCAAATCTTCTCTAGATCAAATCTATAGTGATAGTTTGATCAAGTCAATTTTATAATAAATGGACCTGATTATGGCTCAGCGATTAGACCCGAGTCCTTAGACCGGTCTGATCGAATCTGATAAACCAATTATTATCTAAGATAAGTTTAGCATTTTGATCATGGTCATTAATTGGAGCTACCTCTTACCTGGCCAACTTGTTTGGTGTCTAGGAAAAGAGGTTAATTGATGCTGGATGAACCTAAGACTAACATGAATGCAGGAAAACAGAAACTAATTTTTTTATAATTTTTTTAAAGGTTTAATTTGGAGGCTAAAATCCTGAAAGCAAGTAAAGATTAGCAGGCAAACTAGTAATGACAAGATCTAACATACCCGCATATGGACTCATGTAAAATAATAAAAAGGAGGACCTTAGAGATTGAGAAATCCCCGATAAGGATAGCATACCTTCGACAAATTAGAAATCAGGAGGGGGAAGGATTGTATCGAACAACGATTGAAGATCCTATCGAAGACGGGGTCACACAGTACTTTGGATCATCGCTTGGAAGTCAAGCTTGTAGTCCATGGATCTGTCAGCTATTATGGTTCGGTCCAGGAGGCAAAGAGGGCCTCCTCTTTAGAGGTGAACACCTCGGGTGATGTGGGACTAAGATATGCATGCAAGTGATTCTTTGTTTTTGTGTTTTATGTTTTAATGAATTGGCAAATTCCCAAAATCAAGCTAAGAATAGATCTAGAGATTCGCATAATGACAAGAAACTTCTAGCTTGTAGACATAGATCCTAAACAATGATAAAGAAGGACCCTGAGATTGAGAAACCTCGGTAGGACTTAGCTCTAAATCAATACCATACTCAGGAGATTTGGGAGTGCAAACCTTTTGAAATTCTGATGCGCCTGATGCCGAGTTCGCTCATACTCACGGATGCCACCAGGAAGATCAAGCCCTCGACCTTGTGGATCTATCAACTTTCCATTAGATGGTCCTGAAGGCAGGGTTGGCCTACTCCTTTGTCCATGGTACCGAAAGAACCTGCAAGCAACCTAGAAACGGGTTAGAAAAATAAGAAGGAATGGGGAGGCAAAGAAACAAGAGAGGGGGTGAAGTGAAGGTGGCGGTCAAGAAGGGCTCTTCCTATTGGGCATCTAGGAGGATCTTCCAGATGGGCATCCAAGCTTGGAAAATGGATTGCTAGCTTGCATGGAAAGAAGATAACTAGAGCCTCACACCCCTCAATGCTAAGTAGTAAAGGTTCACTCTCTCACAGAGTTCCGATTCACAAGATAAAGGGTAGAAGAAAAGAAATTTCAAAATTTCATTCATTGATTCATTATTCCTTTACAAAAGAGTTAGGGCCATATTTATAAGCTTCCGAGTCCTCATTTGAATTCAAATTAAAAGAGGGTACAAGCTTGATTTGTGGAGTGGAATGAAGGTGGTAGCTTGCATGAATCAACGGAGGTTTTAATTTGAATTATTTTCGTGGAGCTTAGTCACCAAATTTGATTTGGCCTTGGTGATGTGGCACCTTGGAATGAGGGTGGTAGCTTGCATGAATCAAGGGAGGTTTGAATTTGAATTTTCTTCATGGAGCTTGGCCACCAAATTTGACTTGGCCTTGGTGATATGGCACCTTGGAATGAGGGTGGTAGCTTGCATGAATCAAGAGAGGAGTTTGAATTTTTATGGAGCTTGGCCACCAAATTTGACTTGACCTTGGTGATGTGGCACCTCTCATAACATATGGCATTGGTGATATGGCATTCCCATGACTTGGAAGATGATTTGGCAATCCAACTCGGCATGGAAGAGAAGTGGCTTGATTCTTCTTCAATTAGGCTTGACTTGTTTGCTCATTTGTAGACCCATCTTCAGATTAGCTTGAATATGTGAACCCATCTTTAAATTGACTTGAATATATGAATCTACTTGGCTAATTACAGGACCAATTAATCCTAACTTGACTCAATTTGGCTAAATTACAAGACTAAATAAAAATTGAAACTAATTAGATACTAATCACATGACTCGAATGCAAATTACTTAGGCTTAAATGTCTTAACCTTGGGCAGCAAGGGGCATCTCCAATTGGGCTTGGGCATGACCTTTAAAGCTTGGGCGCATGGGCTTTGGTGCATGTCCTTGGGCGGCCTCCAAAGGCTTGGCGCATGGGCCTCCTGGTGGGCTGGAAACCTTGGGCTGGGTGCTTAAAAGAATATTCTTGGGGTGGTGCCTGGAATCCTCATATATGGAGCTTCATGGGCTTGGGCTTGCTTTGCTATGGGAGGGCCTGGTGAAGGCTTTAGCTGGTGCTCCTCTTGTATAACTGGACTTGTACTGGACAAACTTACAGGACTTAATTGGACTGGTTGAGATAACTCAACTTATTATAGGACTCGCTCGACTTAACTAGACTAATTTTATTACAAAACTTGACACATTATTAAGGACTCAAAAAACCTTAATTAGTGAACCAGATAGGGCCCATTAATCTGTATCGGATCCTTGTGCCCCCACCAATTCTTCCAGGATGGGAGGAGCTCAACCCCATCGAGTAAGGGTCAATGCGGCTCTCATATTGTTCAAGAAGGTCTGGGTTGAGGCACTATAGATCCTCTTGGATGATCCATGAGTCCTCAGATTTTGGCCGACCTTGTCATCGAACCAAATACCGTTGATAGCCTTTGTTCTGGGTACTGATGGCTTGATCGTCCAAGATGCACTCAATTATTTCCTCACTAATAGGCCAGTTTGTAGGTGGATACTCTAGGGTGGGTTCACTCTCAAGGGAAGGGATAGGTTCAAAGGGCTCACTAGGTATCATTGCTGGCTCCCGGTACTCTACAAGGTCTAAAATATTGAAGGTGGAACTATTACCTAATTCGGGTGGCAACATGAGCACATAGGCATTAGATCCAACTCTCTTTATTATTTTGAACGGTCTAGCTCCACGAGCATGTAATTTCTTTACGATCCCTGGAGGGAACCACTCAGACCTAAGCCTGATTATCACATATTCTCCTGTAGAAAACTCTTTAGCTCCTTTTTGGGAATTAGCCAAGTTTTTATAGATTTCATTACTTATATTTATCTTTTGACTAATTTCCTTATTCAACTCCCTAACATGCTATGCCACAGACTCAGCAGACTCAGAAACTCATGCATGCAAAGGCAAGGGGATCAAATCAAGAGGTTTATTTGGTTTGTAGCTGTGAACAACCTCAAATGGACTTTTTTCTATGGACCTATTAACATAACTATTGTAAGCAAATTTAGCTCGGGATAAAAGAAGGTCCGAATTCCCAGTATTTTCATCTATAAGGCATCTATGTAGATTTCCTATGCTTCGGTTTACTACCTTGGTTTGGCCATCAATCTGTGGATGGTAGGCAGTAGAGAAGTTGAGTTTGGTTCCTAATAAGTGCCAAAGGTTCTTTCAGAAGTAACTGGTGAAACGAACATCCCTATCTGACACTATAGTCTTAGAAAGGCCATGTAACCTAACCATATGATCCAGGAAAAGTCGAGCGACTCTGGATGCGTCAAAATTCTGAGAGAACGGTATAAAATGGGCCATTTTGGAAAATCTATCGACCACACACATATGGAGTCATGTTTCCTAAGGGTCTTAGGTAGGCCTAATACAAAGTCCATGCTAAGATCCTGCCATGGACGATCTGGTACGGACAAAGGGGTATATAAACCAGTGTTTTGCTTTTGATATTTTGCAATAGCACAAGTTCAACATATGGATATTATGTTAGCAACATCCCATTTTAAACTAGGCCAAAAGAACTGGTCCTCTACAGCTAAGATAGTCTTGTTTCTATCAAAATGACCAGCAAGGCCTCCTGCATGGGTTTCCCAGACTAAGAATTCTGTAAATGACATCCTGGGAATACATAGTCTATGGTTTTTAAACAGATAACCATCTTGAAGAGTGTATTCACTATGTATACTAGATGGTCCTTGGGCAAGGGATTGGAAAATCTCACTAAAGTTTGGACATGTCTTATATTCTCCTTTTAACCGATCGAATCTAATGACTTCAATGCTAACAGTGTTTAATAGCAAGGCACGTCGACTAAGGGCATTACTACCTTGTTTTCGATTCCAGCATAATGTTTTAGTACAAAGGTATAGGCTTGTATAAACTTTACCCATTTGGCATGCCTAGGATTTAACTTTTTCTGGGAGTTCAGGAATCAGAGTGCTTCGTGGTCAGAGTATAGGACAAACTCCTGAGATAGTAAATAATGTCTCCAGTATATAAGGGCTTGTACTACTGCATAGAATTCCTTATCATAAATGAGTACATAAAGCTTAGCCTCATTAAGTTAAGATGGCTACTGGATGATTTTCTTGGCTCATAACTCCTCCTATGCCTACTCTCGATGCATTACAAGCTACCTCAAAGACTTAGAAAAAATCAGGTAACCTCAAGATTAGTGCTTGTGTCATCTTACCCTTGATTTCTAGGAAGGCTCTATTAGCTGCTTTAGTCCATTCAAAATTCCCCTTCCTAATACAATCAGTTATGGGTGCCACTATGGTGTTAAATCCCTTGATAAATCTCCTATAGAAAGTGGCTAGACCATGAAAACTACATACTTCACGGACACTAGTGGGTACTGGACACTCTACTATAGATATAACCTTTTTAGGATCAGCTGACACTCTGTCAGGGGTCACCACCAATCCTAGAAAGACAACTCTATGGGTCATGAAATCATACTTCTTTAAATTGGCATAGAGATTCTCCTTCCTAAGGGTTTGGAAAATCAGTCTCAAGTGATCCAAGTGGTCTTCCTTAGTCCTATTGTAGATTAGGATGTCATCAAAATAAACCACTACAAATTTTTCTATGAACATCCTTAGGACTTGGGTCATAATTCTCATGCAGGTACTAGGGGCATTGGACAACCCAAATGGCATTACAACCCATTCAAACAGACCATTCTTGTTTTAAAAGCAGTTTTCTACTCATCTCCTGGTCTGATTCTAACATGATGATAGCCACTCTAAAGGTTAATTTTTGAAAAAATGGTTGTATTGACCATCATATCTAACATATCATCCAATCTGGGGATCGGAAACCTATACTTCACAGTGATTTTATTTATGGCACAGCTATCGACACACATCCTCCATGTGCCATCTTTCTTTGGGATAAATAGGCTGGTGCAGCACAAGGACTTAAGTTATCCCTAATAAACCCTTTTCTAAGGAGTTCACCTACCTGTGTTTGAAGCTCTGAATGTTTAGTTGGGTTCATTCTATAGTGGGGCAGGTTGGATAGGGTGGCTCCTGGGACTAAATCTGTAGCATGTTGGATGTCCCTAAGTGGTGGTAGCTAGTCAGGTAAATCATTAGGAAATATATCATTAAATTCACTTAAGATTCCCTTGACCTCCTGAGGGTACTCTGTATCAGATTGATTAGGTGTTTCTTTTATAGCTAACATCCAAACTGTAGTTCCCTCAGATATCTCCTTCTCTAGCTCTTTAGCAGTGATTAAATTAACTCCATACTTTTTTTCTTTTAGTGAGCTAGATCCTCTCTTAACTGTTTCCTGAGGTGGGGTGGGGTTAATGATAATCTTCTTCCCTTGGAAGCTAAACATACATGTATTAGACCGGCCATATAGGGTAGCGTCATGATCATAAAGCCAGGGTCTATCTAATATTATATTGCTAACTCCCATGGGCATAACATCACACCATACTCTATCCTGATAGGATTGAAGTTGGATCTGAACTTGGCATTTGGACTTAATGGGTATGGATGTGGAATCTATCCAAGATACCTTATAGGGGCTAGGATGGGGAACTGGGCTTAAGCTTAGGGTTTTGACTGCCTTAAGTGAGATGGCATTCACACAGCTCCCACTATCTATGATAATCTTGCATACCTTATCTCCAATTTTCACAAAGGTTTATAGGATGTTAGTTCTGCGCCAATCTTCCTGTGTCTTGGTCTGGGACAGGATGCACCTAACTACCCCTACTAGGCCAAACTGATCAAATTCTTCCTCATCTCCTTCATATTCCTCTATCAAGTCTGCCTCAGCTTCATAAACCTCTTCTTCCTCATCACCATTGGGTTCAGGCTCATCCTCCTCAAGCTCCCCTATGTGTAAAGATCTTGTGGGACATTGGCTAGCATAATGACCTACCTTGTTGTATTAAAGCAAGCATTAGGGCTGGGACTTGGGGCTTTCTGAAATGCGGGTGCCTTACCCTTATCCGTCCTAAAGGGTGCAGAATTGCTAGAACTAGATTGACTCGAACTCAGGTTGAGTCGAAGTGGGTTAGGGTTGGGATGGGTTGAGTTGGGATTGGGTCGAATTAGGTGAGGGTTGGGTCAGACTGGGTTGGGGCTCGACCTAACTGGGTTAGGGTTGACTCGGACTGGGTTGGGATTGGGTCGACCTTGGTATGCCTAGCTTGGGTTTGGTTTTGGGAAAGGGGCATTGTTTCTAATAGGTTCAGATCGCTGGTATGTAGGTCTCCTCTAGAATTGTTTATAATGTCTAGCTATTTGGTATGCTTGTTCTAAATCGGTGACCTCTCTCATGTCCGATTCTAAACCTAGACAGGGTTTGTGCCAAAGACTCGGGTTCATTACACCTAATGGCGAAGTCATCAAACTGGGCGATGTAATCTGATACTGGCCTATTCCCTTGACATATCTTATTTCATTGGTCTAAGAGTTTCTAATTGTAGGATTTAGGAAGGTACTTTTCCTTAAGTTTCAATTTCATGTCTTGCAGGTGGTTATGGGAGGAAGCTCTTGTTGTCTCCTAGTATGCTCTAGGTTAGCCCAATGTAGCCTAGCTTGATGAATTAACCTCATATTTGCAAATTTATCCTTCATCTATTCACTCATATCATACCATTCAAAATAATAATTCATGTCTCCTACTCAATCTACATAGACCTTTGGTACAAGACTACCATCAAAGGTGGGTGCCTCTACCCTAATGTTTCTCATAGCCTTCTCATCTTGATCACAAACTTCATGGTGGGGCCTCCTACGGTTGAGTTCCTGAAATGGGTCAGGGTCCTGGACTCTCCTAGGGTTGGGCTCCTGATGTGGTTCCTAGCATGGGGCTATCCTAGGATGGGCTCCAGAAATTGGCCCTGGTTCTGGGTTCTCCTAGGGTTATGAGAGGTAGAACAGGGTGAACCAGGATCAGGTTCAGTATTGGACTCTTGGGTTCTTTCTATGGTACCTAATCGATTCTCTACCTAGTCCAACCTATTGGTTAACTGGTCAATTCTATGGGTTGCTTGATTATTCAATTGGATCATTTGGTCAAATCTATGATTCAATTGGGTCATCTGGGTGATCAATTGGGTATTGGATTGGTTTATTTGGGTGATCAATTGCTCATTCATGGCCTTAATGAGAGCTTCAAGATTAGATTCCATGGTTGAGCTGGGTTGGGATCTAGACTGATGATATTGGGTTTCTGACCTGGTGGTCATGCAATCAATCAAACTAGATATATGATGCAGTCAGGTACACAAGGTGAAAATGGACTACAGTTTGCTAGACCTAAAGCTAAAGTTGAATAGGTCTACTCAACTTACACTTAACTTAGCAGCTAATCCTTCTACTAGCCAGGTAAGAGGTGGGGTGGTGGGAGGCTCCCCCTGCCTATGACAGGGTCCTAATTAAAAATCACCAGTCCGCTTAGGGTATTTGCCTCTGGACTTCTAGCCTTAGATACCAGTTTTCAGTAATAGCTAAGGAATTAAGTACACTAGTTTACCCACACAACTTGGACCCAACTTGTTGGTGTCCCTAAGCTCACTAGAGCAATTAGGTTGCTAATTAATTTTAGTTAAGGCTTGGGTTCTGATGCTGGGTGGTTGTTTTGGGCCTAGGACAGGTGATAAATCCTGCCCTGATTTGAGATGAAAAATTGCCCTTAAGATTGATTGAAAGAGATGATGACAATCGATGAGCACTAATACAACTAATAACAGTCAAAAAATAAAAAAAATATTTTTTTACCTTTTATGAGGTGGCAAATTAAATTTAAATTGATTAAATTATCAAATAAAATTTGGGCTTGGGTGAGGTAGGGTTTGGAAGTGAATTAGATTTGGTTCAATCAGGCATGTAGAATTCTCAGAAACCGAAATTAGGATTTGATTTGAAGAAGAATTTGGCATAGTTTTCTATGCATAAAAAAATAAAAAAAAATTAAAGATATAGGAGTAATAGTGTAGATGATCTCTATTAAGTTTGATGGAGAAAGAAATTCAGATGATGATGCAACACCTAGGGTTTCAGACTCTATGAAGAAAATCAGACTTTTTGTTATGGTTTCTAAGATGTAGACTTTTTTTAGGATTTTTGTTTCTGTAAAAATAATTAAAATTTATGAAAATTAGCAGGACTGATCAAAGAGTACATCATGCAAATTTCAATAAAAAATAAAATTTCTAATATGATAAAATAGACCAAAACTCAGACCACTTCTGCAGGTGATAGGATGCAGAAAAATAGAGATGAATGTTTTTGTGGTTTTGATGAAGATGCAAGCTATCCTAAACCCACTCTGATACCAAACTGATGCAGGATGAATCTAAGACTAACATGAATGTAGAAAAATAGAAACTAATTTTTTTGTAATTTTTTTAGAGGTTTAATTTGGAGGCTAAAATTCTGAAAGCAAGTAAAGATTAGTAGGCAAACTAGTAACGACAAGATCTAACATACCCACTTATTGACTCATGCAAAATAATAAAAAGGTGGACCTCAGAGATTGAGAAACCTCCGGTTAGGATAGTGTATGTTCAATAAATTAGAAATTAGGAGAGAAAAGGATTATACCGAACAACGATTGAAGATCCTGCCGAAGACGGGGTCACACAGCACTCTGGATCGTCGCCTGGAAGTCAAGCCTATAGTCCATGGATTTGTCAGCTATTATGGTTCGATCCAGGTGGCAAAGAGGGCCTCCTCTTTGGAGGTGAATACCTCGAGGATCTTGCAAGCGTCAGAGGTCAGTAAGAAAACAAGTAAGAAAATAGAATAGGGATTATGGTTGAAGGAAGATGGAAGAAGATGGAATTAGGGTTCGCTGATGCTGGCGGCCCGAAGGTAGAAGAAGACTCTTTGCTGGGGACGACTAGGGCTTCTTCACTTTGGGCATCTTAGGAAGACTCTTTGCTGGGGACGACTAGGGCTTCTTCACTTTGGGCATCTTAGGGTTTGGAAGAAGGTGCTTTGGGTGGCTAGGGTTAGGATGAATTAGGTGATGGGGACATCAAAACCCATCGGGGTTTTTCTTTTTTCTCCTAGATTTTATTTTATATTTTTTTATTCCAGCTATTTCACCTATTCCCGCTATTCTCATTTTATTCCATGTTTATTCCTGACTTATTCCTCTGATATTCCTGTCATCTTCCCCACCTTTCCGTCTAGATCCAAGCCCCATTTTTTTTGTTCAACGCCACCGACGCACCATCGAATCTCCTCCCTTCCCTATGCTGGCCACCCAACCCGCCACCATCGGTCATCGCCGGTTGATGCCCGTCCAACCATCCACCTCCCCTGCTGCCTTGCTACCACGGTGACCTCCACTGTCAACTTCGCCCACCACCGCCTCACCGCTAGCTAGGTCCGCACCGCCCTTGCCGGATCTGGTAGACCACCCCCCCCATCTTCGCCTGCAGCCCCCTCCTCCAACCCCAAGAACGGGCGCAGCCGTGCTGCCGCCTATTCCAGCCGTTGTCGTGCCGCCACCTTCCCCAGTCGTCGGCCGTGCCGCCTCCTTCCCTAGTGCTAGTGTCGGCGAAGTCTCCCGCAAGTCCCTCTTCTCCGTGCACCACCCCTTCTGTTCCACGATCACAGAGAGGAATTTTTCCTGCACAAATCTCAGAGCAGCCAAAACAACTTTGCATGATCTCAAAGTTGCATGCTTTTCAGAGCAAAAAGATTTATGCATAGTTATCAAGCCTGCACAAATTTCGAAGCAACTCCGCATGGATCCACCTTTTCTCGGCACATATCTCGATGCATTTAGATTATATTTTATTTAATTTTTTTTTAAAATTTGGATGTATTAATTAGTTTGAATCTATTTTAGTTTTAAGTGTTTCAAGTTTATTTTAGATTAGGTTTCATATGTTTGAAGTTTGTTAGGACTGGGATAGGTTTATCTTCATCTTGTAGAGGGTTGAAAAGTTTATAAATACCATCCTCAGTAATTTGTAAAAATTTGGTGAATAAAGATGAGTGTTTAGAAAAGAGCGTTTCTTTTTGGTCGCCTCGGATTAGGAGGGTGTGAGGCCTGTTTTTCCTTCGCTTTCGAGCATCGCGGGGTGTGAGACTCTATTCCTTCACTTTCGAGCATCGCAGGGTATGAGAGCCTATTCCTTCACTTTCGAGCATCGCGGGGTATGAGATTCTTTTTCTTTGTTCTTTGGAACATCGCGGGGTGTAAGGCCCTAGTTATCCCCTTCTTGATTCTAATCCCAGGAGACTTCTCAGCTCTCCAACGATCCTCCTAGCCTTGTCCCCCATCATTATGGCTCACAAGTAATACTCTCACTCACTTCAAAGAAGAACACACAAGAACACAAGCTAACAAAATTTCTCTAGAGTTTAATTCATGAATAAGAGTTGATTACAAGAGGGAGAAGGGTGGGGTATTTATAGATGTTTCCATGCCCTCTTATAGTTAGGATAGGAATACAAAATTTGATAGGGAGAAGGATTACAAGGTTGCTTAGAACTAGGAATACATAATTTGATTAGAAATAAAACTTAATCTCCTAGTTAGAATTGGTCTTCTCTCCTTCTTTGACTTGGTCAAAAGCTCCCTCTTGGGCTTGGACGCCTAAATGGATTTGGGCTTGAACCTTGGACAGTAAGGGGCGTCTCCAATTAGGCTTGGGCGTGGCCTTTAAAGCTCGGGTGCATGGGCTTTGGTTCATGTCCTTGGGTGGCCTCCAAAGGCTTGGTGCATGGGGCTAGAAATCCTGGGCTGGGTGCTTGAAAGAATGTTCTTGGGATGGCACCTGTAATCTTCATATGTGGAGCTTCATGAATTTAGACTTGCTTTGCTATAGGAGAGCCTGATGAAGACTTTGACTGATACTTCTTCTCTTGTATAACTAAATTTATACTGAATAAATTCATAGGACTCAATTTAATTTAATTTATTATAGAACTTACTCAATTTAATTGGATTAGTTTTATTACAAAACTTGACACACTCCTCAATTCTATCTCCCTCCCTCCGTCTTCTCCCTCTCTCTCCCTCGCTCCATCCATCGTCGGTGCGCGGATTTGGCTCCCACACGATCCAGACGACCTTCCCTTCTTCTCTCCGTGATCAGTTTTGCTTTCCTCAAATCAAAACCCTAGATCTCCCTCCCTCCATCCATCATCGGCGCGCGGATTCCGGCTCCCACCTGATCCAGACGACCTTCCCTTCTTCTCTCCGTGATCGATTTAGCTCTCCTCAAATCGAAAACCTAGATCTCCCTCCCTCCGTCATCTCCCTCTCCCTCCCTCCGTCATCTCCCTCTCCCTCCCTCCATCCATCGTCGGTGCATGGATTCCGGCTCTCGTTTGTTTCCATTGAGCGATGGATTCTGGCAGAGAAGAAAGCCCTTTCGATCTCCATCAGGTAGGCTCCTTCTCTCAAATCTCTAAACCAATATTTTTTTCCTTTGCTTTCCAAATTTTTCCCACTATTTTTTCCGTCCTCATAGACTCAATCGGGTGGGAGGAAGTTGCTCTGTTTTTTCTCCTCTCTGTTTATTATTATTATTTTTCCTCTTCTCTAGTTTGTCCTGATTCATTGAAAATACATCGAACGACAAAATTTATAGTCATGAAATTGCATGCCAATGCCTGTCGGGCTGGCATTGTTTTTAAATGGATGGCAATGTTTCGGTGGAATTTTGCTGTGATATTATATGCTACAATGTTGGTCTGCTCTTTCTTTCCCTCTAATCAAAATTAACTTCAGCCAGTACTATAGTTTCTTTGTTGATATCATTTTGTTTTTCTTTTTAATTTTTTGGTGGGTTCATTGTACATATCAATTTTCTTGCCTGTACTTCAATCATTAATTTAATTTTTTTCTATCATGTCGGCTGATCTTATGCCTGAAAGCTTGAGGATGTTGATTTACTTTTAATTTCATGGAGGCTTGCCACCACTGCTTGATAGTCCATATCAAGTCCATACCGTGGGATATCACTAACTTCGGCTTTTCAGTGATGTTTTTAAATGGAAAATGCAGGAGATAATTACATGATAAGAAATTGAAGCAACATCGAGAAAAGGTTTATAAGATGAATAGTTTCTGCCAAGAATATTGTCGTTCTAATTGCCCTTGCATAAGCTTATAATAAGACTAAAAACGGAGAATATAGCCTATTATGGTAACCAACTTTCATGATGATGAGGTTATATATTATTAATACTGGGGACCAAAAGAATCGATTCAAAAGAGTGTATAGAGCCAAAGAATGGATGGTGCAATCAGTGAGAAGAACATGGGAGGTCTACTTGCTGTGGGAATTGGCGGTGGTTGAGGAGACACCCCCCTTTTTAATCTAGATAGGCCTGTGGGTGAACAAAACTTGGTAAGTCTTTATAATTCCATTTGATTGTTTCCTTCTGCTTCATTTTCTTCTTTTTTGTACTAAGTGTTTCCCTTATCAGTTTGATTAATCTACAATGCATGCAATTCTGCATAGACTTGGACACTCATGTCGCACTCCTAAAAATTTATGTCTGAAATGTACTGATTGAATACAGAGCAGAGACTTGGATACCTATGAATTTCTATAGTCATCACTTTTAAGGATTGGTAGGGAGTTGAACTTTTCTAGTAATTGAGTAATTGGTCAAGGATATAGGTATTGAAATTAGTTTGGAATTTTTTTTTAAAAATATATTCTTAAGTTGATTGAAAAGTTTGAATAAGAACTATATTTATTGAAAGACCCTGAAAACAATATCTTCTTAATTTTCATTTTTAATTTTTAAACAAAGAATATTAAAGGTATACATATATAATTTAATTAAAATTATGATTTATCCTGCATATTCTTAAACAAAGAATATTAAGCTTCCAATGAGTAAAATCCTTGTTGATAGGGATCATTTTTTTCCTTTCTTTGTGACTCTAAGAAAATGCTCTTATTTTAATGTCTCAGAACGCAATTTCGACTTAATAATGTTGTGATCTTCGGTTTCTGATCAATTTGACAGCATCTGACAGTGAAGTTGTACAATATAATATGAGTTGACCCTTTTGTTCTAGTGATTCTTTATTTTTTGAGTCTTCGTCGAACTAGTAGAAGTTATTTCATTAGTGTTTTGTTCATCCATTTTTTGCTTCAGATTTTGCCCGATTGATGTTATCCTACAATACAACCATATAAATGCATATTTATCGAACTTTATTTGATCTATAAAACCAGACTATTCTAAACAACTTTTATTATAAGTTCTTACTAAATATATTAGAACTATATGATAGCTGCTCTGTTATTGCATGCTGCTTGCTCATACCATTTGTTGCTGCGGTATGATATGCTGAACTATAACTAGTTGCATCTTCTTATCTGAGCCATCTTAGAATATCTGCATGCTTATAATATAACCGGGAACGTTTAGTACGTGTTCACACATTTCATACTTCATTTTTTTGATTGCATACTGATTCTATCGATATAGGTTGGAGGTATCATTGTCAAGATAAAATTTATGCTCAATCGAAGTGAAACTAAAGAGACCTCTTATCTTTAAACCTACAACAGGACTTATATCCAATCCTTGGTTATAATATTTCAACTTTTAAACAATACTCGACCCAAATATACAATTTCTTTCTAACCTGGATTGAAAGGATTTTTTTCTAATATGGAGGCCTTCCAAAATGTAATGTTTGTATCGATTTTCTTTGCTGCTTATGATTTATGATTCATGATCTTGTTGTTGTCGGTAGTTTTTTTGTCATGTAGATCTATCTATTTTGTTATCTTAATCTTAACAGGTGCTTGACTGCTTGGAGGGTAAAGAAGTTTTTTAACCTAATTTGAAATTGGTTTAAGGTTTGTATATGGAGGCTATGATGACTTTGGGATGTATGTTTTGCTGATTCAACTATTTTTAATGACAGTAATCTTGGATGGCTTTCTTTTGTAGGCAAC
The DNA here is from genome assembly GCA_021397845.1 of Areca catechu. NCBI lineage: Eukaryota > Viridiplantae > Streptophyta > Magnoliopsida > Arecales > Arecaceae > Areca > Areca catechu. The sequence goes on along the minus strand of CM038038.1, from coordinate 76,937,837 downwards.
CCACTGTAGTCGTTTTGATTTAGTTGCAGATTAAATAGTAGATTCGGGCCTCCTCGTTCTTTTCCTTTATTTATTGTTCTAATTTTTTGGGTTAGGTTAACAGTTTATTTATATAGTAAATAGGTTAAACGGGTTGGATCGGGTCGAAGATTCGCAGACTCGAGGAGGAGATAGAGGAGATGCGATGGAGCCGTGCCGCTGAGATAGAGGAGATGCGACGGAGCCGTGCCGAGGTAGAGGAGATGCGACGGAGTTGTGCCGCTGAGCTCGATGAGATACGACAGAGCCACGCCACCCATAGAGCAGTGATGGATAGCATAAGAGAGCACATTAAGTAGCTTGCATCTGTCATTTAGATGTTTGTTCCACATCAGGTACATATATATGACTTTAAATATATATTTTTATATTAAATCAATAATTTATATAATATATTGTCATTCATAGTTTCATAAATTAAATATAGTAAATACTTTTTATATAGGCTTCTGGAGCATCGGATCCTCATGGACCGGATGACGATCTACCTCTTGCAGATCATTGACATTGATTTTTTGTTATTTCATACATTGTATTTTCATGTATTTTTTAATTTTGTTGAACAGACATGTGTGAGAAACATTATTATATTAGATTGTAATGAATTTTATATTAGATTGTAATGAATTTTATATTAGATTGTAATATTATGCCATTAGATTGTTATTTATATTCTGAAATGGCCCGACGATCCGATGATTTTATGGCACATTCAGGTATATATTTTAAAAACCTTTTTGTTTAAATTGGAACAGGACATTATTTGACACAAACATATAAATATTAGCTAACATTTTAATCTAATGCATGCAATATCGAATACTCCAGGAGGATATGGAATAATAGAAGAGCTGCTGGAGATGATAGCATAGTTCCAACTTGGTATTCATAGTAAACCAATGAGTTCAGCATGATTTTTCATCAAGAAATGAAATATATTTATATTTGTTTCAAGGACAAGAAGCAATTTTATTTGCTTTCTCTTAAGACTGGCTTTGTCTACATTGTTTATTATGGTGTGTTTATTATTCTATTACATGTTTCTATTGTATTTGAAATGTGCTTTAATTCCTTTAGTTAAACAGAAATTCTATGATGAGACTTTCTATTTCAATATGAAGTTCCTAAAAGGATATTCAGGTTTGATTTGTTTAGGACTAAAGTTGCTATAATATTATGGTGTCTTGAGTTTGGAAGGTGAAGACTGTTAAAAGGATCTGTTTGTTTGGGCTCTTGGTCCATGGGGGTTCTACAGCATGGGAATTTGTTTTATAAACTTGCACATAGTTTAGTTGCTCTACAGTACGTGGTGTTATTTAATTTTTGTTAGACTCTTTGTCTAAGAACATTTCCTGACTTCAGAACTATATATGTCATCCTTTAGTCAGATCTCCCAGGAACTTCTAAGTAAAATTAGATAATAGTTGTCTAGGACATTGGTACATCTTCTTCGGTGCCTGTTATAATAATGCCTGTCAATATTGTGTGGATCTCGGTTCCATGTGTTTTCTTCACTTAAAATCTTTTGAAAAAGTATCCACGTACATTGAAACATTTCATTTTCCTTGACCAATACTTAACCTGCCACCTTTGCTCTTACTAAGTTAAATATTTGCAAAAATTATGGCCAGAGAAATCAGTTAATGAGATCAGTTGTCAGTTTTCTGTATGATCTGTCGATGCCTGCTTTTCACCCATGTGCATGCATTGGAAAAATGGATAAAAAAATTGATGTGAATAAATTTTGTGCATGCAACAGGCGACAACATGAATGATACAGCTTGATAATTTCTTGAGTTCAGGAATAGATGAATAATACAGCTTGATCCACGCATTCAGGAATAACACGAACAAAATTTATAAATAATTTTGGGCATCATGCAGTTGTCTACATGAGTCAATCACCTGGGCACGAGAACCTGGTCAGCGAAATACTGTTGGAAGGCCTGCCTGCGGCAATGAATAACAGATATTTAAATTTAAAATAATTAATTATTTTTTTTAGAAAAATTGGAATTCCAGACGTTTTAAAGCATCGGGAATAATTTTATTTTGGATTTATTCTCGATGCTATTCCCGATGCTTTAAAGCACTGAGAAAAAATGCCGACGCTTTCAAAAAGTGTCGAGAAAAATTTCTCTCCACTCTTGCACTTTCGATGCTCGCGGAAGCATGGAAAGAATTTTTAGGGATACTTTAAAGTATCGGGAAAGATCAAAAATAGCATCGAGAAAAGTCTTTTGCTGTAGTGATTGTTGAATATTGAAAAGCTAACGGGATCCAATTTTGATAATTGGTACCTGATGTGGCATGACTACTGACGTGGAGCCAGTATCGGACCCAGCAGGTGGACGAGCTGGCAGACAGGCTGGCAGAAGGTGCCACCTAGATGCTACTGTCAGATAAGGACTGAGGTCGAGCTTCTGTCCGAGGTCGAGCTCCCATCTAAGGTCGAGCTCCCAATCGAGGTCGAGCTCCCATCTGAGGTCAAGCTCCTGTTTGAGGTCGAGCTTCCAGCCGAGGTCGAGCTTCCGACCGAGGTTGAGCTCCCGTTCGAGGTCGAGCTCCCAATCGAGATTAAGCTTCCATCCGAGATTGAGCTCATGGTCAAAGTCAAGCTCCCCAACTAAAGCCAAACCTGAACAGCGATAGGTGGGTCCAGGCCCCTTATGGGCTACTATGGCAGTAGCTAGGATAGCTATCCCAGTAGGTGGTATCACCATCCCTGCCAAAGCCCTCACGTTGCTTGGGGAAGCTACACCTCTTGTGGAGGAGCATTTTGCCAGGGCACGCCACTTGCACTCCTATGGAGGGACACACTGCCAGGGCATGCCGCCTACACCTCCTGCAGAGTGACATTTGGCTAGGACATGCCGCTTGCACCCACTGTAGAGAGGCATTCCTCTCAGGCATGCTACCTACACCCCCTGTGGAGAGGTGCTATACCAGGGTGCAGGGCCCAACAAGTGCATTGTAGATGCCTTCTTTGGAAAGGCACTCTGCCCGGGGCACCATGCCCTGCAACCTAATATCTGCACCACCCAGAAGAGGAATATTTGACCAAGAGTCTTAGATCCTGCAGCATCTTTTGCCAAGACAGAGCTCTACCATGATCCTAGACATAGCAGCTCGACATCTACAAGTGGAAGTTCCATGCTGGGGTGTCAGACTCTGTGGCACGCCACTTGCACACACCATAGTGGGAACGCACACTTCATAGTACCCTGCCTACACGGTAGAAGCTTCCTCTGAAGATCTCGGATCTTATCCCCTTCCTACGTGAGGCAGGGACAAACCTGCACTCTATTGATAGGAGCCACACCTAGAAAGCATTAGTCTAGAGCTCTAAGCCCCAGGGGATGAAGCACTCTTATATAAGAAGCCCGAAGGGGCCTCCGGCGAAGGTAAGCAAAAGCATAAGCACTTGTATGAGCAAACAAAGAGGAGGTTAGATGAGGGTAGGAAGATCATTCGAAGACTCCCCCCAGAACTCCGTTGCTCTAGCTTCTACTCTCTCTTCATCTTCCCACATCCTCTGAACATGGGGACTGCTATGGCCTCTGCTAAGGAGGATTTCTATTCTTCTTGATCATCCACTGACTTGATCATCGAAGTGCCTCCATCGGGATTCCTGGCCTGGGTTTTCTCTTTTTTTTAGGACCGGTCGCTGTTGAAGATCTCCAGGCAGGAAGTCCGCACATCCGCACTACGTCGAAGCTGTAGGCCATGACGATCTAGGAGGCAACATATTGGCATGCTAGGAAGGGAAAAAGCCGGTTTAGACCAGCCCCCTATTGCTAGAGGAACTTCAGTAAAGCCCATGATAACATGGTGGTGATGCACACGTGGGAAGCCTCTATCAGCTGCATGGGAGACCCTCCTCACCACAACGACCTGCACAGCCTAGAGAGGGAGCTTCTTGCTCCACCACTGCTGCCTTCGATGGATCCAAAGCTTATCGTGCTTGCCCAGAAGGTCCAGGTCCTGGCTGTGGTAGTGCACCAGTTGCCTCATCAGCACTAGTCCCTGGTAACCCAGCAACAACCAGGGACACTAGCAGCTTAAGTTACCATGCCCCACGGTAGCTTGCGATCCTTCCAAGGAAAGCCATCGCATCCGTAGGTTACATCCTACCCTAGGGGGAGCCTTTGAACCCCAAGAAAGAGATAGTGGATGGTGGGGATACCAGGATCAGACATAGATCACTGGATTCCATATGATTTACTGATTAGGATTTTAATTCTAGAACCTTAGTCATGTGTCAAAGTTTTGAAAATTTTGTAATCAATTAAGATTGAGTCATATAATAAGTTGAGGTTAGTTGATTTATCTCAACCCTCAACCCTAGTCAGTATATTGAGTCCTGTACTTCAGTTATAAGTCTAGTATGAGTTCAATTTTGTACAAGAGAAGATGATACCCTATTATGGAGTTCCACCAGGCCTCATCCAAGAGCTAGAAGACCCCACTTCAACCAATTGGACTTTGTATGCCAACCCAGGATCCAAGATTCCTGCATGATGCCCAGATGCCCTCAGATGCTCTCCAGATATCCAAATTCCCCTCCAGATGCCAGAGTATATTCCTAGACCAAGTCACATGATAAATCCAAAGGTCCAACTGCACCCCATCCCAAGAGAAACCAGCCCAGGTGCCAAGCCCAAGCTCTTAAGAAGCAAGATTCCAAGGAATATTCCTGCTACCAGGCTACCAGGCCATCCCAGCTTCCAGGAGGCCCAAGCCCGTGCACCCTTCACCTCTTGGCCAGCCCTTGCTGCTCCCATGAAGCCCAACATGCTTAAGAGAGGCGCCCTCACTTGGCTGACCAAGTCCAAGGGTTGGTAGAAGACTAGGTCAAAGCATGAAGGGAGAAGGAGAAGACTAGTCAAAGTTCTAACCTCTTAAGGCTTTCTTTCCTAACCTATTAAGGATTCTTTTCCTAATACCTTAAGAAGAGGTTATTCTTAACCTAAGTGTAACCTTAGTTAGGAGAGGGCATGGGAACTCTATAAATACCCCACCCCTCCTCTTCTTGTAATCAATCTACTCTTATGAATTAAAACTCTGCTGAATTATTTTGAGACAGGTGTCTTGTGTTCTTTGGTTTTTGATTCTCTGTTCTTGTGTTGGCTGACCACTACCCTTGCTGTTCTCCACACCCAAGCAGCAAATCAGTCATCTTGAAATCAGCCACACCTTTGAGAAGGAGCCCTGAAGCCATCCCTGAAAGCAGGAGTCTCCCTTCTCCAGGCCACCGCCCTACTAGCCCTAATTCCCTTTCTTTTATTTTTCTTTATTCCATATTTTGTTTCTTTTATTGCTTATATGATTCGTGCCTAACCTTGACATTTTGCAGATCCTTGAGGTGTTTTCCCTCCCTTGAGGAGGCTTTCTTTGCCTTCAGACCAGGTCCAGATTGCTTTCAGATTCGGGAACCAAAGGCTTGTTCTTCCAGGCGCCATCCAAAGGCTGAGAGATCTCTTCATTGAAGAAACTATAATTGTTGCCTGGTAAAAGCCTTCCCCCTCCTTTGTTATGATCTGATGACAAGTATGCTATCATAAGTTGGGAGTTTCTCAATTCCTAGGTCCTGGCTTATTATTATTCTGCATGAGTTTTTGCGGATATGATAGTTTCTAGCATTACTAGTTATCATGCTGATTCTTTACTTATTTTTGGGTCTTTAGCCACTGAATTAATGTCTAAAAAAATACAAAAAAATAGATTTACTATTTTTCATCAGTCCTAGGTTCATCTCGCATCAGTTTGGTATCAAATCAGGTTTAGGTTAGCATTCATCTGCATTAGATTCACAAACCCTAATTTTTGCATCTTGCTAGCTGCATTAGGTGTTTGTTTCTCATCTGATTTTGACCACCTAAGAATTTTTTTTTCTGTGAAAATTTTATGAAGTGTTCTCTGTCTTGTCCTCTATTTTATCATAATTCTTAATTAATTTTATAGAAACCTAATTCACTAAAATTTGGCATATTAGAAACCCTAACTAAAAACATGAGATTTCTATATCAGTCCAAAACCCTAGGAGTTGCATCATCATCTGATTTTTTTTTTTGGTATCAAATTTAGTAGAGTTCATCACCACCGTCCATCGTTTGTCCTAGAATTTCTCTGATTTTTTTCTGCATCAATAACTATGTCAAATCCTGTATCTTCTGAAACCCTAATTTCCTGAATTTCTGTACTTACTTAACCAAACCTAACTAACTTCCACACACCCCAATCCCAAGCCCAATTTGATTGCTAACCTAATCAACTCAAACCTAACTTGCCACATCATAAAATACACAAAAATATTTTATTTTTTCTGATTGTTTTAGTTTGCATTAGGACTCATTGAATGTGCATCATTTGATTAACCTAATTTTAAGGGCACTTTCTCTATCTCAGATCAGGGCAGGAGGTCATAACCTGTCCTGGGACTAAAACAATCTCCTTGCATTCTCATCCAAACCTTAATTAAAACTAATTAGACTTAATTTACCCTAGAGGGCTAGGTGACACCAACAGGTCGGGTCCGAATTGTTTGGGCCAACTAGTGCGTTTAATATAGTGGCTATTACTGAAATCTGGTATCTAAGGCTGAGGGTCCAGAGTCAAACGATCTAAGTGGTGTTGTGGTTTTTAATTGGATCCATGCGAAAGCAGGGGGGCCTCCCACACTCCCACCCCCTACCTGGCTAGTGGAAGGATTAGCTGTTGGGTTAAGTGTAAGTTGAGTATACCCATTCAGTTTTGACTTTAGGTCTAGGAAACCCTAGCTTGTGTTAACCTTGTATGCTTGGCTGCATTCATTCCACCTTGGCTGATTGATTGATTGCATGACCACTAGGTCAGGAGTCCACTACAAGCAGTCTAAATCTTAACCTAGTTCAGCCATGGAGTCTAATCTTGAGGCCCTCATAAAAGCCATGAACGATCAGATGGTTGCCCAACTGACCATCCAAATAAATTAATCTAACACCCAAACCCAAGACCAGTTTGCCCAACTAAACCAATCCAATACCCAAATTAATAACAAGCTTGACCAACTGATCCAATCAAGTAATCAAGCAATGCATAGTTTTGACCAAGTAGGAGATTAATTAGAAACCCTAGGCAAGATCCATAGAGTTGAACCCTTGCCCTATAAGCCCCAGGAACCCATACTCCCTAGATATGAACTCAGTAGTAACCCACTACCCCTTAGGCAACCTGAACCTACTAGGATCAATTTCCATAGTCAGAACTCAAGTCTTAGTCAATTTTTTTTTAGTCAACCCCCTCTTACTACCCCATTGGTTCACCAGGATGGCCTTGAAGAGAAAATATATGAAGCTGATGTGAGCCTAGTAGAGGAGTATGAGGAAGAAGAAGAGGAGTTCCCCATAGAAGCATACTTATGGATGATCTAGAAATAGTTGACCTGATAGATATCCAGGTAGAAGCCATCCTAGAATCAGTTGACCCGACTATACCCATATAGTAGTTGACCCAGAGTTAGATGGCCTAGATCCTATTACTAGAGCACCACCTGAGGAAACTTTAGAAGAGAACCCAATTGTAGAGCCTAGTCCTAAATTTCTTGAACCAGATGACCTTATTAAGGATTTAGCTTATCAGTACCCTCAGGAAGAATCCCATCCTGTAGTTCCCATTGACGATCTCTTCCCTATAGGTACCCATCAACCCCATAAGGTCAACCTTATTTGTCCAGGATTAATCCCATACACCCCTTCTTGCATCCTACTCTACCGATTAACCCCGAACCCTTTTCTTACTTCCTATCCTATCCGACTAACCCCTGATCAACTTCTTATTTCCTACCCTTTTCTGAAACTTTTCATGATTTTCTAACCCTTAGATTTCATTTTATAGGGGTAATCATATTGCATTCATTCGTTGCACAGGTTAGATTTGCATCATATTTATGGTGTACCCTATGGCACCTTGTAGGAGTACATAGTAAATTTTCATGTGCATGCCATGCTAGGGTCAAACCTAAAGAGTCTATCATGTGTTAGGTTAAACCAAAGAGTCTAATAAATTTCCTTTGATAGGAAGTCTAGTCGAGTCTATTAGGTGTTAGTTGAGTCCAATAAATCCACGGTCTTGAATCACCTGCCTACACCTGCACTAGCCTCTGCACAGCATATGCATCAAGAAATTAGTTAAAAGCTGAACATAAGTAATAACTAATTAAACACTTGGCTAATTCTCGAAAGAAATAAAGAATTTTCTGCAGAGGATTATGTGATTGTAAAGAAGTTTTTTGCTCACAAAGCTGGCCCATTCAGACTAATGAAGAGTAGTGGACCCAATGCCTATGTGCGTGAGTTGCTACCTGATTTAGGTTTTAGTCCAACCTTCAACATTTCAGACCTTATGGAGCACAGGGAGCCAGTAGTGATACCTAGCGAGCACCTTGATCCAATTCCTTCCTTTGTGAGTGAACCTATCCCAGAGTGTCCACATACAATTTGGCCAATAATTGAGGAAAGGAGTGAGTGAACCCTCGATGATCAAGCCATCAGCACCCGAGATGAAGGTTATCAAAGATATTTGGTCAGATGGCAAGGTCAGCCAGAATCTACGAATTTATGGAGCACTGGTGAGGATTTGTCGTGCCTCAACCCATACCCTCCTTGAGAGCCAAATTGATCCTTACTCGACAGGGTCGAGTTCCTCCCGTCCCAGAAGAATTGGTGGGGACACCAAGATCAGACACAGATCACTGGATCCCATATGATTTACTGATTAAGGTTTTAATTATAGAACCTTAGTCATGTGTCAAAGTTTTGAAAATTTTGTAATCAATTAAGATTGAGTCCTGTAATAAGTTGAGGTTAGTTGATTTGTCGCAACCCTCAACCCTAATCAGTATATTGAGTCATGTATTTTAGCTATGAGTACAGTATGAGTTTAATTTTGTATAAGAGAAGATGATACCTAACCGTGGAGTTCCACTAGGCCTTATCTAGGAGCCAGAAGACCCCACTTCAACCAATTGGACTTTGTATGCCAACCTAGGGTCCAAGATTCCTGCATGATGCCCAGATGCCCTCTAGATGCTCTTTAGATATCCAGATTCCCCTCTAGATACCAGAGTATATTCTCATATCAGGTCACATCATAAATCCAGAGATCCAACTGCACCCCTGTCCAAGAGAAACCAGTCAAGGTGCCAAGCCCAAGCCCTTAAGAAGCAAGATTCCAAGGAATATTCCTGCTACCAGGCTACCAGGCCATCCTAGCTTCCAGGAGGCCCAAGCCCATGCATCCTTCACCTCTTGGCTAGCCCTTGCTACTCTCATGAAGCCCAACATGCCTAAGAGAGGCATCCTTACTTGGTTGACCAAGTCCAAGGGTTGGTAGAAGACTAGGTCAAAGCATGAAGGGAGAAGGAGAAGACTAGTCAAAGTCCTAACTCTTAAGGCTTTCTTTCCTAACCTATTAAGGATTCTTTTCCTAATGCCTTAAGGAGAGGTTATTCTTAACCTAAGTGTAACCCTAGTTAGGAGAGGGCATGGGAACTCAATAAATACCCCACCCCTCCTCCTCTTGTAATCAATCTACTCTTATGAATTAAAACTCTACTGAATTATTTTGAGACAGGTGACTTGTGTTCTTCGAATTTTGGTTTTGTTTTTGGTTCTTTGTTCTTGTGTTGGCCGACCACTATCCTTGCTATTCTCCATGCCCAAGCAGCAAATTAGTCATCTTGACATCAGCCACACCTTTGAGAAGGAGCCCTGAAGCCGTCCCTGAAAGCAAGAGTCTCCCTTCTCCAGGCCGCCAGCCCTACTAGCACTAATTCCCTTTCTTTTGTTTTTCTTTCTTCCATATTTTGTTTCTTTTATTGCTTACCTGATTCGTGCCTAACCTTGAAATTTTCCAGATCCCTGAGGTGTTTCCCCTCCCCTAAGGAGGCTTTCTTTGCCTTCAGACCGGGTCCAGATCGCCTTCAGATTCGGGAACCAAAGGCTTGTTCTTCCAGGCGCCATCCAGAGGCTGAGAGATCTCTTCATCGAAGAAACTACAATCGCTACCTGGTAAAAGCCTTCCCCCTCCTTTGTTCTGATCTTATAATAGGTACGCTATCCTAAGCTAGGAGTTTCTCAATTCTTGAGTCCTGGCTTATTATTATTCTGCATGAGTTTTTGCGGGTATGATAGTTTCTAGCATTACTAGTCATCATGCTGATTCTTTACTTATTTTTGGGTCTTTAGCCACTGAATTAATGTTTAAAAAAACACAAAAAATTAGATTTACTATTTTTCATCAGTTATAGGTTTGTCCCGCATTAGTGGAGTGGTTCGACTGGCCAGGAGAGTCAGTCCCCAGTCTCAGACCATGGTACCTCATGGCATCATAAGTGCCGCCATGGCAAGGCCCCCCGACATGATCTCTTTCGACCCTCATCTTGTTCTCCTTCGACAACCTTGACAGAAGGTTCCATCGATGAGACTATCAGGCAATAGGCTGAGAGGCACCTGGAGGAACAAGAGCACAAGTTGGCTATGCTATCCTGCCAGTTTTCTAACCTGCAAGGCTCTTCACACGAGCCAACGGGCTTTGACACCCGCCCACCTCTCTCCCACAGAATCCAAGAGGAACCAGTTTTCAATCGATTCTGCATGCCTTAGATTGATCCCTATGATGGGATCATCAACCTCCTGACCACCTCGAGAGGTACAAGGCCCTCTTGAGGGTCCAGTAGGCTACCAATGGCCTCCTTTGCATCGCCTTCCCAGCTACTCTCCAGAAGGTTGCTCGAGTTTGGTACACCTATCTCGAGTCCAGGAGTATCGACTCATTTGAGCAGTTGGTGAAGAAGTTCATGGTGCACTTTGATGCTTGCCAGAAGGTGCCATGTGAAACCAATAGCCTCTTTGGTGCGGACACCAACAAATGCCTTCAGTCAAATTCATTGTGGATTGAATTATAAATTCAAGCAAGCCATTTGAATCCACAAGAGTTAGCTCAACCATAACCCAAAGACCCGACTCGAACACTGGAGCCGACTCAACTCGAGAGTATCTACTACTTTAATATTTCAGTTATTCAGTACTTATTCTGCTACCTAGAATAACTCAACACTCCAGCACTTATTTTGCCACTTGGAATAACCTCAGCTATTTGGGATAACTCAGCACATGGGATAAAATCAGCAAAGCAACTACCATGGAGTAACTTCCCAACTTCTAGTCCAAGTTGGACTACCACAACACCAAGCCTAGGTGGCAGCCATGCCAACATAGAGGACACTTCACACACCCCCTCCACTTGGGCGCCTACACTCAATTCAAATTCAAAGTGGCTGGACCATATTATTCTCCATGAATCAAGAATGGTTGTAATTCTCTTCTATCTTCTCCAACTCCCCACTATCTTCTCCATGTAAATCTCCATGAATTTTGAAATTTCAAAAAGAGCTTGGAAGGTCTATGAATACCTCTCCATAGCCCCCTTGTAATGGCGTGTTATGAATGAATGAATGAGTTTCTTAGCTCTAATTTTTTCTTTCCATTTGTGTGATGCAAATGCCTTCCGTGAGGGAATGAGTGTGAGGCTCAACCTAGCTATCCTATAAGTCTTAGTTTATCAAACAAAGCCCTCTTCCCATCAGCCCACAACGCCATCATCTTCAAGGCCTCAAGATCGCCATCTCCATTGAAGCCAACAACAACAATTCATAGCCATCTCCCTCTCCATCCCAAAGCTGTCCACCATTACTAACTTTCAAGGACCTTCATTCAAACTTGTTCAAGAGGCGCCAACCTATCCACATTCCAAGCACAACAAAGAGTCAATTCCCCTCCAAGGATGCCAGCTTCTTCCCCTCTAAGACCTCTTCTATCCAACATAGAAGAGCCAACACTCCACTCTTCATCTTGATCTCTTTTGTCAATTTTCCTAAACTTTAGCATGTCTCTAATGTTATTCTTTGCAGGGTCCCCTACAATCTGGAGTTAAAGAAGAGGTACGCTTTGCCTTGGAACCAACTATGGATGGAGTTTTTATTCCGGTGGTAACAATCTTTAAGTTCAGTTGCGGCTCAATGGAGTGCTGAAATTAATCTCTCTTCAACGGAGTAAGTGCTCATCATTGGTAAGTAAACCCATCCGAGTCTCTTAAGTCTATTCATATGAAGGTATATATCTTGGTCTTAATGATTTTTCAATAATTAGGTCCCTTCTTCTTTGATTAGAATTGAGTTACATTACGGGTAGGTTTCATTTCATTAAGTAGTCCCTTCATTTGATTTACTTTTGGCATTCTTACATATGAATTATTGCTAATGTAGATAGGTATCATTGCTTAACCAATTAATTAATCCTCTAAATTAGAATTCATTTTTGCATGCCATATCAAATTTGGTATCAGAGCATGGTTACATGGGTAGCATAATAATGATAGCATGCATATTTCTCTTTAAATACTCGGATTGGGTGTGTCACCAAGGCCGTCCAGTCATAGGAGAGAAGTAGAGCTGCAAGACCCTCTCTTCCCATTCAATGGGGTCTCCTATGCCGTGTAGGGGTGCCGTTGTGATTTGACTCATGAAGAAGAAAACAAAGAGATAACTCATTTAGGACTTAATTTCTGCTTGCTGATTTCTATGTTAGGGATTGAAATCTAGGACTATTTTCCCATTAAGTCCTCATTGTTTTACCCTGATTTTTTGCATCAGTTAATCTCTACTTAGTCCACTATTTACTGTGATTTTTTGAAATTTTTTCTGATTAAAAAATAGAGTGAAACCTATCTAAGAAAACATCCCTAACTTAGTTTCTGCACACTGAATCTGCATTGGTAGTCTAAATCTAGGTCTGATTCACCAACTAATCCCTACTGTTTCCCTCTGACTTTTGCACTGATTAACCTCTAATTAGTCCTCTTAACTTTCATTATTTTTTTCTGATTTTACGAATTCAAAAACTTAAAAAAATTTTGCATACAAAATAGACTTGCTAAGATTTCTGCATGTGTTAAGATTTCTGCATGCGTCGCCCTTTTCCACCGAGGCCATTAGGTGGTTACGATAAGACGAAGTACTGCTAGTTCCACCATGACCACGGCCACGATACCGAGGAATGTCATCACCTCAAGAGGGAGATCGAAGACCTATTAGGAGGGGGTACCTCGAGAAATTTATGGGGGGCAAGATCCTGTCCGAACCCCAAGTGATCGTGGCTCTTCCTCATGTCGACAACTAGCCCATAGAGAGGCTAGTGGAGATGATTTCCTAGAGGGCATAGCAAGGACCGAAGAGGACCTAGGTGAGAGAAGGGACTGATAATGTACTCCCCTTGGTGGGGAAAAGGGGAGCCAGGATAGAGAATGTAAATAACAATGCCATTATCATTGAGATGATGAGAGCGAGGCATCTTGTAAGATAGATTATTGTCAATAATGGAAGCTTGACTAACATCCTTTTTTATGATGCTTTCTCTAAGATAAATCAGTCTCCTATCCTATTGAGGCTGGTGCACACCCCTTTGGCTGGTTTTACTGGAGATTCAGTAGGGGTGGAGGGAGAGATTACCCTCCCAGTCATCGCTGGGATGCCTTGGTGGGAGACGACATGCACAAAAATTACCCTAAAAACCAATACGAGTATCGATGCGTATAATAAACACAGATTCTAAAGAACATTCAAATAGGGTAGATTTTAGGTCATGCATTCCCTCATGCTAGGCTTAACAAAATGATAAAGAACCAGGACTCAGAGATTAAGAAATCCCTGATCAAGGACATGCACATATTTCAAAGATTTAGATCTAAAGCAAGGAAGGAGAAATAAAACTCTATGACAGTAATACTACTCCCTGTGTGATACGTTCGCTTATTCTTGGAAGATGCAGCCCGGGTGATCAACAATTAGCCATCCAACGAACGGCATCAGGAGAATTGGTTGATGGCTAGGATCCCTTCAAAGGCTCGATACCGGAGAGGCCCTACAAGGTTTAATCGTGGATTAGATCACATGAAACAGCCCAAAGCCAAAACACGACTCGAAATAAAAAAAAGAAATCGAGAGCCTTGTGGAACAGGGGAGGTAGTCCAAAAAAACTGGGCGGAGACTTCGCGGGCATTTGTTCGAAGGTGACGGCGTTGTGGCGATCTCCGAGAGAGGAGGGAGCTTCGTTCATGAAGGGGGAGTCGGGCTTCGGAGGTAGGACGGCAGAGCAGATGTCCGAGGATGAGATTGAGAGCTCGGGAGCAAGGAGGAAGATCCTGATGCTGGGCGGAACTTCGTTGGGGCAGTGGTTCGAAGATGATGCTGGCAGTGTGGTGATCTCCGGGGGAGGATGGAACTTTGCTCTCGATGGTGAGTCGGGCTTCGGTGGAAAAGCAGCAGGGCAGACATCCGGGAAGGAAATTGTGCGCACGGGGATGTCTGAAAATGAGGAACGGGGAGGTGAGCCGGGTCTGGGTCAAAGCTCTGTGGAGATAGATAGGGCCTCACACCCCTCGACATCGTGATCGCGACGAAGGCAGTTGTGGAGCCTCAAGCTCCTCGACGTTGTAGCTGCGACGAGGGCTCGGACAGGGCCTCGCACCCCTTGACGCTACCTCGGTAATGAAGGCTAATCAGAGAAGAAGAACAGTAGTTTCCTTGTATGTTTTTCATTGTATTTCTTCGTACAAAATTGAGCCTTATTTATATGCTCCGGACAACGAGATTATAGGACAACTAATCCAAAGATTAGTTACAAATCCTAACTAATCAGGGGGAATGTGGCTGCAGAATTTGTTGCGGCCACGATTTCCAAATATTCCACAGGATTTTTCCATACATTTTTTGTTGACTCCACTAATTGATTTTGATGATAAGCAAAACATTTAAGTATAAATTGAGGACTAATGACCTGCTTTAAGTGTGTTTTTATTTAAAGGTTGCTCACAAAGTTTTGATGAAGCCCAATTATGTTGAAGAACCAAGTTTTAATGGAATGATTGCACAAAACTAGACTTGGACACACAAAGAGTTGGTTGAATGGATGACCAAGATAATTGAAGACATGTTCCTACACAAGTTCAGCAAATTCTGCACCTTTTTGATGATGTGTCGACTCAAGGTGTCGGCACATGACTTGATGTGTCGACACATGAGGATGGTGTGTCGACTCAAACCGGCATGCAACAAAATTTCAAATGGCACAGATAATGTGCCGACACATGGACCTTATGTGTCGACTCAAAGTGTCAATACATGGATCAACACATCGCCTGAGAATTTCAAGCCACAGAACTTGCAGAAGTTGAAGGAATAGTTGATGTGTCGACACACGGACCTAATGTGTCGACTTTATGTGTTGACTCAACCGAGAATGTGTCGACTCAGCTGATTTTTCCAGAAAACTTGAATGGAATATTTTGAACTTGTGTCGACTTAGGAAGAACATGTGTCGAGACATGAAGAGGAAGTGTTAACACATGGAGTTCTGACAATAGTAATGGCTAGTTTTTTCAAGCGCAGAACTCTCCCAAACGCCCTCCAACGGTTAGTTTTTCAAGTATAATGGCTAGATTTCGGTTTGGGAGACTTGGGAAGGTATAAAAAGGCTTCAAATCAAATCAAGAGAGGGACTATTCATTGTATTGAATATCTTTAAAGAGTTTGAAGAGAAAAGAAGAAAGAAGAGCCTTAACTCCCCTTCATTCAAAGCTCAACCACTCTCAAGCAAGAAAGAAGCATTCCAAGCCTTCAAAGCTATCAAGTGCATTGAAGATCATTCAATCTTGGACATTTAAAAGGCTTCAACAATAGCAAAGCAACACTACTTTGAGCTACATCGACTTATTTGCTTTTTATTGAAAGCTTACATTGGTTCTTCATTTCTACATCTTATATCTTGTAAAGGTTATTGGTTAGCCTATTAGAAAACCAAGTTAGGTTGGTGGTTAGCCCGGAAAACCACTAAGGTTCTTGGTTAGCCCAGAAAACCAAGGAAGGTTTTTGGTTAGCCTTGTGAAAACCAATTAGGTTCTTGGTTAACCCATAAAACCAAGTGAGGTTGTGACTTGTGAGCCTTGTAAAAATAAGTCAGGGTTTGATTAGTGAGCCCGAAAAACTAATCGGCTGTAATCTTTGGATTATAGTGAATTTCTAAGGAGATCTTGGGGAGTGGATGTAGGTGCATGGTTGGCACCGAACCACTATAGATTGTTGTGTTTGTGATTGCTTGTCTTCTCCTCTCTTGCTCTTTACTTTCTTGCTTATTGCTTTTAATTTCCACTGCACTTTTACATTAGAGCATTACACTTTTAAATTCTAGTACCTTGTTGAATTGCATACCTTGTCTTGCTAAGTTTATTACTTGGTTCATCAAGCTTAGCTTTAAATAATTTTTAGAAACCGAATTCACCCCCCCTCTTGGGTTGCTCTCTGGGCAACATTTTTTAATTGCAAAAATTGAAGCAAAATAAATTATGGAGATTTTTGCCACATGGGATTCGGTTCGACTATGTCTCGAGTTGGCTCGGTGGTCTCGGGTCGGCTCGACGGTGCATATCCTATTCTCCTTGTTCTGTGATCTAGATGGATTCTTAAGGCTTGATCTTGGTCTTGGTGTCCCCACCATGCCTCATTGGTAAAGTTCTATCATGATGACTTTCATGGTTGTCAAGCTCCCTTCAGCCTACAATGTGATCCTCGATCGCCTAGGGCTTAACCTACTCGATGCGGTCATATCTACAAAGTGACTCTTGGTTCAGTTCCCAACCCCTTACGTAGTTGATGAGATGAGGGGGGCCCTGTAGCCGGTCTAGCATTGCTTGCAAGCTATCCTTAGGGCCTGGAGTGTCGAGGAAGATCTAGCTACTGACCAACTAGATCAAAGAATATAGGAGGCCAAAGGTGGGCCGGTCGAGTGCCTGCTGCCATTCCCCTTAGGTTGGACTTCTTGAAGACAGTGCAAGTGGGAGCCTAGCTTTATGAGGATGAATGGGCTTGCCTCCTGAGTTTCCTTCAAGTGAATGCTGATATTTTTGCTTGGTCTATGGTGGACATACCCAGGATTCCATCCGACGTTATCACCCATAGGTTCAATGTCGACCCGAAATGTTGCCCAATCTGGTAGAAGAAGAGGAGCTTCACCCTAGAGAGATAGAAGGCAATCAATGAAGAGGTAAAAAAGCTCCTCGTGGTTGGCTTCATCCGAGGATACAATACCCCAATTGGCTGGTTAATATGATCATGGTCAAGAAGGCCAACTAGAAGTGGAGGATCTGTATGGACAACACCGACCTCAACTGGGAATACCCAAAGGGGGTAGCTTCCCACTCTCCAAGATTGACTAGCTGGTAGATGCCACCTTGAGGCACCATCTACTCAGTTTCATAGATACATTTTTTAGGTACAATCAGATTCGGATGCATCCAAAAGATGAGGAGCACATGGCCTTCATAACAGACTGAGGAACCTACTGCTACAAGATGATGTGATTCGATCTGAAGAATGTTGGGACCACATACCAGCATCTGGTCAACAAGGTCTTTAAAGACCAGATCGATGATAACATGCAGGTCTACATGGATGACATGCTTGTCATGA
The DNA here is from genome assembly GCA_021397845.1 of Areca catechu. Lineage (NCBI taxonomy): Eukaryota > Viridiplantae > Streptophyta > Magnoliopsida > Arecales > Arecaceae > Areca > Areca catechu. The sequence continues at coordinate 76,920,238 of CM038038.1, read as the reverse complement.
GCAGCCAAGAGGCAGACCATATCATGGACCTTGTATAGGCCTTCCAAAACCTTCATCCCCACCAGATGAAGCTGAGCCAGGCCAAGTGTGCATTCAGCGTCGCTGCTAGAAAGTTCCTGGGATTCATGGTCACCCAAAGAAGGATCGAGGCCAACCCCGAGAAGGTCTAGGAAATTATCGACATGGAGCACCCCATCTTAAAGAAGCAGGTCCAATGCCTGACTGGCCAGGTTGCAGCCTTGAGTCGGTTCATCTCGTGCTCCGTTGAGCACTGTCTACCATTTTTCAAGGTGCTATGCAAGATGCACGACTTCACCTGGACTGAGGAGTATTGAGAAGCCTTCAAGGAGCTGAAGAGGTTTCTCTCATCTCCACCACTACTTTCCAGGTTAGAGGTCAGGAAGGAACTCCTCCTATATTTGGAAATTTCTCTAGGGCTGTTAGGTCAGTGCTTGTTCGCATAGATGGAGACGAAGTTCAGAGATCGGTGCACTATGCCAGCAAGCTACTCTGAGATGCTGAGACCAGGTACACCTACTCTGAAAAAATAATTTTTACACTTATTATATTTGCCCAACATCTCAAGTCAGACTTTCAAGTGCATTTGATTACGGTCCTCTTCGATAACCTCTGAGGGCCATACTTAGCAGTTCGGATAAGTTTGGATGTCTAGCTTAGTGGGCGGTGAAGCTTAGTGAGTTCGACATCACCTACTATCCAAGGCCATCTTAAAAGGCTCAGGTGCTGGTTGATTTCCTAGTGGAATGCACCTGGATGAGCGGAAAACCAGAAGAGGCCTCCCTCAAGCACCCAATAAAATTGCTAGTCGATGAGATGGTCTGATTCTTCACGTGGATGGCACATTCAATGCAGGAGAAAGTGCGGCTGGCCTCATCCTCACTAGCTCTGATGAGGTCATGGCAGAATGCATGCTGCACTTTCTTTTTAAAGCTATAAATAACCAAGCTGAGTACGAGATGCTCCTTATGGGGTTAAAAGTATCCCATGAGTTGGGTGTGTCGATCCTAAGGGTCTTCACCGACTCATGGTTGGTCACGGGTCAAGTCTTGGGAGAACTTGAAGCCCGAGATCCTCAAATGGCAAGGTACCTGGAATGAGTACATTCAAGTGCATCGAGCTTCCAGTATTTTAGTATCTCCCACATTCCTCATGGGGAGAATGCCTGCGTTGAAACTCTCTCCAAGCTTGCAACCTTGTCGAACTCGTCACTGGGGTGCACCTGCATTTAATATTTGGAGATCCCTAGCTATAAAGCCCTCGACGAGGTCCAGCAGGTCATCCTTGAGACCTATTGGATGGATCGCTACATTAGGTACATCACCAATGGCACCCTGTCCGAGAACTGCGTGGAGGCCGGTCTCCTCAATAAGAAGGTGCTTTGTATTGATGGACGAGCAACTCTACCGGAGGTCCCACTCCTATCCCTTGCTAAAGTATCTGAGACCCTTAGAGGCCATCTATGTGCTCCAAGAGATACACGAGGGCATCTACAAAAACCATATGGGGGGCAGGATGCTAGCATACAAGACCCTCTAGCAGGGATACTACTGGAAGACCATTTGAGAAGATGTGGTTGACTTCTTGAGGAGGTGCGACTATTGTCAATGGCACACTCACATACAATGTCAGCTAGTAGTGCCACTTTCCTAGCTCTATGCCCCATGACCATTCATCCAGTGGGAGATGGACATCTTGGGTCCCTTTTCTTCCGCATCCGATTAACAGAAGTACTTGATTGTGGCCATTGACTACTTCACCAAGTGGGTCGAGGCCAAGCCACTGGCATGGATTACTGAAGCCAAGGCTAGATCTTTTCTCTGGAAGTCAGTCATCTACCATTTCGATCTCCCGCATTCGATCATCATAGACAACGGACAATTTCAATAACCAAGCATTTAAGGAGCTCTATGTCGATCTCAACATCTGCTACTGCTTCACCTCAGTGGCTCATACTCAAACTAACGGGGAGATCGAGGTGACTAACCAGACCATCCTCCAAGGGCTCCGCACCAAACTGGATAAGCCCAAGGGTCGATGGGCTGAGGAGCTCTCCAGTGTGCCATGGGCCTACCACACCATGCCTCGGATGACAATGGGTGATACACCATTCAATCTCATCTTCGATTTCGAGGCCATGATTCTAATGGAAGGGGTCTACCCACATTGTGGGTGGAGCAGTACAATAAAGCTGAGAATTTGGCCTACCTTCTCCTCAACCTAGACTTGATGGAAGAGACAAGGAACAAAGCTCTGCTTTGTATGGTAGCCTACAGGCAATGGGTGGCCTAGTACTACAACTCTTGAGTGAGGTTGAAGGCCTTCCACTCGGGTGACCTAGTCCTACAACGAGCTGAAGTCTCCTAGCCTGGGAAATGTGGCAAACTCTTCCTAAACTAGGAAGGTCCATACAAGGTGATTGAGGCCCTGCCGCATGAAGCCTACCACCTCGTTGGACTCGACGGCGCACAGCTCTCTCGAACTTGAATTTTCAGCAAGCTGAGGATATACTATCAATAACGTAAGACTCTCTTTCAATAGTAAAAGTTCCTTTTTTGGTGTAGCACTGTCTCCCATCCATGGAGGAACTCTATCCATCGGACTCCAACTTTGGCAAAGCAAGCCGGAAAACTCCAGAAGTCCCGCACTTTATCCTTCGAACTCCAAGTTTGGTGAAGCAAGCCGGGAAACTCCAGAAGCTCTGCACTCTATCCATTGGACTCTAAGTTCAGTAAAGCAAGCCGAGAAACTCCAGAAGCCCTGCACTCTATCTGTCAAATTTTAAGCTCGACAAAGCAAGCCAGAAAACTTCAGAAGCCCCGTACTCTATTTGTTAGACTCCAAGTTCAGTGAAGCAAGCCGAGAAACTCCAGAAGCCCTGCACTATATACGTCAGACTCTAAGTTCGATGAAGCAAGTCAGGAAAATTCAGAAGCCTCGTACTTTATCCATCAGACTCCAAGTTTGGTAAAGCAAGCAAGGAAACTCTAGAAGTCCCACACTTTATCCATCAAACTCCAAGTTTGATGAAACAAGCTAGGAAACTCTAGAAGCCCACCACTCCAATCTACATGATTCTAAGTCTGGCCAGGAGAGCTAAAGAGTTTCCAAAGTCCCAGCAGCCATCTGCCATTTTTCAAACCTGGCAAAGGTGGCCGAAACCTTGGAAACCTTACACTTGGCCACCATATGGTTCATATTTCTACTATGCCAAAAAAAGAAGAGAAGAAAGAAAGAAAAGATGAACAGAAAAGAAGGAAGAGACAAGATAGAGCTCATTGGAGAACCAAGACTTTGTTCTTCATTAATAAAAAAAGTATTTACAATAAGAAGGACCCCCTGATAGGCCAGAGAGTCCTCCAAAATGTACCAAGTACAAAAGAAGAATAACAAAAAAAATAAAGAAAACTAAGGAGAAGTCATCGAGGCCTTATCGGGTCAACGTGGCACCTTATCGATCTCCGATGGGGCTTCAGTTAGAGAGGTGGCAGGATTAGCAGTCGCCCACGCCTTTTCTTTTAGCACTGCATTTGCCCCCGTATCGACCTCTCCAGACGGGGCCTCCTCTCCATTGCTTCGATTGGCAGGTCCGGGATGATGGAATCATGGCCTTTGAAGGTGAAGGCCCATCCCACCTTCCTTTTGTAGTCCTTGAATCCTTTGTGGAATGAGTCGAGGACTGCCTCCTGCACCTCATCCACAAAGGCTTCTGAGACCTTGAACTTGGGGACAACATCGATTGCTTCCTTCTTTGTAGCCTCCATTAAGGCCACCGTTGTCATGGTCTTCTCATCCATCGTCGCAGCTCAAGCCACCACCACTTTAAGCTGGACCTGGAGGATCTGCACCCCCCTTCCAGGCGCACCACCTCCATGATGGATTGGGCCCTCTCCTCTGCTAGGTGGGTGGTCTTCTCTCTCTCCACCACCAGAGCCACCTCAAGGTCCGTCGCCCATTTTCCCAACTCCATCACCATGGTCCAGGAGCCGGCCTTCGCCTAGTTCTCCAGGTGCATGCTCGGTTGGCCTGGGTTTGAGCCTCCACCTCTGTAGCCTCTGTTCACCTACAGAAGCTATTGTTGGCTTTGACTCCTTAGTTTTGATGATTAACAAAAGGTTGAGTATATGTTTGGACTAATGTTTAATCTCAAGATAAAGTTTCAGGACTTAGGTTATTCAAAAAGAGTATCAAAAGGACAATGATGAAACTAAGTTTGCCTGATTTGGAAAAGAGCTCTTCTACCTTGGACAAGATCAAAATTCTCATAATGGACCTTCTTGTTAAGAAATATTTGACAAAAGAAACAAAGGCTTAAAGAAACTCAAGCATGGCACGCACATCTCAAAGAGTTTCAGAAAAATTCAGATCAGAGGTCGAACCCCAGAGGTCGACACCTTGTCAAAGGTCGACCACCAGAGGTCGACTCATGAAGAGAAGAAAAGTTCAGCATGGCCGGCATGGCAAAATCTTAGTGGCACGCTCCAGAGGTCGACCACCAGAGGTCAACACCTGTCCAGAGGTCGACACCAGAGGTCGACTCATAGCCTGAGAATTCAAATGGGCAGAACTATGGTATTCTGAACTTTTGCCTAAATTATACTGGAGGTCGACTCATGAGGTCGACACTTGATTCAGAGGTCAACTCATGAGGTCGACTCATGGCATAACGGCTAGTTTTTCTGAACTTCTGATTTGATTTCTAACGGCCATAAACAGCCATATTTTTGAATCTAACGGTCTCGTGGAGTTGTTTCAGCATGAATGAGGTATTTAACCTCCACCAAACTTCAAAAAAGACAAGGAGACAAAGTGAAAAAGTGTTGATTCAAAATACAAAGCCTTCAATCACTTCCAAGCCAAAAGAGTGAGAAAACCAAGAGATTCCCTAGCCAAAAGTTTTCCATCTTTGAGGAATCCAACATTCAAGTGTTTGGCATTTAGTGAGGTCCAAAGATTCCAAGGGAAAAGGCTTGAAGAGTCTCCATCAAGAGCTTCAATGAATTTATTATTGCTCAAAAGGAGTTTGTTTAGTTTTAATTCATTGTATTCATACTCTTTTGTCTTTAGCTAGTTTCAAGGGAATTTGAAACTAGAGTGAGGTTTGTTGGTGAGCCAATTGATAAAACCAACTAGGGTTGTTTGTAAGCCCGAAGCCAAAACAAGTGAGTGAGGTTTGTTGGTGATCCAATTGATAAAACCAACTAGGGTTGCTTGTTAGCCCGAAGCCAAAACAAGTGTGTAAGGTTTTGACTTGTGAGCCTGGTAAAACAAGTCGGCTGTAATCTAAAGATTATAGTGGAAATTCCCAAGTGAAGCTTGGGGAGTGGATGTAGGTGCTAGGTGCACCGAACCACTATATTTCTTGTGTGTTTGCATTGCCTTTCTCATTAACTTATTTAGCTCTTTAATTGCCATTTTATTTCATTGCTTCCGTTGCACAATTATTAAAGCACTATCACTCTTCACCTTAAAACTTGATAGCACATATATTGCTTTAAATTTTTAAATACCCAATTCACCCCCCCTCTTGGGCACCATATCTGGGCAACAAGTGGTATCAGAGCCCGGTACTCTCTTGTAGGTCCAACGATCTTGAGTGAAAGATCATGGCCGCCCCAATTGGAATGGGTATAGTTGAAGGGCAAGCATCAAATCGCCCTCCTTTCTTTAATGGCACAAACTACACATATTGGAAAACTCGTATGCGTATTTATTTACAAGCTGTAGATTATCATATATGGAGAGTAATTATGAAAGGGCCTCATCAGCCCACTCACTTGGTTAATGGCATTATCACCCTGAAATCTGAAGAAGAATGGGATGACAATGACATCAAACAAGCTGAGTTAAATGCTATGGCGATGAATTTGCTATTCTGTGCACTTGACCCTAGTGAATTCAACAGAATATCAAATTGTATTTCCGCCAAAGAAATTTGGGATACACTTGAGGTTACCCATGAGGGTACACACCAAGTGAAGACCACTAAGGTGAACATGCTCATTCATACGTATGAGATGTTCAGGATGGAACCAACTGAAAGTATAAGTGAAATGTATACTAGATTTACCAACATAGTAAATGGTATGAGGAGTTTGGGAAAAATTATATCTAATGGTGAACTGGTTAACAAACTTCTCAGGTCTCTTCCGGCTTCATGGGATGCGAAAGTTACAGCCATAGAAGAAGCCAAGGATGTCAACACTCTACCTCTCGAGCAGCTTCTTGGATCACTGATGACCTACGAGCTTTCACTAAAGCAGAAGACAGTGGACAATGACAAGAAAAAGAAAGCCACAGCCTTCAAGTCCACTACTAAAGAAGAGTCAAATGATGAATCAGAAGAAGAAGCTGATGATGATGAGACAGCCCTCATTACAAGAAAATTTAAAAGATTCATGAGAAAGAAGAAGGGCTTCTACAAGAAAAGGCCACAAAAAGGTGATCACAATAAGGAGAAAGAGAAAGACAAAGAAAGGGATCCACCCATCTGCTTCGAGTGCAAGAAGCCTGGACATTACAAAATGGATTGCCCTTTGCTTAAAAAGAGTCGAAGGATGTTGAGAAAGAAAGCCATGATGGCTACCTGGAGTGAGAGTGAGGACTCCAGCAGTGAAGAAGAGCAGCAGGTAGTCGCCAACTTATGTTTCATGGCCAACGAAGATAATGAGGTAAATTCTGAACCTGAAACTGAATTTACTTTCAATGAATTGCATGATGCTTTTGATGACTTAGTAATGGAATATGAAAAATTAAAATTGAAAAATAAGAAATTAAGAAAGCAAAATTTTGAGCTTACCAAAAATTCAGAAAAGTTTTCAAGTGAAATTGAAAATTTAACTCAAGAAAACAAGAAATTAAAAGAACATGTAAAGACTTTGACAAATGATAAAGATAATCTTTTAAAAGAAAATAATTCTTTGAAAAATGATAGAAGTCTTAAAACTAATGAGAACATTGAAAAACAAAATAAAGAACTATTGCTTCAAAATAAGAATTACAAGGAAGAGTTAGAAAAAGTAAAACCTTTTGTAGAAAAGTTTACTTTTAGTTCAGAAAAACTGAATATGCTTTTAAATAGTCAACATGCAGTGTTTAATAAAGCTGGACTTGGATTTAAGCCATACAATCAATAAAAGCTTTACAAAAACTTTTTCATACCAGCATCTTCTAATATTACCTGCTATGCATGTGGTAAAGTAGGTCATAAATCATATGTTTGTAATAGAAGAAAATTAAATACCTTTAAAAAGATTTGGTTCCAAAAGGAACCAATTTGACTAACCCTAAAGGACCCAAGATGACTTGGGTACCTAAAGTTTCAACTTGATCATTTTTTTGCAGGTGTGCCTTGCAACCAAAAATAAAAGAAGAATGTGGTATCTGGATAGTGGTTGCTTAAGGCACATGACTGGGGATGTGAAGCAATTCTCATCACTAGCTGCTATTGATGGTGGAAACGTTACCTTTGGTGATAATGGAAAAGGCAAAATCGTCGGAATTGGTAAAATCCATATCACCCCTAATGCTTATGTAGATAATGTATTATTTGTTGATGGCTTGAAGCATAATCTTTTTAGCATTAGTCAGTTTTGTGATAAAGGTTTTAAAGTAATTTTTGAATCATCTTTGTGCATGGTATCTAGTCTAGATGTCGATGGCATCAAGTTCACTGGTCTTAGGCATGGAAACATTTACATGGTTGATCTTGATGATCTAGCCATGGAAAGTGGTCAATGCCTAGTGGCTAAGGAAGCCAAGGCAAGTGAAACTAGTTGGCTTTGGCACCGTAGGCTAGGGCATGCTAGTATGCAGTTGATTTCAAAATTAAGCAAAAAGAATCTTGTAAAAGAATTGCCAAAACTCACTTTTGAAAAAGATAAAATTTGTGCTGCATGTCAATTTGGAAAACAAACTAAATCTACTTTCAAACCTAAAGGAGTAGTATCTACTACTAGACCCCTTGAATTATTGCATATGGACCTCTTTGGACCAACCAGAACAACTAGTTTGGGAGGTAAAAAATATGGGCTAGTAATTGTAGATGATTACTCACGATTTACTTGGGTAATGTTTTTAGCTCATAAAGATGAAACATTTTCATCTTTTGTTAAATTTCATAAAAGGGTTTCAAACGAAAAAGATCTCACTATTGTTTCTTTGCGTAGTGATCATGGAACTGAATTTGAAATTCATGATTTTGAAACTTTTTGTAATGAAAATGGTATTAGTCATAATTTCTTTGCACCTAGGATACCTCAACAAAATGGGGTGGTAGAAAGAAAGAACAGGACTCTTGAAGAAATGGCACGCACAATGCTTTGCGAAAATGATTTACCTAGATATTTTTGGGCAGAAGCCATTAATACTTCCTGTTACATTTTAAATCGTGTTTTAATTCGACCTATTTTGAAGAAAACACCAAATGAGCTTTGGAAAAATCGAAAACCTAATCTCAAGTATTTTCGTGTATTTGGTTGCCGCTGTTTCATATTAAACAATGGCAAAGATAATATCAGTAAATTTGATGCCAAGTCAGATGAGGGTATCTTCTTAGGATACTCTACTTCTAGCAAGGCATACAGGGTCTTCAACAGAAGAACACTTCTGGTTGAAGAATCAATTCATGTAGTGTTTGATGAATCTAACAAAAAATCTTCTAGAAAAGAAGATTCTATTGATGTTGAAACAGGTACAAAGGAACTTGAATAATTAACAATCAATGAAGATGAGCCCAAAGGAGATGATGATCAAGAAAGTCAAGATCAAATTCAAGAAATCAATGCAACTTCACCAAAACCATTACCTAAAGAATGGAGGTATGCACATGGACACCCTAAAGAGCTAATAATAGGTGATCCATCAAAGGGGGTAAGTACACGCTCTTCTATTAGAAATATTTGTGATTATTTAGCTTTTGTATCTCAGATAGAGCCTAAGTCAATAGAAGAAGCTGAAAAAGATTGTAACTGGATTAATGCTATGCAAGATGAACTAAATCAATTTAAAAAAATAATGTTTGGACTTTAACTGAAAGACCCCTTAATGTTTCTGTAATTGGCACAAAATGAGTTTTTAGAAATAAACTTGATGAACATGGTATTGTAATTAGGAACAAAGCTAGACTTGTTGCTAAAGGCTACAACCAGGAAGAAGGGATCGACTTCGATGAAACCTTTGCTCCTGTTGCTAGGCTAGAAGCAATTAGACTTTTACTTGCTTTTGCTTGTTTTATGGATTTCAAGTTATTTCAAATGGATGTAAAGAGTGCCTTTTTAAATGGATTTATTGAAGAGGAGGTTTATGTTGAACAACCTCCTGGTTTTGAAAATCATGAATTTCCTAATCATGTCTTTAAATTGCATAAAGCATTGTATGGTTTAAAGCAAGCTCCTAGAGCTTGGTATGATAGATTAAGTTCATTTTTGATGAAAAATGATTTCTCTAGAGGTATTGTAGATAATACATTATTTTTGAAAAAGAAAAATGATGATCTCTTAGTAGTACAAATATATGTAGATGATATTATTTTTGGTGCTACTAACGAATGTCTTTGTCAAGAATTTGCGAAGTTAATGCAGAGTGAGTTCGAGATGAGCATGATGGGAGAACTCAACTTCTTCCTCAGACTCCAAATTAAGCAAACCAAAGAGGGGATCTCCATCAACCAAGCCAAGTACACAAGGGAGATATTGAAAAAGTTTGGGATGGAGACTACAAAACCAATAGGTACCCCTATGAGCTCTTCATGTAAATTAGACAAAGATGAATGTGGTAAATTAGTAGACCAAAAATTATATAGAGGCATGATTGGTTCATTGCTATATCTAACTGCCAGTAGACCAGATATAATGTTTAGTGTTTGTATGTGTGCACGTTTTCAGTCTGCTCCTAAAGAATCACATCTCTTAGCTGTAAAACGTATACTTAGATACTTATCTGGGTCTATCGAAATTGGTCTTTGGTATTCTAGAGAGTCATCATATGAATTAATTGCATATTCTGATGCTGATTTTGCTGGGTATAAACTTGATCGAAAAAGTACTAGTGGAACTTGTCAATTCCTAGGAGTTAATTTGATTTCATGGAGCAGTAAGAAACAGAATTCGGTTGCACTATCTACGGCGGAAGCCGAATATATAGTAGCTAGAAGCTGTTGTGCTCAGATTCTATGGATCAAACAACAACTCGAGGACTTTGGCATCAAACTAACTAAGACACCCATAAGATGTGATAATACTAGTGCAATCAATTTAACGAAAAATCCTGTACAACATTCAAGAAGCAAACATTTTGAAATAAGACATCACTTCATAAGAGATCACGTTCAAAACTCTAATGTGTTGTTAGAATTTATATGCACTGATTATCAATTGGCTGATATATTCACAAAACCATTGAATGAAGACAGATTTTGTATGATCAGAAGAGAACTGGGAGTCATTGATCCTTTTGCTTGAAACTCTTCAATTTTCATCAAAATTCCTCAAAAATGATTTATAAATTCTTAAATATGGTTAAAGGCTATTTCTCTAAATTTTATCAATTTTTTAAATCTTACAGAATTTTATTTTAAGTAATTAATTGTTGGAGGTCGACACTTGAGGTTTTCGGAGGTCGACACTTGAGGTCGACACCTAAGTTATGGAGGTCGACACTTGAGGTCGACCCCTGAAAATTTTCAGAGGTCGACACTTGAACGGAAACCTGCTTTTTAAAAACCCGTCTGCAAGCCTTGTTTTTCCAATTTTTTCCTTCCTCTCCTTCGTGTGGTCCCCCTCCAACATTCCTAAACCCCTAAATAGTAGATTTCCACCCTTCTCCCTCAACATTTTGGGAAATCCTCTCCTCTCCTCTTGCATTTCTTCGATTCAACCTTCTTTTTGACCGTACTCTTGATTTTGGACAACCGAAAGCCTTCGGATCTATCTACCCTCTAATCCCGGTTGTTTTTCAATAGAAAACACTTGTTTCTACCCTCCATTTCTTACTTTTTCTCCATTTATTTTCTATTTTCTCCACTCTCACAAACCCTATTTCACCATTTCACATTCTTCTCTTTTTCCCAATCTGTGAACCTCTCTTTCCCTCTCTTTTCCTCTTAGCCTTACCTCTTTGCATTTCTCCCTAAGTTACCCCTCATCCTTACACATGGGTCCGAGAAAACACCAGGCAGTAAGGAAAAGGAGATTGGAACAGGGGCAGGATAGTACTGAGCGGCGAAGGAAAGTCAGACATGAGCGTGAGCCGACCCCAGAGCCACCTGCACCAGTGCCAGCCAGCCTAGTCCGGAAGAGCATTGCTAGTGGGAGGCGCGTGGATATTCCATTCTGGGATCAGCATCACTTCTTCATTGGAGATGTACTGAGAGATGCAGGTCTGGTTCATTTTTGTACGATGTCCGAGAGATTCTACCCAGACCTCATCAGGGAGTTTTATGGATCCATGGCCACTGATGGCATTGGATGGTCTGCTACAGTTTGAGGGATCGAGATTCCAGTGACACCTGAGGTCATCAGTCGCATCTGGAGGATTCCACTTCATGGCACTGCTGCCACTACGATCAGCGACAGAGAGCACGCCTTCAGGTGTATCCTAGAGCGTGAGGATGTTAGCGGCATTTCCACAGTAGCCGCTAACCAGCTTTCACTGGAGATGAGAGTGCTGCATCACATCATCGCCCGTATCTTGATTCCGAAGAGCGGGAGATTTGATTTTATCACTGAGCATGAGCTGGTGTTGATGGTGTCCCTGAGTCAGCGGACTCCCATCAACCTTCCCAGGATCATGCTTCAGCAGATGGGTGAGGCAGCTTCTCACAGGAGACTTGTTCAGCCGTACGGCATGGGACTGACTCAGATATTTAGAGAGCATGGTGTCTCATTCGACGGCATACCCTTCAGTCAGCTACAGCACACAGATACTTATGGAGAGAAATCCCTACATAGGATGGGATTTCGACTGATTAGTGACCGATGGGTACGACGAGAGTCTGGCCAGGAGCCATATGAGGAGGATGAGATCCGAGCTGCTGAGGCAGGGCCTACTGATCATGGTACACCTCCTCGCCCAGCACCGGAGACAGAGACTGCGGAGCCTGAGCCATTCACGCCACCACCTTCATCAGCTCCGGCACCTACTATTACTGCTACACCACGGAGGACTTCAGTGAGGATATCGGACTTCGAGCAGCGAGTGACTGATCAGATTTCAGAGATCCGGACAGAGATCACTGGTGTACGGCAGGAGCTTCATGATCTGCGGATACACACAGACACATGTATTAGTGCTCTCTCAGCTAGTATGGATACAGGATTCAGACAGATCCTCAGCTTACTGAGATTAGCACTGCCATCAGGGATTGCAGATCCGACAGTATCTCCTCCACATGATGATGATGATGATGATGATGATGATGCTGATGACTCTAGTGGATACAGTGACAGTGATGGAGATCAGCCTGGAGCAGGTAGTTCTGATGTTCCACCTGCAGAGCCGATTCCAGAGATTCCCCCTTCAGCTGATCCTCCTTCCACTGATCTTCCGAGTTCAGATCCTCCAGCCACAGCTGTGCCAGTTGATATTGAGCCTACAGAGTCACTATTTGAGACTATCACTGGGATTCCGGATGACATAGATGAGCATACAGAGACAGATATCGATGATCCCACAGCTTATGAGCTAGTCAGCAGGCAGACCCCAGCTCAGTCTACTCAGCATGCTGATCCGTCCACTCCTTCAGCTACTGCCTCTGTCTCGACATCTGTGGAGCCCTTACCTAGGACATATAGATCTCGTAGGACTATCCCTAGGTCTGGTCCCTCTCTGAGGACTCGGAGTTCCTCTCATAGGACTCCAAAATCCTCATCTAGGATCATGGCTCCTGTATCTTTTGATATACCTTCTGATGAGGAGTAGCCTCTTAGTTTGCTTTTGTATGATCTGTTGTATCAGTATTTTGTGCCTACTTTGTAAGCAATTTTGTAACTGAATACATCTGTTTTTATCTATCTTGTGCCATTTTATCTGATACCAGCTCTTAACATTTACCTTTTTTAAACCCTCAAGTTAGAATATTTTATTATATTGAATGCACAAATTGAGGGGGAGCATGTAGTTTATGCACCTAAATACTTCATTATAATTGAACATAAGTTTCATTAATATATCTTTCTCTACAAAAATGAACTTTTTGATTCTTGACAAAAAGGGGGAGTAGTAAAGTATATATGTATTTATGAGATCAAATTTAGTAAAGTATATATGTATTTATGAGAGTAGTAAAGTATATATGTATTTATGAGATCAAATTTAGTAAAGTATATATGTATTTATGAGATCAAATTTAGTAAAGTATATATGTATTTATGAGATCTCCGTCTTATGAGTGGTAAAGTTTATATGATTCTTACCTTTTTGACTCATGAGAATGTTTTCACAAAAAGAAAGAAGTAAATAAAAAGTAACTCTTGAAAATATTTTCACAAAAAGAAGATGAAAAGTAAATTTTTATGATACACTCATGCATGTAAGGATTCTTTGAAAATATTTTATTGCCATATCTTGCTTTTGGACTTAATTGCATATATACTCAAGGTTTTGTCATCATCAAAAAGGGGGAGATTGTTGGCTTTGACTCCTTAGTTTTGATGATTAACAAAAGGTTGAGTATATGTTTGGACTAATGTTTAATCTCAAGATAAAGTTTCAGGACTTAGGTTATTCAAAAAGAGTATCAAAAGGACAATGATGAAACTAAGTTTGCCTGATTTGGAAAAGAGCTCTTCTACCTTGGACAAGATCAAAATTCTCATAATGGACCTTCTTGTTAAGAAATATTTGACAAAAGAAACAAAGGCTTAAAGAAACTCAAGCATGGCACGCACATCTCAAAGAGTTTCAGAAAAATTCAGATCAGAGGTCGACCCCCAGAGGTCGACACCTTGTCAAAGGCCGACCACCAGAGGTCGACTCATGAAGAGAAGAAAAGTTCAGCATGGCCGGCACGGCAAAATCTTAGTGGCACGCTCCAGAGGTCGACCACCAGAGGTCAACACCTGTCCAGAGGTCGACACCAGAGGTCGACTCATAGCCTGAGAATTCAAATAGGCAGAACTATGGTATTCTGAACTTTTGCCTAAATTATACTGGAGGTCGACTCATGAGGTCGACACTTGATTCAGAGGTCGACTCATGAGGTCGACTCATGGCATAATGGCTAGTTTTTCTGAACTTCTGATTTGATTTCTAACGGCCATAAACGGCCATATTTTTGAATCTAACGGTCTTGTGGAGTTGTTTCAGCATGAATGAGGTATTTAACCTCCACCAAACTTCAAAAAAGACAAGGAGACAAAGTGAAAAAGTGTTGATTCAAAATACAAAGCCTTCAATCACTTCCAAGCCAAAAGAGTGAGAAAACCAAGAGATTCCCTAGCCAAAAGTTTTCCATCTTTGAGGAATCCAACATTCAAGTGTTTGGCATTTAGTGAGGTCCAAAGATTCCAAGGGAAAAGGCTTGAAGAGTCTCCATCAAGAGCTTCAACGAATTTATTATTGCTCAAAAGGAGTTTGTTTAGTTTTAATTCATTGTATTCATACTCTTTTGTCTTTAGCTAGTTTCAAGGAAATTTGAAACTAGAGTGAGGTTTGTTGGTGAGCCAATTGATAAAACCAACTAGGGTTGCTTGTAAGCCCGAAGCCAAAACAAGTGAGTGAGGTTTGTTGGTGATCCAATTGATAAAACCAACTAGGGTTGCTTGTTAGCCCGAAGCCAAAACAAGTGTGTAAGGTTTTGACTTGTGAGCCTGGTAAAACAAATCGGCTGTAATCTAAAGATTATAGTGGAAATTCCCAAGTGGAGCTTGGGGAGTGGATGTAGGTGCTAGGTACACCGAACCACTATATTTCTTGTGTGTTTGCATTGCCTTTCTCTTTAACTTCTTTAGCTCTTTAATTGCCATTTTATTTCATTGCTTCCGTTGCACAATTATTAAAGCACTATCACTCTTCACCTTAAAACTTGATAGCACATATATTGCTTTAAATTTTTAAATACACAATTCACCCCCCCTCTTGGGCACCATATCTGGGCAACAGCTATTGTCCTACCGAACCATTGCTAGGCAGGAGTCCCTGATGAGCAGGGCATCAGTGGCCACCTATGGCAACAGAAAGGAAAGCATCGATAGAGTCAGTGCAAGCAATGAAAGAAAGGCTGAGGGGAAGAACTTATCGATAACAGCTGGGGGAAACAGGCTGATGATGACTACCGCCAGCTATTTGGGAAATGTGTCCCAAAGCCAATTTCTACTATAAACAGTTGTACATTTGATGTAATTATATATGAATTATATTATTGAATAAAATATTTATTCTGGTAGTTCATCACTATTTCATCTTTCTGTAATGAGTTCTTCAGTGATGAAGTCCTTAGGACTATTTGTATGTGATACAGAGAGGATATATCATATAGTCCTAAAATTGTTCGCGACCAAATGATACACTTATTTCAGGATGATAGTATATCAAGTATAGGTCGTTGTGTGCCATAGTCGTTGGTTGTCCTCTTAACCAAAGAGTGTAGAGACACTGGTATGGCATGCAGATGTTGTGTTTGACATTTCATCGAACATGACCCGTTTGTACTTTTTCTGCCTAGAGTTTTAATATGGACGTAGTTATCCCTCAGACATGAGATCGTCATGGTAGCTTGCGAGCAACTCTCTGTACTTTGGTACTGGACTATCTGGATTTCTAATCCAGGGACGGAAGGTTTCTGGATACAGTTAAGTACTCGTGTAGCGGTGATCGGATCAAGATGGGATTGACCCCTCCAAAGTGTTTGGAGCAGATATCTTACTGTATTTCAATTTAGCAAAACCTTGGCCAGGGTAGTCACTGTAAAGTGTTACAGGACTTGTGAGATTGAGACACATTGTTGATGGACTTTATGGGTTGGGCAGTTAAACCTTAAGTCTTCTTGAGCATTGAGGTCAAAGGGATTAATTACAAGGTTTCCATATCTCCTGGTTCTTGATTGTTTCTCTGCAACTTCGACCTATCCGGACGTCGGGTGTCATTGCTAGATGGCGACTTTGACTGGTATTGGAAATATTCCAGTGCTACCGGCTTAGTGTTCAAACCTATGGGATCACATACCATAGGGGTTTCTACTTGATCTAGTGATCGGAGAACGATTGGGAATCGTTCGTGGACTCACAGAGAAAAAAGGATTTTTTTTTATCCAAGTGTCAACACTTGATATTCTTGAAAGTGTCGACACTTGTGTAAGTGTCGACACTTGTTGAATTCGCAAGTTTAGACACTTGATGTTACAAAAAGTTATGACATGAAATTTTCACTAATAGTTGGTGATGCATGGAGGTGAATTAAGTGATGTGATTACTTGATAGCCCAATTTGATTGAGCTATAAAAATCTGGAACGAATCAAATAGGATTTGGTTCAAAATGGGTTTGGGTCCAATCGGGTTGAACCCAATGTATGCACACTTGACCCAATTGATTTTAGTTATGAATTAAAATCAATTAATACATTTAATCTGAATTTAAATAAGTTTAAATTCATTTTTGGGGAGTTATGTAACTTCCCATGACCATAACTCCCCATAACTACCCATTACCACACCTATAACTCCCCACTCTCCCTCTCCCTCTCCATCTACTTATGGGGCTGAAATGGGAGGACGAAAATAAGGAAAAATTCAGCAAATAAATGCTGAAAAAATCAAAGGGAAGAATGGGAAGAAACTAGGAAAATGTTCTAGTTTTTAGGTGTGAGATTTTTGGAGAAAAGTATGCATTTTTGTACCTAGAGATCTAGGTCTTAGGATTGAGTGTTTGGGAAGGGTTCCAACCACTCATTCTCCACCTCTTGAGCTTCTTCATTCATTCGGAGAGTCCGGCATCGAAAGAAGAAAAGGAGTCCCGATCAAATCGTTCCACAACAAGCTAGCACTTGGAGTGGAAGTAGATTTTGAAAGAGCCCTGGTGTGAACCACCTGTAGAGGCCGGACACGTGTGCGGCTAAGCAGAATTCTTCCTCCTGCTCCTGGATCTTTCGCAGCGGAGAGCGTCTCCATTTCATACAAGGTATGGTTTTACATATGTGGATATGTTGCTTTGAAATGTTCATAGCATGAATTCATGATTTCACTGTTTATATTAATCATTCATGCAAGATCTTGGGACAAGTAGCATAGAAAAGTTTTAAAGCATGCTTAGATTAAATGTTAATCATTTTATCATGCTTCCGCTGCATGTTATTTTGAAAAAGTTTTAAAATACAAAGTATGCTCGCTACTAGTTTTCCTTTCAATTGGTATCAGAGCAACAAGGTTGCTCTAGCATGAATGTTTAGTATAAACATTATAAAATCAGTTTAATTTTTTGCAAGTACTCGTATTGAGTGCCTCACCAGGCCGTCCGGTCATAGGAGAGAAGTAGGGCTGCAAGACCCTTACTTCCCATTCAAAGGGATCTCCTATGGCGTGTAGGGGTGCCATTGTGAAGGACTCATGAAGAAGAAAAAGAAAAGAAAAAGTAAAGATTAAAATGTTTTGATCTTTATTATGTTCTAAATTTGAAGTCATAAAATGTTTTAGAAATGTTCTAAAGTTAGTTTATGATTGCTATGTTAAATAGTTTAACATAAAATTCAAGTTTAGAAAAGACAAAGTTTGGATTTCAGCATTTCTATGCTCGGATTTGATCAAGTGTTGACACTTGGTTTACCTAGTGTCGACACTTGGGTGTCTATGTGTCGACACTTGGCCTTCTAGGTGTCGACTCATGAAAAAAAACACAGAAATCGGTTCTCTGTGTGTCGACTTGTCTCAGAGTAGTGTCGACACTTCACAGTGAACAGAAATTTAAAAATTGGATTTTCTTGTAAAAATGTTTTATAATGTTTTTTGAAAATGTTTCAATCTGTTGTATGATTAACTTAATTATGAATTAAGTAAATCTAAGTGACTAAATGATCTAAGGATATGATTTTAAGATCTAAGTCATATTCATAACTTTGGTTTAAATGGGTTAGCTTGAATTAGGTCCTAATTGGGTTAGACCTAAGTTTAGATGAATAGGACTTAATAGAGAATTAACTTAATCAAATGTTGAGTTAAGGTTCTTCTCTAGTATCTATCTAATAGTTAGATTGATTGGTCCATACATCTAAATGGACTTAATCTTGGCTTCGTGGTAGGACCCGATTCCTTAGGCTAGTCTAATCGAAATTGGTGAACCAATTGGTGTCTAAGGTAAGTATGGCTTTTGATCTATGGTTTTTGGGGCTACCTCTTTCCTGGCCAATGATATTGGTGTCTAAGGAAAGATGGTTAATGGCTTAACCCATAACCTTGATCTCACTTACCTGGCCAATATGGTCAACCAGTTTTGATTAGTTAGCTCATTGATTTGAGTTAGCCCATGCCAATAAGGTTAATCAGCTTGACTGATTTAGGTGCCCATGGATTTTGTGGTTCATGTAACCCTTTCATTAACATATGAAGTTAGTGAAAGATAATCCATGACTTATCCTTTCTCTTCTGTCATAACATGTATAAAACCTCTAAATTATTAGGTCCTTAAAAAGATGGAAATTATATGATAATTTTTTGTCTTAGCCTCCCATTAAGGTGTTTGGTAATAAGTCCAGTAGTGGGGTGATTATCAGCAGATCCACAGATCGGGTGGTCATCATACTATTGGAATTGCCATTCATTATATGATGACATAATGCAACTTTCTTGAACAGGTGGTCAGGTTAGCCAACCAAAGTCGGGCTTGATCATTTATTAGCTAGAAGCATTAAGATCAGTCATGTTAATGGTTGGACCTAACTAGGACCTTCTTTAGTAGGTAGCCCAAAGGCCGATTGAAGTGTTCCTAGGGCAAAATAAATTACTAGGAGTTGTTTGGAGAAACAACTGGTTATGAACCTACCTTTAGATGAACATGGGTTGGCCGACCATAGTCGGGCTCATGTATTGTCTATAGGATTCTGGTACCCACTAAGGGATAAGTGTTATTCTTCGGATTGGAGGTAGAGGCTACCAGTCTGAATAAAATAGTGGGAGGAGCTTTTAGACAAAAGTCCATGTCTTTAAGTTTTAAATAATTCATATACTAAATAGTCTTGGTTTTCTTTTTCAGATAATGTCTACTAATCTGTCACTCCGGTCATTATTAGATAATGACAAGCTCATGGGACCCAACTTCGATAGCTGGTATCGAAGACTGAGAATTGTTCTCGAGCACGAACGGATCCTTTATGTATTAACGGATCCGGCACCTGAGGGGCCAGCCCCCACCGCACATACTGCAGTCAGAGATGCTTATCAAAAGTGGGTCTCTGACCGTACTACGGTGCGGTGTATTATGTTGGCGGCTATGAACGACGAGTTCAGTCGCAGATTCGAGGAGGCCCAATCGGAGGAAATCCTTCAAAAGTTGAAGGAATCTTTTGGTGCTCCAGACGACGTTGAAAGGTACAGGGTTTTCTCTACCATCTTCAACACTCGAATGACTGAAGGGTCCTCGGTCACTGATCATGTATTGTATATGATCGAGATGATTGAGCGCTTGGCCAAACTCGGATATCCTTTCCACAAGCAGCTTGGAAAAGATGCGATTTTGAATTCTTTGCCTCCCTCCTACTTACCTTTTCTAGATCACTATAGATTAACAAGGCCTGTAGTCAACTACCATGGGTTGATGGGGTTACTACAGACTTATGAAAAGGATCACCAGCTCCAAAAGAGCTTGGTGAATTTAGTGGGAGGCAGTGCGGCAAGGCGTCGTCCCTTTAAAAAAGGGAAAAAAAAAAGAATAAAAATAAAATGGTGCAAAGTGCTGGGCCCAGTCAGATTAAGAAGAAGGCTGACCAGAGTCAGGCAGAATGCTTCTACTGCAAGAAGCCGGGTCATTGGAAGAGGAATTGTTCCGCTTACCTAGCTACACTTGACCCGAACAGGCCAAAGAAGAAGAAGCACCAAAAGGTTGCTGGACAAGGTATTTATATGATAAATCCTTGTTGTTTTTCTATTTGTGATACTACTAACTGGATATTAGATACTGGTAGTTCTTATCATATTTGCAATACGTTGCAGGGACTACAAGTTAGTAGAAGATTCGAGAATGGGGAGAGATTTCTGAATGTGGGGAACGGAAGTCAAGCTCCAGTCCTGGCATTGAGAATTGTCAATCTATTTTTCGAGTCTTGTAAAGTTGTTCTTAGTGATTGTCACTATTGTCCATCATTCCTTGTAAATATTATCTCTGTAGGCTAGTTGGCTAGTAATGGTTATGAACTATTAATTAAGAGTGATTTTTGCAAAGTCATTATGAATGATATTGTGGTTATGACTGGACATATTAAGAATGGCATTTATATTTTATCACAGCCTATTGGTGTAATGTACATTTCTTGCAAACGCCCTAGATTAGATAATGTCAATGATGCTTATCTCTGGCATTGTAGGTTAGGTCATATAAACAAGAATAGAATCAACAGGTTAGTGGGAGAAGGTCTCATAAACGTTAGTGATTGTGAATCACTGCCAACTTGTGAATCTTGTTTACTTGGTAAGATGACCAAGTCACCTTTTACTGGAAAAGGTGTACGAGCCGATGACATTTTGTGTCTAGTACATAATGATGTATGTGGACCAATGAATGTCGATGCCAAGGGTGGGTATAAATATTTCATTACATTTACGGACGACCTCTCAAGGTATGGTTATGTCTTTTTGATGAGACATAAGTCTGAATCGTTTGAGATGTTCAAACGGTATCGTAATGAAGTTGAAAAACAAACCAGGAAGCTTATTAAAATCCTTCGATCAGATCGAGGTGGAGAATATCTTTCTGGGGAGTTTCTGACTTATCTTGAAGAGAATGGGATTCTCTCTCAATGGACACCTCCTGGGATGCCTCAGTTAAATGGTGTGTCTAAAAGGAGGAATCGGACTCTGTTAGACATGGTCAGATCCATGATGGGATTTGCAACTCTATCAACTTCCTTTTGGGGGTATGCTTTGGAGTCAGCATGCTATCTTCTAAATAGAGTTCCGAGTAAGTCTGTTAACAAAACTCCATATGAAATATGGAATGGGCGTAAGCCGAGTCTATCACACCTTCGGGTTTGGGGATGTCCGGCTTATGTCAAGCGTTTGGAAATAGATAACTTGGACCTAGGTCTGATAGGTGCCTCTTTGTTGGGTATCCTAAAGAGTCTAAGGGTTATTTCTTCTATATGCCTGGGGAACAAAAATTGTTCATCAGTCTTAGAGCTACCTTGTTGGAAAGGGAGTACCTTACTGAAGGTTCTCAAGCTGCCAATGTTGAGCTTACTGAAGTTCAACAGATAGAAGAACCAAATCACTCAAGGACTGCTACAGAACCCGTTATGATAAGATCAAACCTTGAGCCTATTGACCAGTCTTAAGGAGATCTGGTAGAGTACCGTGTCAACCGGACAGATACTATGGTTTTCTGGTCCGAGACGGTGATCCCATTGAGCTCGATGAGAACAACGAGGATCCAATCACCTATATGGATGCGATGCAGAGGTCTGATTCTGAGTTGTGGTTGGGAGCCATGAAATCTAAAATGGAGTCCATGGAAATCAACAAAGTATGGACTTTGGTTGATCCACCTGAAGGGGTAAAACCCATTGGGTGCAAATGGGTCTTCAAAAGGAAACGGGGCGCAGATGGGCAGGTAGAGACCTATAAAGCCCGCCTGGTTACCAAGGGTTATCGTCAACGTTATGGTATTGACTATGACGAGACGTTTTCCCCTGTGGCAATGCTCAAGTCTATTCGGATTATGCTTGCCTTAGCTGCATATCTGATTATGAAATCTGGCAAATGAATGTCCGAACAGCTTTCCTGAATGGTGAGCTAGATGAGGAGGTGTATATGATGCAACCTGAAGGGTTCACATCCACAGATGAATCTAAGGTATGTAAGCTTAGTAAGTCCATCTATGGACTAAAGCAGGCATCTCGGAGTTGGAACATGCGTTTTAATAAGTGTATCAAGACGTATGGTTTTGTTAGGAACAAAGAAGAACCCTGCATATATAAGTGGGCAAATGGTTCTGTAGTTGTATTTCTTGTACTGTATGTGGATGACATTCTCTTAATCCGGAATGACATCCCTGCATTACAGGGAATAAAGGTCTGGTTGTCGTCCCAGTTTTCTATGAAAGACCTGGGTGAAGCTTCTTTCATATTAGGTATGAAGATCTATAGGGATAGATCAAGGAAGCTTCTGGGTTTGTCCCAGTCTACGTACATTGATACCATGCTGAAAAGGTTTAGCATGGAGAAATCCAAGAAAGGCTATCTTCCGATAGGCTATGGAATTTCTCTTTCCAAGAAGGATTGTCCGACAACTCCTGAGGAAAGAGAGCGTATGGGTAGGATTTCTTTTGCTTTGGTAGTAGGGTCCATCATGTACGCCATGACATGTACTAGACCAGACGTGGCATACTCATTAGGAATAGTGAGTCGATACCAGTCTGACCCAGGTGAAGCACTCTGGAAGGTTGCAAAGACCATCCTGAAGTATTTGCGAAATACCAAGGACCAGTGGCTTCTTTTTGGAGGACCTGACTTGAAACTTGTGGGGTATACTGACTCCAGTTTCTAGTCAGATAGGGATGATAGCAAGAGTGTATCTGGTTTTGTTTTTACCCTGAATGGTGGAGCTATCTGCTGGAAGAGTTCCAAGCAGCACACTGTAGCAGACTCTGTATGCGAAGCGGAATATATTGCAGCATCTGATGCAGCAAAGGAAGCTGTTTGGTTGCGAAAATTTCTTGGCGAGCTGGGAGTGGCACCTTCCCTGGATGGTCCTATTCTAGTGTACTGTGACAGCACTGGAGCCATTGCTCAAGCCAAAGAGCCGAAGTCCCATCAGCGTACAAAGCATATTCTGCGCCGATTTCATCTTGTGCGAGAAATCGTGGAACGAAGTGATATCGACCTTCTGAAGATTGACGGAAAGGAGAACCTGGCTGACCCCTTCACTAAAGCCGTTGGAATTCAAGAACTCAATAATTGTAAATGGAAGATGGGTATACGATACTGTTCTGATTGGCTTTAGTCCAAGTGGGAGTTGTTGGGAAATGTGTCCCAAAGCCAATTTCTACTGTAAACAGTTGTACATTTGATGTAATAATATATGAATTATATTATTGAATAAAATGTTTATTCTGGCAGTTCATCACTATTTCATCTTTCTGTAATGAGTTCTTCAGTGATGAAGTCCTTAGGACTATTTGTATGTGATATAGAGAGGATATATCATATAGTCCTAAAATTGTTCGCGACCAAATGATACACTTATTTCAGGATGATAGTATATCAAGTATAGGTCATTGTGTGCCATAGTCGTTGGTTGTCCTCTTAACCAAAGAGTGTAGAGACACTGGTATGGCATGCAGATGTTGTGTTTGACATTTCATCGAACGTGACCCGTCTGTACTTTTTCTGCCTAGAGTTTTGATATGGACGTAGTTATCCCTCAGGCATGAGATCGTCATGGTAGCTTGCGAGCAACTCATTGTACTTTGGTACTGGACTATCTGGATTTTTAATCCAGGAATGGAAGGTTTCTAGGTACAGTTAAGTACTCGTGTAGCGGTGATCGGATCAAGATGGGATTGACCCCTCCAAAGTGTTTGGAGCAGATATCTTACTGTGTTTCAATTTAGCAAAACCTTGGCCAGGGTAGTCACTGTAAAGTGTTACAGGACTTGTGAGATTGAGACACATTGTTGATGGACTTTATGGGTTGGGCAGTTAAACCTTAAGTCTTCCCGAGCATTGAGGTCAAAGGGATTAATTACAAGGTTTCCATATCTCCTGGTTCTTGATTGTTTCTCTGCAACTTCGACCTATCCGGACGTCGGGTGTCATTGCTAGATGGCGACTTTGACTGGTATTGGAAATGTTCCAGTGCTACCGGCTTAGTGTTCGAACCTATGGGGTCACACACCATAGGGGTTTCTACTTGATCTAGTGATCGGAGAACGATTGGGAATCGTTCGTGGACTCACAGAGAAAAAAGGGTTTTTCTTTATCCAAGTGTCAACACTTGATATTCTTGAAAGTGTCGACACTTGTGTAAGTGTCGACACTTGTTGATTTCGCAAGTGTAGATACTTGATGTCACAAAAAGTTGTGACATGAAATTTTCACTAATAGTTGGTGATGTATGGAGGTGAATTAAGTGATGTGATTACTTGATAGCCCAATTTGATTGAGCTATAAAAATTTGGAACGAATCAAATAGGATTTGGTTCAAAATGAATTTGGATCCAATCGGGTTGAACCCAATGTATGCACACTTGACCCAATTGATTTTAGTTATGAATTAAAATCAATTAATATATTTAATCTGAATTTAAATAAGTTTAAATTCATTTTTGGGGAGTTATGTAACTTTCCATGACCATAACTCCCCATAACTATCCATTACTACACCTATAACTCCCCACTCTCCCTCTCCCTCTCCATCTACTTATGGGGCTGAAATGGGAGGATGAAAATAAGGAAAAATTCAGCAAATAAATGCTGGAAAAATCAAAGGGAAGAAAGGGAAGAAACTAGGAAAAAGTTCTAGTTTTTAGGTGTGAGGTTTTTGGAGAAAAGTGTGCATTTTTGTACCTAGAGATCTAGGTCTTAGGATTGAGTGTTTGGGAAGGGTTCCAACCACTCATTCTCCACCTCTTGAGCTTCTTCATTCATTCGGAGAGTCCGGCATCGAAAGAAGAAAAGGAGTCCCGATCAAATTGTTCCACAACAAGCTAGCACTTGGAGTGGAAGTAGATTTTGAAAGAGCCCTGGTGTGAACACCTGTAGAGGCCGGACACGTGTATGGCTAAGCAGAGTTCTTCCTCCTGCTCCTGGATCTTTCGCAGCGGAGAGCGTCTCCATTTCATACAAGGTATGGTTTTACATATATAGATATGTTGCTTTGAAATGTTCATAGCATGAATTCATGATTTCACTGTTTATAATAATCATTCATACAAGATCTTGGGACAAGTAGCATAGAAAAGTTTTAAAGCATGCTTAGATTAAATGTTAATCATTTTATCATGCTTCCGCTGCATGTTATTTTGAAAAAGTTTTAAAATACAAAGTATGCTCGCTACTAGTTTTCCTTTCAGGTGCCTCCTACCAAAATGATTCATGTTGGAGGGAAAGAAAAGGATGGAGAGAAGAAACACCTAAAACCCTAACTAATCCCCTTCAGCATAAGCTGAAGGAGGAAGAAGGAAGAACAGGAGGACTGACTTGCGGAGTGCCTCGGGTTAGGGAGTCGAAATTAGGATGAAAAAGCTCTAGCTCTCCCCCTGCTCCCTCGCTCGAAGGTTCTTAAGAGATGGCTTAGGAAAAAAGGCTGCTTTTCAAAAGATTAATAGTACCCCATCGCATCATACCGATCGAAACGTGTATCCTTTTGCATCTCTGATTATTGGATGCTTGCCACATGTCAGAATCTGCTGAGAACGGTACTTCGGTATGCAGGAAACCACTTTGGATTGAGTGCAATCATCTTTCCCCTCTGGTGCAAGTTAAGGTGGCGTCCCCTCATTGGTGCTGAGGCATTATCTGCGAGTCATCAATGGTCGAGGCATTAAATGGTGCAAGCTAAATGTCCTTCCATGTTAGCATCACCATTACTCCCTTTGACCTGAGCACCCCCTCATGCTCTGGACTCGAGAGTAGGGGGCATGTGACATGGCATGACCGCTGACATGGAGCCCCCGTTGGACCTAGTGGATGGATGAGCTTGCAGATAGGCTAGCAAAAGGTGCCACCTGGATGCTACCACTAGATAAGGATCAAGGTTGAGCTCCCATCTGAGATCAAGCTCCTATTCGAGGTCAAGCTCCCGGTCGAGGTCGAGCTCCTATCTGAGGTTGAGCTCCCGGCTAAGGTCAAGCTCCCATCCGAGGTTGAGCTCCCGGTCGAGGTCGATATCCCATCCAAGGTCAAGCTCCTAGCCGAGGTCAAGCTCTCGTTCGAGGTCGAGCTCCCATGCTAGGTCGAGCTCCCATCCAAGGTTGAGCTCGTGGTCAAAGTCAAGCTCCCCAACTGAAGCCAAACCTGAACAGCAATAGGTGGGTCCAGCCCCCTTTCGGGCTACTATGGGAGTGGTTGGGTTAGTGACCCCAGCAGGTGGTGTCTCCATCCCTGTCGGAGTCCTCATGTTGCTCAGGGAAGCTGCACCTTCTGCAGAGGAGCATTCCGCCAGGGCACACTACCTGCACCTTCTATGGAGGGACACATTGCTAGGGCATGCTGCCTGCACCTCCTACGGAGTGACATTCTGTCAGGGTACACTGCCTACACCCGTTATGGAAAGGTGTTCCTCTTAGGCATGCTGCCTGTACCCCCTATGGAGAGGCACTTCGTCGGGGCATCAGGCCCTACAAGTGCACTATAGATGCCTTCCTTGGAAAAGCACTCTGCCCAAGGCATCACACCCTGCAACCTAATACCTGCACCACCCAGAATAGGAATATTTGATAAGAAGTCTCAGACCCTACAGCATCTCTCGCCAAGACAAAGCTTTGCCATGCCCCCATACATGGTAGCTCGACATCCACTAGTGGAAGTGCCCTACCGGGGTGGCAGGCTTTATGGAACACCACTCGCACTCACCACGGTGGGAACGCACACTTTATAGTACCCTGCCTGCATGGCATAAGCTTCCTTCGAAGATCTTGGATCTTGTCCCCCTCCTCCTACATGAGGCAGGGACAAACCTGTACTCTGTTGATAGGAGCTGCACCCAGAAAGCATAAGTCTAGAGCTCTAAGCCCCAAGGAATGAAACGCTCTTATATAAGAAGCCTGAAGGGGCCTCCGACAAAGGTAAGCAAAAGCATAAGCAATGGTATGAGCAAACAAAGAGATGCTTAGATAAGGGCAGGAGGATCATCCGAAGACTCCCCCCAGAACTCTATTGCTCTAGCTTCTACTATCTCTCATCTTCCTATGTCCTCTAAATGCGGAGACCACTCTGGGCTCTGCTAAGGAGGATATCTGTTCCCCTTGATTGTCTACTAATTTGATTGCCAAAGTACCCCAGCCAGGATCCTCGGCCTGGGTCTTGTCTTTTTTGCAGGACTGACTGCCATTGAAGATCTCCAGACAGGAATTCCGCACATCCATACCATGTCTGAGCTGCAGGCCACAGCGATCTAGGCGACAACAGTATCAAAAGCTAAAAATAGTTTTGAGCATGAATAGATGTTCTACGTGTTAATAGATCCAGTACTTGAGGAGCCCACTCTGAATGCTTGAGGTTTGATTGGAGATACCAGAAGTGGCTTAATGACTAATGATCACTATGGTAGGTGATCAAAAATAAAACCTACTCACTATTATAGCTAGTGGCAAGTTAGGATCATATCCTCGGGGATCAAGGATGATTATTTCATAGGAAAGAGCAAAAGAAAAATTGGTTATAAAGATTAAATTAAAAGTAGTAATTATTAAAAGATAACAAATAATTATTAATTAAATCAGTCAGCATGAGAAGTAACCTAGAAATCTGAATCCATCATGCAAACATGTTTTATCTTATTTTCTTTGTGTTGTAGTATCAATAATCTTACAGGTTCAATGTTAAAATAATTTATCGCCTATTGGACACGGGTCATATCCTGAGATCATGACATGTCCGCTTAGAATATAACTATCTAATTATTATGCAAGTTTAGGGATCTAATCTACTATACTATGATCTACCTCTCTAAGGCATGTACTGTATCCTGAGATCACAGCATGCCAATAGAGGGTGTAGGCCATGTATGCCAGATCAAAACCTTGATCAGAAAAATAACTCAAAAGATATGTAAAGGAAAAACATGATTTTTATTGCATATAAACTAAGTAAAAAAAGAGAGATATGACCTAGTACAGTCTTCATCTTCACTCTGGTTGAAGGAATCTAGCCGCGCATCACTGTCATTAGCATCCCCTCCAAAACTTCTCTCCTTCCTAAGCCTAATACAATGATCTAAATAAAAGAAAAAAATATAATTACTATAGTAACTGATGCCTGGACTGTTGCTTGGGATCCTTCTTTTATAGAGCTCATTTAGAGCTTCCTTCCGGAAAAATTTGGAATCAATCGGGCTCAAGATTGGCTAGATATCATGCAGGAAATTCTCAGCCATCCATTCTGCATCACAGGTCTTAGATCATGCCAGAAATCATGCAAAGACCAGTCTCCTTCCTTCTTGGGCTAATCGAGTCCGATCCGGACTTCGCCGAACACCAGATCTCCATCTCCCACTTAGATTCGGACTGGCTCCTTCAGCGTGGCAGTAAGAGGCAGCAGTGGGCAATGGGGGCGGCAACATGAGGTGGCGGTGTGGAGGATGGTGGTGATTGAAATGAAATAGAGAGGCCAATAAAAGGGGAGTTCGATGGCAAGTAGTGATAGGGCAGCATGGAGCGGTGGTGCTGGACGGTGGATGATGATGGGGCAGCATTGGGCAGCTTGTCAATTGATGGAAGGCAATGATCGATGGTGAGGGGGCTCGGATAGGACAATGGAATGATTGTTTAGAGGAGATGAGGCCGTACGGTGTTTTGATGGTGATTGGCGTGTCTTCAATAGCGTGGGAGCTCCCGACGAAGAGAGGACGACCTCCAACGACTTTTTCGACAAAAAAATGTCTTGAGGAAGTTGGTGGTCCATGGAACAAGTCATGGGCCGATAGCCATGGTTGTCGGTGGACCGGCTGGTGTTCTGTAGACCAAGCGACCAGTCCATGGTGGACTAGCTACTCCAAAAATTATGTAATAACTTCAAACTTTGATTCTAGACCCATCCAAACTCTGATTTGGATGCCGTCTATGCTGTTGAACTTTAAGAATTGAGCTCTTCCCATCCATGGACTCTTTTTGTACAAAACCTAAATAAAAAGTATCAATTCTTAATAAATACTAATTAATTAATATTTATTTTAATGGTTAAATTGGGATATTTAATAAACTTATCAACTGAACCACAATTCAATGCATTATGCGAGCATCCATGAGTGATGAGTTCAGTTGCATATTTGAGGATACTCGGCCAGAGGATATACTTCATGTATTGAAAGAATCTCTCGACACTCCCAATGATGTTGAAAGGTACAAAATATCTTGTATCATATTCAATGCCAAGAAAGGGAAGAAGAAAAATAAAAAAAAGGTACAACATGCTCAGCTAAGCCAAACCAAGAAAAATAAGTTAGACTAGAGTCAGGTAGAGTGCTTCCTCTATAAGAAGCATGGACACTAGAAGTGGAATTGTCCTCTTTATGTTGCCTTGCTGGACCTGAACAGGCCAAGGAAGAATAAGAACCAGTAAGTAATTGCTAGACAAAGTACTTATATGATAACACCTTATAATTTTTTTATTTGTGATACTACTACCTAGGTATTGGATACCGGAAGTCCTATTAATATTTGCAATACATTGTAGGGTCTTCATATTAGTAGAAGATTCAAAGATCGCAAGAGATTCCTAAATGTTGGATATGGAAGATCAATTCCAATTCTAGCATTAAGAGTAGTCAAGCTTGTTTTTGATACTAGTGTCATTATTTTAGATGATTATCACTATATCCTAGATTTATGATGAATGTAATCTCTGTAGGCCTTTTGACCAAGAATGATTATTATTTATCAATAAAAAATAATTATTGTGATATCATTATGAATGGTGTTACTATAATGCATGGATAACTAAAAAATGATATTTATGTACTATCATAGCTTGTTAATGTAGTGTACACATTGAGTAAATATACTAGGATAGATAATGTTAGTGATACTTATCTTTGGCACTATAGTTTAGATCATATTAACAAGAATAGGATAAACATGTTGAGATAAGAAGGTCTCATTGAGGTCAATGATTGTGAATCATTGCCAACATATGAGTCTTGTCTTCTTGAAAAGATGACCAAGTCATCTTTTACTAGAAAAGGTTAAAGAGCCACCGAGGTTCTAAGTCTAATATATATTGATGTATGCAGATCAATAATATTAGTGCCAGGGATGGGTATTTCTATTTTATTATGTTACAAATGACCTTTCAAGGTTCAGTTATGTTTATCTTGTAAGACATAAATCTAAATCATTTGAAATGTTCAAATGATATTGTAATGAGGTAGAGAAACAAATTGGAAGGTATATTAAAATCCTTTGATTAGATTGAGGAGTGGAATATCTTACTATTGAGTTTTTGACTAATCTAGAGAAGAATGGGATTCTCTCCAAATTGACACCTCCAGGGACATCTCAATTAAATAGAGTATATGAAAGAAAGAATTAAACTTTGTTAGACATGGTTCAGTCTATGATGGGCTTTACTAGTCTATCGATCTCCTTTTGAAGATATGATCTTGAGTTAGCCTATTACTTGTTAAAAAAAGTTTCGAGCAATTTTATTGACAAAATATCATATGAGATATGGACAGGGTGTAAGTTGGTGCTCTCACACGTGTCAAAGGGTGCCCGACTTATATCAAACATTTAAAAATAGACAAGCTCGAGTCTAGGTCTGACAAGTATATTTTCATAGGATACCCAAAAGAGACTAAGGATTATTTCTTCTATCTTACTGATGAATAAAAGGTATTTGTCAATTACAGGATAGTCTTTTTGGAAAAAGAGTTCTTTGGAGAAGGAACTAATGCCTCTAAGGTTGAACTTGAAGAGGTTTGATAGGTAGAAGAACCGACATCAATGACTAAACCTATAAAACCAGATTTGCTTGAATCAAACCCGAAGCCTGTTGTAGAAGCACCAATAAAGAGATCTGGTAGAATATCGTATCAACTGGACAAAGCCGAATAGATACTATGGTTTCTTGATCTAGGGTAGTGATCCTGTTGAAATTAATGAAAATAATGAGAATCCAATCACCTATATGGATCGATGCAGAGAGTCGACTTTGATAAATGGCTAGAAGTCATGAATTTCAAAATGGAGTCTATGAAAGTCAATGATGTATGGACACTTGTTGATCCACTTAAAGGTGTAAATAAATTTTCAAATGAAAAAGGGGCACAGATGGGAAGGTGAAGACCTATAAAGCTCATCTAGTTACCAAAGGATATCATCAACATTATGGTATTGACTATGTAAGACGTTTTTGCCTATGACAATGTTGAAGTCCATTCGGTTTATGCTTACATTAGTGATACATTTTGATTTTAAAATCTGGCAAATGGATATCAAAATAGCTTTTCTAAATGGAGAGTTGGAAGAAGAGATGCATATGATATACCCTGAAGGGTTCACATCTGCTGGGTTGTGGTTGCACAATGGAAGACTAGATTTCAAAATTTTAATATTCAAAATCTTAGTCAACCAAAACCCTAGACCCAGGATCCTTTGATTATATCAATTAACATGATAATATATTAGGATATAAAAGAATATCTGTATGCCCTCCAGAGGTAATATCCTTTATTCTACTAAGAATACAAGTGTATGCCCTCCAGAGGTGATCTACATAGAAATTGGATCAAGAAAGCACTCCTATTTCTTGCTTGCTTGACTAGAAACTCCTCCCAGCAACCTTTCTTCCTTCGATAGCTTTTCCTTCCTTCTAAGACCTTTTTCCTTTTGAAGAGTACTTCAAAACCTCTTCAAAACCTCTCTTACTATCCTATTATCCTTTCTAATTCTCTTTCTAAGCCATTATCTTAAAATGGCAGACTTGTCTTAAAATAAAAGACTTGTCCTGACAAGGGAAGGAAGAGAGTTGTCATGACAAACTTTGGATAATCTGACTTCAATTATTGAAGTCTTTAAATAGTTAGAGAGGAGGTGCTTAAAGCACTTTTCATCAGCCCTTAATTTGATATTTAACATATTAGATAAGGTCCTTCAAGTAGAAGGAGTCTCTAGGCATAAATGTGCTAAGTGAAATCATAAACATATGGCGTTTCATAAATATTTTGTTTCAAGAGTTGCTTATCGCAATTCTTTAAGAAAAATCTGATAATTCACCTTTAATTTAAAAATTAAAGAATTGCTCCAACACCCTAATAGGCATATAAACTAGAGTAGTTTATCTAGAAAAGATGATTGATAAGTAGAATGACTCTAGTCCATCCCATGTGCCATATATTCCAAGCATCACATCCTTTCTTACACCCATATAAACTCAGGCCCATAATTTCTCCATTTGACTGGTCAAATCTAGTCCAAATAGGCATGGATGAGAGAGGATAGGGGCTAATGTTTATCAACAAAAAGTGATTTTTTTTGGTAAAAGGACTCTTGGTCCTTCTGCCCCCCTTATTTTGTGCGCATGCCAATATTGGCACCAAGAGTCCCAAGCCCTTGGGATTCTTGGTTCAATGCATGGATAAGGGCTATAAAATTAAGATAAATCCCAATTTAGCTATTACACTTAAGGCTCAACCCAATTTAAGTCCTATTCAAATTAGTTAGCCCAAATAACAAGCATTTAAATACAATTTAATTAAGTTAGGAGTTAGGCTAGCCAACATATGCTAGTTTGTTAATTAGCTAGACAATTAAGATCCTATGACCCTAATAAAAATATAAACAATTTTCTTGATTAATTCCTTGACATGTGATACTTTAGACTCTTCATCTAACCGGTAATAGATCTAGGTTCATGTTGATTTAGTTTGATTAAAAATTAACTAATCGAATTAGGTTAAATCAAGCTAACCCTAGCTGTCAATTTGAATCATCTTTCAAATTGACTCATGAATTCAATCAATTTAATTTATGAAAACCTACAATACATGATTGACATCCAGCAACATGTCATGCCTACCTAGAAGTTAAGAAATTTGATAGAAATTATCAAAATATTCTTTAGTGGTAAGTTACCGTGCAATTCAATCTTTCGATCTTCCTTTATCCCGAATAAGTGATGGATATGAAAAATTATGAAACCCTCATACTTTATTCATTCGAATCTCAAATCACTAATGAAAACTTGACTGATGAAAGATTAGAAACCTTTTTCTAATTTCATTTTACTTTGATCAAAGACTTTTTGAGTTATTATTTGATGAGATTACATGAGATAAATACTCCTCTTACTAGGAGTGATCAATTCCTTGTTGACCTACTCATAACCTTCATACACAATTCATCATATCCATGAACTTCCTGTACATGATTAAGTGATGAATGAGTATGAATTAAAATATGGATTCATGTGTACAAGATACCATGGTGATCTCAGGTCTAAGGATCACTTGCATAACTTCCACTAAGAAAATTATCTTTTAACAAGTAAGACTTCCATAAGATGTTCTCATGATGGATTAATTCAGTGAACTCATACCTTGATGAGCACCTATATCCTTGTATTAGTTTCCTACATAAGTGGTCGTGAGACCAACCACTCTTTTCATCGATCATACATAGGATATGCCAGTCTTTCTGGAAATATTGATTCCTGACTCAATGATCCTTTGATTAGGAATATTCTAGATTAAGGTTTATAAGATCTTAGGTCTCACTGTTATGAACTTCATCATAATCCTAAATTCATTTTTCTAATCTATGGAGATCATCATAATCTTAAAACAACAAAGTATAAAACACAGCATATGATGAAACAAAATATCTTTTGTTAATGTAATATCATACATGAGTCAGGAGAATTTTATAAAAATACCCTTGTTGCATAAGAAATATGATTAGCTTTTAAGGCACCATTCTTTCAATCTTTCCTTGCACTAAAGCCAATCACCCTTATATTTAATTTTTATATAATCTAAATGGCAATCAAATTACTATAGAGAAAGGGTTAAATGGTTCTGCTATATTGTTCTTTATATCTCTTGTTCTATGACCACATCTTGTCTTTTAATAATTTTATGAACAAGATAGAAGCACCTTAACTACTTATTTTTCAAAAAAAAATTTGGTAATACTTTTGTCCCAAGAAATAATCAGTAAGCCTTTGGGCTACCACTAGAAGTCTTGGTTAGGTCCAACCATTATCTGACAAGACTGAGTGCTTCTAGCTAATGATGCCCAACCCGACTTTAGCTGACCGACCTGACTATCATTTAGAAAGAAGGACTAAGCCATCATGATATGAATTATAATTCCAATAGCCAGATGAGGATTATGTCTTTGGACCTCCAGTGATCATCTTAACTATTGGGCTCATTATCACTCTCTTAATAGGAGGCCATGATTCAATTATCTCCATAATTTTATCACTTAAGGGACCTAATAATTTTAGAGAATTTAATTAGAGAAAAAAAAGAAGACATGGACTAATCAACAATCCTTCCACTGACTTCATCAAATAATGAGGGTCGAATCACATTAGTCCAAGGGCACCTAGATCAGTTAAACTGATCTTCCTTACTGGCATGGGTTAACTCAAATTAATAAGATATCTGATCAAATTTTGCTTGACCACATTGGCCAGATGAGTGAGATCAATGGATGGGTTCACTTATTAACCTCTTTTGTTAGACACCAAACAAGTTGGCGAAGTAAGAGGTAGCCCCAATTAATGACCATGGTCAAAATGCCATACTTACCTTAGATATCAATTGGTTCATCAGATTCAATTAGATTAGCTTAAGGACTTGGGTTTGACCGCTAAGCTATAATCAGGTCCATTTAGTATAATATGTACTTGATCCAACTATTACTATAGATTTGATCTAGAGTAAAACTTAATCAAATCCTTAATAACTTTTAGTTAGATTAAATCCAATTCTTTATTAGATCCAAATTATTCTAAATTCTAACCCTAGGTCTAATCCAGTTATTTGACTTGATTCAAGCTAACCCAAAGTCGATGATTTATGAAATATGATTAGATCTTTAATTCATAATTCTAAATCTAATCTCAGACTTCTTATTTTCAGCAATTAATCAAGATTAATATTACTAAATTTTAGATCTAAACAATTTATATTCATCACATAAACATTAAACACTGTTAGATCTCAACTATACAATACAATCTTATGCTAAAAATTAATTTTATGTTTCATGTTCTAAACATAAAAATAAACCTTAATACATTAATTTCAGATCAAAAATAGCATATTAATAAAGATTAAAATACTAAAAAATAGATCTAATTATTGAAACAATATCAATGATTTTCCTTTCATCTCACTTGTTTATGGGATATAACCATAAGCGGCACCCCTACATGCCATAGGAGATCTTATTGAATGGGAAGAGAGGGCTTTTATACCCTACTTTTTCTCCTATGACTGGATGGCCATGGTGATCAACCCAATCTGAAATAGTTATTTGAATTAAAATTACATCTAACATGTAAGGTTCTACATCTACATATCATATTATGAAAACCTATTACTCTGATATCACTATTGGAAAACATCAGGATTTCATGCATGATTTTTTTATAAATTTATCGTGGAAGTGAATCTATTTTAAAAAAATTCTAAATAGAAAACATACATTTAGAACAATTCTAATAAACCCTAAGCAAGATCATAATATGATATGCAATATAGAAAATAAAATCAGAATGCATTGATTTACTTGATCCATGATGTAGATCTAATCTACAAATAATATAAAATCTAATTTTATACCTAATCACAGGTTGATGATTGCCACTATTGATGGCACATGGTAAGGGCTCTCCATGTTTCTTCATAATTGTACAAGATATTCGGCCTCTATGATTCAACGACACAAAGTTCCGATGTGATCAACTTTCTTGGACTGCTAGATCTATGCAAAGGCCACTAGATGGTTAAAAATAATTTATTTCTTAATTTTTTTTGAACCTTCAAAGAAATCTAAGAAGAGGATGAAGAGGTCTAAATCAAGGAGGATGAAAATAAAAACCAAGAAACCCTTTTCTACTATTTTTGTCTTATTTTCTCTCTCTTCAACCCTTGCTCCCAAAAGAACTTCTCATGCCTATTTAGAATTCATGCCCCCTTTTTCTCTTTTTTTCTTGGTAATTATACTTCAGATTTTACATGATAATTGGTATCTTAATGTTTTATATATAATAAAAAACTAAAGTGAAATTTCATTGATTAGAGGAGGGATTAGATTAGGATAAGGTGATACTATTTGAATAGGACTGGGTGTTCTATTTCTAATAGAACTCCTCCAATTAAATTCAAATAAATCAAAATTTAATTCAAACCAATGCTAATTTAAATGAGAATGAGGGAGGACAAAAAAACTAATTTTTTTATGGAGAACTCAAAAAAACTAGGAAGGTGTGGAGAATTTTTAGGGAAAAAAAAAGTTAGACTAGGTTAGGGTTTGACCATGTTTTGACCAAAATTAGTTAGGAACCAAAACTAATTTGGTTATAACTAATTTAACCAACTTGGACTCAATCTAATTAGATTCCAATTAGATTTAATTAAATCCTAATTAAATCTAAAATTAACTGAGCCCAATCCAAATTAAACCATAATTAGAAATCCTTAGCGATTAGGTCATTGGATAACCAAATCGGGCAAAACTCAATTGAACCAAATTTAATTAGACTTGACCCAAACCTCTTTCTCAATAAAATTAAGCCAATTAGTAATAAAATTATTAATTTATCCTCTTATAATTAATTAATAATTAATTAATTATTCATTTATAAAATTTGTGTAGGGTTAATCAGCCATCATGATTGATCAGAAATTTCTATGTGTGTGACCCCATAGGTTCAAACACTAAACTGGTAGCCCGGAACTAATTCTTGAACTAATTGATATAACCACCTAGCAATGGTGCCCGACGTCCAGACAAGTTAAATTTCATAAAGCAACATTCAAGAATCCAGGCATTTGGTTTTTGTATAATTCATCCCTTTGACCCTAATGATTAAAATAATTTTAGAGTTAACTACCAACTCTGAATAATGCATCCAAATATGTTTCAACTTGCTAAATCCTTTGACTCCTCGCAAGGATTGCCCTGGCCAAGGTCTTGCTAAATTAAAATATAAAAGAGCATTTTTTTATTACCTTGGAGTGGTCAATCCCATCTTGACTTATCATTGACTTAAAAAGTACTTGACTATACCTAGATAACAATGCATCATTTGAGCATGAACATGTTTAAGAACTACTTGATAAATCCTTCTTTATCAAATTAAAGTAGATCTAAGGACTTCATTTCAAAAGAATCCAAAGAAAAATGCAAAAAGAGATGAACTGCTAAAAATAATTTTTATTTTATTAATAATTTATGTATAAATTATAAAGAGCTCAACCATCTACAATCTAGATGATTGGCTATAGGACACATTTTCTAACAGGCTATTTGTAGAAATATTTTGATGCATGAGTAGATTAAATAGTTTAATCTTGTAGTATCTATTATGTTTATGTTTTGATAGGTCCATCAATTATCCCAATTTAACTATTAAAATAAATATTAATTAATTGATATTTATTAAGAAATGATACTTTTTATTAGAATTTTATAGGAAAAAAGTTTATGAATGAAAAGAGCTAGACTTTTGGAGTTCAACAATGTAAACAGCACTCGAATCGAAGTTCAATTGAGCCCGGAATTAGAGTTTGAATTTGATTAATAAATCGCACGATCTTCGAAGTAACCGATCTACCATGGACCGACCGCTCGGTCTACAGAAATTGGAATGGTCCATTGGTAGCCATTGCTACCGGTCCATGATCCATTTTATGGACCACAGGTCTCGTTTCAAGCCGCTACCACCGGAATTGCTTCCTGTCGCTTCCCACTGCCGTCAATGCCATCGAAGACCGTTCCCTCGCCACTGGGAGCTCCCTTATGGCTGAAAAATCACTCACCATTCAGGCCA
The DNA here is from genome assembly GCA_021397845.1 of Areca catechu. Classification (NCBI taxonomy): domain Eukaryota; kingdom Viridiplantae; phylum Streptophyta; class Magnoliopsida; order Arecales; family Arecaceae; genus Areca; species Areca catechu. The sequence continues at coordinate 76,882,361 of CM038038.1, read as the reverse complement.
TCATTTTTTGTTCTTCTTTGTTTGATCTCCACCACCCAATGTTGGTCATTCCACTGCCACATCACCCATTGTCATCCCGAGCTCCGCCAGCTGCCGCCTCTTGCCGCCAGCCGCCGCAGTCCCCCTCTCCCTCACCATCCTCTTCCTCCCTCCATCATTTCCTTAGTCCACCAATCCATCTACCATCTCCTCCATCCCACTCCTCCATCCCAAGCCACCACCGCCCATTAATCTATCAGCCTCTGTCTTCCTCGTCTTCCCCATGCTTCCCCATAGCCGATCAATGGCTCACTGTCGAATCTATCACCCTTTTCCATTGCTAGTCATCGCCCTTTTGCTCAACTTATCTGTCCCAAGAAGCCATTACTGCTCTACCACAAGTCCTTGCTAGCCTCCTCCTGATCTTCCATCACCATTTTCCACACCCCCATTGACATCCACCCAGTCCCAAACCTTCATTCAGGAGTTGATCCAATAGACCGAGAGCAGTCCAAATCAAAATCCAAGGTTCCAGGAGATGGGTTCCCACTAGTAATTCAGGGCATGATTCAAAATAATTTTGATGAATCCGAGCACGATTCATGCCAATTAGACATCCCTTATTGGGCTCAATCAATTCAAGTGATGATCAATGGATCTGATGGTGCAGAATAATTTCAAGAGTTCTACTAGAAGTCATACTCCAAGCTCTATTTAAAGGACCCCTGGACTACAGAAAAAATCATCTTAAAGAGAGGGGTACGGTACAGGGTAGAAGGCTTAGCTTTGGGCTATCGGTTGGCCTCTAAGAGTGAGGTTTCTTAGAGGAGAAGCTTTGCCGTCTATGCCATCTTTTGCCTACACCAATCTCAAGATCAAGACCCAGAGAGGATGAAGAAGAGGAAGCCCAGTTCGCTCTACGGATTATGATGGAAGAAGGGGACGTGAAATCAACCGACTTCCTGATGAGGCTATGTCAATCAACTTCGAAGTCTTTGTTATCACTTTCATTATTTATTTAATTATTATTTTTAATTTCTTGTAATTAAATTCTTCTTTTAATTAATGTAATATCTATTTATATGTACTTTAAATTCTTATTTTTAATTTTATTGCAAGTAGATACTAAGATTTGATTAGCAGATCAACCATACTTGAGTTTTGATGTTCTTTCATACTTTTAATTTTTTTTTGTATTCTCGACTTTGAACTATTTTCTTTCTTTTGTAAAAATAAAGATTTCAAATCATCTTAAGCACTGCCTTCTCCATGGATTCAACTCGACTCATCCTTTCTACATATTTTTAATTGAATTTAGAAGTTGGTTAATTAAACTGATAGCCATGGTATCTTAATGACAACATCATGATCTATGAAGTTTTTGGCACCATTAGTGGGGAAGGCACAAATGCCATCGTCTTTGATCTCTTTGATTTCTTATAAATTTGGTGTACTAATTTTTTCTTTTTTTTACAGATCCAAAAAAGCCAATAAAATAAAAAAAGAAAAAAAAGGAGGAGAAGAAGATTTTTGCAATTTTGGTGAGATCAATTCTAACCCTAGTTTACTTTCCTTTTTCTTAGTTGTTTCTAATTAATTTTTGCCTTTTCTTATTAACCAATTTCTTCTTTTCTTTTTTCTTTCCTTTTATTAGCCTTCTTTTTTTTTAAAAAAAATTTACCATTTTTTTCCTTTTTTTACTATCCTCTTTTTCAAATTAATAAAAGAAAATTCCTTTTTAGTTTCTTCCTTTTAATTGGTTTCTTTTTTCAAACTAATATAAAAAGAAAAAAATTCTTGTTTAGTTTTCTTCCTTTTCTAAATTAACCTAAAAAAATAATACTTAACTTTTTTAGTAATTGCCTTAATACTGCTTTGATTTCTTACCTTAATTATGAGATCCATAGTTTCTTTATTTGCTTAATCTAATTTTAGTTATTTTTCTCACACATAATTAACCAAGATTAAAAAACTACCTTTTATCTTTCTTGCTTGAAATAACATAACATAAAAATAAAAAACATAAATACCCCATAACACTTAACTAAAATAGCATAACTAATTAAAACTTAAAAGATTTTTACTTGTTTGGGACATCTTTTTTTTGCATGGCATATTTTCATAAAACATCTTAAGGGCATTAACCCATAAACAATATAAGGTGGGGAGTTGATAACCCTTTCTTAGTCCCCAAACTACCACCCCGCATTCAGCATACCTAAACCTGCTATTTAAAATTAACTAGACGTCAGCCCCTAAGAAACTCGAGCTCAATAGGACAAGGCATCCAAAAGAGTTGGACTGAGCCAGGATTGGCTGATTAACTAGTATCTAGGAAAGGGGTTCAAGGATGATGTAGCCTTGAAGAAAGGTGATTTTTAATTGGTTATGTTGACTGACCTGGCCAATCTAATTGGTGTTTAAGGAAAGCAATAGGGGGACCCCCATTGATCTTACTCTTACCTAGCTAGTAGGGATGGCAATGGGCTGGGATCGGACCGGGTGCATAACTACTCAAACCCAAATCCAAATATTCAATGCACTACCCAAACCCGATCCAAATACTATCGGGACTGGGTTTTTTTATCCAAACCCACCTCAATCGGGTAGTTCAGGTTTACCCGGCCCGAACCCAATTTAGTAACTATTAATTATGACCCTGTTTTGAATTCACCTTGAATAAAATAGGACGAAAAAAAAAAAACATCCCCAAAAAAAAATTTATTATTTCTTTTATATATATATAATTTTATTATTTATTTTTGAGCTACTTTACTTAATCGATTAACCACTTAACCTAGATCGAGTCCCCATCTCTATCTCTCTGACTCTCTTCGTCGATAACCCCACCATCATCGATGCCCTCACCCCTTGCCCTCATCCGTCGATCATCGCATGACGTTCCACCCTCCCTGCCGCCCTCCTCGCCGGTGCCCTCTCCCTCAGTCCCAGACCGAGTCCCTATCTCTGTCTCTCTAACTTTCTCCATCGATAACCCCACCATCATCGAGGCCCTCGCCCCTTGCCCTCGTCCGCCGGTCGCTGCATGATGTTCCACCCTCCCCGCTGCCCTCCTTGTCGGTGCCCTCTCCCTCAGTCCCAGACCGAGTCCCCATCTCTGTCTCTCTAACTTTCTCCATCGATAACCCCACCATCATCGAGGCCCTCGCCCCTTGCCCTCGTCCGCCGGTCGCTGCATGATGTTCCACCCTCCCCGCTGCCCTCCTCGTCGGCACCCTCTCCCTAAGTCCCTCCCCTCTGCCATCGCACATTCCTCCTCTCCCTTATCTGCCGGCCACCGCACTTTCCACCCACCCAAACCCCTCCCATCTGTTCCTCCTCTCCCTCGCCCATCACCTCGTCATTGACATCTCCCCCACCACCCCCAGATGCATCGCTCTGCCCTCCCCTTCAATGCCCCTCCTCCTTGATGGCTATCACAATCTAAGAAAAAAGAAAAACCACTCAATGACGACTCACCTAGATGATGACCAGAAGTGGAGGAAGCCGCTACCGCTGCTCAATACTGCTTCTTTATTGATCTGAGAGGAGGAAGAGCCACCAAAGAGCAGGAGGAAGAGGGGAGTAGGGGCCAGGGAGCTGGAGATTAATTTAATCAGGGATTAATAGGAAAATAATGATTAGGATAAAGGGTTTAAGTATTTTAAAATTTAATAACTAATAATTAATAATTAATAAAATATATATTAATTATATATATTTAAATATTAAAATAATTCAGATCGAGTTTGGGTCTGGTTTATATCTATCCAGTCCCGGTCCAAATCCAAAGTTAAGCATTCAGATTTTATCCAAACCCGGTCCAAACCCAGTCAAAGTGTGATTACCCAGCCCAATCAAGTCGAGTCAGGTTGGGTACCCATGGGTTTGGATTTTATTGCCATCCTACTAGCTAGTTGATTAGTCAATTTCTGACTTGGAGGGCTTCAAGATTGCCTTGGCAGTTAGGAACTATCTAGATTTAGGATAACCTTAGGATAGAGAGTCCATGTATGCTAACTTATTTGTAAATAATACCAAATCCTAACTAATTCTTCTTCTCTCTTAGCTCTAGGTCTCCTCAGGCCCTTTTCTTTAAAACTCTTCTCCTTCTTTATCTCACCACTCTTCTTATTAAAAAAAGTAATAATAATAATAAATAAATATATGAATAAATAAGGATTGCTCTGATCTAATTCTTTGATTGAATATCCAAATAATCAAAACAATTCGATAGACTAAATCAGTGCCAGGAGAATGAATCCTTATAATAGAGTATCCTTTCTCCCGGCACACCAAGTTTATTCAAGCCCCACTCACTTTAAGAGTGAGTGCCTAACCGGGTACCAACCTCTTAAGTTTAGGTATGACCAAGTTTATCAAAATCAAACCCAACCGACCTACAACTCAAGAGGTAACTTATACCTTAATAACTAAAATTCAGGTTGGGGGGCTCAACCAGATTTTTCATGGCAACCATACCTAATGGTTACCCTGGTAACCCAATGATCCATGTTCATAGAGACATCATATTATGATCAGCCCTATCCCCATTATCAACCTTCTCCAACTAATTATAGCCCATTATTTAAAGAGAAGGTTCAGCAAGCACCATAACCACCTCTCTTATAGACCAACTTAGATGTTGATAGGTTTGATCAACTTTAACAAATGATTATAGCCCAATATCAATCTATTGATAAGCTAATAGATCAAATTGATCAATGATTAATCAAGCTTAATAGAGAAGAGGGAGGTGTATTGCTTAGTGAACTTGAGAGTAACCTAGAGGGACCATACCTAGCTCAAGATTTTAATGACCCTCTATCTTTTCCTGAATAATCAACTCTGACTCCTTGGAATGAACTGATCTTAGAACAACTTTGCACAACCATAAAGACCAATATAGATAATTTGGCTAAGGCAGAAAAATACATGAAAAAATTAAACTTGTGGGATGAACCAATTCCATCATTACCCCACTCACCTATGGCCCCATTCCCTAGTGCCCTAGAATTGTCCATGCCTTTTAATGGGATGGGAGAACAAATAGATACAATAATGGAATTAGTAGAGCCTTCCGAAGAACTACAAATGCATAACATAATTGAGGAGGCCACCCCCATAACTCTTTTCCAGGATTTGTTAGATCACTACCTGGCTCAACTCAGGATAGATAATTTTAATGTAGATGGGTATACCTCATAAGTGAATGACCCAATACAAATACCCTACTTTGAAACCACATCACTTTTGATTGATGAATAACAAGAGCCATCACCTAGCCCACCAATAGTCTCTTTGTTAGAATTACCACCAAATCTAGAACTGAAGCCACTCCTGATGCACCCATTGAAACTTTTATAGTGAACCTTACCCAGGAAGCCCAACTTAGTGGTATACTAAAAGCACATAAAGAAGCTATCGAGTGGGATATTACCAAAATAAGGGATCATGATTTTAGAAATTTTATAATTGAATTATGGTACCAATTTTGAGAACTACCTCCAAAATCTTTCTATGATATTAAAATAATGATGGAGATAGGGGTAATATTTATCTGAAAATGGTGCCTAAATTTAAAATAGGAAGAGACATTGACCAAACACATCATGCCCGGGAAAGGGAGTAGGATGACCAACCCATAATTAAAAAAAAAAATAAACTACTACCTCTAATCAAGGCCCAACAAGCATAATCCCTTCCTAGTTATCATATAAATTATAATAATATTTTTAAACCCTAGAATAACATGCTTGCCCAGTATACTTTATTGATTCAGGCAAATCATCATAGAGCACTCTATGAATGATTTTCTACCATGATGATAAGGTCTCCTGATTGGTCCTGTCCTTTTGATATTATGAGGTACACATTGAAGTTACTTAACCTTTGGACTCCCTTATAATGTCCGACTGAAGACATTAAACTTAGTATTTATTGGAAGGCAAACTAATCTTTATTTTTATATCCTTAAAAATAAAATAATAATAATAATAATAAAATCTAATCCAAGTTGATTAGTATAGCCTTTATCTTGTTGATAGCTCCTCTTCTCAGGTAATCTCTATCCCTATATATATATATATTTTTTTTCTTTATGGTTTGAATTTATTTCTTGAACTAGTTTATACCATTAGGGATAATGGTATTTAAGTTGGGGGGTAGGGACAAACTTTTAAAACTTTTGAAAAAATTTTTGAAAACTATTTTGAAAAGCTCTCAAATTTTTTTTTAAAAAAAATCATAGAAAATTTTTTTAATCATGTGCCATGAAAACTCTTAAGCTAAATAGACAAGGAAGAGGATAATAGAGTTAGAAAGCCTTGACTAATGACTATAGTGAGTCAAGTAAACTAGTTGGTCAGATTTTTAGTGACCTACTTAGGTCACTTAAAGGCTATTAGCACTTTCATCGCACATACATACTGATGAGGTAAGGTAGGTATTAGTTGTAAGGTCAATTAAAGATTCAATTATTGTTAAAAAATTGGTAATTGATATACACCCTCCATTTAAACTTGAATTTGAGGAAAGAGCTACCTACTAAAAAAAAAGAAAAAAAAGAAAAAAGAGAGAAAAAAGGGACAAGTTCTAAACATTGGTTTTTCACTGAGTAACCAAGCACCTTTGCCTAAGTAAGTATTGTTGTTCGATTCAAAAAGTGGACAGTGTGAAGACATCGCCATGCATAAAAAAAAATTTTAGGTAGTGTGAAAGCACCTCAGCCTCTGTGCTTAAGTTGGGGGTATATAGAAAATTAACTAGAAGTAGGTGATAAGTGAAGAGGTAATTGTTCTTTATAATCTGCACTAAAATACTAAGTTAGCCATCACAAACACAAGTGCAATAGACTTTTAGATGAAGTCTAAGAAAGTTTCTAATAATTTTGACTATGAAATTTACTTCAAAAACTCAATACCTAGTTAGTGATGTTGACTAACTCCTTTTGATCTTCAGCCTAGATTTAAAAGAAAATCTTTATGACACATGGTTATAAGATTAATACTTACATCTTAATTGTATTGCTAAGGGACTAGCAATGACTAAGTTGGGGGTGTGATAAGTCCATCAATTATCCCAATTTAACCATTAAAATAAATACTTATTAATTGATATTTATTAATAAATGATACTTTTTATTAGATTTTTGTAAAAAAAGAGACCATGAATGGAAAGAGTTCAATTTTTAAAGTTCAACAGTAAAAATGGCATTCAAATCGGAGTTCAATTGAGCCCGAAATTAAAGTTTGAATTTCATTAATAAAACATATGATTTTTGAAGCAACCAGTCCACCATAGACCAGTCGCTCGATCTACAGAAATTAGAATGGTCCACCGGTAGCCATGTTTGCTAGTCTATGACCCATTCCATGGACCACAAGTCTCGTTTCAAGCCGCTAGCCATTGGAATCGCTTCCTATCGCTTCCCATCACCATCAACACCATCAAAGACTATCCCCTCGTCATCGAGAGCCCCCTTATAGCTGAAAAACCACTCACCAATCAGGCCATCATTTTTGTTCTTCTCTATTTGATTTCCACCACCTGATGTCAGTCATTCCACTACCACACTGCCCATTGCCATCCTGAGCTCCACTAGCTGCCACCTCTTGCTGCTGGTTATTGTAGTCCCCCTCTCAACCACCGCCCTCTTCCTCCCTCCATCATTTCCTCGGTCCACCAAGCCACCGGCCATCTCCTCCATCCCAACCTGCCATCGCCCATCAATCTGCCAACCTCCATCTTCCCCATCCTTCCCATGCTTCCCCATCACTGATCAATGGCTCACCACTAGATTTGTCACCGTTTTTCATCATCGGTCACTACCCTTTTGCTCAACTTCTCTGTCTCGAGAAGCCACTGCTGCTCTTCCACAAGTCCCCGTCGGCCTTCTCTTGATCTTCCATCACCATTCTTCCCACCCCCACTGCCATCCACCACAGTCCTGAACCTTCATTCAGGAGTTGATCCAATAGACCGAGAGCAATCCAAATCAAAATCCAAGGTTCTGGGAGATGGGTTCCCACTAGTAATTTAGGGCATGATCCAAAAAAATTTTGATGGATCTAAGCATAATTCATGCCAATCAGACATCCCTCATTAGGCTCAATCAATTCAAGTGATGATCAATAGATATGATAATCCAGAATAATTTCAAGAGTTCTACTAGAAGTCATACTCCAAGCTCTATTTAAAGGACCCCTAGGCTATAGAAAAAATCATCTTGAAGAGGAGGGTATGATACAGGGTAGAAGGCTCAGCTTTGGATTACTTGTTGGTCTCTAAGAGTGAGGTTTCTCAGAGGAGAAGCTCTGCCGTCTATGCCATCTTTCGCCTATACCAATCTCAAAATCAAGACCCAAAGAGGAGGAAGAAGAGGAAGCCTAGTTCACTCCAAGGAGTACGATGGAAGAAGGAGAGGTGACATCAACAAACTTTCCAACGAGGCTGCGCCAATCAACTTCGAAGAATTTGTTATCACTTTCATAGTTTATTTAATTATTATTTTTAATTTCTTGTAATTGAATTCCTCTTTTAATTAATGTAATATCTATTTTTATGTACTGTAAATTCCTATTTTCAATTTTATTGCAAGTAGATGCTAAGATCTAATTAGCAGATCGACTATACCCGATATTTGATATTCTTTCATACTTTTAATTTTTTTGTATTCCCAACTTTGAACTATTTTTTTAAATAAAAATTAAAGATTTCAAATCATCTTAAGCACTACCTTCTTCTTGGATTCGATCCGACTCATCCTTTCTACATATTTTTAATTGAATTTAGAAATCAGTTAATTAAACTGATAGTCATAGTGTCTTAAAGAAAATATCATGGTCTATCATGTTTCAAAGATTTTGAAATGATATGCATGAAATAGCCTTGGTTTTTCAATAAAATTAACTTCAAGTTCCAACAAACTTGAGTTGATTTCCAAAAATCAAAGAAAAATATATGACAAAGCTAGAATCATATATAATAAACTATAAAAAAGAATTTCAGCTAACAGATTTTCAACTTTTAGTATCTCTCAAAAATTGAATAATTTTTGTTATTATTATAAAAAGAAATGGACATAAAGTTTATGAATGCAATTTAAGAAATAAGAATAGGAACAAAATAAAGAAGATATGGGTTTCCAAAGGAACTATTGTAACAAACCCCAAAGGGCCCAAGAAATCTTGGGTACCTAAAAATGTTACTTAAATCTATTTTGCAGGAATATCTTGCTACTCAAGGAACAAAAAAAAGATGGTACTTAGTTGTTATTCTATACATATGATTGGTGACAAAGAACAATTCTTTATCCTAGAAATGAATGAAGGAGGTGTTGCTATTGGAAAATGTATCCTAATGTCAATCATCTAACTTGTAGGCACTTGATTTTATATATGAATTATCATCAATAAAAGTTATTTTAGTAGTTCATCACATTGCTTCATCCTGCAATAAACTCTTTTATGATGGAGTCCTTAGAACTACATTATTATATAATAAAGAGATAATTTATCGCATGGTTCTTAAACCTATTCATGACTAAATGATACATTGTTATAAAAAAATAATATATCAAGTATAAGTCATTATGTGTCATACAGGTTGGTTGTCCTCTTAACCAAGGAGTGTAGAGACATTGGTATGGCATGCAAGTGAAGTGTAGGATATTTCACTAAATGTGACCCATTTACAGAGTACTTTTTTTCTAAGTATTGTTCATGAAAGGATATGGATATAAGGGTCCCTCAGATCTGAGATCACCATGATGATTTGCAAGCAACTCATTGTACTTTGATGCTAGACTACATGGATTTCTAATCTAGTGATGGAAGGTTTTTGGATATAATTAAGTACTTGTAAAGTCGGTGTATGAGTGAAAATGGGATTAACTGTAAGAAATCGTTGCAAGAGGTTTGACATAAACCTACACTAGGCATGCAAACAGGGCACGGGAGAACAGGAAATTTTAAAACATTTTTAAAAATAGTGCAAGGGAAAAACTGCTATGCCCAGAACCTAATCTATTCAAGTTGCATGTATTAAAAATAGGCATGTAACAAGGCATATAATATTTGTAAAATATATAAATAAATACATCTATTTATGCATGATTTAAAATAATTTTTCCATACCTCTATTCCGCCTGGAATAATCCTGGAATAAACCTGGAATAGGCTGTAATAGCAGGGATAAATCTATTCCTACAGTCTTCTTCCTTTGGATGCTGGTTTGCTCTGTTTTTGGCTTTGAAAACAGCGACCAAATGGCGATGTCCGGAGCTCCTTTTCCTCCCGAATCGAAGCAGCAGCAAGGGAGAATGGTCTTCTTCGATCTCCAACAAAAATCTGCAAAGAAAATATGGCAAAAAATATTATACCAAGTGACCCAAGTTGCTGCCTAAAATTTCTACTGCAGAACAAAACAGTAGCTTGTTCCTTGGCGTTAGGAGCAATAGCAGCAAATGAGGAACGTCTCTCTTGCTACTAGGAGTAGAAGGATACTCCCTCTAGAGGGGAGACAAGCCCGGGGCTCTTGGAACCACCCTCACGCACGGTGCTAGCCGCTGGAAGGAGTTTCGGTCACGGTAAGTAGCAGCAACATAGGTTTGCTGTAGAGGTTGAATGAGCACTACAATCAACAGAAAAAAGGGCTTTATTTCTCTTCCTAATACACACCAAAACCCAACCCTACAAGCACCCAGTGGAAGCAAGGATAAAGCTCTCAAACGGGAAGAATTTTTTAGCCTCTCAATGGGAAAAGACAACGCCCAGAAATCCCTTGGATTTTTCACTGTACACTGAAACAGAGGACTGCTGTTTATATAAAGAGCAAGGGAAGAGGGAGATGGAGAGGCTGAGAGATGAAGAAGCTCCGGTTAAATCCATTAATCGAGCCTTTAACCAGGAATTAAGAGGAGATTAAATGAATCGGGTGGAAGGAGAGGAGGAGGCAATGCCGTTTGGCATCCTGTCGCATGGAGTTTCTTCTATCAATGTACCATGTAAAACGGTCAAGCGGAGAGAAAACACCGATTCAATTAAATCCAGTCCAAACCCATTTAAAACCATTTGGTTCAATCCAATTGAACCGGTTCAAACTTTGGTTCAAGGGTAAAAATTGGTTCACAACCAATTGGAGGCCAAAACGAACTCCGAATCAGTTCAAAACTGATTCAATAAAATCCTGGTTCAGTCCTGGTCAGCCCAGAACAATTTCTGGTTGACACAGACAAGGGCAAGACGGGGAAAAGAGTGCTCAAAAAATACTGTGACCATAAAATTGAGATGATTCCTAATCGTAATCGGTATCCGAATCAGAGAGTAATCCTCTGTGGCGTATGATCTCATAGGTTCGAACCTAAACGGTAGCACTGGAATAATTCCAGTACCAACACAGGAAACCATCTAGCAATGGGTCCCAGCGTCCGGATAGGTCGAAGATGCGGGAGCAAACTATCGAACCTCTGGCATATGGTTACTGTATAATTCATCCCTTTGACCTCTAATGCTCAGGACGACTGAGATTGGGCTGCCAACCCAGACAGAGTCAGTCCACTATGTGTCTGAACCTCGCAAGCCCAATGACTCTTCACTTGGGCTACCCCGGCCGAGGATTTGCTAAATTGAGATACTGCGAGACATTCGATCCAAACTGTTTGGACAGGTCAATTCCATCTTGGTCCATCACTGCTCTACAAGTACTTGCCTGTACCCAGAAACCTTCTGTCACCGGATTAAAAATCCGGATAGTCCGGCACCAAAGCACAGAGAGTTGCTTGCAAGCTACCGTGATGACCTCAGGTCGGAGGGACACATATATCCATATCCAATCGTGAGTTTCCCTTTGGCAGAAAGGGGTTGCACGGAGTCACGTTCAATGAGATACCACATATCCCACTTGTAGATCACATCAGTGTCACCACACTCATTTGGTCAAGAGGACAACCAAACGATGTGAACTACAACAACCTATACTTGATATATTGCCGTCCAGTATAATATATCCTTTGGTTGTGAACAGGATTTAAGGACCACTCGATACATCCTCTCTGTATCGAAGTCAGTGTAGTCCTAAGGACTTCATCACAAGGAAAGAGTTCATTTCAGGGAAATACAATATGTGATGAGCTGCCAAAAATAATATTTTATTAATTCATAAAAAGAATACAATACTGAGCTCAACTGCCTACAACCCAGGCGATTGGCTTTGGGACACAATTCCCAACATTAACCCCTCCAAGTGTTGGAGTAAATATGTCACTGTATTTCAATTTAGCAAAACCTTGACCAACATAGTTCTTGTGAGGAGTCATAGGACTTATAAGGTTGAGACATATTGTAGATGATTTATTTAAGGGTTAGTAATTAAACCCTAAAATCATCCTAAGCATTGAAGGTCAAAGGGATGAATTATATAGTTACCATATGCTACAGATTCTTGATTGTTGTTTTGTAACTTTTGACCTATCTGGATATCGGGTGTCATTACTAGATGGTGACTTCGATAGGTGCAGGAAATATTTCTATACTACCAGCTTAGTGTTCAAACCTATGGGATCATACATAATAGGAGTTTCTACCTAATCAGATGGCTGGTCAATGATTGTGAATTGTTTGAGGGTTTAATTACCAATATGATTGATAGTTAACCTTGAGTTGATACTTTAGTGAGTCGATACTTTGGTGAACCAACCCTAGGATTTTTTTCAAATGTCGACTCATCAATGTTGCAAATGTTGTGACAGTTTTATTCACTAAAGGTTAGTGAATTATGATTGGATCAATTAGTAATTAGATTGTTGGTTAGCTTAATTTGATTGGGCTATAAATTTTGGATCAACCAAATATGATTTGGTTTGAGCTTGAGTTGAATCCAATTGGATTGGACTACACCCAAGTACTCTAGGACTATTTGAATTTAAGTTATGAATTTAAATTTAAAATAGTTTTGAAATTTAAATTCAAACTTGAATTTTGAATTCAACTTTGAATTTGAATACAAACTTGAATTTTGAATTCAAGTTGTTGGAACCATCTCCCCTTATCTCTCCAACTCTCTAACTTCTTACTAACCTCCTAACCACCACTTGGGTGCCTATGATAGAATGGGGCTGCTAGTGGGTGTGAGTGAGGAAAGGGGCTAATTTTGCTAGTTAGAAAAGAGTCGGCTACCAAGGGAAAAGGTGTTTGGTACTTGAGAGAGATGGGTCTTGGGTGTGAGCTACCTGGTATTCTTACTATGTTTGGGAAGGAAGGAAGATAAGAGTGTCTTAGTTCTTTGACCACTTCTACCATCTTGGTCCTCTCATTTTATTCTTCTTGCCTCCTAGACCATCTTGGAGTTGTGAAGTAAAATAAGTGACCAACTATTGAAGTTCTAAAGGAGCTAGCACTCTGAGGGGACTGGTCAGGATAGTGCTCTTGTATGGATCATCTATAGAGGTCAGACATTCTGTGTAACTCACAGAGTCTTCATTTCTCAACTTTTCAGTTATGATGGCCATCAACACAAGTAAAGGTAATGAGTTATGAAATCATTTACTGTAAATATAGTCTATAACATCAGGTTTGTTGCATAGATATAGTCTATACTTACAGATTTGTATCTTTTATATTCCAGTCTTATTTCTTATATTCATACATATCACATCAAAACCCTGCTATAGGTAGTTTATATATTAGATCTTGTGTATGATTTGATTAATTTGATTAATCTTGTAGCTTCTATTATTTGAATTTTTAAAAAAGTTTTGAAATTACATGCATGAAACTGCTTATGTTTCCCAATAGTGGTATCAGTGCTATAGATTTGTTTGACATGTTTATGTATGCTTATAAACTAAAATATAATTTAGTTTTTTCTATTTGCTTAGTACTTAGATTAGGTGATGATCGCTTGTCATAGGGTGATCAAAAATAAAAACCTAACTCACTATTATAGTCAGGATGAGTAGAGATCGTATCCTCGAGAATCAAGGATAATTATTTCAGAAAGAAAGTAAAGAAAGAGATAAATATTTAGATTTCAAAAGATAGGTAATATGTTAATTAAAACTAAATAATTTAAATTAATTAAAAAATCAAGGAGTTTATATGATAAAAAGATATTTTCAAGTTTCAAGGTAATTGAAAGAATAGTATCCTGAAAGCCAAACATATTTTTTATGTATCGAGGGCATTCCTATAAAATTCTCCTAACTCATGTATGATAAAAGGCATTTTGTTTCATCATATGCTATATCTTATACTTTGTTGTTTTAAGATTATGATAAACCCCATAGATTAGGACAATAGTTTTAGAATTATGATGGAGTTTATAATAGTGAGACCTAGGATCATATAAACCCTAATCTAAAATATTTCCAATCATAGAATCATCGAGTCGGGAATCAATGTTTCCGGAGGGACTGGCACATCCTATGTATGCTCGATGGAGAAAGTAGTTAGTCTCATGACCACTTATGTAGGGACACTAATACAAGGATGTGGATGCTCATCAGGGTACGAGTTCAATGAAATGATCATCCATGAGAATATATAATGGAAGTCTTACTTATCAAAAGATGATTCTCTTTGTGGGAGTTATGCAAATGATCCTTAGATGTAAGATCACAATGGTATCTTATACGCATGAATCCATATTTTGGTTCATAGTCATTTATGACTTAGTCATGTACAAGATGTTCATGGATATGGTAAATTATGTATGAAGGTTATAAGTAGGTCAACAAGGAATCAATCACTCCTAGTAAGAAGAATATTTATTCCATATAATTTCATCAAATGATGACTCAGGAAGTCTTTGATCAAAGTAAGATAAAACTAAAAAAGGGATCCTAATCTTTCATCGGTCGAGTCTTAATTAGTGATTTAAGACTCAAATAAATAAAGTATAAGGGTTTGATAATATTCTATACCTATCACTTATTTAGGATAAAGAAAGATTGAAGGATTGAATTGCATGGTAACTTGCCACTGAAAGGTATTTTAGTAATTTTATTAAATTCCTCATCTTTTGGATAGCCATGACATGTTGTTAAGTATCAAGTCGACCAGATAAATACTATAGTTTATTGGTCCGGGATGGTGATCCTATTAAACTTAATGAGAACAATAAGGATCCGATCACCTATATGGATGCGATGTAGAGGTCCGACTCTGAGAAATGGCTGGGAGCCATGAAATCCGAAATAGAGTTTATGGAAATCAACAATGTATGGACATTGGTTGATCCACCTGAAGGGATAAAATCCATTGGATACAAATAGATTTTCAAAAGAAAAAGGGGTGTAGACGGGCAGGTAGAGACCTATAAAGCCCGCCTGGTTGCCAAGGGTTATCGTCAACATTATGGTATTGACTATGACGAGATGTTCTCCCCTGTGGCAATGCTCAAATCCATTCGGATCATGCTTGCTTTAGCGGCACACTTTGACTATGAAATCTAGCAAATGGATGTTCGAACAACTTTCCTGAATGGTGAGCTAGAAGAGGAGGTGTATATGATATAACCTGAAGGGTTCACATCCACAGATGAGTCAAAGGTGTGCAAGCTTCAAAAGTCTATCTATGGACTAAAGCAAGCATCACGGAGTTGGAACATGCGATTTGATAAGTGTATTAAGTCATATAGCTTCGTTAGGAATGAAGAAGAGCCTTGCATTTATAAATGGGCTAATGGTTCTATAATTATATTTCTTGTGTTGTATGTGGATGACATTCTCTTAATCGGGAATGACGTCCCAGCACTGCAAGGAATAATGGTTTGGTTGTCATCTTAGTTCTTTATGAAGGACTTGGATGAAGCCTCTTACATATTGGGTATGAAGATCTATAGAGATAGATCTAAGAGGCTTCTGGGACTGTCCCAGTCTATGTACATCAACACTGTGCTGAAATGATTCAGAATGAAAAATTTCAAGAAAGGCTATCTCCCGATAGGCACTGGAATTGCTCTCTCCAAAAAGGATTATGCGACAACACTTGAGGAGAGAGAGCGTATGAGTAGAATCCTGTATGCCTCGGTAGTGGGTTCTATCATGTATGCCATGACATGTACTAGACCAGACGTGGCATACTCACTAGGCATAGTGAGTAGATACCAATCTGACCCAGGTGAAGCTCATTGGAAATCGGTAAAGAGCATCCTTAAGTATTTGTGAAATACTAAGGACCAATGACTGATTTAAGGAGAACCTGACTTGAAACTTGTGGGGTATACCGACTCTAGTTTCCAGTCTGATAAGGATGATAGCAAGAGTGTCTGGATTTATCTTTACCCTAAATGGAGGAGCGATCTATTGAAAAAGATCCAAGCAGCCTACCATGGTAGACTCAGTATGCAAAGCAGAATACATTGTAGCATCATATGCAGTGAAGGAAGCTGTGTGATTGCGAAAGTTTCTTGGCGAGCTGGGAGTGGCACATTCCCTGGATGGTCTTATTCAGGTATATTTTGACAGCACTAGAGCCATTGCTCAAGCCAAAGAGCAGAAGTCTCATCACCGCACAAAGCATATTTTGTGGCGCTATCACCTTGTACGAGAGATCATGAAATGAGATGACATTGACCTTCAGAAGATTGATAAAAAGGAGAACTTGGCTGACCCCTTCACTAAAGCCATCAGATTTCAAGAGTTTGATAGTTGTAAATAGAAAATGGTAATAAGATTTTGTACCGATTGGCTATAGTCGAAGTGGGAGTTGTTGAAAATTAGGTTCCAAAGCCAATCGTTTAGGCTGTAGACAGTTGTGCTAATTTTATAATTGTATATGAATTTTTTAATGAATAAAAGTTATTATTTTGGCTGTTCATCACATGTGCATTTTTCTAAAAAGAACTCTTGTGTGGAGTCCTTAAAACTACATTATTTTTGATATAGAGAGGATATATCACGTAGTTCTTAAACTAGTTCACAATCAAATGATATATTATTATAGGACGACGATGTGTCAAGTATAGGTTGTTGTATCTCACATTGTTGGTTGTCCTCTTGACCAAGGAGTGTGGTGACACTGATGTGACATACAAGTGAAATGTGTGACATTTCACTGAACGCGACCATCTGTGGAGCTCCCTTCTTTCAAAGGATTGTTCAGAAGGGATATGGGTATATGTGTCCCTCAGACCTGAGGTCACTATGGTAGCTTGTAAGCAACTCACTATATTTTGGTGCCGGACTATCTGGATTTCTAATCCAGTGATGAAAGGTTTATGAGTGCAGTCAAGTACTTGTGGAACGGTGGTGGATTGAGATGGAATTGACCCCTCCAAATAGTTTGGAGTGAATGACTCGCTGTGTCTCAATTTAGCAAAACCTTGACCAAGATAGTTCTTGTGAGGAGTCACAAACTTGTAAAATTGAGACACGATCTGGATGAACCAAATTAGGGTTGGCAGTCAAATCCTAGGTTATCCTAAGCATTATGAGGTCAAAGGGATGAATTATGCGGTAACCATATGCCAGAGGTTCTTGTAAGTTGCTCTGCAATCTTTGGCCTATCCGGACGGCGGGTATCATTGCTAGATAAGGACTTTGACTGGTACTGGAAGTGTTCCATGCTACCGGCTTAGTGTTCGAACCTATGGGGTCACATATCATAGGGATTTCTATATGATCTTAAGGCTGATCGATGATTAAAAATCGTTTGCTATCACTAGCGATCAATATGATTGACCATGTGTCGACACTTGAGGGGTCGACACTTGGCTATGATAAGAAGTATTTTCAGAAGACTTTTCTGGATAAGCCAACTCGACCCCTGTTCGAGCCGACTGGTTCCTACTAAAAGAACAATCCGACTGTTCTATGTTTTGGATGAGTTGACTCGATCGATGCTCGAGTCGACTCATCTCTGCTCGACCAGAAAACCCTGAATGGTATTTTTGGAAAGCTTTTTAAGAAGGTTTTGACCTAGTTTGAATTTCGAATTCAAGCTATTTTGGCTCTAAACTTTCATGGAATAATTGTCACTCCTTCCTTATGTGGTTAGAGCCAAATTGGTATGCTCATTGACCTTCTCCCCCAATCACTCCTCCTTCCTCTTTCTCCCTCTCTTGGCTGCCTCTATAAATAAGTGTTATTTTAGGGCTACAAGAGGTTGATAAAAAAGGTAGAAAAGAAAAGGATTTCAGCTTGTCTTGCCGCTGAAATTCTTAAAGGGAAGAAAAGGGTTGTGAGTACTTGGGCATTGAGTGTGCGAACACCTAGCACTCAAGCTGGGTCTTAGGAAAAGAGCTAGTTTAGGAAGGGTTCCACCTCTCCTCCTTGTCTTCCAAGAAGAAGAAGAAGATCGGTCTCTAGGATCCTAAGGAGCTAGCACTTCGAGGGAGTTGATTAGTGTCGAGCCTTGGTGTGGATTACCTGTAGAGGCCAGACATGTGTGTGGCTCGAGCGCTTTACCCTTTTCCACAGTATTTTCAAAGGTATAATGGTAAGATACTTTTATATCTTTGCCTCTTTCTTGTTTTTGATGTTTATATTACATGCTGTATTGTTATACTAGATCCTATTCTAGGTAGTTTGGTAGATCATTTCGATCGATCTACCAAGCCTTCCACTGTCATTATTTTAAAATACTTTTCATCTACCTAGCAATGTTTTTCACCTTCATCTACACCATGGACCGATGGCCATGGCAGCTCGTGGACCGTCCTTCATTTTGTAGACTGAGCAGCCTGTCCATGGTGGACTGATTGCTTCAAAATTTGTGCAATTACTTCTTAAATCTTTAAAATCTAATTTCAAGCTCATTTCAAGTCTGATTTGAGTGCTTTTTGCACCGTTGGACTCCTAAAATCGATCTCTTCATATTCAGGAAATTGTTTCTTTCAAAACACTACAAAAGAGTATCAATTTTAATTAAATAATGTTGGATTAATTAAAATATTTTTAAAATTATCACTCCCCTTCTCGGGCATGATGCGTTTGGTTAATGTCTCTTTTTATTTTAAATTTAGGTACCTTTTTTGGATTAATATTAGACCTGTCTGCATATATTATTTTAATATCATGGAAAGGTTTTGGAGGTAGTTCTCAAAATTGGTGTCGAATATGGATAAATCAATTATAAAATTTTTAAGATCATGTTCTCTCATTTCAGTAATATCTCACCTGATAGCTTCTTTATATGCTTTTAGAATACCACTGAGTTGGGTTTTTTTGGTAAGGTTCACTGGAAAAGTTTCAATGGGTGTATCAGGAAGTGGCTTCAATTCTAGATTAGGTGGTAATTCTAACAAAGAGGCTATTGGTGGGCTAGGTGATGGCTCTTGTTATTTATCAATCAAAAGTGGGGTGGTTTTGAAGTAGGATATTTGTATTGGATTATTCACTTGTGAGGTATACCCATCTACGTTAAATTTATCTATCCTGTGCTGAGCCAGATAAGGATCCGACAAATCTTGGAAAAGAATTGTATGGGTAGCCTCCTGTATTTTATTATGCATTTGTAGTTCTTGGGAAGTTTCTACTAACTCCATCATTGCATCTATTTATTCTCCTATCCTATTAAAAGGCATGGACAATTCTAGGGCACTAGGGAATGGGACCATAGGTGAGTGGGGTAATGATGGAATTGGTTCATCCCATAAACTTAATTTCTCCATATATTTTTTTGCCTTAGCCAAATTATCTATATTGGTCCTTACGGTTATGTAGAGTTGTTCTAAGACCAATTCATTCCTGGGAGCAAGAGTTGATTGTTCAGAAAAAGTTAGAGGGTCATTAAAGTTTTAAGCTAAGTATGGTCCCTCTAGGTTACTCTCGGGTTAACTAGGCAATTCACCTCCCTTTTCTCTATTAAGCTCAATTAATCATTGGTCAATTTGATCCATTGACTTATCGATAGATTGTTGTTAGGCTATAATCAGTTATTGAAATTGATCAAACCTATCAACATCTAGGTTGGTCTGTAAGGGAGGTGGGTATGATGCTTGCTGAACCTTCTCTTCAAATAATGGGTTATAATTAGTTGGAGAAGGTTGATATTGGGGATAGGGCTGATCATAATATGATGTCTCTATGAACATGGATCCTTGTATTGCTAGGGCAATCACTAGGTGTGGTTGCCATAAAAAGTCAGGTTATGCCCCCGAACCTGAATTATAAGCATTAAAGTATAGATTATCTCCAAAGTTGTAAGCTAGTTGGATTTGATCTTGATAAACTTGGTCATACCTAAATTCAAGAGGTTGGTACCCAATTGGGCACTCACTCTCAAAGTGAGTGGGACTCGAATAATCTTAGTATGCCGGAAGAAAGGGTACTGTACTATAAGGATTTATTCTCTTGGCACTAATTCAGTCTATCAGATTATTTTGATCATTCAGATATATAATCAAGATTTTAGATCAGAGCAATCCTTATTTATTTATTTTTTTATATATTTTAAAGAGGAGTGGTGAGATGAAGAAGATAGAAGAGTTCTAAAGAAAAGGGCCTAAGGAGTCTTAGAGCTAGGAGAGAGAGAAGAAGAATTAGTTAGGATTTGGTATTATTTATAAATAAGTTAGCATAACATGGACTCTCTATCCTAGGATTATCCTAAATCTATACAGCTCCTAACTACCAAGGCAACCTTGGAGCTCTCCAAGTCAGAAACTAACTAATCAACTAACCAAGTAAGGATAAGAT
The DNA here is from genome assembly GCA_021397845.1 of Areca catechu. Classification (NCBI taxonomy): domain Eukaryota; kingdom Viridiplantae; phylum Streptophyta; class Magnoliopsida; order Arecales; family Arecaceae; genus Areca; species Areca catechu. Next base: position 76,861,744 of record CM038038.1, on the reverse strand, counting down.
CGGTGGGGATCCCCTCATTGCTTTTCTTAGATACTAATTAGATTGGTCAGGTTAGTCAATGAAACCAATTAAAAATCACCTTTCTTTAGGGCTACATCATCCTTAAACCCCTCTCCTAGACACCAGTTAATCAGCCAATCCTAACCCAGTCCAACTCTTTCGAGTGCCTTGCCCTATTGAGCTCGAGTTTTTTAGGGATTAGCATCTAATTGATTTTAAATAATAGGCTTAGGTTAATGCAAGATATAGGGTGGTGGTTTGTGGACTAAGGAAAGGTTATCAACTCCCCACCTTATGTTGTTTATGGGTTAATGCCCTTAAGATATTTTATGGAAGTATGCAATGCAAAAAGAAAGATGTCTGAAACAAGTAAGTAATCTTTTAAGTTTTATTTAGTTATGCTATTTTAGTTAAGTATTATGTGTTTTTATTTTATTTTTATATTATATTATTTCAAGCAAGAGAGGTAAAAGGCATCTTTTAATCTTGATTAATTAGATGTAAAAAAAGACTAAAATTAGGTTAAGTAAATAGAAATTACAGGACCTATAATTAAGACAAGAAATCAAATCAGTATTTAAGGCAGTTAATTAAAAAATTACATATTTTTAGGTTAATTTATAAAAGGAAGAAACTAAAAAAGAATTGTTTTTCTTTTTAGGTTAGTTTGAAAAGAAAGAAACTAATTAAAAGGAAGAAACCAAAAAAAAATTATGTTAATTTGAAAAAGAGGATAGCAGTAAAAAAAGGAAATAACTCTAAAAAAAATTAGATAGGTTTTTTTTGAAAAAGGAGACTAATCAAAGGAAACCAAAAAAGAGAAATTTTTTTTGGTTAATATGAAAAGGCAGAAACTAATTAGAAGCAACCAAGAAAAAGAAAAGCAATTTAGGATTAGCCACTTTTTTTTCTTTTTTTTTAATTTTTTGGATTTTTTTGGATCTACAAAAAATAATAAAAAAATTAGTACACTAAATTTATAAGAAATCAAAGAGATAAAAAATGTTAGCATTCATGCCTTCCCCAGAAAAGGTGCCAAAAACTTGATTGGCTGTGATGCTGTCATTAAGATACTATGGCTATTATTTTAATTAATCAACTTCTAAATTAAATTAAGGTGAGTTTGGTCGAATCCACAGGAAAGGTTATATGTTGAATGTTTTGAACTCCTTGATTTAAGAAAATAAACAGATCGAAGTTGGGGAGATGAAAATTAAAAGTATGAAAAATAAATAACTTGGTACTAGGATCTACTATTTAGATCCTAGCATCTACTTGTAATAAAAATATAGAGCATGAACTTAAAAGCACATGAAAATAATTTTTTTTGCATTAAATAAAAGGAGAATCCTATTATAAGAAGGGTAATTTAATAACTAAGAAAAACTATAAGGAAAACAATAACAAAGACTGGAAGTAGATCGACACAGCCTTGTTGGAAAGATGGCCGATGAACTCCCTTCTTCTTTCATACTCCTCAAAGCGAACTGGCTTTCTTTGCTTCGTCCTCTTTGGATCTTAATTTTGAGATTAGTGTAGGCAAAAAGATGGCATAGAAGACAACTTCTCCTCTAAGAAATCTCACTCATAGAGGCCAACCCATAACCTAAAGCTGGACCTCCTATCCTATACCATACTCCTCTCTCCTTTTTTTGCAACTCAAGTGTCCTTTAAATAGAGCTTGTCTAGGGCTTCCTTTCAGTCAAATTTGGAGTCAATCAAGCTCCAGATGGGCTAGATATTATGCAGAGAATTCTTAACCATCTGATGTGTAATTAGATGGGTTGATCGATGCTTGTTTCCTTCTCGGGCACGTAGAGTCTGATCCGGACTCGTAGGATCCCTGAATCCCCAAATTTGACTTGGACTTGAGCTCCGCTTCTCCCCATCGGGTAGCTGGTGATGTGAGGTAGTGGGTGGTGGAAATAGGTGGTGGTGGCAGCCTAGCACAGGGAGGATAATGTAGAAAAACCATGATAGGGACCCTGGCTTTGGAATAGGGAGGAGCTGCTACCGAAAGATGACCGGTGGTAAGGGATGAAGGGCGACGAGCTGGGGACAGTGGGAATCTTCTGAATAGTGATGGCTAGTGGTGACCGAACGAAGAAGAGAAAAAATGGTGGCTAGTCCAAAAATAGGTCTTCTGGTGGCTCTCTGGTTGTTTTTTTGGTGAGGGATGGCTCCTAGCTGCAAGGGGAATGGCGGGGGAAGGCTTCGATAGTCGAGTGGCATGAAACAGTGACTGTGGTCCACGGGAATGAGTCATGGATAGGTAGCAATGGCTGCCGATGGACCAAGCTCCATTTCATAGACCTAGCGACTGGTCCATGGTGGACCGGCTACTTTAATAACCATGCAATTTCTTCAAACTCTGATTTTGAGCCCATTGGAACTTTGATTTGAGTGTCGTCTATGCCATTGGACTCTAAAAATCAAGCTCTTCGAAATTATCTTCTTTCCTATAAATGATATATAAAAGTATCAATTTATTATAAATAAAGATAGTTTATTTATTAAATTAATGCTTTTATATGTGTATATAATATAATTATCACTCAACTTATGTCAGATGTTTAAAAATAGATAAGCTTGGGCCTAGGTCTAACAAATGTCTATTTGTTGGGTATCCCAAAAAATCAAAGATTATTACTTCTACCATCATGAAGAATAAAAGTTGTTTGTGGGTTTTAGAGCTACTTTTTTGGAAAACTTATTAAAGAAACTAAATCTGCTAACTTAGTGAAGTTCAATAAGTAGAGGAATAGACACAATTAAGGGACATCATAGAACTAGCTATGATTAGATCAAACCTAAAGCCTAAAGTTAAGGAGCCATTAAGGAGATCCAGTAGAGTACCATGTCAACTAAGCAAATATTATAGTTTCTTGGTCTAGGATGGAAATCCTATTGAACTTGAAGAGAATGATGAGGATCTGATTACCTATATAGATGCCATGCACAGTTCTCACTCTAATAAGTGGCTTGGAGCTATGAAATCTAAAATGGAGTCCATAGAGGTCAATAGTGTATGAACACTTGTTGATCCACCTGAAGGGAAAAAACTCATTGGGTGCAAATGATTTTCAAAAGGAAACGAGGCATAGATAGGAAGGTGGAGACCTATAAAGCCTATCTAGTTGTCAAGGGATATCATCAATGTTATGATATTGACTATGATGAGATGTTTTCTTCTATGATAATACTCAAGTCCATTCAGATTATGCTTACTTTGGCTGCATACTTTGATTATGAAATCGGGCAAATGGATGTTTGAATAGCTTTTTTATATGGAGAGCTAGATGAGGAGGTGTTTATGATGCAACTTGAAGGGTTCATATCCACAGACGAGTCAAAAGTATGCAAGCTTTGGAGGTCTATTTATGGACTAAAGCAGGCATCTCGAAGTTAGAATATGCATTTTGATAACACAATTAGAATGTATGGCTTTGTTAAGAATAGAAAGGAACTCTATATTTATAAGTGGGCTAATGATTTTGTGGTTATATTTCTTGTGATATACGTGGATGATATTCTCTTAATCAAGAATGACATCCCTACAATATAGGAATAAGGTCTAGTTGTCATCGCAATTTTTCATGAAGGATTTGGAAGAAGCCTCCTATATCCTTGGGATGAAGATCTATGAAGATATATCTAAAAGGTTACTATGACTGTCCCAGTCCACATATATGATATTATGTTGAAGTGATTCAGAATGAAAAATTTCAAGAAAGGCTATCTTCTGATAGGCTATGAAATTTCTCTCTCTAAGAAGGATTGTGCGACAAACTCTAAAGAGAGAGAGCGTATGAGTAGGATCCCATTGCTATGGCAATGGGGTTCATCATGTATGCTATGACATGTACGAGGCCAAACATTGCATTCTCACTAGGAGTTAGTGAGAGATGCTAGTCTGATTTGAGAAAGGTCCATTGGAAGGTTATGAAGACAATCCTTAAATATTTAAGAAATACTATAGACCAATGGCTCATTTATGGAGAACTGGATTTAAAACTTATGGGATATACTGATTTGAGTGTGCTAGGATTTGTATTTACCTTAAATGCTAGAGTGATTTGCTGGAAAAGTTTTAAGCAGCACACCATGGCAAACTCAATTTGCAAGGTAGAGTATATTGCAGTATTTGATATTACAAAAGAAGCTGTGTGGTTGCAAAAGTTTCTTAATAAGCTTGGAGTAGCACCCTCCCTTGATGGTCTAATTTTCTTGTATCGTGACAACACTGGAGCCATAGCTCAAGCCAAAGAACTGAAGTCCCATCAGCACACCAAGAATTTTCTGCATCGCTATGACCTTGTATGAGAGATCGTAGAATAAGATGACGTTGACCTTTAGAAAATTGATGGAAAGGTGAACCTAGCTGACCCATTCATTAAAGCTCTCATAATCAAAGAGTTTGATGATCATAAATGAAAGATGGGTATTAAATATTATTTCGATTGGCTTTAGTCTAAGTAGTAGTTGTTGAAAAATGTGTCCTAATATCAATAATCTAACTTGTAGATGTTGATTTTGTATAGAATTATTATCAATAAAAGTTATTTTAGTAGTTCATCATATTGTATCTTTCTGTAATGAACTCTTTTATGACGGAGTCCTTAGAACTATATTATTATAGATAAAGAGAAGATTTATCATGTGGTTCCTAAACCTATTCATGACCAAATGATACATCGTTATAGGATAATAATATATTGAGTGTAGGTTGTGTGCTATATGGGTTAATTATCCTCTAAACCAAGAAGTGTGGAGACACTGGTATAATATGTAGGTGAAGTGTAGGACATTTTATTGAATGTGACCCGCTTGCGGAGTACTTTTTTGTCATGTGTTGCTCGCGAAGGGATATGGATATAAGTATCCCTCAAACCTGAGATTACCATAGTGACTTGCAAGAACTTTGGTACCAGACTACCTAGATTTCTAACCAGTAATGAAAGATTTCTGGGTTTAATCAAGTACTTGTAAAGTTGGTGTATTAGTCAAGATAGGATTGACCCCTCCAAGTGTTGGAGTGAATGTCTCTTTGCATTTCAATTTAGCAAAACCTTAGCCATAGTAGTTCTTATGAAGAGTCACAGGATTTGTAAGGTAGGGACACATTATGGATGAACTATTTAAGGTTTGGTAGTTAAATCTTAAAGTCATCCTAAGCATTGAGGGTCAAAGAGATGAATTATATGATAACCATATGCCAGAAGTTCCTGATTATTTCTCTATAACTTTTAACCTATCTGAACACTGGGTGTCATTGCTAGATGGTTACTTCAATTGATATAAGAAGTGTTCTTATACTATCGGCTCAGTGTTCAAGCCTATGGGGTCATACACAATAGGAGATTCTACCTGATCAGATGGCTAGTCAATGATTGTGAATCATTTTAGAATTTCATTATCAATATGATTAATAATTCACCTTGAGTCAACATTTTGGTGAGCCGATACTTAGGATTTCTTTTCAAGTGTCGACTCAATAATGTTGCAAATGTTATGACAGGTTTATTCACTAAGGATTAGTAAACTATGCGAGAATTAATTAGCAATTAGATTGCTAGTTAGCTCAATTTGATTGAGCTATGAAGTTTGGGTCAACTAAATGTGATTTGGTTTGAGCTCGACTTGAGTCCAATTGGATTAGACTACACCCAAGTACTCTAGGACTATTTAAATTTGAGTTATGAATTCAAATTTAAATTGGTTCTAAAATTTAAACTCAATCTTGAATTTTGAATTTAACTTTGAATTTAAATGCAAATTTAAATTTTGAATTCAAGTTATTGGAACCATCTCCCCTTATCTCTCCAACTCTCTAACTCCTTGCTGACCTCCTAACCTCCACTTGGGCACCTATTTTAGAATGGGGCTACTAGTGGGCATGAGTGAGCAAAGAGGCTAATTTTGTTGGTTGGAAAAAACTCTTCTACCAAGAAAAAATAGGATTTGGGACTTGAGAGAGAAGGGTCTTGGGAGTGAGCTATCTGGTATTCTTACTAAGTTTGCAAAGTGAGGAAGATAAGAATGTCTTAGTTTTTCTACCACTTTTGTCATCTTAGTCTCCTCATTTTGTCCTTCTTGCCTCTTGGAGTATCTTGAAGTTATGAAGGAGAAGAAGTGACCAACCATCGAGGTTCCAGAGAAGCTAGCACTCCGAGGAGACTGGTCAAGATGGTGCTCCTATGTAGATCACCTGTAGAGGCCAAACATTCTATGTGGCTCATAGAGTCTTCCTTCCTCAACCTTCAAGTTGTGATGACCATCGATGCAAGTAAAGGTAACGAGTTAGGAAAGTATTTTATCATAGATATAGTTTACAACATCCATTTTGTTGCATAGATATAGTCTATGCTTACAATTTTGTATCTTTTATATTTTAGTCTTATATCTTATATACATACTTTTTATGTCAAAATCCTACTATAGGTAGTTTCTAGATTAGATCTTATATATAATTTAATTAGTTTGATTAATCTTGTACCTTCCACAATTTAAATTTTCAAGAATGTTTTGAAATTACATGCATGAAACTGCCTATGTTTCCCAACAATTGTAACATTTAGAAATAATGGTAAAAGAAAATTCATCGGATCGATAAAATTAAAATCACCTCTTCTACCTATATTGAAAATGTCTTGCTAATAAATAACATGAAGAATAATTTATTGAGTATTAGTTAGTTATATGATAAAGGCTTCAAGATTATGTTTATTTTATGTGCATAATTACTAGTTCAATTGATGCAAGCATTAAATTTATAGGACATACACTTGGAAACATATACATGGTAATTTAAACGACTTAGTTATGAAGAGTAGTACAAGTCTAGTGGTCATGAATGCTAAAATCAAAAAAACAAGTTGGGTTTGGAATCAAAGATTAAGACATGCTAACATGAAAACATTTTCTAAATTGATTTTTAAAGATCTAGTTAAAGGTTTGTGAAAAATAAATTTTGGAAAGATCATATTTGTGATGCTTGTCAATACAGTAAACAAATTAGGAAGAGTTTTACATCTAAAAATATTATTTCAACTTCTAGACCATTGGAACTACTTTACATATACTTATTAGGACTTACTAGGCCACAAGCCTGAGAGAAAAAAATATAGACTTGTGATAGTAAATGATTTTTTAAAATTCACATGGATTTTATTTTTGGCACATAAAGATGAAGGTTTTGGTATTTTTTAAAAATTTTATAAAAAAGTTTTAAATCAAAAAATCTTTTAATTGTTTCAATTTGATGTGATCATGGCATAAAATTTAAAAATCTAAGTTTTGAAGAGCTTTGCAATAAAAAAAGAATAGAACATAACTTTTTAGCTCCAAGAATATCATAACAAAATGGTGTTGTTGAAATAAATAATAGAACATTGGAAGAAAAGGCCTGAACCATATTATGCAAAGACAATATTTCAAAATAGTTTTTGGTTGAAGCTGTGAACATTGCTTATTATATCTTGAATCATATTCTAATATGACTTATTTTAAAGAAAATCTCCTATGATCTTTGGAATGATAGAAAACTAAATATAAGCTATTTTCATATTTTTGGTTATAAATATTTTAGTTTAAATAATAAAAAAGATATCCTTAGTAAATTTGATGCAAAATCTAATGAAGGCATATCTTTTAGTTATTCCACTTCAAGCAAAGCTTATAGAGTCTTCAACAAGAGAACTTTAGTTATCAAAGAGTCTATATATATAATATTTGATGAGACTAACCCCTCACTTTCTATAAAGAAAGAGTTTGTTGATGATGATATAGGTATAATGAACAAAGAGACAAAAGAGTTAAGCTTGAAAGACAAACCAAATAAAGAAAAAGAGGAGGTAAGTAAAGAGGATACTGATTTGTCCAAAGAATGGAGGTATGTATATAATCACTCTAAAGACTTAAGTATAAATGATCCATCATAAGGTGCTAGGATTGGGTCATCATTTAAAGATACTTTTGATTATCTAGCATTTATTTTTTAAATTGAATCTAATTGTATAGAGGAAGTTGACAAAGATTCAAATTGGATGATACTATGCAAGAAGAATTAAATCAATTTGAAAGAAATAATATATGGATCTTAGTTAGTTAACCTAAAGAACATCCTGTTATAGGTACTAAATGGGTATTTAGAAATAAATTAGATGAAAAAGGTAATATGATAAGAAATAAAGCTAGATTAGTGGTCAAAGGGTATAATCAAGAAGAGAAAATAGATTTTGATGAAACATATGCATCGGTAGCAAAATTAGATGCCTAAGATTATTGATGCATTTACATGTTACAAGAATTTCAAATTATTCCAAATGGATACAAAAAGTGCTTTCTTAAATGGATATGTTCAGAAAAAGTTTTTATAAAGCAATCCTTCAGATTTGAAAGTCATACATTTCTAAATCATATTTTCAAACTGAATAAAGCTTTTTATGGTTTGAAACAAGCACCTAGAGCATGGTATGAAAGATTTAGTAATTTTTTTCTAGAAAATAATTTTATTAAAGAAAGTGTGATACAACCTTTTTTTTTTTAAAGAATAGATGATGATATGCTAGTTGTACAAATATATATGTATAATATTATTTTTGGTGCAAATAATAAATAACTTTGTCAAGAGTTTGCTGAACTTATATAGGGTAATTTGAAATGAGTATGGTGGGTGAGTTGACATTCTTCTTTGGATTTCAAATCAAACAAACAAAGGAAGGGAATTTCATTAACTAAGCTAAATATATCAAAGAGTTACTTAAAAAGTTTGGGATGGAATCTCTAAAAGAAATCAGCACACTAATGAGTCCTACTTATAGACTTGACAAAGATGAAGATGACAATAGTATTGATCAAAAGTTATATCGAGGTATGATTAGATCTCTGCTATACTTAACTGCAAGTAGGCTTGATATTTTATTTAGTATTATATATATGCTAGATTTCAATCGAATCCTAAAGAATCACCTATACTTGTTATCAAAAGAATTATAGGATACCTAAAAGGAATATCTAATTTAGAATTATGGTACTCTAAATGTTCTTCAATTGATCTAATTGATTGCTTTGATGTTGATTATAGTGGATGCAAAATTGATGGAAAAAGTACTAGTGATACATGGCAATTTCTAGGATTGAACTTAATCTCTTGGCATAGTAAGAAACAACTCCATAGCATTATCAATTGCTGAGATAGAATATGTAGTTATAGGGAGTTATGCTCAAGTTCTTTGGATTAAGCAAGAACTTGAAGACTTTGGTATAAAAAAAAGTAAAATTCCTATCATATGTGATAATACTAGTACTATTAACTTGGCTAAAAACTCTATTCATCACTCAAGGATAAAGCATATAAAGATTAGACATTATTTTATTAAAGATTATATACAAAATAATAATATAGAGCTAGAATTTATTAATATAAATAAATAATTAGCTGATATATTCACCAAATCTTTAAGTAAAGATATATAGATTTTCAATGATTAGAGGTGAATTAGAACTACGTGATCCTTTCTAGATGATCTTTTCTAGAAATTCCATGAATTAAGATAGATGTCTTTTGACTCAATTATCATCATTCTTGATCAAATATGCTCATATTTCTTCATATCATTGTGATTAAAGACTTCTCATTTTGATCAAAATACTTTTTGGCTTCAAATTTGCAAGTTTTCAAAATTTGGCCTACATGAGTTGACTCCCATCAGCAACCCCGAATATGAGAGTTGACTCAGCTAGATAGATTTCTATTTTTTAAAACTTGATCTAAAACATTACCTTTTACATCTTCCACTATTTAACCTAGAGTCGTCTCCTCTATTCACTATTCTAATCCATCCAAAACTTCTAGAGACCACACCTTCAGGGATTTTCCAAGTTAGTCTAAAGCATGGGTCCCAATAAGGCTTTGGCATCAAAAAGGGACAGATCTTTGGTTGCATTGTCAGCCTAAAGGAGATCTAAAAGGAGAAATGATTGAGAAGCCCCCAAAAATCTTCAAGCTTAATCTCAAGCACTGATTTCTATGGTCAACCGACCCATAACCACAAAATGGAAGATCATTTTTGACTTCCTAGAGCATGAGCATTTCTAGATAGGGCAGTGGATCCATGTATATGGCTGGGAATGGTTTTGCACCTTAGAGGTACCAATTTACTTGAAGCTTGTTCATATGTTTCTTGAAAATTTGAGACTTAGGAATGCCTATATTAGTTCTATAGTTAAGGGAACCCTAATTGTCTTGGATGAAAGGTCGATTGCTAATATTTTGGAGATTCCAGGAAGTGGATTATGTTTTTTTAAATTTGGAGAAGAAGATTGATGGGTTGAAAGTGATTTTGGAGAGGGATAATATCGGGAATTTTAAGAACTTGCAAGCTAACCAGCTGGTGTGGAGATGAGATTATTACATAACATGGTGAGCCACATTTTCTTTCAAAAAACTGGCCATTTTAACTAGGTGATAGAAAAAGATGTAGCCTTTATGTTTTATCTGATTGAAGGAAAGGGCATCAATCTACCATTTTTGATGTTGACTCAGGTTAAGGAGGCTGGCAAGAAGGGTAGAGCATGTCTACCTTATGGCATAGTGTTTATCTTGATTTTTCAGGATTTTGGAGTAGATAATACTAGAGAGGATTCTCAATGGTTACTTCACACTGACTGGTACAATGAGTGATTACTCCATCAGATGGGATATTAAAAGGTAGACTATCAATGGATTTGGGGAATATCTAGCTAGAGAGCAACTAGATCTGATAGTTTTGATGATGCTGGATATGATGACAATGATGATGAAAATGATGGTGATGATAAGGAGCCACATACTCTTACTACTGCACCTTCAAACTTAACTCAAGCTACAGGAGCATCTATAGAGCATAGTACTACTTAGCTAGCAGTCCAAGAACTCCACCACCAATTCCACTTGCTCCTATTGGGCCATCAGCATAGCCTACTAGGATTACTATAGATTAGTTTACACAATTCTCAAACATTGGCTGTTAGGATCAACTCCATGTTCACATACTTGAGACATGATATTTCTTGTTGTTATCAAGAGCTAAGACATGACTTGAGAAAGCTTACCCTCCAAGTAGAGGTTGTGGAGCAGGCACAACAAGCATAGGGAGCTCAGCCTAACTATGATATTTTTGATCTTAGGTATGATATTACTAGGATGAGAGGAGCCGCTAACAAATTTGTGCTAGAGCTAACAGAGGCTTTTGAGTCTATAAGGCATGACATTAAGAGAATAAAGTCCAAGTTGGGTGTAGTTCTTTTAGGATTCACTGGATTCAGATCATCCTTTAACCAGCCTTCTAGACCTACACCTTAGCCTACACATACTCCTACCAAACCACCTTTCTCAGCCATAGTGAGGCTAGGCACTAGCTTTCCTCGACCACTCACTTTTGGATCAACCTCTCGGACCCACAATGCTAGGGAACCTTCTCCACATTCTGCATTAACATTTAAGACATGTGCTCCTCATATAGTTGACATTTAGGATATGATGATTAGAGCATTAGATCATATTTTCTAGATCATATGTATTTGATGGGTTTCTTAAGGGTCTTCTAGCATAAATGAACACTGGATTTCAAAAATTTACACATGAAAAACCCTTATCAACTAGAAACCCTAATCCCAAGATTCCCTCATTCATATACAACTAATAAGTCACTAATAAGGGTTATGAAAAATACCTGGAATGCTATTTTCCACTCTTTTCCACTAGGCTCACAAGTGCAAGCCCTCCAATGGTGATCCACACAGGAATTGACCCAAGAAAGAATTCCTACTTCAGTTGCTTGCTTGACTAGGACTCTTCTTGACAACCTTCTGGACTTCCTCCTTTGTAGGACACCCTACCCTCCTGTAGGGCACTCTGAATGCTCTCCAAAACAACTCTTGGATTTAGGATAGCCCTCCTGTAGGATACTCTAGCCTTATGTCTTAAAATCTAAGACTTGTCCTAGAAAGGAAAAACCTTGTCTTAAGAAGACAAGTTTTGTCTTAAGGAGGAGAGAGGGAGAAAGACACTCAGAATAAAACTTCGATGGAATTCTTTTCTGAAACTCAAAACATCGCTCCCTATTTATAGTTTAAAGAGGGGCATGTGATATGACCAGCCACTGACTTAATAGATATGATTTTTCGAGACCGAAGAGAAGTGATCTGGTTTGAAAAAACATATCTGATATGCAAGTTTATGCGCCAAGGGCCATATCTGCATCCCTTCCCTTTCCTGGATTATTTCCCACTTGCCACATGGCAAGTATCGGTCTCTAGGAAGCCAAGAGGCGTATCTTCTATTCCCCAGCATCGAAGATAATGAAGAGTCCTGACAGCAGAAGGACTCTACCTCAGACCGTGCGCCACATGAAGAGTTGCGACTCTTCATGCGTGCACGCCCTTTATTCAATCTCCATGCTAATTCAAATATGTTTTGACCGATCAATCAATCCTAGGAGACATCAGGATGTGTTCCAAGAGGAGTCCAGATGAATTCAGCAAGAGAGATTCATCTGCAGAAGGGCTCTTGGTCCTTTCTACGCCCTCTTCTCCTTGGCACGCGCAACCTTGCACCCAAGCACCCCAGCCGACTTGGACTCTTGTCAAAGTGGCACCAAATGTCCAAAATAAATCAGATAAAACCTGACTTAGGCTACCTTAATTAAGACATGTCCCAATTTAAGTCTCCCTTAAATTGGTTGATCAATTTAGCAAGCAACTAGATCCAAATCAACTTGGATCAGGAATTAGGTTAGCCTACACATGCTAGTGTGCAATCTAGCTAACCAATTAGGATCCCATGATCCTAATTAAATTATGAATGACTTCCTTGGTCAACTCATTAAAATGTGTGACCTTTTGGGTTCCATATCTAGCTAGTAGTAGGTCTAAGTTCAAGCCGATTCAAACCGATCGAACTCGATTGACCTAATTAAGTCAAATTGAGGTGACCTAAATTGCCAATTCGAACTATCCATTGAATTGACTCATGAAACCAATCCAATTGATTTATGAATACCTACAAGACATGATTGACGTCTAGCATCATGTCATTCCTACCCGGAAGATGAGGAATTTGGTGAAAAGTATCAAAATAACCTTTAGTAGAAAGTTACCGTGCAATTCAATCGTTCGATCTCCCATTATCCCGATTAAGTGATGGGTATGGATAAATATCAAACCCTAGCACTTAGTCATTTCGAATCTCTATTTGATAATGAAGACTCAACTGATGACTGATTAAAAACCAATTCTAATCTCATCCTGCTTTGATCAAAGACTCCTTGATTCGTCAATTGAAGAGATCACTTGGGATAACAATTTCTCTTACTAGGAATGATCGATTCTTTGTTGGTCCACTCATATCCTTCATACACCTTCCACCATATCCGAGAACACCCCGTACATGACATACTGTCATGAATAAGTATGAACCAAAACATGGCTTAGTGTGCATAAGGAACCATGGTGACCTCAGGTCTAAAGATCACATGCATAACTACTTTGAGATCTATCTTTTGACAAGTAGTAAGACTTCTATAAGATAGTCCCAGTGCGGATTAGTTCAGTGAACTCATACCCTAATGAGCACCCTTATCCTTGTATTAGTATCTCTACACAAGTGACTGTGAGACCAACCACCCTCTTAATAGAGCATATATAGGATAAGCTAGTCTTTCCAGACTTATCGATCCCCGAACCGATGGTCCATCGACTAGGAACATTTTAGATTAGGATTCATAGAAACTTATGTCTCACTGTTATGATTTCCATCATAACCCTAATTCCATTTGCCCTAACCTATGGGGTTCATCATAATCTTTAAGTAAGACATAGCAATATGATGAAACTATATACCTTTATTAATATATTAAATATCATACAGGAGTTGAAAGATTTCAAAAATGCCCTTACATAAGATTGGCTTTTAAGCCACTTTCCTTTCAATCTCCCACTTGCATTAAAGCCAATCGCCCTTATACTTTATGCCCATACAATCTAAGTGGTGATCAAATTACTGCTGTGGTAGTGCTTTAGTGAATGGGTCTGCTATATTGTTCTTAGTATCAACTCGTTCGATAATAACATCTTGTGTTTCTATGATTTCTCGAATGAGGTGGAAACGTCTTAGGATGTGCTTGGACTTATGATGAGACCTCAATTCCTTTGCTTGTGCTACAGCTCCAATGTTATCACAGTATAACGACACTAGTTGTTGTATTTTAGGAACCATGCCTAATTCCATGATGAATTTCTTCATCCAGATAGCTTCCTTTGCGACTTCACTTGCAGCTATGTATTCTGCCTCAGTGACTGAGTCAGCTATGGTTGGCTGCTTTGTACTCTTCCAACTTATTGCACCACCATATAGGGTGAAGACATACCCTGATATGAATTTGCTATCATCTGGATCTAATTGAAAACTAGAATTCGTGTATCCTTCTAGTTTCAACTCTGATCCTCCATATATAAGAAAAATATCGTTAGTCCTTCTAAGGTACTTAAAAATATTTCTCACAGCTTTCTGATGATCCTCAGCTAGATCTGCCTGGGACCTACTTACTATGCCTAAGGCATAAGCAACATCAGGTGATGGGGGATGAAAATAAAATAATGAATGGAGAGTTTTAGCAAGCTAACCAGCAAGCAAACTTGAGCAATTAATTATCAAATAAATGGGCTAAATTAATCCAAGAAAAGAATTTTCATAAGAAGACTAGTTGATCTAATTTTTAAGACCTGCAATGTAGATCTAGTTCAAAATAAGGATTAGGATCTTCATGGCAAGGAAATGATCACTACTAAGAAAAGTTAACCTTCAAATGATCAGATCTAATGAAGCTTAGGAAGAGTTTTCCTACCAACAATGATGGATAATTATTTGGTGGAAGAAGGAGCTCTCATCACTCAAGGATTGAGGCCTAGAAGTCAAGATTGGCACTCTCTACTTTGAGACTCACCTTGGCCTTGATCCATGGCATGGAGACCTTCATCCTTGACCTAGGAACCTGAGAGAACCTGCATCAAATTAGAAATTAGGCATGGAAGGATAACTCAAAATTAGAATTGAAACAAGAAGAAGAAGAAAGGGAAAACAAGGAAGTAGAAGTCGGTGCCTTCAAGGAATGATGCTTGGATCTTGGATTAAGCAAGGAGCACTCTACCTTTCAAACACTCAAGGATATTCTACCCTTCAAACACTCATTTAAGAACCTCACACTCTCTTCTCAAACCTATCTTCTAACTCTCAAACTCAAGAACTTATCACTCTAAACAAGAGAACATAGGAGAACTAGAACAAGAAAGATAGCTTTCTTCATTTAATAAAAAGTAGAATGAATCATATAATGAATACAAGAGAGGGTCTAAGGCCCTATTTATAGGCTTTTAATCCAAGAGAATTTCATCCAAAGGGAGGGGATAAGGATGAGCTAGCTAATTCTAGTTGGATCTAACAACTTTTGGTTAGGTGGTTCAACTAGAATCAATTTTTTACAACCATTTATGAGTGGAAGGTTACAACTAATTGACATGTGGCTCCTAGGTGGCAATGATGTGTCCTCCATTTGCTGATGTAGATCATGTGATGTGGCATCCCACATGGCAAGTTAGTTGGAGGGTTGTTGGGATAATAGAACATGGCTTCAATCTTCCCATAAAATTCTTGATGTGGTGTCCTTCCTCCTCCCCAAAAGGTGCTTGATGTGGTGTCGACCAATTAAGGGAAATGGGCTTCAAGTAGATAGCATCCAAGTGAGGGAAGTGGACTTCAAATGGATGGTGTCAAGTGGGAAAAATGGGCATTAAAGAAGTGGCCTCATACCTTGCTTGAATCTAGGTTAAGTCGATTCATGAATCGGCTCAAGTATTTGCTGAAAGAGAAGATGGACTCAAACTCTTTATTAGATTTGTCTATTTTAACTGCAAAACAAAAGTAAGTTAGTCCAAAAATTTCTTTCTTATTGATGTCCCCATCAATTCTCCCGGGATGAAAAGAACTCGATTCTATCGAGTAAGAATCAATCTGACTCTGGTGATACTTTAGTTGGTGTGGTCAATTCTTTGTAGGTCTTCTCAAGTGATCCATGAGTCTTTAGAATCAGGGCATCCTTGCCAATGAACCAAGTAGCGTTGATAGTCCCTATTTCGGGTAGTGATAGTCTTATTGTCTAAGATTCACTCAATCCTATCTTGCTGCTTTGGTAACTTGGTTGGTGGACACTCATGGGTTGGCTCACTCTCAAAGATAGAATCAGGCTCGAAAGGCTCACTAGGTATCATTGTTGGTTCCTTTACCCTCCTAGATCTGAATTGTTGAAAGTGGAACTGATACCAAAGTCGAATGGTAAATCTAGCACATATTAGATCCAAATTCTCCTTACTATTTTAAAAATGACCTACAACATGGGCATATAATCATTCAGGTTTGGCCTTACTATGATATAGTCTCCTTCCTGAAATTCTTTGGCTCTTTTATGTGAGTTTATCATATGCTTGTTAATTTCATTGCTCAAATTTTCTTACTAATCATGCTATGCATATGACTCTCGCAGTCATGGACACTTATGCATGGGAAGGTCAAATGACATCTGTTGGCTTTGACTCCTTAGTTTTGATGATTAACAAAAGGTTGAGTATATGTTTGGACTAATGTTTAATCTCAAGATAAAGTTTCAGGACTTAGGTTATTCAAAAAGAGTATCATAAGGACAATGATGAAACTAAGTTTACCTGATTTGGAAATGAGCTCTTCTACCTTGAACAAGATCAAAATTCTCATAATGGACCTTATTGTTAAGAAATATTTGATAAAAGAAACAAAGGCTTAAAGAAACTCAAGCATGGCACGCATATCTCAAGAGTTTCAGAAAAATTCAGATCAGAGGTCGACCCCCAGAGGTCGACACCTTGTCAAAGGTCGACCACCAGAGGTCGACTCATGAAGAAAAGGAAAGTTCAGCATGGCCGGCACGGCAAAGTCTCAGTGGCACGCTTCAGAGGTCGACCACCAGAGGTCAACACCTATCCAGAGGTCGACACCAGAGGTCGACTCATAGCCTGAGAATTCAAATGGGCAGAACTATGGTATTCTGAACTTTTGCCTAAACTTTACTGGAGGTCGACTCATGAGGTCGACACTTGATCCAGAGGTCGACTCATGAGGTCGACTCATGGCATAACGGCTAGTTTTTCTGAACTTCTGATTTGATTTCCAACGGCCATAAACGGCCATATTTTTGAATCTAACGGTCTTGTGGAGTTGTTTCAGCATGAATGAGGTATTTAACCTCCACCAAACTTCAAAAAAGAGATAGAGACAAAGTGAAAAAGTGTTGATTCAAAGTACAAAGCCTTCAATCACTTCCAAGCAAAAAGAGTGAGAAAACCAAGAGATTCCCTAGCCAAAAAGTCTTCCATCTTTGAGGAATCCAACATTCAAGTGTTTGGCATTTAGTGAGGTCTAAAGATTCCAAGGGAAAAGGCTTGAAGAGTCTCCATCAAGAGCTTCAACGAATTTATTATTGCTCAAAAGGAGTTTGTTTAGTTTTAATTCATTGTATTCATACTCTTTTGTCTTTAGCTAGTTTCAAGGGAATTTGAAACTAGAGTGAGGTTTGTTGGTGAGCCAATTGATAAAACCAACTAGGGTTGCTTGTTAGCCCGAAGCCAAAACAAGTGAGTAAGGTTTGTTGGTGATCCAATTGATAAAACCAACTAGGGTTGCTTGTTAGCCCGAAGCCAAAACAAGTGTGTAAGGTTTTGACTTGTGAGCCTGGTAAAACAAGTCGGCTGTAATCTAAAGATTATAGTGAAATTCCCAAGTGGAGCTTGGGGAGTGGATGTAGGTGCTAGGTGCACCGAACCACTATATTTCTTGTGTGTTTGCATTGCCTTTCTCTTTAACTTCTTTAACTCTTTAATTGCCACTTTATTTCATTGCTTCCGTTGCACAATTCTTAAAGCACTATCACTCTTCACCTTAAAACTTGATAGCACATATATTGCTTTAAAATTTTAAATACCCAATTCACCCCCCCCTCTTGGGCACCATATCTGGGAAACAACATCAAATGACAAAATATAAATGACACCAAAACAAAACAAGCTCTGATGGACTTTATTATCTATGAACTAAACTTTATTGCTAGGAAATAAAAGTTCCTAATTTCCAATATTTTCCTAAATAGCTTTGAAAACTCTGGCACACAACTTTAGGTAGGTGGCATTGAATCTTAATTTGGTGCCCAATAAATGCCATAATGTCTTCCAAAAGTAACTGTCGAATATTACTGGGACTTATCATGTTGCCTAGTAAGCAATCCAAGAGGGGGGATGAATTGGATCTCTAAAAATTTGATGAGAATTCTTCCATGGTGCCGGGAATCATGCAGTATGCGAAAGTGAATTTTAAAACAAAATTCTAAGCATGAAACCCTAATATGGCTAGAAAACCCTAATTCCCAGGAACCGTTTATGCAATACCAATCAACGAAACATAAATGAAGTTAGAATACATACCTGGATCGCTGAAACCCAATCTTTTCCACGAGGCTCACAAGTGCAAGCCCTCCAACGGTGATCCATATGAGAATGGTACCAAGGAAGAATCCCTACCCAGGTTGCTTGCTTCAACAGATCTCTTTTGTCAGCCTTTTCACCTTTGACCACTGTAGGACACCCTAACCTACTGTAGGGCTTTCTGGACACCGTCTTAAACCACTCTTGGTTTTAGGATAACCCTCCTCTAGGATTCCTTAGGCTTATGTTCTAAAACTAAGCCTTGTCCTAGTAGAAAAGACCTTATCTTAAGAAGACAAGTCTTGTCCTAAATTAAGGAGGGAGTAGAAGAACACTCAGACTGACGGACTCTCGGGAAAATGGGATTCCTGTTTTTTGATGACCGAAAACTATATCTCTCATTTCACTGTACCCCCTTTATATAATATTTCAAGGGGCATGAAAACCATCCTGACATCTCTTATCAGATATGTTATTTCATATCTGATAAGACTCTTCAGGATTGAATAGTCTTATCATTGTTCTTTCCCTTCCAAATTAAATCCCCATGTGCCATGTGGCATTTACCAGTTAAGAAGAATGGAAGGAGGCATCATTTCAGATTTAAAAACCATGGGAAGAGTAGAGTCCTGAGAGCAGAAAGACTCTACCTCATAACCATGCACAGATGAATAGACACGACTCTTCATGTGCGCGCGCTACTCTTTTTCCCATTTCATGCCGCCCTCTTATTCCCTTTGATCGATCATTTAAAGCCAAAGGGCATGGGGATAAGATGAAAAGGTGCCCCTTGATGAAACACCGGAGTGTTTCATCTGCAGAAGGACTTTTGTCCTTCTGTGCGCACCTTCATTTCCCGCGCGCGCCAAGAGGTGCCAAGAGTCCTTTTGTGGTCAACTTTATCTACACCCCATGCAACCTTTAACTAGTCAAAGCATATGCAATATGAGTGTCAAAGAAAGAGCATTAAGTCTTCTTTCCATCCATATAAATATATTTCAGATCAGAGGACTATAGACTCTTCTAGGCCTTTTTGAATGCCAAGGTATCATTTTGGCATCTAGAGTCCCAACTCAAATGGACTCTTCAATAAAACATCCAAAAGTCCAAAATAAAATCAGATCAAGCTCTAATTTGGCTATCCCCACTTAGGACTCAACCTAATTTAGGTTTCCCTTAATTAGGTTAGCCCAATTAGCAAGAACCAGACCCAATCCAATTGGGTTAGGAATTGGGTTAGCCTACATATGCTAGTATGCAATATGGCTAACCAATTAGGATCCCATGACCCTAATTAAACCATGAGTAACTTCCTTGGCCTACTCTCTATTGTGTGTGATCCATTGGGTTCCACATCTAGCTAGCAGTAGGTTTAGGTTTGAGCCGATTCGATCTGATCGAACCCGATTGACCTAATTAGGTCAAATCGGCTCACCTAATTGTCCAATTCGAATCACACATCGAATTGACTCATGAAACCAATCCAATTAGTTCATGAAAACCCACAAGATAAGATTGATATCTAGCAACGTCATAGGATAAGCTAGTCTTACCGGATTCATCGATCCCCGAATCGATGGTCCAATGACTAGGAACATTCTAGATTAGGGTTTATAGGAATTAGGTCTCACTGTTATTTTATCATAACCCTAATTCCATTGCCCTACTCTATGGGGTTTATCATAGTCAAAAATATGACACAGCGGTATATGATGATTCAAATGCCTTTATTATAAATAATGATGTTATACATGAGTTGGAAGTTTACAAAAAAAACCCAAACAATGATTGGCTTTTAGGGCATTTTTCTATCAAACTCCCACTTGCACTAAATCCAATTGCCCTTATACTTTATGCCCATACAATCCAAGTGGCGATCTAATTGCTGCTTGGCTAATGCTTTAGTGAATAGGTTTGCTTTATTGTTCTTTGTGTCAACTCGTTCAATGGTAACATCATGTCTTTCAATGATCTCTCGAACGAGATGAAACCGTCTTAGAATGTGCTTGGACTTGTGATGAGACCTTGGTTCCTTAGATTGTGCAACAGCCCCAGTGTTATCATAGTATAATGGCACTGGCTGTTGTATATTAGGAACCACGTCCAATTCCATGATGAATTTCTTTATCCAGACAGCTTCCTTTGTGGCTTCACTAGCAGCTATATACTCTGCCTCAGTGACTGAGTCATCAACAGTAGGATGCTTGGTACTCTTTCAACTCACTTTACCACCATTCAGGATGAAGACATACCTTGATATGGATTTGCTATCATCTGGATCTGATTGAAAAACTAGAATCTGTATAGCCTTCTAATTTCAACTCAGATCCTAGATATTCTAGAAAAATATCTTTAGTCCTTCTCAGGTACTTAAGAATATTTTTCACAGCTTTCCAATGATCCTCTCCTGGATCTGCCTGAAACCTACTCACTATGCCCAAGGCATAAGCAACATCAGGCCTGGTATATAACATGGCATACATAATCGATCCCATAGCCGAAGCATAAGGAATCATAGCTATCCTCTCTCTTTCTTCTGATGCCTTAGGAGACATCTTCTTAGAGAGTTGTATGCCTTGACTCGTTGGCAAGTAACCTT
This sequence comes from Areca catechu, assembly GCA_021397845.1. Taxonomy (NCBI): domain Eukaryota; kingdom Viridiplantae; phylum Streptophyta; class Magnoliopsida; order Arecales; family Arecaceae; genus Areca; species Areca catechu. Next base: position 76,840,602 of record CM038038.1, on the reverse strand, counting down.
TCTTACTTCCATCCATGTTGAATCTCTTCAATACTAAGTCAATGTACCTAGATTGGGATAAGCCCAGCATCCTCTTGGATCTATCTTTATAGATCCTTATACCTACTATATAGGATGGTTCTCCCAAATCCTTCATGGAAAACTTTGATGATAGCCAATTTTTAACCAATTGCAACATTAGGATATCATTCCCAATGATTAGTATATCATCCACATACAAAACTAAGAAAACAATGGCACTCCCACTTGTCTTCTTATACACACATGGTTCATCCACATTTTTAATAAAACCAAATCCTTTGATTGTTTCATCAAAATGGATGTTCCAACTCCTTGATGCTTGCTTAAGTCCATAAATGGACTTCTTTAACTTGCATACCTGGTTTAGTCTCTCACTTGAGACAAACCCCTCTGGCTATGACATATAGACTTCTTCCTCAAGGTTTTCATTGAGGAAAGCAATCTTTACGTCCATTTGCCAGATCTCATAATCATGGTATGCTGTTATGGCAAGCAGTATCTGAATGGACTTGAGCATGGCTACTGGAGAAAAGGCTTCATCATAGTCTACACCATATTTTTGTCTAAAACCTTTTGCTACCAGCCTAGCCTTATAGGTCTCAACTTGACCATCTACTCCAATCTTCTTCTTGAATACCTATTTACATGCTATCAGGTTAATTCCTTCAGGTGGATCTACCAAGGTCCAAACCTGATTGGAATATATGGAGTCCATTTCAGATTTCATGGCACCAAGCTACTTGTCGGAGTCCCTACTCTTGATAGCTTCCGAATAGGTCACAGGATCATCATCCTGTATGATACTGGCTTCATTGTCATCATTGATGACAAAGCCATATCTGAGAGGTGCTCCTCGCACCCTCTCCGACCTTCGGAGAGGAGGTGTGTATTGTGGCTGTTCTTGATCTACAAGAACCTCTGGTTGAGGAACTTTACTTGAAGGCTCATCGGTTTGTTGGTTCTGTTCTTCACACAACTCAAGTGAAGAATCACTACATCCTTCTTGGATTAACACTTGTTCCAAGAATGTAGCATGCTTACTGACAATTATCTTTTGCTCAGTAGCATTATAAAAAAAAAAGTATCCCTTACCTTCTTTTGGGTAACCAACAAACCTACACTTATCAACCCTAGCACTTAACTTATGTCCAAAGTTATCCTTGACATAAGCATGGCAACCCCAAATCTTTAAGTACTTAAGACTTGATCTTTTACCATTCCATAACTCAAATGGAGTGCTACTTACTAACTTAGATGGAACCCTATTTAATATATACGCAGTAGTCTCCAAGGCATGTCCCTAGAAGGAAATGGGAAGATCTATGAAGCTCATCATGGACCTCACCATGTCCAACAAGGTGAGATTTCTCCTTTCTACCATTCCATTTAACTGGGATGTATAAGGAGGGGTCCATTCAGAAATAATGCCTTTGTCCTTGAGATGGTTCAAAAACTGACTAGACAAGTTTTCCCCTCCTCGATCAGACAGAAAAGTTTTAATACTAAGTCCAGTTTGTCTTTCAACCATACTCTGATATTCTTTAAACTTATCAAAGGCTTCAGACTTGTGTTTCATAAGATACACATAATCAAACCTTGATAAATCATCAATAAAAGTGATGAAATAAGAATATCCTCCTCTGGCCTGAGTTGACATAGGTTTACATACATCAGTATGTACAAGACCTAACAATTCAGTTGCCATTTCTCCATATCCAGTGAATGGAGACTTGGTCATTTTCTCTTTGACACAGGACTCACAAGTTTCTAATGATTGAAAATCATCAGGGTCAAAGTAATCCTCTTTGACTAACTTGTTTATCCTTGACTCACTGATATGACCTAATCGGTAGTGCCAGAAACATGTGACATTATCATTATCTCTTTTTCTCTTCTTATCATCAACAAGAAAAATATTATCATTGAGTTGCAAAGTTAGAAGACCATTTATAAAAGATCAATGTCCAAATATTTTATTATTATAAAGAATAGAGTTGCCACTGCCCTTTACACTTATTTCATATCCTTGTTGTAACAACAAGGGTATAGAAATAATGTTTCTTACAATATTTGGCACATAGTAGCATTCTTCCAACCTTATGATATTACCCGAAGGTAATAACAGAAGATAAGGTGCCCACAGCTTCAGCATATATGGGTTCTCCATTTGCCCCATATAATTTGAAGTCACCTTTCTTTAAATTTCTAATTCTATGGAGTCCTTGTAAAGATTTACAAATATATGACCCACATGCGGTATCCAATACCCATGAATTAGAAATAGATTCACTCAATGATAAATTGGTTTGTATCATGTACAAAACTCCTAGATGCACCACTTGCATCTAGCTTCACATTTGCAAGACAAGTCTTGCAATCCTTCTTCCAATGCCCAAACATGCTATAATGGGAACAGGCTCCATCAGCCTTCTTCCTCAACCAGTCCACATAGTTTGAATTGGTTAACTTATTAGCATCCAAGATGCCATGCAATGATAAATTTGAAGCTATAAAAATAAATGTCCTATATTTAATTAAAGAATAATATCAGCAGGCCACTCAAGATGACATCCATAACTCGATAAGGATTTTCTATCTAATTATGTTTCCCACTATTTTCTTCAAATACCATAATCCTCAACTATGGTAAGCGAGAAACCTTTCCGGTTTTCTTAGAAGGGTAAAGATCCTAATTCCTTATTAGTGCCTTGTGTTATACAACAAATACTAATAAGTTCAAAGGTAGGACTTACTTTCCAATTGCAACCGTGCAATTCTCAACAATTATCTTTGCCTCTAAGACACTTATAGTCTTGTGTTATACAACAAACTATAATATCTTAGTTTAGTCAAACCCTTCATTTCTATATAGTTATAATTGAAAATTGTTGTCCTTGTGTTATACAACAAAGCAACAATTTCAACCATGCCATAAAGCACTAAGTGCACCAATACAAATTTCATATCAAACCCTAGAGTAGATCTTGTTTTACACAACAAACCTACTATAGTTTTGATATTAATTTGGCTTAGCATGAAGGAAGGCAAATTATAGTATACATAATCAATTAGCATTCTCAAGTTAAGGTTTAGATATGACCAAATTGGCTAGGTAAGTTGAAGGGGTGAGGGGGTCCCCCCGTTGCTTTCCTTAGACACCAATTAAATTGGCCAGGTTAGACAACGGAACCAATTAAAAACCTCATTTCCTTTACCTTCTCAGAACCACTTACCTAGACACTAATCGGCTGATCAAACCCTAATCGGTTTTGCATCATGACTAAGTTTTTTACTATGACTAAATATGATTTTTATGAGGGCTTTGATGGTCTCAAAAACACATTCTAAATACTATCATGATAATTACATTTATAACTACAAGTATAAACTTAAACATGATGACTATGTTTATAACAAATATGAACATATTGCATATAACTCTAACATATGCAGAACATTTATGTCATGAAGCATATTACCTTAATATGCAAAGCATTACATGACAACAAGCATATTACCCTAATATGCATAGCATGATAACACACATATTATCCTAATATGCAAAACATGACATGATTAATATAAAATACCATTCACCTCACTCATTCATGGGAATTACCACAAAGTTGCACCCCTACACGCCATAGGAAACCCATAGAATGGACATAGTGGGCTTTTTACATCCTACTTTACTCCTATGACCGAACAACTATGGCAACCCCAATCTAGAGCAGTTACTTGGTTCAATCAACATGCATAATTTCATACTTGAAATGATAACATGCATTTCATGAAAAATAGAAATTAAACAATTACCCTAATATGCAAAATTTCATATCAATGCATTAACATGCCTTTTCATGAAGAAACCAGAAACCTAACATATTAATCACAAGATTCTGGTAGAGTCGACATGACAGGGTTCGAGTTGGCTCGATCACTAGTCGGGTCGACTCGATATGTAGAAATCATGAACTTCAAAAATGATTCATAATTGGTATGCCACAAGGAGGGCTCTGATACGACTGATGGAAACTCTCCCAGGGTGCCGGGAATCACGTAGCATGCGGAAGTGAATTTCAAAACAAAATTCTAAGCATGAAACCCTAATATGGCTAGAAAATCATAATTCCCAGGAACCCCTTATGCAATACCAATCAACAAAATATAAATGAAGTCAGAATACATACCTAGATCACTGAAACCCAATCTTTTCCACGAGGCTCACAAGTGCAAGCCCTCCAACAGTGATCCACACGAGAATGGTACCAAGGAAGAATCCCTACCGGGGTTGCTTGCTTCAACAGAACTCTTTTGTCAGCCTTTTGACCTTTGACCACGGTAGGATACCCTAACCAACTGTAGGGCTTTCTGGACACAGTCCTAAACTACTCTTGGTTTTAGGACAACCCTCTTCTAGGACCCCTTAGGCTTATGTTCTAAAACTAAGCCTTGTCCTAGTAGAAAAGATGTTGTCTTAACAAGACAAGTCTTGTCCTAAATTAAGGAGGGAGTAGAAGAACACTCAGACTGACAGACTCTTAGGAAAATGGGATTCCTGTTTTTTGATGATCGAAAACTATATCTCTCATTTCAACGTACCCCCTTTATATAATATTTCAAGGGGCGTGAAAACCATCTCGACATCTCTTATCAGATATGTTATTTCATATCTGATAAGACTCTTCAGGATTGAATAGTCTTATCATTGTTCTTTCCCTTTCCAGATTAAATCCCCATGTGCCATGTGGCATTTACCGGTTAAGAAGAATGGAAGGAGGTGTCATTTCAGATTTAAAAACTGTGGGAAGAGCAGAGTCCTAAGAAGGACTCTGCCTCAGAACCGTGCGCAGATGAAGAGACGCGACTCTTCATCTACGCCCGCTACTCTTTTTCCCATTTCATGCCACCCTCTTATTCCCTTTGACCGGTCATTAAAATCCAAAGGGCATGGGGATAAGATAAGAAGGCACCCCTTGATGAAACACTGGAGTGTTTCATCTGCAAAAGGACTTTTGTCCTTCTGTGCGGACCTTCATTTCCCGTGGGTGCCAAGAGTCCTTTTGTGGTCAACTTTATCTACACCCCATGCAACCTTTGACTAGTCAAAAAAATGCAATATGGGTGTCAAAAGAAAGAGCATTAAGTCTTCTTTCCATCCATATATTATTTCAGATCAGAGGACTATAGACTCTTCTAGGCCTTTTTGAATGCCAAGGTATCATTTTGGCATCTTGAGTCCCAACTCAAATGGACTCTTCAATAAAACGTCCAAAAGTCCAAAATAAAATCAGATCAAGCTCTGATTTGGCTATCCCCACTTAGGACTCAACCTAATATAGGTTTTCCTTAATTAGGTTAGCCCAATTAGCAAGCAACCGGACCCAATCCAATTGGGTTAGGAATTGGGTTAGCCTACATATGCTAGTATGCAATCTAGCTAACCAATTAGGATCCCATGACCCTAATTAAACCATGAGTAACTTCCTTGGCCTACTCTCTATTGTGTGTGATCCATTGGGTTCCACATCTAGCTAGCAGTAGGTTTAGGTTTGAGCCGATTCGATCCGATCGAACCCGATTGACCTAATTAGGTCAAATCGGCTCACCTAATTGTCCTATTCGAATCACACATCGAATTGACTCATGCAACCAATCCAGTTAGTTCATGAAAACCTACAAGACAAGATTGACGTCTAGCAACGTGTCATGCCTACCCGGAAGATGAGGAATTTGGTAGAAATTATCAAAATACCCTTCAGTAGTAAGTTACTGTGCAATTCAATCTTTTGATCTCCCATTATCCCGATTAAGTGATGGGTATGGATAAATGTCAAACCCTAACACTTAATCATTTCGGATTTTAGCTCGATCATGAGGACTCAGCTGATGACTGATTAGAAGCTACTTCTAATCTCATCCCACTTTGCAAAGATTCGTTGAGTCACTCATCGAAGTGATTACATGGGATAACATATCCTCTTATCAGGATTGATCAATTCCTTGTTGGTCCACTCACATCCTTCATACACCTTCCACCATACCCAAAACACCCCGTACATGTCGCAATGCCATGAATGAGTATGAACCAAAGTATGGCTTAGTGTGCACAAGGAACCAGGGTGACCTCAGGTCTGAAGATCACATGCACAACTCTACTCCGGGACCTATCTTTTGACAAGGAGTAAGACTTCCATAAGATAGTCTCGGTATGGATCAGTTTAGTATACCCATAACCTAATAAGCACCCTTATCCTTGTATTAGTGTTTCTACACAAGTGGCTGTGAGACCAACCACCCTCATCAACTGAGCATACATAAGATAAGCTAGTCTTACTGGATTCATCGATCCTCGAATCGATGGTCCAATGACTAGGAACATTCTAGATTAGGGTTTATAGGAATTAGGTCTCACTGTTATTTTATCATAACCCTAATTCCATTGCCTTACTCTATGGGGTTCATCATAGTCAAAAACATGACACAGCAGTATATGATGAATCAAATGCCTTTATTATAAATAATGATGTCATACATGAGTTAGAAGTTTACAAAAAAAAACCCAAACAATGATTGGCTCTTAGGGCATTTTTCTATCAAAATTAATCTAAAAAGACTTTACTTGATGCAAAGCAATGTAATCCAATTCAACAATTAATTATGCAAGGTACTATGAGTTCAAATGCAATGCTCTTAAATAAAGTGCAACGAAATTAAAGAGCAATAAATAGGAGCAAGTAGAGAGAGATCAATCAATCACAAAGATCAAGAAATATAGTGGTTCGGTGCTATCCAATGCACCTACATCCACTCCCCAAGATCTCCTTGGGAATTCACTATAATTGCACCCGATTATAGTTGATTAGTTTTACGGGCTCATTAATCAAAAACCAACTTATTTTTACAAGGCCAACAAGTCAAAGCCTCACTTGTTTTATGGGCTAACCAAGAACCTAATTGGTTTTCAAAGGCTAACCAATAACCTCTCCTGATTTTCCGGGCTAACCAAGACCTAAGTGGTTTTGCGGCTAACCACCAAACTAATTGGTTTGCAAAGGCTCACCAATAACCACACTTGGTTTTATAATAGGCTACCAAGACCCTTACAATAATAGAGTTTAAAAGTAATGAAACAAAGTAACTTTCTAAAACAAAGCGGGTATCTCTTTGAAGCTCGATGTAGAGATGCTTTGAACTTGTTGAAGTCTCTTGAATGCTGAAGAATGGATGATCTTCAATGCTTTTGAAGGCTCTTGAATGCTTGGAGGCTTGCTTTAGCTTGAGAGTAATTGAATCTTCAAAGAATGGAGTTAAAGCTCACTTTTCTTCTTTCTTCTTAAAACTCTTCATGGTATTCATAATATTCAATATGTTATCATTTGATTTGATTTGGAGCATATAAATACTTCTCCAAGGCCTCAAATTCTGTTTCTAGCCATTAGACTTGAAAAACTAGCTGTTGGAGGGCAAAATGGAGTTCTGCTACAATATCTAGCCTTAGCTATGAATAGTGCAATGAAGTTTGTTCTTGAACCAAAAATTAAGTTAACTCCGAAAAATTGGCAAGTACCACTGTACTCTTTCATCCAATTTACAACCAGTATCCATATCTGAATTCCAATCAATTCAGCAGATGTTTTTGAATCGACATATCAATAGTACCAGATCGATATCGAATAATACGGTTGACAGCCTGTGATTCTTTGTTCAGCCTGATCGACACATCATACAGTTCAGGTCGACACTTAATCCATGTGTCAACATGGTGTCTGTATAACTTTGATCGACACCTTATTTTTTCACTAAAAGGCTGAATAGCTACCAAATTCTTTAACTAATCCCAATCAAAGTTCTTGTTCCAAGCTTCTTTGAGAAATCTTTTTCATTCAAATTGGTTCTCACATGCTCTTCAAATTTGTAGCACTTTAACAAAAATATTAAGGAAATCATAATCCTCTATTTATACTTATCATTTCTTTTCAAAAACAATAAAGGGGTCAAAATTTTTTTGAATCAAAATCCTAAGTATAAATTGCTTAAAAAGGCTTTTAAAAAAATATAAGGTGCATAAAACAAAGCATTAGTATTCAACAAATTTCATTATGAAACATTTAAGAAAGCACTGTTAAATGATTAATAGTAAGATCTTTAAACATTTAAGCTAAAAACATGTTCAGTCTCAAAGAAAGTTTCATCAAAAAGCTTCCCCTGATAGCCATAAAACAATTTAAAATTCTTTTCAAATATTTAAAAGATTTAGTGAAATTCATTGAGGTTTTCAATTAGTGTCCCCTTTCTTAAGGAATTTTGTAACAATCTTTTCAGTTTTCAAATTTGTTCCTTGATACAAAATATATTCATATACTATAGTTCTTATCCCTTTGTTATCAGGTAGGATAATTAAGCTTAGATGCATAGCATACTCCACTCCTTAGGTAGATCTTGATGTTTGGAGGTCATCACCTTTTTAATCTTGTCTTGATCTTCATCACTTGGCTGAGGTTGATCATTCAATGTCAACTTTTGAAGCTTGTCGCACCTACACATTCATCAGATGTATCATCTTTTCTAGGGATTTGTTACTACATTCTTCAAAAACAACATGTATTGACTCTTTCTACAACCAAGTTCATTTATTAAAAACTCTGTTACCCTGCTTGATGTAGAGTATCCTAAAAGATACCTTCATCAGACTTGGCATCAAACTTTCCAAGATTATCTTTTTCATTGTTCAAATAAAATATTTACAACCAAAAACTCGAATATTTCAAAGTTAGTTTTCTTTGGTTCCAAAGTTCATATAAAGTTTCTTCAAATAGGGTTGGATTAAAACTCGATTTAAAATGTAACATGCAGTATTAATGGCTTGCAGCCAAAAATATCTCGGCAAATCATTTTCACAAAGCATAGTACATGCTATTTCTTCCAAAGTATGATTTTTCCTTTCTACTATCCCATTCTGCTGAGGTGTCCTAGGTGCAAGAAAAATTGTGTTATATTTCCTTTTTCATTACAAAAGTTTTCAAAATCTTGATTTTCAAATTCAGTTCCATGATTACTATGAATGCAAACAATTGAAACTCCTTTTTCGTTTGAAACTTTTTAATAAAACTTTATGAATGCTGAAAATGATTCATCTTTATGTGCTAAAAAGTAAACCCATATAAATCTTGAAAAAATATCCACTATGAATCCATATCTCTTGCCTCCTAGACTTGATGTTCTAGTTGGTCCAAAGAGATCTATATGAAGTAGTTCTAGTGGCCTACTAGTAGTTACAATCTTTTTGTTTAAAAGAAGTTTTAACTTACTTACCAAATTGACATGCTTGGCAAATTCTATCTTTTTCATACAAAGTTCAGGTAAATCTCTAACTAAATTCTTTTTGCAAAGTTTTGAAAGAAGATACATACTAGCATGCCCTAATCTCTATGCCATAGCCAACTAGTCTCATCTTTAGTAGAATTCACTGCAACAAGGCATTCTCCATCAGGCAAAGATAGATCATCTAGGTCTACCAAATAAATATTTTCATGCCTTTTTTCAATGAATTGTACTCCATTTATATCCGGACTAGTAATCATGTAATATGATGATTTAAAAACTACTTGAAACCCTTTATCGCAAAACTGACTAATGCTTAAAGATTATGTTTCAAACCATCAACTAGAAGTACATACTAATACAATTAGGAGTTATATGAACCTTACCAATATCAATGATTTTTCCTTTATCATTATCACCGAAGGTCACGCTCCCTCCATTCAAAGCTTCAAGAGAAGTGAATTGCTTCACATCTCCAGTATGTGCCTGAGCAACCACTATCAAGATACCAAAGTCTTTTGTTCACCTTGGTTGCAAGACACACCTGCAATAAAATCAAGCTTTATTTTAGGTATCCAAGCAACTTGGGTCCTTTAGGGTTAGCATTCAAAATGGTTCCTTTTGAAATCCACACTTTACCAAAAGAATTGATTTTTCTTAAATTACATTGAAATGATTTATGACCTAATTTTTTGCAAGAGAAATAAGTAATGCTAGATGATGCAGGTACAAAAAAATTTTTGAAATACTTTTGTTGCTTTTGTGATCAAAAACCTAAACTTGCTTTATTGAAATTGCTCTTTGACTATTTAAAAGTAGATTTAATTTTCTGAACTATAGTAAATTTTTCAACAAAAGGTTTTATCTTTTCAGGTTCATTTTTGTACTTAGTATTTTCAAGTTCCAAATCTTTGTTTTCTTCGAAAGATCATTATTAGAAATAACATTCTTAGATCTTTTCAAAACTTTATTTTCATAGATAAAGCATTGTTTTTCTTTTCTAAAACATCCACTTAGATTTTAAATTACTAACTTCATTTAGCAAAGAATTGTTTTCAAAAAAAAAACTAATTGCATGCTTTTCAATTTCTTATTTTCAGATAAAATCAGTTATAATCATGCATGAGTTCATCAAATCAATTTCTAAGTTCATCAAAAGCAAAATCGATCTCAGTATCAGAATTTACCTTATCATTGTCTTGATGTGCTATTAAGCAGAGATTTGTAACTTCGGTCTGCTCTTCTTTAGAACTGGAGTCTTCGCTGTCACTCTAGGTGGCCATTATTGCCTTCTTTCTTAATTTCTTCCCAGATTTCTTAAGAAGAGGATAATCAACTTGTAGTGTCTTGGCTTCTTGTACTCGAAGCATGTAGGTACTTCCTTCTCCTTTTTCTTTTCTATTTCTTTCTCTTTTTCTTTTCCTTTTTGTTTTGATTGATACTTCTTTTTGTAAGAAAACTTCTTCCTCTTCATAAATCTTCTAAATTTCCATGCAAGGAGGGCTTCTTCACCTTCATCTTCTTCTTCATCTTCAGACTCATCTATTGAGGATTCTTCTTGTATGTTTGATTTGAAAGCAATCCCTTCTTCTTCTTGTCCATGTCCATTGATTTTTATTTTAGATTATGCTCGTAAGTCATGAGCGATCCAACCAGCTACTCAAGAGGTAATTTGTCAACGTCCTTGGCTTCTTGGATTGCGGTCACCTTTGGATCTCATGATGTTGGAAGTGACCTGAGAATTTTATTTACAAGATCAGCATTAGACATAACTTTTTCAAGACTTCTCATACCATTAACAATATTTGTGAATCTTGTGTACATATCAGCGATTGATTCATTAGGTTCCATTTAGAACATCTCATAAGTGTGTACTAACATATTTACTTTAGTATTTTTCACTTGATCGGTACCCTCATGCGTAACTTCAAGTGTGTCCCATATTTCTTTAGCAGACATGCATATAGATATCCTATTGAATCACTAGGATCTAATGCACAATAGAGGAGACTCATTGCCTTGGCATTGATTTCAGATTGTTTAATATCATTTTCATCCCAATCATCTTCGAGCACTGGGATGGAAACACCATTAACCACTACTGAAGGAATATGAGGATCCTTATCTACAACTTTTCATAAATTGTAATCAATAGAATGCATATAAATTCTCATCCTAGTTTTCCAATATGTATAATTTGTTCCATTAAAAAATGGAGGTCTATTTGAGGCTTGACCCTCAACTATGCTAGTACCAATTGGGGCTGCTATAGATCTTTACTCAAGGCGGTAAAACCTATACACTGAGAACAGGGCTCTGATACTACTTGTTGCCTAGTAAGCAACCCAAGAGGGGGGGGGGAATTGGGTCTCTAAAAATTAATCTAAAAAGACTTTACTTGATGCAAAGTAATGTAATCCATTTCAACAATTAATTATACAAGGTACTATGAGTTCCAATGCAATGCTCTAAATAAAAGTGCAGCAAAATTAAAGAACAATAAATAAGGAGCAAGTAGAGAGAGATCAATCAACCACAAAGACCAAGAAATATAGTTGTTCGGTGCTATCCAATGCACCTACATCCACTCCCCAAGATCCTCTTGAGAATTCACTATAATCACACCTGATTACAGTTGATTAGTCTTACGGGCTCACTAATCAAAAATCCAACTTATTTTTACAAGGCCAACAGTCAAAGCCACTTGGTTTTACGGGCTAACCAAGAACCAAATTGATTTTCAAAGGCTAACCAATAACCTCCCTTGGTTTTTCGGGCTAACCAAGAATCTAAGTGATTTTGTGGGCTAACCACCAACTTAATGGGTTTTGCAAAGGCTCACCAATAATCTCACTTGGTTTTACAATAGGCTAACCAAGAACCCTTACAACAAATAGAGTTTAAAAGTAATGAAACAAAGTAAGCTTTCTAAAACAAAGCGGGTATCTCTTTGAAGCTTGAAGTAGAGATGCTTTGAACTTGTTGAAGCCTCTTGAATGCTGAAGAATGGATGATCTTCAATGCTTTTGAAGGCTCTTGAATGCTTGGAGGCTTGCTTTAGCTTGAGAGTAGTTGAATCTTCAAAGAATGGGAGTTAAAGCTCACTTTTATTCTATCTTCCTAAAACTCTTCAATGGTATTCAATAATATTCAATATGTTATCATTTGATTTGATTTGGAGCATATAAATACTTTTCCAAGGCCTCAAATCCCGTTTCTAGCCATTAGACTTGAAAAACTAGCCATTGGAGGGCCAAAATGGGTAAGTTCTGTACTTAAAAAACTAGCCATTAGACTCTTCATATTGTGAGTTGACACAGAAGGTCAATACTTGAACTTCTTGAGTCGACACCCAATTCAAATAGCTCTAATCTAATTCTCTGGAAATCTTAGATGTGTCGACACTTACTCAGTTGAGTCGACACCTTGAGTCGACACCTTGCTTCCATGTGTTGATACTTCAGCAGTTCTTTAATTTCAGCAAGTTCTATGACTTGAAAATCTCAGGCGATGTATTAATCCATGTGTCGACACTTTGAGTCGACACTTCAAGTCCATATGTTGACACTTCATGTATGCCATCTGAAACATTCTTGCATACCGGCCTGAGTCAACACTTCAATTCCATGTCTCGATACTTGGTGTTATGTGTCGATACTTTGAGTCGACACCTTACTAAATTCTTCACTGAAAAGGCTGAACTTGAGCTGAACCAAATTTCCATTTAACTTAATCAACCAATCAAGCAGTTCTTGAGTTCCGAAGTCTTCTTTGAACAATCTTTTTCATTCAAACTTGGCTTCTTCAAACAGATAAGCTTCCTCAAATTTGTGAGTACCTTTTTCACAAAAAACATACTTCAAGGAAATCATTAGTTCTTAACTTATACTTAATCATTTTGCTAATCATCAAAATCAATAAAGGACTCAACAGATCAATTGTATGATGGATGTGCCAGCTGGGTGGATTAGGATTGGGGATGTTCCAGAAGGGTGAACCAGGCTTTGGGCAATTATCAGGGAATTCAATTTCCATCTTCCTTCTCTTACACTTCCATCTTCAATTCCAACCATCTCTTCACTTCTAATCTTCGTGTTAAATTCTTTTGCAGGTTCCATAATTTCTTGGGGTTGATCCTTTGGACTTGGTTCTAGATTTTCTTTGATGGTCAATACCCCATTAGGTGATCCTTCATTAATCTCTAGATGTAAATCCTCAACAGTGATTAATTCTGGGTCCTCTATTATCTCCTCGAATTGTTCTTCGTGGCTTTGTTCTTGGATCTCATTTTGATCATCCCCATTGTTGATTTTTTAGACTGGATAATTATTTTATCTTCAAATAATTATTCTGATCATATTCATCCATAAAGTTAGACCCAGCTTCATAAACTTCTTCCTTAAGTTCTTCAACGGGTTTAGGATTTTCTCTTTTTAGCTCTTCATTTGGACAAGACTTTGATTCTATTTCATCCTTAAATTCTTCAATTGGTTCAAGAAATTTTTTTTCTAATTTTCTATGGGTTGGTCTCTTCTTCATCTCCCTCATACTTATTGAATTGGTAATATAATCAAATACAGGTGTATCATCTTGTCTCAATTTGTACCATTGGTCTAAAAGTTTTTGCTCATAATATTTACCTAGGTACTTTTCCTTCAGTTTACTCTTCATTTCTCTTCAAGTACTTATTTTATCCCCACTATAATAACCATTTCGCTCAATTTCTCTCCAATATGCTTTAGCATGTCGGACTAACTTTGATTTAGCAAATTGACACTTTGTTACTTCCGACATTTCATCAATTTCAAAGTATTGATCCATTTTCTATTCCCAATCGACATACACTTTAGGATCTAAATTTTCATTGAAAGTGGGTGCATAGGATCGATTGCTCCTAAAGACTCTCTCCTCCTGATCTATAAAGTCTTGGTAAGGGTATCCAGGGTTATACTTAGGGGTGAGACCAAGGGGAGGTGGACTAGGTGATTTAGGCTCAGCATGGATCCTATGGGCTTCTTCTATGAAGTCATGGTGAAGTCGTCTTGAATTGTATTCAGTAGTGAATTCATGATGATGGACTCTTGGACCTCAAGGAATTGACCTAAGTGACTCAGGTTCGGTGGGGGTTATTGGGGCCTCTTCAAGTGTCCTAACATGGTCCTTCACTTGACCTAATTCCTTTCTTATTTGCCATAATTGTCCATTTATGGTATCAAACTTTTTAGTCAGGGTTTTCAAAAAAAATTCAAGATTAGGGTCCATGGGTAAAATAGACTGAGTGTGGGACTATTGGTATGGAGCTTCAAAACAAGCAGTACAAACCTAACTTCTAGGGCTCCTAGACCTAAAAGTTCAAAATACAGGAATGACTAAGTACTAGTTAAAATTGTAATTACATTTTCCACTAGCCGGGTAAGAGGTGGGGTTACGGGAGGCTCCCCTCGCTTTCACAAGGTCCTAATTAAAAATAGCAAGTCCACTTAAGGTGTTTGCCATTGGACCTCTTGCCTTAGACACTAATTTCAAGAAGTAAGTTCAAACTCAACTAATATTTGGTCTCATCTTGCACTAGAACCCGACTTGTGGATGTCCCTAGTTTTAGGTTCCTACTCGATTTCAATATGGTTTAGGTCAATGCAAATGTGGGTGATTGATTGTTTTGGGCAAGGAAAGGTAATGACCTCCTTCCCTTATGTTATGATTGAATGCCCTTAATTAGATTTAGGAATAGATGCACAAACAATTCACCAACTAGTTAACACAACAACTAGTATTAGCACACAAAACATATGATTCAAACCCAAATTTTAAAAAATTAAAATTCAAAAAATTAAACTGAAAAGTCTATATTTTGAAGTCTAGATTCAGAAATCAAATTTAAAATTTAAATCTTGAATTAGGATTAAAAATTCATTCAAGAAGTTAGAGTTATTGCAAGATTGTTTCAGCCATAACAACTTCTAGTCAACTAGTTTTAAAAAAATTAAAATTAAAATTTTTAAAATTTAAAAAAAATTAAAATTAAAATTTAAATTATCAGATCCCTTAGTGAAGATTCTAGATTCTAAATTTTGAAATTTAATTCCTGGAATTTGGTTAAGAAACTCATTTTGAAAGCTAGTTGTAAAAAAATTTTAGCAGGGAACAACTTTCAACTAGCTAGTTTAAAAATTTAAAATTAATCTTTTTAAAAATAAAAAAAATAAATTGATTTGGTTAACTGTTAGATAACAATTCTTGGATTTTAAAGTTTTAATTCAGATTAACTCGAATTTTGGTTGAGAAGGTAGTTTGAAAACACATGCTAGAAGGTTCCAGCAGTTTAGCTAACTCTTAACAACCTGAATTCAAATTTTGAATTCCTAGCTCTAGATCCTTATAAAATTCAAAATTATGGTGGGAAATAACAAAAATCGAAGTCTATATCTTAGATCTAGAAATTAAAAACTTAGAAAAAATAATTTTGTATTTTCTTGAAAATTAAATGAAATGGAAGGCAGAAACAGAATTCTGGACAAAACTTCAGAAATGGTCTAAGAACTCATATTTTTAAATCTAGAAATCAATGGAAAATATTTTTTTAATTTATATTTTGAATCCTAACACATTAAGGTACTAGAAAAGTATTTTTTTGGATTCTTATAGAATGTGAACAAATTATTAAAATTCATAAAAATTTTGGGTGAATACTAGAACAGAAATTTCAGCAATCAAACACTTGACTTAGTAGAACCTTAAGCTCTGATACCAAAAAAATTGATGGGGGACGACGAAAATGAAATAATGAATGGAGAGTTTTAGCAAGCTAACCAGTAAGCAAACTTGAGCAATAATTATCAAATAAATGGGCTAAATTAATCCAAGAAAAGAATTTTTATAAGGAGACTAGTGATCTAATTTTAAGACCCGCATTGTAGATCTAGTTCAAAATAAGGATTAGGATTCATGGCAAGGAAACCATCACTACTAGAAAAGTTAACTTCAATGATCAAATCTAATAAAGCTTAGGAAGAGTTTTCCTAACAACAATGATGGCTAATTATTGGTGGAAGAAGGAGCTCTCATCACTCAAGGATTGAGGCCTAGAAGTCAAGATTGGCACTCTCTACTTTGAGACTCACCTTGGCCTTAATCCATGGTATGGAGACCTTCATCCTTGACCTAGGAACCTGAGACAACCTGCATCAAATTAGAAATTAGGCATGGAAGGATAATTCAAAATTGGAATTGAAACAAGAAGAAGAAGAAAGGGAAAACAAGGAAGTAGAAGCCGGCACCTTCAAGGAATGATTCTTGGATCTTGGATTAAGCAAGGAGCACTCCACCTTTCAAACACTAAAGGGTATTCTACCCTTCAAACACTCATTTAAGAACCTCACACTCTCTTCTCAAACCTATCTTCTAACTCTCAAACTCAAGAACTTATCACTCCAAACAAGAGAACATAGGGGAACTAGAACAAGAAAGATAGCTTTCTTCATTTAATCAAAAGTAGAATGAATCATAGAATGAATACAAGAGAGGGCCTAGGGCCCTATTTATAGGCTTTTAATCCAAGGGAATTTCGTCCAAGGGGAGGGGTAAGGATGAGCTAGCTAATTCTAGTTGGATCCAACAACTTTTGGTTAGGTGGTTCAACTAGAATTAGTTTTTTACAAACATTTATGGGTGGAAGGTTACAACCAATTGACATGTGGCTCCTAGGTGGCAATGATGTGTCCTCCATTTATTGATGTTGATCGTGTGATGTGGCATCCCACATGGCAAGTTAATTGGAGGGTTGTTGGGGTAATAGAACATGGGTTCAATCTCCCCATAAAATTCTTGATGTGGTGTCCTTCCTCCTCCCCAAAAGGTGATTGATGTGGTGTCGACCAATTAAGGGAAATGGGCTTCAAGTAGATGGCATCCAAGTGAGAGAAGTGGGCTTCAAATGGATGGTGCCAAGTGAAAAAAATGGGCATTGAAGAAGTGGCCTCATACCCTGCTTGCATCTAGGTTGAGTCGACTCATGAATCGGCTCAAGTATTTGCTGAAAGAGAAGATGAACTCAAACCCTTTATTAGATTTGTCTATTTTAACTGCAAAACAAAAGTAAGTTAGTCCAAAAACTTCTTTCTTGTTGATGTCCCCATCATCAGGCCTGGTACATAGCATAGCATACATGATCCTATAGCCAAAGCATAAGAAATCCTAGCCATCCTTTCTCTTCTTCTGATGTCTTAGGAGACATTTTCTTAAAGAGATGTATGCCTTGACTCATAGGTAAATAACTCCTTTTACTTCCATCTATATTGAATATCTTCAACATTAAGTCAATGTACCTGGACTGGGATAAGCCTAGCATCCTTTTAGATCTATCTCTATAGATCCTTATACCTAGTATATAGAATGCCTCTCCTAAATCCTTCATGGAAAACTTTGATGATAGCCAAGTTTTAACCGATTATAACATTGGGATGTCATTCCCAATGATCAGTATGTCATCAACATACAAAACCAAGAAAATAAGTGCACTCCCACTTGTCTTCTTATACACACATGGTTCATCTACATTCTTGACAAAACCAAGTTCCTTGATTGTTTCATCAAAACGGATGTTCCAACTCCTCGATGCTTGTTTTAGTTCATAAATGGACTTCTTTAGCTTGCATACTTGGTTTGGTCTTCCACTTGAGACAAAACCCTCTAGCTGTGTCATATAGACTTCTTCCTCAAGATTTTCATTAAGGAAAGCAGTCTTGATGTCCATTTACCAGATTTCATAATCATGGTATGCTGCTATAGCAAGCAATATCCGAATGGACTTGAGCATGGCTACTAGTGAAAATGTTTCATCATAGTCAATACCATGTTTTTATCTAAAACCTTTTGCTACCAGCCTGGCCTTATAGGTTTCTACTTGACCATCTATTCCTGTCTTCTTCTTGAAGACCCATTTACACCCTATTGGGTTAATTCCTTCGGGTGGATCTACCAAGGTCCAAACCTGATTGGAATAAATATAGTCCATTTCAGACTTCATGGCACTCAGCCATTGTCAGAGTCTTTTCTCTCGATAGCTTTCGAATAGGTCACAAGATCATCATCCTGAATGATATGGCTTCATTGTCATCCCCGATGACAAAGCCATATCTAAGAGGTGCTCTCCGCACCCTCTCTGACCTTCGAAGAGGACGTATGTATTGTGGATGTTCTTTGTCTACAAGAACTTCTGGTTGAGAAATTTTACTTGAAGACTCAGCAGGTTGTTGTTCTGTTCTTCACTTAATTCAAGTGTAGATTCACTACTTCTTTCTTGGATGAATTCTTTCTCCAAGAATGTAGCATGTCTACTGACAAATACCTTTTGTTCAGTAGTATTATAAAGAGGTATCCAACACCCTCTTTAGGATAACCAACGAACCTACATTTGTCAGTCCTAGCACTTAACTTATGTCCAAAATTTCTCTTGACATAAGCATAGCAACCCCAAATCTTTAAGTAGTACTTAAGATTTGGTCTTTTGCCATTTCATAACTCATATGGAGTGCTAATCACTGACTTAGATGGTACCTTGTTCAAAATATAGGCAGCAGTCTCCAGGGCATGTTCTTAGAAGGAAATGGGAAGATCTATGAAGCTCATCATGGACCTCACCATGTCAACAAGATGCAATTTCTCCTTTCTGCCATACCATTTAATTGGGATGTATAAGGTGGGGTCCATTTAGAGATTATGCCTTTATCCTTGAGATGGTTTAGAAGCTCACCAGACAAGTATTCACCTCCTCGATTAGAACGAAGAGTTTTTAATACTATGTCCAGTTGTTTTTTCAACTATACTTTTATATTCTTTAAACTTATCAAATGCTTCAGACTTGTGTTTCATTAGATACACATGACCAAACCTAGATAAGTCATCAATAAAGGTGATAAAGTAAGAATATCCACCTGTGGCTTGAGTTGTCATAGGTCCACACACATCAGTATGCACAATACCTAATAACTCAGTTACCCTATCCCCATGTCCAGTGAATGAAGACTTGGTCATTTTTCCTTTGAGGCAAAACTCATAAGTTCCTAATGATTGAAAATCATAAGGGTCAAAGTAATTATCTTCGACTAACTTGTTTATCCTTGACTCACTAATATGACCTAACTGGCAATGCCAGAGAAAAGTGACATTGACATTATCTCTCTTTCTCTTCTTGTCATCAACAAGTAATATTTCATCATTGAGTTCTAAAGTAAGAAGACCATTTATAAAATACCATGTCCAAATATTTTATTGCAATGAAAAATAGAGCAGCCACTGCTCTTTACATTTATCTCAAATCCTGTTGTTGTATAACAAGGGTATTGATATAATATTTCTTACATATCTGGGACATAGTAACATTCTTCCAACTTTAAATATTACCCGAAGGTAATAACAGAAGATAGGGCCCATAGCTCAGCACTTCAGCACACATGGCTTTCCACTTGCGTCATATAATTTGAAATCACCTTTCTTCAAACTTCTAATTCTATGGAGTTCTTGTAAAGATTTACAGATATGAGACCCACGTGCGGTATCCAATACCCATGAATTAGAAATGAAAGCACTCAATGATAAATAGTTTGTATCATGTACAAACCTTTAGATGCTCCACTTGCATCCGGCTTCACACTTGCAAGATATGTCTTGCAATTCTTTTTCCAATGCCCTGCTTGTCGCAGTGGAAACATGCTCCATCATTAACCGCCTTCTTGGCTTTCTTCTTCTTCTGGATGCTCCTTTTAGGGTTGAACTTTCTTTTCAAACCCTTTTTATTTGCCTGTTTCTTCTTCCCATCAATGAGAAGAAGATAAGCCATATCACCTTTTGAATGGCTCTCTACTATCTTCAACATATCAGCAATTTAGGTAAAGATATATTCAGTTTGTTCATGTGATAATTAAGAATAAACTAAGAGAATGAATCTAGAAGTGATTGCAGGATTAAATCCTGATTGAGTTCACCATCCATCATAAATCCTAATTTACGTAATCGGGTGATTAAGTCAATCATTTTAATACATGGGTTGATACAGATGAACCCTCACTCATTCGTGCATGGAACAACTATTTTGATATCTCGATCGAGTAGCCTTACTTTGCTCTCCATATAGCTCCTTTAAGTTGAGCAATATGGACTGAGGTTTCATTTGTTCATGTTGCCCTTGAAGCTCATTGCTCATCAAGGCTAACATGATGTACCTGACAGTTGTACTATCATTTTGCCACATTTTGTGTGTGGCAATTTTCTCATCGGATACATCTTCTCTGATCGGTTCAAGATCTGGAGAATCTAGAATATAAAAAAGTTTTTCCTGAGTCAAAACTATTCTCAGGTTCCTCAACCAGTCCACATAATTGGGACTGGTTACTTGTTGGCATCTAAGATGCTCCGTAGTGATAATTTGAAGCCATAATATATACCTACATTTAATTAAACACAATATAAGTAGACCACTCAAGATGACATTCATAAGTAGATAATGAGTTTATATCTAATTATGTCTCCCACTATTTTATTCGAATACCATAACCTTCAATCTATGGTAAGCGAGAAACCTTATTGGTTTTCTTAGTGGGGTTGAGATCCCAATTCCTCATGAGTGCCTTGTGTTACACAACAAACACTCATGAGTTCAAAGGTAGGATTTCTTTTCAATTGCAACCCATGTAATTCTCAACAAATAAACTATCTCTAAGACACTTATAGTCTTGTGTTGCACAACGAACTATAATGTCTTAGTTTAGTCAGACCCTTCATTCTATATAGCCATGATGGAATAATGTTGTCCTTGTGTTACACAATAAAGCAACAACTTCCAAACATGCCATAAAGCACTAAGTGCACCAAGACAAATTTATATCAATCCTAGAGTAGGTCTTGTGTTACACAACAAACCTACTATAGTTTTGAATTAATTTGGCTTAGCATGAAGGAAGGCCAATTATATTATACTTAATCAATTAGCATTCCCAAGTTAAGGTTTAGATATGACCAAATTGGCCAGGTAAGTGGAAGGGATGAGGGAGTCCCCCGTTGCTTTCCTTAGACACCAATTGAATTGGCCAGGTCAGACAATGGAATCAATTAAAAACCTCGTTTCCTTTACCTTACCAGAACCACTTGCCTAGACACCAACTGGCTGATCAAACCCTATTCGATTTTCACTGATTAGTTAAACATGACAAATTGATTTAGGGGCAATGATGGTCTCATATATGTTGATCTGAATAATCATTTATGGATGTTTATAACAACAATCTATAAAATAGCTTCCTCTCCAGATTGATGTGTTACCAATTAAGAAATCTTAATATGCATCATAGCATGATTATAAATGGGCTTGTGGCCTCACTGCTTGATCGGGATGATCATGAATGGTTATTTGAAAGGGAAACAAACTAAACAAACGAAAAGTAAGTTAGTCCAAAACTTCTTTCTTGTTGATGTCCCCATCATCAGGCCTGCGTACATAGCATGCATACATGATCCTATAGCCAAAGCATAAGAATCCTAGCCCATCCTTTCTCTTTCTTCTGATGTCTTAGGAGACATTTTCTTAAAGAGATGTATGCCTTGACTCATAGGTAAATAACTCCTTTTACTTCCATCTATATTGAATATCTTCAACATTAAGTCAAATGTACCTGGACGGGATAAGCCTAGCATCCTTTTAGATCTATCTCTATAGATCCTATCCTAGTATATAGAATGCCTCTCCTAATCCTCATGGAAACTTGATGATAGCCAGTTTTAACCGATTATAACATTGGGATGTCATTCCCAATGATCAGTATGTCATCAACATACAAAACCAAGAAAATAAGTGCACTCCACTTGTCTTCTTATACACACATGGTTCATCTACATTCTTGACAAAACAAGTTCCTTGATTGTTTCATCAAAACGGATGTTCCAACTCCTCGATGCTTGTTTTAGTTCATAAATGGACTTCTTTAGCTTGCATACTTGGTTTGGTCTTCCACTTGAGACAAAACCCTCTAGCTGTGTCATATAGACTTCTTCCTCAAGATTTTCATTAAGGAAAGCAGTCTGATGTCCATTTACCAGATTTCATAATCATGGTATGCTGCTATAGCAAGCAATATCCGAATGGACTTGAGCATGGCTACTAGTGAAAATGTTTCATCATAGTCAATACCATGTTTTTATCTAAAACCTTTTGCTACCAGCCTGGCCTTATAGGTTTCTACTTGACCATCTATTTCTGTCTTCTTCTTGAAGACCCATTTTACACCCTATTGGGTTAATTCTTCGGGTGGATCTACCAAGGTCCCAAACCTGATTGGAATAAATATAGTCCATTTCAGACTTCATGGCACTCAGCCATTTGTCAGAGTCTTTTCTCTCGATAGCTTTCGAATAGGTCACAAGATCATCATCCTGAATGATATTGGCTTCATTGTCATCCCGATGACAAAGCCATATCTAAGAGGTGCTCTCCGCACCCTCTCTGACCTTCGAAGAGGACGTATGTATTGTGGATGTTCTTTGTCTACAAGAACTTCTGGTGAGAAAATTTTACTTGAAGACTCAGCAGGTTGTTGTTCTGTTCTTCACTAATTCAAGTGTAGATTCACTACTTCTTTCTTGGATGAATTCTTTCTCCAAGAATGTAGCATGTCTACTGACAAATACCTTTTGTTCAGTAGTATTATAAAAGAGGTATCCAACACCCTCTTTAGGATAACCAACGAACCTACATTTGTCAGTCCTAGCACTTAACTTATGTCCAAAATTATTGACATAAGCATAGCAACCCAAATCTTTAAGTACTTAGATTTGGTCTTTTGCCATTTCATAACTCATATGGAGTGCTAATCACTGACTTAGATGGTACCTTGTTCAAAATATAGGCAGCAGTCTCCAGGGCATGTTCTTAGAAGGAAATGGGAAGATCTATGAAGCTCATCATGGACCTCACCATGTCAACAAGATGCAATTTCTCCTTTCTGCCATACCATTTAATTGGATGTATAAGGTGGGGTCCATTTAGAGATTATGCCTTTATCCTTGAGATGGTTTAGAAGCTCACCAGACAAGTATTCACCTTCTCGATTAGAACGAAGAGTTTTAATACTATGTCCAGTTTGTTTTTCAACTATACTTTATATTCTTTAAACTTATCAAACGCTTCAGACTTGTGTTTCATTAGATACACATGACCAAACCTAGATAAGTCATCAATAAAGGTGATAAAGTAAGAATATCCACCTGTGGCTTGAGTTGTCATAGGTCCACACACATCAGTATGCACAATACCTAATAACTCAGTTACCCTATCCCCATGTCCAGTGAATGAATGAGACTTGGTCATTTTTCCTTTGAGGCAAAACTCATAAGTTCCTAATGATTGAAAATCATAAGGGTCAAAGTAATTATCTTCGACTAACTTGTTTATCCTTGACTCACTAATATGACCTAACTGGCAATGCCAGAGAAAAGTGACATTGACATTATCTCTCTTTCTCTTCTTGTCATCAACAAGTAATATTTCATCATTGAGTTTAAAGTAAGAAGACCATTTATAAAATAACCATGTCCAAATATTTTTTGCAATGAAAAATAGAGCAGCCACTGCTCTTTACATTTATCTCAAATCCTTGTTGTAATAACAAGGGTATTGATATAATATTTCTTACAATATCTGGGACATAGTAACATTCTTCCAACTTTAAATATTACCCGAAGGTAATAACAGAAGATAGGTGCCCATAGCTTCAGCACACATGGCTTTCCACTTGCGTCATATAATTTGAAATCACCTTTCTTCAAACTTCTAATTCTATGGAGTTCTTGTAAAGATTACAGATATGAGACCCACGTGCGGTATCCATACCCATGAATTAGAAATGAAAGCACAATGATAAATTAGTTTGTATCATGTACAAACCTTTAGATGCTCCACTTGCATCCGGCTTCACACTTGCAAGATATGTCTTGCAATTCTTTTTTCCAATGCCCTTGCTTGTCGCAGTGGAACATGCTCCATCATTAACCGCCTTCTTGGCTTTCTTCTTCTTCTGGATGCTCCTTTTAGGGTTGAACTTTCTTTTCAAACCCTTTTTATTTGCCTGTTTCTTCTTCCCATCAATGAGAAGAAGATAAGCCATATCACCTTTTGAATGGCTCTCTACTATCTTCAACATATTCAGCAATTTAGGTAAAGATATATTCAGTTTGTTCATGTGATAATTAAGATAAACTAAGAGAATGAATCTAGAAGTGATTGCAGGATTAAATCCTGATTGAGTTCACCATCCATCATAATCCTAATACGTAATCGGGTGATTAAGTCAATCATTTTTAATACATGGGTTGATACAGATGAACCCTCACTCATTCGTGCATGGAACAACTATTTGATATCTCGTATCGAGTAGCCTTACTTTGCTCTCCATATAGCTCCTTTAAGTTGAGCAATATGGACTGAGGTTTCATTTGTTCATGTTGCCCTTGAAGCTCATTGCTCATCAAGGCTAACATGATGTACCTGACAGTTGTACTATCATTTTGCCACATTTTGTGTGTGGCAATTTTCTCATCGGATACATCTTCTCTGATCGTTCAAGATCTGGAGAATCTAGAATATAAAAAAGTTTTTTCCTGAGTCAAAACTATTCTCAGGTTCCTCAACCAGTCCACATAATTGGGACTGGTTAACTTGTTGGCATCTAAGATGCTCCGTAGTGATAAATTTGAAGCCATAATATATACCCTACATTTAATTAAACAACAATATAGTAGACCACTCAAGATGACATTCATAAGTAGATAATGAGTTTATATCTAATTATGTCTCCCCCTATTTTATTCGAATACCATAACCTTCAATCTATGGTAAGCGAGAAACCTTATTGGTTTTCTTAGTGGGGTTGAGATCCCAATTCCTCATGAGTGCCTTGTGTTACACAACAAACACTCATGAGTTCAAAGTAGGACTTTCTTTTCAATTGCAACCCATGTAATTCTCAACAAATAAACTATCTCTAAGACACTTATAGTCTTGTGGCACAACGAACTATAATGTCTTAGTTTAGTCAGACCCTTCATTTCTATATAGCCATGATGGAATAATGTTGTCCTTGTGTTACACAATAAAGCAACAACTTCCAAACATGCCATAAAGCACTAAGTGCACCAAGACAAATTTTATATCAAATCCTAGAGTAGGTCTTGTGTTACACAACAAACCTACTATAGTTTTGAATTAATTTGGCTTAGCATGAAGGAAGGCCAATTATATTATACTTAATCAATTAGCATTCCCAAGTTAAGGTTTAGATATGACCAAATTGGCCAGGTAAGTGGAAGGGATGAGGGAGTCCCCCCGTTGCTTTCCTTAGACCACCAATTGAATTGGCCAGGTCAGACAATGGAATCAATTAAAACCTCGTTGTTTCCTTTACCTTACCAGAACCACTTGCCTAGACACCAACTGGCTGATCAAACCTATTCGATTTTGCACATGATTAAGTTAATACTATGACTAAATATGATTTTTATGAGGGCTTTGATGGTCTCATATACATCCTAAATATCATGTTATCATGTTTATAACACAAGTATAACAATAGCATATCAATCCAGCATATGCATAGTTGATTATCCAACAAGCATATTTATCTTAATATGCAAATCATAGCATGATTATACAATACTCTGTTCACCTCACTTATTGATGCGGGATGAAAAATCGATGTAACTTGGTTATTTAGAAAACAGGGAAACAACTAAACAAACGAGGACTGTGGAAGGGTTAAGAAGCCTCCCGGGACTAGGGCATACTGACTCTAAAATCCTAAGACAGCTGATCTCTTTTATTTTCAATTTCTGGGTGGATGTGACGAAGGAAGGATGGAGATTGGGAACCGGGAACTGGAACTCATGGCCCTGAGACTCACTCTAGCGGGGGATGCATACAGAAAGTCAGGGGTCAAAGCCTAAAGCTACCCTCCTGAGGGATCACAGCACCAGCTACCCTGAGCATAAAGCTACCCTCCCAAAGGGGTCACAGCACCAGCTACCCTGAGCTTCATCGAACCCATAATGCACACAGAGGGCTCTCACATAGATGCGCTAGGATGACTCTCGAAGGACACGAGGGGATAAAGAAGACGAGATAGGGGTAACTAGGGTGCTCATCGAACCCATAATGCACACAGCAGGGAACGCTCACATCCCTCATCGAACCCTAATGACACCAGCAGGGAACGAAGGAAGCAGCCCAGCCCAGAACCAGAATCGGAACCACTGGAGAACCAAAAATCTGTATCAAAACTCATCTCTGATTATTACAGGGGGAGGGGGGAGACATGATGCCACCTCTTAGAAGCCCATTTTATTCTTCACATGGGACACATTTTTGGGGAGACATGAGAAACAACATATCAAGCATTTTGAGGGGAAGCATGGGACCACTCCTCACTCACCCAACAACCCCCCAACCAACTTGCCATGTGGGATGCCACATTATATGACATCTAGAGCTCCACATTAGCAATTAGAAGCCATGTCAAAGCCACCTAGGTGCCACATAGCAAGTTGTTACAACCTCTTACCTAGAAGTTGTTTCTTGTTGCAACTATGTAACCAAAGGAGTTGGATTTAACTAGAAATGGTTAGCTAACCTAACTCTACCTCCCCTCCTCACTTTGGACGATCCCTAAGGCTATAAATAGGATCCAAGGCTCCCCTTGTAAGGCATTCCATGTATAAAATATTTTGAGAATTAATGAAGGTTTTCTTCTTGTTGAGTTCTATCTTGAGTTCTTCTTGTATGGTGTGATTTAGTCCTTTAAGTTGAAGTGTTTAAATTCATATTTGAGAAGAGAGTGAGAGGTCCTTTGAGTATGTGTTGGAGAGTGATTGATGCTTTGAAGATTGAAGAGTGTGACTCCATTGTTAAGTGCTCCAAGTTCGAAGCCGCCGACCTTGTTTCTTTCCCTTTCTCTCCTATTTCCATTCCAACCTCAATTTCCCTTCCATGTCTAATTCCAAGTTTGTTTGCAGGTTCTCTTAAGTTCCCACATCCAAGAGGAAGGTCTCCATGCTATTGATCAAGGGCAAGGTAAGTCCCAAAGTAGAGAGTGATCATCTTGCCTTCTAGTCCTCAAATCCATGAGTATTGAGAGCTTCTTCTTTCATCAAATATTTTAGCGATTATTGTTGGTAGGAAAACTCTTCCTAAGCTTTCATTAGATCTGATCATTTGAAGGTTAACTTGTCCTAGTAATGATGGTTTCCTTGCCACGAAGATCCTAATCTTTATTTTGAACTAGATCTACATTACGGGTATTGTAACTTAGATCAACTAGTCTCCTTATGAAAATCCTTTTCTTGGATTAATTTAGCTCATTTATTTGATAATTAATTGCTCAAGTTTGCTTGCTGATTAGCTTGCTAAAACTCTCCATTCATCATTTTATTTTCGTCCCCTATCAGTATGTATCTACTGAAATAATTTTTTATCCATGTTCTTGTAATTGAGCTGGATGTTGATGTGCTGTTACTGCCTTGTATCTTTATAGTTGGGCTTTGCCATGTGGGAGCCACCCCATGGTCCTTATAGGATGTTGAGATATCCCGGGAAGAACTATGTTAAAGTTGGAGGTGCACTAAGGCACCGTGACTTCATGGTTGCGGCATTGCATGGTTGCATACTTTCAGAAATTCAGGTAAAGTGCATGTAATGTTATGGTTTTTATTGCTGCAACTTCTCTCGGATCGAGATCGGATGGCTGTGCTGGAGCGCTCCTCTCCCGGTTCCTGCAATAAAGTCCCCAAGGGCTGGTGGTATTTCGGCGAGGGACACTCCGATGCTTGAGTTATCGGGAGTTCAAGGGCAACAGAATGGAGGAATCGAATGGAGATAGCGTATGGAGCAGGAAGAGAGTATTTGTCCTTACTGCCCTGTGTCTCCCGGTTTACCTTATATAGGCACGAAACAGTGCTAAAATTCGTTAGGGGTGAAGCCAGAAAAAATCGATATGCCCCTACGAGGATCTGAAGAGTGGCCCATGGTGCCAAGATAGGGTGACATCATGGGAGTAGTGGAATAGTGGTGCTGATGTGTCAGGATTCTGTTGTAACATAATTCTGGTACTAGCTGGAAGAGGCTTCTAGAGTCATTGAGCCATCCTTGGAGTGGGTCGGTCGGACCTCGACTAGGGAGGGCCGGTCGGCCCTCTGATGGAGTGCGTCCGTTGGGCCTTCGACAAGAGCGGGTCGACCGGACCTCAGCAGAAGTGGGTCGTCGGACCTCTACTTTAGTGGATCGGTCGAACCCCCGAAGGAGAGTGCCCGTCGGATCTTCAGCAGGAGCGGGTCATCCAGACCTCAGCAGAAGTGGGTCGTTCGGACCTCTACTTTAGTGGGTCGGTCGGACCTCCGAAGGAGAGCGTCCGTTGGACCTTCAAAGGAGAGGGTCGCCCGGATGTCTGTAAGAGCGGTCCGGTCGGATCTCAGCATGAGTGGCGATCCGATTCGATGGTGAGCCGGTTGGGTATAACAGTTTCTTTTAATATAATTTCTTATCCCTTAATGATGCTGATTGTTTGATGTTTATTAGAATTTTTTCCCTTGAGATCTGGACTTAGGGAAGATTTTGTCTCCCCTCTTGTGGTTGTTTATCACTTCCGTTGCCTTTGCATAATATCATATGAGCATAACAACTAGCAATATAACACTACTTTGTACCCAAGAAGTGAAAATAGACCTTATAAAACCTGTCTTTTTTTTTACTAAATCAATCTAATTTGACTGTCAAATGTACTTGGCAATTGCATCTTGGTTGCTTTTTTAACAAATCTCTTTTGGATTTTGATGTCAACCAGTTCTAGTGATAATTTGATGTTTCTTATGCTTTGTATGTGCTTGTTTGGTGGCTTAGAAATGTGAGCTCTTGTTTATCTAGGGAACAATTCATGGTTTGGATCCTTGAATCAGTGAAAGTTTATGGACCCAATTAATGGATATTTCTTAGCCTTCTTCTGAGTGTGTGCACATGCTTATGTGTGCCTGCCTGACTTGTGCAGCAGGAAGGTGGCTATAGTATCACATGTAGTTGAGTGAAAGGTACTATACAATCACTGCAAGGAGGAAACATGCCTAACTTCCCAACCAACTCATTTGACAGGACATCCTACACCACTTTTATAGATTGCTGAATTTTGTAGCCCTTCCAAGATGATGATAACCAAGCTCATGAACCCCCTTCCCAAATCTGGAGGTGTGCTTTGATTTGATAAAATCAGGCTACGCAAGAATTGCAAGTGTTTGTAATGGGACACAGTGCTTCAACACTTTAGTTTTAAGGTTCTGCAGTATTTATGAGGTAACAGCTATTGAGTATGTGTCATTGTGAACCTAAGGGTTCATTTGAATCAGGTTTACTGCTAACCAATGGACTGGTGGAAGGGCTATTGAGATGAACTTGTTTGTCCAGTGGTTGTCGTGAGCTTTGGTTTATTGGTTTGGGCCCTGTATATATTGTTCCTACTAGAACTTTGAGCATCTTGCCAGCAGAGTTTTTCAACCTGTTCATATTTGTTTATATTTCTCTTGCATGATACTTGTTTTTCACCATTCTAGTAGGTGGAATCCTATTATTAATTTCATAAAACATAAAATGAAAGAAGTGTTTATGCTTATATCTCACAAGGATTCAGGTCCTGGCGGGATATTTTATAGGATACCGAGACAGGATACTATCATATATGCTGGGACAGTCCCATCCCATGGAATTTAAAACCTTGATATACCCTCTCGTCCTTTCCTGTTTTGCTGTCTAAAATTGGCTACCTGGTGGAACCACAATCAAGATTTTGATTTGATATGAGTTTTTTCCCTTTTACAGATGACAATCTTTTTGTGGACTTCCTCATGCCCAAGTTTACTAAGTAATTAAATTTTCTTCTTTTTACGTGCTAGGCTGTGTATTCAACACTTTATAAACCTCAGCTTGGACTCAATAGATTCTAAAAAAACAAGGTATAACCTTTACAAGCCTCAGTGAACTTATAGTGCTAGCAAGCCTTTGATAGAATGTTGCAATTCACTTTTGTGTACCCTATTCCTTTTGTTGCTCCAAAGACTAGCTATAGATTTCTTTCTTTGCTTTTTGTCATCGTTTTGCAAAAACCACTCATGCTTTTATGGGACCAAATCAGTTTTTTGGTTCATTGACGCTTCTAGTACATGGTAAAGATTAGGCTTTCCTCAAGGTATATGAAAGCACATTACCGCAAGAGAGAACAAACCTAGTCTGCATGTATTTCTGCGGTGAGATTGGATCTTTAAAAAGATGGGTTGAATTACAATATTTTATTGGCAATTTGATTTTGAAGCAATGATAGTCTACTATCCTTCTTATGATTCTAGAGGCTTGCAAAATTTGATGTGCTTGGAACCAAGCATTGCACCTGTTTCAAGGTTTCTAGAAACCATGATGCATTTTCATATTTGTCTCTAGGTGGTTAGTCTTTTGTAATGAAAAATTCTACCTAGATTGCTGCACATGCTTCAAAATATCTCTAAAAAATTGCACCTGCATATGCTTCTTTTTTTTAAAAAAACTCTAGATTAATTTTGAGAGATTTAATCTCACTTGGGCCCCTACTAAAGGTAACTAAGGTTCACATATGCAGATTCAACTAATTGATCATTAAAGAAGTGCTAGGCCTTAATCACTAGCATTGTAGCACTATAGGAAAAGAAAGAAAGTTGATGCTAACAAAATTATTTTTTGATGCTAATTAGCATCGATATAAAATCTCCAGATGTTTTAGAAAGTATCAAAAAGCATCGACTATGACAAAGTGGAAAGAACTTTTACTGATGCTGTTTAGAAGCATCTCATACAAGATTCTGATGCTTTAAAGCATCGGGAAAAACCAGGCCCACCCCATGCATTTGTCAATGCATTTTGAAAGCATCAGAATTTGTTAAATCTTGATGCTTTTAAGCATCGCTAGATCAAATTTCTAAGCACTTCAAAGTATCATTAATGATGTGGTCCCCCCTAGGTATCTACCGATGCTTTTAAGAAGTGTCGAAAATATATAAAATCCTGATGCTTTAAAGCATGTCTAGATCAAATTTTCTAACACTTTAAAATGTCATCATTGATGTGGTCTCTTTCAGATATCTATTGATGCTTTTAAAATGCATTGAAAATATGTTAAATCCTGATACTCTAAAGCATCAATAGATCAAATTTCCCAACTCCTACCGATGCTTTTGAAAAACATTGGAAATTATTAAATCTTGACACTTTTAAAGCATCACTAGATCAATTTAAGTATATATGATGAGTACTAGCTTGTTAAAAGTGTTTATCGGTTTCAGGTACTCATTAATGTTGAAAGATTGAAAAGGTTGTCATTCAGTTAAAGAAGTCAAAATTTAGATGAAAATTTGCTCAAAGAAGACTTCGACAATTGAAGATTGTTTGAATGTATGCTTGAGTTCAATACAAATTTGATTCAGCACAAGTTCAGAAGTTTTGAAGAAAATCTTAGTGATGTGTTGACTCAAAGTGTCGACAAGACACCATGTGTCGAATCAAAGTGTCGACAAACAAGACACCATGTGTCGACTCAAAGTGTCGACACATGACACCATGTGTCGACTCAAAGTGTCGACACATGACACCATGTGTCGACTCAAAGTGTCGACACATGACACCATGTGTCGACTCAAAGTGTCGGACACATGCCGGTACGCAGCAATGTTTCAAATGGCATAGTTAATGTGTCGACACATGGACTTATGTGTCGACTCAAGATGTCAACACATGGATCAACACATCGCCTGATACTTTCAAGCCACAGGAACTTGCAGAAGTTGAAGGAACAGTTGATATGTCGACATATGGACCTTATTTGTCAACTCAAGGTGTCGATCAACTAAGACTGTGTGAGACTCAACTATTTTTCAGAGAATTTGAATGGAGTAGTTTGAACTTATGTCGACTCAAGAAGAACATGTGTCGACATTATGTGTTGACATATAAAGAGGAAGTGTCGACAGATGAGACAACAGTAACGGCTAGTTTTCTGAAGAACATAACTTCTCCAAAATATTTGTAACGGCTAGTTTTTCTCTCCAACGGTCTCTAACGGCCATTTAGGTTTGGAGAGCTATATAATCAACACAAATCAAATGGGAAGGCAATCCTTTGAGAAGAAAAGTTCCATACACCTTAAGGATTCATATTTTGAGAGAGTTGAGCCTTCAAGCATCCAATTTCAAAGAGAGCTTCTAAGTCCACAACATCAAGCTTCATTCAAAAGCTTCAACAAATTGAAGACAAGCTTCTTCAACATTATCCAAGAGCTTCAAAGAGATATTTGCTTTATTTTAGAAAGCTTTCATTGTTTCTTATTTCAAACTCATATTTCTTGTAAGGATTCTTGGTTAGCCTATTGTAAAACCAAGTGAGATTATTGGTAAGCCTTGGAAAACCAATTAAGTTGGTGGTAGCCCACAAAACCACTAAGGTTCTTGGTTAGCCCGGGGAAAACCAAGGAAGGTTGTTAGTTAGCCTTGTGGAAAACCAATGGTTCTTGGTTAGCCCATAAAAACAAGTGAGGTTTTGACTTGTGAGCCTTGTGAAAACAAGTCAGGTTTTGATTAGTAAGCTCGGAAAACTAATCGGTTGTAATCAGTTGAGATTATAGTGAATTTCCAAGGGGGTCTTGAGGAGTGGATGTAGGTGCCTTGGAGTGTATCGAACCACTATATATTATTGTGTTTATGCTTGCTTCTTTAGTGCTTCTTTACTCTTATGCATTTACTTTATTAATTCCATTGCATATTATTTTGAAACATACAAATACATTGCCAAAATACAAATATTGAATTGATCGAGCACATACTTGCTTTAGTTTATTGCAAATAGTTTGAAAGTTTTATAAAACCCAATTCACCCCCCATCTTGGGTTGCATTATCTTTGGGCAACAATTGGTATCAGAGCCCAGTACTCTGTTTGAAATATAATGATTTTGAGTAAAAGATCATGGCAACGCTTGTAGGTATTAGTGTTAGACCACCATTTTTCAATGGCACTAATTACACATATTGGAAAATATGCATGAGCATTTATATTCAATCTATAGATTATTATCTTTGTAAAATGATTGTTAATGGTCCACATATTCCTTCAATATTGGTTAATGGTATTTCCATTACAAAACTCGAAGAGAATTAGGATGAAAATGATATTAAGCAATCTGAACTTAATGCCAAAGCAATGAACTTGCTTTATTATGCATTGGACTTAAATGAATTTAATAGAATCTCATCATGCACATCGGTGAAGGAAATATGGGATATACTTGAAGTTACTCATGAGGGTACTCTTCAAGTGAAGAATACAAAAATTAATTTGCTTGTACATTCTTTTGAAATTTTTGAAATGATGCATTATGAATATATATCTGATATATTTTCTAGATTTATGACTATTATTAATGAATTAAAAAGAATTGCCAAAATCTATACTAATGCTGATTTGGTGAACAAAATTCTTAGATCTTTGCCAATATTATGGGATCCAAAGGTGATGGCGATCCAAGAAGCGAAAGATGTAGAAACCTTGCCTTTGGAGAACTCATCGGTTCACTCATGACCTATGAGTCGAACTTATGGCAAAAGGAAGTGGATGCTGATGTAAAGAAGAAAATAATTGTCTTTAAATCCACTACACAAGATGAGTCTTCAAGTGAGGAGTCAGAAGATAGTGAAGATGAAGATGAGATGGAAGTTTTGGCTCATAAATTTCAAAGATTCATAAGAAAAAGGGCCAAAAAGAAATACACAAAGAAGGCAATGATGGCAACTTGGAGCGATAACGAAAATTCAAGTTCGGATGATGAAGTTGCTCATCTTTGCTTCATGGCAAATGAAAAAATGTATGTGCTGAAAATGATTATAATTTTATCTTTGATGAATTACATGATGCATAATGATTCTGTGCATGAATAAAATGGCTAAAAATTGAGCACAAGAAATTAAATAGGCATGTAGATTCATTTTCTTTTGATAACACCAATCTTGCCAATAAAAATGATGATTTAAATATGAAGATTGATATTTTAAAAAATAAAAAGAATAATTTTTCTAAAGAAAAAGAATTTTTAGAAAAAGAAAATTATTTTGAAAGATTTATGTGATAAAGTTTTGAATGAGAAAAATATCTTGATTGAAGAAAAAAAGCAAAAATTTTTGAAAAATTTGCTTATTCCTTCTTCCAATGTTGCATGCTTTGATTGTGATAAATTTGAATTTAATGCTTATCCTTCAATATCAAGAAAAGTTTGGGTTCCAAAAGGAACCATAGTTACTAATCATAAAGGATCCAAGAAAGTTTGGGTACCAAAAATGTCCACTTAGTTTGTTTTGCAGGAATGTCTTACAGCCCAACTTGAAGAAAGAAAGTTTTTGATAAATGGCTGTACAAGACAATTTGAAGATGTGGACAAGATACATTTTGGACTAAATGGTAAAAGGAAGGATTATGTACATTGGTAAATTCTAAACATCTCCTTCTATAATTGAAAATATAGTTAAATTTTTTTGTTATAATTATTGCATCAATTACTCTGAAAAATTATTTACATGATTAATTAGAATCAAGTTTAGACTTATAATCATTGGTTATGATCATGGACTTCTTGATGTTGAATTTCATGCTATCATGATTAAACTTGTGATTGTGAGACATTCACTTGATTTTGATTAATATATTTCATGAAAAATACTTTTAAAGATGAATATTGTTTTGAAAAATATTTTAAGTGATTGATTAGAATCAAGCTTAGACTAATAATCATTTGTTGTGATCATGACCATTTTGATATTGATGGATTTCAAGCTCTCATAGTCAAACTTGTGATTATTAGATCTTTACTTGATTTTGATTAATATAGTTTCTAAATTATTTCAAGTGAAATGCTATAATTTATATGTTTTCATTTTTGGCACTATGCATAATCTAGAAATGATTTGGATCAAGTTTAGAACTAGTAGTTAAGGGTTACTTTTAAGTAGAAGGTATGTATATTGATAAACCCTTGCTCTAGTAGCTAGACTTGATATCATATTACTTCTAGCATTTGTATGGATATCAAATCATTTTAAATAAATTTGAAATCATGCTAAATATTTTTAAATGATCAATGCTTTGTATTTTGAAAATCATGAATATCTTGAAAAACTCAAATCTTTGATTTCAGACTTAGAATCTATGTTCATATCTCAAAAATTGTCTGAAATTATGATGCTTGTGCTTTCATACTTTATTCCTCAATAAATGCATATTTTTAAGGGAGAATAATATTTAGGGAGAGTATCCAAAGATTTGTTATCATGCTTTAAATATTTTCTTGATATCATGCTTTATTTAAATTGCTCTAATACTCCTCCTTGTTTTCAAATCTATTTTCTTGAGAGGAGTTACATTCAATTGGTATCAAAATTTATATCTAATCCAAGTAACTGCTTCAAATTGGGTTAGTCACCATGGCCGTCCGGTCATAGGAGCTAAGTAGGGTTTAAAGACCCTCTCTTTCCATTCACTAGGATCTCTTATGATGTGTTGGGGTATCGCTGTGACCTTATTCCATGAACAAGTAAGGTGAATGGATAATATACATTAAATTATTTCTTGCATGTGCATATCATTTTGTGAAATATCATGTTCAATCTATAATAATTTCAAGTGGTATCATGATTAATTAATTTCATGTATTAATTTTGATGATCTACTTACTATTCATTCTATCTTCATTTCTATTTTGTATTGCCTTTCATCCTTTTTCATGATGACAAAAAGGGAGAGAAATATGTTAAGTATGAAAAAGGGAAAGATATGATAAACATGAAAGATTATACGTGAAATGAAGAAAAATGCAAAAGGGGGAGAAGAAAGCAAAATGTTTTACTCTTCTAGGGAAGAATTAGTAATGGGGAGAATGTTTAAGATTTTTTGCATGTTTTGAAGAATTTTTGAAAATCTTTTGGATCATATTTTGAGGGGGAGCTTGATACTTATTGATTTTGAGCTTACATGTTTATTCTATTGTTAATCTTTTTAAGCTTACCCTATTTTTATACTTAAAGGTTTTGTCATCATCAAAAAGGGGGAGACTGTTGACTCTGGTGTTGATTTTGATGATTGACAAAATATTTAAGTATATATATGAGTACTAATACTTGTTAAAAGTGTTTATCAGTTTCAGGTACTCATTAAATGTTGAAAGATTGAAAAGGTTGTCATTCAGTTAAAGAAGTCCAAATTGCTTAGATGAAAAATTTGCTCAAAGAAGACTTCGACAGTTGAAGATTGCTTGCACATGCCGGATGCAGCAATGTTTCAAATGGCACCAGTTGATGTGTCGACACATGGACACTTATGTGTCGACTCGACTCAAGGTGTCAACTCATGGATCAACACATCGCCTGAGACTTTCAAGCCACAGAACTTGCAGAAGTTGAAGGAACAGTTGATGTGTCAACACATGGACCTTATGTGTCGACTCAAGGTGTCGACTCAACTGAGAATGTGTCGACTCAACTAATTTTTCCAGAGAATCTGAATGGAGTAGTTTGAACTTATGTCGACTCAAGAAGAACATGTGTCGACATTATGTGTCGACACATGAAGAGGAAGTGTCGACACATGAGACAACAGTAACGGCTAGTTTTTTGAAGAATAGAACTTCCCCAAAATATTTGTAATGGCTAGTTTTTCCTCTCCAATGGTCTCTAATGGTCATTTAAGTTTTGGAGAGCTATATAATCAACACAAATCAAATGGGGAGGCAATCCTTTGAGAAGAAAAGTTCTATATACCTTAAGGATTCATATTTTGAGAGATTTGAGCCTTTAAGCATCCAATTTCAAAGAGAGCTTCCAAGTCCACAACATCAAGCTTCATTCAAAGGCTTCAACAAATTGAAGACAAGCTTCTTCAACATCATCCAAGAGCTTCAAAGAGATATTTGCTTTATTTTAGAAAGCTTTCATTGTTTCTTTATTTCAAACTCATATTTCTTGTAAGGGTTCTTGGTTAGCCTATTATAAAAGCAAGTGAGGTTATTGGTAAGCCTTGGAGAACCAATTAGGTTGGTGGTTAGCCTGCAAAATCACTAAGGTTTTTGGTTAGCTCGAAAAACCAAGGGAGGTTGTTGGTTAGCCTTGTGAAAACCAATTAGGTTCTTGGTTAGCCCGTAAAATCAAGTGAGGTTGTGACTTGTGAGCCTTGTAAAAACAAGTCGGGTTTTGATTAGTAAGCCCATAAAACTAATCGGCTGTAATCAGTTGAGATTATAGTGAATTTCCAAGGGGATCTTAGGGAGTGGATGTAGGTGCCTTGGAGTGCACCGAACCACTATATATTATTGTGTTTGTGCTTGCTTCTTTAGTGCTTATTTACTCTTATGCATATACTTTATTAATTCTATTGTATATTATTTTGAAGCACACAAATACATTGCCAAAATACAAACATTGAATTGATCGAGCACATACTTGTTTTAGTTTATTGCAAATAATTTGAAAGTTTTATAAAATCCAATTCATCCCCTCTCTTAGGTTGCATCATCTCTGGGCAACAATAACAAATCTATACAAAAGTTCATAGTTTTATAAAATCCAATTCATCCCCTCTCTTGGGTTGCATCATCTCTGGGCAACAATAACAAATCTATACAAAAGTTCATTACAACCCAAAGTATAACAAAATGAAAAGATACATCAAACATGTGGATAAAATAAAAAATACTGAAGTCAATCATCTGCAGGAGGAAGGTCATCACCCTGTCCATGAGTACCTGATGTACCAGGAGCCTACAAGAATATATAAAAAGTTTGAGTTGCAAATCTATATATCATAATATATTCTATATCGTTGATTTTATATAAAAATATATATTAATAATATATGTATTTACGTGATATGGGACATATATCTATATCACAGATGTAAGCTGCTCAATATGCTCTCTCATGGCTTGCATTTGGATCTCCTTCGGTACTCTATCGATGGCATGATCCCATCGCATCTCCTCTATCTCCTACTCGAGTCTAAGAACACGTACATCCTGAACACCATCTGTGGCATCACGAGTATATATACTTACTGTAGATAATTAAAGTAGGGGTGACTCCAACTCCATAACCCTCACTCGACCTTGGTGCTCCTATCCCATCAACTCCGTGAACATCTCAACCTTAACGTGACTACTCTATATAGATACTGCGGACTCATTGACATACTCTGCAATAAGAGATGTAGCTCTTTCCTATATTAATTTAGAAATAATAGTTATATCTTAATGACTAACAAAATCGAACTAAAATTATTGCATGAAATAAATTATAATAAATTATTATATATAACTCTCTTGACTTATCTCAGATAAAAGTGCCATCACAGTGAGATGAGTCATCTAGAAAAATTTCACCTCACTAGGTTCCCCCCATACTCATCTATCTATAAGAAAAATTATAATTTTAAGTAAATATTTCTAACAAATTCAAAAAAAATATAAGTATCATGAAACATATACAATACATAATACATAATGTTAGCTTTATAAAAAAGTACAAATATGTCAATATAAAAAATATAAGTTTATAGTATAAGGAACATACAAACTTGTGTCTCACTAGCACATAATTCTTGGATCTCAATGTATAAGAAATAAATAGAGCTGCTCATGTAGCTCTACCAATATCAGAATATATATGCAAAATTAAATAAATAACTTGTTACATCATGAAAGTAAAGTATATATGTATAATCTATAATATAAATTAAATATGTTAATAAAGTTGTATAAAGGAAAGTAATACAAGATACTTGTCCTCTCTTGGAGAACTAGAAATTGATGAGAACATCATCCAGTATGGATTTTGATGCATCATCCAGTATGTATTTAATTTTTTATCGGGTGTATGGGGATTGGGTTTATTTTTATTTTTTTTCTTGTATCTAGCTCATGCATGGATCTCAGAGCATGGAACTAGATTAGTTTGATTTATTTTAAAAATTATTTTGATTAATCTACTTGTTTTAGATTAGTCTAGAGTTTAAAAGTCTTAGTTAAGTTGGTCTCCAACTTGTTGGGGACTATAGTCTATTTAAAAAGGTCTTGTAATTAGAAAAAAAATAATTGAGAAATTAAGAGAAATATTTTTGGATTTTTCTCGACTCCCTCCTCTCTTGTGTTCTCTTTCTCTCCTCTTCTTCTTTTTCTTCCCTTCTTCTTCTTCTTCTTCCTTTATTTCTACTTCCCCTCTTCTTCTTCTTCTCCCTCTTATTCTTCTTCCCTCGCTACCCTAACTCTTGAGATCCAAATCCTTGCTTCTCTAAGTCCCATGACAACCCCAAGTCCCTAAACCACCCTCTTCAATCGTATAAGCTAATTTACCACTGCCCAACTGACCCCAATCCCTCCACCACTGTCAACCTTTGCACACCCGACATCCCAGCCCATATGAACCCACCTGATCCATTTTCCACTTAATCTCATCGATCGCCCCTCTCCACCGAAAATCGCCACCTCCAGCCATTAACATCTGGCACCACCCACCCCCAATCCCACTAGAAATCATAGGGGCTCTTCCCCCCATCCATCATCCTCTACCATCATTTGAAATGTCATCCATCCTTCTCCTCCAGCATAGCCGACCCAAAGCCTACAACCACCTCCTTCCTCCCATCTGGAGAGCCTCATGGTCGATCCCCATCCTCCATCCATGAAAAAACCACCAGATCGAGTGTCCCATGCCATCAGCTACCAATGTGCTGACTATGGCCTATCCTGCAGCCACCATACCGACCAACCAAAATTAGAAGTCTATCATGCCATGCTGACATGGCATCTCCTGTAGCCACCATGCCAGCCAACCAAAATTAGAAAACTCCCATGCCTTGTTGATTATGGCATCTTCGCCAAGTCCCTACCAGCCATTCTATCCCCAAACCCAGCACCTCCTCCTCCGAGCCCGACCGACCTCTCCATCTCCAATCCTCCTACATGAACATGAAGGCACCCAGGAAGCTTTGGTACAATCATGAAAGCAATTCCCTAGATCATTGCCAACATCAATTAATGAAAAAATTTTGGGTGGGTGAATCTTTAAATTGGGTTGTGCATATCACCCCTCCCTCGAGTTCCTCTACATCTCCAATCTCACTGGAAGCCCCCTAATTCTGGTGAGCCTCATTCGAAGCTAGCTGTCCCCTATTCCACGAAGTCTTTGGCAACATAATTATGAAGAAACCTTGCATGAATCTTAAAGCAAAGCCTAGGCTTTCCACCAACTTCATCATTTCTTGCCTCCTAGATTGATTTGGGATAATTATTTTTTTTTTAATTAAACTATTTATTCTCTACCTTATCTGACCATCTCATGATTTTGGTTGATCTAGGTCTGAAGACTTCCTGCCTGATTCATCCACAAGCTTATAGTCATCCACCTCGGTAACCTCCAAATTAATCTCCCTCTTCCAGGACTCTGTGATGCTTTGTTGTGCTTGGTGAGGCCTCTTCATTATTCATATTAGAACTTAAAATTTATTGCTAGAATTTTTATTAGTTTTCCTATCTTTAATCTAATTGGGTCTAAATTAATTGAATTGAATAAACCTAGCCTAGCGATCGTTCCTTAATGACCAACAATCCTACCTCTTGAAGTCATTGATTGTGCATGCCGATCGGGTCTCTTCTTAGATTAGATCATAATCTTGACCAGTTCAATTAGCTTAATTCTTGCTTGATTTTGATATATATTTTTGTTTATTCTAATTACTTATTTAATTTTATTTGCTGATCTTAATAGTGGGTCTTTAGATCTAGGATAGCTAGCCCAT
Organism: Areca catechu; assembly: GCA_021397845.1. NCBI lineage: Eukaryota > Viridiplantae > Streptophyta > Magnoliopsida > Arecales > Arecaceae > Areca > Areca catechu. Next base: position 76,799,335 of record CM038038.1, on the reverse strand, counting down.
CCTGTATCAACTTAATTTAGTATCAGAGCATAGTTTAGGTTAGGTTAATAATATTTGCATTGCATTAATTAGGAAAAAAAATTTATATTCAGTATTATTCAGCATTTACATACCCTGCACACATTTTAGTATTTTAGGAAGTCCTATCCATAGAAAATTCAAAACATTATAAAATTACTCTATTAGAAAACAGACTCGAAAGCGAACATTTATATATTTGTAGATTTATGAGATTTCTCAAAAATTCATTCCAATTTAGAATTAGATTATAAGTTTCTATTCTTAGAATTCAGCAACCTATAATTTTGGACCCTCTCAGTTCAAACCCTAAGTCCCATTCATAGGAGTGTCAAAAGATTATAAATTTGTGGCTTTAGGAACTAGACTCAATTTGAGAAATTTCTATGTATGAAAATCTATGAACCTGCTTTAGAATTTGTGCCACTTTGATATAAAATTTTTGATTGTGTGCGTAGAAATCTACAACCTGCAAAACTGCATAACCCTGTTCTTTCATCAATTCCCATTAGTAAGATTGTCAAAAAATTATAAAACTTATATATTTGAAAACTAGATTCAATAAGGAAAACATCTACATTTGACAATTTTAAAATCAAATCCTAGATTGATAGCAAATTTTTCTAGAAAGCTAGTCACTACACCTTAAAAATTCTGCTAAAATCTTAGTCGCGCAGTCCCTAGAAATCAGTCAATTCTTAATCCTAGGAATATCCAAGAATTTTGAATTTTGGATTGTTGGAATCTCTACTCATTGAGGATTCGATCCTACTTTGAAAAACATGAAAATGCTTCACTAGGATATCTATTTTTGAGCATCAATCTAGACTAAAATATAACTACTACATATCAAAGGATTAAAAAAATAATAAAGAGCTTGTTGTGATCATGCATGACCACTAGGTCGAAGCAAAATACCATCTCAAATCCTTACAACTAGATAGTAAGATGGATCTTAACCAAATGGTTGCAACCCTTCAAGCCCTTACTAAAAAATTGATAATCTAATTGGCATATGTCAAGAGTATGGATTAAGGCCAGAAAACTTGGAAGAAAATCAAGCTAATAATAACCAGATTAGGAATACCCCACTTAGACCTATGATACAGTCAACCAAGAAGGCCATTAAAGAAAAAAAGTCATAGGACAGACTTTCCAAAAAATCAGTTCTAAAATTCAATGCTTTTTATGCAATGTACTAGACCATACTGCTAGTCAATGCCCATCTATATCATATTTATAGGGATGTCTAAAAATGAAAATTCTAAAAATGATCTTGAAAAGGAAGTTTATATAGCGAATCCAGAATTAGCTGACATCTATGATAACTATGACACTATCTAGATTAATATTACACCTGAGGAACAACTAGAACTAGAAGAAGATAGATTTGTATTGAACAAACCCAAAGAGACTAAAGATGGAAACAAGACTGTTGTTCTTCATACCTTAGTTAGTCAAGATGATAAAATATGCAAGGAAAACATCGATAATGGTAGTTGCATTGATACCATCTCCCCTGATATCATTTTACACCTAGATTTAGCTTTTGCAAACCACTTAAGTCTATATAATATGGCCTGGATAAGTACTCCATCTATCGCTCTTAAGCATAGGTTTTTATTGAACCATGTCCATCCCAAAGAGTTCTATGTGTGGTCCAAGTCCTTAGATTTTAGAGGCATTATCTACTTTCACTAGAATTTATCCTTTATTCAGACCATAAGACCTTTAGGTTTTTCAATTTACAAAAGAATTTAAGTCCAAATCTTGGAAAGTAGATTGAGTTCCCTCAGGCATATACCTTCGTTATAAGGTATGAAGTGGATGTACATACCAAAGCTACTAATGTACTCTTTTATATGGTAGACCTCTTATCAGTAGTATGCATAAAAATTATGGGCTTTAATAGTAAAAAAAGGAATATGATGAATCCCCGGATTTTAAAAAATAATAATATAATAATAATAATAATAATATTGTACACCTCATCATGCATGCCAGAGTATTAGAGTCAGCATCATCCTTTGTAGAGAATATTAGGAGTTTGCATAAAGAGATCAGTAATAAAATTAATATAGGTAATCAAATAAATATTATCAAATTCTCACCAACAAGTGAAGGATTTTTCTAAGGATGATTACATCATGATTAGGGTGAGACCTGAGTGGTTTCCATCAAAAACCATTTGGAAGCTATATGTCTGAGAAATAGACCTATTTAAGATTTTAAAGAAAGTTGGACTTAATGCATATGTTAATGAACTACCATTTGGCTATGGGCTTAATTCAACTTTTAATGTATCAAATCTAATTTAATATAAAGAACTAGCCTTGATATCCAATGATCTGTTTGACACTGTACCATCCTTTGTGAGTGACCCTCCCTCTGAGTGTCCATAAGCCCAATTAAGAGAGCAGCATGATGAGATCGATTGCATCCTAAATGAGCATATCAAGTTCACTAGGAGTTGAGACTATCATGGCTATTTGGTTCGTTGATGAGGCATGCCGGAGTCAGAGAATTCTTAGATTGTCCAAGACTTCTAGAGCAGTATGGAGACTGGCTTGATGGAGTCGAGTTTTCCCCACCCCAAGAGAATGATGAGGACATTGACTAGTACGGATTTTGATGCATGCCCAACATTTTTGGGGTAGATGTATTTATTTTTTTACCTGGATATATGGGGATTGGATTTATTTTTATTTATTTTTCTTGTATCCAGCTCATGCACAGATCTTAGAACATGGAACTAGATTAGTTTGTTTATTTTAAAATTTGTTTTAGATTAGTCTACTTTTTTATATTAGCCTGGAGTATTAGAATTTTAGTTGAGTTGTTCTCCAGCTTGTTGGAGACTAGAATCTATTTAAAGAGGTCTTGTAATTAGAAAAAAATCATCAAAAAATTAAGAAAAATATTTTTTGGTTTTTCTCGACTCCCTTCTCTCCCGTGTTCTCTTTCTTTTTTCTTCTTCTTCTTCCCTTATTCTTCTTCCTCTATTTCTACTTTCCCTCTTCTTCTTCTTCTCTCTTTTATTCTTCTTCCCCTGCTACCCTAACTCTTGAAATCCAAATCCCTGCTTCTCTAAGTCTCCTAACAACCCCAAGTCCTCAAACCACCCTCTTCAGTCATATTAGCCGATTCACCACTACCCAACTAACCCCAATCCCTCTACCACTGTCAACCTCCGCACACCCAACATCCCAGCCCATACAAACCCACTGATCCTATTTTACATCTGATCCCAATGACTGCCCCTCTCCATTGAACAACCACCACCTCCAGCCACCAACATCTAGCACCATCGACCTCCAATCTCACCATAAATCATAGAGGCTCTTCTCCCGCCATCCATCATCCTCCACCACCATTCGAAATGTCATCCAACCTTCTCCTCTGCCACAGTTGACCCAACACTTGCGACCACCTTCTTCCTCCCATCTAGAGAGCCTCACAACCGATCCCCATCCTCCATCCAAGAAAAAACCACCAGATCGAGTGTCCCATGCCATCAGTCGACAATGTGCCGATTGTGGCATCTCTTGTAACCACTGTATCACCAACCAAAACTAGAAGTCTCCCATGCCGTGCCGACTATGGCATCTCCTGCAGCCACCATGCCAGCCAACCAAAATTAGAAAACTCCCATGTCATGCTAACTGTGGCATCTCCATCGAGTCACTGCCAGCCATTCCATCCTCGAACCTAGCACCACCTCCTTCGAGCCTGGCTGGCCTCTCCACCTCCGATCCTCTTGCACAAATGTGAAAGCACTATGGCATCTCCATCGAGTCACGGCTAGCCATTCCATCCTCAAACCTAGCACCACCTCCTCTGAGCCTGGCTAGCCTCTCCACCTCTGATCCTCCTGCACAAATGTGAAAGCACCCAAGGAGCTTTGGCACGATCATGAAAGCAATTCCTATACCATTGCCAACTTTTGTTATTGGGAAAATTTTGGGTGGGTGAATCTTTAAATTGGGTTGTGCATATCGCCCCTTCCTCGAGTTCCTCTATATCTCCAATCTCATCAGAAGTCCCCCAGTTCCAGTGAGCCTCATCCAAAGCTAGCCATCCCTTGTTCCACCAAGCCTTTGGTAGCATAATTATGAAGCAACCTTGCATGAATCTCAAAGCAAAGCCTAGGCCTTCTATCAACTTCACCATTTCTTACCTCCTGGATTGATTTGGGATGATTGATTTTTTTAATTTTTTAATTTATTTTTTGCCTTATTTGACTATCTCGTGATTTTGGTTGATCCAGGTTTGAAGACTTCTCGCTTGATTCGTCTGCGAGATCATAGCCATCTACCTCGGCAACCTCTAAATTAATCTCCCTCTCCCAGGACTCTATGATGCTTCATTGTGCTTGGTGAGACCTCTTTATTGTTCATATTAGAATTTAAAATTTATTACTGGAGTTTTTATTAATTTTCTTATCTTTAATCTAATTGGATCCAAATTAATTAAATTGAATAAACCTAGCCTAGCAATCATTCCTTAGTGATTAACGATCCTGTCTCTTGAAGTCTTTGACTGTGCATGCCGATCAGGTCATTTCCTATATTGGATCTTAATCTTGATCAGTTCAATTAGCTTAATTCTTGCTTGATTTTGATATATGCTTTTGTTTATTCTAATTACTTACTTAATTTTGTTCACTAATTTTAATAGTGGATCTTTAGATCTAGGATAGAGAACTCGTCCTACATTAGTAATGAACCAGCTCAATCCATTGATAAGGGGGTACACTAAGAGGGATAACCATTAACAACCTGCTCCTCAGTCATACTTGCCAATTTATATTTCATCTTTAATTGTGCTTTATATTCTTTCTATTTCTAGTTGAGAGACTTTAATACAAAACTATGAGAGGATGGAGGGAGTACAAACTTGGTCTACAACCAAAATAAATGTTAACTCAAATAAATATTAGAAATAGCATAATAATTAAAAATTAATAATAATGGCCTTCAAAAGCTAAGCTACCAATTAAATGCAAACACAAACCAATGGCCATTACACTCATTTTTATGATTTGGACCCCCAAAAATTTTGGTTCATATGTGAGTTGAGTTAGCTTATGGATGAAACCATTTGTTGCCCAATTCAAAATATGGTTGACTTAAATGGTATGTTATTAGGTCAGGCAATGGTTGGCTCATCTCATTGCTTGCCTAAGGATTTGAGCATTGACCTCTTCCCCTTGAAAAAAAGGCCAATCAATTAAGTAAGCAATTGTTTGATTCTCTATCTCTCTAATTTCAAATTTTATAGTTGTTTCTTGTTCTCATGATCACTTGCCTGTTATTATCTCCACTCCCTTCACTCAATCCTCTCCTCAACTAATCATCCTATCCTATCCTGCTACACTATGGCATCTGTAGGAGCCCTTGGCATCCTGGAGCTTCTTTCCTTATTGGTGAACATTGAGAAAATGGACAAATAAATAAATAGTACTAGTTTGCAAGCTTAAATTGTGCCACAAACAGTAGTTTCATGAAGCAAGCTCTTAAAATACAATAAATAAGAGCCTAGTTTGGTAACTTAAGTTGTCCTAATGCTAACATACAATTTTGATGAGTAGTCACAGTATGCCAAATTGGTGCATCACCTCTTTGGTTTCATAGCATATGCAAATGCCTGGACTTATGTGCATGAACATGCAATATTGTGCATGGTATGTATGCACAGTCTCAAATGTACATATAAGACATGCACATGCACATAGACATACAACATAGATATGTATGCATAATGTATAGATATAGATATAGAGATGCACATGCACACACATGCAATAGATACACATTATACATATATATTTAGATATGCAAGAATTGTTTGTCTTCTTTTAGTTTGCTAAGTTTTTTATTCGATCTTATATCCTTTGGATCTTGTTTAACTCTAATGTATGACTAATAAGGATTAATTAATGCCATGAGAAACCATTTGCTAGGACAGGTACCATCCCATTAGCAACAAACAACATGTATGAAGAACTCTCAATTAGTAAATATTTATTGGAGCCCTCCAAAAATGATGTCATTCATAAATTAAGTCAAGAAATTCTCCAAGAGTACTAGAATAAGTATCAGGTTCATACCACAGTTTTGATAATAGCATCAATAACTGACATAGTAAAGGAATTCTAAATTTTTTATCATTTTTTATATGCATAAACTTGTCTTCTAAAACCAAATTTGCTAACTCTTTTAAGATGCCTTATAAAGCAACTGCCAAACAAGTAAGAAGAGTATATTAAGATGAAAATAAATGACAAATCAAAGAAAACTACAAGAATAGAGTAAAGTTACTTATCTTTTATTTAATAAAGGAGTGTAACAATATATCTCTACCTTGAAGAAACAAAATCAATGGCTTTTAAATATAAGAGATGGATCTATAAAAAGCAAAATATAAATAGAAGAGATTCAATTTTTTACCTGCACAATTCGTAAAAGCTTAACTTTGTAGGTTGGAATCATGTCGTTTTATTTTGAATAACTCAGGGGACATAGCTGATGCCTCTGTGCAACTGTCCCTAAAAATGAAGTTAATAAGTTGGCAGTTTTTTTAATTGGTTACCCTAGTTTATTGCACTCAACTACTATCCTCTCACTCTTATGCATCTGCCACACATCTGTTACTACTGTAGGCCCTCATCTAGGTCTAACCCTCCTAGATCCATCTATAAAAAATATATAAAAAAAATATAGTAAGAAGTATAATAAAAATTTATCAAATCAAATAAAAAATAAATTACCTTAAATGTGTAGCCTATCATTTGCATCATTGATGGGAGGATCATGCTACCCTGAGGAGATAGACCAGCATTAGACTAGTATGGGGAAGGACTAGCCTCGGCTTACTATGCTAAAGAAGAAGGACCGACCTCGGCCTGCTGTGCTAAAGAAGAAGGACCGGCCTTAGCTTGTTGTGTTGAAGAAGGACCAGCCTCAGCTTGCTGTGCTGAAAAAGAACCAGCCTCATCCTATTGTGCTAAGAAGTATTGACCTCTATCGTGAATGTTGGAATTGCACACCAGCAAATCATCACAAGCGACACATAATGCCACCTAGCATTTATGTCAATAAAAGTCAAAATTAGTAGACATAAATATTAATTTAACATAATAATTACTATAAATTACATATAATGTAAATATTTATTACCAATAACAATCAAGCAATAGTATCTCCATATTCCATCCTAATCAAAGATACTATAGCATTTACATCATCAGTTGGTACAAAATTATATGGCATAGAATGTATATAAGTATCATCACATTATAATTTTCTAGCTGCTTTCCCAAATCATATGTCCCTAAGTTTCATTTTGATGATAGTAGCCCAATCTTTATCTTTTGCATCTTGTAAAAAAAATAATTGATGAGCTTGAGATGAAAAAAATAAATGGATCATTCTTCAATAAGACACCAGTATGTATCAACCTTGAAAAATTTACAAGTATAAATCCATTTGCATCTTATTTTAAATCCCTTGATGAGTTTATGTCTACCCAATTACATCTAAATAATATTACTTTAAACATTCTATGATAATCCAACTCATAAATATTTTTAAGCACACTATAATAGGTTTTTCCATCTACTTCCACCATAACACCATTATTCTATGTTTTTCTAACTTTTTTAAATTTTTAGTATAAAATTTAAAATCATTGATTACAAAACCATAATATCTATTCACAAGTTTGTTAGGTCCTCGAGCCGGGGCTATTAATTCATTTGAAAAATTTTTCTCCATCATCATTGATACCTAAAAAAAAAAGAAATGTTGATGAGTTATTCAATGTTAAATGTATCCAAATCAATATATCCTTTAGATATATATCAAACCTTTTTTTGAAAGCCATGTAGGAAATAACTTGACTAATCATCACTGCTCAATCCTTGAATTAGGATGAGATCTATGATTGGCTTGTCATTGAGACATTAAAAAAATACTTCATAAATATAAATTATTCATTTAGAACATTATATAAGATCCGATATTTAAACTTATAATGCCTTAAATATACTAACCTATGATAGTTAAATATTATGTCACTATAAAGTAATACATAATAATGTGCTTGTGCTATGGATTTGTGATCAAGTATAATACTTTCAATTTTTTCTATGATTCTTCTAGCAATTAAAAACTTATACAATTATGCATTGTCTACAAAATCACTATGCCATTGAGGTCTGTTAAATACAATCATTATTCCTTGAAGATTTCCTGAACAAAATATCTAATACTCTTTAGCAATATATCCTACAGCAATCAAGCTCTCGGGATAGGCTCTATTTTGTATATAATCTTTCAATCATACAAGATATCTTCAAGAATTAAACATTTATTTAAATATTATTATGATGCTGCTTCTAATAAAATTATTTAAAAATTTAAAATTTATAATGATACCTCTTAATAGGATACATCCATTTATAGTATACCAGTCCACCAAGCTTAACTTCTAAAACTAAGTAAATGAGTTGATATACCATAATGATAAAAAATCCATGAGAAAAAATCTTCTTCATTTAGCAAAGTGTAAGCATAACATCAGACTTTTACTGATTAAGAACCCAAGGATCAATAACTTTTGAACATAAGACCTTAAAGAATGATCATAATCAAAGTACAATTGTAAGAATTTGTTTAGGCACCGAGATCTTAAAGCTAGTGGAAAGATATCTTACATCAACATGTGATCATCATGATTTTTAATATTAAAAAGTTTTCAATCTTTTAGATATATACATTGTAAAATATTTGATGCATATCTATCACTACCTTAACAATTTTAAAAACTATCAGAAAATGATCCTTTTCTTGAGCAAACATTGTAAATATGCAGGAGGCAAATAAATTCTGTCATTAGCAAGCAATTTGGAATGAAGCTCCTATTGGATATCCAATTCTTTTAAATCAAGTCATGCCTTATATTATATTTGGTCTTTCTATCAAGGTTCAATAATGTTCCAAGAAGATTATCACAAATATTTTTCTCTATGTGCATGACATCAAGACTATACTGAATAAGATTATATTTTCAATAAGGTAAATCAAAGAAGATACTTATTTTTTTCATAAATATTTGCTAGACTGATGTGTAGATGCTATCTGTATATCTTTTTCATTTTTGTTTTTTTAAAAAAATTATTAAAATCTTCAAACATCTCTACATCTATAGTACTAGTATTGACTTCCTTTGATAATATTTCTTGATCATCCCTTCCTCCTTTTTTAAAAAACTTCAAGAATTTACCATATATGTAATTGATGCCATCCATTTTTCTATGAATATTAGTTTCAGAAGGTGGAATAGGGACACATCCTGATTCTATAGTACCATCGAAAAAATCTTTCTAAAATCAAAATGGATGATTTGCTTCTAACAATCGATGATGTCCCTTGTAATAAAATTTTCTTCCATGTTTTAACTAAATTGAATATGTTGAGTCTCCATAATAAGGATATGCAATCCACCCCTTTATACTCCAGCAAAACAAATTGGTATATGCTACAAAATTATTATAGACCATAATAAAGCTACCCATGGTTTAAATATTTGACCATTAGAAGCATCAATTGCATCAACACCCTCTCATAAATTATTTCAATTTCTTTATTAAAGATTGTAAAAAAAATATCAATATCACATAGAATAATCATTGACAAGATAAGTGAGGATTGTTTCATGCACATCCATTATGATAAATTATATGGTATTAGAATAACTGACCAAGTACTATAGGTAGAACTCAGAGTCCAAAATGGATTAAAGCTATCTGAAGCTAAACCTAACCTAACACTACGAATATCAAAGGTAAAATTAGAATGCCTAGCATCAAATACTTTCCATGTTCTACCTGATGCTTTAATATTCCATCCTTCATATGCTTTTCATCATGCCATCTCATTAATGAAGCTATTTTTGATGGTGCATAAAGCCTTCTCAATCTAAAAATAAGAGAAAAGTAATGCAATACCTTTGCCAGTTTCTTTATATTTTGCATTGCATCTACTCCATTCAATACATCATCCTCATCTTCTTTATAGGCCGCACATTATGAAGATCCACATACATTCATGGCTCTCGATTAGCATTTTCATCCTGATATAATATATAATCTTTCGGATAACTATGAATCTTTTCATATTCAAGATTCAATTCCTTTACAATTTTCTTGGCTTCATAATAAAAGCATGGTAAACTAGTGCCTTTTGGAAATGTATCCTTTAATAACTTGAGCAGCATGGTAAAATACTTGCCAGACCATCCATTCATATATTTATATAAAATAAATGCATAAGAAAAGAAATCTTAAAAAATCTCATATAGCCTAGATATAATTGTTCATCAGCATCGTTCATTAAATTATGATACCAAGCTGACTCACCAGTAGATGGCTGTATATGCTCCTCAACATGTACTCCTTAACATGCATATGTTCTATAAATATAGAATCCTCAAATATTCTAGCAGCTTCATGTATACTACTGGAATCTTCTAAGTTTTGAATATCATGTCCAAAAGCATCTATGATCAAACCTCTTATATCATCATCTCCTACAGTAATCTCTTGCGTATTAGTGGATTCAAGATCAGTTAAGGGTTGATTACTTGATGATGGTGACAAATTTCTCATGAAAAACCCGTTCAATATAACCTCTTATAAAACCATTCCATACTAAATATTCTTCAATAGTTTGTGGATCTAGAGAAGAACTATTAATACATTTTCAACATGGACATAAAATCTTTCTATTTAAACTACTTTTATCCATACCAAATTTAATGAAATCATAAACTTCATCTAAATATTCTTTAGTATTTCTTAGTTTATTTATCCAACTTTTTTCCATTGTAGAATAAAATGAATGAACTTGAAAGTTATCTAAAAGTAAGAAAAATTATACAGTCAATATTAATGCAACGAGTAAAAATATTAAAAATTATAACACTCACAAATTGATAAGAAATTATCCAATATATAATTACAAATATGTATGCTATATATCTCTCTTAAAACCAGAGCAAGCATAGAAGGAGAAGCCAAAATTTACCTGATTTGAGAATAATATGAGATTATATCTTAAACCCGATACAAATATGCAGAGTATAAAATAACTTACATAATAAATACATTCTATCACCAACTAATAGATAAAGATAGATCATATCCCATTTAAAAATTGCATGAACTCTATAGGTCATAAGTAATCAAACGATATGCAATAAGGGCTGAAAGAAATTTTGGCAACATTTCCCTTTAGTTCTCCCTACATGAAGATATGTAAGGAAAACTAAAAGAAAATGCTATCCCAAATTTATCTCAAACCCTACGCATACTGTTTGATTACTATACTTATCTATAAAATTATTTATAATTTTCAAATTAGATAATTAATTGATCAATATATATAATTTTTTTACCAATACAAAAAATATAAATGTACGGATGCTATAGAATATGTATATTAATTAATTAATAAGTCTGTGATTTTATGCAATGCAAGTTTCATAAAAATATTGATAAAGCTATAGTGTATTATTGATCAATTGTTGGAATGTAAAGGACTAATGCATATAATTACACAAACATCTCAGTAGTGGAAATGATGTGGATCCATGGCAAAGCTATACATGGTATTAAAATGAGAGATTCGCAATAACTACTAATAAAATGGCATTAGCATTGTAGTATGGGAATGTAAAATAAAGAATTGATGAGTCCTTGATGGGGAAGGGGGCTGGATTTGTGTTTATGGGTTAGAAAAAGAGAAAAATACTTCTGAATAGAAAATTTACACAAACTCTAATACATATCACCCAAAAGAAAATTACAGCTCAATAAACTAATAGTACATAGTTACATTTATACCAAGAAGAGCATCTGCATAACCACACTTTGATATTATCATTTATTTTATTGATCAAATGATGGCCTCACTTTTCTCTGGTTCCATCTACTGCTACATGACTTCTTAGGTAAATTAAAATATTTGTTACTAAGGATGGAGCAACTTAACACTTGAGCTTTTGAATGCATCGTCTCTTAAGATTCAATGCACTCCATTGTACACCTTCGTATATTATTTTACTTGTCTTAAGAACGTACTCATTTAGGTCATGATCAAGCTAGGCTACAATATCTTATGTTTATAATAAGGAAGAACATATAACAAATAAAAGTCAATAACAGATCTTTCCACCATTACATCTAAGATATGGATGCAAAAAGCCCATCTCAATGAACAAACACAAACCATATGAAAATCCAACCATTACATCTAAGTTCCTTAAAACTCTAAGAAACATTAATGTTCATCCTATGTCCCTTGGATGACCTTTATGTTTTCCTCATCTTCATTTTATTCTTAGAAGTATTCTAAAGACATTAGAATCACACCCTATAAGTGCATCTTTTTTTACACCTACAAACTCATCTCAATAAATCATTCCCATACCTAAGCTTGAGGAACCCTAACTCCATAATTGCTTTCAAATTCTTTATCTTTTCCCTATAAAAATCTTCCCTAAGGCTATATATTTTTTTAATTTAATATGAAGCTAAAGGGAAGGATAACTTAGATGAGACCTACATTATTTCTTATGTATTAATGACAAAGTAATGGGCTTAACCACATGGATTTTTTTATGGGATGAAAACAATAGTAGCAATAACAGCGACAAGTAGGAGAAAGTGTCACAAAATGAAAGATAAGCAAGAGGATGATACTTAATAGATGCAAAATTGATGAAATGTATGCTTGCAAATCACATACCAAGCTAAAGCCCAAAGTAAACCTGCTTGTTTAAGTGCATAACTATTTATATTCCTATGCAAGGAATAAAAAAGAAAAAATGGGAGGAAAAAAAAGAACACAGTGTCAGAATAAAGCACATGAAATTACCATATAGTAAAACGAAGAATAAATGCTGCAACCATATTTTATGTAGTTTCCAAATATGCAGCAATTGATTCACCTCCAACCAAAAACTAAAATGACTTAATATAAATATCATCAAAACAACTGATAAAAAGTTAAGACCTTTTTCAAAGCAAATATTTGTAGAGAATCCTAGGTACTGATACCACTTGTTGTGAATCCCGGATCAACACCTAATTGCGGAAGCACCGTGAGAGAGACCCTGACGTGATGATGGCAACCTTCTTGATTCACAAAGAAGCAGGAGAATATATAGAAGGGATTAGTAGAAAAGAGATTGTATTATTATCTTTGGAGAAGATCTTGATACAGGACACAAGACACCATCCTCCTCTCTGAAACCCAGGAAGAAACTCCCAAATCTGCAGACTCCCTCATGCACGGTTCCCTTCTCCAAGCCCGTGGAACACCCTCCATGTCCAAGCCCTTCTTCTGCATGATGTAACCCTCATGCTGATTTCTCTCTCACACCCCTTTAAATCGATGCCCCCTCTATATAATCACATGGACAGTTTGGGGCTTCCTAAGTTGGTTGCAACCAACCAACTAATTCTTGAACTTAAACCCCATAACCCATAAACCGAGTTATGTTACAGTCTCTCAAAAACTTTTATCTAAGTCACATGAGATAAAACTGAAACTTAGAGCATCCCTGGAACACCTTCAGGAAATTCCTGGAATACATCCAGGACTCACTTGGGACACACCCCTAAGCCTCAAGGATCCTCGAACATCCCTACCATGGCCTCCAAAGTCTCTCCAAGGCTTGGGAGTACCACAAAATCCCTACAATCTCTACCTTGGTGCCCCCAAGCCTTAACAAACCCGGTAATGTCCTCCTGCACAATCCCGCTATAACTATGTATCTTGATAGCCTCTTGTGCAGATCTCCTTGCCTCTACCAACACCCTTCAACTGCTGCATGCCCTTGGAGGCCTTTGAGATGACTGCCTCCATAGCTAAAAATCCTTGCTTGTAACCTAGCACCACCATTGTAGCCTTCCTTCTACCTGGCAGCTGCATCAGTTTTTTCTTGGACTTTCTTGGAGAGATCCTAGCAAACCTGAATCGACACTTACTATAATTGAAGCTCTACCTGACACCATCTCCTTAGAGCCATGCCTGACTACTTGTGCATACTGCTCTACCTGCCTTGGTGCACCCCTGGCGCTGGTGCTGGGATGTGACTCCTCCCCATGCACCCTTCTACTCTGACCTCATGTTGAAACCTACTCCATCCATGAAGCCACCTCTCCCTGGTTCTCTACCTAAAACTGAAGTCCACCTGATGCCACAGAATAAAACCCTGAGGCCAGCAACTCAACACTGCCCTGCTGAGCATGCACCTGAACCTCGTACCCAATCACTGCCTCCTCAGACCCTACGCATTTCATGGACCCCTCTGAGACCATTTCAGATACACTGCCTCCTGCAAGCTCCTCTAAAACCAAGAGCTCATTCGACTCTTCCTTTGACCCAGCGATTGAACCTGAGGAATCTAGACTTTCCTTTTCTCCATCCTTGCACTTCTTCCTAAGCAGACACTCCTGCTTAAAGTACCCTGCTATACCATCCTGTAGAACCTGCCCACCATGCTGCCTTTCCTGGACTATACCCGTCCCACCTGTTCATCTTTCTTCTTCCATTTTCTTGGCCTCTCTAACATAGCCAAACCCTTTTGGAAGACCTCCCTCTTCGTCATCCATTCTCGCTGCTCATTGGACCTTATCACTGATATGATCTCCTCATACACCAGTGTCTCCTTACCATACAGTAGTGTAGGCACCAACAGATCGAAGCTCCTAGGTAGTGAACATTAAAGTAGCAAACTTTTATCTTCCTCTTCAAAATCTACCCCAATGTTGAGCAAATCCATGCTCATCTAGTCGAACCACTGAATGTGTCCCACAACATCCTCACCCTCTTACATCTGAAGGCTGTACAGTTGCTTCTTCAGCACCAACTTGTTGCACATATTCTTTTCCATGTACATGGTGTGCAACCTTGACCACAATCCCTTGGGTGTCTTCTCCTCTAACACGCCATACAAAACTTCATCCGCCAGATAAGTCCTAATCGTGGCACATGCCCTTTTCTCCAAGGATATCCACTCCTTGTCATTCATACCCCCTGGCCTATCTTCCAAAGCCAAATCTAATACCATATGAACCAGCAAGTCTTCTACCTTAACCTTCCACATGATGAAACTCCCTTTCCCATCAAAATTCTCCACACCAATCTTCACCCCGCTGCCTTCCATGATCCAAAACAATCATAAATGAAAGATTAACAAAAGCCTTGAAGAAGATACCTGATATAAAGAGGGTGTAGATAGCAGCCCCAGATCTTATTTTCCTCTCAAAACCTTGAGAAAACCCTAGATCTGAACCCTTCTCCAAAATCCTGGAGAAACCTGATCCAAAAAATGCATTGATCAAGAACACCTTAATGGGATCCTAGGATAGAAAACTCCTCTTCCATGCTCAAACCTGCTCTGATACCACTTGTAGAGAATCCTAGGTACTGATACCACTTGTTATGAATTCTGAATCAGCACCTAACCATGGAAGCACCGTGAGAGAGACCCTGACGTGATGATGGCAACCTTCTTGATTCACAAAGAAGTAAGAGAATATATAGAAGAGATTAGAAGAAAAGAGATTGTATTATTATCCTTGAAGAAGATCTTGATACAGACATAAGACACCAGCATCCTCTCTGAAACCCAGGAAGAAACTTCCAAACCTGTGGACTCCCTCACGCACGGTTCCCTTCTCCAAGCCTGTGGAACACCCTCCATGTCCAAGCCCTTCTTCCATGTGATGTAACCCTCATGCTGATTTCTCTCTCACACCCCTCTAAACCGACGCCCCCTCTATATAATCACATAGGCGGTTTGGGACTTTTTAAGTTGGTTCCAACCAACCAACTAATTCTTGGACTTAAACCCCATAACCCACAAACCTAGTTATGTTACAGTCTCTCAAAAACTCCCCCTAAGTCACATGAGATAAAGCTGAAACTTAGAGCATCCCTGAAACACCTCCAGGAAACCCCTGGAATATATCCAAGACCCGCTTGGGACACGCCCCCAAGCCCCAGGGATCCTCGAATATCCCTGCCATGTCCTTCCAAGTCTCTCCAAGGCTTGAGAGCACCACAAAATCCCTACAATCTTCACCTTGGTGCCCTTAAGCCTTGGCAAACCTAGCAATGTCCTCTTGCACAATCTTGTTGTAACTGCGTGTCTTGACAGCCTCTTGTACGGATCTCCTTACCTCTACCAACACCCTTCAGTTGAGCGCACCCTTGGAGGCCTTTGGGATGACCGCCTCCACAGCTGAAAATCCTTGCTTGTACCTAGCACCATTATTGTAGCCTTCCTTCTGCCTGGCAGCTGCATCAGTCTTTCCTTGGACTTCCTTGGAGAGAACCCAGCGAACCTGAACCGGCACTCGCTACAATTTGACCACCATAAAAACCAATAGAAGCATGAATCTATGTTCATGTTATTAACTATCATAATGCATAATCTCACCCAAACCCCACAAATATATTGTCATTATGAAAATGGAAAAAAATAATTTGGAAAATAAAAGCTTGTACACAAATCAATGAAAGAATTAACAAAATACAATTTACAACAATTGTATTTGAGACACTACTCAAACACTTTAGCATGCCACACAATACTGTAACATGAATACACTAACAGCAAAGGTTAATCTAAAGTTATTTGATCAGACATTTTGGCCTATAAAATAAATCAATTACAAAAGTGCAGTCCCAAACAAAAAACAGAAAATATACTCCCCTGAGTGGTGGCTACATGCAAGTGGATCATAAACAAATCTAGTAGGCATCATCCAAAGCTCATTTCATGATTCCATGCATTCATAGTCAACTTAACATAGATACACTATATAGATAGTTAATAAATGCTTTAGAAAAGGGGGAAACTTTAAACTATACGAGTGGATTTCAGCTAACCATAATCTATACGAAACATTTTGATATCCATATTATCTAGACAAGTTGTGAATGTTCCTTTTTATGATAGCAGTATTTGCAATTACTATAAATTAATCACAAAAATCTAGACCAGGAGGCATTTCTCATGAAGCCATAACAATGTGGACATAATCTCAAAATACATTGAATCATGTACCACACCTTTCTAAGTTCTTAAACTATCTCAACCTTGATAAAGAATCTGACTTTTCACACCCTAAAGTTGGGACTAGTGAATTTTACATTTTTGACAGTTTAAAATGGTTTAGTGAATAGAAGCAATGGAGCATGGTTTCCAAAATTAGATTTGCATTAGTTTTGGATGTGCTTATTTTGGTATGACTCCCGAAATTTTTGCCAGAGTTAATTTAAATATAAACTGAAAATCCACTATATAGAATATAATTTAACAAACAAGCTAATAGTATGTACTCAAAATTGTATGTAAATTGAATAGTATATAATTGATGATTCAACATGTAATTATGATTAATTAGTAAGATTAAAAATTTTTTTACATCCTTTAATAGTGGATATATTTTTGAGTTGCATGATTGCAATCTAAAATAGGACAATATAGAAAAAGAAAAAGTAACAAATCCATATTTTTCATAAACACTGCAAAACTTTTATACTTTCTTTAGAAATAGTTGGAAGACTCTGATCCATGAGAAGGTGATATTTTTTAATATCTTCTAACATAAGCAAAGAATTCTTACTGTTGAGAAGTTAAAGAAAAAAGAAACTAGGCAGAAGCAGACACTTGTGCTCTTTGTGAGTAGGAAGAAGAAAGTATCTATTGGAAATCTTGAAAAAAGTTAATCTTACTTGTGGACAAGTTTCCAAGAGTCCTTTGATACTTCCAAGGGTCATAGAATTAATGTTGTCTTGTTCTAAGAGTCCTTTGATACTTTCAAGGGTCATTGAATTAATGTTGTCTTGTTATTAGCAATGACTTTTAGGATACCTATAAAATTTACTTAGAATTCCTTCACATGTATGAAACCAAAGTGTCACTTTGAATAAATATGGCTTTTGGTAATTTGTGAAGGATAGGTGGAGGGTTATAAAATTTTCTATATAAGGAGATGTACTTAAACCATCTTGAATTAAGAGAGCTTTAAAAATTTCAATGAAATATTAAGTTTTCTTATCCTATTAGTTTTTACTCTCTTCCTCCTTGTATGAGAAATACTCTCTTTCCACTTGTTCTATTCTATCAAAGTAGCATCAAAGCATATCATGGCTACTGGAGCACTTCCCATTCCTCGTCTTGCCAACAATTATAAAAATTGGAGTATTCAAATAAAGGCCTTACTTGGTTCCCAAGATATTTGGGAGATTATAGAGAAATGATATGTTGAGCCCCAAGATGACAATAATCTCACAGCAAATCGAAGAACAACAATATCAGAGCTTCGAAAGAAGGACAAAAAGGCTCTCTTTTTCATCTATCAAGGCCTAGATGAGGCCGCATTTGAGAAGATTGCTAGTGCTACCAACTCCAAGCAAGCATGGGAGATTTTACAAAATTCTTACAAAGGTGTAGAAAAGGTAAAAAAGCTCGCCTCCAAACCTTAAGAGGTGAGTTCGAAGCTTTGCAAATGGAGTATAAAGTCGTACCAGACTATTTCACAAGGGTATTAACCATTGTGAACCAATTGAGGAGGAACGGTGAGACATTTGATAACAATTGGGTCGTAGAGAAAATTTTATGATCTTTATATCACAAATTTGATTATGTTGTGGTAGCTATTAAAGAGTCCAAAAACTTGGACACTATGATGGTGGATGAGCTTATGGGTTCACTTCAAGCTCATGAGCAAAGAATATTAAAGAGAAAACAAGAACCATTGAAACAAGTTTTACAAAGCCAGCTCTTCGTCAGTGATAACAAGGAAGAATCAAAGGGCAAAAGTAGTCAAAGAAGCTGCAGTCGTGGTTGAGGACGTGGTCATTTTAGTGGTCGAGGTGGAGTTTAAGGGCATGGAAGAAATCATGGTAACCACACAATATAGAGGAAGGAAACCAAACTCATGGAGGAAGAGGACAAAGAGGTAGAGGCCGAAGGTATGACAAGGATCAAGTTCAATGTTACAATTGTAACAAGTTTGGGCATTACTCTTTTGAGTACTACTCTAATCATTCTAATCAAGTTTATGAGAAAGCCATTTATGTCAAGAAAGAAGATGATGAAGATGACGTGCTACTACTAGCAGGAAAAGGAGGAGAAGCTATCAATCAAAATATGTGGTTTTTGAACTCTGGTGCAAGTAACCACATGACGGGGCATAAAGAAATCTTCATGGAGCTTGATGAATCGGTGAATGGCCATGTCCTATTTGGTGATGCTTCCAAGATAAAAGTGAAGGGCATTGGTAAGATACTTATTCAACTCAAAGATAGAAGTCAACAATTTATTTCCAATGTCTATTATGTGCCTGATATGAAAACCAACATTCTTAGTGTTGGACAACTTTTGGAGAAAAGGTTTGATATGCAACTGAAAGATGGAAGCTTTTATCTAAGGAAACATAATAAATTGATTGTTCATGTTCCTATGTCAAATAACCATATGTTTATGCTAAACATAAATCATGTTATTGCTAAATGCATAAGTGCATGTATGAAGGATGTTTCTTGGCTTTGGCATTTGTAGTTTGGACATGTCAACTTTGGTGCTCTAAAACTTCTTTCAAACAAGAGAATGGTAAAAGGGCTACCCTATATTGATGCTCCTAATAATATATGTGAGGGGTGTGTTTTTGGCAAATATCCAAGGAGGAGTTTTTCAAAGGAGTTTTATAACAAAGCAAAAACACCACTTCAACTTATCCATACCGATATTTGTGGACCAATCACTCCAAGATCATTTAGAGGTCGTTGTTATTTCCTAACTTTTATTGATGATTTCAGTAGGAAAACTTGGGTGTACCTCTTGAAGGACAAGTCAGAAGAATTTCAAGCTTTCAAAGAGTTTAAAGCTTTGGTGGAAAATCAAAGTGGCTATACCATCAAAGTACTGCGATCAGATCATGGAGGAGAATTCACATCCAAGGAGTTTGAAATTTTTTGTAAATCTCATGGTATTTGGAGATCCTTAACTGCACCATACTCATCCCAACAAAATGGAGTCATAGAAAGCAAAAATCGAACCATACTTGACATGGTTCGAAGCATGCTTAAAACAAAGATGCCAAAGGAGTTTTGGAGGGAAGCCGTAAATTGTGCTGTTTACTTGCTTAATAGATGCCCTATAAAAAAATTGGAAGAAATAACACCACAAGAGGCATGGAGTGGTTATAAGCTTGATATCTCACACTTGAAGGTATTTGGGTGCATAGCTTAGCACATAGTCCAGATCAAAGGAGAGGCAAGTTAGATGACAAAAGCTTGTCATGTATCTTCATCGACTATCATGCAAGATCTAAAGCCTACAAACTCTATGAACCAAAGGCTAAGAGAGTTATTATAAGCCAAGATATGAAGTTTCAAGAAGATGGTATATGGAATTGGAATACTAATATGGTGATGATACAAGATGAAGAGCAAATCAAGGAGCAAACAAGTGAGCTAACACCACCTTCATCTCCTACTTTATCAGAAGAAGATGGTTCAACATCACTAAAGACAAGAAGCATTCAAGATTTATATAAGGTGACGACTCCCCTAAATCTTATTTACCTTTTTGCTAATGAAATAATTTCTTTAGAAGATGCTTTCAAAGATGAGAAGTGGAGGAAAGCCATGAATGAAGAGATAAAAGCCATAGAAAAGAATGAGACATGGGAGCTAACTTCTTTACCAAGAGGAGTTGAACAAATTGGAGTAAAGTGGGTTTATAAAGTTAAGAAGAATGTGCAAGGTGAAGTAGAAAAATACAAAGCACGACTTGTGGCTAAAGCTTACAAGCAAAAGGCCGGGATTGACTATTGATGTGATGGGATCGTTGACATAAAATCCATGTCAGACCTTGTCAGATGCCACATCGAATGAAGCTGCCATGTCAGATTTTTTCCGAACTCCTTCGCCAGGCTGCGCTCCCTCCGGGTCGAGACGCCATGGTCGAAGTCGAGCTCCACCTCTCCTTCGCCAGGCTGCACTCACTCCGGGTCGAGATGCCATGGCCGAAGCCAAGCTCCGTCCCTCCTTCGCCAGGCTGTGCTCCCTTCGGGTCGAGATGCCATGGCTGAAGCCGAGCTCCGCCCCTTCTTTCGCCAGGCTGTGCTCCCTTCAGGTCGAGACGTCATGTCCAAAGCTGAGCTCCACCCCTTCTTTCGCCAGGCTATGCTTCCTTCGGGTCGAGACACCATGGCTGAAGTCGAGCTCCACCTCTCCTTCACCAAGCTGTGCTCCCTTCGGGTCGAGACGCCGTGGCCAAAGTTGAGCTCTGCCTCTCCTTCGCTAGGCTGCGCTCCCTTCGGGTCGAGACACCGTGGCCGAAGTTGAGCTCTGCCTCTCCTTCGCTAGGCTGCGCTCCCTTCGGGTCGAGACACCATGGTCGAAGTTAAGCTCTGCCTCTCCTTCGCTAGGCCGAAGTTGAGCTCTGCCTCCCCTTCGCCAGGCTACACTTCCTTCAGGTCGAGATGCCATGGTCGAAGTCGAGCTCTGCCTCTCCTTCGCCAGGCTACTCTCCCTTCGGGTCAAGACATCATGGCCGAAGTCGAGCTCCACCTCTCCTTCCCCAGGCTGTGCTCCCTTCAGGTTGAGATGCCGTGGCCAAAGTCGAGCTCCGCCCCTCCTTCGCCAGGCTGCACTCCCTTTGGGTCGAGATGCCATGGCCAAAGTTGAGCTCCGTCTCTCCTTCACCAGGCTACGCTCCCTTCGAGTTGAGACACCATGGCTGAAGTCGAGCTCTGCCTCTCCTTCGCCAGGCTATGCTCCCTTCGGGTTGAGACATCATGGCCGAAGTCGAGCTTCGCCCCTCCTTCGCCAGGCTGCACTCCCTTCAGGTCAAGACATCGTGGTTGAAGTCGAGCTCCGCCTCTCCTTCGCCAGGCTGCGCTCCCTTTGGGTCAAGATGCCATGGTCAAAGTCAAGCTCCGCCTCTCTTTTGCTAGGCTGCGGTCCCTTCGGGTCTAGACGCCTTGGTCAAAGTCGATCTCCGCCTCTTCTTCGACAGGCTGCGCTCCCTTCGGGTTGAGACACCGTGGCCAAAGTTAAGCTCCACCCCTCCTTTGCTAGGCTGCACTCCCTTCAAGTTGAGATGCCATGGCCGAAGTCGAGCTCCGCCTCTCTAGATCGGCTCCACCTCGGACGAAGAAGATCTACAGTCGAAGGACATCACCACTCTCCTTGGATGGCAGCCCGCCACCCAAGGACCGTGAAGAGATGCCTACTAGGCCGCGATGATGGTCCCAGCTACCACTTTGCCAAAATGGAAAGAATCCCCCGATCGAGGCTCTGCGCTTCCCACCAACCGTCTGCACCTTCCAAAAGAGAAAGTCAATCAGGAGATTCAAATCTAGGAGGCGGCGGCCCCTCGATCGAGGCCCTACTAAGTTACCCGAAAGGGAGCGACCGGAAAGAATGTCAGAGCAAATGGTAGGTTCCATGCCACAAATGAGGAAAGGCATCTCGTCCATGGCATGAAACACCACCGCATGTGCCTGTAAGCAAAGGGAGAATCCCGAGGTAAGCAGTGCGCAGCGATCCTAGCTAAAAGGGGTCCTTCGAGATTCAAACAAGGTAAGTCAATTCAAGTGAGGTCACAAACAGGCAAGAGGAGGGCAGCGCACAGGAAGACCACTGCTCTAGGCTACCGGAGACCCCCAGGAAGGGTCTTGATGGACACAGCCACTCAGCTCAGGCTCTCCTCTACTACCACTCCCACATTCTGCTCTTGACCCACTCATACTCTCTTATTTCACAAAGTTCTCCTAGCATGGAGTCCACCTTCGGGGCTCGACCGGGAGGATCTGTTCTCCTGGATTGCCATTGACTTGAGCATCGGAGTACCCCCACCAGGATCACCGACCCGGGTTTCCTCTGTTTTGTAGGTCAAAGCATCCGAGCAGGATCCTGAGCGACAGGAGCATGCTCCGAGGCTGACTTCAGCTACATGCCACGATGATCGGGCAGCAACAGATTGAAGTGATAGGAAGGGGGGGCAGGACGCATTCTGATCCAACCCAATCCCCTTACAAGCAGCCCACTGGGAGGATGGTAACGACGCGAGCAAGAGAAGTCTCTACCAGCCATGCGGGAGATCCCCTTTTTCGTGGGAACCCTCACAATCTAGAAAGTGAGCTTCCCGCTCCACCTTAACCACCTCCGATGGATGCTCAGCTGGTCGCACTCGCTCAGCAGATGTAGATTCTCACTGCAGTAGTGCATCAGCTATAGCACCAGCACCGGTCCTTGGCCACCTATTAGTAGAGAGGGACACCGTGGCCCAAGTCATCGCACCTCGCAATAGCCTACGGTCCTTCCAAGGAAGTTTTTCGCTGCCGCGAGCCACAATAGACCGCTAGGGAAGCCACAGGATCCCGGGAAGAGACATTGGACCAGGTTTACCGATCGGGAAAGCTGATCTTCGACCTATGAGCAGGATGCTGTCTAGCACCATCGAGGTCATAGGTGCAAGGCCTCCCATCGTGACCCCCCTCAGCAAGCACATTCACCTCCCCCGTCAGCCTCAGTGGAGGCATCAACCGATGAAGCCATCAGGCGCATGGCAGAGAAGCGCCTGGAGGAATAGGAGCGCAAGCTAGTGGAGCTATCTCGCCAGTTTGCCAATCTGTAGGGCTCCACCAGCGAGCCAGTGGGCTACGATGCCTATCCCACTTTCTCCTAAGAGATCTAAGAGGAATTGATTCTAGGTCGGTTCCGCATGCCGTAGGTGGATCCTTACGATGGGACCATCGACCCCCTGGACCACCTTGAGAGCTACAAGGCCCTAATGAGAGTTTAGGGTATGATCGATGCTCTCCTTTGCATCGCCTTTCTTGCCACTCTTCGGAAGGCAGCCCGGGTATGGTTTACTCGCCTTGAGCTGGAGAGCATCAGTTGTTTCGCTCAGCTGGAGTGGAATTTTGTGACCCATTTTGATGCCTGTCGGAAGGTGCCACGAGAGGTAGACATCCTCTTCTCCATCAGGCAACAGGACCATGAGCTCCTACGGGACTACGTGGCATGCATCAAGGTTGCTGCACTAGAGGTCTATAACCTTGATGAGCCTGTTGCTATGCTGGCACTGAAGAGAGGGCTCAGGACTTCCCGCCTGACCTACTCTCTGGACAAGAAACCCCCCAATACGTACTCCGAGCTCCTCCTCCGCATCCAGATGTACATCCATGCCGAGGAGGCGGATCGCACGAGGAGGGAGCTGGATGGGAAGCCGCTGTAGAAGCCAGCTCCTGGGGAGACATCTGAGATACGAAGCCCAAACCAGCCACATTGAACTTTCACCAGAGATCGAAGTTGAGGAGCGACCCCATCCCAAAGGAGAGATTCATACCTCTCCTTGCCCCAAGGATGAAGATCCTTATGGAGATCGAGGGTGAGCACTACTTGAAGCGCCCACCTCCACTGAAGCCGTCTAATGGTCGCGACAAGATGAAGTACTAACAGTTTTACCATGACCACGGCCATGACATCGAGGAATGCCAGCACCTCAAGAGGGAGATTGAAGACCTCATAAAGAGGGGCTACATCGGAAGGTTCATGGGGGGCAGGGCCCAGGTGAAACCTCAGGCGCTCGCTGCTCTCCCTCCAGTCCCTATAGTTGATAACCATCCTATCGAAAAGCTGGTGGGGATGATATGCTAGGGAGTCGAGCGCGCTTCCAAGAACGCTCAGGGGGGAGAAAGTTCTAAAAATGTACTTCCCTTTATAAGGGAGAGGGGGGTTGAAAATGAAAATATAAACAATGATGCTGTGGTCATCGAGATGATGCTCGCAAAGCATCATGTAAAATAGATTATGGTCGATAGTGGAGGTTCGACTGATATCCTTTTCTATGATACTTTTTCCAGGATGAATCTGTCCTCTACTCAGCTTAGACCTGTGCACACACCCCTCGTCGGTTTCATAGGAGACTCCGTAGGAGTCGAGGGGGAAATCACTCTCCCTGTTACTACCGGGATGCCACCTCGGCAGAGCACCGTCATGATAACCTTCATGGTTGTTAGGCTCCCCTCAGCCTACAACGTGATTCTTGGCCGACCCAGGCTCAACTTGCTCAATGCAGTCATTTCCACAAAGTGGCTATTGGTGCGGTTTCCTACTCCCTACGGTGTTGGAGAAATGAGGGGGGCACCTTAGCCAATCCAGCATTGTCTCCAAACCGTTCTTGGGGCCAAAGTCTCCGAGGATGACCCTAGCGCAAACGACCTCAACCAAAGGATGCAGGACCCCAGGGATAGCCCGGTCGAGCACCTGCTGTCGTATCCTCTCGGAACCAACCCGGCGAAGATGGTGCAGATTGGGGTGCAACTGCAAGAGGATGAGCGAGCCCACCTATTGGAGTTTCTTCGGGTGAATGTAGACATGTTTGCTTAGATGGTGGCCGATATGCCCGAGATTCCACCTGAAATCATCACTCACAAGCTGAGCATCAACCCGAAGTATCGCCCTGTTCAGTAGAAGAAAAGAAGTTTTCCCTTAGAGAGGCAACGGGCAATCAATGAGGAGGTGGACAAACTCCTCGCAGCTGGCTTTGTCTAAGAAGTATAATATTTGAGCTGGCTGGCTAATATGGTTATGGTCAAGAAAAATAATGGAAAGTGGAGGATCTGTGTGGACTACATCGACCTCAATAGAGCCTATCCAAAGGATAGCTTCCCTCTACCGAAGATCGACCATTTAGTGGATGCAACCTCGGGGCACTGCTTGCTCTCCTTCATGGATGCATTCTCCAGATACAACCAGATCCGGATGCATCCAGAGGACGAGGAGCACACTGCCTTCATCACCGATCGAGGGATGTACTGCTACCGGATGATACCGTTCAACTTGAAGAATGCTGGCGCCACATAGCAGTGGCTGGTCAATCGGGTCTTCAAGGACCAGATTGGCAGGAACATGCAGGTGTATGTGGACGACATGCTCGTCATGAGCAAGCCAAGGTCGGACCACGTCACCAACCTCGCGAAAGCCTTCCACAACCTTTGAGAGCACAAGATGAAGCTGAACCCAACAAAGTGTGCCTTTGGTATAGCAACAGGGAAGTTTCTTGGCTTCATGGTGACCCAAAGAGGAATCGAGGCAAACCCGGAGAAGGTCCAAGCGATCGTCGACATGGAGCATTCGACCTCGAAGAAGCAGGTCCAGCGCCTGACTGGTCAGATCACAGCATTGAGCCGGTTCATCTCGAGGTCGGCAGACCACTGTCTTCATTTCTTCAAGGCGTTGTGCAAAATACACAACTTCACCTGGACAGAGGAATGCAAAGAAGCCTTCGAAGAGCTTAAAGACTTCTTGGCATCACCACCACTGCTCTCCAGGTCGGAGGAGGGAGAGGAGCTCCTACTATACTTGGCAGTCACCTTGGGGGCAGTCAGCTCGGTTCTTGTCTACATGGATTAGGACGGATCCCAGAAGCTGGTGTACTATGCTAGCAAAATCCTTCGGGATGCGGAGATCAGGTACACCCAATCCGAAAAACTAATTTTTCTCTTATCATGTATGCCTAGCATCTCAGGCCGTACTTCCAAGCGCATCCGATCACGGTCCTGACGGACCAACCCTGAGGGCTGTGCTCAGTCACCCCAACACATCCGGATGTTTGGCCAAGTGGGCACTAAAGCTCAGCGAGTTTGACATTGTGTACTGGCCGAGGTCATCTCAGAAGGCCCAGGTGTTGGCCGACTTCCTGGTCGAGTGCATGGGACTTGCCGAGGAGCCAGAGCAGACTACCCCGGAGCATCAAATGGAGCCCGAAGCCGAGAAGGAGTCTTGGATCCTCCATATCGACGGTGCATCCAAAGTAGGCGGGAGTGGAGCAGGTCTTATCCTCACTAACAGTGACCGAATTGTAGCTAAATGTGCACTCCGCTTCAAGTTCATCGCTACAAACAATCAGGTAGAGTACGAGGCACTCCTTGTGGGCCTAAGGATCTCTCGCGAGCTGGGTGTGCAAAGCCTGAAGGTCTTCACCGACTCCCAACTGGTGGCTGGACAGGTCTCTGGAGAGTATGAAGCCAGATGATGCAGAACGAAAGCTCTGATACCAAAAATGATGCAGAACAAAGAACAAAGAAGCGTATACGGAAGTAAATCTGGATTAATTTCCTTTTTTTTTATATATTTCAGAAATTGGCTTTGACTCAAAGTAAAGCTAAACTAAGTTGAAGAAAACTAGGTAAGGATTGAAAGCACAATTTAGAAGAAACTAAATTATCAGAGTAGTTCAGAAGTAACGGATCGCTGGGGGTTGAGAAACTCCCAGACCTAGGGTTTCGCTCTAAACTTTCAACAGAACAGAAATAGAGAGGAGAGATGGTTTACTAACCAGACAGTGATCTTCTCAGAATTTGGGTGGAAGAACTCTCTCGAGCAGATTGTTGGATCTTCGGATTCGGCTATCTTCGCAATGGATCCTACAATACTGGTCTTGTGGTTTGGTCGGCTTCTCCTGGACTCAAGATCTGGGAAGAAGGAAAACAAGTGAGGGATTCAGAGACTCAGGGAAGGATTTACCAGTTCGAAGAACTTGAAGGTTGATGTCGCTGAGATCCGGATTCTCTTGAAGGCTGATTCAACTTCCACTGGAAAGAGCTTTGGATCTGAAGTACCCGGACTGTAACTGAATGCTGGTGGTCGGCCTGGACTTGGGGAGAGAGGCCGTGGGAGGTGGAATATGCTAGGGCTTAGTGGAAAGAGAAGGGTGATGGGCGGCTAGGGTTTGGGAGTGGAGTGGCTAACCTAGGGTTTGGGTTTTGGAGATCTCACACCTCCTCAAGGTTCCTGGGGAACCCGGATTTACTCCCTCATGGAGCTCAACACCTGGATGCAAGTGCGGAAGAGAGAAAACACAAAGTTTACTCATAAAAAAAATTTGGTATCATTCATCTCATCTTTTCAAGAGTTACATAGAGTTGAATATATAGACATAACAAAGAAATAAAATTTCATACACTTCCCATGTGGGACTAATAGGACTAACCCATACTTTAGGCATCAAATTCTCTTCCCAAGACTCCTTCCATGAGTGGGCAGCCCAAAAACTCCAAGAAAACTTGAAAATCAGCTCCAAATGGTAGGTTATGGGGGTGTCTCCTAGTATCTCTCCATGAATCAAGGATTTTCCCTTCATGGTTTGGCTCTTTTGGACACCTCCTAGTCTTGCTCCACAAGTTTAGGCTTCTTCCTTTCATGGCTTTGGCACTTTAGGAAACTTTTGGGTGCCTCCTTGATTTTCTCTTCAAGAAAAATTCTTGCCATCCTGGCTTGGGTTTATCTGGAAAGAAGTTGGCTCCTCCTTGGATTGAGGTATCTTGATGGATTTCTCCCCCAAGTGGCGCATGAAAGAAGGGACCTTCTTTCTTGTGGTGTGGGGACCAAGGCACACTGGATGGAGATGTGGCACCTCCTGGACTCTGGCGTGTGGCTGGGAGTGTGGCGTCCACATGCTTGGTCCTGGGAGAAAATGTGGCACCTTGGAGAAGACCTAGACCACTACTAGGACTTGTATTGAGTCAACATGACTCAACAAAATTTAAATTGCAGGGAAATACAGACTCAAACTAAAATTGAGTTGACCAAGTCAACCCTTATTACAAAACCAGAAAACCCTAATTCTTCGGGTAATGTCAATCAGAGATCTAGATGGAGCTCTGAAGTCTTCTTCTGAGTCTGGTGCCCGCACCAATTCTCCCAGGGTGGGAGGAACTCGACCCTGTCGAGTATGGATCAAGTTGGCTTTGGTATCTCTCCAAGAGGTTTGGGTCCAATTCTTGTAATTCTTCTCGGGAGATCCAAGAGTCATCAGAATCTGGCCTTCCTTGCCAGTGGACCAGGTATCTTTGGTATCCTCGATTACGAGTAGAGATAACCTGATCATCCAGGATCTTTTCAATCTGCTCTTTCCTCACAGGCCAGTTTGTTGGTGGACACACAGGGTTGGGTTCACTCTCAAGAGCAGGATTAGGTTCAAAAGGCTCACTGGGAATCACAGCTGGCTCTCTATACTCTACTAGGTCTGTAATGTTGAAAGTGGAGCTAATGCCTAGTTCTGAAGGCAACTCGAGCGCATAGGCATTGGACCCTACTCTCTTCACCACTCTAAATGGTCCAGCTCCTCTAGCATGTAACTTTCTAACAGTTCCAGGAGGAAACCGTTCAGGCCTTAACCTAATCGTTACATAGTCTCCCTCAACAAAAGTTTTGACTCGCCTTTGAGAATCAGCCAACTTCTTATAAGTTTCATTACTTAAATTTATTTTGGCATGAATTTCTTTATGCAAGTCCTTTACATGCTATGCAAGTGCATCAAGAGACTTGTGTGTGTGGACTAATAGTGAAATCAGATCAAGTGGTGTGTGTAGCTTGTATCCATGAACAATTTCAAAGGGACTCTAGCCTATAGACCTATTGATCGAAACATTATATGCAAATTTAGTCCTGGACAAAATACAAATCCCAATTCCTGGTGCTCTCAATCAAACCAAAATCATAGCCAAAGCCTAGTAAAGGGTCAAGAAAAACTAAACTAGACTGACGATGCATTCCTAAAGAATGGACTTTATTCCAATGGAACCCTAGGTCTAAACCTAACAAACTAAGGCTCTCTAGGTTAGACCTTGGGTCGGAGGAGGGCATGCAGAGCATGAAAACTTATTATGGATGCCTAGTAGGTGCCATAAGGTCTTCCAGAAGTAGGTGGCAAACCTAATAGGTTCTAAGGAGTCTTGCAACCTAGAGATCTTAGTAAAGTGTAATCCCATAGCTCTAGAAACATGAGAAGATTCAGGGAAGGGTAGGAAATAAGAATCAGAGTTTTGAGGTGGCTTATCAGAAACAAGAAACAAACCTTGGTTATTCAGGATGACCTTAAAATGAGGACATTGTTCTATAGGTGCACTCATCCAAACCTCATGATTTGCTCTAGGAGGGTCTACAAGTGCAAGTTCTAGGGTAGGCTGGGTGCTCCTAGAAGGTGGAAGGTTATCAGGAAGGTCTTTGGAATGTTTATCTAAAAAGTCCTCTAAGCTACTGTCTTTTTCTTGTTCTTGAACCTTCTCAATGGGCAATTCTTGTGAACCCCTTCCTTCTTCACACTTCTCTACCAGATTTGACTCAGGGGTGTCTTCTTTGGATTCCTCAATGAGTTCAGAGGTATTCTCACTTAAACTCTCATTGGGTGCAATTTCCTCTTCCTGAACTTCCTCAAAAGGGTCTTCTCTTAGGGTTAGCTCCTGAATTCCTTGAGTGGCAGGGGTCCCCTCAATAACCCCATCAGGTAGGAGTTGGTTAATTGAATTATCGGGAGAGATATCCTCAAATTCTTCTTCTTCATATTCATTTATCAAACTTATGTCAGGCTCATATATTTCTTCCTCAATCTCACTGAAAGGTTCTAATCTATTCTCCTTTGATTCCTCTTTAAGTATGGCTCTGGTCAGGTCAACTAATTTTGGGATGGCCATGCCTAACTCCTTCTCAGTGTTATCCTTCTGGTCAAGAGGTGACACAAGTGGGAATTGACAAACAAATGTCTGGTTCACTACGGGTGTCGGATCAATCGGAACTTGACTCAAGTTGGTAGAGGTTGGCTTTAAGTCCAAAGTACTTGATTGGTTATATCTTAAAGACCACTCATAGTCTTGGGCTTCTTGGTAGGCTCGGTCTAACTTATTGGTCTTTTCAAGGCATAGCTTCCTATAAATGTCTGGGTGTAACCCAACTCTAAACCTCGATGTGATCTGAGCTTCGGTCTCAATGGTATTGCATTTCATGTCATACCACTGGAAGTCCTCGATATATTTAGACACAGGCCTATTACCTTGTCGCAATTGGTACCATTGGTCTAAAAGTCTTTTCTCAAAGGATCTACCTAGGTACCTATCTCTCAACTTACTTCTCATATCTCTCCAAGTATATATTTCCTCTTTTCTTTGATAACACTCATGCTCAATAGCATACCAATGCGACCTAGCATGTTTGGTGAACTTGGTTTTGGCCAACCTAATTTGTCCTAATTTCGATATGTTAGTGCACTCAAAATACCGATCCATTTGTTCTTCCCACTTAATATATGTCTCTCGTCTTCCATCAAAAGTGGGTGCATAAGGTTCGGTGTTCCTAACAGGTCCCTTTTCTGAGTCAACCAAGTATGGATATAGGCTCCTAGGGTTATGCTCGGGATCACGGTATAAGGTCCTCCTAGGCTCCTGGCATGGGTGAGGTTGGGGCCTATTAAATTTTGGATCAGGGGTCCAATTTTGATGTCTACGTTTCTCAAGTCCCTGGGCTCGGTCTCTAAACTGGGCAAAACCCTCATTCATATCCTGACTCAATTTGGTCATACTTTCGGTAAGAGTTCTAATCATGGCCTCTAAATCAGGTTGGGTTTGACCAGGTTGGTAGGGTACTTCGTTCCGGGTAGACATGATGATGCAAGCAAGCACACCAAATGAGACTCGACTGAAACGACTACGGGCTAACTAGACCTAGAGCCCAAACTAGATGCCCAATCAGAGTGCCAAGCTAGCCTGTAGTAACTCGGGACTCAGCCAGGCAGGTGTAAGGGGAGTGTTAGGTCCCTAATTGCCAATCCTAGACACCAATCAGAGATTGGCCAGGTAGGCGGACCAGCATACAAGCCCTTCGGGAATGAATCCCTGAACCATCATTCTAGACATTGAGTACAAAGCACACACAGAGTAACTAGACAAACTGACTCAACATTAGCCTAGAGACGACTTGTTGGTGTCCCTAGCCCACTAGGGCAAATTAAGTCTAATAAATTTTAAAATTAGGCTTAGGATCGAATGAATGGGTGATGATTTTGGGCTAAGGAGAGGTTATCAACTCCTCCCCTTATCTTAGATGCTCAATTGCCCTTAAGATGAATTAGGAGATGAACACTCAAAAATAATTGGATTGCAGAACACAAAAATAGAGTTACAGTAATTTAATTTTCAGAAATCCCAAGGAAACCAATAAATCACAGGAAAATTATGAAAAATAGATTCAATTATACTGGTTTCAACAAAATAAAAATCACCAAATTTGGAGTTACCTGTAGTGAGAAATAATTCCTGCAACAGAGTAATTATGGGCTGAAAATAGAGCACTTCCCCGTTTACAATTCCTGCTACGAATTTATAACCCAACGGATCCCCTACACGCCCTAGGAACACCCCGTAGAATGGGAAGAGGAGGTTTGCACCTCGCTTCGTTCCTAGGACCGGACGTCCTGGGGAGTCTACTTCGAGCAGACAAAGTAAAAGAGAGAGACTCAAACAAGCAATCAAACAGAAACCCTAGACAGGGCTCTGATACCAAAATTGATGCAGAACGAAAGCTCTGATACCAAAAATGATGCAGAACAAAGAAGCGTATGCGGAAGTAAATCTGGATTAATTTTCTTTTTTTTTTTATATATTTCAGAAATTGGCTTTGACTCAAAGTAAAGCTAAACTAAGTTGAAGGAAACTAGGTAAGGATTGAAAGCATAATTTAGAAGAAACTAAATTATCAGAGTAGTTCAGAAGTAACGGATCGCTGGGGGTTGAGAAACTCCCAGATCTAGGATTTCGCTCTAAACTTTCAACAGAACAGAAATAGAGAGGGGAGATGGTTTACTAACCAGACAGTGATCTTCTCAGAATTTGGGTGGAAGAACTCTCTCGAGCAGATTGTTGGATCCTCGGATTCGGCTATCTTCGCAATGGATCCTCCAATACTGGTCTTGTGGTTTGGTTGGCTTCTCCTGGACTCAAGATCTGGGAAGAAGGAAAACAAGTGAGGGATTCAGAGACTCAGGGAAGGATTTACCAGTTCGAAGAACTTGAAGGTTGATGTCGCTGAGATCCGGATTCTCTTGAAGGCTGATTCAACTCCCACTGGAAAGAGCTTTGGATTTGAAGTACCCGGACTATAGCTGAATGCTGGTGGTCGGCCTGGACTTGGGGAGAGAGGCCGTGGGAGGTGGAATATGCTAGGGCTTAGTGGAAAGACAAGGGTGATGGGCGGCTAGGGTTTGGGAGTGGAGTGGCTAACCTAGGGTTTGGGTTTTGGAGATCTCACACCTCCTCAAGGTTCCTGGGGAACCCAGATTTACTCCCTCACGGAGCTCAACACCTGGATGCAAGTGCGGAAGAGAGAAAACACAAAGTTTGCTCACAAAAAAAATTGGTTTCATTCATCTCATCTTTTCAAGAGTTACATAGAGTTGAATATATAGACATAACAAAGAAATAAAATTTCATACACTTCCCATGTGAGACTAATAGGACTAACCCACACTTTAGGCATCAAATTCTCTTCCCAAGACTCCTTCCATGAGTGGGCAGCCCAAAAACTCAAAGAAAACTTGAAAATCAGCTCCAAATGGCAGGTTATGGGGGTGTCTCCTAGTATCTCTCCATGAATCAAGGATTTTCCCTTCATGGTTTGGCTCTTTTGGACACCTCCTAGTCTTGCTCCACAAGTTTAGGCTTCTTCCTTTCATGGCTTTGGCACTTTAGGAAACTTTTGGGTGCCTCCTTGATTTTCTCTTCAAGAAAAATTCTTGCCATCCTGGCTTGGGTTTATCTGGAAAGAAGTTGGCTCCTCCTTGGATTGAGGTATCTTGATGGATTTCTCCCCCAAGTGGCGCATGAAAGAAGGGACCTTCTTTCTTGTGGTGTGGGGACCAAGGCACACTGGATGGAGATGTGGCACCTCCTGGACTCTGGCGTGTGGCTGGGAGTGTGGCGTCCACTTGCTTGGTCCTGGGAGAAAATGTGGCACCTTGGAGAAGACCTAGACCACTACTAGGACTTGTATTGAGTCAACATGACTCAACAAAATTTAAATTACAGGGAAATACAGACTCAAACTAAAATTGAGTTGACCAAGTCAACCCTTATTACAAAACCAGAAAACCCTAATTCTTCGGGTAATGTCAATCAGAGATCTAGATGGAGCTCTGAAGTCTTCTTCTGAGTCTGGTGCCCGCACCAATTCTCCCAGGGTGGGAGGAACTCGACCCTGTCGAGTATGGATCAAGTTGGCTCTGGTATCTCTCTAAGAGGTTTGGGTCCAATTCTTGTAATTCTTCTCGGGAGATCCAAGAGTCATCAGAATCTAGCCTTCCTTGCCAGTGGACCAGGTATCTTTGGTATCCTCGATTACGAGTAGAGATAACCTGATCATCCAGGATCTTTTCAATCTGCTCTTTCCTCACAGGCCAGTTTGTTGGTGGACACACAGGGTTGGGTTCACTCTCAAGAGCAGGATTAGGTTCAAAAGGCTCACTGGGAATCACAGCTGGCTCTCTATACTCTACTAGGTCTGTAATGTTGAAAGTGGAGCTAATGCCTAGTTCTGAAGGCAACTCGAGCGCATAGGCATTGGACCCTACTCTCTTCACCACTCTAAATGGTCCAGCTTCTCTAGCATGTAACTTTCTAACAGTTCCAGGAGGAAACCGTTCAGGCCTTAACCTAATCATTACATAGTCTCCCTCAACAAAAGTTTTGACTCGCCTTTGAGAATCAGCCAACTTCTTATAAGTTTCATTACTTAAATTTATTTTGGCATGAATTTCTTTATGCAAGTCCTTTACATGCTATGCAAGTGCATCAAGAGACTTGTGTGTGTGGACTAATAGTGAAATCAGATCAAGTGGTGTGTGTAGCTTGTATCCATGAACAATTTCAAAGGGACTCTAGCCTATAGACCTATTGATCGAAACATTATATGCAAATTTAGTCCTGGACAAAATACAAATCCCAATTCCTGGTGCTCTCAATCAAACCAAAATCATAGCCAAAGCCTAGTAAAGGGTCAAGAAAAACTAAACTAGACTGACGATGCATTCCTAAAGAATGGACTTTATTCCAATGGAACCCTAGGTCTAAACCTAACAAACTAAGGCTCTCTAGGTTAGACCTTGGGTCGGAGGAGGGCATGCAGAGCATGAAAACTTATTATGGATGCCTAGTAGGTGCCATAAGGTCTTCCAGAAGTAGGTGGCAAACCTAATAGGTTCTAAGGAGTCTTGCAACCTAGAGATCTTAGTAAAGTGTAATCCCATAGCTCTAGAAACATGAGAAGATTCAGGGAAGGGTAGGAAATAAGAATCAGAGTTTTGAGGTGGCTTATCAGAAACAAGAAACAAACCTTGGTTATTCAGGATGACCTTAAAATGAGGACATTGTTTTATAGGTGCACTCATCCAAACCTCATGATTTGCTCTAGGAGGGTCTACAAGTGCAAGTTCTAGGGTAGGCTGGGTGCTCCTAGAAGGTGGAAGGTTATCAGGAAGGTCTTTGGAATGTTTATCTAAAAAGTCCTCTAAGCTACTGTCTTTTTCTTGTTCTTGGACCTTCTCAATAGGCAATTCTTGTGAACCCCTTCCTTCTTCACACTTCTCTACCAGATTTGACTCAGGGGTGTCTTCTTTGGATTCCTCAATGAGTTCAGAGGTATTCTCACTTAAACTCTCATTGGGTGCAATTTCCTCTTCCTGAACTTCCTCAAAAGGGTCTTCTCTTAGGGTTAGCTCCTGAATTCCTTGAGTGGCAGGGGTCCCCTCAATAACCCCATCAGGTAGGAGTTGGTTAATTGAATTATCGGGAGAGATATCCTCAAATTCTTCTTCTTCATATTCATTTATCAAACTTATGTCAGGCTCATATATTTCTTCCTCAATCTCACTGAAAGGTTCTAATCTATTCTCCTTTGATTCCTCTTTAAGTACGGCTCTGGTCAGGTCAACTAATTTTGGGATGGCCATGCCTAACTCCTTCTCAGTGTTATCCTTCTGGTCAAGAGGTGACACAAGTGGGAATTGACAAACAAAAGTCTGGTTCACTACGGGTGTCGGATCAATCGGAACTTGACTCAAGTTGGTAGAGGTTGGCTTTAAGTCCAAAGTACTTGATTGGTTATATCTTAAAGACCACTCATAGTCTTGGGCTTCTTGGTAGGCTCGGTCTAACTTATTGGTCTTTTCAAGGCATAGCTTCCTATAAATGTTTGGGTGTAACCCAACTCTAAACCTCGATGTGATCTGAGATTCGGTCTCAATGGTATTGCATTTCATGTCATACCACTGGAAGTCCTCGATATATTTAGACACAGGCCTATTACCTTGTCGCAATTGGTACCATTGGTCTAAAAGTCTTTTCTCATAGGATCTACCTAGGTACCTATCTCTCAACTTACTTCTCATATCTCTCCAAGTATATATTTCCTCTTTTCTTTGATAACACTCATGCTCAATAGCATACCAATGCGACCTAGCATGTTTGGTGAACTTGGTTTTGGCCAACCTAATTTGTCCTAATTTCGATATGTTAGTGCACTCAAAATACCGATCCATTTGTTCTTCCCACTTAATATATGTCTCTCGTCTTCCATCAAAAGTGGGTGCATAAGGTTCGGTGTTCCTAACAGGTCCCTTTTCTGAGTCAACCAAGTATGG
Organism: Areca catechu; assembly: GCA_021397845.1. Lineage (NCBI taxonomy): Eukaryota > Viridiplantae > Streptophyta > Magnoliopsida > Arecales > Arecaceae > Areca > Areca catechu. The sequence goes on along the minus strand of CM038038.1, from coordinate 76,762,753 downwards.
ATATAGGCTCCTAGGGTTATGCTTGGGATCACGGTATAAGGTCCTCCTAGGCTCCTGGCATGGGTGAGGTTGGGGCCTATTAAATTTTGGATCAGGGGTCCAATTTTGATGTCTACGTTTCTCAAGTCCCTGGGCTCGGTCTCTAAACTAGGCAAAACCCTCATTCATATCCTGACTCAATTTGGTCATACTTTCGGTAAGAGTTCTAATCATGGCCTCTAAATCAGGTTGGATTTGACCAGGTTGGTAGGGTACTTCGTTCCGGGTAGACATGATGATGCAAGCAAGCACACCAAATGAGACTCGACTGAAACGACTACGGGCTAACTAGACCTAGAGCCCAAACTAGATGCCCAATCAGAGTGCCAAGCTAGCCTGTAGTAACTCGAGACTCAGCCAGGCAGGTGTAAGGGGAGTGTTAGGTCCCTAATTGCCAATCCTAGACACCAATCAGAGATTGGCCAGGTAGGCGGACCAGCACACAAGCCCTTCGGGATAGAATCCCTGAACCACCATTCTAGACACTGAGTACAAAGCACACACAGAGTAACTAGACAAACTGACTCAACATTAGCCTAGACCCGAGTTGTTGGTGTCCCTAGCCCACTAGGGCAAATTAAGTCTAATAAATTTTAAAATTAGGCTTAGGATCGAATGAATGGGTGGTGGTTTTGGGCTAAGGAGAGGTTATCAACTCCTCCCCTTATCTTAGATGCTCAATTGCCCTTAAGATGAATTAGGAGATGAACACTCAAAAATAATTGGATTGCAGAACACAAAAATAGAGTTACAGTAATTTAATTCTCAGAAATCCCACAGAAACCAATAAATCACAGGAAAATTATGAAAAATAGATTCAATTATACTGGTTTCAGAAAAATAAAAATCACCAAATTTGGAGTTACTTGTAGTGAGAAATAATTCCTGCAACAGAGCAATTATGGGCTGAAAATAGAGCACTTCCCCGTTTACAATTCCTGCTACGAATTTATAACCCAACGGATCCCCTACACGCCCTAGGAACACCCCGTGGAATGGGAAGAGGAGGTTTGCACCTCGCTTCGTTCCTAGGACCGGACATCCTGGGGAGTCTACTTCGAGCAGACAAAGTAAAAGAGAGAGACTCAAACAAGCAATCAAACAGAAACCCTAGACAGGGCTCTGATACCAAAATTGATGCAGAACGAAAGCTCTGATACCAAAAATGATGCAGAACAAAGAACAAAGAAGCGTATGCGGAAGTAAATCTGGATTAATTTCCTTTTTTTTTTATATATATTTCAGAAATTGGCTTTGACTCAAAGTAAAGCTAAACTAAGTTGAAGGAAACTAGGTAAGGATTGAAAGCACAATTTAGAAGAAACTAAATTATTAGAGTAGTTCAGAAGTAACGGATCGCTGGGGGTTGAGAAACTCCCAGACCTAGGGTTTCACTCTAAACTTTCAACAGAACAGAAATAGAGAGGAGAGATGGTTTACTAACCAGACAGTGATCTTCTCAGAATTTGGGTGGAAGAACTCTCTCGAGCAGATTGTTGGATCCTCGGATTCGGCTATCTTCGCAATGGATCCTCCAATACTGGTCTTGTGGTTTGGTCGGCTTCTCCTGGACTCAAGATCTGGGAAGAAGGAAAACAAGTGAGGGATTCAAAGACTCAGGGAAGGATTTACCAGTTCGAAGAACTTGAAGGTTGATGTTGCTGAGATCCGGATTCTCTTGAAGGCTGATTCAACTCCCACTGGAAAGAGCTTTGGATCTGAAGTACCCGGACTGTAGCTGAATGCTGGTGGTCGGCCTGGACTTGGGGAGAGAGGCCGTGGGAGGTGGAATATGCTAGGGCTTAGTGGAAAGAGAAGGGTGATGGGCGGCTAGGGTTTGGGAGTGGAGTGGCTAACCTAGGGTTTGGGTTTTGGAGATCTCACACCTTTTCAAGGTTCCTGGGGAACCCGGATTTACTCCCTCACGGAGCTCAACACCTGGATGCAAGTGCAGAAGAGAGAAAACACAAAGTTTGCTCACAAAAAAAATTTGGTTTCATTCATCTCATCTTTTCAAGAGTTACATAGAGTTGAATATATAAACATAACAAAGAAATAAAATTTCATACACTTCCCATGTGGGACTAATAGGACTAACCCACACTTTAGGCATCAAATTCTCTTCCCAAGACTCCTTCCATGAGTGGGCAGCCCAAAAACTCCAAGAAAACTTGAAAATCAGCTCCAAATGGCAGGTTATGGGGGTGTCTCCTAGTATCTCTCCATGAATCAAGGATTTTCCCTTCATGGTTTGGCTCTTTTGGACACCTCCTAGTCTTGCTCCATAAGTTTAGGCTTCTTCCTTTCATGGCTTTGGCACTTTAGGAAACTTTTGGGTGCCTCCTTGATTTTCTCTTCAAGAAAAATTCTTGCCATCCTGGCTTGGGTTTATCTGGAAAGAAGTTGGCTCATCCTTGGATTGAGGTATCTTGATGGATTTCTCCCCCAAGTGGCGCATGAAAGAAGGGACCTGCTTTCTTGTGGTGTGGGGACCAAGGCACACTGGATGGAGATGTGGCACCTCCTGGACTCTGGCGTGTGGCTGGGAGTGTGGCGCCCACTTGCTTGGTCCTGGGAGAAAATGTGGCACCTTGGAGAAGACCTAGACCACTACTAGGACTTGTATTGAGTCAACATGACTCAACAAAATTTAAATTGCAGGGAAATACAGACTCAAACTAAAATTGAGTTGATCAAGTCAACCCTTATTACAAAACTAGAAAACCCTAATTCTTCGGGCAATGTCAATCAGAGATCTAGATGGAGCTCTGAAGTCTTCTTCTAAGTCTGGTGCCCGCACCACCAGAGATCCCTAGATGATGAAGTACTTGGAGCGGGTCCACTCAAGCACGACAGGGTTCCGATGCTTTAGCATCTTCCACATATACCGTGGAGAGAACGCTCGTGCCGATACGCTATCAAGACTCACGACCTTGCCTGACTCGTCACAGGGGCATGCCCACATCAAGTACCTTGAAAGTCCAAGCAACGAAGCTCCCGCAGAGGTGCAGCAAGTCACCCCGGAGCCGAGCTGGATGGATAGGTGATGGGGACCTGAAAGTCTATTTTATTTTATGTTATTTGAGTCCCTTAGTCATGAGAGCTTTTTTGTTTAAGTTTTGAGTCCTGTAATAAGTTAAGCTGTCTCAACCTCATGAGTCCAGTTGAGTCCCATAAGTTTGAGTTAGTCCAGTTTTGTATAAGAGGAGAGTTCGCAGTCATGAGATTCACCAGGCCCGCCAACCAGGGCTGGCCTTCATGCACCTATGCCCTTTCATGCTACCAAGCCCACAAGAGAGAGCTCCAGTCCAAGACAAAGGCCCACTGTTGACCAGGTCCACCAAGGTTTCTTGGCCCACAAGTTAGGATTTCTTAGCCCTCAAGTCATGTACCTTGGGATGAATTCATAAATACCCCACCCCCTCTTGTATTTTTTATGCCATGGATGAATAAAATAATATTGAGTTTCTCTTTGCTGTGTGTGAGCTGTATGCGTGCTGTGTGCCTAGGATCTGTGTGAACCCTGTTTTACTGTGTGAGGGCATCTATATGAGCCTAGGGTATCTGTGTGATCCCTTCCTCCTTCCTTTTAGGATATCTGTGTGATCCCTAGGGCATCTATGTGAGCCCTTTGCTTTGTGCTTGTCTTCCTAGGGGAATCTGTGTGAACCCCAGTTATCTTTCTAAACCCTTAGCCCTCTTCTTTCTTCTTCCAGACAAACCCTAATCCTCTGGTGACTTCTACGCTCACCAGCAATCCTACCCCGTGCAGCTGTCCCGCATCAACAGGTATGTCAGATACATCACCGACGGCACCCTACCAGAAGACTGCACAGAGGCCAGCCTCATCAAGAAGAAGGCCTTGCGGTTCATCCTGATTGAAGGGTAGCTCTATCACCGATCCTACTCCTATCCGCTCCTGAAATGCATGAGACCCGCATAGGCAGCCTTCATGCTCCAAGAGATACATGAAGGTCTTTGCGGGAATCATGTCGGAGGGAGGACACTTGCATACAAGGCCCTCCACCAAAGATACTACTGGGAGACCATGAGGGAGGATGCAGTTGACTTCATGAGAAAGTGTGATCAGTGCCAGTGCCATGCCCACATACAGCATCAATCAACGGTGCCACTCTCCCAGTTCTCTGCCCCTTGGCCGTTCACCCAGTGGGGAATGGACATCCTAGGTCCATTTCCCTTTGCATCAGGGCAACGAAAATCTTTGATAGTGGCTATTGACTACTTCACCAAGTGGGTAGAAGCAGAGCCACTAGCACGGATCATGGAAGCCAAGGTCCGCCAATTCTTCTGGAAGTCGATCATCTGTCACTTCGGGCTCCCCCATAGCATCATCATCGACAACGGGCGCAATTCGACAACTGGGAGTTCGAAGAGTTCTATGCCAAGCTTGGCATTCAACATTGCTTCACCTCGGTAGCTCACCCCCAGACCAACGGAGAGGCCGAGGTGACCAATCAGACCATCCTCCAAGGACTTAGAACCAGGCTAGACCCGGCCAAGGGTAGATGGATAGAAAAAACTTCCAGCATTTTTTGGGCCTACCACACAACACCATGGAGGGTCACAGATGAGATGCCTTTCAGCCTCGTCTTTGGCATAAAAGCCGTTGTTCTAGTCGAACTCAGTGTGCCCACACTACGGATACAGCAGTACAATGAAGCAGAGAATCCGGCCCGCCTTCTTCTCAACTTGGACCTCCTTGAAGAAACCAGAGACAAGGATAGACTCCAGATGGTGGCTTACCGACAGTGAGTATCCCGGTACTATAATGCATGGGTGAAGCCAAAGGTCTTTCGCCCAAGTGACCTAGTGTTGCATCTAGCTGAAGCCTCTTAACCTCGGGAATGTGGCAAGCTCTCACCGAATTGGGAGGGTCCCTATAAGGTGGTTGAGGCTCTTCTTCATGGAGCCTACTACCTAGCAGAGCTGGACGGCGCTAGATTCCCACGGACATGGAATGCCTGCAACCTGAGAATGTACAATTAGTAATGTAAGGCCCTTCCCTAATAATAATAAATATCCTTTTTGTGCAAATCACTTTTGCCTCGCAGGGACATCGCTGCCCGACTCTAGGTCCAGCATGCTCAAGCCCGAAGCCAGCCCAGCTCTCCGGCACCGAAGCTTGGAGCCCAGCTCTCCGGCACCGAAGCCCGGAGTCCAGCCCTTCAGCACCGAAGCACGGAGCTCAGCCCTCCAGCACCGAAGCCCGGAGCCTAGCTCTCCGGCACCAGAGCCCAACTCTCCGGCACCAAAGCCCAGAGTCCAACCCTCTGGCAACAAAGCTCGGACTTCGGTCCGGCACCAAAGCCCTGAGTCTAGCCCTCCGACACTCAAGCTCAGAAACTCCTGAAGCCCGGCACCGTGCTCACAGTCCGGAGATGTCAGCGAAACCTCCAAGAAGTCTGCCATCTACCGCCTGACTCACAGTACAGCTCTCAAGCCCAAGAACTCTTAAAGCACCGTGCTCACAGTTTGGAGATGTCAACGGAACCTCCAAGAAATCCACCATCTACAGCCTGACTCACAGTACGGCTTTCAAGCCCAGAAACTCCTGAAGCCCAGTACCTCACAGTCACCTGGCGGGTCCAACGAGTGCAACCTTTGAGCTCGGCCTTGCCGTGCACACCTAGAGCTGGTCCCGGTCGAGACCGAATAGGACTTATCAAGCAAAGCACTCGAAGTCCTACAACCACTTCGCCCACGAGGTGGGAATGACTCCGCAATCTAAGAACTCCCTCCTAACTCTCTTGCATGTTCGGGACTCGATAGAGAAGTGCCTGGATACTTGGAACTTCAAGGCCGAGTGCCTGCATGAGTACATACACACAGGCAGTCGAGAAGGGAAGGGGGAGATTGACAAAAAAAAAGGAGAGAAGACACAAGCCAAGGTGACTGAAAAAGACTTTCATTGATACTTGGTAAGTTAGTACAATTGTCTCTGAGCCCTGACACGCCGGGCAACCTAGATCAAAAGCAGAAAGAAAAAGAAAAGATCATAAAAGGCCACTGCGCTATTTGGTCGGCTCCTTCCTTGGAGAGCGCATGGATGGAGCATCACCTCTTGGCACCTCCGGCTGTAGGGCTCCATCCTCGGCATCAACCGTCAGTGAAGCTAGGTCGGAAGCAGCGACCAGCTCCTCTACCCCATCCAAGTCATGGGTCAGTCCCGTGCCTGGAGCACCAGGGTATCGGAGCAAGCTCTGGTTCTTGTCCGGGATGATGCCCTCCACCTTGGACTGAAGATACATGAACCCCTGGAAGAAGGAGTCCATCACCATTTCATGGAACTCGATGGTGAACTCCTCCGAGGCCTTGTACCTTGCCATCGCCTTTGCGGCCCCCTTCTCGGTGACCTCAGCCTGGCCGACCACCTCAGCGACCTCCTTCTTTGCCGCCTCAATCGAATCAACTGCCGCAGTGGCCTTCTTCTCAGCAGCGGCGGCCCTCTTCTCGGCAGCGGTTGCCCTCTCTCTCGCCGTCTCCAGTTCGGCCTGAAGAGATTGGGCTTGTTCTTTCTCCTGGGCAGCTTCAGCACTGAGCTTCTTCGGCCTAGCCTCCTTGGCCTTGAGCTCTTCTATCCTGTCCTTGGACCGGCTCCTCTCCCGGTCTAAGCTCTCTTCGAGCTCCTTTAGGTGCCTTTCAGCACTTGCAACCTCCCCCTGGAGCTCCTTATTCTTCGAATTGGCCTCCTAGGCCTCGTCATTTTTCTGCCTCACCTCGGCTCTCAGGAAATCAAGCTCTCCTCCCTGCTGCCTGTCCTTCTTGGCCGAGCTGCACCAAGAAAGAAGTCAGCCACAGAAATAAGAAGAAAAGAATGGAGCAAGATGGAAGGGAGTACTTACCGAGAAGAGTTGGGGGAAGGTGCTGTTGATCACGTCGCCTAGGAGTTTTCCCACCTTCTCCCACTGGTCGCACAACTGGACTGCAAAGTCCATCATGCGCTCGGCTAGATTCTGGTCCCAGACCAGGGAGATGTTCGGTGCCAGTTTGAAGGGCACCCTGCGGTAATCCTTCTCCCTCTTGTTCGCCCTCGATGCAGAGTCGTCCGCTCCTCTGCCTGAAGAGGCATCAGAGGTGGTGGGAGCTCGGCGTCGCTCTAGCCGACACTGTCAACACTGACTCCGCTCTCCCCTACTCTCCCTCCTCGACATCGACGATCTCCGAGGGAGCGGACACTACAGCAGTAGTAGCAGCAGTGGCCCTGGCCTGGATGACCACCTCGGGCTCTTGGGCAGGGGATGGATCGTGTCACTTTGGCTACTCAGAGGCGGGCTCAGTAGCCCTCCTACTCGATTTGGGAGTGGGCTCGACCGCCCTCCTTCCCTGCTCAGGGATGGGCTTGGACCTTCTCCCGCTTGGCTCGGTTGGCGCGGCCCCCACGCCACTCTCTTTGTAAGCCCTCTTGGAGGGGGACTTGCTAGCCCCCACCGGTGGACCCCTCTTCCGGGTGAGAGCGAGGAGGTCATCCAAAGAAAACTTCCTGCCTGCACAAAGAAGGGAGAGTGTTAGCTCCGAGCTCAGAAAGACAGAAAAAATCATAAGGAGAAGAAGTTCGAGCCGAACTCACCCAACTCTCTCATTGAGCTGACCCCGGCTTCGAAGAGGTTCTACTCTGATAGCAGAACCTCGATGGAAGGAACCTGGTTGACATGGAGCTGTTCGTAGATCTCCCGATCAGCCGCTTCGACCATTGAATTCCAGTTAAGGAACCGATCTATATCACTCCAAACCCCGTCGACCCCCTCGATCGAGGCAAAGAAATACTTACTCTTCCATCATTTAATGGAACAGGGGAGCTCAAATTTAATGCCCTTCGGGTGGGAGGAGATAGACCACCACCCCTCATCGGAAGGGTGGCGTTTCAGGATAAAAAAGACCCTGAACAAAGAAAAACGGGCAACAATCCTGTGAAAATGATAAAAAACTATGAAGTACAAGATTGTCTTAACCGCATTGGAGATGAACTAAGTGGAATGAGGCGGTAGTTGCTCAGCACAGACAAAAAGAAAGGATGGAAGGAAAATCAAAGGCCCCCTGCGAGAGTTTCCTCGTAGAGGGAGATCCGGCACGAGTCACTGGTGGTGACCCGTTCCCCTGGTCGAGGGACCAAGAGCCGGATAGATTTCGGGATACCATAAGTCTCCCAGATGGTCGCAAGTTCCTCAGTAGTGATTGTCAAAGCAACCCCACTGGGACCTATCGACTGAGAAGGTTTAGGGGTGGGTTCAGGTGGAGGAGGAGAAGGAGGGCGGGCTCTAGGCTCCCTAATCACAATCCCAGTGGGGGGGCCTCTTGCTGAACTTGAAGCATGTCTCTTCTTCCTTCTTGTCAGAGTAAGAAGGCGGCCTCGATTGAGAAGGCCTGGTCTCACTTTGATCGGTTGAAGGATGAAAATTTGGGCCGAAGCGAGACATTTGGAAGATGAAGACGAAGTCGAAGGTTGGAAAAGAAGAGGAAGGAGATGAACCTAGCTAACCTTAGGAGACAAGGACGGTCGAGGGAGAAGAGGAAGCTCTGGTACGATAGTGGGCATGCAGGATTTGAAAGAAGAAGTATTTTAGGAAAACTACATTTCTTTTCAAAGTGACCAGATGCCTAACCGTACCGTTACAGCATTTCCACCAATGGATCTGTGCCACGTATCAGCAATCGACAAATAAAATGCCTCGCTTCAGCTGTGGCCGCTCCGAATTCTGCACCAGCAATAAGTACTCCTCGGACATGCCCACGTGGCTCCTTCGCATTGGCTTGGAGAACCGCCTCATGAAGCACCGGCGATCGTGGCCATTATTGCATCGGATTTTTGCCTTTCCATGTTAGCACCGCATTTACTCCCTTTGCCCCGAGTGCTGCACGCCAATGGGAGTCGAGAGTGGGGGGCAAGTGATGTGGCGGGATCGCTGATGTGGAACCCATGTCAGACCCTGTCAGATGCCACGTCGGATGAAGCTGCAATGTCATATTTTTTTTGGACTCCTTCGCCAGGTTGCACTCCTTCGGGTCAACACGCCATGGTCGAAGTCGAGCTCCACCTCTCATTCGCCAGGCTACGCTCCCTCCAGGTCGAGACACCATGGCCGAAGCCAAGCTCCACCCCTCCTTTGTTAGGCTGCGCTCCCTTCAGGTCGAGATGCCGTGGCCGAAGTCGAGCTCCGCCTCTCCTTCGCCAGGCTGCGCTCTCTTCGGGTCGAGACGCTGTGGCCGAAGCCAAGCTCCGCTCCTCCTTTGCCAAGCTACGCTCCCTTCGGGTCGAGATGCCATGGCCGAAGTCGAGCTCCGCCTCTCCTTCGCCAGGCTCTTCTCCCTTCGGATCGAGACACCATGGCCGAAGTCAAGCTTCGCCCCTCCTTTGCCAGGCTGCACTCCCTATGGGTCGAGATGCCATGGCCGAAGTCGAGCTTCGCCTTTCCTTCGCCAGGCTGCACTCCCTTCAGGTCGATATGCCATGGCCGTAGTTGAGCTCCGCCTCTCCTTTGCTAGGCTATGCTCCCGTCGGGTCGAGACGTCATGGCCGAAGTTGAGCTCTGCCTCTCCTTCGCTAGGTTGCGCTCCCTTCGGGTCAAGACGCCGTAGCCAAAGTTGAGCTCCGCCCCTCCTTCGCTAGGCTGCGCTCCCTTCGGGTTGAGATGCCATGGCCGAAGTCGAGCTCCGCCCCTCCTTTGCCAGGCTGTGCTCCCTTCGGGTCGAGATGCCATGGCCGAAATCGAGCTCCGCCTCTCCTTCACCAGGCTGCGCTCCCTTCGGGTCGAGACGCCATGGCCAATGTCGAGCTCCGCCTCTCCTTCGCCAGGCTGTGCTCCCTTCGGGTCGAGATGCCATGGCCGAAGTCGAGCTCCACCTCTCCTTCACCAGGCTACGCTTCCTTAGGGTCGAGACACCGTGGCCAAAGTCGACTCCACCCCTCCTTCGCCATGCTGCGCTCCCTTCGGTTCGAGATGCCATGGTCGAAGTCGAGCTCCGCTTCTCCAGATTGGCTCCACCTCGGACGAATAAGATCTGCAACTGAAGGATGTCGCCACTCTCCTTGGATGGCAGCTCGCCACCCAAGGACCATGAAGAGTGCCTGCCAGGCCACGATGATGGTCCCAGCTGCCACTTACGCCAAAATGGAAAGAATCCCCCGATCGAGGCTCTGTGCTCCCCACCAACCGTCTGCACCTTCTAAAAGAGGAAGTCAATCAAGAGATTCGGATACAGGAGGCGGTGGACCCTCAATCGAGGCCCTGCTAAGTTACCCAAAAGGGAGCGACTGGAAATAATGTCAGAGCAAACAGTAGGTTCCATGCCATAAATGAGGAAAGGCATCTTGTCCATGGCATGAAACACCACCACATGCACCCGAAAGCAAGGGGAGAATTCCGAGGTAAGCGACGCACAACGACCCTAGCTAAAAGGAGTCCTTCGAGATTCAAACAAGGTAAGTCAATTCGAGTGAGGTCACAAACGGGCAAGAGGAGGGCAGCGCACAGGAAGACCACTGCTCTATACTACCAAAGACCCCCAGGAAGGGTCTTGATGGACACAGCAACTCAGCTCGGGCTCTTCTCTGCTGCCACTCCCACATTCTGCTCTCAACCCACTCATACTCTCTTATTTCACAAAGTTCTCCTCCTAGCATGGAGTCCACCTTCGGGGCTCGATCGGGAGGATATATTCACATGGATCGCCACTGACTTGAGCGTTAGAGTGCCCCCGCCGGGATCACCAGCCCGGGTCTCCTCTATTTTGCAGGTCTGGGCGTCCGAGCAGGATCCTGAGCAACAGGAGCGCGCTCCGAGGCCGACTTCAGCTACAGACCACAGCGATCGGGCGGCAACAACTATAATGAGGTATTTGCTCCTATTGCTCGGATGGAAACTATTCATTTGGTGATTTCTTTGGCAGCTCAAAACAAATGAAAATTTTTTTAACTTGATGTTAAATCAGCTTTTCTTAATGGCTACTTAAATAAAGAGGTGTATATTGAGCAACCCAAAGGTTATATTAGAAATGGGCAAGAAGATAAAGTGTTAAAATTAAAAAATGCGCTCTATGGTTTGAAACAAGCACCAAGAGCTTGGAACTCAAGAATTGATGCATATTTCAAGACTACTGGTTTTGTTCAATGCTCTTATGAACAAGCTCTCTATGTCAAAAGTAAGGATGGAAATATATTACTTATCTTACTATATGTTGATGATCTTATTTTCACTGGCAATTCTATACAATTGATTAAAAAATTCAAGGAGGCAATGGCGAAAGAATTCGAAATGATTGACATGGAACTTATGTCCTATTTTCTTGGCTTAGAGGTGAATCAAGTAGAAAATGGGATTTTTATTTTCTAAGAGCACTATGCTAAAGAAGTGATTAAAAAACTCAAAATGAAAGATTACAATCCTATTAGCACACTAGTGGATAGTGGTGCAAAATTATCCAAGAATGATGAAGGTAAGGTAATTGATCCTACACTGTAGGAAAATTTAGTAGGGTGCTTGAGATACTTGACATGTACTAGACCAAACATACTATATGGTGTTGGTTTGGTGAGTAGATTTATGGAGAAACCAAAATCATCTTATTGGAAGGCCGCTAAAAAAATCCTACGCTATATTCAAGGTACTCCAAGTCTTGGCTTATTTTATTCTCATTCTAATAATTTTTAACTTGAAGGGTACTCCGATAGTGACTGGGGTGGAGACTTAGATAACCGAAAAAGTATTTCTGGATTTGCATTTTTCATGGATGATACAGCATTCTCATGGATGTCAAACAAGCAACCGATTATTACTCTCTCAACTTGTGAAATCGAATATGTTGCAGCATCTTCATCTGTTAGTCATGTAATATAGCTAAGAAGCTTATTAAAGGAGAGTAATTTTGATCAAAATGAAGCTACACAAATTTACATTGATAGCAAGTCAGCAATTGCTTTGGGAAAAAATCCAGTTTATCATCAAAAACACAAAAATATGATGTTTGCTTTCATTCAATCCGAGAGCATATGAAGAACAAAGATGTGGATTTATATAAAAACTCATGAACAAATTGCTGACATTTTTACTAAATCACTTGGAGCTGATCTCTTCAACAAATTCAAGGAACTACTTGGTATGAATGATGGAAGACAATTAAGTTTAAAGGGAGGTGTTGGAAATCTTGAAAAAAGTTAAACTTAATTGTGGACAAGTTTCCAAGAGTCCTTTGATATTTCCTAGGGTTATAGAATTAATGTTGTATTGTTCCAAGAGTCCTTTGATACTTTCAAGGATCATTGAATTAATATTGTCTTGTTATTAACAATGACTTTTAGGATACCTATGAAATTTACTTAAAATTCCTTCACATGTATGAAACCAAAGTGTTACTTTGATTAAATATGGCTTTTGGTAATTTGTGAAGGATATATGAAGGGTTATAAAATTTTTTATATAAGATGTACTTAAACCATCTTGAATCAAGAGAGTTGTAAAAATTTCAATGAAATATTAAGTTTTCTTATCCTATTAATTTTTACTCTCTTCCTCCTTGTACGAGAAATACTCTCTTTCCACTTATTCTATTCTAACGATATCAATCACCCATTTTTATCCTCTTCTTTCAAAAATCTTCTTTGGTTGCACTTCCTCCATGTTGTCGATATCTATTTTCTACCGTTCTAAAACATGGATGGAGTGGTCTTAGTTGTACTATATAGTTTAATTATTTTTCCATTTTTCATAATTCTCATTCCAAACGTCATCTAGCACGAGTAAAAATCTCTCATCCCCGATCAACTCTCTAAGCTTATGCTGCATTAAATCCATTCCTGTGAGACTACATTTGCTCCCTCTCATAGCTTCAATGATTGATCTAGTAAGCCTTTTAACATCGAAGTCATCAGACACATAAACCCATATCATTAATTTTTCAAACTACTCATGCAACCTCTGATCGTTATAAACTAATTGAGCAACTGTCGTCTTACCCAGCACTCCCAACCCAACAATAGCTATCATCAAAATCAATTATATTTTCTTTATCTTCCTCTCTTCCATGAACTTCAGATTCAACAATAAAATAACTAGTCTCTTCTCTCACTGTAGTTTCAGTCCTATAATGCTTTCAGCAACTCGCTCCTGTAAATGAAACTTGGTCCTCTCCCATGCAAAATCTGGGACTTAGAAGTCTGAATCTAATTCTCACAACGGAGGAGGAAGAGGGAGAAATATAATGGAAGGATGGTGACCCACGGCAGCGCTTGGCCACGGCGGGGAATAGCAATAGAAAAAAAAAACAGAGGATAATGGATACAAAAATTCACTTACTGACCGGCGGTCGTGGGTTATCATGCGATATTCAGCCAAATCTAGTAACTTGCTGGACTTACCCAAGGTGAACACTAGCTAATGGATCAACCCTGACAGTGAGAAGATCAATGCCAGTAGCGGTGGAAGAAACAACGCCAATTGATGCAAATCGGTCGACAAGGATGCCGATCGGAGCAAATCTATCGAGAAATGGATTGAGGATGCCGATCATAGCAAATCCATGGAGAAATCAACCGAGGAGGATGCTGATCGGAGCAAATCAACCAAGTAATCGATCGAGGAGGATATTGATCGGAGCCAATCCACTGAGAAATCAACCGAGGATGCCAATCAGAGCAAATCCACCGAACGGGAGGATTGGAGGATGGGAGGATCTGGGGAGAAGAAATGGCAGGGAGAAAAAGGACCGGAAAAGAGGAAATCTATCACGAGGGAGGAGAAAAAATACTGGGAAGGAAGAATTGGTCTCGGGAAATGGTGTGTGGAAGTCTCCAATGATGCTTCAAAGCATCGGCATATGCTCCATACATGACGATGCTTGGTAAAAGCATTGGCAGCCTTCTGCTACATCTCAGTGCTTTCTTCGAATATCAGAAAAAAAGGTCGGCTTTTCTTATTTTTCCTGTAACGTGGTTTGTCACAACGACAAACTTGAACAAATTCAAATCTTGAGGTGTGCTGTCATATATAAATGCTAAAGTAACACTTATGTTGAATCATTCTTTAAAAATATGGTCAAATAAAAAAAGTAAACTCTATTCATAAATTTTAAACTAAAATTTGGTTATAAAATTTTTAACTTATTCTTTGTTGTGTAACCTTAAAAATTATTGACAATAAAAATATAAAACATAATTTACTATGCAAGGTTTCAATGGCGGAAGGGGTAGTACCACCGGTATGGTACTATTTTGAAGTTAAAGAAATATTGGAATAAATTCTAGGATTTTGAAACCTATTAGACTGGCACATATCGATTGTACTAGTATGTACCAATCATTTGTATTGATTGTACTTGTATAATGGTTACTGTATGTTCTCATTGATTCTGATGGTCTTGGTTCATATTGGCCACACTTGACAAAATTGATTCAGGATTCTATACCAGTATTTAAGCCCTTATTACTATGTAACTAGCATTGGCTCCACAATCATTAGATCCAAAAGCCATTCCAAGTCACCAAGATCTCTTTTATAGAGAACGCCTAACCTAGCTATGTCTAATACTAAAAAATTCTTTTTTGGATAGAGTAAGCTACATAGCCTAATAATTATATTTATTGTGTTCAAAACAATTTTTGTTTCAACCGCATAAACAAGATATAACATATGACTTACAAAGGTTTAATGAAATATTAAAACAACATTTTTAATAAGGAATGGGATACTATGGGAGGACGATTATGAGGCTTATCATAGGGGCAAAATATGGGGACAGAAACCATGAAACGTAGGTACCGGAAACCCATCAAATTCTACCTTAGGAAACCTTTGGTAATAGCTGGAGGACAAAAGGATTCATTGTTTGATCTGCAAAGTTGTTCTGATGCAGTTTGTATAGGGACGCCGAATATATTTACCAATTTAAAGCCTTCTCAGTTAAACAATAAAAGAATCTTAAGTGTCAAGGAATCTTGATAATGGAACATAATTATGACGCTGCATGCTAGTTACCTTTCCATCCAAATCATGTGGGGCTATAAGGTATTTATTTTCATTAACATTTCTAATTTTCTATATTATGTCTATTGCTCAAGTTTGAATATCTTGCTGATAAATCTACTAATTATCCCAATTTAATCATTAAAATAAATATTAATTACTTTAAATTTATTAAGAATTGATATTTTTTATTAATATTTTGTAGAAAATAAGTTCATAAATTTAAAAAGCTCGATTTTTGGAGTTCAATAGCATAAATGACACTCAAATCGGAGTATGAATGAGCCCAGAATCAAAGTTGGAAGTTTATTTAAGAGATTGCACGAGTATTAAGGCAATCGGTCCATCATGGACCGACTGCTTGGTTCAGAAACTCCCGAGTGGTCCACGACTGCCATGACCACCGGTCCATAGGCCGTTCCATGGACCATCACCCGTCCCGAGCTCTATCGTCGCTGGAGAAGCTGCCGGAGCCCCTTCCCTTGTCGCCGGGAGTCGTCTCTTACTAGAAAAAGAATTGAGAGACCACTTTTGAAGCCCGCCATCACCTCCTCCTCTTTTTTGATTGGTCACTAGCACCATTGCCGATCGCCGCTCACCGTTCGTTGCCCCCTTGTCGCCGGTCGACCACTGTCCGGGCATCGCCTCATACCATCATCTTCCCTTTCATCCATTTTTATTCGCTATCGATCTGTCCTGCAACCAGCCATCGTTTACCCCTATCACAGCACCACCGTTCGCCACTATACATCGCTCCCGCCATCGCTTCCCCCACCATTGCTCCCGCTATTGCTTCCGCCACCATCACTCCCATCGTCCACCCCACCATGATTGGAGGAGGCTCTCCCAAGTCCAATCAGAGAGAATATGGGATTCAAAAGAGTTCTGTTCGGACGCTGTTTGCTCGAAAAGGAAGGAGCAAGGATTTCACGCGAATCCTGGCATGATCCATAATCTATGATGTATAATGGATGGTTGGGATGTTTTCTCGTGATATATAACCGATCTTGAGCCCGATTGATTCCAAATTTGACCAGGAGGAAGCTGTAGATGTGCTCTATAAAAGGAGGACCCCAGGTAGCAGTCTAGGCACCAATTACTTTAGCAAATTTTGTCCAAGTTGTTTTCTTGCTTTTTTTGTTTTTAGATTATTGTATTAGGTTTGGAAAAGAGGGGAATTATGGAGGAGATGCTGGCAGTAGTGATGCACGGCTAGACTCCTTCAACCTGGCATGAAGATGAAGCCTGTGCTCAGGTTTTTTATTTCTTTTTGTATTTAATTCTTAAGCAATAAAGGTATGCTGTTCTTATCTACATCTATTGATTTTTATTTTTGATTGAGCTATTAATTTAGCATACATGGTCTACACCCTCTATTGACGTATCGTGATCTCAGGATACGGCACGTGCTTAAGAAAGGTAGATCGTGGTATGATTAATTAGATCCCTGCACTTGCTCCACAGTTAAATAGTTTATACTCTAAGAGGACGTAACATGATCTCCAGATATGGTTCGTGCATAGCAAGAAATAAATTATTCTAACCCTAAATGTGCAAGAATTATTGCTATTGCGACATAAAGAAAAGAAGGTAAACTTGTGTGCATGGTAGATTCAAATTTTCAGGTTATTTCTCCTACTGTCTCAATTTAATTAATTAATTCATTGTCATCTTTTCATAATTACTATTTTTAATCTAATCTTTATAAGTAATTTTCTTTTGCTTTTCTTTTTAATGAAATAATTATCTTTGGTCCTTGAGGATACGATCCCGACTCACCACTAGCTATAGTAGTGAGTAGATTTTGACTACCTACGACAGCGATCACTTGCTGGCACCAACTTGCACAAAAATGATCTATCTCATCTTTTAGCAATTTGAATAAGGAGGCCACATTACAGATGACAATGCATATGTCTATGTAGATATAGTTACTTATTTGTCTATCTATAAATAGTTGTATAATGTCTATGTTCAACTATTATCCTGCTATATATTGAAAATTGTTGTATCTTTCTTTATAGTCAAATACATGGTATTCATTTAATTTTTACACATAATCTAAGAAATTCTTTTTCCATTAAGTATATATGATAGAGCACCAAATTATCAAGAATCATTTTAAATGCTTGCTATATTATGCCGGCAATATTTAGTTAACTAAGCTCGATGCTCCATTGCTTGTAAAAGATAAAAGTTGAGTTTTAATGAAACATGCTATGGACACTCATATTATTTGGTAGAAAAATTATATATATATTTATATATATAGATTTTTAATAGTGACTTAAGCTCTAAAATGATGCATATATATATATATATGTTATCTTTCTTTTGTAGATTCAGGGGATATTATGGATGGTGCCAAGAAAAGATAAGGATTGTCTTGCTGATGGTTTCATAGGTTGATAAACATCTAGATTTTACAAAGTTAACTTTTTGGTATCATCCATTCAAGTTTACTTTATTCTTGTTTTGGTATAACAAAAGTGAGTTCAGAACTTATGTATAAAGTGCAGGAAATCAATTGGAACTTGCTTATGCCATGTTTCGAGTTCTAGTATTTACTTTCTTTTATATTCAGAAATCTGATGGTGTACGATCTTATTCTTTAGGTTTTGATGAAACTAAAAAGATTATTCAAATAATTTTTTGAGATTACTATGAAGATTGACTTACTTGTAGTTGTTTCATCCCTTTGAAGCTACTAGTCTTCATATATTATTCAGTGATATACTTAAAATAAGTTATCAATGCATCATTTCTATTTTTATTTATTATTATAAATAATCCATGTTTTGAAATTAGATAGAGTAGTAATGTCTAAAAGTTAATTATATATCCATATTTTATTATTGATAGTAGAGGTTCATTTATACCTATGCTTTGCTAACACCCATGAATTCTTATTCGTGTGTATCTAGTTATCCATGTTTAACAAAGAAAGGTATAGACTACGTCTATACCTATGTATACACTCTCACATATATTAGATGTTATGTGAGTAAAGTAAGGGGTTATACAAATGAAAAGAAAAAACATAGGTATAAGCTATACCCACATCGGACATACCCACATTCAACCAAACATGCATACCAACATGGGTGTAGGCATATCCGTATATTTTTTAACCCGTAATCCATATATCTTTAACATGGATGTATCTTAATTTTCTTATAATGGAAGCAATAAAAATGGTAGGTGGATGTGGTGGAGCATAGATGAGGCAGTGGAGATGGGCATTGGCAAGTGTCAAGAGAGTGAACGAAGCTTAGGCAAGGCAAGGTAGTCCTACCTGCTACTCGAATAGTGTTTGGGATTTTCGGGTGACTTTGATTGAACTGTCGAATCTCTTAAAGGGCTCAGGACTTTTAGGAAAAATTACCTAGGAAAGCCTTTATGTCTAAAAGACTTTCTAGAAAACCTTACATGGAAAGTCTGGGAAATGGATTTTATAGATGAGGTATACTGAGTACTTGATACCTATGGGATATTGTATGGTGTAGGAAGTGGTGGTCAGTGCATCATTGCAGAGTGCATGCCCCTAGAGTGGGTAGAGATGGCATAGAGCTCATTTACATGGTAAGCATGCTTCCATAAGGCACCTACATTAACAAGTTGTGACGTCAGAGAGTTATAGTGCAAGGTCACCTATCCCTCTATAGATGGAGAGCATGCTAGGTTTCCTTGTATGATGTCTGGGGCCACGTGTTAGGATTTGAAAAATCTACTTGATGTGCTAAGCTAGCAAGTGAGGTGGTGAGCTACACGGAATCCATGTAGGCTTGATCATTTTTGGATGTATCAGTTACCTCCTGTTGACTCCAGTATTGACTTTGATAATTAAGAAAATACTTAAGTATATTTGAGTACTAACCATTTGTTAAAGTGTGTTTTATCAGAAAAAGGTAATCATTAAGTTAGTTGGTTAAATTGGTTGTCCAATAGTTGAAAAAGTCTCCTTATGGATGAAATCTTAAAGTTAAATAGACTTAAATATATAAGAATGACTTTGTTGACCCCATAAGTGATTTTGATGATAACCAAACATTGGAGTATGTACATTTATTTCTGACAACTCTTCAAGTGTTTGACAAGTTTTTGTAGGATGAATAACATGTTCAAACTTCAACTCCTACACTTCTGTTTTTTGGTTGAGTTATGTTGAAAATATTTTTGTAAAGAAGAACCCAATCAAAATGCTAAGAAAAATCAATTAAAAGGGTTACTTCTGTGAGTATGTGTGTGCCATGAATTTTAGTTTGAGTTGGTTTGTGTGAAATTGTAAAGGAGTTGGTGAGAGTTTTCTGTAAGTTCAATTATAAAAATCCTAAAGAAGACACTCGAGCCGACCTCAAGTGATGAAGAGCTGACTCTACCTGCTGGCACGTAGCAAGGATTTTGGAATGTAGCAATCTGAGCCGACTCGATGGAAAGAGAGCCGACTCTAGTGAATCTGAGTCGACTGGAATCAGTCCGAGCTGACTCCTCCAGAGTCCATTTTCTGAAGATTTCTGAGAACAGCCAGGCGAGCCGATCCGAACCAAAAAGAGCTGACTCTGCCAGGCCTAATTTTGAAAGCCTGAGAAAGCAAGCCGACCCGAACTGCATAGAGCCGACTCTTCTAGAGTAAAGTTTTTCAAACCTGAGAAGAAGAGCCGACCAAGCTGAAAAGAGTCGATTCTTCGAGTTCAAGATTTTCAAGATTCAAGTTTGAGCCGACCCGAGCTACAAAGAGCCGACTCATCCAGAGTGAGGTTTTGCATCCTGAGACAAAGAGCCGACTACATTGAAGATTTGGCGACTCGACCTATAAACTAGAAGGATTCGAGTCAACTTGAAGGAATCCGAGCCGACTCGAATGACGCTTTCAGGTATCCAATGGCTAGTTCCAGAATTTATTTTTAAATGCTAAAAAGTGCTCCAACGGTCAAAAATCATTTTTCAACAGTCTACAATGGCTAGAATTGCCTTGGGATGATGGAAGACTTTAAATTTGAAGGATTTGAACTTTCTTAAAGCAATGATTTAGAGAGTTCTTCAAAGAAAAGAGAGCTTCATTGAATATCCCACCAACCAACAGCAAAAGAGCACAAGAGCATTCAAGTCAAGTTTTCAAGTCTTCACCAACTCCAATCGAAGCTTGAAACAACTTTAGGAAGAAGCCACTGAAGTAATTAAAGTTTATTCAAGTGTATTTAAGTGGACTTCCAACAAGCTACACCGGCAACTATCCGACAAATTGAGTTTGTCATTCTTATTGCATTTATTTTTCAATTCAATCTTTGAATTGTTGGGTTATTGGTGAGCCTAGTTGAAAAACCAATTAGGTTCTTGGTGAGCCTTGTTAAAATCAAGGGTTAGGTTCTTGGTGATCCTGTGAAAACCAAGTTGGGTTTCTTTGGTGAGCCTGTTAAAACCAAAGGGTGTTGAGTTTTCTTTGGTGATCCCATAAAACCAAAGTGTAAAGGTTCTTGAATAGTGATCCTGTAAAATAATCCTACTATATTTGGGTATGAATATAGTGAAAATTCCAAGTGGTATCTTGGATAGTGGACGTAGGAGCTGGGTTGCTCCGAACACTAAAAATTTGGTATGTTTGTATTGTGCTTTCTTGACTCTGTTTAGCTTCTGCATTTTATAATTCTATCACAGCACCTACCACTTGCAAAAGATTTTGAATTGCACATTATTTACTTTAATTTTTAAAAGACCCAATTCACCCCCCTCTTGGGTAGCCACCTAGGCAACAACTGGTATCAGAGCAGTGTCTCTGATTATCTTGGAGTAAAGATTGATGGCTCATCCTATGAGTACGTCTTTGGCCGAAGGCCAGTCAACTAATAGGCCTTTTCTTTTCATAGGCACAAATTATTTCTATTGGTCATTCAAGCTGTTGATTTTCAATTATGGAAGGTCATTCTTAAAGGGCCACAGGTTCCCATGACTAAAATTGATGGCCTGGATGTCCCTAAGCTTGAACAGGATTGGGATGAACACGACATGAAGATGGGAAAATTGAATGCCAAGGCAATGAACTTGCTTTACTGTGCTTTGGATTCAAATGAGTTTAATCGAATTTTCATTTGCTTTTCATCAAATAAAATTTGGGATAAACTTGAAGTGACCCATGAAGGAACTTCACAAGTGAAAACCTCGAAGATAAATCTTTTAGTGCATAATTATGAATTGTTTAAAATGGAACCTAATGAAAGTATTTCTGCCATGTATATTAGATTTACAGATATTATTAACGGCCTAAAAAGTCTTGGCAGGGTATACTCAAATGCTGATTTAGTATAGAAGATTTTGAGATCACTTCCTGATAAATGGGATCCTAAAGTCACTACCATCCAGGAAGCTAAAGATTTGAATATTCTATCAATGGATGAATTAATGGGATCTCTCATCACATATGAACTAGCCATGCAGCATAGAATGGATGATGATCAGAAAAAGAAGAAAACAATTATATTCAAAGCTGCATTGGAATCAAAAGATGATGAAGAGATGGAAGATGACTCTACCTCCTCCGAAGACGATCTTGAAGATGAAGACATTGCAATGGTCGTAAGGAGATTCAGAAAGTTTATGGAAAAGAAGAAAGGAAGATATAACAGAAAATTCCATAAACGAGAAGAATAATCAAGAAAAAGGACAAGGACAAAGACAAGGATAAGGAACAAGTCCCCACCTACTATGAATGTAAGAAACCGGGACACATTCGTCCAAACTGTTCTCAATTAAAGAAATTTTTTAGAAAGAAGAAAAATAAAGCGATGGTTGCCACATGGAGCGATAGTGAAGACTCCACTTCAACTGAAAAAGAAGAGACCATGAAAACAGCAAATTTATGTCTAATGGGTCTCGAGGATGAGGTAAATTCTTCCGACACACAAATTGAATTTACTTTTAAGGAATTAAATTATGCATTCTATGATTTATTATCTGAATTTAAAAAGGCAGGAGTAAATATTAGATCATTAAAGTATATTAATAATTCTTTACTCAAAGAAAAAGATGAGATTTCAGAAAAGAACAATCTATTGCAAAAAGAACTTCATACATTTTTTGAAAAATGTGATATATTGAAAACCAAAAATAGAGAATTTCATAACAAAAATAATATTTTGATGAAAGAAAACAATGAGTTGAAAAAGGAGGTTGAAAAGCTCAAGCCACTTGTTGAAAAATTAACTTTATCTTCTAATAAGCTTGAGTTAATTCTTAAAGATCAAAGAATTTCTGGAAATAAATCTGGAATAGGTTTTAATGCTTTAAATTCAAATTACGTTTCAACTACTATATTTGTGCACAGAAAGATCTTGTTCCCAAGTTTACTTCTCATAAAACCTTTATTACAAAAGACTCTATTTCCACTTCAAAACCTGCTATTCTGCACTTCAAGCATATAGAACTTCAAAGTCTAAATTATTTCAAAATTCTAGAATCAAATATTTTGCTTGCAAAAAACTAAGACATAAAGCTTTCAATTGCAATATTATTAAAAATATCCATGGCACATCAAAAAAAGTTTGGGTTCCCAAAGGGACCACCTCAGCTAACCTGAAAGGACCCAAGTTAGCTTGGGTATCTAAAAGAACTTCTTGATTTTCTTACAGGAATGTCTTGCCATCCAGAAATCAAAGAAAAGATGGTATCTTGACAGTGGCTGTTCAAGGCATATGACAGGTGACAAGGATCAATTTATCATCCTGGAAATGAAAGAAGGAGGTATGGTTACTTTTGGAGACAATGACAAAGAAAAAATAATTGGAATTGATAAGACCAAAATAACTCCCTATACTTTTATTGAAAATGTATTGCTAGTAGATAAGTTGAAGCACAATCTATTGAGTATTAGTCAATTATGTGATAAAGGATTCAAAGTTATCTTCGAATCATCTATGTGTATAGTAACAAACTCTCTTGATTTTAGCAGTCAATTCATTGGATACAGGCTAGAAAATATTTATGTGGTAGATCTAAATGATCTTGCCATGTCAAGTAGCTCCAATTTGGTTGCAATGAATGCTAAGACTAAGGAGTCTTACTTATTATGGCACAGAAGATTGGGTCATGCTAGCATGCATACAATTGTCAAATTGATTTCCAAAAATCTTGTTAGAGGCATGCCTAAGTTTAAAGTTAATTTTGATCATGTTTGTGATGCATGCCAAATGGGTAAACAAACTAGGAGGAGATTTAAATCCAAAAATCTGATTTCAACTTCTAGACCTTTAGAACTACTTCACATGGATTTATTTGGACCA
The DNA here is from genome assembly GCA_021397845.1 of Areca catechu. NCBI lineage: Eukaryota > Viridiplantae > Streptophyta > Magnoliopsida > Arecales > Arecaceae > Areca > Areca catechu. The sequence goes on along the minus strand of CM038038.1, from coordinate 76,739,469 downwards.
ACTAGGACCACAAGCCTAGGAGGTATGAAATATCCCTTTGTGATTGTAGATGATTTTTCCAGATTTACATGGGTTTTGTTTATTGCACACAAAGATGAAACTTTCAAAATATTTAGAAAATTTCATAAAAAGGTTTCAAATCAAAAAAATCTTTCGATAATTTCAATTAGGAGTGATAACGGGACTGAATTTGAAAATCATTTTTTGATGATATTGTACTAAAAATGGCATTGATCACAACTTCTCCACTCCTAGAATACCATAACAAAATGGTGTTATAGAGAGGAAAAATAGGACTTTGAAAGAAATGACCCGAACAATATTGTGTGAAGGTAATCTTCCAAGATACTTTTGGACAGAAGTGATGAACACTGCATGTTATATTTTAAACCACGTTGATCCATCCTATTTTGAAGAAAACCCCCTATGAACTTTGGAATGAAAAAAATCCAATATAAATTATTTTCATGTATTTGGATGCAAATGCTTTGTGCTTAACAATGGTAAGTATAATTTAGGAAAGTTTGATGCTAAATCTGATGAAGCTTTTTTCCTTAGTTATTCACTATATAGCAAAGCATATAGGGTTTTTAATAAAAGGACTCTTACTGTTGAAGAGTCGATGCATATCATTTTTGATAAAACTAACCCATCACCATCCAGAAAAGATGAGTGTATTGATAATGATATAGGTACCATTCAAAAGGAGATGGAAGACATGAGTATTCAAGAAAGACCAGTTAAAAAAGGAGAAAAAATGGTAAGTAAGGATCATACCGATCTACCAATCGAATGGAGGTATGCTACTTGCCATCCTAAAGAATTAATTATTGGTGATCCTTTTCAAGGTATAAGGACTAGGTTTGCACATAGGGCTGCACATGATTACCTAGCCTTTGTATCTCAAATAGAGCCTCACACCTTAGAAGAAGCAGAAAATGACCCAAACTGGATATTAGCCAATGTTAGCCATGCATAAAGAACTGAACCAATTTGAAAGAAACAAGGTTTGGACACTAGTTGATAGACCTAAAGACCACCCAATTATAAGACCAAATGGGTTTTAGAAACAAATTAGATGAACATGGAAATGTCATTAGAAACAAAGCTAGATTAGTGGCTAAGGGATATAGTCAAGAAAAATGTATAGATTTTGATGAAACTTATGCACCTGTAGCAAGATTAGAAGCCATTAGATTACTTCTTGCATTTGTGTGCTACATGAATTTCAAACTTTTTCAAATGGATATGAAAAGCACATTTTTAAATGGTTTTATCTCTGAACAAGTTTTTGTAGAACAACCATCGGGTTTTGAAAATCATGCTTTTCCAAACCATGTGTTTAAACTTAATAAAGCTTTATATGGTTTGAAACAAGCTCCAAGAGCTTGGTATGATAGACTTAGCACTTTTTTAATTGAAAATAATTTTTAAGAGAAAATGTTGATAAAACTCTTTTCATTAAAAAGAAAAATAATGATATATTAGTTGTACAAATTTATGTTGATGAATTATTTTTGGTGCAACTAATGAAAGTTTTTGTGAAGAATTTGCTAAGCTAATGCAGGAAGAATTTGAAATGAGCCTAATGGATGAACTGAATTACTTCCTCGGACTTTAAATAAAACAAACAAAGGAAGGGATCTTCATTAACCAATCCAAATACACCAAAGAAATCATCAAGAAGTTTGGTTTGGAGACGAGCAAACAAATGAATACACCCATGAGCCCAACCTGCAAATTGGACAAAGATGAAAGTGGATCCAATATTGACCAAAAGCTATATCGATGTATGATCGGATCCTTATTATATTAAACTGCAAGTAGACCAGATATCTTGTATAGTGTATGTGCATGTGCTAGATTTCAATGTAATACCAAAGAAACATATATGCTTGCTGTTAAAAGAATATTAAAATACTTGAAAGGTACAGGTAATCTGGGTCTTTGGTTTTCAAAAGAATCATCCTTAAATTTAATCGGATTTTCTGATGCTGATTATGCTGGTTGTAAAATAGATAGAAAAAGTACTAGTGGTACTTGTCAATTTTTAGGGTTGAATTTAATCTCATGGCACTGCAAGAAACAAAACTCGGTAGCACTTTCTACTGCTGAGGCAGAGTATGTTGCTGCAGGGAGCTGTTGTATGCAAGTATGGTGGATTAAACAACAACTAGAAGATTTTAGTGTTTCTCAATGCAAAATTCCTATTAAGTGTGATAACATAAGTGCTATAAATTTAACCAAAAATTCTATTCAACATTCTAGGACTAAGCACATAGAGATTAAAAATCATTTCATTAGAGACCATGTTTTGAATGGTGATATAGAACTAGAATTTATCCCAACAAAAAAATAACTAGTTGACATCTTTACCAAGCCACTAAATCAGGATAGATTTGAGTTGCTTAGAGGAGAATTAGGGCTATGTTATCCTTTCTAGATCCAGAGAAACCTAATTTCCTTCGAGAACTAAGAAAAAAATATCTAGAATACATCCTACAATTTTTCATGATTTCTTGAACAACTTTTCTTGAATTTTCAGTATATTTAATTCAATTTCCAAATCATTTGATTTCCTATGAAAAGTTTCTATTCGAGTCGACCCGAGCAATTTTGCTCTGGTCGAGCTGGCTCGAATATCTGAGTCTCGTACTCTTGCTCTGGTCAAGCCGACTAAGTCTTTGCTTAGCCAACTCGGTGTTCTGGTTGTTCTGAGTTCGCTCTGGTCGAGCCAACTTGGATATTTTTAGGGCTGAGTGAGCCGACTCGAAAGTCGGGAAATCGCTATTTAAAAAATTTTGAACTGTCTTTTCTAAGTATTTCACTCTTTTACTTTACTTTGAATACACTCCACTTCCCTCGAAAGCTTTACCATTCTCCCAAAAATTATTCACTAGAGCCTAAAATTCCTTAATCCCTCTATAATGGCTCCTCGAAGATCTGCGAAGAAGGTTCTTCAAATCGGTGAATCAAGTGCTCGCAATACAGATGCAAAAGAAAGAAAGGAAAAGAAAAAAAGGTTTGCTCCAGTCCAGCAAGATGAAGAAACTCGTTCTCCTCCCGGACAGCATGTCTCAATGACCAATCAACCCGTTACTTGCAGAAGAAGGATCGACTTTATATTCCTAGAAGAAATGGGAATGAGAATCGGAAACTGGATAGAGAGTCAAGGGTAGAAGCATTTCTGTTCTTTGGATATATTGACCTACCCTTCACTGGTATGGATGTTTTATGAAAACATTATCATTAAAGAATTTCATTTGGAATCTACAGTCAATGGGAAGACAGTTATAGTAGATGGAGAAAGATTGGGCAGATTGCTGCAGATGCCAACGAATGGTGCTACTGAACTTCTTCTACCAGACAAAGAACATATTCTAAAATTAATTTTGGAAAAAGAAGATGTGAGCATAATCCAACATGTACAAGCCAATCTACTATCAAAGGAAATGAGGCTGCTACACAATATGATCAGCAGGATATTTCTTTCAAGAACTGGCCACTTTGATTGGGTCAGTGAGAAGGATATGACAATTATAGGATACTTAATTGAAGAAAAGCCTCTCAACCTTCCCTATATTATGATGATTCAAATGACTGAGGCGGCAAGGAAGGTCAAAGCCTATCTACCCTACAGTATGGTCTTCACTTTGTTATTTGAAGAAGCAGGAGTTGACTTATCAAATGAAATAGGTAAACCGTTACACCACTTTGATATCTACTCCTTCAATTCACTAAAAAGAATGGGATACAAGTTACAAGAAAGAGAATGGATAAAGAAGATGCCTAGTCAGGTTACTGCTACCATTTCTGAAGAAAATGAAGCTGCTAATGAAGAAGGGACTGAAGAAACAATGGTTACTCCATCAGACCTAAAAAATCTGATATTTCGAAAGATGGAAGCTATCTCCAACTCTTTGACTGATCATATGAATTCTGCAATTAAGGAAATCAGAAAGTCAGTTGACATTAAATTGCAGAAATTAAGATCTGAACAAAAGCTTCACTAGCAAAAAGTGGAAAAGGAAATGGAGGACTTTAAGGAAGAAATCAAAAGCATCATACTGCAATCATAGAAGGAAACCATTCTCATTGAAGATGCTCCTGAACAGATCATCAAGGAATCACTTGACATTCCTGCTCCTATTCCTTTGTTTGATCCACCTAAGACCAAAAAGAACCCAAAACCAAGAAGACTAAAGTTCTTAGAGCCCCTGTTAGAACTAGATTTAGGGATTTAAGGTTTAAACCCCTGAAAACTAAGACCTCTGATAGAGTTATAGAGGTAGGCTCCTCTTCTTCTAATGAAGAAGAAGAATAGATCCTTTAATTAGTCTTTTAGTTGTTTCTAAATTTATCAATGTTATACTTCTTTATTCTGCAATATGAATGTACTTGTATTTTAAACTTATATGAAAATCTTATCAATGAAGTATCTTTTGATTTTATTTACTGTCATGTACAATGATTCAATCTTTGCACTTGCTATAGTACAACTAATAAAATTTTAATTAGAATTTTTAAGTTAAGAATGTGAAATTATCTCAAACAAATATTAAAAACTTTCTTAATCTATTTTAAAATCTGAGCTTTATTTGAAATCACCTTTTTGATTGATTGACAAAAAGGGGGAGTTATAAAAAATGTGAAAAGAAAAATGGGAGAAATTTGAAAAGAATGGAAATAGAATATATGTTGAGCTTCCTACCAACTACTCTTAAAGTGCATGAAAACAGTAAAAAAGGGGGAGCACAAAAATAATAGCACTGCTTAAACTACTTTAGAATCTAGAGAAAGGGGGAGATTCTAAGGGGGAGATTCTCTTGAAATGATCTTGTTCTAATTATTATCTTTTTAATGCTCTGATGTTAATTCTGTCAATTTCTTTTTGGAACTCTGATACTCCATGTTTTGTGCTAATTATAATATCTTGAAGCATGAGAAGTTCAATACTTTGATGATATACTAGGATATCATCTCTTGAGCTCTGATAATTACTTACTAATCCCATTAGCTCTAATACGTGTGAATATTTAATTTTCAAATACTATTATACATGTAAAGTGTAAAATTTTTCATGCCCAGTGTTTTGTCATCATCAAAAAGGAGAGATTGTTGACCCCATAAGTGATTTTGATGATAACCAAACATTGGAGCATGTACATTTATTTCTGACAACTCTTCAAGTGTTTGACAAGTTTTTGTAGGATGAATAACATGTTCAAACTTCAACTCCTACACTTATGTTTTCTTGGTTGAGTTGTGTTGAAAATATTTTTGTAAAGAAGAACCCAATCAAAATGCTAAGAAAAATTAATTAAAAGGGTTACTTCTGTGAGTATGTGTGTGCCATGAATTTTAGTTTGAGTTGGTTTGTGTGAAATTGTAAAGGAGTTGGTGAGAGTTTTCTTTAAGTTCAACTATAAAAATCCTGAAGAAGACACTCGAGCCGATCCCCAAGTGATGAAGAGACAACTTTGCCTGCTGACACGTAGCAAGGATTCTGGAATGCAGCAATCTGAGCCAACTCGATGGAAAGTGAGCCGACTCCAGTGAATCCGAGTCGACTGGAATTAGTCCGAGCCGACTCCTCTAGAGTCCATTTTCTGATGATTTCTGAGAATAGCCAGGTGAGCCGACCTAAACCAAAAAGAGCCGACTCTGCCAGACCTAATTCTGAAAGCCTGAGAAAGTGAGCCAACCCGAACTGCATCGAGTCGACTCTTCTAGAGTAAAGTTTTTTGAACCTGAGAAGAAGAGCTGACCCAAGCTGAAAAGAGTCGACTCCTCGAGTTCAAGATTTTCAAGATTCATGTTCGAGCCGACCCAAGCTACAAAAAGCTGACTCGTCTAAAGTGAGGTTTTGCACCCTGAGACAAAGAGCCGACTGTATTGAAGATTTGGTGACTCGACTTATCGACTCGAAGGATCCGAGCCGACTCGAAGGATCCGAGCCGACTCAAAGGAACCCGAGCCGACTCGAATGACGCTTTCAGGTATCCAATGGCTAGTTTCAGAATTTATTTTTGAATGCTAAAAAGTGCTCCAACGATCAAAAATCATTCCCCAATGGTCTACAACGGCTAGAATTGCCTTGGAATAACGGAAGACTTTAAATTTGAAGGATTTGAACTTTCTTAAAGCAATGATTTAGAGAGTTCTTCAAAGAAAAGAGAGCTTCATTGAATATCCCACCAACCAACAGTAAAAGAGCACAAGAGCATTCAAGTCAATTTTTCAAGTCTTTACCAACTCCAATCTGAAGCTTGAAACAACTTTAGAAAGAAGCCATTGAAGTAATTAAAGCTTATTCAAGTGCATTCAAGTGGACTTCCAACAAGCTGCACAGGCAACTATCCGACAAATTGAGTTTGTCATTCTTGTTGTATTTATTTTTCAATTCAATCTTTGAATTTTTGAGTTATTGGTGAGCCCGGTTGAAAAACCAATTAGGTTCTTGGTGAGCCTTGTTAAAACCAAGGGTTACGTCCTTGGTGATCCTATGAAAACCAAGTTGGGTTTCTTTGGTGAGCCTGTTAAAACCAAAGGATGTTGGATTTTCTTTCGTGATCCCGTAAAACCAAAATGTAGAGGTTCTTGGATTGTGATCCTATAAAATAATCCTACTGTATTCGGATGTGAATATAGTGAAAATTCTAAGTGGTATCTTAGGTAATGGACGTAGGAGCTGGGTTGCTCCGAACCACTATAAAATTGGTGTATTTGTGTTATGCTTTTTTTACTCTATTTAGCTTCTGCATTTTATAATTCTATCATAGCACCTACCACTTGCAAAGAATTTTGAATTGCACATTATTTGCTTTAATTTTTTAAAAGACCCAATTTACCCCTCTCTTAGGTAGCCACCTGGCCAACAGACTTGAAAGGACTTAAGTTTTAAGCTTGAAAAAGACTCAGCAGAGTTTCAATTGAGTTTCTGAAAGTTTTAGCCAAGTATTGACTCATGGATGTGAAGTATCGACTCATAGTGTCGACTCACAGAAGCTTGAGCTGATATACAAAAGAAGTTTCATATGGCACGCTCGAAGTATCGACTCATGGAGCTCAAGTGTCGACTCAAGGATTGACTTAAGGCTTGAGATAAAAATTATACTGAATTTCAGACTTCTCTCAAGTGTTGACTCATGGAAGCCAAGTGTCGACTCAAGTATCGACTCACCAGAAGAAGTGTCGACTCACCTGAGATTTTCAGAGAGCTTCAAAAAACATCTTTTGTACTAAGTGTCGACTCATGAAAACTAAGTATTGACTAAAGGTATCGACTCATGACTTGAAGTGTCATCACTTGCAGTTCTGCTAAATAGTTTTGGCTAGTTTTTTGAAGCGCAGAATTATCCTTTTCGCCCCCCAATGGCTAGTTTCACCTCTCCAATGATCAAAAACTGCTATTTGATGCTCGTAAGAGTATTTAAAGTGTATTAAATTCAAGTGGGAAGTAATTAATGAGAATTTATTGATTATTCATTGATAGTTCATTACTTTTGAGAGAAGTTGAGCCTTCAAGCATTCAAAGCATTCAAGAGCATTCAAGTCCAACCATTCAAGCATCATTTAAGACTTCAACAACTTGAAGACAAACATCTTCAATAGCAATCAAAGAGCTTCAAAGAGATATTTGCTTTTATTTGAAAGCTTTTTGTATTTCATACATTCTACTTGAATCTTGTTATTATTTTCTAGTTTCAAGGAAATTGAAACTAGAGTTGAGGTTTGTTGGTAAGTCTTTGTGACAAAACCAATGGAGGTTTTTGGTTATCCTAAGTGACAAAATCAAAAAGGTTTTTGGTTAGCCTTGTGAAAACAAAAGAGGTTGTTGGTGAGCCTAAGTTAAATACCAACCAGGTTTTTGGTTAGCTCGTAAAATCAAAGGGATTTTGACTTGTGTTCCTGGTTAAAATAAGTTGGATTTTGATTAGTGAGCCCGGAAAACTAATCGGCTATAATCAAGGAAGATTATAGTGAAATTTTCAAGTAGACCTTGGGGAGTGGATGTAGGTGCTTTGGTGTGCACTGAACCACCATATATTGTTGTATTTGTAGTTACTTGCTCTCTTATTATTTATCTTTATTCACTTTGCATTTACTTACTTATTTTTACTGCATACTCTTAAATAGTACACAAACACTTGTAATTCACTAGCACCTAAATAGTTTTTGAATTGGCACATACTTGCAAAAATTTTTAAAATCTAATTCACCCTCCTAGGTTGCTTGCTGGGCAGCAAGTGGTATCAGAGCTACGTTCTCAGTTTATAGGTCTAACCGCCTTAAGTAAAGATCTATGAAAACCCCACTTGGTTCTAGTGTAGTTGAGGGACAAGCCTCGAACAAACCTCCTTACTTTAATGGCACTAATTACACGTATTAAAAAATACATATGAGAATTTATATGTATTCAATTGATTACAATTTATAAAAAGTTGTAGATAAAGATCCTTATATTTCCTTAGTTGTTGTTAATGGCATTTCCATCCCAAAACTTGAAAAGGATTGGGATGAAAATGATATTAAACAATTTGAGATTAATGCGAAAGTAATGAATCTACTATATTATGCATTGGATCCTAGTGAATTCAATAGAATTTTTACATATACCTCAACTAAAAAAATATGGGACATACTTGAGGTTACTCATAAAGGTATCGATCAAGTAAAAAATACTAAAGTTAATATACTTGTATATACTTATGAGATGTTTCGAATAGACCTAATGAATCTATGATGATATGTATACTAGATTTATAAATATTGTAAATAGCATGAGAAGTCTTGGCAATACTATGTCTAATGTTGGCCTTGTAAAAAAATTCTCAAGTCATTGCTAACATCTTGGGATCAAAGTGATAGCTATTCAAGAAGCCAAAGATGTTGAGACAATTTCATTGGAGCAACTTTAGGTTCACCCATGACTTATGAGTTAAACCTGAAGCAAAAGGCAATGGACATGGATAAAAAGAAGACTATAGCTTTTAAATCTACAACACAAGAAGATTCTTCAAGTGAAAAATTCGAAGAAGGAGAAAATGAAGATGAAGAGGCTCCCATTGCAAGAAAATTCAAAAGGTTTATGAAAAGAAAGAAATTTTCTTACAAGAAAAAGCCTCAGCCTACCAAAGAAAAGGGAAAAGATAAAGAAAAGGAAAAGGAGAAGGAACAACCAATTTGCTTTGAATGCAAGAAGCTCGGATATTATAAGTTTGATTGCCCTCTCTTAAAGAAGTCCAAGAAAAGATTTAGAAAGAAGGCAATGATGGCAACTTGGAGTGATAGTAAGGACTCCAGTTCAAAGGAAGAACAAACAGAAGTATCTTCGCTTCATGATTCAAGAAGATGAGGTACATTCTAACTTTGAACTTGAATTTACATTTGATGGACATAGAGATGTATTTGATGAGCTCATGCATGAATATAGATTGCTGAAAATTGAAAATAAAAAGTTAAAAAAGCATGCTAGTTCATCTTCTTATGAAAGCACCAATTTTACAAATGAAAACAATGGTTTAAAGACTAAGATTGATGTTTTAGAAAAACAAAAGAATGCTTTATCAAGGTCATCATTTCAAACAATGAACTTTTAAAGAAAAATAAAGACCTTGAGGCAGAAAATCAGAAATTCAAAAATGAGCTTGACAAAGTTAAACCATTTGTTGAAAAACTTACATATAGTTTTGAAAAGCTAAATCTTTTATTGAACAATCAAAAAGCAGTTTTCAATAAAGTAGGTTTGGATTTCATACCTCAGAAATAGCAAAAATATTTCAAGAATTTCTTTATACCTACATCCTCTAGCATTACATATTATTCTTGTAGAAAGTTAGGTCATAAAGCATATCAATGTGCTCTTAGAAAGATTAATAATTCTAGAAAGATTTAGGTCCAAAAGGAACCACCTTTAGTACTAACCCAAAAGGACCCAAGATGGCTTGGATATCTAAAATGAAAACTTAATTTGTTTTGCAGGTGTATCTTGTAACCAAAGAAAAGAAAAAATTGTGGTATCTCGACAGTGGTTACTCAAGACACATGATAGGAGATGTGAAGCAATTCACTTCTCTTGAGGTACTGAATGGAGTGTAACTTTTGGATATAATAGTAAAGGAAAAGTCATTGGTATCGATAAAGTTTACATCTCCCCTTCTATTTTTATAGATAATGTTTTATTAGTTGAAGGATTGAAATATAATTTGCTTAGTATTAGTCAGTTTTATAACAAAGATTTTAAAGTTATTTTTGAATCATCTCTTTGCATGGTTGCTAGTCTTGAAGACAATGGAGTGAAATTCATTGGAAATAGGCATGGCAATATCTATCTTATTGATCTAGACAATTTACCTTTACCTGATGGTGAATGCCTAGTTGCAATGAATTCCATAATTAATGAGACTAGCTAGCTTTGGCATCATAGATTAGGTCATGCAAGCATGCATCTTCTTTCAAAATTATGCAAAAAGGATTTAGTAAGAGATTTATCAAAACTTAGTTTTGAAAAAGATAAAATATGTGAAGCATGTTAATTTGCAAAACAAGCAAAAACATCTTTCAAACCAAAAGGTTTTGTTTCAACTTTTAGGCCATTAGAGCTACTCCATATGGATCTCTTTGGACCAACTAGGATAACAAGCCTAGGAGGCAAGAGATATGGATTAGTTATAGCAGATAATTTTTCTTGATTTACATGGATTTTATTTTTGGCTCATAAAGATGAATTATTTTTAGCTTTCTTGAAGTTTTATCGAAAAGTTTCAAATGAAGAAGGTACTTCAGTTATTTGTATTCAAAGTGACCATGGTACTGAATTTGAAAATCAAGATTTTAAAAATTTTTATCATGAAAAAGAAATTGATCATAATTTTTTTGTACCTAGGATATCTCAACAAAATGGGATGGTAGAAAGAAAGAATAGGACTTTAGAAGAAATGGCATGCACAATACTTTCTGAAAAGGATCTTTCGAAAAATTTTTGGACTAAAGCTATTAATACTGCTTATTATATTTTAAATCATGTTTTAATTCGACCTATTTTAAAGAAAACATCCTATGAACTTTGAAAAGAAAGAAAACCTACTTTGAAATATTTTTGGGTTTTTGGTTGCCATTATTTTGTTTTAAATAATGGAAAAGAAAACTTAGACAAATTTGATGCCAAGTTAGATGAAGGTATCTTCTTAGGAGACTCTAAGTCCAGCAAGCATATAGAGTTTTTAATAAAAGAACACTGCTAGTAGAAGAATCAATGCATGTAGTATTTTAAGAGTCTACTAATAAATCCTCTAGAAAAGAGGATACTTCTGATGCATGTGCAGGTACTAAAGGACTAAAGAAGCTGACTTTGGATGATCCCCCTTCCAAAGAGGATGAAGATGATCAAAACAAGAAGGATGGAGAAGAAGTCACAAAATTCTCATCGAGGTACAAAGATCTACCAAAAGAATGGAGGTATGCTCATGGACATCCTCAAGAATTGATCTTTTAGATGATCCATCAAGAGGGGTAAGAACTATATCATCTATAATAAATAAATGTGATTACATTGCTTTTGTTTCTTAAATTGAACCTAAATATATTGAAGAAGCTGAAAAAGATCCAAATTGGATAATTGTTATGCAGGAAGAATTAAATCAATTTGAAAGAAATAAAGTTTGGACACTAATAGAAAGACCATCTAATGTTTCAATAATTGGTACAAAATGGGTGTATAGAAATAAACTAGATGAAAATAGTGTAGTAACTAGAAACAAGGCTAGGCTGGTAACTAAGGATTATAATCAAGAAGAAGGAATTGATTTTGATGAAACCTTTGCTCTAGTAGCTAGACTTGAAGCTATTAGATTATTTTTAGCATTTGCATGTTTTATGAATTTCAAACTTTTTCAAATGGATGTTAAAGGTATATTTTTAAATGGTTATATTGTTGAAGAAGTTTTTGTTGAACAACCACCTAGATTTGAAAATCATGCACATCCTGATTATGTTTTCAAACTTTACAAAGTACTTTATGGTTTGAAACAAGCATTCCGAGCATGGTATGAAAGACTTAGCAAATTCATGATTGAAAATGATTTATGTAGAGGCCATGTTGATACTACCTTATTTTTGAAAAAGAAAAATAATGATATCTTAGTAGTACAAATTTATGTTGATGATATTATTTTCGGTGCTACTAATGAAACACTTTGTCAAGAGTTTGCCAATCTTATGCAGGAAGAGTTTGAGATGAGTATGATGGGTGAACTAAATTTCTTTCTCGGACTTCAAATCAAGCAAACTAGAGAAAGGATCTTCATCAACTAAGCTAAGTATACAAGAGAAATCTTAAAGAAGTTTGGGATGGAGGCAATCAAGCAAATAGGTACACTTATGAGCCCTTTTTGTAAACTTAATAAAGATGAATGTGATAAAAATATTGATCAAAAATTATATAGGGATATCATTGGTTCATTACTGTACTTGACAGCTAGTAGACCAGATATCATGTCTAGTATATGCATGTGTACTAGATATCAGTCTGCTCCTAAAGAGTCTCATTTAATGGCTGTTAAGTGCATTTTTAAATACTTATCTGGTACTATTGATATTGGTTTGTGGTATTCTAGAGATTCTTAAATTGATTTATTGGCTATTCTGATGCTGACTTTGCTAGGTATAAATTAAATAAAAAAAGTACTAGTAAAACTTGCAATTTCTTAGAGTTAACTTAATCTCATGGTTTAGCAAGAAACAAACTTCAGTTGCACTATCTATAGCTGAGGCTGAATATATTGTAGTTGGAAGTTGTTGTGCTCAAATCTTATGGATTAAGCAACAACTTGAAGATTTTGGAATCAAATTAATTAAGACACCCACAATATATGATAACATAAGTGCTATAAATCTAACTAAAATTTATGTTCAGCACTCTAGAAGTAAACACATTGAGATTAGACACCATTTTATTAGAGATCATGTTGAAAATAATGATGTTATGCTTGAAAATGTGTGCACTGAAATGCAATTGGCTGATATTCTGACCAAACCTCTCCAAGAAGATAGGTTCTGTATGATTAAAAAGAAATTAGGGATCATTAATCCTTTTGATTGAATTTCTGATCTCCTTATGATCTTTCAAGTTACCCTTGAAATTATCTAATTAAATATTCTTCAAAATCATGATTAATCACTCATAATTCCTTGAAATCAATTTTTTCTAATTTTCTATAATTTTTTTCTCATTTTTTTCAGGTTTTTGTCGAAGTGTCGACACTTTGAAGTGTCGACACCTCCAAGTGTCGACACTTGACCTGCAGTCATGATTCGATACTTGAACGGCGGGATTCCGAGAATAAATAGGGAAATCCAAGCATTTTCTTTCCAAATTTCTTCCAAAACCCTGAGTCGACTCAACCATAAGCCATATCCCAAACTCCATTCAACTCTAATCACTGTTCCTCCTTCCTGATTTCTTGTTTGAAGCAATTTCTTCTTTCTTTTCACTGTTTCTTCACCATTTCCTCATGGTTTCATCGTGAAATCTCATTTCTTTTTACCCTAGATTGTTTCCATTCCTCTTATTTGGAAATGGGTCCCCGAAAGTAAGTTATGAGGAGACCTCGTCCATCAGTTCAAGAGGCCGAGTGATGGATGAAGGCACGTCATAAGGATCCAACGACTGCAGAGCCCCAGGTCCAGCCAGACTGCCAGTTCCTGTAGCTGATAAGATGGCCTCTAAGGCCATAGTCGGAGGATGGCGAGTTGACTTTGACTTCCTAGATCAGCATCATTTTCGGATTGGATAGTGGTTGAGAGATGTTGGCCTAACACATTTCTACTCTTTATCTGAGAGATTTTATCCTGGCTTGATTAGAGAGTTCTATGGTACACTAGCTAGAGGAGCAGATTGTTGGATAGCAGAGGTATGAGGTACTAAGATTCCACTTACAACTGAGGTGTTGAGCAGAGTCTAGGATTCCCATGAGAGGTTCTATGGCAGACTCATTAGTGGATCGCATGAGTGGACTTCGTTGTATATTTGAGACTGATGATTTGAGGGAGGGAGATATAGTGGTAGCCTCTAGACTCTTACCAGAGATGAGGCTGTTACATCATATCGTCGCCTGGATTCTTCTGCCAAAGACCGGACGTTTTGACTTCATCACGAAGCAAGAGTTGTTGATGATGGTTTCACTGATTCAGCACACTCCAGTGTCTCCTGATTTTGATGGTACATCAGATGACCGAGGCTACTTTGAGTTGGAGACTTTGCTTGCCCTATGGTATGGGTTTGACGATCTTATTCAGGGCATATGGAGTCATTGTAGATGGAGAGCCATGTAGACTGTTACTACATATGGATGTCTACGATGAGAGATCCCTCCACAGGATGGGTTTTCATCTTGTCAAAGGTCAGTGGAGACGACGAGTATCTGGTCAGACCACTGACGCAGATGAGGAGGCCACGGAGGAGGAGCAGATTTTTACTGATGAGGTAGGGCCGTTTGAGCCACAGAGAGACATTCCAGAGACTTAGCCCGAGCCTACAGCTCAGTTCGAGCCAACTACTCTAGCACAGACTGAGATACCAGGTACTGGAGATAGCATAGATGAGAGGGTCACTCGCATAAAGATAAAGGTTATGATTATTCAACAGCGAGTTGACCAAATTCATGAGGAGATGAGAGAGAGACACAGAGGATTGAGTGATGGCATCACTGCTATATTAGCTGCATTGGATAGACTATCTTCGAGTAGAGTACCATCCTCTACACATTCAGACTCTCCTCCCAGCACCACCTGCTCCACCAGCACCTCCAGCCCCAGGACCAGATACAGGAGATGGCCAGGATGTCTCTTCCATCGAGTTTGACATTATAGATTTTATGGCGGAGCCAGAGTCAGATGTTGCTAAGGATGTTTCGAGGACTCCTTTCCAGATCCTTCTAGGGCATTTGTCCAGACTCCAGTCCTGTCCAGCTCATCCATTATTTTTGACCCACCTGACACTTTTGCTATCACACCTGTACTACATACATACCCTCTTGACACTGATTTGCCCACACCTATTCTTAGTATTCTTACTAGGACTCCACCTGTTCCTTCCACATCCTCCTTGATTCGGGAGCTAGGTCTTTATGTACTTGGTTTCCATGATCTTGGTTCAGGTCCTATTTCTGATGACATACTCCAGATCACTAACACAACTATTGTTCTCGTCATAGTGCCTGCTCCTGTCTCTGATATTGCCTCATCCTCTTCAGCACCAGCTAGAGGATGAGCATATACCAGATGTAGAAGATGAGGCTGTGGTGATGCACCCAGACCTACCTGGACAAGACTTTCTGATCTTCGACTGATGTGGCCATGACTTAGACCTTCTAGGGTTACAGGTCCCATCATCCTTGAGATTGGGTCTTCCTTGGATGAGGAGAGTACCCCTTAGGGTTGATATGTCTATTAGTCAGTCTGTATCTTAGTGCTTATTATGTTTTAGGTATGTGTGTCTGTATTAAATTCTATTTTATATATCAAATTTCTGAATCTAATGTATCCAATCTTTGAAGTTCTTTATATATATTGACTTTTTCAAATTTATGTGTGTACTCTTACTGTAATGCAATGCTTCATGTCTGCTTTATTCTTTTTCTTACCTTTTTAATGATGACAAAAGGGGGAGAATTAAAAAAAGATTAAGAGAGGAATTAATGGTAAAGAGAATTATTGAATAATTAATGAAAATTAAATTCAAAGGGAGAGCTTTGGAAAAACTTTAAAAATAATTTTAGTTAAGAAGAAAGCAATGAGTAAGGGGGAGAGAGAATGAAAATTACTAAAGCTGTAATTTTTTAAAAACTTTCTAAAAAATCTTTTTGAAATTAGTGTTTCGGATCATATACTGAGGGGGAGCTTTTGTTCTTCTATCCTTGTTATATACCCTTCAATTATATGCCTTGATACTTATTTACTCTTGCTGACCCATTAATTTTGCTCGGATACTATCTATTCTCTTAATACATGTTTCAAGCATAGATACTCTTAAAGTTTTTTCTTTGTTGTCTTTGCTCTGATACTCTTCATGCTGATATGTATGTCTTTCAAATATGTTTTAGTTTTGATACACTTCTTGAGTATCATAATATATACATCTCAGCTCTGATACTTTTTAATCATAGCCCTAATACTTCATAATCTCTAGCTCTGATACATAACAATTACCTTTCTAACATTGAAGCTATATAAATTTAAATTTCTTCATGCATATATATATATAGCTCCGATACATTATAAATGAGTCTCAATTCTTGATAATCATTATAAATTTAGATTCTGATAACTATAATCATTAGCTCTGATGTTTATTGCAAATCGTTTGAGTTTTTCTATATGCTTATACTTAAAGATTTTGTCATCATCAAAAAGGGAGAAACTGTTGACTCCTGTATTGATTTTGATGATTAACAAAATATTTAACTATATTTGAGTACTAACTATTTGTTAAAGTATGTTTTATCAGAAAAAGGTACTCATCAAGTTAGTTGGTTAAATTGCTTGTCCAATAGTTGAAGAAGTCTTCTTATAGATGAAATCTTAAAGTTAAATGGACTTAAGTACATAAGAATGACTTGAAATGACTTAAGTTTTAAGTTTGAAGAAGATTCAGCAGGGTTTCAATTGTGTTTCTGAAAGTTTCAACCAAGTGTCGACTCATAGAAGCTTGAGCTGATATGCAAAAGAAGTTTTAGATGGTATGCTCGAAATGTCGACTCATGGAGCCCAAGTGTCGACTCAAGGATCGACTCAAAGCCTGAGACAAAAATTATATAGAACATGCTGAATTTCAGACTTCCTTCAAGTGTCGACTCATGCAAGCTAAGTGTCGACTCAAGTGTCGACTCATTAAAAAAAGTGTCGACTCACTTGAAATTTCTAGAGAGCTTCAAGGAACATCTTTTGAACTAAGTGTCGACTCAAGGTATTGACTCATGACTTGAAGAGTCGACACTTGCAGTTTTGCTAAATGGTAATAGCTAGTTTTTTGAAGCACATAATTATCCTTTTCACTCCCCAATGGCAGTTTCACCTCTCCAATGGTCAAAAACTATCATTTGATGCTTGGAAGAGTATTTAAAGTGGATTAAACTCAAGAGAGAAGTAACTAATGAGAATTTATTGATTATTCATTGAGAGTTCATTACTTTTGAGAGAAGTTAAGCCTTCAAGCATTCAAAGCATTCAAGAGCATTCAAGTCCAACCATTCAAGCATCATTTAAGGCTTCAATAACTTGAAGACAAGCATCTTCAACAGCAATCAAAGAGCTTCAAAGAGATATTTACTTTTATTTAAAATTTTTTATATTTCATACATTCTACTTGAATCTTGTTATTGTTTTCTAGTTTCAAGGGAATTGAAACTAGAGTTGAGATTTGTTGGTGAGCCTTTATGACAAAACCAATGGAGGTTTTTGGTTAGTCTAAGTAACAAAACCAAGGAGGTTTTTGGTTAGCCTTGTAAAAACCAAGAAGGTTGTTGGTGAGCCTAAGTTACAAAACCAACTAGATTTTTGGTTAGCCCATAAAATCAAAGGGATTTTGACTTGTGTTCCCGGTGAAAATAAGTTGGGTTTTGATTAGTGAGCCCGTAACTAATTGGCTATAATCAAAGAAGATTATAATAAAATTCCCAAGTGGACATTGGGGAGTAGATGTAGGTGCTTTGATGTGCACCGAACTACTATATGTTGTTGTGTTTGTAGTTGCTTGCTCTCTTATTGTTTGTCTTTATTCACTTTGTATTTACTTACTTGTTTATGCTATATACTCTTAAATAGCACACAATCACTTGTAATTCACTAGCACCTAAATAGTTTTTGAATTGGCATATGCTTGCAAAGGTTTTTAAAATCCAATTCACCTCCCCTCTTGGGTTGCTTGCTGGGCAACACCTCCCACTTCCTAAGACAAGGCATTTATTGGAAAATGCCTAGGGTTTTATGCATATTTTTGTATAATTTATAATGAAAGTGTATCCATTTTAAAACTATTTTAAATATTAAATATATATTTAGAATAATACTAATAAATCCCAAGCAAGATCATAACATAATATGCAGTATAGAAAATAAAATTAGCATGCATTGATCTACCTGATATATGCTGTAGATCTAATATATAAATAATATGAAATCTAATTTCATACCTGATACAGGTCAATGATCATTGCTATTGATGACATATGGTAAGGACTCTCTACGTCACTTTACAGCTACACATGATGTTCGGCCTCTATGAATTGTACACATGAAATTCTAATGCAATCAACCTCCCGGACTGCTAAATCCATGCAAAGGCCACTAGATGGCTGAAAATAATTTATTTCTTAGACTTTCTTGAGCCTTTCGAGAAATCCAAGAAGAGGATAAAAAAGGTCTAGATTAAGAAGAAAGAAAACAAAAACCAAGAAACCCTTTTTTTTCTCTCCCTTCAATCCTTGCTCTTAAAAGAATCTCTTATGCACATCCAAAATTCACACCCCCTTTTCCTCTTATTTTCTTGGTAATTTGACTCCAGATTTTACACGATAATTGATCTCTTAATATTATATATATGATAAAAAGTTGAAGTAAAATTTTATTGATTAGAAGAGAGATTAGATTAAAATAAGGTGATGATGTTTGAATAGGACCGGGTGTTCAATTCCTAATAGAACTCCAATTAAATTCAAATAAATTCAAATTTAACTCAAACCAATCCTAATCTAAATGTAAATAAGGGAGGATGAACAAACTAATTTTTTTAAAAAATTCATGGAAGAATTCTAGGAAGGTGTGGAGAATTTTTAGGAAAGAAAATAAGTTGGACTAGATAAGGGTTTGACCAAGTTTTGACCAAAGTTAGTTAGGAACCATAAGTAATTTGGTTATAACTAATTTAACTAACTTGAACCTAATCAAATTAGGTTTCAATTAGATTTAATTAAATCTCAATTAAATCTAAAACTAACTAAGTTCAAGTCTAAATTAAACCATAATTAGAAATCCATAGCGATTAGGTCATTGAATAACCTAATCGAGTGAAACCCAATTGAATCAAATTCAATTAGGCTTGATTTAAACCTCTTTTCTTAATCAAATTAAGACAATTACAATCAAATTATTAATTAATCATTTTATAATTAATTAATTATTAATTTATTATTAATTTTAATATTTATGCAGGATTAATTGTTCATCATATTTATAATTTTGCTACTGAATAATTCTTAATCGTAATCAGCCATCGTGATCGATCAAAAACTCTTATATATGTGACCCCATAGATTCAAACGCTATGCTAGTAGCCCAAAACCCAATTCCTGAACTAATCAATGTGATTATTTAATAATGATGCTTGATGTCCGAATAGGTCAAATATTTGCAAAGAAACATTGAAGAACTCAAGCATATGGTTTCTATATAATTCATCCCATTGACCATAATACTCAAAATGATATCAGAGTTAATTGCCAACTCCAAATAATCCATCCAAATATGTCTCAACCTGCTAAATCTTATGACTCCTCACAAGAATTGTCCTAGCGAAGATCTTGCTAAATTGAAACATAGTAGAGTATTTTCTCTAACACTTTAGAGTGATCAATTCCATCTGACTCATCGCTGACTTAACAAGTACTTGACTACACCTAGTATCCTTTGTCATTAAATTAGAAATCTTAGTAGTCTAGTACCTAAGTCAATAAGTTGCTTACAAGTCACTATGGTGATCTCAAGTGGGAGAGATACTTATACCCATATCCTTCTATGAGATACTCTCGATAACAAAGTACTTAACAGAGTTAGTCATGTTTGGAGCAATGTACATCTACACCTACTTGCATGCCACACTAGTATCTCCACAGTCCGTAGTTAAGAGGACAACAATCCATATGGCATACAATGACCTATACTCGATAAGCATTATTATCCTAGGTAACAATGCATCATTTGATCATGAACATATTTAAGAACTACTCGATAAATCCTCCTTTATCAAATTGAAGTAGTTCCAAGGACTTTATCTCAAAAGAGTCCAAAGGAAGATGTAAAAAGAGATGAACTGCTAAAGATAACTTTTATTTTATTAATGAATCATGTACAAATTATAAAGAGTTTAATCATCTACGACCTAAGGGCTTTATTAATGCATCATTTCTAAGGGCTTTAGTAAATGGGTCTGCTAAGTTCTCCTTTCATCGATCTTCTGAAGGTTAATGTCAGCTCGATCCACTATATCTTGGACAAGATGAAAGCGATGTAGAATGTGCTTAGTCCATGGATGAGCCTTTGGCTCCTTCACTTAAGCTATGGCCCCAGTGCTATCACAATATAAGAAAACTAGGCCATTAATGTAGGGTGCCACTCCAAGCTCGCTGATGAACTTTTATAGCCAAATAGCTTCCTTTGCATCATTAGATGCAGCAATATACTCCACCTCACATACAAAATCAGTCATAGTATGCTGCTTGAAACTTTTCCAATAGATAGTTCTTCTATTCAGGATGAAAATATAACCTGATGTACTATTGCTATCATCTCTATCTAACTGAAAACTCGAGTCTGTATAATTGACTAGTTTCAAGTCAAAATCTTAATAAATAAATCACTAGTCCTTAGTATTTCTCAAATACTTAAGGATGGTTTTTATGACCTTCTAATGATTTTCACCTGGATCAGATTGGTATATACTCACTACTCCTACTAAGTATGCCACATCTAGTCTCGTACATGTCATAGTATATATGATAGATCCCATTACTAAGGCATATGAAATCCTACTCATATGCTCTCTCTTGAAGACTTGTCAGACAATCTTTTTTGAGAGATTAATTTAATGGCCTATTGGAAGATAGCCTTTTTTAGAATTCACCATGCTGAACCACTCAATACAGTCTTAATGTACATGGACTAGGTTAACCCTAGCAACCATTTAGATATATCCTTATAGATCTTCATCCCAAGGATGTAGGATGCTTCTTCCAAGTTCTTCATGGAGAATTAAAAAGATTGCCATACTTTTACTCCTTGCAATGTAGGAATATCATTCTAGATTAAGAGAATGTCATCGACATATAAAACAAGAAATACTATGATTGAACCATTAGCCCATTTATATATGCATCGCTCTTCTCTATTCCTAACAAAGCCATACGTTCTAATCATTTTATCAAAATGCATGTTCCAACTTTGAGATGCCTGCTTCAATCTATAAATGGATCTCTGAAGCTTGCATATCTTTGTTTCATCTATGGATGTGAACCCTTTAGGCTATATCATATACACCTCTTCTTCTAGCTCTCCATTTAGAAAAGCTATTTTCATATCCATTTACCAAATTTTATAATCAAGATGTGCCATTATCATAAGTGTGATTCGAATGGATTTGAGCATTGTCATAGATGAAAATATCTTATCATAGTCAATACCATAACACTGATGATATCTCTTGGCAACCAAACAAACTCTATAGGTCTCTACCTTCCCATCCACATCTCTTTTTCTTTTGAAAATCTACTTACACTCTATGGGTTTTACCCTTTCAGGTGGGTCAATGAGTGTGCATACATCATTGATTTTCATGGATTTCATTTTAAATTTCATGGCTTCTAGCAATTTATCAGAGTTGGCACTCTGCATCGCATCCATATAGGTGATCAGATCCTCATTATTTTCATTAAATCAATAGATCACTATCCCAAGCCAAGAAATCATAGTATCTATGTAAGTGATACGATACTCTACCAAATCTCCTTAATGGTGCTTCTACAATGGGCACTGGGTTTGATTCAATCAAATCTAGTTCTTTGGATTTAGTCAATGGTGTCATTCTTCTATATGTCGAATCTCTTTAAGTTCAACCTTAAAGGTATTAGTTCTTTTTTTAAGGAATTTCTTTTCTAAAAAGATTGCCCTATTACTGATGAACACCTTTTGTTCATCAAATGGTAGAAGTAATAACCCTTTGTCTTTTTTGGGTATCCTATAAAAATATACTTGTCAGACTTAGGTTCGAGTTTGTCTATTTCTAAATATTTGACATAAGCTGGGCACCTCTAGACTCTTAGGTATAAGAGCATCGGCTTAAACCCTGTTTATCTCTTATATAGTATTTTGTCAACAAACTTGCTCGAAACCTTATTTAACAAATAACAGGCTACCTTAAGAGCATATCTCCAAAGGAGATTAGTCCACTAACAAAGCCCATCATGAACTGAACCATGTCTAATAAAGTCTGATTCCTTCTTTCAGACACTCTATTTAATTGAGATGCCAAATGTTTATCTTGATAGGAAGCTAGAAGGCCGAAGGTTTCACTTGGCAGGAGTCTAGGGAGTCAAATGACCGATGAGATGCCTTGGAAAAATATCTTAAGATAAAAGTTATCCTTCAAGATAATTCAATAGCATAAACTTACGCTGTTCCGATTGCGGAGGTTTGATTATCTTTGGGTTGTTATAGTGATCATTCTTCATGCACATACATTAGGAATGTCATAGACCTAATATTAGAAGTAGAAATAACCGAAGAGCATCAGGTATAGCTCCAACTTCTTCCAAAATAGATTTGGTCAGCCTATTCTTGGTTTTAGGACCTTCAGGATCTCGAAGGTGGGAGTTTCCCCTACAACATATATTATTTACAATAATAAAATAATGCATGCTTGACCCATTTTATCATTAGAAAATAGAGAATAAAAATCAAATTAAATAACTAGTTATAACTTTTCAAAGATCATTTGAAAGTACACCTAAAATATTAGGTTACTTACCTCTATTAGCAATAAATCAAGTATAGTATTTACTAATTCATACTTCAATCCTACAGGTTGGATACATCTATTCAAGATTATTAAAATTCAATGTTTTACAAGCCAGATACAAAATAAAAATCCTAAAGAACTAGGAGTATACTAAGGTATTGCTGGGGTTATGGTTCCATGCCTGTCAACGATGAAGGACAAGGTTGACCAAGCAAGAGTGCTTTATGAACTAGTCAGATTAATCAAGATAACTAAGTCAAATATAGGGGTTAGGTTGAGATATCGATGTGATGAGGACTAAAACAATCCTATGGTGCTCCATAGAGAGCATAAAAAGACTAACTTGTTGCCCTATTTATAGGATGGTTCAGGGCCCATATTTTTGAGTGAACTAAGATCACGATGATTAGCTATCTTCTAGAATTCTAAGAATATATAAGAAAGAAAATATGGTAGAGAGAGAAATAAAATAGGGAGACAAGAGAGATAATGTAAAACTTTTTAGAGAGAAAATAGTGAAAGCATGCAAAGAGAGAAAAAGGGCTAGAGGGAAGAGAAAGAATCTCTTTGTTTTTTTTGTTTATTTTCTTTTTTCTTCCTCACTTCTCAGCAAGAATAGGGGAACCTTCTTTCCCTTGTCCCCGAAGCAAAAGAAGTCATCCCAATTGGCAACACATGTGGCCAAAAGAGTAGACTCTGACAACCGGTCTTGGTTTGGTAATTGGAGGTTGCAAATGATGCTAGAAAATCAAGAATGGAAAATAAAAAATAAGGGAAATTGGTAGTCAGCATTTCAAGAAATTTCCAGTAGAAAATTTAGTAAAAATTCAAGCTTAGGAACTATAGAAGATTGAGGGGAAGATGATTAGAGGGATTTACTTGGTCTTTGATGGGAATTGATCTGATATCATGTGGCGAAAGCATGGTAATCAAGAAGAAAAGAGAGAAAAGGGGGACTGGTGATCTTTAGTGAGGAAAAACTAAGGCGATTGAGGCCTTTAAATAGATCTCCATGGAAAGGAAAAATTAGAGATCAATTTCTATTACCGTTGTTTTGCTCCCAAATGCCTGCAGCCACAACCGACAAAAATCTATAGCATTCCTTTTTCTTTTTGATCCACACGCAGGAGAGCGCTTCCGTTAGCCTAGCCCATGATGCACGCGCACGAACGTGCGTGGGCTCGGCCCAGTGCGTTGCGGCAGTCATGCGGAGCATTTCCATGTGCATTTCGCGCAGCGCACATTTCTTCCCTTCGATCCACAACATGGCGAGTTCTCGGCCGTCCGATCGCGCGATCGGACGGCCACAGTTTGATCTGGCATTGAGGCAGTGTTTTGCATGGATTGTGGCTCGATTTGAGCCGTTGATTTTTTATCTGATGGTCTGGAATATTTTTTGAAGGCATTGGACTTGTTTTAGGTCTCATTTGACGTAGTTTCCGATATTTTTTTTTAAAAAAAACATAGAGACGCCCTGCGACACTTGACGCCGAAATATTTTTCTGAGATGCAACAGAGAGCTGCAGAAAGTCCAGAAAAATATTGAAGACGATCCAGAGAGCAAATAAAATAACAGAGAATCCACGACAGGATTTGACGAAGCTAGAGGCCTAGTATTCTGTGATCTCTTCTGTTTTCTTCTTTCCTTTCGATTTGCCTCTTTGTGATTAATCTGCAATTGTTATTGGGATATTTGTATTTCTTTTGTGCTCATTTTTAGGAGCAGATTATAGCAATCAATCTGCAATTGTTATTGGGATATTTGTATTTCTTTTGTGCTCATTTTTAGGAGCAGATTATAGTGGATTGCTACTTCCTCTGTGTGGATGTAGGCAAATTTGCCGAACCATGTTAAATCTCGTCTTTCCTTCTGATTTGATATCTGCCTGTGTGATTGGTAATTGCTAATGTGAGTAAATAAGAATTAATTGGAAGTCTAAACCGATTTGTGCGCATCCCAACAATTTCAATTGGTTTTTCACGTGGATTTAGGATTCTTAATCGGAAAAGAACTTCTTGGGGGAGTTTCTCTACGTATTTCCTGCTTCCCACCATAAATCCAGCATGTGCAACGCATGTGCTGGCTTATTTCATTTTTTAATTATTTTTTCAGTGCTTTAAAAGTTGGCCTGGTGTATTACAGTGGTTGACTTGTTTAATCTTCCCTCCTTTTTGTTGTTGCCATTGGGAGTGACTGACAATCCTGACGGCACCTATTAATATTTCAGGGAATGAAGATCAATTTGTCTAACATCCTATGAAACCAAAAGTCGATCCTGATCGTCTTCTTTGATGCTATATATATTTGTGCATGTATTGATGTATACATGGAAAATACTATATAATAATTATCTGACGGGTGACATGGGTGCTAAGGTTTAACTGTAAGCCTATGGTTATATGATAAACTAATAGGACATTATCTAGCTCCAAGCACCGTGCAGAAGAAAAATCAAAAATAGCCGAGTAAATTGTTATTGTAAAAATTTATTATTCATTGCAAATAATTCTCAGCAAAGAAAGGCACAGAACTCAAACTGAAAAGCATAGAACATATTCATGAAAGAAGGAAACAACAATTGGTTAATCTGAATATCTATTTTACAATAACAAAATGCCTTTAGTCACAATCAAGTCACATTTGAAATTCTTAAAAAATTAAATGAGAAAATGGAATACACAATATAGCACTTTGGACATGGTTTGAAGAATTAATCACATAAATATCATTCAAATTTAAAGACCAGTAACTCATTTTAGTGAAACTTCTGGCCCAGAGCTGAGCAGATGTTAAACAGTCAGCTCTTCAGAAAGCTCGCCCTTTGACAATATCGAGGCTCATCTCACTTGGATCCGTTGCTTGTAGTTCAACTTGGATGCCATCAAGTTCTCTCTTGAATCTGTCCTTGGAGCTAGCATATAGCATCTTACTCCTTACCCTCGATGCATCAGGAGACCTGCGCATAATGAAAACAGTAAAATTTTACCAATATATTGGCCAGAATTCCTACTGATTAGTTTCTTTGTATGCATCATTCATATGTCATGGGTGTACTCTGGGGACACTCCTTATAGTTTATTTTGCATTTGTTATAGTTTATAGATGAAGTCGATGAAATAATTGGCATGAACTTGACTTTCTTGTTGCAGATAACTTTTTCAGAAAATGACATTAAATTAATCATAGGAAACTTTTGAGGAAAATGCATAGAATATTAAAATGTTTAATTTACTAGAGTTTCCTCTTATTAATCATTGTGAGGTTTTCTTCTTTTTGTTTTTGAGAAAATCTTTTTTTTTTTGATGAGAAGAGTATGAACTATATACTTGGCATGAACAAATTCTCTTCAAAGGAATTAATAGTTTAAATTTGGAGATGATGCTATCCAGTCTAGCCAACAAATAACTGCACAGAGAACACAATATTCTTCCTTATGTGGTAGGCTAATACAGGTCACCCAAGTTATGAGAAATCTGACAACCATGTAAGTGATGCAGGCTGAAAAAGTGCACTTGCTACAGCAGAAAAGAAAAATTGTAGGCTTGCTCGCTTTCTCACACTCTATCAAAGGAATGGGTTAGGAGGAAAGGTAGTCATGCATCCCTTTGAACAAAAATTAGTATGAGACTGATGTCTTCCCTCAGTCATTTGGCTTATATGTAAAATGCTAAGTGTGCAAGGACTGAACATAAAATGGCAGTCAACTAAAGAACCGGGTGATTAGTTCTCCAATTATTTTCAGTTGCCCACATTAATTAATCTCTGATTTGAACCTCAACAATCCATCCTCTTGATTGGGTATGAATTGTATAGCAAATTGTAGAATCTTATATGTAGTGACAAGAACCTTTGGCTTCCTATGAAACTAGATGCATATTTATATTCATATGTCCTATAGTCAATTGCTTTTAGCTCTCTGTACTCGCTAAAGAGATTGCAACTTTAGCAGCATGTCCCAAGAGAAATTTAAGGAAGAAAGATGGTCGATTACTTTTTTATTCATCTTCTACCAACTAGAGGTCTTATCTCCCTTATCATGTCTTTTGAAAACATCCCGTGAGAATCTATGCGGGCATGTATTTAGTTCCATATTAATTATTCATATAAAAGATCTTGGATATTAATTTATATAGGGCTGAGCAACTTAAATAACACCGTTCCAGTAAGTCTTTTTGGATTAGGTCCTAAATTGTTAAAAATTACATCAAAGTGAACCAATTCCATAGCCTATGTAGGCTAGGAATATCCGTGTTTATGAATAGATATATGGATCTAGATTCTTAGCCTGGTAAGGATACCAGAACTTAAAAGAAAAGAATATATGAGGATCCGTGTAAGTATGTATTTAGTCTTATATTAATTATTCATTAGAAAGATCTTGGATACTTATACAGGATCAAGAAATTCAAATAATACTTTTTTGACAAGCCTTTTTTTAAAGAGATCCGGAATTGTTATATATCCAAGCCTGTGAATGAAAACTATACTTGATCATGAGTTTCAATTTGCCACCATACTGCTGCTTTTCCATCAAAGAAAAGATCGGTATGCTAAAATCAATTTATGAATCAATACCTTAAAGTCCACACCAATATTAAAATTATGCTGAAAATGTGATAACAGATCTTCTCTAGGAAGCAAGTTCCAATTTTGATCTAGCTTATGACCTTCCATTGCTTTGTGCTGAAACATTCAATTTTTAATCTCCACTTGTCTTCAGATATCCCACTATCAACCAAGAATCTCTTATTTTGGCATGGGATGTTGACTGAATAAAGAAACCCCGTAAAATATCTTCCGACATCACAAAGGTTTGGCTTGTTCTTAAAGTGACTTAAGGTTCCCACCGATGATTGCTAAGGACTTTCTATAAACGCAGTGTTTGGATTGTGCATTATTCATATTACTAGACAGACAACTAAAGCTGCTTCGATTCTATGAAAGAAGAATGAAGAAAACTATGGAATGGGTAATCAGTGAGTATCTAGCTATTTAGTATATAAAAAAATTACATTAAAAAAGAGTATCTATTTTCTAAAGAAGACTAATAGATGACATCATCATGATTAATGTATGGATTTCAAAATGTTGGTTGGTGCATCCGTTACCAAGAAATGAAGAAGATCTTGCTCTTCTGGCAATTCTCATCGGTGACAAAATCAAAATCAAACACCGCATAGCGGCACTCATCAGCGGGCAAGCTTGCAGTGAAATCATCATAGCTCTCATCAGGCTGGCCGAGCTTCTCCACGGTGACCTGCTGTATCTTCTCGTCAATCTTGAAGATGATGAAACGGAAGTTCCTCTTTGCCTTCAGCTCCAAAAACCTGAGCTTACACTCATCATTCACTGCCATTCCAGATGCAGAATTTGCCTTTGCAAAATATACGAAAATGATCAATTATCACCACAAAAGGAACATGAAACTTGTAATTTCATATGAATAACAATATTTTTTTCTTTTCAGAAGAACTTTTTTATAGCAATAACTATCATCAAAGCAACTGGATCAAGATTAAAAATTAGAAAAAAAAGGGGTCAGGTAACAAGTTTTATTTCAACAATCTGAGGTTTGTTACCTGGAAACTACTTTGCCAATGCTTCGTAGTCAAGATTATATCTTCTAAGAATTAATCATTATGGTTTGGCATTGAAGAAGCAAAACTAGAAATATTGCTAACCTTATTTGACTAATGATTTGAGACAAAATGCTTTTGTTAATATGAGCATTGATTGGAGGCCATCAAATTCATGAGAGGAAGAGAGTTACCATGGTTTCTTTCTGATGAGGGATTGGCCAATCCCTGGGAAATGTGTGTGTGTGTGTGTGAGAGAGAGAGAGAGAGAGGAAGGGAGGAGGGGAGGGAAGGGAAGGAAAGGGAATACAGGGAAGATGATTGGCTGAATATTCTTAGGGGAATTGGCTTTGAGGGGAGGAGGAAAAAGTGGGGAATGGAGAGCCAGCAGTAGCGTAAGGGACCTTAACGTCCTCAAAGCACTTGCTTGGTGCCACGTCTGGGAACAGCCTACTTCAATACATTCTTAGCTCTTTGACCGAGCCCTCGTCTGGGATGTTACGAATGGATATATACGTTCGGAAACCATCACGATGTCCTTTCTACCCATCTAAGCAGCCAATAAAAGACCATGATAACGGATTTATTATTAGGTTACAAATGCATCATCTTCCTAGCAAGGTTTCCAAAACCAGAGCTATCTCAAGATAACAGCCACTCGAAGCTGTTTCCGATCCAAGAACTTTAATATTTAAATAAATTTAATAATATTTTAAAATCTTACATCTAATTTAATAAAATTTTTAATTTAATATAAATATATCAAGATTTTACTTCTCATTACTCTTCCGCACATATATCTGTATTATCTTAGTTCTTAAAATTTATAAAAATAATAAATATAAAATAATAAGCTAGATAACTCAAGTTATGAATTCTTAAACTAGATTAATTAAATAATAAATTAAATAATTTTTTATACAAGGTAGATATATAGAATTCATCAATTCGAAATTAATTTTTAATATGCGATATTGTCATAACATTATTCATATCAAACTCAATTTTTTTTTTATAAATTTGAGTTTCATTCACAGATTCAATTTCTTTCAAAATTTAAAGTTCATCCTGTTGCTGATCTAACCGCGGTGGCTTGTAGCTTGTGAGCTGGCGCCGGTTCTCAAACTTTCCTATCTCGAGATCTCAAACCTCCGATCCTGCAAAACAAGGTCAGAGACCCGGTAGGAAATCCGGTAGGGGCACTCCGACGATCAAGTTAGGGAGCAGCCAGATAGAACAGGTTCTCTAAGGTGGGTTCCCTAAGGATTCCCATGCTTAGAGGAGATTTAGATGAAAGCAATGTGAGGAAGAGAAGGGATGAAACCCGGCTTTCTGCGTTGGGTTCACCGAGCTTGCGCCTGAAGACTTCTTGGAGGTCCTAGGATCGTTCTCTCGGTACTTTTCTCTTTTGTCGATTTATCTTTCCGTCCGCTTTAGCCGTCCTTTTTATACCATCGGACCACCTTCAACCCCCGTCCCTTCCCGGAGGCTCCCGGAGATCTCTGGATCCTCCTTCCCTCTTCTCTTTCAAGTCCGGGAGTTAAGTGGCCAGCACGTCTTGTCCGCCATGTGTCACGAAAGGGGAAAAACTGGCGAGACCTCGAGTCGAACGCGGGAGCCCTCCTTTCGGGGCGTTGACGGTGGGCTTCTAGTGTTTCAGGCCTCTACCAGCAAGGATTTTATTCTTCGATTGTGAGGCCCTGCTAATCTGATGTAAACGAGGTTTCGCGTATCGCTGCAGGCCGTAATGGCACCCTGTACGGGATGCGGCGCACGCCGATCCTGGTGGCGACCTCGTGACCTGTGCCTCTGCCTCCCCGAGGCTTTGCAGAGTAGGGCTGTCTTCGACCGAGGTGGACCCGTCAGGGGGTGCCACCTGGTGGAGGGGCTGCCAGTTTCGATCGAGGTGGACCCCTCTTGGGTGGATACCTGGCGAAGTGGCAGAGAGAGAGGCTCGACTTCGGCAGAGGTGGAACCGTCTTGGGGTGCCACCTGGCGAAGGAGCAGGAGAGCCCGGCTCGACCGCGGCAAAGGTGGACCCGTCTTGGGATGCCACCTGGGGAGGGAGTAGGGGCCGCCAGCTTCGATCGAGGTGGACCCCTCCTGGGTGGACACCTGGTGAAGTGGCAAAGAGAGGCTTGACTTTGGCCGAGATGGACTCGTCTTGGGGTGCCACCTGACAAAGGAGCAGGAGAGCTCGGCTCGACCTCGGCAGAGGTGGACCCGTCTTGGGGTGCCACCTAGCCAGGAAGCAGGGGGCCGCCAGCTTCGGCAAAGGTGGACCCCTCCTGGGTGGACACCTGGCGATGTGGTAGAGAGAGGCTCGACTTCGGTCGAGGTGGACCCGTCTTGGGGTGCCACCTGGCGAAGGAGCAGGAGAATCCGGCTCGACCTCGACAAGGTGGACCTGTCTTGGGGTGCCACCTGGCAAGGGAACAGGGGGCCGCCAGCTTCGGTCGAGGTGGACCCCTCATGGGTGGACACCTGGCGAAGTGGTAGAGAGAGGCTCGACTTCGACCGAGGTGGACCCGTCTTGGGGTGCCACCTGGTGAAGGAGCAGGAGAGCCCGGCTCGACCTCGTCAGAGGTGGACTCATCTTGGGGTGCCACCTGGCGAGGGAGCAGGGGGCCGCCAACTTCGATCGAGGTGGACCCCTCCTGGGTGGACACTTGGCGATGTGGCAGAGAGAGGCTCGACTTCGGCCGAGGTGGACCCGTCTTGGGGTGCCACCTGGCGAAGGAGCAGGAGAGCCCATCTCGACCTCGGCAGAGGTGGACCGGTCTTGGGGTGGCACCTGGCGAGGGAGCAGGGGGCCGCCAGCTTCGACCGAGGTGGACCCCTCCCGGGTAGACACCTAGCGAAGTGGCAGAGAGAGGCTCGACTTCGATCGAGGTGGACCTGTCTTGGGGTGCCACCTGGTGAAGGAGTAGGAGAGCCCAGCTCGATCTCGATAGAGGTGGACCCGTCTTGCGGTGCCACATGGCGAGAGATCACGGGGCCACCAGCTTCGACCGAGGTGGACCCCTCTTAGGCAGACACCTGGCGAAGTGACAGAGAGAGGCTCGACTTCGATCGAGGTGGACCCGTCTTAGGGTGCCACCTGGCGAAGGAGCAGGGGAGCCCGGCTCGACCTTGGCAGAGGTGGACCCGTCTTGGGGTGCCACCTGGTGAGGGAGCAGGGGGCCGCCAGCTTCAGCCGAGGTGGACCCCTCCAGGGTGGACACCTGGCGAAGTGACAGAGAGAGGCTGGACTTCGATCGAGGTGGACCCATCTTGGGGTGCCACCTGGTGAAGGAGCAGGGGAGCCCGGCTCGATCTCGGCAGAGGTGGACCCGTCTTGGGGTGCCACCTGGCGAGGGAGCAGGGGGCCGCCAGCTTCGACCGTGGTGGACCCCTCCTGGGTGGACACTTGGTGATGTGGTAGAGAGAGGCTCGACTTCAGCCAAGGTGACCCGTCTTGGGGTGCCACCTGGCGTAGGAGCAGGAGAGCCCGGCTCGACCTCGACAGAGGTGGACCCGTCTTGGGGTGCCACCTAGGGAGGGAGCAGGGGGCCATCAGCTTCGGCCGAGGTGGACCCCTCCTAGGTGGACACCTGGCGAAGTGGCAGGGAGAGTCTTGACTTCGGTCGAGGTGGACCCGTCTTGGAGTGACACCTGGCGAAGGAGCAGGAGAGCCCGGCTCGACCTCGACAGAGGTGGACCCATCTTGGGGTGCCACCTGGTGAAGGAGCAGGAACGCCAATTCACGAGTGGAGAATTTTGAAAGAAAAATCCACGCGGCACCGATGGTATCTTGCTGGATATGATGCACGTTCCATGTTAGCGATGTAGCCATATCAGTTGCCCCCCATCCCCAGGTCCCATTGAAGCGTCGTGGCTTGGGGCGTGGGGAGTTAATGCGAAGATGATGTGGAAAAGGTGAAAATCCTGTGCCATAATTGCCATGATCGCACCGCTTCTACTGCACCCGAGACCCTGTGGGAGGCTGCCACGTGCATGCATCTGACGGGCCATTAATACGCCATTTCGAAACTGATGCAATTTCCATCGGTCCGAAACATCGATGTCGGGCGTGCCTCCACGTGGCAGTCATCTGATGGCCCGGGATGGAAAGAGGCATACGGTTGCTATTGATTAAGTTTGAAAAGGAGGGGGACTTTCCGGATACGAGGCCTCTCGGCTTTCTCACACCTCGCCGGCAGTTGCAGCGGTCTCCCTTCATCTCCAAGGGGTTGCCATTCCTTTGGTTCAAAACATCCCGATGAGTGCCCGTGACCTTTTCCCTTCTTCTTCTATCTCCTGATTCTTCGCTACTTCGAACCCCGTTTCCTTCCTGCTTCTTCTTCCTCGATGGCGCGTCGCCGTCATGTTTCTTCAAACTCGGACGAGGCCAGCCCTTCCTGGCTAAGGGCTCCATCGTTTTCCTCCTCAGAGTGGGAAGAGATTCCGGTCGAGGTCCGGAGGCAGCTTCGGTCGGGGGTTTTGACCATAGGCATCCCTAGGGGTCCTAGGTCTCCCCCTGTAATTCATGCACGTCCTATTTCCTCTCTTCATCCTCCGGTGGCAACGGTCTCTTCTTCCGGCCCCTCCGGTTACGCCTCAACGATGACCAGAGATGACCTTTCCTTGATCTGGATACCTATGGGGTCCCGGATTCAATCCGTCTTTCACTCCCAGGACCTAGGGACCGAGTAACCTCGAGTGGCCTTGGGAGGGTCTCCTTCTACTAAGACTTCCTTGTTGGGGGTCTTCATTTCCCCCTTCATCCCTTCTTTCTTTCCTTTCTCGGTCACTTTCCTCTTGTCCCGGCCTAGTTGGCTCCCAATGCCATCCGGGTCATCTTCGCTTTCATCATCTTCTGTCACTTTCACGGGTTCGTTGCCTGTTTCTTCCTTTTTAGGGCCCTCTTCATCCTGAAACGCTACTCTGTCAACGATGGCTGGTGGTATATTTCACCCCAGCCTAGGTGCCTTGGTTTGACCTCCCCTTATCGATCAAGGGTTGGAAGAACCACTTCTTCTTCGCCTCGGTTGAGGACGTCAACTGGGCCTGGAGTGAGCCGGACCGGTCCCCAAACCGAAACTCCCAGGTTGAGCCGGTGGACCAAGAAGTCTATACACAGATGCTGGGTGACGTGGTCTCGGCTCTCGATGTTCTACTTTCAGAGCAGAATTTATTCAAGGTAGGGATCAGTCCCATCCGGGAGTTGGGTGAGACCCTGGATCTCCTTTTTTCGCCTTCATTTTTCGCTCTGCACTTCTTTTCTTTTATACTGGCCTAACTGTCTTTTTCTTTCAGGAATGAAGTTCTCTGTCGAAAGCCTGATGGAGGGTGCCCGAAAGAGGGACGCCATCGAGGGGGCCCAGGAGGCCCCAGCGAAGAGGGCTCGTATTGAGGCGAGCCAGGGGCCCGCGCCCACTCCTGCTGCTACCGGTCCCGGGGCAACGGGTCTTGCTCCGAGGATGCCTCAGCCCCGTGCGCCTAATGTCCCTGTCGTTGAGCTCTACAGGGTCGGGGGAGAGAGGAGGCCAGAACCTCCTCGGGCAGTGCCTGCTCCGGTTGCCATACCGGTCGCCTCCGTGGTGGCCACCAGGGTGACAGCAGTCCCACCGGCGATCGCAGCGCCCAGCAGAGGGGCAGCCTCTCCGCCTGCCGCTGATGCTCACATTCCACCCCCAGGTCTCGCCGCCAGCTCCTCCGTTATCCGCGATCAAGGGCTCACAGAGAGGATGATGGAGTTCGCGAGCACCCCCTGGGACCGCCGTCTGAGGGGTGGTCGGGACTATGCTGATGCGCTGCTCGGGATCCTCCCGTTGCTCTTCACGGTAAGCCCTGGACTTTTATCTTTTAATGTTCCAGTTGGATCTTATTGACATCCCGTCTTTTCTTTGACGCAGATCTGGTGCGGGCACCAGACTCAGAAGAAGACTTCAGAGCTCCATCTGGATCTCTGATTAACCTTGACCGAAGAATTAGGGTTTTTGGTTTGTAATAAGAGTTGACTAGATCAACTCAATTTAGCTTGAGTCTACATTACCTGCATTTTATTTTGTTGAGTCATGTTGACTCAGTAGTGGACTAGGGTTTCAACCTGGGATGTTACATTTTCTCCCAAGACCAGGCAAGTGGACACCACACTCCCAGCCACACTCCCAGTCCAAGGGGTGCCATATCTACATCCAGCAGCCTTTGGTCCCCACTCCACAGATGGCAACTTCCTTCTCTCATGCGCCAGATAAAGAGAAGTCCACCAAGAGACCACAAATCAAGGGGGCGGCCAAGACTTTCCCAAGACATCCAAAGCAAAAATGGGAAGAAATTCTCTTGGAAGAGAACTTCAAGGGGGCGCCCACTACCTGCCAAAAACATCCAAAACAAAGATGGGAAGGACCTTGACTTAGGGAGAAAGAAAAGGAGGATTCCAAAAGAGTTGATCCAAGGAAGGAAGAAAATTTTTCTTGAAGATCCAAGCAAGGAGGCGCCATCTACCTGCCTTTTATAACCCAAATCCAATTTTTTTGGTACCTTGGCCGACCATATGTGAAGGATTTGTCCTAATTTGTAGATCCCCTCCTTTAGTCCCATATGGGAAGATGTGAAACCCTCCTCCCTTGTAAAGCCTTATAAATTAAACCCCTCTTGTAAGTTTAAATCAATCAGATGAATGAAAGAAATTTTTTTTATGAGCAAACTTGTGTTTTCTCTTTTCCGCACTTGCTTCCAGGTGTTGAGCTCCGTGAGGGAGTAAATCCGGGTTCCCCTGGAACCTTGAGGAGGTGAGAGATCTCTAAAATCCCAAACCCTAGGTTAGCCACTCCACTCCCAAACCCTAGCCGCCATCACCCTTCTCTTTCCACCAAGCCTAGTCTATTCCTCTTCTCACGGCCATCCTCTCCAAGTCCAGGCCGGCCACTAGCATCCAGCTCCAGTCCAGATACTTCAGATCTACAGCAATTCTAAGAGGAAGTCAGATCGGCCTCCAGGAGAATCCTGATTTCAGCAACTTCGGCTTTCAAGTTCTTCAACCTGGTAAAATCTTTTCTTGAGTTTCTGAATTCCATCATTTGTTCCTCTTCTTTCCCAGATCTTGAGTCCAGAAGAAGCCGACCAAACCACGAGACCAGTATTAGAGGATCCATTGCGAAGATAGCCGACTCCGAGGATCCCACAATCTGCTCGAGAGAGTTCTTCCACCAAAATCCTGAGAAGATCACTGTCTGGTTAGTAAACCATCTCTCCTCTCTATTTCTGTTCTGTTGAAAGTTCAGAGCGAAACCCTAGGTCTGGGAGTTTCTCAACCCCCAGCGATCCGTTACTTTTGAACTACTCTGATAATTTAGTTTCTTCTAAACTGTGCTTTCAATCCTTACCTAGTTTCCTTCAACGTAGTTTAGCTTTACTTTGAGTCGAAGCCAATTTCTGAAATATATATATATATATATAAAAGAATTAATCTTAATTTTACTTCCGCATACGATTCTTTGTTTTTTGTTCTGCATCAAGATCGGGACTGATGTTCTATTGCTGAGGAACTTCCTCTCGAGCTATGCCAAGAAAGATGTCGAGAAGGAGAAGAGGCTCGGCAAACTCGTAGCTGACGTAAAAGACCTCATGGAGAAGGGGATCGAGCTGCGAGAGAATAACCAGGCCCTTCGCATGGACCTGGGTCATGCCGAGGGGCGCGTAAGGGAGCTCGAGACCTCTCTGTCAGAGGAGAGGATCTCGAACCAGTGTCGGGCTGAGGACAACGCAGCGGAGGTGTCACGCCTCAAGGCTCAATCCCGGTCACTGGAGCGCCGGGTTGAGGAGGTCCTCAAGGAGCTCAGTGCGGCCAAGGACAAGAACTCCTACGTCAACAGGTTGCTAGAGGCATCCAAGAAGGAGGTACAGGAGGCCGTGCCGAAGTTCCGGGCCTCCGAAGAGTTCAGGGTGGAGGTACACAAGGCGGTCGTCGACTCCTTCCTGAAGGTCTTTGAGGTGTGTCAGGAAAAGGTAAATTTTTTTTTCCCCGAGCTCGACCTCAGCGGAGTCATTTTGGGCGGCCGGAGGGAGGAGCCCACCGAGGGAGCTTCACCTGCAGTGGCTGCTGAGGTGGCGGTCTTCGATCAGCCTTCTGACGACGCCGCTGGCGGAGATGGTGCCCCCCGGCCGGAGGAGGATGCAACTGCAGCGGAGTAGCCCAGCGGCTCCTTTTCTTTTTCTTCACTTTGCTCTCGTATGAGCTTATTTCCTTTTTCTTTCTTTGGGTCACCCGGCCTGTCGGGTCCCATTTTATAAGAAACTTTTCATTAGAAATGAAAGTTCCTTTTTTATTGACTTGTTCCTTCTCTTTTTTTTTTTTGTGTGCATCTTCCGGACTGAACCCCGGTGCTAGCCACCAGGACTAAGTCCCGTGGTGCATTCCGGGCTGAACTCCAGGATTGCATGAGCGAACTGGGTTCTGCTCCACCTTCCAAATTGAGGTCCGGGACTTCGCTTTGGAACCAGGTTCCTTGCAAACTTCCGGACTGAACCTCGGGACCGCAGGCTGTAATTGAGCCTTGCGCGACCTACCGAGCTGTTCTCCAGGATTTTGTAAGACCGGGACCTAAGTCTCCGAGACCTCTTCCGGACTGAACTCCGAAGTCGCATGACAGAATTTAATTCCGTGCGACACTCCGGACTGAACTCTGGGATTTTTATGAGAGGGAACTTCGCGCCTTCATGGATCTTTCATCGTGCCCATGCACGCCGAACCTAGAGCTGGATGGCTTTTGTTCTACGAGACGAGAGTAGGCATTTGGTGAAAAAAATTATATTATTGAAGTTTGGGAAGCCTTACACTATTGGTAGTACATCCTCAAGTTTGAGGCATTCCAAGTGCGTGAGAACTGGGATCCACCTAGCTCCTCCAGGTAGTACGCCCCATAGGGAAGTGCCTCCACCACTCTATAAGGGCCTTCCCAATTTGGGGAGAGCTTTCCACACTTCCACGGTTGGGAGGCTTCAGCGCGGTGTAGCACTAAGTCTCCCTGGCGGAAGGACTTCGATCGTACCCTGGAGTTGTAGTATCTGGCCACTCGTTGTCGGTAAGCTGCCATCCGAACTCGGGCCCTATCTCTCATTTCTTCAAGGAGGTCCAGGTTCAGCAGTAGCCACGCCGGGTTCTCCGCCTCGTCGTACTGCTCCATGGCAAGGTCAGTGGTTGAGCTCAATTAGAATGACCGCTTCCACTTCGAAGACGAGGTTGAAAGGGGTCTCGTCTGTGGCTGTCCTTGGGATGGTATGCTATGCCCACAAGACGTTCGGGAGCTCTTCTACCCACCTCCCCTTGGCCCGGTCTAATCTTATCCGGAGGCCCTGCAGGATGGTTCTATTTGTTACCTCGGCTTCTCCATTTGTCTGAGGATGCACCACCGAGGTGAAACGATGATGGATTCCGAGGTCATTGCAAAACTCCTCGAACTCTCGACAATCGAACTAGCGTCCGTTGTGGGTGATGATGGTGTGGGGCAAGCCAAAGCGGCAGATAATTGACTTCTAGAGGAACTTGGTGACATTTACCTCCGTGATCCGGGCCAAGGGCTCAGCCTCGACCCACTTCATGAAGTAGTTGATAGCCACAATCAGGAACTTCTGTTGCTCGGATGTCGGAGGAAAAGGTTCGAGAAGATCCATGCCCCACTGAGCGAACGGCCATGGGGCAGAGAACTGGGAGAGTAGAGCAGCGGGCTGACGTTGCACCACAGCATGTCACTAACATCGGTCGCACCTCTTTATGAAGTTAGCCACGCCTTCTCTTATTGTTTCCCAAAAATAACCTTGACGGAGGGCCTTATACGCCAACATTCTGCCCCCCACATGGTTCCCGCAGATGCCCTCGTGGATCTCCTGGAGCACGAGTGCGGCTTCGGTGGGTCTCAGACACTTAAGGAGCGGGTAGGATTAGGGCCTCCGATACAGTAGCCCATCCATCAATACGAACCGTGCGGCCTTCCTCTTAATG
Organism: Areca catechu; assembly: GCA_021397845.1. Classification (NCBI taxonomy): domain Eukaryota; kingdom Viridiplantae; phylum Streptophyta; class Magnoliopsida; order Arecales; family Arecaceae; genus Areca; species Areca catechu. The sequence continues at coordinate 76,701,121 of CM038038.1, read as the reverse complement.
AGGCCAGCCGCCATGCAATCCTCAAGCAAGGTGCCGTTGGTAATGTACTCGATGTACTTATCCATCCAGCTGGGCTCTGGGTTGACCTGCTGGACCTCCATGGGTGTCTCGTAGCTTGGGGCTTTAAGATGCTCGATGTAAGCATGGCCCAGCGACGAGTCTAGCAAGGTTGCCAGGCGGGAGAGGGCGTCCGCACGGGCATTTTCCCCACGAGGAATATGGGAGAAGCTGAAGCGCTTAAAACCTACCGCGCTCCTTTGCACGAGCTCCAAGTACTTTGCCATTTGGGGGTCTCGCACCTTGTACTCCCCCGAGACCTACCCGGCCACCAGCTACGAGTTGGTGAAGACCCTGAGACAGGCCACGCCCAGCTCGCGGGAAACCCTCAGCCCCGTGAGGAGTGCTTCGTACTCCGCCTGGTTATTGGTGGCAGCGAACTGGAAGTGAAGCACACACTCGGCGACGACCCCTTCACCATTGGCAAGCTTGAGTCTAGCTCCGCTCCCATCGAAGTTCGAGGCTCCGTCTATGTGAAGAATCCAGACGTCTTCCTCTGGTCCAGGCTCCGGGTGCTGATCTTGGGGGCTCTCTTCCAGCCCATCGCCCAGGCCTGCACAATCAACCAAGAAGTCAGCGAGTACCTGTGCCTTCATGACCGATCTCGACCGGTAGGTGATGTCGAACTCGCTGAGCTTTAGCGCCTACTTTGCCAGGTGTCCAGACGTGTTAGGTCAGCTTAGCACCATTTTCAGTGGTTGATCCATTAGGACCGTAATGGGGTGCACTTGGAAATAAGGCCTGAGATGTTGGGCGGACATGATTAGCGCAAAAATCAGTTTCTCAAATTGAAAATACCTGAGCTCCGCATCGCGGAGGAGCTTGCTCGTGTAATACACTGGCCTCTGTATTCCTTTGTCGTCCGTCCGAACCAGGACTGAGCTGACGGCCTCTGGTGTGATCGCCAGGTACAGGAGGAGCTCCTCTCCCTCCTCAGGTCGGGAGAGCAATGGCGACGATGCCAATGTCTTCTTCAGCTCTTCAAATGCCTCTTGGCACTCCTTCGTCCAGGCAAAGTCGTGCATCTTCGTCAGCATCTTGAAGAAGGGCTGGCAATGGTCAGCGGACCTTGAAATGAATTGGCTCAGGGCGGTTATCTGGCCGGTGCGTCACTGCACTTGCTTCTTGGAGGTGGGCTACTCCATGTCTAGGATCACCTGAACCTTCTCTGGGTTGGCCTCTATTCCTCTTTGGGTTACCATGAAGCCCAGGAACTTCCCCGCGGATATGCCGAAAGCGCACTTTATAGGGTTCAACTTCATTTGGCGAAGATGGAGGTTGCTGAAGGTCTCTGCCAGGTCATCGACATGGTCCGAAGTCGGCTTGCTCATCACCAGCATGTCATCCACGTATACCTACATGTTGTGGCCAATTTGGTCTTTAAAGACCTTGTTGACCAGATGTTGGTACATGGCGCCTGCGTTCTTGAGGCCGAACGGCATCATCTTATAGTAGTAGATCCCGCGATCGGTGATGAAGGCGGTGTGTTCCTTGTCCTCCGGGTGCATTCGGATCTGGTTGTACCCAAAGAAAGCATCCATAAAAGAGAGGAGGCGATGCCTCGAGGTAACGTCCACGAGCTGGTCAATCTTCGGAAGAGGGAAACTATCCTTCGGGCAGGCTCGGTTGAGGTCGGTGTAGTCCACATAGATCCTCCACTTGCTGTTGCTTTTCTTCACCATGACCACGTTCGCTAGCCAACTAGGATACTGTACTTCTCGTACAAAACTGGCGGCGAGAAGCTTTTCCACTTCCTCATTGATGGCCTTCTGTCTCTCCGCAGCAAAACTTCTCTTCTTCTGGATGACTGGGCGGCACCTTGGATCAATTTTCAACTGGTGGTTGATGACCTCCGAGGGGATACCTGGCATGTCTGCAGTAGACCAGGCGAACTGATGAGGGACTAATATGCATGCAGTTTTTTTTGTATGTTTTATATGTGGGGTTGAGTGATTAATTCCCGAATTTTAAATTAAAATAAGTTGTAGGGAATTTTATATGAATTTTAGAAGATCAGCATGCAGATTATGACCTAGAAAAGTAGAAAAGAAGGATCACCGGGCTGAGAAGCCTCGGTTAGGGCAAGTTCTCCTACAATAAAACTATTGGAGGTAGAGGGGGTGTACCTGACAACATCTATGAAGATCGCAGTAAAAGGGTCTCTCGTTCCTCGATGGATGCGGCCTGGAAAACCGAGCCAAAGATCTGCGGATACCCGGCTTTCTGCTCGGTGATCCGATTGAGGCTTGGCTGGAGTCGTTGGATTCGTAGGAACTCGGGGACCTGTAAACGACCTGTCAGGGGTTAGAGAACTCACAAAGGAACAAGGAAACAAAGGAAAAACAGTAAGGGAAGGCTTCTTTTAGAGTGGGCATCCAGGGATCTGAGATGTTTATTGGCAGCAGGAAGATGATTACAGCACTGGGAAGAAAAACTCTCGTAAACCTCTTTATGCACACAGCAGGGTATCACACAACTCAATAGAAGAACTCAAGGTTTTCATTCATCAAAAACTCTCCCTTCATACAAGAGGCTAGGGTCCCTTAAATAGACCCTTAACCTTGGGCTCCAAGTAAGAGCACATTAGTCTTTACATGAGAATCCTTTTCCCTCTCAAACCCTAGCTAGAAAATAAGGAGACATTAGGTAGAAAAAATCCCTAAAATTTTTCTTGACTTGGCCAACACTCCAAGGACACCTAGGGGGGCGTGTTGGGCTTCTAAGAGCAGCAAGGGGCCGGCCCAAAGGGGCCCGGGTGCATGGGTTTGGGCCTCTGGAAGCTGGGGTGGCCTGGTAGCCAGGTAGCAGGAATATTCCCTGGTATCTTGCTTCTTAGGGGCTTGGGCTTGGCGCTTGGGCTTGATTTCTTTGGGCTAGGATGCAGATGGACCTCTAAAATCATGGATGCCTTGGTCTATAAATATATTTTGGCATCTGGAAGGAAATCTGGGCATCTGGAGGGCATCTGCAAGGAATCAGGGTTTCTGATTTTCCTCCTGGGGTCTTTAAATCTTCAAGCTGGGTTGGACTTGGGCTAAACTTCCATGTCTTCAATCTGGTTGGACTTGGTCTTTACTTATATGATGTGGTCTTGAGTCTTCAGTATGCTTGGATAGAACTCAAAAAAAATAAAATTAGCTCAACATGAGCTGACCAGCATTGGACTGAACTAGCTCAACATGAGCTGACTAGTACAGAACTGAAATAACAACTCAAAAAACTTAAATAACAACTAAAATAGACTCAAATGAGCTAATCCCTTATTACAGATGGACTCATAAATTATTGATCAATTTATAGTGGGTTGAAAAGCCTCTGTCTTATTCTGGTGCCTCAGGTGTCCCCACCAATTCTCTCGGGGTGGGAGGAACTCGACCCTGTCGAGTGAAGGTCAGACTGGCTCACATATCTCTTGAGAAGGTCTGGGTTGAGGCGTTGCAAGTCCTCTTGAGAAATCCATGAATCGTCCGACTCTGGCCGGCCTTGCCATCGGACCAGGAAGCGTTGATAGTCATGGCCCTGGGTCGTGATGGCTTGATTGTCCAGGATACGCTCGATCCGTTCTCCTCTCTCAGGCCAAATTTTTTTGTGGACACTCTAGGTTAGGGTCACTCACAATGAAAAGGAATAGGTCCAAAGGTCTCACTAGGTATCGCTGCCGGTTCCCTATACTCAACCAGGTCTGTAATATTGAAGGTAGAACTAATGCCCAAATCCGAAGGCAATTCTAACACCTAGGCATTTGATCCAACCTTCTCTATCACTTTAAAAGGTCCGGCTCTGCGAGCATGAAGCTTCTTTTAGGCCTAAGCCTAACCAAGATAGAATCCACTACATCAAATTTTTTGATCCATCTTCGGGAATTAGCCAGTTTGTTTAACATTAGTGCAGGTGGTGAACATGCTAGGCATATGCAGACTCTTAACAAGATGATGCAAAGGACTCAAACTAACACCTAACAGACTCGACTATGCATTCCTATCGAAGGAAATTTTATTGAACTCTTTGGATCTAAACTTAATAGATTATAGGTTCTCTAGGTTTGATCCTAGCTTGACATGCACATGAAAATTTACAGTGAACTCCTAGCAAATTCCAAAGAGTGTGCCAGAAGTAAGATGCAAACCTAACATGCGTGATGAATGCATGCAGTATGCTAATCTCGGCTAAATGCAATCTAATGATCCTAGAAATACTGGAGGTGTTAGGAAAGGGAAGAAAATAGGAAGTGGGTTCAGAAGTAGTTTGGTAGGGTAGGTAAAAAGGTTCAAGGTTAGTTGGATAAAGTTCGATAAAAGAAGGCATGTCAGGGACTAATCCTAGACTAATGAGACTAACCCTACGAGGTTGCGGTATATCTATGGGGTTTGCATAATGGAAGGATGGGTTACTAATCTCAGGGAAGAGGTCCTTAATGGGAACTATAGGAGGAGGCTCATCCTGAAGGTACTGATTCAAAGAGATCAAGTCCTTAATAAATTCTTCTGGTTCTTGTATTTTAGGACTAGACTCTATAATTTCGCTCTCCTCTATGGTTTCCTCAGGTAAGGCTCTAGTAGCAGTACCTAGGTTCTCTTCCTCTATTTGTTCTTCCACTATAGCTTTAGGTTGGATGTGGTCAAGGTCAACTACCTCTAGGTTGGCTTCTACCTGGGTATCTATTGGGTCAGCTAATTCTAGGTCATCTAAAGGTGTCTCCTCTTCTCCTTCATACTCATCCACTAGGCTCGCATCAGCTTCATACACTTCTGCGTTAATGTAAGCCTTGTCAAACTCAGGAATGGTTAAAGAAGGTCGGCTAGGGAAAAATTGGCTAGGTCTTAGTTTCTGATTATGGACACTAATCCTAGTAGGTTCAAGTTGCCTAAGGGATAGTGGCTCACTACTGGGCTCATATTTAGGGGTGCTAATCCTATGGGGTTCAAGTTGACTAAGGGAAACCTGACTAGTACTAGATTGATACTTAGGGGTTATGGGTTCTCTGGGCTCATAGGACAAGGGTGCATATCTATGGGTCATGGGATTATAGGATCTGGGGTCATAGGATTTTGGGTTAGCTCTATGGTCAGGTTCTAAGGATGGATCATGGTATGGGGTCCTCCTAAGGTTGGGCTCCCTATATGGGTCAGGATATTGGGTTCTCCTAGGGTTGGACTCCCTATATGGGTCAGAATATTGGGTTCTCCTAGGGTTGGGCTCTCTATATGGGTCAGAGTATTGGGTTCTCCTAGGATTGGACTCCCTATATGGGTCAGAGTATTGGGTTCTCCTAGGATTGGACTCCCTATATGGGTCAGAGTATTGGGTTTTCCTGGGTTCAGTATCATAATAAGGGGTTCTTCTAGGTTCAGTATTATAGTATGGGTCAGGCTGAGGGGCTCTCCTAGGTTCAACCTCTCGATATGGATCAGGGTTTGGGATCCTCCTAGGTTGAGGATTGTAGTACGGGTCAGGATAAGGGGCTCTCCTAGGTTCGACCTCATGGTATAGATCAGGATTTGGGGTCCTCCTAAGTTGAGGGGACTCGGGATCTGGCTCAGACTGTGACCCATTGGGTTCTTTGTATGGTCCCTACATGGCCTTCTAACTCATCAAACCTATTGGCAAGATGGTCAATTCTATTATTGGTTTGGGTACCAGACTGAGTTAACTGGGTAGTCAACTGGGTAGTTATCTGGGTAGCCATCTGGGCCATTTGATCAGCTAGGGCTTTTATTTGGGCTTGTAAATTTTCCATGGGTTCAGACATTTATGAAGGAGGTGGGTGATATGAAACTCCTGATCTAGTGCTCATGCAAGACTCGATCAGACCGACTATAGCTGACTAGACCTAGAGTCCAAACTAGATGCTCAATCAGGATGGCAAACTAGCCTATAGTAACCCTGTACTCAGCCAGGCAGGTGTAAGGGGAGTGTTAGGTCCCTGATTGCCAATCCTAGACACCAATCAGAGATTGGCCAGGTAGGCGGACCAGCACACAAGCCCTTCGGGATTGAATATCTAAACCACCGTTCTAGACACTGAGCACAAAGCACACATGGGTTAGCTTGACACAATGATCTGACACATAGTCCGGACCCGACCAGTTGGTGTCCCTAGCCCACTAGGGCAAATTAAGTCTAGTTAATTTTAGGTTAAGGCTTGGGACTGAATGCAAGGAGTGTGGTTTTGGGCTAAAGAGAGGTGATCAAATCCTCCCCCCATCTGATATAGCAAGAGTGCCCTTAAAAGTAAATTATGCAATGATGGCAGGCAGATAAGGATGCAAATTAGGGTTTAAATGATTTTGGTATTTTTTAGAGAATATGTATTTTTTTTTGGTATTTTCTTAAATATAAGAAAACTTGCAAATTATGGCCTAATATGCAAGAAATATACTAAAATTAAAAGATATGCGAAAAATGCTAAATAAAACCCTAAAACTTCCAAACTTGTCTTGCTAAAAAAAAACAGAGCCGAAAATTCACAGGCTGTATTTTGGCTTGAAAACAATTCACAGGCCATAATAAACTATTAAAAAATCAAGAAAATTACTTTTAATTATGATTAATCTATAAAAATAAATTTTAAAATTTTTTGAGTTTTTAACAGGGAGAAATAATTTAAAAAATAGAGCATATACGGACTAAAAAATTGTAGAAAACAAGCCCTAATCTAAGCTCTAATACCAAATGATGGGGGACTAATATGCATGCAATTTTTTTTGTATATTTTATATGTGGGGTTTAGTGATTAATTCCCGAATTTCAGATTAAAATAAGTTTTAGGAAATTTTATATGAATTCTAGAAGATCAGCATGCAGATTAGGACCTAGAAAAGTAGAAAAGAAGGATCGCCAGGGCTGAGAAGCCTCGGTTAGGGCAAGTTCTCATACAATAAAACTACTGGAGGTAGAGGAGGTGTACCTGACAACGTCTGTGAAGATCGCAGCAAAAGGGTCTCTCGTTCCTCGATGGATGCAGCCTGGAAAATCGAGCCAAAGACCCGCGGATACCCGGCTTTCTGCTCGGTGATCCGATTGAGGCTTGGCTGGAGTCGTTGGATTCGTAGGAACTCGGGGACTTGTAAACGACCTGTCAGGGGTTAGAGAACTCACAAAGGAACAAGAAAACAAAGAAAAAATAGCAAGGGAAGGCTTCTTTTGGAGTGGGCGTCCAGGGATCTGAGATGTTTGTTGGCAGCAGGAAGATGATTGCAGCACTGGGAAGAAAAACTCTCGCAAACCCCTTTATGCACATAGCAGGGTATCACACAACTCAATAGAAAAACTCAAGGTTTTCATTCATCAAAATTCTCCCTTCATACAAGAGGCTAGGGTCCCTTAAATAGACCCTTAACCTTGGGCTCCAAGTAAGGGCACATTAGTCTTTACATGAGAATCCTTTTCCCTCTCAAACCCTAGCTAGAAAATAAGGAAATATTAGGTAGAAAAAATCCCTAAAATTTCTCTTGACTTGGCCAACACTCCAAGGACACCTAGGGGGGCGTGTTGGGCTTCTAAGAGCAGCAAGGGGCCGGCCCAAAGGGGCCCGGGTGCATGGGTTTGGGCCTCTGGAAGCTGGGGTGGCTTGGTAGCCAGGTAGCAGGAATATTCCCTGGTATCTTGCTTCTTAGGGGCTTGGGCTTGGTGCCTGGGCTTGATTTCTTTGGACTAGGATGCAGATGGACCTCTAAAATCATGGATGCCTTGGTCTATAAATATATTTTGGCATCTGGAAGGAAATCTGGGCATCTGGAGGGCATCTGCAAGGAATCAGGGTTTCTGATTTTCCTCCTGGGGTCTTCAAATCTTCAAGCTGGGTTGGACTTGGGCTAAACTTCCATGTCTTCAATCTGGTTGGACTTGGTCTTTACTTATATGATGTGGTCTTGAGTCTTCAGTATGCTTGGATAGGACTCAAAAAAATAAAATTAGCTAAACATGAGCTGACCAGCATTGGACTGAACTAGCTCAACATGAGCTGACTAGTACAAAACTGAAATAACAACTCAAAAACTCAAATAACAACTAATATGGACTCAGATGAGCTAAGCCCTTATTACAGATGGACTCATAAATTATTGATCAATTTACAGAGGGTTGAAAAGCCTCTGTCTTATTCTGGTGCCTCAGGTGTCCCCACCACGAACACATCAGCGTTCATCCAGAGGAAGTCTAGCAAACGAGCCGGCTCATCCTCTAGGAGTTGATCTCCTATCTGCACCATTTTCTAAGGGTCCGAGATGAGGGGGTACGTCAACAAGCTCTCCACGGGACCTTCCCAGGGATCTTGCGCTCTTAGATCGAAGTCATCGACGTCAAAACCGACCTTGATACTCTGGGCCCCTAGGACCGTCTGCAGGCAATGCGGGATAGGTTGGGCTGTCCCTCTCATCACCCCCATCCCAGAGGTGGTAGGGAACTACACCAGCAACCTCTTGGCGGAAATGACCGCGTGCAGCTGGTTGAGCCCTGGACGGCCTAAGATAGCATTGTAAGGTGACGAGAGCCTGACGATGGTAAATGTCATCATGACCGTGCTCTGTCGAGGTGGGGATCCGGTGGTAACGGAAATAGTTATCTCTCCTTTGACCCCCAAAGAATCTCTGGTGAAGCCCACAAAAGGGGTGTGCATCGGCTTTAGCTGATCATGAAACAAATTTATCTGGGAGAAAGCATCATAAAAAAGTACGTCAGTAGAGCTCCCACTATCCACCATAATACGATGTACAGGATGCTTAGCGATGGTCATCTCGACCAATACCGCATCGTTGTTTACATTTTCATTTTCATTCCCCTTTTCAAAGGGGAGTACATTCTCTAGGTCTCCCACCTCCCGAGCTCTCTTTGAGGCACGCCCTATCCCCTACGAGATCATGCCCACCGGCTTCTCTGTTGGACGGTTGTCAATTACAGGGACGGGGGGAAGGGCCACGAGCGGCTGACCCTCCGCCAAGGCCTCATTTCTCACGAACTTCCTGAGGTAGCCCCTCTTGATCAGCTCCTCGATCTCCCACTTCAGATTACGGCAATCCTCCTTGTCATGGCCGTGCTCGCGGTGGAACTAACAATACTTCGTCTTGTCACGGGTGTACCTTGGGTTCTAAGGGGGAGGTCGACGGAGGTAGTTCTCACCCTCAATCTCCATGAGGATCTTCATTCTGGGGGCGAGGAGAGGGGTGAAGGTCCGCTTTGGGGCAGCACCATTCTTCGACTTTGGACCCGAATGGAAGTCTGCAGGTGGTCCAGGCCTCCGGGTCCTAGGAACATCCCTTGGGAAAGGCTTCTTCGAAGGCTTCCCGTCCAGCTCTCACCTGGTACGGTCAGCCTTTTCAGCATGGATGTACTTGTAGACGTGGAGGAGGAGCTCAGAATACGTCTTGGGGGGCTTCTTGTCCAAGAAATATGTCAGGCGGGAGGTCTGGAGCCCGCGCTTCAATGCCAGCATGGCGACAGGCTCGTCTAGGCTATAAATCTTCAGGGCGGTGGTCTTGAAGCGGGTAACGTAGTCCCGCAGTAGCTCCTGGTCTTGCTGGTGGATAGAGAAGAGGCTATCCACCTCCCGCGGCACCTTTTGGCAGGCATCGAAGTGTGCCACAAACTTTCCTTCCAGCTGTTGGAAGGAGCTGATGGATTCTAGCTAGAGGCGAGTGAGCCAAACTCGAGCAGCCTTCCAGAGAGTGGCCGGGAAGGCGATGCACAAAAGAGCGTTCGTCGCTCCTTGGACCCTCAAGAGAGCCTTATAGCTCTTTAAGTGGTCCAAGGGGTCAGTGGTCCCATCGTAGGGATCCACCTGGGGCATGCGGAACCGATTCAGGATCGGTTCCTCTTGGATTTCCCGGGAGAATGGTGGTTGGGCATTATAGCCCAGTGGCTTGGCTGGGGAGCTCTGCATGTTGGCAAAACGGCGGGAGAACTCCACCAACTTGCGCTCGTGCTCTTCCAAATGCATCTCGGCCTGGCGCCTGATGGGCTCATTGGTAGAACCTTCCATCGAGGCCGCTGGAGAAGGAGGTGCCGATTGGTCTCGACGAGGGGCCTTGCCCCGATGGTGCCTGCTGTGCCATACTGCTTCAGCATCGTTGGCCAGGGATCGACTCTCGTAATCCATTGAATCGGAGTGGTTTCTTTTCGTGGGAGTTTGATGGCTCCCGCAGGGATTGGTAAATGCCCGCGGATGGGAAGGCCTACCTTGGATGGAGCACAGGCTTCTACGGAGGCCCGTGGCTCGGGCCGCGGGGTTCCCTGGCTGGGGCTGAGTGGCCAGGGAGTGCTGCTGGTGCTGCAGCTACTGCATGGCTATATTCAGTGTTTGTAGCTGCTAGACGATAGCTATGAAAGGACCATCCACCGAGGATGGCTAAGGAGGAGGAGGTGGAGCAGGAAGTTCCCTCTCCGGGCTACACGTCCCCTAGGGAGAAGGAACCTCTCCTACTCAGCTGGTGGATGCTTCACGCCCATGCGTCACCACCATGGTCGATGTACACTCTTGCTCACGGAAAGCTTGCTTGTGCAGGGGTTGCTGTTCTGCCCCCCTTCTTGGCATGCTAATCTATTGCCGATCTAACCGCGATGGCCTGTAGCTTGTGAGCTGGCACCGGTTCTCGGACTCTCTTACCTCGAGATCTCCAAGCCTCTGGTCCTGCAAAATAAGGTCAGAGACCCGGGCCGGGGATTCCGGCGGGGGCACTCAGATGATCAAGTTAGGGAGCGGCCAGATGGAACAGGTTCTCTAAGGCGGGTTCCCTAAGGATTTCCATGCTTAGAGGAGATTTAGATGAAAGCAATGTGAGGAAGAGAAGGGTTGAAGCCCGGCTTCCTGCGTTGGGTTCACCGAGCTTGCACCTGAAGACTTCTTGGAGGTCCCAAGATCGTTCTCTCGGTACTTTTCCCTTTTGTCGACTTATCTTTCCATCCGCTTCTGCCATCCCTTTTATACCATCGGACCACCTTCACCCCCTGTCCCTTCCCGGAGGCTCCCGGAGATCTCTGGATCCTCCTTCCCTCTTTTCCTTCAAGTCTGGGAGTTAAGTGGCCAGCACGTCTCGTCTGCCGTGTGTCATGAAAGGGGGAAAACTGGTGATACCTCGAGCCAAACGCAGGAGCCCTCCTTTTGGGGCGTTGACGGTGGGCTTCTAGTGTTTCAAGCCTCTGCCCGCAAGGATTTTATTCCTCAATCATGGGACCCTGCTAATCTAATGTAAACGAGGTTCTGCGTATCGCTGCAGGCCGTACTGGCGCCTTGTATGGGACGCGGTGCCCGCCGATCCTAGTGGCGACCTCATGACCCGTGCCTCTACCTCCCTGAGGCTTTGTAGAGTAGGGCTAACTTTGACTGAGGTGGAACCGTCAGGGGGTGCCACCTGGCGGAGGGGCTGCCAGCTTCGGTCGAGGTGGACCCCTCCTAGGTGGAAACTTAGCAAAGTGGCAGAGAGAGTGGCTCGACTTCGGCAGAGTTGGAACCGTCTTGGGGTGCCACCTGGTGAAGGAGCAGGAGGGCCTGGCTCGACCTCAACAAAGGTGGACCCATCTTGGGGTGCCACCTGGCGAGGGAGCAGGGGGCCGCCAACTTCAACTGAGGTGGACCCCTCTTGGGTGGACACTTGGCGAATTGGTAGAGAGAGGCTCGACTTCGACCGAGATGGACTCATCTTGTGGTGCCACCTGGCGAAGGAGCAGGAGAGCCCGGCTCGACCTCGGCATAGGTGGGCCCATCTTGGGGTGCCACCTGGTGAGGGAGCAGGGGGCCGTCAACTTCGACCGAGGTGGACCCCTCCTAGGTGGACGCCTAGTGCTGTGGCAGAGAGAGACTCGACTTTGGCCGAGGTGGACCAGTCTTTGGGTGCCACCTGGCGAAGGAGCAGGAGAGCCCGGCTCGACCTCGGCAAAGGTGGACCCGTCTTGGGGTGCCACTTGGCGAGGGAGCTGGGGGCCGCCAACTTCGGCTGAGGTGGATCCCTCCTGGGTGGACACCTGGCGAAGTGGCAGAGAGAGGCTCGACTTCGACCGAGGTGGACCCATCTTGGGGTGCCACCTGGCGAAGGAGTAGGAGAGCCCGGCTCGACCTCGGCAGAGGTGGACCCATCTTGGGGTGCCACCTAGCGAGGGAGCAGGGGGCCGCCAGCTTCGGCTGAGGTGGACCCCTCCTGGGTGGACACCTGGCGATGTGGTAGAGAGAGGCTCGACTTCGGTCGAGATGGACCCATCTTTGGGTGCCACCTGGCGAAGGAGCAGGAGAGCCTGGCTCGACCTTGGCAGAGGTGGACCCGTCTTGGGGTGCCACCTAGCGAGGGAGCATGGGGCCACCAGCTTCGGCCGAGGTGGACCCCTCCTGGGTGGACACCTAGCGAATTGGCAGAGAGAGGCTCGACTTTGACCAAGGTGGACCCATCTTGGGGTGCCACCTGGCGAAGGAGTAGGAGAGCCCGGCTCGACCTCAGCAGAGGTGGACCCATCTTGGGGTGCCACCTGGCGAGGGAGCAGGGGGCCGCCAGCTTCGACCGAGGTGGACGCCTCCTGGGCGGACACCTAGCGAAGTGGAAGAGAGAGGCTCGGCTTCGACCGAGGTGGACCCGTCTTGGGGTGCCACCTGGCGAAGGAGGAGGGGAGCCTGGCTCGACCTCGACAGAGGTGGACCCATCTTGGGGTGCCACCTGGCGATGGAGCATGGGGTCGCCAGCTTTGGCCGAGGTGGACCCCTCCTGGGTGGACACCTGGCGAGGTGGCAGAGAGAGGCTTGACTTCGGTCGAGGTGGACCCATCTTGGGGTGCCACCTGGCGAAGGAGCCAGGGAGCCCGGCTTGACCTCGGCAGAGGTGGACCCGTCTTGGGGTGCCACCTGGTAAGGGAGCAGGGGGCCACCAGCTTCGGTCGAGGTGGATCCCTTCTGGGTGGACACCTGGTGATGTGGCAGAGAGAGGCTCGACTTCGGTTGAGGTGGACCCATCTGGGGGTGCCACCTAGAGAAGGAGCAGGAGAGCCTGGCTCGACCTCGACAGAGATGAACTCATCTTGGGGTGCCACCTGGCGAGGGAGCAGGGGGCCGCCAGCTCCAGCCGAGGTGGACCCCTCCTGGGTGGACACCTGGCGAAGTGGTAGGGAGAGGCTCGACTTCGGTCGAGGTGGACCCGTCTTGGGGTGCCACTTGGCGAAGGAGCAGGAGATGCTGGCTCGACCTTGGTAGAGTTGGACCCATCTTGGGGTGCCACCTGGCGAAGAAGCAGGAACGCCATTTCGCGAGTGGAGAATTTTGAAAGAAAAATCCACGCGGCACCGGCGGCATCCAGCTGGATCTGATGCACGTTCCACATCAGCGATGTAGCCATATTACATCCCATCAACCATGAATTATGACTGTATTATCTTTGTGGTAGGGTTATAATACTGCATATCATCTTGTAGTAAGATGTGTGTCATCTGGCAGTTGTTATGTATCGTCTTGCAATAAAGTCTTTGGGAATCGCTGGTTTGCTGGTGGTATGTTGCATATTTACTTATAGAATAAGTTTTTAGGATAAATTAAATGTCAACATATTAGTCCCCATTGACGTGATCTTCTACATAGTTACATTGAGAGTTCAAATTTTCTTAGATCAAAATTCTTTTCATAAATCATATTACATATTCTAATTCAATAAAAGCATACATAATTTTGTGGTATCAAAATCATTCTAGTATAATATCAAGATCAATATATTTTAAATCATGCTTCATCATAGTATTTTCAAAATAAGATATATTAAATAATAAAAATATAATTCATCAGATTCATGCATTATAAATATTATATTAAAAAATTATTGATATAATAAATTTTATAGTTTACTAATAATCTAGAAAAAGTGAAGCATTACTTACCTTGTAAATACTTTGACAAATCCAAACAATTTTAGGGATTTATTTTTAAATTTTTAAATCATATTGTAGAATCCACTAGACATCTTATCATTGAGATAATTATACTCCTATATAGAATCAAGTCCAATAATCAGGAAAGAGTTTGAGTAATTATAGAAAGATATGATTGATGGTGGTTGCATCCAATGATCCAAATTGATTCGGTTGTCTAATTTCATCCAATCAAGATTCAATTAGGATATAGGTGGTTCAATAGATATCAAGGATGATCGAATCGATAATGTTTGATAATAGTCAAGATGAAGGTTGTTACACCATCCGATAATCAGAGTTCAGTTCGATCAAAAATTCTCATTTAATCAAGATCATTAAAGATGCAAGGATTCAATAGAAATCAATAAAGACTAGATCTTGTGATGCTTAATAGAGACTCAACGGTGTAGACATACTATCCGACTAACAAGATGGTTTAAAGTTTATCTATTGAGTCAACTTAAATTCAAATTATAGGGCTGAGACCAGGATTTTTCGTACTATACCAAACTATCCAGTGTTGGATCATGATTGTGTAGCGGAAGACCAGATTTCAAAATTTTAATCCTTGAAACACTAGTTAATCGAAACCCTAGACTCAGGACTCCCTTGATTATTTCAATTAACAGGGAAAAATATTAGGAAATAAAAGAATATTTGTAATGCTAATATCCTTTATTTTACTAAGCACACAAGTGTATGCCCTCCAGAGATGATCTACATAGGAACTGGATCAAGGAAGCACTCCTCTTTCTTGCTCGACTCCTTCCGATAGCCTTCCTTCAGCAACCTTTCTTCTCTTCTAGGACATTTTTCCTTTCAAAGAGTATCTCAAAATCTCTCTGAAAACTCTTTTACTATTCTATTATCCTTTCTAATTCTCATCCTAAGCCCTTGTCTTAAAATGGCGAACTTGACTTAAAATAAAAAACTTGTTCTAACAAGGGAATGAAGAGAGTTGTCAGGACAAACTTCGAATGCTTTGGTTTCAATCATCAAAGCTTTTAAATAGGAAGAAAGGAGGTTCCTGATACACCTTTTCATTAGCCCCTAATATGATATTTAACATATCAGATAAGACCCTTCAAGCAGGAGTCTTTAGGTAGAAAGGTGTAAAGTGAAATATTGTTTCACTAACATTTTTATGCCAAGAGTTATTTATCATAACTCTTTGAAAAAAAATTGATAATTAATCTTTAACTTCAGAATTAAAGACCTGTTCTAATACCCCAATAGGCATATAAATTAGAAAGACTTATCTAGAAAAAGGTGATTAATAAGTAGGACTCTGCCCATCTCATGTGCCATATTATCCAAGCATTGCATCCCTTCATGAAATCACACCCATTATTACATATTTTGACTAGTCAAATCCAATCCAAATAGGTGCCTATTAGAGAGGATAGGGACTAAGGTTTATCACCAAAAAGGTGATTTAATTGCAGGACTCTTGGTCCTTCTGCGCCTCTTAAAAATGCATATGACAATGTTGGTGCCAAGAGTCCCAAGCCCTTGGGACTCTTGGTTTAATTAATGCATAAAGGCTATAAAATTAGGATAAATCCCAGTTTGGCTACCCCACTTAAGGCTCAACCCAATTTAAGTCCTACTTAAATTAGTTAGCCCAAGTAGCAGGCATTTAAATTCAATCTAATTAGGTTAGGATTTAGGCTGGCCAACATATGCTAGTATATTAATTAGCTGCCAATTAGGATTCTATGACCCTGATAAAATATAAATGACTTTCTTGATTAATTTCTTAACATGTGTGACCCTTTAGGTTCCTTATCTAGCCAGTAGTAGGGCTAGGTTCATATCAATTTAATTGATTAGAAATCAACTAATCGAATTATGTCAAATTGAGCTAACCTTAGTTGCCAACTTAAACCTTCTTTCAAATTGACTCACGAATTCAATCAATTTAGTTCATGAAAACTTAAAAGTGTTGACTCCATTATTAATTTCGATGATAAACAAAATATTTAAGTATAAGTTGAGTACTAACATATTTCTTGAAGTGTGTTTAATAGAAAAAGGTACTCATCAAAACAACTAAATTGGATTGCTTATCAAATGATGAAGAAGCCATTTGTGTGGATGAAAGATCCATTATAAATGGACTAGGTACTTGAGAAATGCTTGAAAGGAGTTAAAGAGTTCATCTCAAAAAATTTTCAACAGAAGTTCAGTGATTTTTGAAGAAATCTTAGCAAGTGTCAACTTAAAGTATCGACTTATAGTTCAAGTGTCGACTCATGACAGTGTAAGTGTCGACTCAAGCCGGCAAGCAGAAAGAGTTTCAGATGGCACGGCTAAAGTATCGACTCATGCCACTCAAGTGTCGACTCAAGGTTTCGACTCAAGGATCAACTCAAGGCCTGAGAAAATTTTTTTACGGAACAAGCTGAAGTTAAAAACTAGCCTGAAGTGTCGACTCAAGTGTTGACTCACCTGAGAATTTCAGAGAGCTTTAAAAAAAAATTTTGAACTAGGTGTTGACTCATTGGACTTAAGTGTTGACCCTAAGTGTCGACTCATAGCTTGAAGTGTCGACACTTGGAGTTCTGGGAACAGTAACGGCTAGTTTTTCAAACGCAGAACTCAGCCCTCTTGGCTCCCAATGGCTAGTTTTTCGTTTTAACGATCATAAACTAACCTTGAGGCCTTGGGATGGTATTTAAGTGATTCAAATTAAATTGGAATGAAAGAGGATAAGAAGAGAATAATAAAAAGAAAGAGAAATAAGTGCATTCACTCCCATTCTTTGAGAGCAACTACCTTCAAGCAAAAAGAAGTCTCCAAGCATTTAAAGCTATCAAGAAGCATTCAAGTCCAACACTTTTGAGCATTGATTGAGGCTTCATCAAGTTCAAGACAGGCAACTTCTCCAAGCTTCAAAGAGATATCAACTTTATATTAGAAAGCTTTTCATGTTTACTTTATCTCATATCTTTGTTGTAAAGATTTTTGGTGAGCCTAAGAACAAAACCAAGAAGATTATTGATTAGCCTATTTGAAAATCAAGGAGGTTTTTGGTAAGCCTAGTTGATAATCAAGGAGATTATTTGTTAGCCTTTAAAAATCAAGATGTTTCTTTTGGTGAGCCTTGTAAAAACCAAAAGAGGTTTTGATTAGTGAGCCCGAAAAACTATTTGACTGTAATCATTGGAGATTATAGTGAATTCTCAAGTGGACCTTGGAGAGTGGATGTAGGAACATTGACAAGCACCGAACAACTATACTTGGCTTGTGTTTGTGATTGTCTCTAGCTTTTTTTCTTGCTCTTATATTTGTTGCAGTTTTATTTTCACTGCATACTTTTCAAGAGTATACTATTTCACCTCATACTAGCACTTGATTTAATATTTGTGTTGGCACATATTCTTGTAAGTAATTTTTAGAAACCCAATTCATCCCCCCTCTTATGTTGCTTACTGGGCAACAAGTGGTTTAAAGCCACGTTCTCAGTATATAGGTCTAACCACCTTGAGTAAAGATCTATGGCAACCCCCCTTGGTACTAGTCTAGTTGAGGGACAAGCCTTAAACAGACTTCCATACTTTAATGGAACTTATTATACTTATTGAAAAACTAGAATGAGAATTTACATGCATTCTATAGATTATAATTTATGGAAAGTAGTTGATAAAGGTTCTCATATTCTTTCGATCGTGGTTAATGATATTTTCATCCCAAAGCTTGAAGAGGATTGGGATGAAAATGACATTAAATAATCCGAGATCAATGCAAAAGCAATGAATTTTCTTTATTGTGCATTGGATCCTGGTGAGTTCAATAGGATTTCTACATGCACATCTATCAAAGAAATATGGGACATACTTGAGGTTACCCATGAGGGTACTGATCAAGTGAAGCACACTAAGGTTAACATGTTAGTGCACACTTATGAGATGTTCTGCATGGAACCAAATGAATCTATCACTGACATATACATTAGATTCACAAACATTGTAAATGGCATGAGAAGTTTAGGTAAAATTATGTCTAATACCGATCTTGTTAACAAAATGCTCAGGTCACTTCCAATATCTTGGGATCCAAAAGTAACAGCCATACAAGAAGCCAAAGATATTAATAAACTACCATTGGAGCAGCTAGTAGGATCGCTCATGACTTATAAGCTAAATTTTAAACAAAATTCTATGGATTTGGACAAGAAGAAAAAGGGGATAGCTTTCAAGTCTACAACTCAAGAAGAATCTTCAAATGAAGAATCAAAAGAAGAAGAAGAAGAGAGTGAGAAAGCTCTTCTAGCAAGAAAATTCAGAAGATTCATGAGGAGAAAAAAATTCCCTTACAAGAAAAAGTTTTAACCAAGTAAAGAAAAGGAAAAAGAAAAGGAGAAAGAAAAGGTCAAGGAGAAGGAGATACCTATCTGCTTCGAATGCAAGAAGCATTGACACTACAAGTTTGACTGCCATCTCCTAAAGAAATCAAGGAAAAAGCTTAGAAAGAAGGCAATGATGGCGACTTGGAGTGACAGTGAGGACTCTAGTTCAGATGAAGAACCAACTGAAGTCGCCAATCTATGTTTCATGGCACTACAACATAAAGAAGAAAAGGTAAATTCTGATCTTAAAATAGATTATACTTTTGATGAATTATGAATTGCATTTGATGAATTGATGCATGACCATAAGGTGATGATTTCTGAAAATAGAAAGTTGAAAAAGCATGCGAATACTTTTTCACATGAAAACACTATTCTTTTAAATGAAGTCAATGATTTGAAAAACAAAATTGATGTTTTAGAAAAGAAAAACAATGCTTTATCTATGAAAAATGAAGTTTTAAAAAGACCTAAAGCATTTGTTTCAAATAATGAACTTTTGAAGAAAAGTAAAGATATTGAAATAAAAAATAAGCAATTTAAAGATGAGCTTGATAAAATAAAACTTTTTGTTGAAAAACTCATAAATAGTTATGAAAAGTTAAATCTTCTTTTAAATAATCAAAGAGCTATTTTTAATAAAGCTGAATTAGGTTATAGACCTCAAAAATAGCAAAAGTATTGCAAAATTTTTTTGTATTTGCATCATCTAGCATTACATGCTTTTCTTGCAAAAGATAGGTCATAAAGCTTTTCAATGTAATTTAAGAAAAATTAATGATTCTAAATGGATTTGGGTTCCAAAAGGAACCACTTTTAATACCAACCCTAAAGGATCCAAGTTGGCTTGGATACCTAAAAACAAAACTTAATTTATTTTGCAGCTGTATCTTGCAACCAATGAAAATAAAAGACTGTGGTATCTTGATAGTGGTTGCTCAAGATACATGACAGGAGATGTAAAGCAATTCACCTCTCTTGAAGAAATAAATGGAGGGAGTGTAACCTTTGGTGATAATGGTAAAGAAAAAATCATTAGTATTGGTAAGGTTCACATCTCCTCTTCTACTTGGATTGATAATGTTCTTTTAGTTGAAGGTTTAAAACATAATCTTCTTAGTATTAGCCAATTTTGTGATAAAGGTTTTCAAATTATTTTCAAATCATCTTTTTGCATGATTGCTAGTCCTAATAAAATTGGAGTGAAATTCATTGAAAAAAGGCATGGTAATATCTATCTTGTTGACTCGGATAATCTATCTTTGCCTAATAGAGAATGCTTAGTTGCAATGAATTTCACTATTAATGAGACTAGTTGGTTTTGGCATCGTAGATTAGGTCATGCAAGCATGTTTTTACTATCAAAACTTTGCAAAAAGGATTTAGTAAGAGATTTACCAAAACTTAGTTTTAAGAAAGATAAAATTTCTGAAGCATGTCAATTTGGAAAACAAGTAAAAACATCTTTTAAATCTAAAGGTTTTGTTCCAACTTCTAGGCCAATATAACTACTCCATATGGATCTCTTTGGACCAACTAGGATATCTAGCCTGAGAGGTAAAAGATATGGATTAGTTATAGTGGATGATTTTTCATTGTTTACATGGGTTTTATTTCTTGCTCACAAAGACGAATCATTTTCAGCATTTATGAAGTTTTACCGAAAAGTTTCAAATGAAAAAGATACTTTAGTTATTTGCATTTGTAGTGATCATGGTTCTGAATTTGAAAATCAGGATTTTGAAAACTTTTGCAATGAAAAAGGAATTGAACATAATTTTTCTGCACCTAGGATACCTTAATAGAATGTGGTTGTAGAAAGAAAAAATCGTACTTTAGAAGAAATAGCATGTATTATGCTTTGTGAAAATGATTTGCCACGATATTTTTGGACTGAAACAGTTAATACTATTTGTTATATTTTAAATCATATTTTAATTTGTTCAATTTTAAAGAAAACTCTGGATGAGCTTTGGAATCAAAGAAAACCAACTTTAAAGTATTTTCATGTTTTAGGTTGTAAATGCTTTATCATGAATAATTGTAAAGATAATTTAGAAAAATTTGATGCCAAGTCTGATGAAGGCATCTTCTTAGAATACTCTACATCAAGTAGGGCATACAGAGTTTTTAACAAGAGAACCTTAGTAGTAGAGGAGTCTGTACATGTAGTCTTTGAAGAATCTCTAACAAATCCTCTAGAAAAGAGGATACTTCTAATACATGTGCAGGTATTGAAAAGTTAAAGAAGCTGACATTGGAGATCAACCTTCTCAATAAAGTGAAGAAGATCAAGATAAGAATGAAAGAGAAGAAGCCATACAATTCATACCAAAGTATCAAGATCTATCCAAGGAGTGGAGGTATGCTCATGGACATCCTAAGGAGTTAATCCTAAGTGATCTATCAAAAGGGGTAAGAATAATATCTTCAATTAGAAATGAATGTGATTATATTCCTTTTGTTTCTTAAGTTAAACCAAAATATTTTGAAGATGCTGAAAAAGATCCTAATTGGATTAATGCCATGCAAGAAGAAT
The DNA here is from genome assembly GCA_021397845.1 of Areca catechu. Classification (NCBI taxonomy): domain Eukaryota; kingdom Viridiplantae; phylum Streptophyta; class Magnoliopsida; order Arecales; family Arecaceae; genus Areca; species Areca catechu. Next base: position 76,680,302 of record CM038038.1, on the reverse strand, counting down.
TAAATCAATTTGAAAGAAATAATATTTGGACACTAATAGAAAGACCATCTAATATTTCAAAGAACACAAAATGGGTATTTAGGAATAAATTGGATGAAAATGGTATTGTGACTAGAAATAAAGCTAGGCTAGTTGCCAAAGGCTATAATCAGGAAGAAGGGATTGATTTTAATGGAACATTTGCTCCTATTGCTAGAATTGAGGCAATTAGATTACTTTTAGCATTTGCAAGTTTTATGAACTTCAAATTATTTTATATGGATATTAAAAGTGCTTTTCTAAATGGTTTTATTACCGAAGAAGTATTTGTTGAACAACCACCTGGATTTAAAAATCATGCACATCCTGATCATGTTTTTAAACTATACAAAGCACTTTATGGTTTAAAACAAGCACCCCGAGCATGGTATGAAAGACTCGACAAGTTTTTAATTGAAAATGATTTCTCTAGAGGTTATGTTGATACTATATTATTTCTAAAGAAGAAAAATGATGATTTATTAGTAGTACAAATTTATGTTGATGACATTATATTTGATGCTACTAATAAACTTCTATGTCAAGAGTTTACCAAGCTTATGCAGGAAGAGTTTGAAATGAGCATGATGGGAGAACTCAACTTTTTTCTCAAACTCCGAATCAAGTAAACCAAAGATGAAATCTTCATCAACCAAGCTAAGTATACAAGAGAAATCTTAAAAAAGTTTGGCATGGAGACTACCAGATCAATATGTACACCTATGAGCTCCTCTTGTAAACTTGATAAGGATGAACATGGTAAATCAATTGATCAAAAATTATATAGAGGAATGATTGGCTATTTATTATATTTGACTACTAGTAGACAAGATATTATGTTTAGTGTTTGTATGTGTGCTAGATATCAGTCTGATCCTAAAGAATCTCATCTGTTGGCTATTAAGCGTATATTTAAATACTTGTCTGGTATAATTGATATTGGTTTGTGGTATTCTAGAGATTTATCTATTGATTTAATTGGATATTCTGATGCTAATTTTGTTGGGTGTAAATTAGATAAAAAAATTACAAGTGAAACTTGCCAATTTCTTGGAGTTAACTTAATCTCTTGGTTTAGCAAGAAATAAACTTCAGTTGCACTATTTATAGCTAAGGCTAAGTATATCGCAGCAGGAAGTTGTTATGCTCAAATCTTGTGGATTAAGTAATAACTTGAAGATTTTGGAATCAAACTAATTAAGACACCTATAAGATGTGATAATACTAGTGCTATAAAATTAACTAAAAATCCTGTTCAGCACTCTAGAAGTAAGTATATTGAAATTAGGTATCATTTTATTAGAAATCATGTTAAAAATAATGATATCATGCTTGAATTTGTTAGTACTGAAATACAACTAGCTGACATGTTACTAAGCCTCTCCAAGAAGATCGGTTCAGTATGATTAGAAGATAACTTAGGGTCATCAACTTGTTTGTTTGAAATTTCTAACTATTCACAATCTTTGACCCTTGTTTGATCAAAATTATTTTTTAAATCTTATTTAAATTCCTTAAAATTCTTCCTATTTTTGATCATTGGTCCATTTCCTTTTTTTCAATTTTTAGTCGAAGTGTCGACACCTGAAAGTGTCGACACTTGACTCTGTGTCATGAATCGACACTTGAATGGTGATAGACCGACCTAAAATAGGGAAAACAGATAGTTTTTCTTTGATTTTCTCACTCCAGTTCGAGCCGACTCATCCCCTAACCAAGCTCCATCATCCTCTTCCCTCCAATCTCTAATATATGGTGGATCAGAGTTGAAAGTAGAAGGGTATTCAGATTCTAGTTTTCCATCAGATCTAGATGACAACAAATCCATATCAGGGTATGTCTTCATCTTATATGGTGGTGCTATGAGTTGGAAGAGTACAAAGCAATACACTATAGCTGACTCAGTCACTGAGGTAGAGTACATAGCTTCAGGTGAAGTTGCAAAGGAAGTTATATGGATGAAAAAATTCATCATGGAATTGGGCATGGTTCCTCCTATGCAACAACCGGTGCCAATTTATTATGATAACACTGGAGCTATTTGCAAGCTAAGGAACCAAGGTCTCATCAAAAGTCTAAGCACATCCTAAGATGCTTCCACCTCATTCGAGAGATCATAGAAAAACAAGATGTTGTCATTGAACGAGTAGATACAAAGAACAACATAGAAAACACATTCACTAAAGCACTACCATAGCAGTAGTTTGATCGCCACTTAGATTGTATGGGTGTATGATATAAGGGTGATTGGCTTTAGTGCAAGTGGGAGATTGAACAAATTATGCCCTAAAAGCCAATCTTTATACGGGCATTTATATAATCTTTCAACTCATATATGATATTATTTATTAATAAAAGGTAATTATTGATTCATCATACTACTACATCTTATCAAGATTATGATGAACCCCATAGGTTAGGATAATGGAATTAGGGTTATGATGGAGATCATAATGATGAGACATAAATTCCTATAAACCTTAATCTAAAATGTTCCTAGTTGTTGGATCATCGATTCAGGGATCGATGTTTAAGGAAAGACTAGGACATCTCATGTATGCTCGATGGAGAGGGTGGTTGGTCTCACAACCACTTGTGTAGGAATACTAATACAAAGATGTGGGTGCTCATTAGGGTATGAGTTTACTGAACTAATCCATCTTGAGAACATCTTATGGAGATCATACTACTTGTCAAAAGATGGTTCTCGTAGTGGGAGTTACACAAGTGATCCTTAGATTTGAGATTACCATGGTTCCTTATGCACATAAAGTCATATTTTGGTTCATACTCATTCATGACAAAGAGTCATGTATGGGATGTTCTCGGATATAAGAGTCATGTATGGGATGTTCTCGGATATGGTGGATTGTGCATGAAGGATGTGAGTGGATCAATAAGAAATCAATCACTCCTAGTAAGAGGATGATTTATCCCATGTAATCTCTTTGATTGTTGACTCATGAAGTCTTTGATCAAAGCAAGATGAGATTGGATAGGGTTTCCAATCTTTCATTATTCGAGTCTTCATTATCAAATTAAGATTCGATAGGATTAAGTGCTAGGGTTTGACAATTCTCCATGCCCATCACTTATTCGGGATATAGGAAGATTGAAGGATTAAATTGCACGGTAACTTTTCATTGAAGGATATTTTGATAATTTCTATCAAATTCCTCATTTTCGGGTAGGCGTGATACATTGCTAGACATTAATCATGTCTTGTAGGTTTTTATGAATCAAATTGGTTGGATTCATGAGTCAATTTAGAAATTGGTTGGAATTGGCTAACTTGGGTCAACTCGATTTGACCTAATTAGGTCAATCGATTTTGATTGGATTGAAACATCTTAGACCTGGACCTACTACTAGCTAGATGTGGAGCACAAAGGGTCACACATGCTAGGGAATTGTCCAAGGAAGTCAATTGGATTTTAGTTAGGGTCATTGGATCCTAATAGGCTAGCTAATTTGCATACTAGCATATGCATGCTAGCCCAACTACTAACCCAATTGGATTGGGTCAGTTAGCTTGCTATTTGGGATAACCAATTTAAGTGCAACTTAGATTGGGTTGAGTCCTATTTGGGACAGCAATTATCTATATTTATCTAAATTTTATTGGACTTTATCTTTGGATTATGAAAGAGTCCAAGTTGGATTGGACTCTTAGTGCCATATTGGTGTGTGCCAAGATTAAGGGGCGTAGAAGGACCAAGAGTCCTTCTACCACTTAATTACTTTTTCCAGATAAATTGTAGGACTCTCACCCTTATCCCCATGCCCATTTGGATTGGGTTTGACCGGTCAAAAGATGTGAAATTGGCAAGAAATTATGGCATGCATAATGAAGGGACGCGTCCCTTCATATTTGGCACAAATTCAAAAATCCAGAAGTCCTTCTACTTGAAGGCTTCTGGTTCTTCGATACGTCCATTAGAATCTAATGCCCCTTAGCCAAATATTGACTAGTTACTTCCCACATGGCAAGTGTAAAAAAATACTGAAAAATTGAAAAGACACTTATATGTCTCTTGGCACATGATATGACGTATCAGGATAAATCTTTTCACCTAAGGGACTCCTTCTGCTTGAAGAGTCCTATCTGATTATTAGACAATCAGATCAAAGGCTAAGAAAAAGGTTTATCAGGTGCCCCCTCACTCATTATAAATAGGCATCAGTAATCTGATGCCAGAACATCCAAAAAATAATCCAAAAGAAAACTTTCCTATCTCTCTTCCTTCTCTTAGAATAAGAAGTCTTCTTTAAGATAAGACTTGTCATTTTAAGATAAGATCCTAGGAAGAGATATAGGAGGGATAATCAAATTCTGAGAGAGAATTCAGAGAGGATTCTAAGTGCCCTACATGTTGGGATTCGGGCTGACGTAATGAAAGACTGAATTTCAAAATTTTTATTATTGAAACCCTAATCGGCCAAAACTTTAGACCCAAGGACCGCTTGGCTATGACAACTAATAAATCATAATTTAGTGTTATAGAGGAATACCTGAAGTGCTATACTCCATAATTTCTATAATGCACATAAGTGTATGCCCTCCAGAGATGATCCACATAGGAACCGGACCAAGAAAGCACTCATACTGAGCTTGCTTATTTGACTAGGACTCTTCCCGGCAGCCTCTCATCCTTCAGTGACCTTTGTCCCTTTGCTGGAACGCCTACCATCCCGTAGGGCACTCAGAGACCTCTTTGAATCCTCTTGTTTTAAAATGACAAGTCTTATCTTAAAGAAGACTTCTTGTCCTAAGAGAAGGAAGAAAAATAGAAAGGATTTCTTTCAGATTGTTTTCGATATTTTTGGCATCAGAATATTGATGCCTTTTTATACTAAGTGAGAGGGCAGCTGATAATTATTTTCCTTAGCCCTTGATCTAATTTTCTAATGATCAAATAGGATCCTTCAAGTAGGAGTTCCATGGGTGAAAGGTCTTATCATGATATGTCATATCACTGCACCAAGAGATATATATATGTCTCTTCAATTTTCTAGCAATTTTTCTACTTGCCATGTGGCAAGTAACTATTCAAAATATGGCTAAGGGATGTGGAATTCCAATGGATGTGTAAGAGAACCAGAAGCCTTCAAATAGAAGGACTTTTGGATTTATGATTGCATGCCACACATGAAGAGGTGCGTCCCTTCATTTTGTGCGCCACAATTCTTTTATGCCAATTCCATCTTTTGACTGGTCAAGCCCAATCCAAATGGGCATGGAGATAAGGGAGACTGGCCTAGCATTTATCTGGAATAAGTGATTAATTGGTAGAAGGACTCTTGGTCCTTTTGCACCCCTTAATCTTGGTGCACATCGAACATGGCACCAAGAGTCCAATCCCACTTGGACTCTTCCATAATCCAAAGATTATGCTTAATTAATTCTAGATAAATATAGATAAATGCTGCCCCAATTAGGATTCAACCCAATCTAAGTCTCACTTAAATTGGTTAGCCCAAATAGCAAGCAAACTGACCCAATCTAATTGGGTTAGGAGTTAGGCTAGCATGCATATGCTAGTATGCAAATTAGCTAGCCTATTAGGATCCAGTGATCCTAACAAAAATTTGATTGACTTTCTTGATCAATTCCCTAGCATGTATGACCCTTTGGGCTCTACATCTAGCCAGTAGTAGGTCCAGGTCCAAGCTGTTTCAATCAAATCTAAACTGATTGACCCAATTAGTTTAAATTGAGCTAACCCAAGTTAACCAATTCGAACCAATTTCCAAGTTGACTCATGAATCCATCCAGTTTGATTCATGAAAACCTATAAGACATGATTGATGTCTAGCAACATATTATGCCTACCCAAAAAATGAGAAATTTGGTAGAAATTATCAAAATATTTTTTAGTAGAAAGTTATCATGCAATTCAATCATTCGATCTCCTTTTATCCTGAATAAGTGATGGGTATGAAGAATTGTCTAACCTTAGCACTTAATCCTTTTAAATCTCAATTTGATAATAAGGACTTAATCGATGAAAGATTAGAAATCCTTTATAATCTCATCCTACTTTGATCAAAGACTTCCTAAGTCAATAATCAAAGAGATTACATGGGATAAGTCATCCTCTTACTAGGAGTGATCGATTCCTTGTTGATCCACTCACATCCTTCATGCACAATCCACCACATCCGAGAACACCCTGTACATGACTCTTTGTAATGAATGAGTATGAACCAAAACATGGTTTTATGTGCATAAAGAACCATGGCGATCTTAGGTCTAAGGATCACTGGCATAATTCTCATTATGAGAACCATTTTTTGACAAGTAGTAAGACCTCTGTAAGATGTTTTCAAGGTAGATCATTTCAGTGAACTCATATCCTAATGAGCACCTACATCCTTGTATTAGTGTCCCTACACAAATGGCTGTGAGACCAACCATCCTTTCCATCGAGCATATATAGGATGTGCTAATCTTTTTAGAAACATCGATCCTCGAGTGATGGTCCAATAACTAGGAATATTTTAGATTAAGGTTTATAAGAACTTAGGTCTCACTATTACGATCTTCATCATAACTCTAATTCCATTGCTCTAATCTATTGGGTTCATCATAATCTTGATAAGATGCTACAATATGATAAATCAATGAATGCCTTTTATTAATATCAATCTTGAGTTGAGAGAATACAAAAATGCCACTGATATAATAATTGTGATTGGCTTTCAGGATATAATTCTTTCAATCACTTATAAATTGATTTTCAAGGCACAATTCTTTCAATCACTTATAAATTGAAAGGAAGTTTAGTGTCTTGCATGGTGGGTCATTGCATTGAGCTGATTTTTGGCAATGACCAGTGACAAGTGCTTGCCCTTCTTTAAGGCATTGAGGTAGGACTTCTAGTGGACAAAGGAGTGCCAGATCACCTTCGAGTAGCTCAAGACCTACCTCAACACTAAACCACTTCTCATAAAGCTTGTCATGTAGAAATACTCTACCTCTACTTAGCTATCTCCCCTATGGCCATAAGTTTTATGCTCATCTGAGAAGAGGATAAAAAGCTAGTATACTACATCAACCAGATCCTTAAGGATGCAGAGACCTAGCACTCGAAAGTAGAGGTTGCCTTCACCCACTTGACCTCAATGAGGTGACTCCATCCCTTCTTCTAAGCATATTCCATTATGGTCCTGTCTGATTAGCCCCTCTATAGAAGATTGATGCCTCTAGAATGGTTACCAAGTAGGCCATGGAGTTGGATGAGTTTGACATCCATTATTAGCCTTGCCCCTCCATCAAGGCCTAGGCATTGGTAGCTTCCTCATGGAGTGCACTATCCTCGACAGACTAAACAAGATTAGAATCGGTGGAGCTTGAGCTAGTGAGAGAGCCTTGGACTCTCTATATTGATGGTGCTTCCAACACTGTGGTGTCCAAGGCCGGAATGATCCTTGCTAGTCCAAAGGAAGTTATCATCGAGCAGGTGCTTCGCCTCAACTTCAAGGCCTCCAACAATGAGATGGAGTATGAAGCCCTCCTTACAAGATTAAGACTTGCCTACGAGCTTGGGGTTTAGCATCTTCGAGTCTTTAGTGATTTCTAGCTAATCGTGGGGCAGATTCGTAGAGAGTTGGACACCAGAGCCCCCATGATGGAGAAATATCTTAAATAGGTAAGGGAGATCACATCATCTTTTCATTTCTTTGAGATTATGTAGATCTCCCAGATAGAGAAAGCCTAGGTGGACTTTCTATCAAGGCTAGCGACCTCCTGCTATGTGGATATCTCAAAGACCACTTACCTAGAGAACCTCAAGAAGCCTAGTATCAAGGAGGAGCCAGCACAAGTCCTCCAGGTGAGTGTTGATCGTTGCTAGATGGATCCCTTGATTCATTACCTACAAGAGAGGATGCTACCAAAGGACAAGGCTAAGGTGAGAAAGCTTAAGTATCAATCTGCCTTGTTCATGGAACTCAATGGAAAGCTCTACAAGTGAGCCTATTTGATGCCACTCGTCCACTACCTTCATCCCTCAGAAGCAGACTTCACCCCTCAAGAGGTTTACAAAGGGATATATGGTAGTCACGTAAGAGGCCACACCTTGGTCTACAAGATCCTGAGGCAAGGATACTACTAGCCAAGCATTCTCAAGGATGTTATCAAGTACGTTCGGTGCTATGATTATTGCTAGAGGCATGCTAACATCCAATATCAACTAGCAATACCTCTCAGCTCCTTAAGCTCTCCATGGCCATTCGTTCAATGGGGGATAGTTATCTATTACATGATTTCCATACACTATCAAAATAGGCAAGTGCACCTAGTCAATAGTTATATAAAGTGGTAAGACAAGGTCGTTCCCACAGAGATTAGATTGCATTCCCAATAAAAATCAATTAAACCTTACTTGAACAATCACAATTAGACTAAAAATCGGAACTAAAATCAAGTAAATAGCAAGGAATTTAATTAACTCGAAACTAATGAGATGAAAAGATGCTAGGATTTTTGAATTCACCTATTCTGATTTCTTATCTAGATCACTACTTTGATTCCAAATTTATGAAATTATGAATTTAAGCAATGTGAAGGGGGATCACATCAAATAGCCAATAAAAAATTTCTTGTCATATTAACCCTTCCTAATTCCGAATCTAATGCCATGTTATTGCACACTAATCCAAGATTAAGAGCATTATGAATACAAGAGGCCACTAATCTTGAGAAAACCCCTTGATTCCAATATGTAACCCACCATTCTTTCGACCCTATAGAATTAAGTGAATTATGTTGCCTTAATCTTTGATTAATCCCTTCATTATGATCAATCCTTCAAATTCAATCATCAAATCATGCAAAAAATTAAATCTCCCACAAGCATTAAGCACAATAATAAAATTTCCTCATAGCATAAATCATAAAACCTATAGATTAATAATCAAAAGTAGGAACTAAACAAGTATTGCAATAGATTGTATCTTGATCCTAGCCCCAAAAACCCTAACTACTCATGAATGAAAATAAAAGAAAAAAAAACCAAAATTGCATCTATGATTCTTGATGATTCCGAGGTAGAGAAAAATAGTCTATGACCAAAGGTGCTTGGATTTATCCCTTGAGATGCCCTTGATCTTCAATCACTTTGGTCCCAGGGTTCTCTTGGTCTCCAATGCTTCAAGACTTTAATTTCATAAAAGGAGATAAGGGGTAGCTTCTCCCTGTGTAGCAGTTTCCTATGTCTTATATAAGGTTATCCTTGGTAGTAGGGATGGATGCATAGTGGGGGTAGTGGGGCCCACTGCTCCCATTGACATCTTTACTTTTTTTATATATTATAAAAATAAAATATTATAAATATTTATATTGCCCCACCAAACTATCAAAAATAATATACTACTATATATAGATAAATTAATTTAAAATTACAACATTTAATAGAAACACATCTTTTAAAGATATAAAGAGGATAAAATTTTAAAAAAAATAAATAATAAGGCTTTTCATATTCTTGAAGAGCCAATTACAAAGTTTTAAAATATATACTTGAGGTTGAGATGAAAGAAGAGAGATAGTCAGAACTCAAAATTATCTTAAAGATCCATTCATCCTCTCCTCAACACTCTATCAGGACTCAGGATTGTTAGTCCATCACTATTCTAACCCATCACTAATAAATAAGATTTTTTTCAGTTTAGATGTAAAGCTTTTCATTTCATCATGAATAGATTTTTTATTTTTTTGATCTGACATCATTTTTTTATTTGTGTATATGGTGATTACAATTTTATAGAAAATGGAAATAAAACAGTATATAGATATTTTTTAATAATCGATTCAGTTTCCATTCAGGGATTTGTTGACCCATTCTCTTTTTTTTTGATAGAATTTTTTTTGGTAAAACATTGACCCATTAGTTTGTGAAGAAACAAATTTTTGATAGAATTTTTAAGTAAACTTCTTATTACATATCATTTTATTTTAGTTTGACATTTATGCAAACTAAATTAGTTACTTTTAATTAGCCATGGAAAAATATATAATCAAGAGAAAGAAAGTCTTGGAAGAAACATCCGGAGCTGAAGAAGCTAATGTTAATTCTACACAACAGTGCTCAAAGTATAGTAATTTATATATATTATAAAACTTTATTTTAATATCTTTTATTAATTTGCCCCTACTAAACAAATATCCTAGATCCATCCCTGCTTGGTAGTATGACTTATGGTTATCGATTCTCTAGATAATTGGTCACCGCATTGGTAGAAATCTCAAGTGCATGTCTGATTATGATAAAGGATAAATTTACTTCTAGACTTTCATGAAGTTTGTCAGGATCAATCTCAATTTTTCAACACAACTTAAATCACCTCAATCTGATATGTGTAGCCCAAGATATGGCCTTAAAACTGAACTATTACTAGTTTAGTCCGGGTTTGATTAAGTTAAGCTTTATTGATGTCTGATTAGGATCAAGGCTAAATTTGCTTTTGGACTCTTCATGAAGTTTATCGGGCTCTATCGCAGCTTTCCAACACAACTTGAATCACCTTAATCCAATATATATAGCCCAAGATATAGCCCAAAACTTGAACTATTGCAAGTTTGGTGTGAGTTTGACGAAACTTAAGCTCCATTGACCTATAAAATAAAAATATAGATAAATTAAGTTCATGGCCCTTAAAAGCCATGAAAATACATATGAAATAATATAGATCTAGTATAAATAGCCAACAATTAAGTATATAATAAATGAATCTACAAATTCTCCCATCCTTTAACTTTTGCTTGTCCTCAAGCAAAGAACATCGTCATCAAGGATTCAAGCACTTCTCATGTAAACATTAAACCTCCAACTTAGCATACAACAATGTCAAACAAAGGAGAGGTAAACATCCTCAAATGCCTTAGGTTGGTTCCTCGTACATGTTACCAAACTCAAGCATGTTTATCATATAATCAATATGATCAAGTTATGTAGCACTCACTTGCAATTATCCCACTTTTCTCTACTACAAACTGTTGGGAATTGTGTCCCAAAGTCAATCACCTGGGTTGTAGACGGTTGTGCTGAATATAGTACTCTTTCTTTGAATTAATAAAATATTTTTTTTGGCAGCTCATCACATATTATTTTCCTGAAATGAACTCTTTCCATGTGATGAAGTCCTTAGGACTACACTGACTTCAATACAGAGAGGATGTATCGAGTGGTCCTTAAACCCTATTCACAACCAAATGATATATTCTACTAGACGGCAATATATCAAGTATAGGTTGTTGTAGTTCACATCGTTTGGTTGTCCTCTTGACCAAATGAGTGTGGTGACACTGATGTGATCTACAAGTGGGATATGTGGTATCTCATTGAACGTGACTCCGTGTAGCCCCTTTCTGCCAAAGGGAAACTCACGATTGGATATGGGTATATGTGTCCCTCTGACCTGAGGTCATCACGGTAGCTTGCAAGCAACTCCCTGTGCTTTGGTGCCGGACTACCCAGATTTTTAATCCGGTGATGGAAGGTTTCTGGGTACAAGCAAGTACTTGTGGAGCAGTGATGGACCAAGATGGAATTGACCTGTCCAAACAGTTTGGATTTAATGTCTCGCCGTATCTCAATTTAGCAAATCCTCGGCCGGGGTAGCCCTAGTGAAGAGTCACTGGGCTTGCGAGGTTGAGACACGTAGTCGACTGACTCAGTCTGGGTTGGCAGCCCAATCTTAGTCGTCCTGAGCATTAGAGGTCAAAGGGATGAATTATACAGTAACCATATGCCAAAGGTTCGATAGCTTGCTCCCGCATCTTCGACCTATCCGGACGCCGGGATCCATTGCTAGATGGTTTCCTGTGCTGGTACTAGAATTGTTCTAGTGCTACCGTTTAGGTTCGAACCTATGAGGTCACATGCCACAGAGGATTACTCTCTGATTCGGATATCGATTACGATTGGGAATCGTCTCGGTTTTATGGTCACAGTATTTTTGAGCACTCTTTTTCCCGTCTTGCCCTTGACTGTGTCAACCAGAAATTGTTCCGGGTTGATCAGGACTGCGCCAAAATTTTTCTGAATCAGTTTTGAACTGATTCGGAGCTCGTTTCGACCTCCAATTGGTTATGAACTAATTGAACCAATTTAATTGGGCTTGAACCGGTTCAATTGGATTGAACCAGGTGGTTTAATGGGATTGAACCATTTTTGGGTTTGGACCGTTTTTCCTTTGAATCGGTGGTTTTTCTCCCTTGACTGTTTTACACGATTTTCCCACGTTGGAATTTTCCTTTCGCTGGGAGGAATGCCTAGCGTCCAAAGAAGGCCTAACGACCAAAGAAATCCAAGCATCCAAAATTATGAACCCGTTGGGTGTCTCTTCCTCTCCTCCACCGGCTGCCTTTCCTCCTTGTTAATTGCTGGTTAATGATGTTAATGGCAGCAGCTGCCTCATGGCCTCCCAGCCTCTCCATCTCCCTCTTACCTGCAGCCTATAAAAACTCAAGCTATCCCCTGTTTCAAAGAGAGTTTTTCAGCCAAGAGATATTACACCGTGTGAAGAAGAAACAGCAAGTGTATTCTTCCCTTTGAGAGATTTTGAGAGCTGGGTCCTATCTTCCATTGGGTGCTGGATTTTGGAGGGTGAGAGGGAGAGACTCAGGCAGCTTTTCCTTGTCCATTAGAGTGCTCTAACCCAAGACTGCAGCTAGCCCAAAATTGCTGCGGTTCACTGTGACTGTATCAACTTCCAGAGGCTAGCACCGCGTGTGGAGTGGGATCCGAGAGCCCCGAGCAGGTCTTCCATCTAGAGGGAGTACCCTTCTACTCCTGGGAACAAGCCACGCGAGCCGGATTTGCTGCTGTTGCTCCAAACGCCAAGAAGATAGCTGCTGTTTTTCTGCAACCAAAAATTCTGGCAGCAGTATTTGCCGAATTTCTATAATTTTTTGGCTAAGTTTTTCTTGTAGATTTCAATTGGAGATCGAAGAGCACTTGTCCACCTTGCCGCTGCTCAAATTTGGGAGCAAACGGAAGCCCGGAAGGCAGTGTTCCGGCGACGTTTTTCAACCCCAAAATAGAGTTTCCTGCAGCATAAGGAAGAAGACGACTGGAATAAGTTTATCCCACTTATTCCAACCTATTCCAACTTTATCCCAGGGTTATTCCAGCCGGAATAAGGTATGAAAAAATTATTATTTTTTGATCATGCATGACTTGAATTTTTAATTCAAATATTTTACAAATATTTTATATTATCCTACATGCCTAATTGTAACTAGATTTAGATTAGTTTCTGGGCGGAGCAATTTTCCGCTGCGTGGATTATTTAAAAATATTTTAAAATCCCTGTGCTCCCGTGCCCTGTTTGCATGCCTAGTGTAGGTTCATGTCAAACCTCTGCACCTGTTTCTTTCACAAATAAGGGTAGTAAACTAGGGTCCCTTTTATTCATTTTCTAAATTTTTTTTTCATTTACTTGAATTGTCACTTACCTTTTTATGTGAATATGAACATTGGTGATGCGCGTGCCCAGTTACTCGGTAAGTCACCACTCAAGCTACAATAGCATACTCATATCCCGAATCACTATTTTATGCAAATACAAATATTAGTTATGCATGTATCCGGTTATTAAGTAACTCAAAATAGTGGAGTACTTAAATCCCCTCCACCTTTTTTTTAATCCTATTTACTTAAACCTTGTATAGGCCCAGATCAAAGGGGATAACTACAAAGCAAGTACCACATTTCCATCGCATACAACTATATAATCAACACAATTGAATTTGAAATAAATGCTAAAAACATCTTAAGAATCCAAGTATGTCTATTCTCCCTTTGCAAAACATTTTATAAGCTAAGTCAAATATTTAATGTTTAACATAAGAAAGTACTACACATTTTCAGCATTAAAACACACAGAAATTGTTAAAAAACTTCAGCAATTAAACCATAAAAAGCATTGAATCAAACATTAACATCATGTCAAGTTTCGAAAAATCCCACCCCAATACTTGAATCAAACATTGTCCTCAATATTTACATATGGAAAATGAAAAAGAATGTTTACTCCCCTTATCAATTTCGAGAACCAATAGAAAGCTTCTCTTCTCATCAATCTTGATCCTCAAATCAATGGCTATATGAACCTACAAAAGACAAACAAAAACAGCAAATAAAAGCACTAAAACAAAGTAAAAACAGCCAATAAAAACAAGGAAAAGCATGGAAAGAAGCATAGGTTTCCTCCCATGAAGCACTTGTTTAACATCATTAGCTTGATGTCCTTCTTCTTCATGGATCATCTAAATACATGGTGGATCCAGTCATGGAGTCTCCATCTACATAAACCTTCAAGCAGTGTCCATTGACTTTGAAAATCCCACTTTTCTTGCTTGAAATCTCTACAACACCATAAGGAAAGATGCAGGTCACCACATATGGACCAGTCCACCTTGACTTCAATTTGCTTGGAAAGAGTCTCAACCTAAAATTGTAAAGCAACACCTTATCACCCACATGAAACTCTTTCTTTTGAATTTTTGCATCATGCCATGCCTTGGTTCGTTCCTTGTAGATTCTTGCATTCTCGTAAACCTTATTTCTTTATTCATCCAACTCATTCAAATGCATCTTCCTTTGTTGTATAGTAAATGCAATCAAAGTTAAGAAACTTCAAAGCCCAATATGCTTATGCTCTAATTCCACCAGAAGATGACAAGTTTTTTCAAAATCTAACCTATAAACAGAATACCCATGGGAGTTTTAAATGCACTCCTATAAGCCCAAAGTGCATCATCTAACTTCAAAGACCAATGATTCCTAGAAGAGCTTACAATTTTTTTCTAAAATACTCGTCAACTCCCTTTTGGAAATTTCAACTTGGCCATTTGTTTGAGGGTGCTAGGGGGTAGCAACGTTGTGAGTGACACCATACTTAGCAAGAGTAGCATTCAAAGGCTTGCTACAAAAATGAGTGTCCTCATCACTAATGATAGCCCTAGGAATACCAAAACATGTAAAAATGTTCTTTAAAAACTTAGCCATAGTCTTGGCATCATTATGAACACATGCACTTGCTTCTACCCATTTACTTACATAATCCATAGCAACAAGTATGTATTCATTGTTGAAGGACTTAGGAAAAGGACCCATGAAATTTATTCCCTAAATATCAAAAATACCAACCATATAAATATTGTTCAAAGTCATCTCATTACGGTTAGAAATAGTTCTGGTCCTTTGACATTGATCACATGCATGCACATAAGCATAAGTATCCTTGAACAAAGTAGGCCAATAAAATCCACATTGAAATACTTTAGCTGATGTATGTGATGGTCCATTATATCCACCAACCTCCTTATCATGATAAAAACTAAGTATGCTATGCACCTCCTCATTAGGCACATATCTTCTCAACATACCATGCAGCACAAAACTTAAACAAATAAGGCTCATCCTAAGTGTAATGATGCACATTATCTAGAAATTTCTTTCTTCAATGATGGCTCATATCATGACGCACAATCCCACAAGCAAGATGGCTAACAAAATCAGTATATCAAGGATCATCACTATGCTTCACAACAACTAAACTCTCATTAGGAAAACAAACATTCAAAGGGATCATATTCATGGACTCTACAAAATCACCCTCCAGTCTACTCAAATGATCAGCCACAACATTATCAATACCTTTCTTATTCATAATCTCAACATCAAATTCTTGCAATAAAAGGATCCATCTTAATAGTCTTGGTTTGGCATCTTTCTTGGTAAGTAAATATTTTAATGCAACATGGTCAACATGAATGAATACTTTCAAAAGCAACAAGTAAGATCTGAATTTATCAAGAGAGAATCATAGCAAGCAACTCCTTTTCAATAGTAGTATATAACTTTGGAGCATCATTCAAATTCTACTTGCATAACAAATCATATGAAACTACTTATCCACAGTTTGCCCCAAAACAACCCCCACCGTATCATCACTAGCATCACATAAAATTTCAAAAGGCAAGTCCCATTTATATGGTTGCATAATAGGAGCTTCCACAAGTTTTTATTTCAAGTAATTAAAAGTACATACACAAGCATCATCAATAACAAAAGGTGCATCTTTCACAAGTAGATTAGTTGAGGTCTTGTAATCTTTGAAAAGTCCTTAATGAATCTTCTATAAAAACCAACATGTCCTAAAAAACCTCTAACTTCTTTTAAATTCTTTAGGGGTGGAAGTTTTTTAATTACTTCTACTTTAGCCCTATCCACTTCAATACCCCTAAATGACACCTTATGGTCTAATACAATGCCTTCTCTAACCATGAAATGACATTTCTCCCAACTCAAAACCAGGTTAGTTTCCTAACATCTTATCAAAGCCTTTTCCAAATGTTGCAAACATTCATCAAAAGATGGACCAAAAATTGAAAAGTCATCTATGAAAACTTTCATAAAATCATCAATAAAATCTACAAAAATAGATATCATACATCTTTGAAAAGTAGTAGGAGCATTACAAAGTCTAAAAGTCATGTGTCTAAATGCAAATGTTTCATATGAACAAGTAAAGGTTATTTTTTCTTGATCCTCAGGTGCTATGGCAATTTGCAAATAACCAAAAAACCATCAAGGAAATAATAAAATGCATGACCAGCAAGTTTTTCAATCACTTGATCAATGAAGGGAAGAGGAAAGTGGTCCTTTCTTATTGCATCGTTCAACTTCCTATAATCAACACAAATCGTCCAACCAGTTATGATTCTAACATGAAATAATTTATCATTCTCATTTTTTTGTCACAGTGGTACCACCATTTTTAGGAACAACTTGCAAAGGCTCACCCAAGTTGAATTAGAGATAGGAAAGATAATACTTGCATCCAACTAATTAATGATCTGTTTCTTTACTACATCTTTCAAATACTCATTCAATCTCCTTTGTGGTTGAGCCATAGCTCTACAATGATCTTCCAAAAGGATCTTATGCATGCAAATTGAAGGACTAATCCCCTTGATATCCACTAGACTCCATCCAAATGCCTTCTTATGTGCCCTCAATACTTCAACTAGTTTTTCTTCTTGGAAATTTGTCAAATCAGTAGTAATAATAATAGGATAAGTTCACGCATCATATAAATAAACATACTTCAAATGACTAGGAAGAGGTTTAAGCTCAAGTTGAATAGGTTTCTCATGCTCAATTTTTGACTCCAAAGTCTGCAAAATTTGGTTATTTTCAGCTCTATTTGCATCTAAAGTTGTACAACTCTTAGTATGATCATCATCCAAAGACACATTAAACAAATAGTTGCTGTAATTTTCAAGAGAGGCATTCATGTGCAAAAGCTGAAAAATCATGTTCAACAATTCTATCAAGAACATCAATTCTAAAAACTTTATTCTTATCAACATTTCTCATGGCTTGAACATATCAAATACAACAACTTCATTAATTCTAAGGCTTAATTTTCCC
Source organism: Areca catechu (assembly GCA_021397845.1). Classification (NCBI taxonomy): domain Eukaryota; kingdom Viridiplantae; phylum Streptophyta; class Magnoliopsida; order Arecales; family Arecaceae; genus Areca; species Areca catechu. The sequence goes on along the minus strand of CM038038.1, from coordinate 76,662,837 downwards.
TCATGCACACCAATAAGAGCTCTCCCCGTGGCAAGCAATGCTCTCCTTGAAATCAAAGGTATAACGAAGTCCTCTTCCATATCCAAATCCACAAAATCAATAGGAAATATAAATTTATCAACTTTCACCAAAACATCCTCAATAATTTTCCTAGGATATTTAATACTTTATCAGCTAATTGCAAGGAAATGTTGGTAGGGGTAGGCTCTTTCATTCCCAACTTCAAGAAAACAAAAAATGGCATTAGATTCACACTTGCACCAAGATCACATAAAATTCTATCAATATCAATGAAACCAATGGTACAAGGTATAGAAAAACTCCCTGGATCCTTGAGTTTAGGAGGCAATGTGTGCTGTAAAATTGCTGAACACTCCTTATTTAGCTTGACCATCTCACTGCCCTCTAATTTTCTCTTATTGGTAATCACATCCTTCAAGAACTTAGCATAGCTTGGCATCTACAAAATGGCATCCAAAAGAGGAATATTAATGTGCAATTTCTTAAAAACTTCCAGAAACTTCTCAAATTATTTATCCATATTGTTTTTTAAAAGCCTCGTAGGAAAGGGAGCAAGAGGTTTATATTCCCTTAAGTTCAAGGAAGCTCCCTTTCTTGGAACATCAAAACTAGATTTTTGCTCCTTATCTTCAACTTCAATTTTAGCATCTTTGGACTCTTTCACATGCTTATTTGGATCATTTCCAAGTGCTGCAATCTCTTTGCCACTCCTCAAAGTAATTGCCCTTGCTTGTTCTCCTGGGTTCTTCTCTATGTCACTAGGCAATTGCCCTTGACCCCTTGAACTCAAGGCAATAGCCATTTTTCTTATTTGCAAGTGTAAACTTCTATTATCAGCTGCCAATTGATCAATCTTGGACTCTAATTTTTCAAACCGATCAGTGGTCTTGTTGCACAATTTTTCAAAAGTAGCTTCCCAACTTGATTTTTCAGGTTGTGCCATCTTTTAATGAAAAGGAGGGTAATTGTTTGCTTGAAAACCAGGAGGATAATCTGGTTTAGGTGCCGCATTTGCCACTAGATTCGCTAGTTGATTTTGGCATGAAAAGTTGGAATGATTCCTCCATTTGGGATTGTATGCACTGGAATATGATTATTTTGCTATGGTCTACCAAAGTTGGACATTAACATTCACTTGTTTCAATAATGGATAGTCACTACTAACATAAAATCTTGCACACATCTCACAACTCATGGAAGGATTAACCATGTTAGATAAAGCATTTACTTGTCCATCACCAAACTTTTTCATTAAACAATCAAGCTTTGCATTCAACATGCTTATACTATCAACATCATACATTCCAGCAACTTTCTTAGGAGGTACATGCCTATCACTAGGCCAATGATAATTATTAGTAGCCATTTATTCTAAAAAAGCATAAGCATCCTCACTAGTTTTACTCAATAATGAACCACCCACCACAACATCTTTCTAATAGAATGTTACAAGCCATTATAAAAAGTTTGAATAATTAAACAAGAGGGTGAACCATTATGTGGGCATTTTCTAAACAATTCTTTATACCTATCCCATGCTTCATACAATGACTCATCCTTAAATTGATAAAAATCGGTTATATCATTCCTTATAGTTTTTCCAGGAGGAAAGTATTTAGCAAGGAAAGCTTGTATCAACTCATCCCTAGTAGAAAATGAGTTAGAAGGAAAGGAATTCAGCCACACTTATGCCTTATCTCTCAAAGAGAAAGGGAATAGCCTTAACCTTATAGCATCCTCTGAAATACCATTCATCTTCATAATGTCATATATCTCCAAAAAGTTAGCTACATGGCTATTAAGACCCTCAGCTATACCACCACCAAAGGGAATTTACTACACCATTTGTATTAATCCAGGCTTCAATTCAAAGTTATTAGCATTAATCATGGAACTAGCAATGCTTGAACCAATGTCTTGGCTCCTTGGCATGGAATAGTCCTTTAATGCCCTATTTTGCTGATTGTTGGTAGCCCTGTTTTGACACAATTTTGTTTCTCTTTTCTACCTTCTAATTGCTCTTAGTGTTCTCTAATCTTATGATCAAAATCCAGCAAGTTTTCATTGTTTTGCTCTTGCATGCACCTGCAAACCAAAAACAACACAAATCAAACAATGTCAAAAAGGTTAAAAATCAACTATCAAACCAGCAGCTCCAAATAATTCTAAAACACTCTAAAAATATCAAAACACGGGAAAACACTTCAAATTCTTACAAAATGACTCATAATAGCAAAGGAAAAATCAAACTAGAGACTCCCGAAAAATCAAGAGACTTCAAAAACTACAAAAAATACTCCTAAAAATACCTAGAAACACTTGCAAAAACATAAAATGATAAAAGCACTCAAAAGGATAAAAAACAGGCCCATTTTAAAGCTAATTAACCTAAGTTGGCATACAATGCACAATCCCCAGCAACAGTGCCAAAAACTCGTAATGCGATTTTCACATGCTATCAAAATTGGCAAGTTTACCTAGTCAATAGTTATGTAACGTGGTAAGACAAGGTCATTTCCATAGAGATTAGATTGTATTCCCAACACAAATCAATTAAACCTTAGTTGAACATTCACAATTTGGCTAAAAACTAAAACTAAAAGCAAGTAAAAGCAAGAAATTTAATTAACCTGAAACTAATGAGATGATAAGGGGCTAGAATTTTTGAATTCACCTATCATGATCACTTATCTAGATCACTACTTTGATTCCAAATTTAGGAAATTATGAATTTAAGCTATGTGAAGGGGGATCTCATCAAACATAGCCAATAAGCAATTTCTTGTCATATTAACCTTTCCTAATTCTTAATCTAATGTAATGTTACTACACACTAATCTAAGATTAAGAGCATTATGAACACAAAAGGCCATTAATCTCAGGAAAACCCCTTGATTCCCACATGTAACCCACTATTCTTTTGACCCTATGGAATTAAGTGAATTCTATTTCCTTAATGTTTGATTAATCCCTTCACTACAATCAATCTATCAAAATCAATCATCAAATCATGCAAAAAATCAAATCTTCCCTAAGCATTAAGTACAACAATAGAATTTCATCATAGCATAAATCATAAAACCCATAGACTAAGAATCAAAAGTAGGATCTAGACAAGTATCACAATAGATTGCATCTTGATCCTAGCCCCAAAAGTCTTAACAACTCATGAACGAAAATAAAAGAAAGAAAAACTAAAATTGCAGCCATGATTCTTGAATATTCCGAGATGGAGAAGAAGGATCTATGCCCAAAGGTGCTTGGATTTATCCCTTGAGACCCCCTTGATCTTCAATTGCTTTGGTCCCAGGGTTCTCTTGGCCTCCAATGCTTCGGGACTTCAATTTCATAAAGGGAGAGAAGAGGAAGCTACTCCCTTAGTAGAGGCTACAACCTCTTATGTCTTATATATGGATGTCTTTGTAGTACAATTGTTAAGTCTATTAATTATCCCAATTTAACCAATAAAATAAATATTAATTAATTTATATTTATTAAGAACTAATACTTTTTATTAATATTTTATAAAAAAGTTCATGGATTAAAAGAGCTTAATTTTGAAATCCAACGGTGCAAACAGTACTCAAATCATAGTTCAAATAAGCCCTGAATCAAACTTTGAAATTGATTAAGGGTTGTACGAATTTTAAAGTAGCTAGTCTTTCTTGGACTGATTGCTTGGTCAACGAAATATCCCACGGCTTATAGGCAGCTATTGCTGCTAGTCCATGGATCCTGTTCCATGGACTATCAGCCTTCCCGAGCACTATTTTTGCTGGAGATGCTATTCGGTCACTACCCATTACCAGAGTCATGCCAGAGAAGCTATCGGGAGCTTGCTTGGGAGAAGCACCAGCCACCATTCAAGCTTCGTAGTTGCCAATTTTTATGCTTTCTTCTCCATTCGAACACTGCCTTCTCCATCATTGTCGGCCATCCTCCTTGTGGCTTGGCCATCATTGCCATCATCATCACCGCTCCTCCATGAGCCGCCCATGGCCTCCTTCCTGGCTGCCATCTTCTTATGGTCCAGCCCATCCTTCTCACGAAGCCATGGCTCCTCTACCTCACTGATCCAAGCCCATTCTTCCTATCACCTGAGCGACCATCCTCCTCCAATTCGGACACCAAGTCACTGCCGGCTGCCGCCAATCATCGTCATCCACCTATTATTGCAGTTTGGCTAGAACTAGGAGAAGAAAATGTTTGAGTTCGAATAGGAGAAGGGGGCTTCGATCCAAGATTTGATCTAGAAGGATTCCAAACTCTATTTGCCCAAGAATGAAGGAATGCATCACCAATCCATCAAGCAATAGATCAATGGCTAAGATTTGTCCTCAGATATACGGTCGATTCTGACCAAGATTGATGTCGAATTTCACCAAGAGAAAGCTCTTGATGAGATATATAAAAAGAGAACCCTAGATAGAGAGCCGATCATCAATTCCACCAGTAAAGTTTTATTTTATTTTTCTTCTTGTAAGTAGTTTAGGCTTCAAGAGAGAGAGAGAGAAGAATAATGAAAAAGAGTTTTTCAGGAGAGGAGATACTGTGATAGAGCCCCAAATCCTTAATCAGATGTATCCAGGAGCCATATATAATAGAGGTACAGTTTGTAGGGAAGTACAGGGTCTTTTCATTAATTTTTATAATTATTTTATTTTCTACATAATTGAATAAATGCTTTCTATTCCCTTCTCTTTTCTATTTGAATTTTCAAATTAATTATCCTAGTGGGATGGATCATGATTTTGATATGATATGGTCCATGCTTAACATACATAATTAATTTCAAGATTTTTATTTATGTATCTTGTTGGGATCTTTTCAACTCAATCATTGGATAGTCTATAATTGTGGGATGGGCCATGATCCTAATAAGATATGGTTCACATTCGACAAGATAGCCAATATTTGGGATTAGTTGAAAGATTTCAAAATAAATATGAATTTTGATTGTTTAGATTAGAAAAAAACTTGATTTATATTTATGATTACCTAGAATCCTGAAAATATCTTTTTATCATTTAAACCTCTCAATCCCATATTTAATTAGTTTTAATTAAATAATCATCTACCTTATAAAAATTAAAATATTTATTTTATTTATTTTTTTATGAAATAATTATCCTTGATCACTGATGACACAATCCTTACTCACCCTAGCTATAGTAGTGAGTTGGTTTTATTTTTGATCGTCTATGACAGCGATCAAATTTTGGTACCATTGCTAGTGTTCTAGGAATGATTATTTTATGAAAAGAAGTATAAAAAATTATTTTAGTTATTGCCCTCTTTTGTTCATTACCTTTTTTAGTTGCCTTAATTATTAAATTTTTTTATTTTTTTAACATAAAAAAATTACTTTCCTTTTTTTTACAAATCAACTCCTAACTTAATTAAGTTTTTCTTTTAATTAAACTACCTTAAATAATCCAAAAGAAAACAAAAAGACACATTTCCATAAAATTTAATTAATTTAAGAAAATAAATAATAAATCTTAAAAACTTTCTAACTTTTTTGGATACCTTGTTTGATTTGCATTGCATTCTCATAAGATATTTTAACGGAACAACCCCTAAACAACATGAGATGGGGATTTCATCACCCTTCCTTGACCCACAAACTATCACCCTACATACTGCATAACCCAAGCCTTAAATTTAAAATCAATTAGATGTTGGCCCTTAAGAACTTTTGAGCTCACTAGGACAAGGGACCTTGAGAGTTGGACTAAGTCAAGATTAGTTGGTCGGCTATTGTCTAGAAAAGGGGTTCAAGGATGATATAGCCCTGAAAGAAGGTGGTTTTTAATTGGCTCCATTGACTGACTTAGTCAATATATTTGTCTAAGGAAAGCAATGAGGGGCCCCACCGACCTTACCCTTACCTGGCCAGTGGCTAGTTAGTATTTAACTTCAAATGCTTAAAGGCAACCATGGCAGTTAGGAGCTATCTAGAAATAGGTTAACCCTAGGATAAAGAGTCCATGTTCGATAACTTGTTTGCTAATAAAATTTTAACCAAATTAAACCATCATTCTCTTTCATCTATAGATTTAGAATCCTCTAGGCCTCTCATCTTTAGAATGTTATTCTCTCTTTCTTCCTTTTTTTCCTCTTCTCTAAAAAATCAAAAAAAAAAAAATTACTAAGACAAAACAATGATTGGTCAGATACAATATAAACCATACAAGATTAAAAGGTCATGGATTCTATTAAATGACCAAAGAGCTTAATGGATTTTTGTTATCCAGATCTTATTGAATGACCTCAAACCCTACAAGATTATTGTACAAGATCGACTCCATCTGACTATTTAGAATCAGATCCCAAGCTAACAATTTTATGAATTGACCATAACAAATTGATATGCATCCTAAATTCATAAGATTCAAAGATGCATACAATCATACAAGGGAACTGAAGGAACTAAACTGGCATCTATGATCCATAGGATTGAAGAAGTCCTAAAACATAAAGGATATATCCAATTTTACCATGTGCCAACACCTATGTGAATGGCATGTGACTCACCACACCATGTTGTAGAGAAATGTTTTTACTTGATGCACCCAATCCAAAATGGGTTTACATAGGGGAGTTTAGCCAATAATAGATATAAAACTAAACCTTATGCCCCAACCTATAACCCAAGGTGGGATCATCACCTCAGTTTTGTGTGGTCACAAGATGCAACACTAAGAATCCATAATTTTGATCAACCCTACCCTAGGCCTAGCCAAGTGTTGAATAATCAACCAAGATTAGATCTTGAATAAGAACCTAGTTCCCTAAAAAAGCCTTAGAAGCTCTGGCTAAATCACATGCTGACCTTGATGCTACAATTAAGAGCACCAATGCAACCCTGAATAGTTTTATGCAGACCATGGACCAACATATAACTCCCAACACCCAGACTATTATCCATTTGGATTTGTAATAGAAACCATTAGCCATAGCTACTAGTGAAGAAGAGCTACCTAGTTAACCTAAGAGTCATCTTGAGGGATAATACCTAGTTAAAAATTTAATATCGGTGTGACTGTCCCTAAATAATCGATTATAACTCTTGAGAATGAATTGGTCATAGAGCAACCCTGTATAACCAAAGAGACCAACCTAGATAATTTGACTGAGACAGAAACTTATAAAGAGAAATAAAAAAGGAGGGATGAACCACGTACATCATCACCCAACATATCAATGGTCCCAATCCCAAGAACCCTAGAAACATCCATTACTTTCAATGGAAAGGAAAAATAAATGGTGTGATGATGGAATCAACTGAGACTTCCCAAAGATCACAAATGTGTAATACAATAAAGGAAGTCATGCATAAAATTCTTTCCCATGATTCATTAAACCTATTAGCTTTGGCCCTTGATTTTGATGAGTAACAAAACATTGAGTATATGTTTATACTAATATTTCAATTGGAGTTATGAATTCTAGGTCACAGGTATATCAAATTCTTTACACAAAAGTATCAAAGTCATTAACATCAAAGCAAGATGAATTTCAAAGTTCATAAGGTCTTCTTACCTTGGAATGCCATGAAAATGATCACTTTGGCCTTTATGAAGAAGAATTTGGAAGTCTATTGGACAAAATTTGACAATTTTGGAGTTTGGCACACTTTTTGGAAATGGCACAGATCAAGTGTGACCTAAGTGTCGACTCAAGTGTTGACTCATAAAGCAAGTGTCACATCTCTGAAGATTGGTATGCAGAGTTTCAACTGGCATGCTAAGTGTCGACCTAAGTGTCAACTCACAGGTCGACGCACAGATTGACTTAAGGCTTGAGAACAAAAATGGACAGAACATCATTTTTGGACTTCAGTGAAGTATCGACCCAAGTGTTGACCTAAGTGTCAACTCACAGGTTGACTCACAGATCAGCAAATGGCCTAAGATAAGAAAAAAAATAGAATAGTGCCATTTCTAGATTTTTTTCCTAGTATTGACTCAAGTGTCGACTCACAGTTTCAAGTATCGACTCACAGGTTGACTCATAGCCTGAGAACAGAAATAAAACAGAACCATAGATTTCAAAAAATTATACCTAGTGTTGATCCATGTGTCAACTCATGAAGACTCAAGTGTCGACCCAAGTGTCGACTCACAAGTTTTGACAATAGTAATGGCTATATTTTCAGAAGCTCAGATTTGTTCCAAACGATCCTAAATGGCTAGATTCTTCACTCTAATGGTCACCAACAATTTTTTGGAGGTTTTTGGACTATTTATCACTCACCAAACTCATTGAATACTCAAGAGAAAAAGAAGAAATACTAGAAACAAATCCTATATTTTGAGAAAGGTTTTGAAAAGACAAGAGTGAGCCATAAAGAAGATTCCACCTGAAAAACCCTTCAATCTTGCTATTGTGCCTTCAAATCATTATCCAAAAGTATTCATTGTTAGCTTTCAAGAGGAAGAAGATAACTCAAGCATTCAAGAAGAGCTTCAACAACTTTATTTCTACTCTTTTAAGAGTTTTATTTTTATGCTCAAATTTGTGCTTTGATTTTAATTATTATAACTAGTTTCAAGGCTATAGAAACTAGGGTTAGGCCTTTCCAAGCTATAAATTGGAATTCAAGTCTTAGTTTGACTTAAGGAACAGGTTGTTGGTGATCATAAGTGACAAAATCAATAAGGAATTTTAACTTGTGAACCTAGTAAACAAGTTGGCTATAATCTTGGTGATTATAGTGGAAATACCCAAGGGATAGCTTGCGGAGTGGATGTAGGTGCTTGGAGTGCACCAAACCACTATATATCTTTGTGTTTGTGATTACTTGCTCTTCTTTATTATTTACTCTGTATTTATTTTTTTATTTTCATAGCATAATATTGTTGAGCACATTCACATTGTTACACAAACTTTAGTCAGTACATACTTGTTTAAAATTTTTAAAAATCCAATTCATCCCCTCCTCTTGGGTTACTACACTAGGCAACAAAACCCTAGTCTAGCTCACTTTGAGGTGGATGATCTTTATATAAAGGGATGTACCCTAGAAATGAATAACCTAGTATAAACACCCTACCCTAACACCACCTCATTTTAGATCAAGAAACATGAGCCATCACCCAAACCTCTAATAGCCCCCTTATTAGAATCACTACTTGATCCAAAATTGAAGCTGCTTTCTGTTGCATCCACTAATACCTTACCAGTAACATGTAATCAGGAAGCCTGAATTGTAGGTGTTCTAAAAGCAAATAAAAAAGCTATTGGGTGGGACATTGCATATATGGAGGATAACAAAGTTAAAACTTTTATAATTGATTTCTCTGTATTTGGCACTACTTTCGAGAGATACCTTTCAAATTTATCTATAATGTTGAAATGATATATCAAGATAGAGTTGATATTGATTTGGAAAAAGTGCCAAGTTATAGATCAAAAAGGGCTTATGCCAAGATCTAAATTATTAACTAAACCTCTAATGACACTGGTTGCATCTCTATCGATGAAGAAAGAGTCATCAAACAGGGTCCTGAAGTACTCCCTTGGCATATTAATTGCATAGATATAAATCCCTTAGAACCTCGATTAGTATTGAAGTTATACCTAGATCTAATTATAAAAAAAAAAAATTTAGCTATCAAGAGAATACGTTACTTAATAGTTCCATGCTGGAAATATTCTGAAGCTGAAACCAAATCATGTAGGGAATTACAAACCCATGTCCAGATTTGAGCAGGAATAGGATGAGAATCCTAAAAGGTCTAACTAAAAATGTTAAACTTAGTGCTTGTTGGGAGGCAACCCAATCTTTGTATTGATTTTATTTTAGTAATTTTTATTTTCATAGGAATAATGAACCAGTCTTTATAGATGCACATGGAAATTCATGATGCAATCTAGTCCAAGTGGTACCTCTCGTTATCTTACTTTCATTTTTCAATTTTTTTTTATTCCATTGAGGCAATAAAAATTAAGTTAGGGTGTAAGGAAAAATCATTTGAAAAAAATTAAAAATTATTTTGAAGATCTTTCAAAAAATTTTGGAAAATTTTTAAAAAGTTATGAAAAAAGATTTTGATAAATCATGTGCCATGAAAGAAATTCTTGAGCAAAATAGACTAGGAAATGATAATAGAGTTAGATAGTATTTGCTAATTATTGTAGTGAGTCAAGGAGTAAACTAGCTGGTCAGACTTTTAGCAACCTGCTTCAGTCACCCAAAGGCTATTAACACTTCCATCATACATGCACACTGATGAGATAAAGTAGGTATCCATCTTAAGGTCAATTAGAGACTCAATTATACTAAAAAATTGGCAATTGATATACATCCCATTGAAAGAAACTTGAATTTGAAAAAAGAGATACCTGCCTAAAAAAAAAAAAAACTCAAAAAAAATTAAAAAAAAAAAAAAATGGGGCAAGTTCTAAATATTAGTTTCCCACCGAGTAATTGGCACCTTCATCTAAGTAAGTATTGTTGTTCTATCAAAAAGTGGGCAGTGTGAAGACATCACCAATAAAAAAAAAGAGAGAGAAGAGAAAAATTCAAGCAGTGTGAAAGCTATCCCAGCTTTGTGCTTAATTTGGGGATGTATAAAAAATTAACCAAAGTAGGTGATAAGCAAAGATACAATTGTTCTTTACAATTTAGTACTGAAATACTAAGTTAGCTATCACAAACATAAGTGCTGTAGCCCTTTAGATGAAGTCTAAGAAAGTTTCTAATAGTTCTGACCATGAAATTATTATGGAAACTCAATACTTAGTTAGTGATACTAGCCAATTTCTTTCAACCTTAAGCCTAGATCTAATTTTGTAAAGGAGAATCTTAGTAGTACATGATTATATTTTAATTACATTGCTAAGGGACTAGCAATGATTAAGTTGGATGGTGTGATAAGTCTATTAATTATCCCAATTTATTCATTAAAATAAATATTAATTACTTTATATTTATTAAGAATTGATATTTTTAAAAAAGAAGTACATGGATTGAAAGAGCTCAATTTTTAGAATCCAACATCCAAACATCACTCAAATTGGAGTTCAAATGAACCTAAAATCAAAATTTGAAGTTGATTAAGGATTGTACAAATTTTAAAGCAGTCAATCCACCATTGACTGATTGCTTGGTCTATGAAATACCCCATGGCTCATAGGCAGCCATTGCTGCCAATCCATGACCCAATTCCATGGACCATTGACCCTCCTGAGCACCATTTTTATCGGAGATGCCGTCTGGTCGCTGCTTGCTAGAGACATGCTAAAGAAAATGCTGGGAGCTTCCTTAAGGTTGGGAGAAGCCACCAGCCACCGTCCAAGCTTCGCAGTTAATGGTTTTCATTTTTTCTTCTCTATTCAAGCACCGCCATAGGCCATCGCTATCCCTACCATCCTCCTCGTCATCGATGCTCCCTCCAAGTCACCGAGAAACCGGCAAACCCATCTACCTTCTCCATTATTGTCAGCCATCCTCCCTATGGCTTGGCCATCACCGCCATCACCACCGTCACTCCTCCATAAGTCGCCTATGGCCTCCTTCCTGACCTCCATCATCTTGTGGTCTAGCCCATCCTTTCCATGAAGCCATTGCTCCTCTACCTTGCTGATCCAAGCCCATCTTCCCATCATCTAAGTCACCATCCTTCTTCGATTCAGTCACCAGGTCATCGCTGGCCACCACCAATCATCGCCATCCACCTATTGTCATAGTTTGGCTGGAACTAGGAGAAGAAAATATTGAGCTTGATTGGGAGAAGGGGGCTTTGATAAGTCTACTAATTATCCCAATTTAATCATTAAAATAAATATTAATTATATTTTATTTATTAAAAATTAATACTTTTTTCATTGTTTTATAGAAAAGGAGCCCATAGATTGGAAGAGCTTGATTTTTGCAGTCCAATCATGTGAATGGCACTCAAATCAGAGTAGGAACGAGCCTGAAATTGAATTTTGAAGGATTTGCATAATTATTGAAGCAACCAGTCTATCATGGACCGGCTGAATGGTCTATGGGAGTGGGATACAATCCACGGTTGCTATGAACTATGGTCCATGAGCATGTTTCATGGACCACCTGATCTATTTCAAGCCGCAAAGCCATTGAAGTTGTCCTCTGCCATTTCACTCACTGTTGGGAGCCTCATTATGGCTAGAGAAGCCATCAAAGATCGCCGACCGTCGTTTGTACATCACTCGGCCACCATCTCCCAATTTTTTTCTCCATTTGGCCACCGTTTGCTCCAGCCTATCATTCCATACCGTGCCACTGGTTGACCATCGTTTGAGCCACTACCATGGTCCAAGGGGAGTTGGTAGCGATGTTGGGCAATGGGATGAAAGCCCATCAAGGAAGAAGGCATAGCATGAATCTTAGAGCATTCAATGGCTCATGTTGATTTCCTTGTTGTGATTGATTTCTAGACTTCCGATCAAGATCCAATGGCTGGAAAAATCTTAACCGATCAAACACCAGTTGGAATAGGAGATAAAAGCCTAACACTACTAGGATTGGATATATTCAGATCTAACCGTGGAGGCTTGTAAAATTAAATCTAAGCCACTATTTTGATCCTTATGGTTAGTCCCACATCGAAAAAACATGAAGACCTCTCTCATGTTGAACCCTATAAGAAGGCTCGTCTACCTCTATCTAGGGGCATCAATTTCTCTAGCAAGTCTTGTACTAAGTTATTTTCTTGCTCTTGTTTATATTATTGTATTAGGCTTGGAAAAGGAAAATTATGAAAAATTTTTACGGCTAGACTCCTTCAACCTGGGATGAAGATGAAGCCTGTAACCAGGTTCTCCTATTCTTTTTGTACTTAATGCATGAGCAATAAATATTATGTGTTTCTTATATATATCTCTTGATCTATATAATTCTTGATTGAGAAATTAATCTAGCATACACGTCCTATGCCCTCTATCGATGTGCCATGATCTCGGGATACAGCACATGCCTAAGAGAGGTAGATCGTAGTATGGTAGATTATACCCCTACCTTGTACCATAGTTAGATAGTTTATCCTCTAAGAGGATATGACGTGATCTCTAGATACGGTCCATATCGAGCAAGAGATAAAGTATTATAACTCTAAATGTGCAAGAATTATTGCTATTGCGACATAAAGAAAATAAGGTAAACTTGTGTGCATGGTGGATTCGGATTTCCAAGTTATTTCTCTTGCTATCTTGATCAATTAATTAGTTGCTATCTTTTCTACTATTTTTAATATAAGCCCCACCAAATAACTTTTTTCTTACTATTTCCATGAAATAATTGCCCTTGATCCTCGAGGATATGATCCTGACTCACCAGTAGCTATAGTATTGGGTAGGTTTTATTTTTGACCACCTACGATAGCGATCAAATTTTGGTGCCATTTGCCAGAGATCAAGGCATGATTGTTTCATGAAAGAAAAGTAAAAAAAAAATTCTTTTTATAGTTATTGCTCTTTTTAGTTTATTGCCTTTTTCATTAGATTACCTTATTTTCTTGTTACCAAAAAAAACTTTCCTTCTTTGCATAAGTTAACTAGTAACATAATTAACTTTTCCTTTTAAGTAACTACCTTAAATAACCCAGAAGAAAACCTAAGACACCATTCCATAAAATGTAATTAATTTAAGGAAATAAATAATAAACTTTAAAAACTTCCTAACCCATTGGACATCTTGCTTGTTTTGCATTGTATTTTCATAAAATCCTTTAAGGGTATAACCCCTAAACAATATAAGGTGGGGATGTCATTACCCTTCCTTAGCTCACAAACCACCACCCTGCATATAGCATAACCTAAGCCTTAAATTAAAATTAATTAGATGTTGGCCCCTAAGAGTTTCTGAGCTCAATAGGAGAGGGATCTTGAGAGTTGGACTAGCTCAGTATTAACTGGTTCACTGGTGTCTAGGAAAGGGGTTCAAGGATAATGCAGCCTTAATAGAAGGTGGTTCTTTATTGGTTTCGTTGTCTGACCTAGCCAATTAAATTGGTATCTTAGAAAAGCAATGGGGGACCCCCATCGACCTTACCTTTATATGGCTAGTGGCTAGTTAGTATCTGACCACAAAGACTTAAAGGCAACCTTGAAGTTATGAGCTATCTAGATATAGGGTAACCCTAGGATAGACAGTCTGTTGCTTGATAACTTATTTTTTTTCTAACAAAAATTTTAATCTAATTAAACCACCCACCTCTATCATCTTTAGATTTAGGACTCCTTAAGCTCATCTTTAGATCTCCTCTCTCTCTCTTTCTTCCTTCTTCTTCTCCTCTTGCTCTCTATATAATATATAGAAAAATAAAAAATAATAATAAAAAATTTCAAAATTGTAACTTGGAAAAGGGAGTTTGGTGGATTAGTAAGGATAGATCTAAACCCTACCCTTGACTAAGAAACATTAACAATGGAGGAATTAAGACATCCCCTTAGCCTGAGAGACTACTGCTATCCAATTGGATCTCCCCAACCATCATGCATTAGGCTACCCCAAACAAATGTTGCTAGCTTTGAGATTAAGCCTTAGATTATCAACATTCTCTCTAAATTTACATGAATTGAGGATGCCTACACTTTTATTAGAGAGTTTGAAGAAGTATGTGATACCATGAGGATGCAGGAAGTCTTAGAAGATACTATGAAACTTAGGCTGATTAACTTTGCCCTCAAGAAAAATGCCAAAAAGTGGTTGTATAGTCTACCTACTTAGTCAATCTCAACATGGGAGGGTTTCGTTAAAGCATTATTGAGAAAATTCTTCTCACACCATAAAAGAGCCAAGTTGAGAAATGAAATTGTCCAATTTCATCAATTAGGGGGAGAGCCTTTCTGGAAGTATCTAGACCGATCTAAGAACCTATTAAGCTAATGTCCACATCATGGGATAGAGACTTGGAGGTTATGCCAAACCTTCTGTGATGGTTTCAACCTAAACTCTAAAACCATGCTTGAGTAAATGTGTCAGGGCAACTTATGTAGAAACCATCCAATAAAGTCTGGCAATTTCTAGAGGATTTAGTAGAAAAGAGTCTAAATGGGAGGGAACTAGGAAAACTGAACCAGCACCATCAAGAGGTATGCACCAAATCTCTCCATCCATAGCTGAAGAAGCTAGGATGGCATCTTTGATTCATTGGATAGAAGTCTTGGAACTCAAGGGATAGGCCCTGATAAATCAGGTAAACCAAGTGTCCGCACCTATATGCACTAGATGCAATGAGCCAGGATATGTAGTAGAAGAGTGTCCCCACTTCATTATCCAAATTGAAAGTGGTTGTGCACAAGTAAATGCAACCTACCAAAAGAATAACCAATAATCTCTATGCACCAACCTACAACCCAGGGTGTAGGAACCATCCAAACTTTTCCTGGTCACAAGGTCCTAGTGCAGGTGGCCCAACTTCAACTAGCCTAACTCAAGGTCCAATCCTATAGGCAACAACCCACCAGTGAATGAGAATGAAAAGAGGTTTAGTTTCCTATACAAAGCCCTAGAAACCATAGCTAAATCCCAAGCTGACACATGTGCCATGATAAATAGCACCAATGCCATCTGAATAACTTTATGCAAAACATAGGGCAATAGACATCCTCTAATACCCAAGCTATAGCTCGTTTGGAGATGCAGGTAGGTTAGTTAGCGCAACAACCGTAAGTGAGAGAGAATGAGGTAAGCTACCCAAGTCAGCCTGAGGCTAACCCTAGATACCTAAGCATCCAAGGATCAAAACAAGGAGCCCGGATTAACCAACTAAATGCCAATCACACATTAAATCTGGAAAACAAATAGATAACCAGGTGGGTACATATGAAGGAAAAGAATTAGAGGTCCCACCACCTGAACAACTTATTGAGCAGGGTCAGCTTGAAATACCTGAGACATCAGAGTTTGATGTTATGCCCATCCCACTAGCTAAGCCCATGCCAGAAGGACAAGAATCAAAATCCGGGGTTGTAGCAATTGGGAATTGTGTGTCCCAAAGCCAATCATCTAGGTTATAGACGGTTGTGCAACTCATGTATATGTATATGAATTATTGAATTGAATAAAAAGTTTATTGTGGTTGTTCATGATGTGACATCTTCCTAATTGAACTCTTATGTGATGATGTCCTTTAAGCTACCTTATATGCAATGTGGAGAGGATGCGTCATGTAGTTCATAAACTGGTTCATGACCAAAGGATACGCTATTTTAGGATAATGGTGTATCAAGAGTAGGTCGTTAATGTCATGTCTGTTGGTTGTCCTCTTAACCAAGTAGCATGGAGATGCTGGCATGACATTAGATATTTGTTTGACACTTCACTGAGCATGACTCCCATGCGAGATTCTCTTTCTGCCAAAGAGAAGTCTTGCATTAGAATGTGGACATGAATTATTCCTCTAACATGAGATTACTATGGCAGCTTGCAAGAAACTCACTGTGCTTAGGTGCCAGTCTATCCAGATTTCTAATCCAGTGATGTAAGGTTGCTGGGTATAGTCAAGTACTTGTGTAGCGGTAGTAGGATCAAGATAGGATTAATCTCTCCAAATGGTTTGGATTGAATGCTTAATATGCCTCAATTAAGAAAGACCTTGGCCAGGGCATTCCTTGTAAGGAGTTACAGGGATTCTTTGTTTGAGACATATTGGGATGGACTGATTAGGGTTGTGCAGTTTAACCCTAAACCGTTTGGAGCATTAGGAGATCAAAAAAATAAGTTCAGTGGCATTCCATGTTCGACAGGTTCTTGTTGCTCTGCAACCTTCGACCTATCCAGATGCTGGTTGTCATTGCTAGATGGTGACTTTGGCTGGTACTAGAAATATTCCTGTGCGACCGATTTAGTATTTGAACCTACGGGGCACACACCGTGGAGTTTCTTCTTGATTTGTCGACTTGGGAATGATTGCAAATCATTCCAGACTTGTTTGATAAGGAGTTGTCAAATTGCTACTCGAGTCGACTCGAGGCGAGTTGACTCATCTGACGGACTCTGCTGAAAAATTTGAGAATGCTTCATTAATGGCTGTAAGTATTTTAACAATCAATGATTGACATTTCTGGGTTTTAATCAGCTGCTGCTAAAGTCCAAAGGTCTTGTAACCTACATGAATCCCAAGAGACTCCCAACCTCCCATTAATCTCTCATTGATCTCCCCTTTATGGTTCTAATAATAAAAAGGGTTGTTTTGGGTGAGCTGAAGGGAAAGAATTGTTCACTTTTCACCTAGGTCGAGATTCTGGCAATTTTATTTGGTTAGAACTCATCCTTGACCTCTGAGAGATTGTGAGATCAGATCTTATTCTTGGAAAGATAGTATGAGGTTTGGGATTCCTGTGTGCTTACCTTCTATTGAAGGTTTGGGATAGAGTATTCTAGGAAGGGTTCTTGGATATTTTATCCTGTTTCTATTCAGCAACTGGATCTTCAAGGTGTTGAACAACGAGTCCACCACAGCCACATTATTTCCAAAGAGGCTAGCACCTCAAAGGGAAGGAAATCCCCTTATCCTAGTGTGAACCACCTACAGAGGCAGGACATCTGTACTGCTCACAGAGTTGGTGTTACTTTTGGAGTGCTTTCCTTGATGGTGATTGTCACCTCGTACAAAAGGTTTGTACTCCTATCCCATGGGTCTGAAGATATGTTCTTCGACTCCCTTTTATGTGATTCACAGAATGGTTCCATGAGTCGCATAATTTGCATGCTTGATTTCATACATATATTATTCTGTATGCATAAAGATCTATGCAGGACCAGTGTTAATTAGATTAACATACTTAGATAAAATTATTTTATTCACTTCTGCTATGCTTCATGTAGTTTAGAAAAGTTTTAAATTGCATGTATCAACGGCCCACCCTCCCAATAGTGGTTTCAGAGCTAGGTTGAATGCATATTTAGTTTAATACTTTTGTATGAAATTAGCTTAATATCCTTCATAAAGTACTTGGATTAAGGTGGATTCACCATGGTTGTCCAGTCATAGGAGAAAAGCATGGTTTAAGGCCATCTCTTCCCATTCAATGGGGTTCTCCTATGGCATGTAGGGGTGCTGCTGTGTCATGACCTTGTGAAGAAGAAAGTAAGGGATTTGATAGGTTAAAATTGTTTTAATCTATGTTGATAGATCATAACTATGTTTGGATAAGATCTAAAAGATGCATGTCTGACATTTGAAAAGTTCAAGTGAAAATGATGAAATTTAGAGTTACTATTTTCTACCCAGCTAGACGAGCCGACTCACTTCCTGAACGAGATGACTCGTTTCCTGAAGATAGATTGGTCTATCTATTTTGTGTTCTATCCGAGCCAACTCATCCCTGTAGGAGTCGACTCAGATCTAAGAACAAAGAAAAGTCTTCCGGATGAGCCAGCTCGCCTCCTACATGAGCTGACTCGACCAGAAACCCAAAAATAGTAAATTTAAAGTTCATGATTTTGGTGAAATTATTTCATTCCCTTTTGAAATTATTTCAAATCTGAGTTAATTGAAAATGTTTCAATTGGCATGATACACTTAATTGAGAATTAAGTTGCATTTTTCAAAACCTTTAAGATTTAGGATGTGACTCTAATCTTAAGTCATGACTCATAAACCAAGGGTTAATTGGGTTTGCTAGAATTGGGTCCTTAAATGGGTTAAACCGAGGTTTAGATGAATGGATTAAATAGAGAAAAGACTAATCAAAAGTTTAATTAGGTCTCTCTTTCATAAATCTATCTAATAGTTAGTTAGATCAGTCCATACATCTAAATAGACTTGATTCATGGCTTCGTGGTGAGCCCAGATCTTTAGGTTAGTCTGATTGAGTTTGGTAAATCACTTGGTATTTAAGGTAAGTTTGACATTAGTGATCAAGGTTTTTTGGGGCTAACTCTTACTTGGCCAACTCATGGTTGGTGTCTAAGGCAAGAGGCTTACTTGACTTAACCCATCCCTTGATCTTACTTACCTGGCTAATGTGGTGAACCATATTTGATTAGATTATCTATTGATTCGAGTTGACCCATGTCAACTAAGTTTAATTAGTCTAAATGATTTAAGGTGCCCATGGACCAATTTGATCTTGAGACCCTCTAAGAGTTTGGTGGGAGTCTTCTTGATCAAGGTCCATGCTTTCTTCTCATATGTCATAAAATTAAATTCTCTAAATTATTAGGTCCATAAAAAGACTAAGCTATGTTGTAGCCTAAGTTCTAGCCTCCTCCATTAAGTTGGATTGGTAATGTATCCATAAGTTGGGTGATCATCGGCAGTTCCAAAGAATGGGTGGTCATCAGGTGAGTAGAATTGCCATTCAGCATATGATGGCTCAGTGCAACTATCTTAGCACGTGGTTAGGTGGGCCGGCCAAAGTCAGGCTTGATCATGGGTTAGTTAGAAGCATTGAATTTAATCATGTTAATGGTTGGACCTAACCAGGACCTTCAATAAGAGGCCCAAAGGTCAATTGTAAGGACCCCCGGGGCAAAATGAATACTAGGAATTACTTAGAGAAGCAATTGGTATTGTACCTATCTTTATATGCATATGGGTTGGCCGGCCAAAGTTGGGCTTATGTGTAGTCTATTGGATCCTAGTACTCGCTAAAGGATAAATGTTATTCTTCGGATTGGAGTGTAGAGGCTACCAGCTTGAACAAAATAGTGGAAAAAATCATTAGACTAAAATCCATGTCTTTCGGAGGTTTAAAATAATTCATATACTGATAGGTCTTGTTTTTCTTTTTCAGATAATGTCGACCATTTTGTCACTCTGGTCATTATTGGATAATGACAAACTCTCTGGACCCAACTTCGATAGCTAGTATCGAAAACTTAGGATAGTCCTGGAGTATGAGTAGATCTTTTATGTGATAACGGGTCCAGCACCTGAGATCCCAGCCCTCAACACTCATGGCACTGTCAGGGATACTTTCCAGAAATGGATCTCTAATCGCACCATGGTGCGTTGCATTATATTGGCTATAATGAACAACGAGTTCAGTCACAAATTTGAGGAGGCCCAGCTAGATGAAATGCTTCAAAGATTGAAGGAGTCTTTTGGCACCCCGGATGACATGGAGAGATATCGGATCTCTTCCACCATTTATAACACGTGTATGCATGAAGGAACTTCGATAACTGATCATGTAATGTACATGATCGAGTTATTTGAGCATTTGGGTAAACTCGAATATCCTTTGCACGAGCAGCTCGGCAAGGATGCGATATTAAATTCTCTACCCCCTTCCTACCTGGTCTTTCTCAATAATTTTAGAATGAATAGGCCTGTAGTAAACTATCATGAGATGTTAGGGTTACTACAGACTTATGAGAGAGACCACAACCTTAATAAGGATTGGTGAATTTGGTGAGAGGTTCTAGAGTAGGGCATCATCCCTTTGGGAAAGGGAAGAAGAAAAAGAAGAAGAACAATAAGAAGGTGCAAAGTGCTGGGCTTAGTTAGACTAGGAGGGTGAAGGCTGACAAGAGTTAGGCAGAGTGCTTTTTCTGTAAGAAGCCAGGTCATTTGAAGTGAAACTGTTCTACTTACCTTGCTACTCTGGACCCGAACAGGCCAAGGAAGGGAAAGCAACAAGTTGTTGCTGGTCAAGGTATTTATATGATAAATCCTTATAGTTTCTCTATTTGTGATACTACTAGATGGGTATTAGATACCAAAAG
Source organism: Areca catechu (assembly GCA_021397845.1). Classification (NCBI taxonomy): domain Eukaryota; kingdom Viridiplantae; phylum Streptophyta; class Magnoliopsida; order Arecales; family Arecaceae; genus Areca; species Areca catechu. The sequence continues at coordinate 76,642,166 of CM038038.1, read as the reverse complement.
TCCTTACCATATTTGCAATTCTTTGCAAGGACTTCAAGTTAGTTGGAGATTCGAAAGTGGTGAAAGGTTTCTGAATATTGGGAATGGAAGTCAAGCTCCAGTTCTGGCATTGGGAACTACTTTGTATTTCAATTCTTGTACTATTATTTTTAATGATTGTCATTTTTGTCCTTCCTTTTTACTGAATATTATTTCTATAGGCCTGTTGGCCAAAGATAGTTATGAATTATCTATAAAAAATAATATTTGCAAAATCATGTTGAATGGTTCTAATGTGATGATTGGATAATTGAAGAATGGTGTAAATGTACTATCATAGCCTATCACTGTATTGTACACTGCTAATAAATGCCCTAGGTTAGATAAAGTTAGTGATACTTATCTCTGACACTATAGGCTAGGTCATATTAACAAGAACAGGATAAATAGATTGGTGGGAGAAGGTCTCCTAGATATCACTGAAAGTGAATCTTTACCAACTTGTGAATCCTGTTTGCTTGGAAAATTGAACAAATCACCTTTTACTAGAAGAGGGAAAAGAGCAAGTGATATTCTAAATCTAGTACATACTAATGTATGTGGACCCATGAATATCAGTGCAAGAGGTGGGTATAATTATTTCATTGCATTCACAAACGACCTATCAAGGTACGGTTATGTCTACCTGACGAGACATAAATCTGACTCGTTTGAAATATTCAAACACTATCGTAATGAAACTGAAAAACAAATTGAAAAGTTTATTAAAACCCTTCGATCAGATCAAGGTGATGAATATCTTCCTAACAAGTTTGACTTATCTTGAGGAGAATGGGATTCTCTCTCAATGGACCCCTCCAGGGACACCTCAGTTAAACGGTATGTCTGAAAGGAGGAATCGAACTCTGTTCGACATGGTTTGATCCATGATGGGCTTAGCCAGTCTGCCTAAATCATTTTGGGGATATGCTCGTGCGTCAGCATGTTACCTTCTGAATAGAGTTCCAAGTAAGTCTGTTGACAAAACACCATATGAGATATGGACTGGGCACAAGCCAACTCTCTTTCACCTTCGGGTTTGGGGGTGTCTGACTTATGTCAAGCATCTAGAGATGGATAAGCTAAAACCTAAGTCTAATAAGTATCTTTTTGTTAGGTATCCCAAATAATCCAAAGGATATTATTTCTATCTGCTTAAGAAACAAAAGTTGTTCGTCAGTCTTAGGATAACCTTTTTAGAAAGGGAGTACCTTGGTGAAGGCACTCAAGCTATTGAGATTGAACTTGGAGAAGTTCAACAGATAGAAGAACCTTCTCACTCTAAGGCTACTATAGAACCAGATTTGACTATATCAGTTCCAAAGCCCATAAAACAACTAATAAGGAGATCTGGTAGAGTACCACATCAATTGGACAGATACTATGGTTTCTTGGTCCGAGATAGTGATCTTGTTGAGCTCGATGAGAACAACGAGGATCCAATCACCTATATAGATACAATGTCAAGGTATAATTTGTTAGATGTATGCCCTAAAAGCCAAGTTGGCTTGACACATTTTAATTTTTAGGGCATGATCTTTGTACTTGATTTTCTTTATTAATAAAAGGGCACTAATATCATTCATATTGATGTGTCTATGAATCATCCATGGAGTTAATGGACAATGAAACATATTCTTAAGAGTTGAGAATTTGATACATGTGCCTTTATAGATTAATTCCTAAAAGTTTCCGATTGTTGAAATATCACGAGGACGATGAATGATCCGTTAAAATTGGTGCACAAATCACTTTCCTTTCTAGGTAGATGAGTCTCTAAGCTATAGTGTGGTGACAATGGAGTGAGAGTTTAGGTAGTTGATAGAGATCAACGGTACTGAGCATGACCAAGTACAGGAAGTTATATGGATGACTACTCACTCATCGATAATTTTCTGATACTATAGTCATGTGAATAGTTCTTTGACCTAGAGTATCTCAGCTACTCACAATAAGGTTGCTGTAGTTTGATGTCGCAATGACATGGTTCCTATCCATACAGGACCTTACAGTGTTCGTTGGCTACAATAAGTTTATTGTAGGAGTAGGGTGTTCACTTGTAAGGATCTATCAGCCTTGGTGGTAAGTTATAATTTTATGCAAGCTTAATGAGACTAAGTCCAGAAGTCTATGGCCATAGCAGGGTGATAATGAAAAGGTATTTTCATTAGTATCACAATTGGACTTGAGTTGATTAAGTTGAGCATATGACTGATGGGTTTGATGAGTATCCGTAACAACATCATGTTGAAATTTTTGATAGAAGAACCGAATCACATGGTAACTACACCTAGGGGTTCCAATCTTATTCTACTAGGTTGCCACTACATATTGCTAGATATCATTGGTGGATTATGAGAGCCCATAAGGATCATTTTCAGATCGATGATGCTAATTAGGGTTGAGCTAAAATTATTTCAGTCCATCAAAAGGAGTTTCGATGATGTATAATGAAGATTATAGCATGTCTCATTATCAAATAGGATGAGACCTGATGGGTCACATACATTAGGAGCTTAAGTATCCAATCAGCAAATCAAAATATTACTAAAATTATAAATTTTAGTACATTTGGACCTAATTATAAAGGTTACAATTAATATTGGACCTAATTGTAAATGTTACGATTAATTAATTATGAATTAATTATTAATTAAATTAAATTAGATTTAATTTAATTGAGTTAGACTCAATTAATTGGTCTTAATTGAGTTGGGTCAATGACTTTTTCGAAATGGTTGGATCAAATTTAAAATCGGCTTCGATTTGACTATCAAATCACTTTATTTGGACCATGACCTAGAGTCCAGTTAGACTGGGACTCTCTCTCCTTGTCTCCCCTTCCATCCCATGCCAACCTAGTGGGCCCATGCATTTTGTGCGACAAATAATATGGGGCATGAAAACCAAGGGGCACTAAGAGTTTTTAGCATGAATGAAAGAAGAGAGGGAGGAGTCCTCTTCTACTCCTCTTAATTCCTAACCAGATAAAATAAAACACTGGTGTTTTAGTTTGGAGGGGTGGGACAACTGGATTTTAAAAGGGAAGAAAAGTGGTTGACCAATGAGATCATATTTTTTTGCATGAAAAGTTTTCTCCTTTCACCATGAAAACTTCCTTTTGGTCGTGAGCTTCTCCTTGGGCATCTTTTACCTGAGAGTCTCTCTCCTGGTGGCTATTTTTTTCTCCCTCTTATGTGATTTCTTCTTCCTTCTGAGAAATCCAGAGAGTTATTCTATAAAAGAAAGAAGAGAGAAAAGGGTCCAAGGTCTTGCAGATATAAGATTGCAAGATAGAAGCCAATTTAAGAAAAGCCGGTCCAAATTCGGATCGACATGATTTTTAAAGTGGATGATTTTCTGAAAGAGAAGAGGACTGCAAGGATCTAGCTATCTGGTGCTCTCTGTGACTCGGTTATGAGAGCTCTGTGTGGATACCAGTAGAGGCCAGGAGATTGCGTTGCTCCGATAGAATCTCGATTTCAGAAGCGGATCGGCATGCTTTTCATAGCAAGCCAAGATAGTGATCCAGGTAAGTATTTTATGCTTAAAAAATTTTTTATTTCAGATCTGATATTTTCTTATATATTTCAGCTTGTTAGGAATTTATGATAAATAAATTAGATTTATTTATAAATTGCATCTTTAGATATAAATTGTTTTATATCTGCTTCCACTGCAACAAGCTGTTGATGCCTAATCGATTACAATTTTTTGTTCCTGGGAGAACTCCAACAGTGGTATCAGAGCTATGATTCTCCTTTTTAACATGCATGGATGAGAATCAGATCTAAAAAATATTCAGATCAGATAGATAGATTATGATTTTTCTAGACTATGCAGAACATGAGATTGTTTTAGCATAGAATTTCATGTTTTGAAAAATTATTTTCGAAATTAAAATCATAATTTTCAGATCTAAAATTAAATTTAATAATCTAAAATTTAATTAATCAAGGGTTGCACAAAGTGACATAAGCTTGTCCTGCTATAGGGTTTACCCCCTATAGTGTAAAGGTTGTCCTACTTTGATGTATGCCTAGTTTTTGATAAAGGATTTTCAAAAGGATTTTGATCGATTTATGATTATGTATTTGATGTATGTGATACACCAAACTAGGGTTTAGATCTTAAATGTGATTCATGATCATAAGCCATTAAAGTCATGCACTTAAACTTAATTTTAAAATTGATTTGATCTAAAAAATCAAATTAGGTGCATGAGGGTTTGGGTTGAATAAATTAGGTCTAGAGATTGGACTGCGGTAATTAGGGCTTGATTAGATCAACTAGTAACCCTAAATTGATTTTGAGCAAGTGACTTAACCTAATTGGATGAAGATTAGGGTTAGGTCAAGCGTGCTCAAAATTGGTTTTAGGTGTAGTCTGGTCAGATTGATTCATTTGATAATGAATCGATAAGTTAAGACTTAATTTGGCTCAGTGATGAGCCCAGATCATTAGATGACCTAATTGAATCTTGTCAGTCAATTGGTGTCTAAGGAAGGTTTCGATCATGGTTTTTAATTGGGGCTAACTTTTTCTCAACCAACTAGTTTGGCGGAAAGAGGGTATATTGGCAGAACCCTCCCATGGATCAAACTGACCTGGCCAATTTGGTTGATTAAGTTTTCAAAAGGGTCACTTTTGATTTGTGTTCACCCATGCTAGTTATTTTAGTCAGACATGAGATTGTGCTGACTAAATGTAATTAGTTAGATATGAGATTGTGCTGACTTAATGTAATTGGTCAGACATAATTTGGCTGATCAATTTAGAAGAGACCTGAACCTAAGCTTCCCATAAATATTAAGTCTTAGGTCTTCTACCATTGTAGGAGTACGGGTGTCTTACTGGTGTTGATTATTCTTGGCTGGTTATAGTGGTCTAGTTGCATCGGGAAGACACAACCACTCTAATAGGCATGAGATGTCGCTAGGCACTAATGGGGTTGGGCCCAATAAACGAGCACATTGAGGGACTCAATGATGGCTTTGTCTAGCAGGAATGGTGGGTCAAACTTAACTAATGATTGGACCAATAAACGGGCATGTTGAGGTTCCATGATTTAGAGACCAAGTTGCTACAACTTGTATTAGATACATTGGATAAGAGTTGGCCACTTATTGGTGTAGTGTGTTACCAATAACCAGGCATGATGAGGTGCCGCACATCGATGGGACCTAGTACCCACTAGAAACCTAGAGTTGCATGGTTTTTGCATCTCTACGGGGAGTGTGAGAGATCTGAGAACATAGTAGGAGTTCTAAAATTATTTTGTAAAGATCCTAGAATAATTTTTATAATTAAGTGTAAAGCATCTAATTCGAATCTTCTACTCTTGTAGTTAACCATGTCTGCTTCAAATCCCTTAGTCCGTATTCTAGAGACAAACCAACTTGTAGGCCTTAATTTTAAAGATTGGTTGAGAAACATCAAAATTATTTTGAGTTATGAGAAGTTGGGCTATGTGCTTGACCAGGAAACCCCTATCTTACCTGACCATCCAAATGCTCGTCAAACGACTGCACATGAAAAATGGATGGAAGATGATAATAAGGTTAAGTGTTACATGTTGGCCTTAATGTCAAATGAATTGCAGAGCCAACATGAGAATATGCCAACAACTAAATCGATTATGATTCACCTGCAAGAGTTATATGGTGAACAAAGTCGGATTGCATGCTTCGAGGTTTCGAAAAGGCTTTTTAACAATAAGATGCATGAAGGGCAGTCAATTCACGATCATTGTTTGTCAATGATCAAAGATATAGAATAGCTCGAGAAGCTAGGCATTCCTATGCACAAGGAGCTTCAGGTGGATTTGATCCTCCAGTCCTTGATTAGTTAATATGCTCAATTTGTTATGAACTATAATATGAACAAGTTGAATTACACTTTGCCTGAATTATTGAACATGCTAGTAAGCAATGAGGGGACCCTGAAGAGTTTAAGGGGCTTTGTTTTCTCTATGGAGCAGTCTTCCTCCGAAAGAAAGTCTACTTGGAAGAAGAAGAAACATGCAAAGAAGCAGAAGAAGGAAAACAAATAGAAGAAGAAGGACACTTCCAAGAAAGCCAAGGTTAGTAAAGGAAAATGTTTCCACTGCAATACGGATGGCGACTAGAAAAGAAATTGTCCTCTCTACCTGGAAAGCTTAAAGAAATAGAAGGAGGATGCACATTCTAAAGGTAAGTCCATACTCGTTATTGAATCTAACCTAATAGTTTCATCTACTTCCAGTTAGATTTTAGAATCTAGCTCTAGTGCTCATATATGCATTTCAATACAGGGTCTGGAAAGAAGTAGAATGCTAAGAGAAGGTGAGATAGTCCTACAAGTCAGAAATGGAGCAAAAGTTGCTTCTCAAGCCGTTGGATCATATTCTCTGGTATTACCTTTAGGATTTAGTTTAGTACTTAGTGACGTTATTTTGTGCCTGGAGCTAGTAGAAATTTGATTCTGTCTTTGTGCTAGCACAGGAAGGATTTGAATTTACATTCAATAAAGACTTTTGTAGTATTTATTTGAGAAATAAATTGGTTGCAAAAGCCATTTTAATTGACAGTCTCTATCATTTGCATGCTGATGTATCTTTGAATATTAATGAAAAAATTAAAGTGAATGCCATAGGACATAAACATGCTAGAGATGACCTAAATGATAAATTTATGTGGTATTTAAAGCTTGGTCATATAAGTGAGGATAGAATAAACAAACTGGAAAGGGATGGGATCCTCGATTCACTTAAGTCTGAATTATATCCACCTTACGAGTCATGTCTTCAAGAAAAAATGACCAAGTTATCCTTTATAAGACATGGGGAGAGGGCCACAGAATTACTTGCCCTGGTACACACTGATGTGTGTGGTCCATTTAATGTGCAATCTAGGGATGGTTTCTACTACTTTATAACCTTTAGTGATGATTGTTCATGGTATAGTTATGTGTTTCTTATAAGACACAAATCTAAAGCTTTTGAAAAGTTCAAAGAATTTAGACATGAGGTAGAAAAACAAACAGGTAAAACCCTTAAGGTTCTTTGATTAGATTGGGGAGGTGAATACCTTAGTAAGAAATTTTTAGGTTATCTTAAGGACAATGGCATAGTCTCACAATGGACTCCACCTAGTACGCCTCAGCTCAACGAGGTGTCTGAGAGGAGAAACAAGACACTATTAGATATGGTCTGATCTATGATGAGCTTCACTAACTTACCTTTATTTCTTTGGGGATATGCCCTACAAACTTCAATTTATATTTTAAATAGGGTTCCATCTAAATTTGTCCCTACCACACCATATGAGATTTGGCATGGTAAGAAACCAAGTCTTGCTCATTTCAAGATTTGGGGATGTCCAACCTATGTCAAAAGACTAATGGCGGATAAGTTGGAATCTAGATCTGTGAAAGCTTGGTTTATAGGATATCCTAAAGAAACTTTAGGATATTACTTTTACCTTCCAGAAGATCACAATGTGATTATGAGTAGACATGCCACATTTCTTGAAAAATAGTTTATTCAGGAAGGTGATAGTGGGAGGTTAATCGAGCTCGATGAGAAAGTCTTTGAAGAGTAGCCAGCTATAGATTAGATCGAACCTAATCAACCAATACACATCAATGCTCTTCCACCTTGCAAGTCTATTAGAGTCTCCAAACCTTCTGAAAAGTACTTGGGTATACTTACAGAGGATATAAAGGAAATGTTTGTTATTAGGGACAAGGATCAATTTATTTTTTAAGACTTATGATGAGGTGATGTCAGACATCGACTCTGAGAAATGGTTGAATTCTATGAAGTCAGAAATTGAATCAAAGCATTCTAACCAAGTTTGGTTCTTAGTAGATCCACCAGAGGGTATTGTACCTATTGGTTGTAAATGGATCTACAAAAAAAAATAGGTGCAGATGGTAAGGTAGAGACCTTGAAAGCTAGGTTAGTGGCGAAAGGATATAGTTAACGTAAAGACATTGACTATCATGATACCTTTTTACCAGTAGCTATGCTGAAATCCATCAGTACATTGCTTGAATTATAGCATATCTTGATTATAAGAAATGGAAGATGGATGTGAAAACTGTATTCCTGAATGGATATCTTGAGGAAGATATCTATATGGAGCAGCCTTTGGATTTCATTTCCAATGATGAAGATCATAAGTTCTGCAAGCTGCATAGATCAATTTATGGATTGAAGCAAGCTTCTTGGAGTTGGAATACTCGTTTTGATGATGCAATCAAATCGTTTGATTTTATCAAGAATGAGGATGAGCCATGTATTTACAGGACGACCAGTAGGAGAGCGGTGACATTTCTTGTATTATACGTGGATGACATCCTCCTTATTGGGAATGATATTCCCATGTTAACTTTGATCAAAAGTTGGTTATCTAAGGAATTCTTTATGAAAGACTTAGCTGAAGCATCTTATATTTTAGGGATTAAGGTCTATAGAGATAGATCTGATCGGATGCTTGGCCTTTCACAAAAATTATACATAGAGGAAGTGCTGAAAAGGTTCAGCATGGAGAACTCTAAAAGAGGATTGTTACCACTTCGGCATGGCATTAATCTCTCCAAGAAAATGTGTCCAAACACACCTGAAGAGATTCAATGCATGAGCAAGATTCCACATGCCTCGATAATTGGAAGCCTTATTTATGTCATGTTATGTACTCGACCTGATATAGCTCTTGCTGTGAGTGTCACAAGTAGATATCAGTCGATCCATGTGAAGAACATTGGATATCTATGAAGAACATACTTAAGTACTTGAGAAGGACTAAAGATTTGTTCTTAGTCTTTGGAGAGAGTTCAGAATTAGGAATAAAGGGATATACAGACTCAGACTTTATATCTGATCCTGATGATAGAAAGTCTACATCAGGGTCTGTGTTTTTATGCAATAGTGGGGTAACTAGTTAGAAAAGTTCCAAGCATCCCATCGTAGCAGATTCAAGAATGGAAGCATAGTACATCGCTGCCTCTGAAGCTGCAAAAGAAGCCTTTTGGTACAAAAAGTTCATTACAGAGCTTGAAGTGATGTCATCTGATGCCATCCCCATATATTGTGACAATAATGGTGCAATAGCTCTTGCTAAGGAGCCCAGGTCTTACCAGAAGTCTAAGCATATTGAGTGATGATTTCATATCATACGCGACTACCTCGAGAAGAAGTATGTTGAGGTGCGAAGAGTAGACTCCATGGATAACGTGGCAGACCCACTGACTAAGACTCCGAGCCACTAGAAGCTGAAGTCCACTTGGATAAAATTGGACTTAGATATGTAGCCAATTGACTTTAGTGCAAGTGGGAGATTGTTAGATGTATGCCTTACAAGCCAAGTTGACTTGACACCTTTTATTTTTAGGGCATGAACTTTGTACTTGGTTTTCTTTATTAATAAAAGGGCATTAGTATCATTCATGTTGATGTGTCTATGAATCATCCATAAAGTGAATGGGTAATGACATATATTCTCAAGAGTTAAGAATCTGAGGCATTTGTCTTTATAGATTAACTCCTAAAAGCTCTCGATTGTTGGAATATCACGAGGATGATGATGATCCATTAAAATTGGTGCACAGATCACTTTCCTTTCTAGGTAGATGAGTCTCTAACTTACAGTGTGGTGACACTGGAGTGAGAGTGCAGGTAGTTGATAGAGATTAATGGTACTGAGCATGACCAAGTACAGGAAGTTATATGGATGACTACTCACTTGTCCATAATTTCCTGATGCTATAGTTGTGTGAATAGTTCTTTGACCTAGAGTGTCTCAACTATTCATAATAAGGTTGCTGTAGCTTGACAACACAATCACATGGTTCCTATCCATACGGGATCTTGCGGTGTTCGTTGGCTACAGTAAGTTTATTGTAGGAGTAGGGTGTTCACTTGTAAGGATCTATTAGCCTTAGTAGTAAGGTATAATCCTATGCAAGCTTAATGAGACTAAGTTTAGAAGTCTATGGCCATAGCAGGGTGATAATGAAAATGTATTTTCATTAGTATCATAATTGGACTTGAGTCGATTAAGTTGACCATATGATTGATGGGTTTGATGAGTATTCGTAACCAACATCATGTTGGGTTTTTGATAGAGAAACCGAATCACATGGTAACTATACCTAGGGGTTCCAATCTTATTCTATTGGGTTGCCACTACATATTGCTAGGTGTCACTGGTAAATTATGAGAGCCCATTAGGATTATTTTTGGATCGATGATTCTAATTATGGTTGAGCTGAAATTGTTTCAGTCCTTCGAAAGGAGTTTCGATGATGTATAATGGAGATTATAGCATGTCTTATTACCAGACAGGATAGGACCTGAGGGGTCATACACATTTGGAGCTTAAGTAACCAATCAGCAAATCAAAATGTTACTAAAATTAAAAATTTTAGTACATTTGGACCTAATTATAAAGGTTATAATTAATATTGGCCCTGATTATAAATGTTACAATTAATTAATTATGGATTAATTATTAATTAAATTAAATTAGATTTAATTTAATTGAGTTAGACTCAGTTAATTGATCCTAATTGAGTTGGGTCAATGTCCTTTTTGAAATAGTTCGTTCGGATTTAAAATCGGCTTCGATTTGATTATCAAATCACTTTATTTGGACCATGACCTAGAGTCTAGTTAGACTGGGACTCTCTCTCCTTATCTCCCATTCCCTCCACATGCCAACCTAGTGGGCCCATGCATGTTGTGCGACAAATAATATGGGGCATGAAAATCAAGGGGCACTAAGAGTTTTTAGCATGAATGAAAGAAGAGAGGGAGGAGTCCTCTTCTACTCCTCTTAATTCCTAACCAGATAAAATAAAACACTGGTGTTTTAGTTTGGAGGGGCGGGACAACTGGATTTTAAAAGGGAAGAAAAGTGGCCGACCAATGAGATCATATTTTTAGCATGAAAAGTCTTTTCCTTTCACCGTGAAAACTTCTTTTTGGCCGTGAGCTTCTCCTTGGGCATCTTTTACCTGAGAGTCTCTCTCCTGGTGGCTATTTTTCTTCTCCCTCTTATGTGATTTCTTCTTCTTTTTGAGAAATCCAGAGAGTTATTCTATAGAAGAAAGAAGAGAGAAAAGGATCCAAGGTCTTGCAGATCTATGATTGCAAGACATAAGCCAATTTAAGAAAAGCCGGTCTGGATTCGGATTGGCACGATTTTTAAAGTGGGTGATTTGCTGAAAGAGAAGAGGGCTACAAGGATCTAGTAGTCCGGTGCTCTCTATGATTTATGAGAGCTCTGTGTGGATACCAGCAGAGGCCGGACGATTGCGCGGCTCTGGTAGAATCCTAGTTTTAGAAGCGGATCAGCATGGTTTTCAGAGCAAGCCAAGATAGCGATCCATGTAAGTATTTTATGCTTAAAATAATTTTTATTTCAGATCTAATATTTTGCTTATATATTTCAACATGTTTGGGATTTATGATAAATAAATTAGATTTATTTATAAATTGCATCTTTAGATATAAATTGTTTTATCTCTGCTTCTACTGCGATAGGCTGTTGATGCCAAATCGATTGCAATTTTCTATTCCTGGGAGAACTCCAACATGATTCTAAGTCATGGCTGAGAGTTATAAAATTCGAAATGGAGTCCATGAAAATCTACAATATATGGACATTGGTTGATCCACCTGAAGGGATAAACCCATTAGGTGCAAGTGGATCTTCAAAAGGAAGCGAGACGCAGATGGGCAGGTGGAGATCTATAAAGCTTGTCTGGTTGCCAAGGGATATCATCAGTGTTATGGTATTGACTATGATGAGATATTTTCTTTGGTGGCAATGCTAAAGTCCATTCGGATTATGCTTGCTATAGCAGCATAGTTAGACTATAAAATCTAGCAAATGGATGTCCAAAAGAGGTGTATCTGATGCAACCTGAAGGGTTCACATCCATAGATGAGTCTAAAGTGTGCAAGCTTCAAAGGTCCATTATGGACTGAAGCAATTTTGTCGGAGTTGGAACATGTGCTTTGATAAATGTATCAAGACGTATGGTTTCGTTAGGAATGGAGAGGAACCTTGTATATATAAATGGGCAAATGGTTATGTAGTTATATTTCCTATTTTATATGTGGATGACATTCTCTTGATTGGGAATGACATTCTAGCATTATAAGGAATAAAGATCTGGTTTTCATCTCAATTCTCTATGAAAGATTTGGGTGAAGCCTCATACATACTGGGTATGAAGATCTATAAAGATAGATCTAAGAGGCTTATGGGATTGTCCCAATCTATGTACATAGACACTTTGCTGAAGCAGTTCAGCATGAAGAATTCTAAAAGGGACCATCTTCCGATAGGTCATGGAATTACTCTTTCCAAGAAGGATTGTGCGACAACTCCTGAGGAAAGAGCATATGAGTAGGATTCTATATGTTTCGGTAGTGGATTCTATTATGTATGCCATGTTATGTACTAGACCAGACGTGGCATACCCACTAGGGGTAGTGAGCAGATACCAGTCTGACCCAGGTGAAGCTCACTGGAAAGTTGATAAGAATATCCTTAAGTATTTGAGAAATACTAAGGACCAATTGCTTATTTATGGAGATTCTGACTTAAAATTTGTAGGGTATACTGACTCTAGTTTTCAGTCGGATAGTGATGATAGCAAAAGTGTATTTAGTTTTATTTACCCTCAATAGTGAAGCAGTCTACTAGAAAAGTTCCAAGCAGTATACAGTGGCTGATTCTGTTTGTGAGGCAGAATATATTACAGCATCGGATGTAGCAAAAGAGGCTGTGCGGTTATGAAAGTTCCTAGGCGAGTTGGGAGTGGCACCTTTCTTGGATGGTCCTATTCCAGTGTATTATGACAGCACTAGAGCCATAGCTCAAGCCAAAAAGCTGAAGTCACATCAGTGCATTAAGCATATTCTGCGTCGCTATCACCTTGTCCGGGAGATTATTGAATGAGGTGACATCAAACTTCTGAAGATTGATGGTAAGGAGAACTTGGCTGACCCCTTCACTAAAGCCGTTGGAATACAAGAGTTCAATGACTATAAATGGAAGATGGGAATCATATTTTGCTCTGATTGGCTTTAGTCTAGGTGGAAGTTGTTAGGAATAGTGTATCCCAAATGATAGAAAAGTGCTCTAAGAGCCAATCATTGTAAGGGCCTTTTTTTTTTGTATTCTTCCAACTCTTGTATGATATTATATATTAATAAAGGCATCTATTTTTCATCATATACTGTTGTGTCTTATTTATGATTATGATAAACCCCATAGATTAGAGCAATGGAATTAGGGTTATGATAAAGTTCATAACAGTGAGACCTAATTTCCTATAAACCCTAATCTAAAATGTTCCTAGTCATTGGACCATTGATTCGGGGATCAATGAATCCGGTAAGACTAGCTTATCCTATGTATGCTCAGATGATGAGAGTGGTTGGTCTCACAACCACTTGTATAGAGATACTAATACAAGGATAAGGGTGCTCATCAGGGTATGAGTATACTGAACTGATCCGTACCGGGACTATCTTATGGAAGTCTTACTACTTGTCAAAAGATAGATCCCTGGGTAGGAGTTGTGCATGTGATCTTTAGACCTGAGGTCACCATGGTTCCTTGTGCACACTAAGCCATATTTTAGTTCATACTCATTCATGCCATTATAACATGTACGGGGTGTTCTGGGTATGGCGGAAGGTGTATGGAGGATATGAGTGGACCAACAAGGAATCGATCATTCCTAGTAAGAGGAATTATTATCCTATTCAATCTCTTTGATGAGTGACTTAAGGAGCGTTTGATCAAAGCAGGATGAGATTAGTGGAATCTAATCAGTCATCAGCTGAGTCCTCACTATCGAGTTGAGATTCGATATGATTAATTGTTAGGGTTTGACATCTATCCATATCTATCACTTAATTGGGATAATGAGAGATCGAAAGATTGAATTGCATGGTAACTTATGATTAAAGGGTATTTTGATAATTTCCACCAAACTCCTCATCTTCTGGGTAGGTATGACACATTGCTAGACATCAATCTTGTCTTGTAGGTATTCATGAACTAATTGGATTGGTTTCATGAGTCAATTCGATGGATGGTTCGAATTGGACAATTAGATGAGCTAGTTAGACCTAATTAGATCAATCGGGTTCAATTGGATCGAATCGGCTCAAACCTAAATCTACTGCTGGCTAGATGTGGAACCCAATGGGTCACACACACTAAAGAATTGGACAAGGAAGTCATTCATGATTTAATTAGGATTATAGGATCCTAATTGGTTAGCTAGGTGACACACTAGCATGTATAGGCTAACATAATTCCTAAACCCAATTAGAATGGATCTGGTTGCTTGCTAAATGGACTAACCAATTTATGGGAGACCTAAATTGGGTTATGTTCTATGTATGATGAATTTATCAGATTTTATCTGATATTTTTTAGAGGTTTTATCTCGGAATTATGAAGAGTCCCTAAGGCATAGGACTCTTGGTACCTAAATGACATGTTGGCATTCAAAAGGGCCTAGAAGGGTCTATAGTTCTCTGATCAGAAAAATTTTTATATGTTCAAAAAGATTATTTAATTTCCTTTTATTTGACACCCATATTGCATATATTTTGACTTTGTCAAAGGTAGCATATGGCGTGGAAAAAGGTAGACCGAATTATGAAGAGAAGCGACTCTTCATTTGGCGTGCAGAAAGGACCAAGAGTTCTTCTGCAGATGAGTTTCTTCTATTGATTTGACTTCTTCTAATCTTTATCTTTATCTCCATGCCCTTTCATGAAGGATTTGACTGGTCAATGATTTTTGAATTGGCATGAAGAAGGAAAGGATGAATGGCGCACATGAAAGGTTGCGACTTTTCATGAGAGGGCGCACGATTTGAAGCAGAGTCCTTCTGCTTTCAGATCTCTATGGTTTTCTCCGACTTTTGGGAAATGAGAAGATGCCTCTTGGCTCTTCCAGAGATTGGTACATGCCATGTGGCATGAGAAGGTTTCATTTGGACATGAAGAGATGTCAGATAAGACTCCTGAATCCTAAAGAGTCTTATCAGATATGAAGAAACATATATGATAAGAGATTTTGTGATGTGTTTCATGCCCCTTAAGAATCTATTTAAAGGGTGTACGGTGGAATGAGAATATATTCATTCGATCATTTGAAATAGGAGTCTAGATTCTACCGTATTATCCATTTGAGTTTTTCTCTCTCCCTCTTCCTTTCTTTAAGACAAGACTTGTCTTGTTAAGACAAGGTCTTTTTTATTAGGACAAGGCTTTGTTTTTGGACATAATCCTAAGGGGTCCTAAAGAAGATTTGCCCTAAAACCAAGAGTGGTTTAGAAGAGTGTCCAAAGAGTCCTATAGTGGGATAGTGAGTCCTACAAAGGCCAAAGTCTAAAAGGCTGCTGAAAGAGTCCTACCCGGGCAAGCAACTTCAAGAAGGAGTTCTTCTTTGTTTCAAATCTTATGTGGATCACCATTGGAGGACTTACACTTGTGAGTATAGTGGAAGAAGTGGAATATAGTGCTCCAGGTATGTTTCATTAACCTTCTTTTATGACATATTAGTTGTAATCGAATAAGGGATCTTGGGAATTAGGGTTTTCAACTGATAAAGTGTTATCTTATGCATGAAATTTTATAATTCAGTTTTACTAAGTTACATATTGATCTCCTTGAAATCCAATAGTGGTATCAGAGCCACCCTTAGTTTATTCAACTATTTGTCATTTGTAATAAAGATGATCCTCCCAGGATTATGATTCAATGCATATTAGGGATCATTTGTTTGGTCTCTACTTTATTATGAAAAATAGCATGTTATTATTTTATGCATATTATAGATCAAATGCATCGTTATAACATGTTTTATCCTAATAGCTATTTAGGATTGGATTAGTCAGTGGGGTATTTGAAATATCATGCTATGATATGATTGCTATGTACATCATGCAATGTTATGCATATGCTAGATTGATATGCCTTATGCTAGTCACTAGTTAGGGTTTTTTAACACTTAAACCCTAATCTTTAAAATATGTCAAGATATATATATATATTTTTAGTCACATTTTGAAATAAGGTTGTCCTAACATAACGGTGGATGTCTGTTATGTTGTAAGGTTGTCCTAGAATGATGACACACCTAGCATATATTTTGCATCATGTCATATATGTATGGTTTTCTATTATAAGTACATTATGATATGTTAAATAGTATTAGAATGTGTTTGAGACCATCAAAGCCCTTATTAAAAATCATATTTAGTCTAAGTATCAAATTAATCATGATGCAGAACCAATTAGGGTTTGATCAGCCAATTGGTGTCTAGGCAAGTGGTTCGGGAAAGGTAAAGGGATTGAGGTTTATTAATTGGTTCCGTTGTCTAACCTGGCCAATTTAATTGGTGTCTAAGGAAAGCAACGAGGGGACCCCCTCACCCCTTCCACTTACCTGGCCAATTTGGTCATATCTAAACCTTAACTTGAGGATGCTAATTGATTATGTATACTATAATTTGCCTTCCTTCATGCTAAGCCAAATTAATATCAAAACTATAGTAGGTTTGTTGTGTAACACAAGATCTACTCTAGGGTTTGATATGAATTGGTATTGGTGTACTTAGTGCTTTATGGCATGGTTGAAATTATTGCTTTGTTGTGTAACACAAGGGCAACAATCTTCAATTATAGCTATATAGAAATGAAGGGTTTGACTAAACTAAGACATTATAGTTTATTATGTAACACAAGACTATAAGTATCTTAGAGGCAAAGATAATTGTTGAGAATTGCACGGGTTGCAATTGGAAAGTAAGTCCTACCTTTGAACTTATTAGTGTTTGTTGTGTAACACAAGGCACTAATGAGGAATTAGGATCTCAACCCCACTAAGGAAATCGAGAAGGTTTCTCGTTTACCATAAAATGAGGGTTATGGTTGTTGAAGAAAATAATGGGAGACATAATTAGATAGTAAGTCCTTATCTAGTTATGAATGTCATTCTTGAGTGGTCTGCTGATATTGTTCTTTAATTAAATATAGGATATTTATATTTATGGCTTCAAACTTATCACTGAGGGGCATCTTAGATGCCAATAAGTTAACCGGTCTAAATTATGTGGATTGGTTGAGGAACCTGAGAATCGTATTAACTTAGGAGAAGCTTTCCTATATACTTGATTCTCCGGATCCTGAGGTGATTGGAGAGGATGCTTCAGAGGAGGAAAGGGCCACACATCAAATGTGGCTAAATGACAGTATGACTGTCAGGTGCATCATGTTGGCTTCCATGAGCATCGAGCTTCAGAGACAACATGAAGGTCTAGAACCTCAGTCCATATTGCTCAATTTAAAAGAGCTTTATGGAGAGCAAAGTAGGGCTGCCCGATATGAGATATCGAAATAATTGTTCCGAGCATGAATGAGTGAAGGTTTACCTGTGCAAACCCATGTGCTGAAAATGATTGACTTAATCACTTGATTGGGTCAATTAGGGTTTATGATGGATAGTGAACTTAATCAGGACTTGATCTTGCAATCACTCCTAGATTCCTTCTCTCAGTTTGTTTTTAACTATCATATGAACAAATTGAATACCACTTTGCCAGAGCTATTTAACATGCTTAAGATAGCTGAGAGCCACTCTAAAGGAGATAAGGCTCATATTCTTCTTGTTAATGGAAGAAAGAAACAGGCAAGGAAAAAGGGCATGAAAAGAAAGTTTAACTTTAAGAAGAGCATCTAGAAGAAAAATAAGAAAGCTAAGAAGGATGATGGAGCCTGTTTCCATTGCGGCAAGACTGGGCATTGGAAGAAGAATTGCAAGGTTTACCTTGCAAGTATGAAGCAAGATGCAAGTGGAGCAAGATGCAAGATTTGTACATGATACAAACTAATTTATCATTGAGTGCTTCTATTTCTAATTCATGGGTATTAGATACCGCATGTGGATCTCATATATGCAATTCATTGCATGGACTTCACAAAATTAGAAGATTGAAGAGGGGTGACTTTAAGCTGCATTGGGCCAGTGGTGAAGCCATATATGCTGAAGCTGTGGGCACCTATCTTCTTTTATTACTTCGGGTGATGTAATATAGCTAGAAGAATGCTTCTATGTACCAGATATTATTAGAAATATTATTTCTATCCCCTTGTTATTACAACAGGGATATAAAATAAGTGTAAAGAGCAGTGGCTACTCTATTCTTTATAATAATAAAATATTTGGACATGGATCTTTTATAAATGGTCTTCTAACTTTGCAACTCAATGATAATATTTTTCTTGTTGATGATAAGAAGAGAAAAAGAGATAATGATAATGTCACATATCTCTGGCACTGCCGATTAGGTTATATCAGTGAGTCAAGAATAAACAAGTTAGTTAAAGATAATTACTTTGACTCTAATGATTTCCAAATATTAGGAACTTGTGAATCTTGTCTCAAAGGAAAAATGACTAAGTCTCCATTCACTGGACATGGAGAAAGAGCAACTAAATTGTTAGGTCTTATACATACTCATGTGTATGGACCTATGTCAACTCAAGCCAGAGGAGGATATTCTTATTTCATCATTTTTATTGATGATTTATCAAGGTTCGGTTATGTGTATCTTATGATACACAAGTCTGAAGCTTTTGATAGGTTTAAAGAATATCAAAGTATGGTTGAAAAATAAACTGGACTTAGTATTAAAACTCTTCGTTCTGATCGAGGAGGTGAATACTTGTCTAGTGAGTTTTTGAACCATCTCAAAGACAAAGGCATTATTTCTGTATGGACTCCTCCTTATACACCCCAGTTAAATGGAGTGGTAGAAAGAAGAAATCGCACCTTATTAGATATGGTGAGGTCCATGATGAGCTTCATAGATCTTCCCATTTCTTTTTGGGGACATATCCTGGAAACTACTGCATATATATTAAACAGGGTTCCGTCTAAGTCAGTAAGTAACACTCCATATGAGTTATGGAATGGCAAGAGACCAAATCTTAAATACTTAAAGTTTGGGGTTGCCACGCTTATGTCAAGAACAATTTCGGACATAAGTTAAGTACTAGGGCTGACAAATGTAGGTTTGTTGGTTATCCAAAAGAGGGTGTTGGATACCTCTTTTATAATACTACTGAGCAAAAGATAATTATCAGTAGGCATGCTACATTCTTGGAGCAAGAATTTATCCAAGAAAGAAGTAGTAATTCTTCACTTGAGTTATGTGAAGAACTGAACCAACAAACTAATGAGCCTTCAAGAGATATTCCTTAACCAGAAGTTCTTGAGGATCAAGAATAGCCACAATACACACCTCCTCTCCGAAGGTCAGAGAGGGTGCGGGGAGCACCTCTTAGATATGGCTTTGTCATCGGAGATGATAATGAAGCCAATATCATACAGAATGATGATCCTGTGACCTATTTGGAAGTTGTGCAGAGTACAGACTTTGACAAATGGCTAAGTGCCATGAAATCTGAAATGAACTCATGTATTCCAATCAGGTTTGGACTTTGGTAGATCTACGTAATGGAATTAACCCAATAGGGTGTAAATGGATCTTCAAGAAAAAGATTGGAGCAGATGGTCAAATTGAGACCTACAAGGCTAGACTGGTAGCAAAAGGCTTTAGACAAAAACATGGTATAGACTATGATGAAACTTTTTCTCCAGTAGCCATGCTCAAGTCCATTCGGATAATGCTTGCCATAGCAGCATCCTGACTATGAGATCTGGCAGATGGATGTAAAGACTACTTTCCTCAATGGAAACCTTGAGGAAGAAGTCTATATGTCATAGCCAAGGGGTTTTATCTCAAGTGGGAGACCAAATCAGGTATGTAAATTAAAGAAGTCTATTTATGGACTTAAGCAAGCATCGAGGAGTTGGAACATCCATTTTGTTGAAACAATTAAAGGATTTGGTTTTATCAAAAATATGGATGAACCATGTGTGTATAAGAAGACAAGTAGGAGTGCACTTGTTTTCTTGGTTTTGTATGTGGATGACATACTGATCATTGAGAATGATATCCCAATGTTGCAATTGTCTAAGACTTGGCTATCATCAAAGTTTTTCATGAAGGATTTGGGAGAAGCATCCTATATACTGGGTATAAGGATCTATAAAGATAGATCCAAGAGGATGCTAGGCTTATCCCAATCCAGGTACATTGACTTAGTGTTGAAGAGATTCAACATGGATGGAAGTAAGAAAGGTTACTTGCCAATGAGTCAAGGCATACATCTCTCTAAAAATATGTCTCATAAGATATCGGAAGAAAGAGAGAGGATGACTAAGATTCCTTATGCTTCGGCTATAGGATCAATTATGTATTCTATGTTATGTACCAGACCTGATGTTGCTTATGCCTTAGGCATAGTGAGCAGATTTCAGGCAGATCCAGGAGAAGATCATTAGAAAGCTGTGAAAAATATTCTTAATTACTTTAGAAGGACTAAAGATATTTTTCTAGTATATGGAGGATATAAGTTGAAATTAGAAGGCTATACAGATTCTAGTTTTCAATCAGATTCAGATGATAGCAAATCCACGTCGAGGTATGTCTTCACCCTGAATGGTGGTGCAGTGAGTTGGAAAAGTACAAGACAGCCAACAGTAGCTGACTCAGTCACTGAGGCAGAGTACATAGCTGCAAGTGAAGCCGTAAAGAAAGCTGTCTGGATGAACAAATTCATCATGTAATTGGGCGTGGTTCCTAATATACAACAGCCAGTGCCATTGTACTATGATAATACTAGAGCTATTGCACAAGCCAAGGAACCAAGGTCTCATCACAAGTCCAAGCACATTCTAAGATGGTTCCACCTCGTTCGAGAGATAATTGAAAGATAAGATGTTGTCATCAATCAAGTAGATACAAAGAACAATATAGCAGACCCATTCACTAAAGCATTACCTAAGCAATAGTTAGATCGCCACTTGGATGGTATGGGTATAAAGTACAAGGATGATTGGCTTTAGTGCAAGTGGGAGTTTGATAGAAAGTGCCCTAAGAGCCAAGCATTGTAAGGGCCTTTTTTTTTTGTATTCTTCCAACTCCTATATGACATTATATATTAATAAAGGCATCTATTTTTCATCATATACTGTTGTATCTTTTTTATGATTATGATGAACCCCATATATTAGAGCAATAGAATTAGGGTTATGATGAAGTTCATAACAGTGAGACCTAATTTCTTATAAATCCTAATCTGAAATGTTCCTGTCATTGGACCATTGATTCGGGGATCAATGAATCCGGTAAGACTAGCTTATCCTATGTATGCTCAAATGATGAGAGTGGTTGATCTCACAACCACTTGTGTAGAGACACTAATACAAGGATAAGAGTGCTCATCAGGGTATGATTACATTGAACTGATCTGTACCGGGACTATCTTATGGAAGTCTTACTACTTGTCAAAAGATAGATCCCTGAGTAGGAGTTGTGCATGTGATCTTTAGACCTGAGGTCACCATGGTTCCTTATGCACACTAAGCCATATTCTGGTTCATACTCATTCATGCCATTACGATATGTACGGGTTGTTCTGGGTATGATGGGAGGTGTATGGAGGATATGAGTGGACCAACAAGGAATTGATCATTCTTAGTAAGAGGAATTGTTATCCTATTCAATCTCTTTGATGAGTGACTTAAGAAGCCTTTGATCAAAGCAGGATGAGTTTAGTGGATTCTAATCAATCATTAGCTAAGTCCTCACTATCGAGTTGAGATTCGATATGATTAATTGTTAGGGTTTGACATCTATCCATACATATCACTTAATCGGGATAATAGGAGATCGAAATATTGAATTGCACGTTAACTTACTACTAAAGGATATTTTGGTAATTTCTACCAAACTCCTCATCTTCCGGGTAGGCATGACACGTTGCTAGATGTCAATCTTATCTTGTAGATATTCATGAACCAATTGGATTGGTTTCATGAGTCAATTCGATGGATGGTTCGAATTGGACAATTAGAAGAGCTAGTTTGACCTAATTAGGTCAATCGGGTTCGATTGGATCGAATTGACTCAAACCTAAACCTACTGTTAGCTAGATATGGAACCCAATGGGTCACACACACTAGAGAATTGGACAAGGAAGTCATTCATGATTTAATTAGGGTCAAAGGATCTTTATTGGTTAGCTAGGTGACACACTAGCATATGTACGCTAACCTAATTCCTAAACCCAATTGGATTGGGTCCGGTTGCTTGCTAAATAGACTAACCAATTTATGGGAGACCTAAATTGGGTTATGTTCTAAGTAGGATGAATTTACCAGATTTTATCTGATATTTTTTGGAGGTTTTATCTCGGAATTATGAAGAGTCCCTAAGGCATAGGACTCTTGGTACCTAAATGACATGTTGGCATTCAAAAGGGCCTAGAAGGGTCTATAGTTTTCTGATCGAAAAAATTTTTATATGGTCAGAAAGCTTATTTAATGCCCTTTTATTTGATACCCATATTGCATATACTTTGACTTTGTCAAAGGTAGCATATGACGTGGAAAAAGGTTGACCGAAAAAGGTTGACCGAATTGTGAAGAGAAGCGACTCTTCATTTGGCATGCAGAAAGGACCAAGAGTCCTTCTACAAATGAGTTTCTTCTATTGATTGGACTTCTTCTAATCTTTATCTTTAGCTCCATGCCCTTTCATAAAGGATTTGACTATTCAATGATTTTTGAATTGGCATGAAGAAGGAAAGGATCAATGGCACAGATGAAAGGTTGCGACTTTTCATGAGATGGCACACGGTTTGAAGCAGAGTCCTGCTTTCAGATCTCTTCGATTTTCTCCAACTTTTGGAAATGAGAAGATGCCTGTTGGCTCTTCCAGAGATTGGTACATGCCATGTGGCATGAGAAGATTTCATTTAGACATGAAGAGATGTCAGATAAGACTCCTGAATCCTAAAGAGTCTTATCAGATATGAAGAAACATATCTGATAAGAGATTTTGGGATGTGTTTCACTTCCCTTAAAAATCTATTAAAGGATGTACGGTGGAATGAGAATATATTCATTCGGTCATCTGACATAGGAGTCTAGATTCTACCGTATTATCCATCTGAGTTTTTCTCTCTCCCTCTTCCTTTCTAAAATAGGAATCTAGATTCTACCATATTATCCATTTGAGTTTTTCTCTCTCCCTCTTCCTTTCTTTAAGACAAGACTTGTCTTATTAAGACAAGGTCTTTTCTATTAGGATAAGGCTTTGTTTTAGGACATAAGCCTAAGGGGTCCTAAAGGAGGGTTGTCCTAAAACCAAGAGTGGTTTAGAAGAGTGTCCAAAGAGTCCTATAGTGGGATAGTGAGTTCTACAAAGGCCAAAGTCTAAAAGGCTGCCGAAAGAGTCTTACCCGGGCAAGCAACTTCAAGAAGGAGTTCTTGTTTCAAATCTTGTATGGATCACTGTTGGAGGACGTACACTTGTGAGTCTAGTGGAAGAAGTGGAATATAGCGCTCCAGGTATGTTTCATTAACCTTCTTTTTTGACATATTAGTTGTAATCGAATAAGGAATCTTGGGAATTAGGGTTTCTAACTGATAAAGTGTTATCTTTATGCATGAAATTTTATAATTCAGTCTTACTAAGTTGCATAATGATCTCCTTGAAACCTAACACCAAAGCCAATTGTCTAGGTTGTAGACGATTGTTCAACTCATGTATATGTATATGAATTATTTAATTAAATAAAAAGTTTATTCTGGTTGTTCATCACATGACATCTTTTTAATTGAACTCTTATGATGAAGTCCTTCGAGCTACCTTGTATATGATGTAAAGATGATACATCGTATAGTTTATAAACTGGTTCACGACCAAAGGATATGCAATTTCAGGATGATGGTGTATCGAGAGTAGGTCGTTGATGTCATGTCTGTTGGTTGTCCTTTTAACCAAGTAGCATGGAGATGCTGGCATGACATCAGGTGTTGTGTTTGACATTTCACTGAGCATGACTCCCATGTAAGATTCTCTTTCTACCAAAAAGAAGTCTTGCATTAGAATGTGGACATGAATTATTCATCTAACTTGATATCACTATGGCAGCTTGCAAGCAACTCACTATGCTTAGGTGCCGGACTACCCGGATTTCTAATCTGATGATGGAAGGTTGCTGGGTACAATCAAGTACTTGTGTAGAAATAGTAGGATCAAGATAGGATTGATCTCTCCAAATGGTTTGGATTGCATGCTTAATATTCCTCAATTGAAAAAGAGCTTGGCCAAGGCATTCCTTGTAAGGAGTTACAGGGATTCTTTGTTTGAGACGTATTGAGATGGACTGATTAGGGTTGGGCAGTTTAACATTAAACCATCTAGAGCATTATGAGATCAAAGGAATAAGTTTAGTGGAATTTCATGTTCAACAAGTTCTTGTTGCTCTGCAACCTTCATCCTATCTGGATATCGGGTGTCATTGCTTGATGGTGACTTTGGCTGGTACTGAAAATATTCTTGTACTATCAATTTAGTGTTTGAACCTACAGGGTCACACACAATGGGGCTTCTTCTTGATTTGTTGACTTGGGAATGATTGGGAATTATTCTGGACTTGTTTGATAAGGAGTTGTCAAACTGCCACTCGAGTCGACTTGCCCTCGAGGCAAGTCGACTTGAGGTGAGTCGACTCGTCTGACAGACTCTGCCAAAAAATCTAAGAATGCTTCATTGATGGCTGTAAGCATTTTAGCAATCAATGATTGGCATTTATGGGTTTTAATCAACTATTGTTGCTGAAGTCCAAAGGTCTTATAACCTACATGAATCCCAAGAGACTCCCAACCTCCCATTAATCTCTCATTGATCTCCCTTTTATGGTTCTAATAATAAAAAGGGTTGTTTTGGGTGAGCTGAAGGGGAAGAATTGTTCACTTTTCACCTAGGTCGAGATTCTATCAATTTTATTTGGTTAGAACTCATCCTTGACCTCTAAGAGATTGTGAGATCAGATCTTATTCTTGGAAAGATAGTGTGAGGTTTGGGTTTTGGGATTTTGTGTGCTTACCTTCTATTGAAGGTTTGGGATAGAGTGTTTCAAGAAAGGTTCTTGGGTATTTTGTCCCATTTCTGTTCAACAACCGGATCTTCAAGGTGTTGAAGAAGGAGTCCACCACAGCCACATCATTTCCAGAGAGGCTAGAACCTCAAAGGAAGGAGGAGAATCCCCTTACCCCAGTGTGAACCACCTGTAGAGGCAGGACATCTATGCTGCTCGCAGAGCTGGTGTTACTTTTGGAGTGCTTTCCTTGACGGTGATCATCACCTCGTATAGAAGGTTGTACTCCTATCCCATGGGTTTGAAGATATGTTCTTCGGCACCCTTTTATGTAATTCATAGAATGGTTCCATGAGTCGCATAATTTGCATGCTTGGTTTCATACATGTATTATTCTGTATGCATAAAGATCAGTGTAGGGCCAATGTTAATTAGATTGACATACTTAGATAAAATTGTTTTATCCACTTCCGTTGTGCATCATGTAGTTTAGAAAAGTTTTAAACTGCATGTATCAATGGCCCACCCTTGGTTCCTCCCAATAGTAGCATAATTCCTAAATAGACTTAATTATGCGAGATGAAAGAGATGCTATTCTAATGTTAGTAACTTATTTTTTTAAAGGAGCAATGAACATTAATATTTCAACAAACTCATGCAAAAAGAGATCAATAGAACTAATTAAGAAGACTATTAGAATACTACTAAGATACCCACAATAAAATTTCATGCAATCAAATGAAGAAATCAGGATCTAATGGTTGAGAAACCATCTAAACTAGGATGGTCAACTTCAAAGGATCAGATCTAGAGAGTTTAGGATTGGGCTTACTCACCAACAATGATGTATCACACCTTTGAAGTAGAAGCAATTTCTGTACTCAGGATTTTGCGGCTAAATTTGAGACTTCCATTCCTTGGGTGTAGATCATCAATGTTGATTGTTCCAAGGTAAGGAAGATCTTCACTTCAGATTGTGGACACCAAGGATCCTACAAAAGAACCAGTTAGTGGTCGTGGAGGGTAAGAGAAGAATGGAAAAAAATGGAAGGTAGAATGGAGAAAGGGAAAGAGGTGGCTTGATGGCGTCTTGGAACTTTGGATTGGTGGTTGATGGTTGGAAGATAACTTGGACATCATGCCCAATGGACCTCATGCCCTCTCTCACAGATGACAATGCTCTCAAAGCAAAGGAGTTGGAGAAAAATAATTTCATTCATCATAAAAATCTGATTACAAGGGGGGATGAGGGTGGTATTTATAGACACTCATTTACATGATAGAAAGATAAGGATAAGGCTCATTTGAATACGTGATAAGGCCTATCCCTACTAGATAAGTGGAGAGGATAAGTGTGGATAAAGGTGGGCTTCCAACTTCTTTTGATTTCAAACTTGCTCTTGTTGGAATAGATGATAACCCTCTTGACATTTGAATTTTGAATGCTTCATATGTAGGCGTCCTCCCTTCATGACTCTTGGCCAACTTCTTTTGAATTTAAGTCTTCATAAAAGAAAAGAGAAGTGGGCAATAACTAATATGAATTCATCCCTTGAAAATACATGGCCTCCTCTTGAATTCGTATCTTCATATGGCTTACTCCTTCCAAGTTTGAATGATGTTGATCTTCTTGCTAGATAAGGCATCTTCCTTGAATTTGAGTTAATCATGAAGATAAGAAGATAAGAAGATGAGGGTTCCTCTACTTGAACTTTTCTTTATCTTGAAGTGAAGTTTGAAGTCCCTTCATGTGTTGGCCGACCAAGGAGAGTAGGGTTGTGATGTGTCATGATGAGGTGACGTGGCATGCTCCCTTGGGCATCCTTCCACTTGGCTTGATCAATTATCTCGTCTTGGCTAGCTGGTAAACCCCTTGACTTCTAAACCCCTTGACTATTTCAAGACTCAACCATAGTAAACCTAACTTGATCAAATTGAACCTAATTTGACCAAATTATAAAATTAAAGTAGACTAAACTTTAATTACAGAACTTAATAACTCATGCTGAAATTAAAATTAAGATAGGTTTGTTCATTGGTGATCCACAAGGAGCTGGAAGTGATTTGACATTTCTTTCTAGCTCTAGTGTCCTCATCAATTCTCCCGAGGTGGGAAGAACTCGATCCTATCGAGTTTGGGTCAACTTGACTCTGGTAATGCTCTAGCAAGTCCAGGTTTATCCTTTGTAGATCCTCTTGAGGGATCCACGAATCTTCGGATTCATGTCTACTTTGCTAACGAACCAGGTAACATTGATAATCCCTACTCCGAGTAGTAATAATCTTATCATCCGTAATCCACTCAATCCTATCTCTCCATCTAGTATTTTGGCTAGTGGACACTCAGGGGTAGGGTCACTCTCAAAAATAAGATCAGGACCAAATGGCTCACTAGGTATCATCGTTGGTTCCTTATACTCGACAGGGTATGAAACATTGAAGGTTAGACTAATACCTAATTCATGTGGTAACTCTAGTGTATAGGCATTAGATCCAATTTTCTTTATAATCTTGTATGGTTCTACACTATGGCATGTAATTTTTTCATGGTTCTAGGTGGGAACTGTTCAAGTCAAAGCCTGATCATAATAGAGTGCTTTATCAAATTCTTTGAGTCTTTTACATGAGTTAGCCATATGCTTATATGATTCATTGCTCTCATTAATCTTTTTATTTATTTCTTTATATAATTTCTTAATATGCCATGCATATGATTCAGTAGACTCAGAAATGCGTGCATGCATGGACAAGAGAATAAGGACTAAAGGCTTTCTTGGATTATACCCATGGACAATTTCAAATGGACTTCTCCTAGTGGACTGATTAACTGAATTGTTGTAAGCGAACTCAGCTCTCGACATTAGAATGTCCCTATTTCTCGTGTTTTCACCTACAAGCATCTTAACAGGTTTCCTAGACTTCGTTTCACTACTTCAGTCTGGCCATCGGTTTGAGGGTGGTAAGTAGTAGAAAATTTGAGTTTGGTCCCTAACATGTGCCAGAGAATTTTCTAGAAATAGCTCATGAATCGTACATCCCTATCAGATACAATGGTCTTGGGTAGACCATGTAGTCTAACTACTTTGTCTAGAAAAAGCTTGGCCACCCTAAAGACATCAAAAGTCTGGGAATAGGGTAAAAAATGCATCATCTTAGAGAATTTATCGACCATAACAAAGATAGAATCATGTCTCCTCATGGTCTTGGGTAGTCCTAAAATAAAATCCATGCTAAGGTCTTGCCAAGGGCAGTCGGCATAGGTAGAGGGGTGTAAAGGCTAGTGTTTTGCTTTTGCTGTTTGGCAACAGCACAAGTTCGACATCAAGCCCCAACTTGGGCAACATTCCTCTTAAGACTTGGCCAATAAAATTGGTCCTCAACTGCTAGAATAGTCTTATTCCTACCAAAATATCCAGCTAGACCTCCAGCGTGGGTTTCCCAAATTAAAAATTCTCTAAGGGATGTTCGGGGAATACACAACTTGTTCTCCTTGAAAAGGTAGCCATCTTGTAGTGTATATTCACTATACGAACTAGCTGGTCCTTGTTTAACCAATTGATAAATCTTACTAAAGTTTGGACAAGTCTTATATTCATCCTTTAGCTTGTCAAATCCTATGACTTCAGTGCTAACACAGTTTAAGAGCATAAAGCGACGACTGAGTGCGTTGGTGACTCGGTTCTCAGTATCCGCATGGTGTTTCAAAATAAAGTGTAAGCTTAGATATATTCTACCTACTTACTATGCCTAGGGTTTAGTTTCTTCTAGGAGTAAAGGAATCGAAGTGCTTCGTGATCTGAGTAAAGAACAAACTCTTGCGGTAGCAGATAGTATCTCTAATACCTTAGGGCTTGGACTACCACATATAATTTCTTGTCGTAAGTTAAATATTTCAATTTGGCTTCATTCAGTTTCTTGCTAAAAAAGGCTATTGGATGATTTTCTTGACTTAAGACACCTCCTATTCTGACTCTGGAAGCATCACAAGCAACTTCAAATACCTTCGAAAAGTCAGGTAGCCTTAAGATTGGTGCATGGGTCATCTTTTCCTTGACTTTTAGGAAGGCTCTATTGGCATTCTTGATCCACTCGAAGGCTCCCTTCCTAAGGCTGTCAGTGATAGGTGCTACGATTATGCTAAATCCTCGAATGAATCTCCTATAGAAGGTGGCAAGGCCATGGAAGCTACAAACATCGTGTATGTTTTTGGGTATGGGCCACTCAACTATGGACTTGATTTTCTCAGGATCAGCATATACTCCCTCAGAGGTCACAAAAAAACCTAGGAAAATGATTCTTGGGGTCATGAAACTACATTTCTTTAAGTTAGTATAAAGGTTATCTTTCCTAAGGGCTTGATACACTTGTTGGAGATGGTCTAAGAGATTTTCCATAGTTTTACTATATATGAGGATATCGTCAAAATAGACTACCACAAATTTTTCAATGAAAGTTTTCAGAACTTGAATCATGATCCTCATAAAGTACTAGGGATATTTGACTGGCCAAAAGGCTTCACTAACCATTCATATAGGCCATCCTCAGTTTTAAATGCTATTTTCTATTCATCCCCGAGTCTAATTCTAACATGATGATATCCGCTCTTTAGGTCAATCTTTGAAAAGATAGTTTCTCTAGCCATCATATCTAACATGTCATCGAGACGGGGAATAGGGAAATGATATTTCACTATTATTTTGTTAATAGCATGACTATTAAACACACATCCTTCAAGTGCTATCTTTTTTTGGGGTTAAAATGGCTGGAACTACACATGGACTCAGGCTCTCCCTAATAAATCCCTTTTGATGGATATCCCCAACTTGCCTTTGTAACTCTAAATGCTCCATGGGATTCATCCTATAATGTGGGAGGTTTGGCAGGGTGGCCCTTGGGACTAAATCTATGGCATGATGTATGTCCCTTACTTATGGTAGGTGATCAGGGAGGTCTTCAGGAAACATATCCTGAAACTCCTTCAAAATCTCAATAATTTTCTTAGGGTGTTCCTACTTGGGTTGGTCATAAACTTCCTTAGTGGTCAAAATCCAAACAGGCAAACCTCTAGTAATCTTGTGCTCTAGTTTTTTGGTAGTGATCAGGTTTAATCCTGGCTTCTTCTCCCTCAAATTACTGGACCCTCGATTTATCCTTAGGTGAGGTCGAATTTATGACGATCCTTTTACCAAGGTGGTTAAAGGAACATGAATTGGAATGGCCGTAAAGGATAGCATCATGATCATACAACTAGGGTCTACCTAGGATAATGCTACTAACCCCTATTGAGAGAATGTCACTCCAGACTTCTTCTTGATAAGACTGGATTTGCATTATAACCTAACATCTTAGTCTAATGGGAATAAAGGTTGAGTCAATCCAGGATACTTTATAGGGGTTGGGATGGGGAACTATAGGTAAACCTAAGTTCTTAACAATATTTATAGAAATGGCATTAACACAACTTCCACTATCTATGATAATTTTATATACTCTATCCCCTAGTTTGATAAAGGTTTGTAGGTTGTTAGTCTTACGCCAGTCCTCATTTTTCTTAGTCTAAGTTAGATATATCTAATGACTCCCAGTAAATCAGATGACTCTATGTCTTCCTTATCTCCTTCATACTCATCCACCAAATTTGCCTCAGCCTCATACACTTCTTCCTCACATTCTTCAACAATTTTTGGGTCTTCTTCCTCAAGCTCTCCTATCTGTAAGGCTCGTGCAGGGCATTGACCAGCATGGTGGCCAACTTTATGACACCTGTAGCATTGTACATTTTGGTTCCTATCCCTTTTTATTTTAAGTGCCTTACCTTTGTCATCCTTACGAGCTAGTGGAGTGGTAGGTTTGGGTCGATTATTGGAAAATTGGCTCATACTTGGCCTACTTCTAGGGGTACTAAACCTACTGGGCTCGGGTTGACGGATAATGGGTCCTCTCTAGAATCTCTCACAGTCCCTAGTGACCTGATAGGCTTCATCTAAGTCATGGACTTCTCTTAGAAACAATTCCCCCTGAATCTCCTCATGTAGTCCTACTCGAAACCTAGATAAGGAGATAGCTTCCGACTCAACTATAATACACCTCATGACAAATTCATCAAATTTGGCTATGTATTTGGACATTGTCTTGTTGCCTTGGCTCAATTTCTATCACTGATCTAACAGTCTTTGCCCATAGGACAAGGGTTGGTATTTCTCCCTAAGTTTAATCTTCATAGCTCTCCATGTAGCTATGGGAAAGTCTCCTCTTTGGTGATTAATGCGTTCAACATTTTTCCAGTACAATCTAGCCTGCCTCACAAACCTAAGCTTAGCAAACTTGACTTTCCTTTCTTCGGACATCTCATACCACTCAAAATGCTGGTCTATGTCACTCTCCCAATCAGTGTACACCTTAGGGTCTAAATTTCTATCAAAGGTAGGTGCATCAAGTCATATGTTCCTAAGGGCTCTTTCCTCTTGATCATTAACATCTTGATAGAGATGCCTAGGATTAGGTTCAAGGATGAGTTCATGATGTTGGGCTCTTGGACCTAGGGGAGTGGGTCTAGGTAACTCAGGCTCAGGATGAGTCATATGGGATTCTTTAAGGTTCCCCATTCTTTCTTCCATTTGGTCAAACCTAGTGTTGAGTTACCTAAATTGTTTAATCATAAATCTCATCAAGGCTTCCAAATCTGGATCCATGATAAGAATTGTTTAGGTTTGGGGCTATTCATATGGAGTTCCTGCTCTAGTGGTCATGCAATACAATTCTAGCTTCTAGGGCTCCTATACCTAGAAGTTCAATATAGCATGAATCGACAAAGTAATAACCAAGACTATGGGTATTCTTTCAACTGGCCAGGTAAGAGGTGGGACTGTGGGAGGCTCCCCTCACTTTCGTGAGGTCCTAATTAAATAACCACAAATCCACTTAAGGCATTTGCCATTGGACCCCTAGCCTTAAACACCAATATTCAGAAGCACACACAGAATCAATCACTACTAAGGCTCAACATGAATATGAACCTAACTTATGGGTGTCCCTAGTTTTTAAGTTTCTACTCGATTTTATATTAAGGTTAGGATAATGCAAGATGGGGTTGGTTGTTTTTTGGCTAAAGAAAGGTGATGAAACCATTCCCTTATCTTATGATAGCATGCCCTTAAGTATTTTCAAATGAATGAATGCACAACCAATCTAACCAGTCAACAGGATAGAAGATCTAGAATTAACATGCAATTAAAAATTTAAATTTAAATATTTGAAATTTATTGGGGATATCCATCAAATTTTAAATTTAAATTTAAAGTTCACATATTTGGGATATAAAACATTCTTGCAAATATGTGAACTTTGAAAATCTTTTGGTGTAGAGGTGTTGTGATTAATTAAGCAATAGAAGCAAGTAAATCAACAAACACAAACAAGCTAGCAAGCACAACCACAAACACAAGAAACATAGAGTGGTTCGGAGCAACCTCGCTCCTATGTCCACTACCCAAGCACCACTTAAGAGTTTCATTATATTCTTCCTAGAAAATAGTTGGATTGTTTTACCGGGATCACAATCCTAACCCACACTCTTTGGTTTTTATACTGGGTTCATCGAAGAAACCCAACACCCTTTGGTTTTTACACCGGGCTCACCAAAGAAACCCAACTTAGGTTTTAATAGGCTCACCTAATAACCTTTCAACACTCACAAGACATAGCCCCCCTAGCTATTCTTGGAGAAGAATACAAGAATTTAAGAAGAAACAAGCAACTCTACAACAAACCAAAATTGTTTGGCAGTTGCCGATGAAGGTCGAATTGAAGTCTTGCTTTAGGTGCTCTTAAGTGCTCTTAAAGCTACTTCTTGATTTCTTCAAAGGTTGGATTCAATGATTGATAGTAAGTTGGTGAAGCTTTGAATCATTTCTTGAATACTCTCTTGAAGTTGGTTGGTGAAAGACTTAAACCACTTTTAATACTCGATAACTTCTCAACAATTAATCTATTTAATCCATCAAAACTTCATCTTTTTATAGTTTTCCAGCATTTCTAGCCATTGTAGGGCCAAGGGAACCGAAATATAGCCGTTGGAGTCTTTTTTGAATTCAAAAAATTGATTTAGTAACTAGTCGTTAAAAGCCAGTATGCAACACTTGAGTTGACTCGAGAACCTTGAGTCGGCTCAAAGTCACAGACAGACCAAAAATACACTCTAGACGAGTCGGCTCTTCTGGGTCGAGTCAGCTCGAACTTCTAAGTTTCTGAAACCTATGATTTATAACTTCTGGATGAGTTGGCTCATTATACTCGAGTCGGCTCAAACTTCTAAAAATTTGAGACTCTCCGTGCTGTGCCAGAACATGAGTCGGCTTTTGGTCCATGAGTCGGCTCGAGCTCTATGAGTCAGCTCAAGCATAATTTCTTCAAGGCAATTTTCCAATAAGAGCAAGTTTTCCAAATACTTCAAAAAACTTACCACAGATGTCTAACCTATTTATACTCACTTTTTACTAATTTTTAGCCCTTTTTATAAGATTACAAGGATAAAAATTAGGACTTTACAACTTGAGATGCACATAAGTTCATGATGCAGAACGGAAGCTCTGATACCAAAAATGATGCAGAACAGAACGCTCTGATACCAAAAATGATGCAGAACAGAATGCTCTGATACCATAAAATGATGCAGAACAAAGAACAAAGAAGCGTATGCGGAAGCAAAATTAAGATTAATTCTTTTTTTTTTTTTATATATTTTAGAAATTGGCTTCGACTCAAAGTAAAGCTAAACTACGTTGAAGGAAACTAGGTAAGGATTGAAAGCACAGTTTAGAAGCAACTAAATTATCAGAGTAGTTCAGAAGTAATGGATCGCTGGGGGTTGAGAAACTCCCAGACCTAGGGTTTCGCTCTGAACTTTCAACATAACAGAAATAGAGAGAAGAGATGGTTTACTAACCAGACTTGTGATCTTCTCAGGGTTTGGTGGAAGAACTCTCTGAGCAGATTGTGGGATCCTCGGAGTCGGCTATCTTCGCAATGGATCCTCTAATACTGGTTTCGTGGTTTGGTCGGCTTCTTCTGGATTCAGGATCTGGGAGAGAAGAGGAACAAAAGATGGAATTCAGAAACTCAAGAAGAGATCTTACCAGGCTGAAGAACTGAAAGCCGAGGCTGCTGAGATCAGGATTCTCCTGGAGGCCGATCTGACTTCCTCTTAAAGTTGCTGCAGACCTGAAGTATCTGGACCGGAGTTGGATGCTGGTGGCCGGCCAGGGCTTGGAGAGGGTGGCCGTGAGAAGTAGAACAGACTAGGGCTTGGTGGAAAGAGAAGGGTGATGGCGGCTAGGGTTTGGGAATTGAGTGGCTAACCTAGGGTTTAGGGTTTTGGAGATCTCTCACCTCCTCAAGGTTCCAGGGGAACCCGGATTTACTCCCTCACGGAGCTCAACACCTGGAAGCAAGTGCGGACAAGAGAAAACACAAGTTTGCTCAAGAAAAAATTTCTTTCATTCATCCTTTTTTTCATTTCAACTTACAAGAGGGGTTTAATTTATAATGCTTTACAAGGGAGAAGGGTTTCATATTTTCCCATGTGGGACTAAAGGAGGGGATCTCCAAATTAGGGCAAATCCCTTACATATGGTCGGCCAAAATACCAAAAATTAGGATTTGGGTTATAAATGGCAAGTAGATGGCGCCACCTTGCTTGGATTTTTCAAGAAAAATTTTCTTCCTTCCCTGGATGAACTCTTTTGGACTCCTCCTTTTCTTCCTCCCTAAGTCAAGGCCCTTCCCATCTTTGTTTTAGTTTTTTTTGGCAGGTAATGGGCGCCCCTTGATATGCTCTTCCAAGAGAAATTTCTTCCCTTCTTTGCTTGGATTTTCTTGGGAAAGTCTTGGCCGCCCCCTTGATTGGTGGTCTCTTGGTGGACTTCTCCTTATCTGGTGCATGAGAGAAGGAGGTTGCCATCTGTGGAGTGGGGACCAAAAGCTGCTGGATGTGGATATGGCGCCCCCTGGACTGGGAGTGTGGCTGGGAGTGTGGTGTCCACTTGCCTGGTCTTGGAAGAAAGTGTAGCATCCCATTTTGAAACCCTAGTCCACTACTGAGTCAACATGACTCAACAAAGTAAAATGCAAGTAATGTAGACTCAAGCTAAATTAAGTTGATCTAGTCAACTCTTATTAAAAACCAAAAAACCCTAATTCTTCGGGCAAGGTTAATCAGAGATCCAGATGGAGCTCTGAAGTCTTCTTCTGAGTCTGGTGCCCGCACCAATTCTCCCAGGGTGGGAGGAACTCGACCCTATCGAGTATGGATCAAGTTGGCTCTGGTATCTCTCCAAGAGGTCTGGGTCCAGCTCTTGTAACTCTTCTTGGGAGATCCAAGAGTCATCAGAATCTGACCTTCCTAGCCAGCGGACCAGGTATCTTTGGTATCCTCGATTACGAGTAGAGATAACCTGATCATCCAGGATCTTTTCAATCTGCTCTTTCCTCACAGGCCAATTTGTTGGTGGACACACAGGGTCAGGTTCACTCTCAAGAGCAGGATTAGGTTCAAAAGCCTCACTGGGAATCACAGCTGGCTCCCTATACTCTACTAGGTCTGTAATGTTGAAAGTGGAGCTAATGCCTAGTTCTGGAGGCAACTCGAGCACATAGGCATTGGATCCTACTCTCTTTACCACTCTAAATGGTCTAGCTCCCCTAGCATGTAACTTTCTAACAGTTCCAGGAGGAAACCGTTCAGGCCTTAACCTAATAATTACATAGTCTCCTTCGTCAAAAGTTTTGACTCGCCTTTGAGAATCAGCCAATTTCTTATAAGTTTCGTTACTTAAATTTATTTTGGCTTGAATTTCTTTATGCAAGTCTTTTATATGCTGTGCAAAAACTTCGGCAGACTCGGAGACCCATGTGTGGACTGGTAAAGGAGCTAGGTCAAGAGGTGTGTGGGGTTTGTAACCATGCACAATTTCAAATGGACTTTTACCCGTAGACCTATTGACCGAGTCATTATATGCAAATTCAGCTCTAGGTAAGTACAAATCCCAGTTCCTAATGTTTTCACCAACAAGACACCTTAGCAGATTGCCTAAACTACGGTTCACTACTTCGGTTTGGCCGTCAGTCTGGGGATAATAGGCAGTTGAAAACTTAAGTTTCGTCCCTAACTTATGCCAAAGGGTTTTCCAGAAATAGCTGGTGAACCGAACATCCTTATCTGAAACAATGGTCTTGGGTAGGCCATGGAGTCGAACTATCTCATTAAAGAACAGGGTGGCTACCTTAGACGCATCAAATATTTGGGAACAAGGCAAGAAATGGGCCATCTTGGAAAATCGGTCTACTACAACACAGATAGAGTCATGCCTCCTCTGGGTCTTAGGTAAACCTAACACAAAGTCCATGCTCACATCTTGCCAAGGACGATCTGGGACAGGGAGTGGGGTATAAAGGCCGGTGTTCTATTTTCACTGTTTGGCAACAGCGCAGGTCCGACACCTAGCCACAATGTGTGCTACATCTCTTTTTAAGCTAGGCCAGAAAAAATGGTCTTCAATAGCCAGGGTGGTCTTATCTTTTCCGAAATGGCCAGCTAAACCTCCAGCATGAGTTTCCCAAATCAAGAATTCCCTAAGAGAGGTTCTAGGGATGCAAAGCCTATTCTTAAAGAACAGAAAGCCATCTAAAAGGGAATAATCCTTATGTTCACTAGATGGTCTTTGAGTTAGATCCTGGTATACAGTTTTGAAATCCGGACACGACTCATATTCTTCTTTGATTTGCTCAAACCCTATGACTTCAGCCCTAACAGAATTCAACAACAAAGATCGACGACTAAGGGCATCAGCTGCCTTATTTTCAGACCCAGCCTTATGCTTCAAAACAAAAGTATAGGACTGGATATATTCTACCCACTTAGCATGCCTAGGGTTAAGCTTTTTCTGAGAATTCAAGAATCTAAGAGCCTCATGGTCCGAAAACATCACAAATTCTTGTGGTAGTAAATAATGTCTCCAGTAACGCAAAGCTTGCACTACCGCGTAAAATTCCTTATCATAGGTAGAATACCTAAGCTTAGCATCATTAAGTTTTTCACTAAAGAATGCTACGGGATGGTTCTCTTGGCTTAGGACTCCACCTATACCTACTCCTGAAGCATCACAGGCAACCTCAAATACCTTTGAAAAGTCTGGTAGTCTCAAAATGGGTGCCTGGGTCATCCTATCCTTAAGATCTAGGAAGGCTTTATGGGCTGCTTTGGTCCACTGAAATTCTCCCTTCCTGATGCAGTCTGTGATAGGAGCAACTACAGTACTAAACCCCTTGATGAATCGCCTATAGAAGGTAGCCAAGCCATGGAAACTTCTGACTTCATGCACACTAGTCGGCTCTGGCCATTCTACTATGGACCTAATCTTTTCAGGGTCGGCAGCCACGCCGTCAGGGGTTACAACAAATCCAAGGAAGATAATTCTACTGGTCATAAATTCATACTTTTTGAGATTACCGTAGAGACTATCATTCCTCAAAACTTGACAGACTTGTTTAAGGTGGCCTAGGTGATCTGCAGGGGTCTTACTATAGATCAGGATGTCATCAAAATTAGACCACTACAAACTTCCCTATGAAAGCTCTAAGTACCTGGGTCATAATCCTCATGAAGGTACTAGGGGCATTGGTCAACCCAAAAGGCATAACAACCCATTCATAGAGACCATCCTTAGTTTTGAAGGCTGTTTTCCACTCATCCCCTGGTCTAATCCTAACCTGATGATAGCCGCTCTTGAGATCAATTTTAGAAAAAACCATTGCACCGGCCATCATATCAAGCATGTCATCTAGTCTAGGGATGGTGAACCTATACTTAATTGTGATTTTATTGATGGCACGACTGTCAACACACATCCTCCACGTGCCATCCTTCTTCGGGGTTAGAAGTGCAGGGACTGCACAAGGGCTAAGACTCTCTCTAATGAACCCCTTCCTCAACAATTCGCCAACCTGCTTTTGCAGTTCTTTATGCTCCGATGGATTCATCCTATAATGGGGCAAGTTGGGTAAAGTAGCTCCTGGGACTAAAT
Organism: Areca catechu; assembly: GCA_021397845.1. NCBI lineage: Eukaryota > Viridiplantae > Streptophyta > Magnoliopsida > Arecales > Arecaceae > Areca > Areca catechu. Next base: position 76,604,030 of record CM038038.1, on the reverse strand, counting down.
CTATGGAATGCTGAATATCCCTAAGAGGTGGAAGGTGGTCTGGCAGATCCTCGGGAAAAACATCCTCAAATTCTTCTAATAAAGGCTTAACTTCCTGAGGAGGCTCTGAGGATGTAGGAGTCCTAAGTTCCTTAGCAGTTAACATCCAAATGGGTGAACCACTATGAATCTCTTGTTCTAGATCCTTGGCACTACTTAGGTTCACTCCAGTCTTCATTTCTCTGACCTTGCTAGTTCCTTTAGCTACCTTGTCCTTAGGAGGGACTGAATGGATTGTGATTTTCTTCCCATTGAAACTAAAGACACAGGTGTTGGATTTTCCTAAGAGGGTGGCATCATGATCATACAACCAAGGTCTTCCAAGAATTATACTGCTCACCCCCATGGGCAAGACATCACACCAAATCTTTTCTTGATAGGATTGCATTTGGATTTGGACTTGACATCTAGACTGGATGGGTATAGAGGTAGAGTCTACCCAAGAAACCTTATAGGGGTTGGGGTGGGGAACTGGGGTTAAGCCTAACATTTTGACAGTGCTAGTAGAAATGGCATTCACACAGCTCCCACTATCTATGATGATTTTACAAACCTTATCCCCTAGTTTAAGGAAAGTCTGTAGGATGTTGGTCCTACGCCAATCTTCCTGAACTTTAGTCTGGGACAGGATGCATCTTACAACCCCTAAGTGGTCAGATTCAGTGGATTCTTCCTCTCCTTCATACTCATCAACCAAATTCATTCCGGCCTCATAAACTTCTTCTTCAAACTCCTCATTAGGCTCGGAATTCTCTTCTCCTCCCTCTTCTATATATAGGGATCTACGAGGGCACTGGCTAGAGACATGACCTACCTTATGACACTTAAAACAAGCTATGGCTGTGCACTGAGTGGAGATATGACCGGGCTTCTGACACTTAAAACAGACGATACTAGGGGTTCTCTGGGTGTCAGGTGCCTTACCTTTATCCATGGGCCTAGGGGTGGGGATACCCTGATTAGGCTTGCTAGGGGTAACCTGGCTAGGTCCATTTCTTGGGATTGGGGCACTAACCCTAGATGGCATGGGTCCTCTCTGAAACTTCTCAATATTTAGTGCAATCTGAAAGGCTTGGTCTAGGTCAGTAACCTCTCTCAGAAATAATTCTCTCTTAATATCTTCCCTAAGCCCAGCCCTAAATCTAGACAAAGTGACTTCATGGGCTTCACTCACATCACATCTCATCAGGTATTCATCAAAGGTGGTTATGTAGTCTGAAACAGATCGGTTCCCTTGTTTCAAAGTCTGCCATTGGTCTAACAGATTCTGCTGGTATGAAATGGGTAGGTACTTGTCTCTAAGTTTCTCTTTCATATCCTGCCAAGTGGTTATGGGCTCTACATTTCGTCTTCTAGTGGTCAGCTCAATGTTCCCCCAGTATAACCTAGCTTGACGTATTAATTTTATTTTGGCAAACTTGAATTTCCTCTCTCAGACATGGCATACCACTCAAAGTACTGGTCCATCTCACCCTCCCAATCAGAATACACCTTAGGATTTAGGCTACCATCAAAAGTGGGTGCATCTAACTTGATGTTCCGAATGAACCTATCATCTCTATCCTCAGGTTCTGGGTCAGGTCTCCTATGATTAGGTTCAGGATCTCGGTATAAAGGTCTTCTAGGCTCTTGGTGTGGGTGAGGTTGAGGCACATTAAAATCTGGGTCAGGAGTCCAATTCCGATGCCTAGGTTCCTCAAGTACTTGGACTCGATCCCTAAGCTGGGCAAAATTCTCATTCATATCCTGACTTAATTTGTTCATACTCTCAGTAAGAGCTTTAACCATGGCCTCTAAATCAGGTTGGGCTTGACCAGGTTGGTAGGGTACTCCATTCCGGGTAGACATGATGTAATCAGGCACACAAAATGAGACTCAACTGACGACTACGAGCTAACTAGACCTAGAGCCCAAACTAGGTGCCCAATCAGAGTGGCAAGCTAGCCTGTAGTAACTCAGGACTCAGCCAGGCAGGTGTAAGGGGAGTGTTAGGTTCCTGAATGCCAATCCTAGACACCAATCAGAGATTGGCCAGGTAGGCGGACCAGCACACAAGCCCTTCGGGATGGAATCCCTGAACCACCGTTCTAGACACTGAGTACAAAGCACACACAGAGTAACTAGACAAACTGACTCAACACTAGCCTTGACCCGACTTGTTGATGTCCCTAGCCCACTAGGACAAATTAGGTCTAATCAATTTTAGATTAAAGGCTTAGGTTCGAATGAGGGATGGTGGTTTTGGGCTAAGGAGAGGTTATCAACTCCTCCCCTTATCTTAGATACTCAAATGCCCTTAAGTTGAATTAAGAGATGAACACTCAAAAATAAATGGATTGTAGAACATAAAAATAGAGTTGCAGTAATTTAATTCTTAGAAATCGCATGGAAACCAATAAATCGTGATAAAATTATGAAAATTATTTTCAATTATACTGGTTTCAGAAAAACAAAAATCACTGAGTTTGGAGTTACCTGCAGTGAGAAATAATTCCTGCAACAGGGTAATTACGGGCTGAAAACAGAGCACTTCCCCGTTTACAATTTCTGCTACGAAGTTGTAACCCTACGGATCCCCTACACGCCCTAGGAACACCCCGTGGAATGGGAAGAGGAGGTTTGCACCTCGCTTCGTTCCTAGGACCGGACGTCCTGGGGAGTCTACTTCGAGCAGACAAAGTAAAAAAGAGGGACTCAAATAGGCAATCAAACAGAAACCCTAGACAGGGCTCTGATACCAAAAATGATGCAGAATGGAAGCTCTGATACCAAAAATGATGCAGAACAGAACGCTCTGATACCAAAAATGATGCAGAACAGAATGCTCTGATACCATAAAATGATGTAGAACAAAGAACAAAGAAGCGTATGCGGAAGCAAAATTAAGATTAATTCTTTTTTTTTTTTATATATATTTTAGAAATTTGCTTCGACTCAAAGTAAAGCTAAACTACGTTGAAGGAAACTAGGTAAGGATTGAAAGCACAGTTTAGAAGCAACTAAATTATCAGAGTAGTTCAGAAGTAATGGATCGCTGGGGGTTGAGAAACTCCCAGACCTAGGGTTTCGCTCTGAACTTTCAACATAACAGAAATAGAGAGAAGAGATGGTTTACTAACCAGACTTGTGATCTTCTCAGGGTTTGGTGGAAGAACTCTCTCGAGCAGATTGTGGGATCCTCGGAGTCGGCTATCTTCGCAATGGATCCTCTAATACTGGTTTCGTGGTTTGGTCGGCTTCTTCTGGATTCAGGATCTGGGAGAGAAGAGGAACAAAAGATGGAATTCAGAAACTCAAGAAGAGATCTTACCAGACTGAAGAACTTGAAAATCGAGGCTGCTGAGATCAGGATTCTCCTGGAGGCCGATCTGACTTCCTCTTAGAGTTGCTGTAGACCTGAAGTATCTGGACCGGAGTTGGATGCTGGTGGCCGGCCAGGGCTTGGAGAGGGTGGCCGTGAGAAGTAGAACAGACTAGGGCTTGGTGGAAAGAGAAGGGTGATGGCGGCTAGGGTTTGGGAATTGAGTGGCTAACCTAGGGTTTAGGGTTTTGGAGATCTCTCACCTCCTCAAGGTTCCAGGGGAACCCGGATTTACTCCCTCATGGAGCTCAACACCTGGAAGCAAGTGCGGACAAGAGAAAACACAAGTTTGCTCAAGAAAAAATTTCTTTCATTCATCTTTTTTTTCATTTCAACTTACAAGAGGGGTTTAATTTATAATGCTTTACAAGGGAGAAGGGTTTCATATTTTTCCATGTGGGACTAAAGGAGGGGATCTCCAAATTAGGGCAAATCCCTTACATATGGTCAGCCAAAATACCAAAAATTAGGATTTGGGTTATAAATGGCAGGTAGATGGCGCCACCTTGCTTGGATTTTTCAAGAAAAATTTTCTTCCTTCCCTGGATGAACTCTTTTGGACTCCTCCTTTTCTTCCTCCCTAAGTCAAGGCCCTTCCCATCTTTGTTTTAGGTTTTTTTGGCAGGTAATGGGCGCCCCTTGATATGCTCTTCCAAGAGAAATTTCTTCCCTTCTTTGCTTGGATTTTCTTGGGAAAGTCTTGGCCGCCCCCTTGATTGGTGGTCTCTTGGTGGACTTCTCCTTATCTGGCGCATGAGAGAAGGAGGTTGCCATCTGTGGAGTGGGGACCAAAAGCTGCTGGATGTGGATATGGTGCCCCCTGGACTGGGAGTGTGGCTGGGAGTGTGGTGTCCACTTGCCTGGTCTTGGAAGAAAGTGTAGCATCCCATTTTGAAACCCTAGTCCACTACTGAGTCAACATGACTCAACAAAGTAAAATGCAAGTAATGTAGACTCAAGCTAAATTAAGTTGATCTAGTCAACTCTTATTAAAAACCAAAAAACCCTAATTCTTCGGGCAAGGTTAATCAGAGATCCAGATGGAGCTCTGAAGTCTTCTTCTGAGTCTGGTGCCCGCACCAGTTCATACAATACTGGAATACACTTCAACTGAGTAGCAAACCAAATGATACAATGATAAATACTTCCTACAAAAACTTCTTGAGTAATTGAAAGAGTTAGTAATACATACATGCTCTAATATTTTGTAATCATCAAAATCATTCCAAGGGTCAACAAAATTTCAAAATTCAAAAGTTAAAGTTTAAATGTTTGAGATTCGGTTAGGTAGTTTCAAGATTCAAGATGTGCCAGAATTCTAGACCTAGGTTGTAATTAGAAGATTAAACATGCAATTAAAACAATCAATCAGCCAATCATGCAAGCATACACTAAGCACAACGGTCTCTCCAATATCAGGTTATCACGTCCAGCCTTGGCTCATTATTCTCATGGGTCGTGATAGTATACTTTCGTATACCCACTCAGGAGGCGTAATTTTCTTCCACTAGAGAGTAGACTAAGAATGAATTTTTTTTTTTGAAAAACTTTAGATTTGAAATCTATGAGAGAAGATTTCAGATCTGATTTGATCTGGACAAAACACTAAAAAAAATATGCAAATTAAACTAAGATCCGAAGAGCTATTAGAAGAGCTTTTCGAGATCTAGAACTAGGATGAATGTAGAAATTACAGCAACTAGTTTTTATGCCCTAGTCTAACCTTGCTCTGATACCAATAATGATGCGGGATGAAAGAGATACTATTCTAATGTTTAGTAACCTATTTTTTTAAAGGAGCGATGAATATGAAGATTTCAGCAAACTCATGCAAAAAGAGATCAATAGAACTAATTAAGAAGACTATTAGAATACTACTAAGATACCCACAATGAAATTTCATATAATCAAATGAAAAAATCAGGATCCAATGGTTGAGAAACCATCTAAACTAGGATGGTCAACTTCAAAGGATCAGATCTAGAGAGTTTAAGATTGGGTTTACTCACCAACAATGATGTATCGCACCTTTGAAGTATAATCAATTTCTGCACTCAGGATTTTGTGGCTGAACTTCAGACTTTCGTTCCTCGGGTGTAGATCCTCAATGTTGATGGTTCCAAGACAAGGAAGATCTTCACTTCAGATTATGGATGCTAGGAATCCTACAAAATAACCAGTTAGTGATCGTGGAGGGTAAGAGAAGAATGGAAAAGAATGGAAGGTAGAATAGAGAAAGGAAAATAGGTGGCTTGATGGCATCTTGGAAATTTGGATTGGTGGTTGATGGTTGGAAGATAACTTGGACCTCACACCCAATGGACCTTATGCCCTCTCTCACAAATGACAATGCTCTCAAAGCAAAGGAGTTGGAGAAAAATAATTTCATTCATCATAAAAATCTGTTTACAAGGGGGATGAGGGTGGTATTTTTAGACACTCATTTACATGATAGAAAGATAAGGATAAGGCTCATTTGAATACATGATAAGGCCTATCCCTACTAGATAAGTGGAGAGGATAAGTGTGGATAAAGGTGGGCTTCCAACTTCTTTTGATTTCAAACTTGCTCTTGTTGGAATAGATGACAACCCTCTTGACATTTGAATTTTGAATGCTTTATAAGTAGGCGCCCTCCCTTCATGACTCTTGGCCAACTTCTTTTGAATTTAAGTCTTCATAAAAGAAAAGAGAAGTGGGCAACAACTAATCTGAATTCTTCCCTTGAAAATACGTGGCCTCCTTTTGAATTCGTATCTTCATATGGCTTACTCCTTCCAAGTTTGAATGATGTTGATCTTCTTGCTAGATAAGGCATCTTCCTTGAATTTGAGTTCATCATGGAGATAAGAAGATAAGAAGATGAGGGTTCCTCCATTTGAACTTTTCTTTAACTTGAAGTGAAGTTTGAAGTCCCTTCATGTGTTGGCCGACCAAGGAGAGTGGGGTGGTGATGTGTCATGATGAGGTGACGTAGCATGCTCCCTTGGGCATCCTTCCACTTGGCTTGATCAATTGTCTTGTCTTGGCTAGCTTGTAAACCCCTTGACTAATTCAAGAATCAACCGTAGTAAACCTAAATTGATCAAATTGAACCTAATTTGACCAAATTATAAAATTAAAGTAGACTAAACTTTAATTACAGGACTCAATGACTCATGCTGAAATTAAAATTAAGATAGGTTATTCATTGGTGATCCACAAGGAGTTGGAAGTGATATGACATTTCTTTCTAGCTCTGTTGTCCTCACCACTTAAGCCCAACCAATGTTCAGCCCAGTTTGATAAGATTTTGGAGGTCTTCAAATAGGTTAAAGTGAGCATTTCCTTAATGGACATGATCTAACAGGTCCCATCCTATGCCGAGTTTCTTAAGGATTTATATACCAAAAAGAAGACCACCCATGTGCCCAAGAGAGCCTTTCTTGTAGCTAGTGTAAGCTCTTACCTGTCTAACCACATTCTAGTGAAATACAAAGATCCAGGGTCACCCATTATTTCATGCATTATGAGAAACACCCTCATAAACAGGGCTCTATTAGACTTAGGGGCTGTGTTAATATATTACCATACTCATTATATGAGCAACTAGGGTTGGGAGAACTGAAACCTATAGGAATGACTCTATAACTAGTAGATCACTCTTTGAAAGTATCCAAGGAAATAGTAGAGGATGTGTTGATCAAAGTTAGTGACTTCATCTATCTGGTGGACTTTGTCATTCTAGAAACTGAACTAGTAACGAACCCAAAGAGCCACAACCTTGTTATCTTAGGTAGACCATTTTTGGCCATAGTTAATGCCCAAATTAATAGCTGAAATGGATTAATGAAACTTTCCTTTGGGAATATGTCAATTGATCTTAATATTTTCAATCTCACAAATATACATCAAACGAGAGACATCAATTATGTTCAGGATATGGTTTATAATCCAATTAACCTTAGTAATGAAGAGCTTGACCTAGAAATCTGCATGAACCAAGATGGGGAGAAAATTAATGAGGTTGCTACAATCGATGGAAAACCAAGATGGAAATCTCCAATTGAACCACTAGATGTACTCGAATCATTACCTAGACCATCAATGAAAGAACCACCCAAATTAAAATTGAAACCACTTCCTAAGCACCTTAAATATGCATACCTAGGTCTGTCAGAAACCCTGCCTGTGATTATTTCAGCCGACCTAGACTCCACACAAGAAGGGGAATTACTGAATGTCTTAAGAGAAAATAAAGAGGTCTTATGATGGACCATGGTTGACATAAAGGAGATTAGCCCCTCGATCGTTCAACATAGGATCCACTTAGGGGAGGAAGACAAGCGTACAAGAGACCCCTAAAGGAGACTCAACCCAATCATGAAGAAAGTAGTAAAAAAAGAGATTATCAAACTCCTTAACAATGATATAATTTATCCTATTTTAGATAGTTTGTGGGTAAGTCTTGTGCAAGTGGTACCCAAGAAGTCAGGAGTTACGGTGCTCCAAAATGATAATAATGAGTTGGTTCCAACAAGAATTCAAACTGGATGGAGGGTGTACATCGATTATAGAAAATTAAATGCGGCCATCATGAAGGACCACTTTTTTCTACCCTTTATAGACCAAATGCTAGATCGATTAGCCAGGCATGATTTTTATTATTTTGTAGATGGATACTCTGGTTATAATCAAATTGAGATAGGCCCAAAAGATCAAGAAAAGACTATATTTACCTGTCCATATGGAACCTTCGCCTATAAACATATGCCCTTTGGCTTGTGTAATGCACCATCTACTTTTCAAAGGTGCATGATGAGTATTTTATCTGGTATGATAGAACGGTTCCTTAAAATTTTTATGGATGACTTTTCCATCTTTGGGTCTACTTTTGCTGAATGCCTATATCACCTTAGACTGGTCTCAGGAAGATATAAGGAAAAGCATCTAGTATTAAATTGGAAAAAGTGCCAATTTATGGTAAAAGAAGGTAAAGACCTTGGCCATGTAATTTCTAAAAGGATTATGCCCTAAAGGCCTATCAAAATGTTATATTTTGATGGGATTTTCTTTTGTATCCTAAACCAGTGTATTGATATTATCAATTAATAAAGGCATTTTATTTTCATCATACGTTGTGTCTTATTAATTTTATTAAGATATGATGAACCCCATAGATTAGGACTATGGTTCTAGGGTTATGATGAGATCATACCAGTGAGACCTAAAGCCTTAAAACCCTAATCTAGAATATTCTTGGTCGATGGGATATTGAGTAGGGGATCATTGTTTCCGGTAAGACCAGCACATCCTATGTATGCTTGGTGAAGAGGGTGACTGATCTCATAGTCATTTGTGTTTGACACTAATACTAGGATGTGGGTGCTCATTAGAGAATGAGTTCACTGAATGGATCCAGCTTCAGAACATCTAATGGAACCTTATCTGTTTGTCAATAGATAGTTCTCATAGTGGGAGTAGTGCATGTGGTCCTTTGACCTGAGACTGCCATGGTACCTTGTATGCATGAATCCATACTTTGGTTTACACTCAATCATGACACTAAGTCATGCATGGGGTAATACTGGGTATGGTGGATTGCATATGGAGGTTATGAGTAGGTCAAAAAGGAATCGATCAACCCTAGTAAGAGGGAAGCGCATCTAGATGATTTCAATCAAATGAAGATTCGAGAAATCTTTGATCAAAGTATAAACATTAGAAATAGTTTCTAATAGTTCATTAATAAATCATCATTATCAGATTGAGCAAGGAATGAATATAAAATTGGATTTGACAAGTATCCATATCATAGTCATATTCAGGGTGCAAGTAGATCGAAGGACTGAATTGCCCGGTAACTCACCACTGAAGGATATTTTGGTAAATCCATCAAAATTCCTCATCTTCCGGGTAGGCATGACATGTTGCTAGATGTTAATCTTGTCTTGTAGGTCTTCATGAACCAATTGATTTGGTTTCATGAGTCAATTCGATATGTGATTCGAATTGGACAATTAGGTGAGCCAATTTGACCTAATTAGGTCAATCGGGTTAGATCGGATCGAATCGGCTCAAACCTAAACCTACTGCTGGCTAGATATGGAATCAATGGGTCATACACAATAGAGACTTGGCCAAGGAAGTCATTCATGATTTAATTAGGGTCATAGGATCCTAATTGGTTAGCCGGATTACATATTAGCATATGTAGGCTAACCTAATTCCTAACCCAATTGGATTGGGTCCGGTTGCTTGCTAATTGGGCTAACCTAATTATGGGTAACCTAAATTAGGTTGAGTCCTAAGTGGGGCTAGCCTAATCAGAGCTAAATCTGATTTTAATTTGGATTTAAGGGCATTTTAGGTGCCATACATGAAGAGTTCCAATGGCATGGGACTCTTGGTACCTAAATGATACCTTAACTTCAAAAGAGCACAGAATGAGCTATAGATCTCTAATTTAACTATAATTTATATGGTCAGAAAGAAAATTTTATGCTCTTTCCAATGACACCCATATTGCCTATGTTTTGACTGGTCAACATTCTTGAAACTTGCATGGAAGAAGGATGGCATGCGCGGTGCATGAAGAGTTGCAACTCTTCATGTGGCGTGCAGTTCTGATGGAGAGTCCTTCTGCTATCAGGACTCTTCATAATCTTCGATGTTTGGAGATTGAAGAGGTGCCTCTTGGCTTTCTAGGGACCGGTAATTGACATGTGGAAAGTGAGAATTCATCCAGATAAAAGAAGGGATGTGAATAAGGCCTTCGGTGCATGAATGGGCTTATTAGATATGATTTTTCAAGCCATATAACTTCTTTTCGGTCTTGAAAAGTCATATCTGATAAGTTGATGGGAGGACATATCACACGCCCCTCTTCTATCTATAAATAAGGGGTGGTGAAATGAGTCTAATAGTAGTATTCCACCGAAGTACTATTCTGAGTGTCTCTCTCTCCCTCCTTTCTTTAAGACAAGACTTGTCTTATGAAGACAAGGTCTTTTCTAATAGGACAAGGCTTTGTTTTAGAACATAAGCCTAAGGGGTCCTAGAGGAGGGTTGTTCTAAAACCAAGAGTAATTTAGGAGAGTGTCTTTAGTGCCCTATAGTAGGACAGGGTGTCCTACAGTGGTCAATAGACCAAAGGCTACCGAAAGAGTTCCACTTATCCAAGCAACTTGAAGAAGGAGTTCTTCCTTGGTCCGTGTTTCATGTGGATCACCGTTGGAGGGCGAACGTTTGGGTGCCTGGTGGAGAAGAAGGCTGAATCAGGGTTTTCTTCATTGGATTGGATATTAGCGGTTCAGGTTGGTGCCTAAACTCTAGTTTATATTATATATGCATGTTTGTATGTTTTAATTCCTAGTAAGGAGGTCTTGGGTTAAAGGTTTGGTAGTGGTTTCATAATAAATTTTTGAAATCTATGCTTCCGCCCTGGTCACCAAAACCCTTACAATTTCAAGCAAAGGTATAGAAGTAAACAAGGCCAAGATGGATTTGATTGCTAATCTCCCTCCACCTAAATTAGTCAAAGAAATAAGATCATTCCTTGAACATGTTGGGTTTTAAAGTAGATTTATTAAGAATTTTAGCAAGGTGGCTCAACCATTGACTAACCAATTAGCCAAAGAAGTCAAATTTGACTTCACATCTAAATGTCTCGAGTCCTTTGTATATTTAAAGAGAGAATTAATCTTAACCCCAATCATTCACCCACTTGTATGGACTCAACCCTTTGAGCTCATGTGTGATGTATCCGATCATGCATAGGAGAAATCCTTAGTCAAAGAATCGATAAGCTACCTCAAGTGATTTACTATGCTAGTAAGACCTTGAATGATGCATAGCTCAACTATTCTACTATTGAGAAAGAGTTTTTAGCTATGATATTTGCACTAGAAAACTTAGGTCTTATTTAGTGGGGTCTCATGTAGTCATCTGTACTGATCACTCTGCCATTAGGCATCTTCTTTCAAAGAAGGATGCCAAGGCATGCCTAATTAGATGGATCCTACTCTTATAAGAATTTGACCTAGAGATCAAAGACAAGAGTGTACCAAAAATGTAGTGGCTGATCACTTGTCTAGGTTAGCGATCACACCTACTGAAGAAATACCTATCAATGAGTCCTTTCCTGATGAACAACTTATGTTTACTACCATGGAACCATGGTATGCGAACATAGTCAATTACCTAGCCACTAGTCATATTTCGATGCATTAGAATGCTCAGTATAGAAATTGATTTTTCTCCCAAGTAAAATACTTTATTTGGGATGATCCTTATCTATTTAAACAATGTCCTGATATGATTATTAGAAGATGCATCCCATATCAAGAAGTTAGGAGCAGTTTGTCCTTTTGCCATGACCAAGCTTGTGGTGGTCATTTTGGAGCTAAAAAAATAGTAACAAAGGTGCTTCAATGTGGATTCTACTGGTTTAGCCTATTTAAAGATACTTACGAATACTACAAAAGTTATGTTAGATGCCAGCAAATAGGCTAGATTAGGAAGAGAGTATGATGCCTATGAGTCTAATATTTATTATAAAGATCTTTGATGTATGGGGAATTGATCTTATGGGACCATTTCCAAAATCTTTTGGAAACGAGTATATTTTGGTAGCTATAAATTACGTATCAAAGTGGATAGAGGCAATACCTTGGAAAACCAATGATAGCAAAATTGTTACGAAATTTCTCAAGGAACATATCCTCTCCCACTTTAGTATCTCGAGGGCTATCATCAGTGATCACAGAACACACTTCTACAACCAATCCTTCGCATCATTGATGAGAAAGTATAACATCACCCATAAGATGGCCACACCCTATCACCTACAAACGAGTGGGCATCTAGAGGTTTCTAATCGATAAATCAAACAGATCCTAGAGAAGACTGTGAGATCTAATAGAAAAGATTGGTCAGTGAAGCTAGTGGATGCACTATGGGCATATCGCACTTCCTTCAAGACCAATTTAGGAATGTCTCCTTATAGGCTTGTATTTGGTAAAGCATGTCACTTGCTGATAGAATTAGAACATAGGGCAATGTGGGCCATAAAATAACTGAACATGGATTTGGATGCAGCCAAAGGCCAAAAAAAGTTATAGGTGGATGAACTTGAGAAAATTAGGAATGAAGCATATGAGAATGCAAAAATTTATAAGGAGAAAACAAAAACCTTCCATGATGAAGCTATCTTTAAAAAATCTTTTACACATGGATAAAAAGTTCTCTTATATAATTCTACGCTTCACCTATTTCTTGAAAAATTGAGATCAAGATGGACTGGCCCTTACATAATGAAAGAAGTCTTTCCACATGGAGCTATAGAAATTGAAAATCTAAGTAATGGTGTCATCTTTAAAGTAATGGACAATGCTTGAAACCATTCTTGGAATTAACCACTAAAAAAGTTAGGGAGACTATGATTATATACAAATTAGAGTAAGCCATGATGTCTGGCTGAAGATATTAAACTTAGCACTTTTTGGGAGGCAACCTAAATTTTTATTTTCTAGCCTTTATTTTAGTGATTCATAGGAATAAGAGACTACTCTGCATGGTCACTCATGGCATTACATGAGGTATATCTCATCCAGGTGGTATCTCTCCTTGTTTTATTCTTCTTTACTCCATTGAGGATAATAGAAATTAAGTTGGGGGGTAAGGGAAGACCTTTTTAAAAAAATATTATGAAAACACCTTGGGAATGTTTAAAAATTTCAAACGATATTTATAAATCATGTTCCATGAAAGAAAGTTCTAAGCAAAACTAATTAGGAAAAGGTAATAGTGTTGGAAAGTATTGGCTAATCACTGTAGTAAGCCAAGAAGTAGACTAGCTGGATAGACTTTTAGTGACCTACTTAGGTCATCTAAAGATTATTAGCATTTCCATTGCACATGCACACTGACAAAGTAAACTAGGTATTAGTTGTAAGGATAATTAGAGATTCAAGTATTACTGAAAATTGGTAATTGATATATACTTCATTGAGAGAAACTTGAAGTTGAAAAAAGAGCTACCTACCTGAAAAAAAGCATGTTTTAAACACTGGTTTTCCACTGAGTAACTGAACACCTTCGTCTAAGTAAGCATTATTGTTCGTATTAAAAAGTGGGTAGTGTGAAGACATCCTAAAAAAATCAGGCAGTGTGAATGCTACCCCAGCTCATGTACCTAATTTAGGGATATTTAGAAAATTAACCAAAGTAGGTCATAGGCAAAGATACCACTGTTCCTTACAAACTAGTATCAAAATACTAAGTTAGTCATCACAAACATAAGTGCTGTAGATCTTTGGATGAACTCTAAGAAAGTTTCTAATAATTTTGACTACAAAATTTACTTCAGAAACTTGGTACTTAATTAGTGATACAAGCTAGCTTCTATTAACCTTAAGCCTAGACCTAGCTTTGCAAGGGAGGATCTTAGTGATACATGATTATATTCTAATTACATTGCTAAGAAACTAACAATGATTAAGTTAGGGGGTGTGATAAGTCTACTAATTATCTCAATTTAATCATTAAAATAAATATTAATAATTTTTTATTTATTATAAATTGATACTTTTATCAATGTTTTATAGAAAATGAGTCCATAGATTGGAAGAGCTCAATTTTTGGAGTCCAATGGCATAAACATCACTCAAATCGGAGTTGGAACAATCCCAAAACTAAATTTTAAAGGATTTGCATGATTATTAAAGCAACCAGTCCATCATGGACTGGTTGAATGGGAGCGGGATACGGTCCACGGATGCTATGAACTATAGTCCATGAGCCCGTTTCATGGACCACTTGATCTATTTTAAGCCACCAAGCCATCGGAGCCATTCCCTGCCATTCCACTCGCCACCGGGAGCCTCTTGACAATCAGAGAAGCTACCAGAGATTGCTGACTACTGTCAATACATCACTCGGCCACCATCTCCCAATTTTTTCCCCATTCAGCCACTGTCTACTCTAGCCTATCGTTCCATGCTATGCTGCCAGTTGACCACCGTCTGAGCCACTGCCATGGTCTAAGGGGAGTCGATGGAAATGCTGGGCAATGCGATGAAAGCCCATCAAGGAAGAAGGAATATCATGGATCCCAAAGCACTCAATGGCTCATGCTGATTTCCCTATTATGATTGATTTCTGGACTTCTGATCAAGATCTAATGGCTAGAAAGATCTTGATCGATCAAACACCAGTTGGAATAGGTGACAAAAGCCTAACACTACTAGGATTGGGTATAATCAGATCTAACCATTGAGGCTTATAAAATTGAATATGAGCCACTATTTTGATCATCATGGTTAGTCCCACATCAAAAAAACATGAAGACCTCTCCCTTGTTGAACCCTGTAAGAAGGCTCTTATACCTCTATTTAGGGGCATTAGTTTCTCTAGCAAGTCTTGTACTAAGTTATTTTCTTACTCTTGTTCGCATTATTGTATTAGGCTTGGAAAAGGAGAATTATGGAGGAGATGCTGGCAACAGCAATGCATGGCTAAACTCCTTCAACCTGGGATGAAAATGAAGCCTGTAACCAGGTTCTCCTGTTCCTTTTGTACTTAATGCATGAGCAATAAATATTATGTGTTTCTTATATGCATCTATTTATCTATATTTCTTATCGAGGTATTAATCTAGCATACACGACCTACTCTCTCTATCAATGTGCCATGATCTTAGGATATGGCACGTGCCTAAGAGAGGTAGATCATGGTATGGTAGATTTACCCCTGCCTTGCACTACAATTAGATAGTTTATCCTCTAAGAAGATGTAACATGATCTCCAGATGTGGCCCATACCTAGCAAGAGAAAAACTATTCTAACTCTGAATGTGCAAGAATTATTGCTATTGCAACATAAAGAAAAGAAGGTAAACTTGTGTGCATGGTGGATTTGGATTTCTTAGTTATTTCTCCTATTGTCATGATTCAATTAATTAGTTACTATCTTTTCTACTATTTTTAATCTAAGCCCTGCTAAATAACTTTCTTCTTATTATTTCCATGAAATAATTATCCTCAATCCCTGAGGATATGATCTCTACTCACAACTAGCTATAGTAGTGAGTACATTTTATTTTTAACCACCTATGACAACGATCTGGCTTCGATCAAAAATTTGATTTGGAAGGATTCCAAACTCTATTTGCCTGAGAAGGAGGGAATGCATCGATCAATCCATCAAACAATAGATCAATGGCTGAGATTAGTCCTCATGATATATGGTCAATTCTGACCTAGATTGAAGCCGAATTTAATCAAGAGAAAGCTCTTGATAAGCTCTATAAAAAGAGGACCCCGAGCAGAGTGCCGATCATCAATCCCACCAGCCAGATTTTATTTTATTTTTTTTCTTGTAAGTAGTTTAGGTTTCAAGAGAGAGGGAGAGGAATAAAGAAAAAACATTTTTTAGGAGAGAAGGTGCTGTGACAGAGCCCCAAATCTCCAAAAAGATATATCTAGGAGCCATATGTGACTGAGATATAGTTTGGAGGGAAGTACAGGGGTCCTTTCATTAATTTTTGTAATTATTTATTTTTTATATAATTGAATAAATGCTTTCAATTTCCTTCATTTTTATATTTGAGTTTTCAAATTAATTATCCTAGTGGGATGGATCATGTACTGATACGATATGGTCCATGCTCAACATAGATAATTAATTTCAGGATTTTTATTTATATATTTTATTAGGATCTTTTCAATTCAATCATTGGATAGCCTATACTTGTGCGATGGGCTATGATCCTAATAAGATATGGTTCGTACTCAGTAAGATAGTCTATGCTGGAGATTAGTTTAAAAGATTTTGAAATAAATATGGATTTTGATTATTTATATTAGAACAAATACATGATTTAGATTTGTGATTACCTAGAATCCTGAAAATATCTTTTTTGTTGGGTCTCATGTGGTGCTTCAAAGGCTCAAGGGACCAAGGCTAAGGCCAAGGTCCAATGATCAAGATGCCGTCATGGAATTTCTAGGGCTAGTTTGGGCCTTAGGATGAATGGCTATTAGCCTTTCGGGTCTCGAGGTTTAAGGGACATGAGCCTCAAGGGGCCAACTTGTATTGGACTAGTTTTGAGTCCTAGGTATGTGTGATTGGACTGAGTTAAGGGTGTACTTGGGCTTGGAAAACTCAATTATGCATTAAGTTATCCTATGGGAGTTTTAGGGTTAGGTCATGGTAACCTAGTATATATATTTTTTGTGTGTGGGGCTGATTGGAGCCATGATAGTGAAACAACCTTTTCTCCTTGATATCCATCTTCTTCCTCCCTCACTTCCTCTCTAGTTGTTTCTCTCTATCAGGGTAATATCAGCATCCAAGCTGGCATACCCTAGAAAGGTAAAAATTCCTTAGCACCTAGGAAGTCCTAGTCGATGTAGGAATCCCTAACACAAGGGATTCTTGTGTCACCCACTTGCAAATTCTATTTCCATCAAATGTGATGATTGTAGGCCTCTTCAAGGTTTGTTCTAAGTCCTATTCAGTGGGGGATTAGATTTGGAAGATATCTGGTTAGATTGGTGGGCGTTGGAAGAAGATTGTTATGGTTTCCTAGTCCAAGTAGGAAACCCAGTGCCTTGCATCTTTGGAGTCATCCCTTTCTTTACTTTTTTGGAGTTCGACTAGGAGCTTTGGAGGGTTGAATCCTCACTGGTTGGAAGTCCCAACAGAGGTGATTTCACATCTATATCAAATCTAGAACATTCAGGACACTCTGAACAATTTAAGAGTTTCTGTAAAAGAAGGCTGAATCCCTGCCAAGCTAATTGCTTCAATCCCTTGTTGTTGCTACTTCCAATATAATGTTCTGAGATTGGTTGTTGGTAAAAGGTTGTCCATGCACCTGGAAACGTGCTCCAACAAGTGGTATCAGAGCCTGAGTTGCATGGAGTTCGTGGGAGACACCAGAAGTTGCAGATCTTCAAGTATTGAAATTTTAGCAAGGTTCCTATCAAGGTATTTCTCAAATCCCTTGGTTTATTTGTTGCATGTTTAGCTTGGATCCAGACATGGGTAGCAGCATGAAGGTTGATTTCGAGAAGTTTGATGGGAAAGAAAATTTTTCCATGTGGAAAGCCCATGTGGATGACCTCTTGGTTCAGTTAGATCTATATCAGACATTGGAGGAAAAGTATCGAAAAAGCAATGGATGTCCTTGGAAAAGAAGGCCTGTGCCATGATTAGAGGGTGTTTGGTGGATGCGGTTCTCTACTCAGTGATAGAGGAGAAGACCCTAAGGGGTTTGTGGTTGAAGTTGCATAGTCCTTACATAGGGAAGAACATGTGCGACAAACTGATGCTGAAAAATAGGCTCTACAGTCTTCAGTTGCAGGAGGGTGGAAATGTAGTGGATCACATTCAAAAGTTTGACCCAATGTGGAATGAGTTGCTGAATATCCGGGTGAAGTTAGAGGAGGAAGACAAATCATTGCTTTTGCTTTGCTTGCTACCCCCTTCCTTTGATTCATTGGTTACTACACCGCTCTACAGTAAGGAGACCCTAGAGATGAAGATATGGTCTCGGTGCTACGGTCTAACGAGTAGAGGGAAAAGTTGACCAAGGAAGGTGTTCCCCAGGAGGGGTTAGCCATCAGGGGAAGATCTGGAAGAGGAAGGGAAAGATCCAAGCAGAGGGGACTTTCAAAGTCCCAGAGGAAGAGCAAGAGCAGGAATGAAGCAAAGTGTTGCAAGTGCAAAGAGATCAAGCACTTTAAACGGGATTGCTCATAGTGAAAGAACCATAAGGGAGACAAAAGAGGATCTAATTATTTGAGCACGGTGGCTGATATAGAGGTGGAGGATGACCTCTTGGTTGTATCAGATGGTCACAGGCATCACACAGATATATGGACTCTTGACTTCGCCTGTTTGCATCACTACACCATAAATCGATCTTGGTTTTTGACGTATACCAAGATTAATGAGGGAAGCATGACACTTGGAGATAATCACTCATGCAAGATCACTGGTATTGGAAGTGTTCAAGTGAGGATGTTCGATGGGATCGAGAGGACTCTTACAAATGTAAAGCATGTTCTCGAACTGAAGAAAAATCTAGTATCACTTTGCTACCTGGAGCGGGGCAGTTTAAGCTTTAGCAATCGAGCCAGGAGTGGAGTTCTAAATATCTCAAATAGATCTATGATAGTGATGAGAGGTAGGATGTTGGATAATAACCTCTACAGCATGGAGGGATCAGTTGTGATTGAGGAGACTGATACAGTAGCTATAGCATAGGATTAGTAGGGGGTTCATCGATTGTGGCACTACCACCTAGGCCACATGGGGGATCATGGGATGAAGGAGCTAAGCAAGCATGGATTGATTTTAGACCTGGATGGAGGAGTTTCAAAGGTGTATGAGCTATGCTAGATGGGAAAACAAAAGAGAGTTAAGTTTGTTAGTAGTTCAGCCCATAGTGCAGCTCTACTAGAACTAGTTCACACTAATATGTGGGGATCGGCTCCGATTTCATCAAGGAAAAATTAGAAGTCTTCTTAAGATTCAAGGTGTGGAAAGCTGAAGTGGAGGAGCAGTGTAGAAATGTGAAGTATCTGCGATCAGACAATGGCAGAGAGTACACTAACAAGGAGTTCAAAAAAATTTTGTGAGGAGTGTGGCATCAAAAGACACTTCCTGGTTAGAGGAACTCCTCATCAAAATAGGGTGGCCAAATGAATGAACAGGACCTTAATGGAAAAGGCATGGTGCATGAGGCTGCAGGCAGGGCTTGCTAAGGCATTCTGGGTTGACACAGTTGACGCAGCCCATTACTTGGTGAATTGGTCACCTCACACTAAGTTAGATGGTGGAGTTCCAGAGGAGAGATGGTCTAGAAGAAAGATTGGGCTGAGCCATCTACGGGTGTTTGGGTCATGGCATTTGTGCATGTAGGTGCTGGTAAGTAGAGTAAATTGGATGCCAGATCTCAGAAGATGGTATTCTTGGAATATCCACGAGGAGTTAAGGGATACTGGCTATGGAATCCCATGGAGATGAAGGTCATCATCAGTAGGGATATGACCTTTGATAAAAATTTAGTTCCCCGAAGGTCAAGTGGCATGGAGGAGCAAAAAGAGCAGCAGGTGGTCTAGTAGGGCATCACTGGATAACTCAAATCATTTTCTATTTTACCACTTTCAGGTACATCTAGAGGACTTGATATTCAGGTGGAGCACTCTCAAAGGGTGCCTCCACATGTGGAGAGAGCTCATATAGGTGATGGAAGGTAGGAGGACCAGTAGGAGTGAGCTGGACTGAGGGATATCAGGGTTGCGCTACACAAGCCCAAAAAAAATGTCAAGCAACCAGATCAATATGGCTTCGGAGAGATGGTGTGATACACCCTTGTGGCGGAAAATGGAGACCCTTACACCTATGAGGAGGCTCTAGAGAGACAAGATAAAGAAAGGTGGATCCAAGCAATGTCCAAGGAGATGCAATCTCTCCATAAGAATGATACATGGTGAATGGTACAATTGGCACAAGGAAAAAAACCTATAGGATGCAAGTGGGTTTACCAATGCAAAAAGGGACCTTTGGAATAGGGAGGCATCAGGTTTAAAGCTCAATTAGTGGCCAAGAGATACTCTCAGAATGAAGGAATTGACTTCAGTGAAGTTTTCTCTCCCGTTGTCAGACACACATCTGTCAGGGTACTACTAAGCATTGTAGCAGCTCAAGACTTGGAGCTGGAGTAGATGGATATCAAGATGGCATTTCTCCATGGGAATCTAGAGGAGAGCATCTTTATGAACCAGCCCCCAGGGTTCAGAGAGCCAGGATCAGAAGGGAAAGTCTTTTTGTTGTAGAAGTCACTATATGGGTTGAAGTAGTCATCGAGTTAGTGGTACAAGTGGTTCGATACTTTTATAAAGAGTATTGGACTTTCCAGGTGTGAGCATGATTCTTGTGTTTATGTGAGGACTTTGGATGATGGCTCTAGGATCTATCTACTTTTGTATGTGGATGACATGCTGATAGCAAGCAAGAGTAGAAACATTATGCAGGAACTGAAGGCAGCATTATCTCGGGAGTTTAAGATGAATGATTTGGAGCCTGCAAAGAAGATCTTAGGGATGGAGATCTTCAAAGACTGAGCCAAGAAGGTGCTGCATTTATCTCAGGGTGGTTATATAGAGAAGGTTATGGAGAGATATAGGATGAAGGAAGTAAAACCGACAGAACTGCCTATTGTCGGACACTTCAGACTCTTGTAGACCATGGCACCACAGACTGAGGTGGAGGTTCAAGAGATGGAGAGGGTGCCATATGCCTTTGGTGCAGGAAGTCTCATGTACACCATGGTTTGTTGTAGGCCAGATATTACCCATGTAGTGAGTCAGGATAGTAGGTTCATGGCGCAGCTTGTAAGGGAGCACTAGCGAGCACTAAAAAGAGTCTTTAGGTACTTGGCGGGCACAGTTGGACTTGGCATCTACTACAGATAGCAAGGAGGTGCCGAGAGACTCTCCAACATGTCCAAGGAGGCTCAAGGGCTGATAAGAGGGTTTGTGGATGCGGATTTTGGTGGAGATGTAGACACCTGTCGCTCGATGACATGTTTTATTTTTAGCTTGTATGGGGGTCCCATTTCATGGAGATCATGCTTGCAGGCTATTATGGCTTAATCAACCACGGAGGCAGAGTACATTGGTATTATAGAGGAGGCAAAGGAAGCCCTATGGCTAAAGGGCTTAGCATTGGAGATGGGCCTTGAATAGGAGGCTGTCAGGGTGCACTACAATAGCCAAAGTGCACTTCTACTTACAAAAAACTCTATCTATCATGCTCGAACCAAGCACATTGATATCAGATACCATCAAGTCAGAGAGCTTGTGGAGGATGGTGAGGAGGAGCTGGTGAAGGTATATAACAAGGAGAATCCAGTAGATGCATTGATGAAGGTTCTACCACGTATAGCTTTTACAAGTGTTTGGCACTGATGTAGCTTGTGGACAAGATGGAGTTGGTTGAAGCCTTGAAGCACCAAGGTAGAGATTGTTGGGTCTCATGTAGTGCTTCTAAGGCTTAGGGGACCAAGGTTAAGGCCAAGGTCCAATGATCATGATGCTGTCATGGAATTTTTAGGGCTAGTTTGGGCTATAGGACGAAAGGCTGTTAGCCTTTCAGGTCTTGAAGTTCAGTGAACTTGAGCCTCAAGGGGCCAACTTGTATTGGGCTAGTTTTGAGTCCTAGGTATATGTGATTGGGCTGAGTCAAGGGTGTACTTGGGCTTGGAAAACTCAATTATGCAATAAGTTGTCCTATGAAAGTTTTATGGTTAGGTCATGGCAACCTAGTACATATATATATTATGTATGGGGCTAATTGGAGCCATGATAGTAAAATAACCTTTTCTCCCTGATATCCATTTTCTTGCTCCCTCACTTTCTCTCTGGTTGTCACTCTCTACTAGGGTAATATCAGCATCCAAGCCACCATACCTTAGGAAGGGAAAAATTCCTTAGCACCTAGGGACTCCTAGTCGAAGTAGGAATCCCTAACATAAGGGATTCTTGTGCCGTCCACTTGCAAATCTTATTCCCATCAAACATGGTGATCGTAGGCCTCTTCAAGGTTCGTTCCAGGTCTTATTCAGATGGGGATTAGATCTGGAAGAGACCGAGTTAGATTGGTGGGCATTGGAAGAAGATTGTCATGGTTTCCTAGTACAAGTAGGAAACCCAATGCCTAGCATCTTTGGAATCGTCCCTCTCTCTACCATTTTGGAGTTTGACAAGGATCTTTAGAGGGTTGAGTCCTCACTGGTTGGAGATCCCAAAAGAGGTGATTTCATGTCCATATCAAATCTAGAATGTTTGGGGCACTCTGAACAAATTAGGAGATTTTTGCAAAGGAAGGCTGAATCCCTGCCAGGCTGATTGCTTCAACCCCTGTTGCTGCCACTTCCAATATAATGTTCTGAGGTTGGTTACTGGTAGAAGGTTGTCCACACACTTGGAAATGTACTCCAAAATTTTTATCATTTAAACCTCTCAATCTCATATTTAATTACTTTTAAGTAAATAATCATCTACCTTTTAAAAATCTAAATTTTTATTTTTTTATTTTTTTCATGAAATAATTATTCTTGATCCTCGAGGATATGATTTCTACTCATACTTGCTATAGTTGTAAGTTAGATTTTATTTTTAACCACCTATGATAGGGATCAACAACCTGGGGTTATCGATTCTCTAGGTAACCAGTATAGCACTAGTAGAAATGTTGATTGCATTTGTGATTAGAATAAAGGTCAAATTTACTTCTAGACTCTTCATGAAGTTTGTTGGGCTCGATCTTAGCTTTCTATCACAACCTAAATCACCTCAATCTAATATGTGTAGCCCAGGATATGGTCCAAAAATTGAACTACTACAAGTTTGGTATGGGTTTGCTGAATTTAAGCTCTATTGACATCTGATTAGGGTAAATGCTGAATTTGCTTCTAGACTCTTCATAAAGATTGTCGAGCTCGGTCTCAACTTTCCAACACAACTTTAACCACCTTAATCTAATATGCGTAGCCCAAGATACGACCCAAAAATTGTACTACTCCAAGTTTGGTGCTAGTTTGATGAACTTAAGCTCCATTGACCTATAAAATAAAAATATAGACAAATTAATCTCACAACCCTTAAAAGACATGAAAACACATCTGAAATAATATAAATTTAACATCAATAACCCATAATTATGTGTGTAATAAATGAGTCTTTCAAAATCCTTGGCCCTTTCCCATTGGCCATCGAGCAAAAGAAGTTTTTAATCATCACCATCGATTACTTTATCAAGTAGGTCAAGATAGAGCCCCTAACCCAGATCACTGAGCAAGAGACCTGGAAGTTCATCTGGAGATCGATCATCTACCACTTTGGACTTCCTCACATCATCATCATCGATAATGGCAAATAACTCAATAATGCATCATTCGATAAGTTCTACAAGAACCTATGGATTAGCCACCTGTTAACTTTTATCATACTTCCATAAACAAATGGAGAAGTCGAAGTTACCAACCAGATGATTCTTCAAGATTTGAAGACCCAAATAGATATGGTCAGAGGACTCTAGGTAGAAGAGCTATACAACACTCTTTAGGCTTACCGCACCATTCATCATCTTTCGATGGGTGAGATGCTATTCAACCTTGCCTTTGGAACTGAAGCTATTATCTCTTTGGAAGTGGGCTTGCCATCACACCTTGTTGAAGCCTATGATAAGCAGTGCAATTCAAAAGACCTAAGGGTGAATCTTGGTCTCTTGGAAGGGGTCCGAGATAAAGGCCATATCCAGATGGCCACATGCCAATGATGCATAACCTGCTACTTTAATGCCCTTGTGAAGGCAAAGTATTTTCAGCCAGGAGATCATGTCCTTCAGAAAGTAGATGTCAGTCAACCTAGTGAATATGGAAAACTCTTTCTAAACTAGGAAGGATCCTACCATGCTACCAAAGTGGTCTGACCCGAGACTTATCGATTGGAGCAGTTGGACAGCACCCCCATTGCTCGTGCCTGAAACTCTGACTCTGATCATAGTACCAATAAGATGTACCCATAGCCACTATTGGTGCAGACACCAAGGCCAGAAAAGATCGATAGGTTGAACCTACATCTCTGTGGATTACCAGTGAATAAAGCCCTGAATCTAAACCCTTTTATACTTGTAAATATTTTATCTTTAATTTTTGTTATCTTAGCTTAGCTGGGTTTAGTCCTAAACCCTAAAATTGAGTCCCTGTCAAAAACCCTGGACCCAAAATTGAGTTTGTAACAAAACCCCTGGACCAAAAATTGAGTTTATAAAAAAGCTCCTGAACCCAAATGAAACCTTATATATATATTTACCTAGTTAGGATTAGCCCTTTTTACCAACTATAATTAGGGTTTTAGTTATTTAGAATTTTGGGCCCAACCCCTTCTACTAAGTTAAACCACTTGTTTACATGTCTTGCCTTTTGATCACATTGGGTTCCAATTGATCAAGTGGGGCTTTAGTTATTTGGTTGGTTTAATTAGTTTTAAGTCTTGTAATTATTAGTTGAGTCCTGTAATACAAAGGGGACACAAGTCTAGACCCATGTGACTCCATGTGCTAGCTCAAGTCACTTAAAACAAGACAAACACTTCTTAGCGCCACCTTTTTAAGATTTTGGACAACATCATATGACATGTTTGGACATCACTTACCACCTCATCGAGACAACACCACTTGCCACCTCATTGGGACAACATCACATGCCATGTCATTTACTTTGGTTAGCCAATTTTATGTCAAAAAAATGGTTGTCTTTATTTTTTATCAAGACATTAAGACATCCGGACATCTAGATATCCAGACATCTAGACATTTAGACAACATGCAAGCTTATCCAAGGAGGGCACCTCATTTAAATTCCAAGATGCCGATGGTTTTAAGAGAAGTAAAGCAGGAGTCCAACCAAGTTTAGAGCCATTTATTCTCATATTTGTCACCACTTTTTTTTAAGAGGAGTAAGTGGGAATGATTCTACATCTCACGCCTCATCTTATTTTCTTCTTGTCACCCAACTCAAAACCAAAGTGTCACCACTTTTTAAGATGAGTAAATGAGGAGTCCAAGCCATATTAGCACCTCATCTCTTCTTATTGTTGTCCCCCACTTTGGAGAGAGTCCTAGATCAATCCAAGATCAGGAGTCCAAGATGCCCAGAGCAAGGTTTCCAGGAGTTATGGCCTAAGGGAAACAAACACTAGTCTTTGTAACCCTTACACCACTGGTTGTTGGTCTATAAATACTCCATCAACCCCCCTGCATAATTAATGATTTATTGATAAAATAAAGTGACATTCTGTCAAATTTTCTTCCTTTGTTGTGTGCATCATGAGGTGTGAGGCCCTTTCCTTTATTCTTCGAAGCATCATGGGATGTGAGGCCCTAGTTATCCTACTTATCCAGACATCAAAAAACCTTAGCCGATTACTTCCTTCCCTCTTCCTTCCACTTTTCCATCTTCTTCCTTTCTTTTTCACCTTCTAACTTGAGTGATTTTCTTTGTTAAGTGATTGCAGGTGATCAGGAACTAAAGTTGAGGTGTTCTTACCTTGGAACCGAAATCGCGGAAGATCGGAGTCCGAAGATCGAAATCTTGAAGCCCTGCCACGAGATTTTGAGAGTTCCAACAAAACTACTTCAGTGGGAAAATTCGACATTGGTAAAATTCAAAATCCTTTTCCTACTCTTTAGATTCTGATCTTTGAAAGTAGACCCTAGTTTAAGGTGATTTCTTAATCACCAAATCCCGATCTTTTTAGTTACTTTGATTAGATCTACTCGTGCGGGCATAACTAGTTGACTAGTTACCTTAATTGCATTCTTTAAGTCTCTAAAAACCCAAAAATTATAAAAAAAAATTAATTATTATTTTTTTACTATTAATTAGGTTAATAATCAGTAGATTAGGTTTTCATAATTGTCTCGCATCAACTATACTTGATTTCATCAATGAAAACCCCTTTTTTATTCTAAGGAGAGCATGTAGTCAAAGCTAGGGACATCACTCAAAGTCTTGAGCAAGGTTGTCCTATGAGGGGTCCCGACACCCCTTAGTCCAAAAGTCCTGTGTGAGGTTGTTGTAGGCAAGATCCTGACACCCCTTATTCCAAAAGTTCTGGGTGAGGTTGTCCTAGGTGGGGTCCCAACACCCTTTATTCCAAAAGTCTGAGGCAAGGTTGCCCCAGGCAAGATTCTAACACTCCTTATTCTCAAAAGAATTGAGCGAGGTTATCTCAAGTAGGGAGCTATCAAACTCTTGGGCTAGGTCACAATTCCCATAAGTCTCGATTAAGCATTAAGCCTTCTAGATTCCAAAGTCTTTGGCGAGGTTATCCTAAGCATCTGGTCAAGCTATCAAACTCTCAGGCTAGGTCACGATATCCTTAAGTCATGATTAAATAGTATGCCTAAAAGGTTTCAAAGTCTTAGATGAGGTTGTCCCAGAAACCATGGCAAGCTATCAGAGTCCTGGGCTAGGTTGCGATATCCCTAAGTCTAGTTAAGTAGTAAGCCTCCCAGTTTCTATAGTCTTGGATGAGGTTGTCCCAAGCACCCTAGTGAGCTAATAGATTACTGGGCTAGGTCACAATACCTCTAAATCTTGATTAAGCAATAAACCTTCCAAGTTTCAAAGTCTTAGGCGAGGTTGCCCCAAGCACCCTGGTGAGCTGTCAGACTCTTGGGCTATGTTGCGATACCCCTTAGCCTTGGTTAAGCAATAAGTCTTCCAGGTTTGAAAGCCTTAGATGAGGTCACCCCAAGCAAGGTTAGCAAGCCCCTCATGGAACATACAAAGCAAGCATGCAGACATAGACAAGTATCAAAAGAATAAAGATTTCACTTCATTGATGAATGTCAAATATACATGTTTGGAGCTCTATAGCCGAATTACATTACACGAATATCACCTTGAGAGGTGGAAAGAGAATAGGGACAAGTTACATAGGTTGTACACCAATCCTTGAAGCTCTGAAGTACCTTCGATGCCTCACTTGCAAGAAAAGGATCAGGAACAAGTCAAAGCTCCCTGGAAGTTCCAAGACTCTAACAATTAGATGAGGTTCCCCCTGAAGAAGGACAACGAAGACCCTTTTTTGCTAGGTTCTAAAGGACTCCCAGATCCCTCAGAGAAGCTTGAAGGTGACATTGACTAGCAAAGATAGATGTGCATCACCCACAAGAGACCCGACCAGTTCATAATGGTGGTGGAGGCAAGCTACAAGCATTGCTGAGCCTCACCCACTGATGATAGAGAGGAAGGACCTAGATGCATCAAAGATTTTGAAGGAATATCCTATGCCATGACCTTGGTGTGAGTTCATCGA
Organism: Areca catechu; assembly: GCA_021397845.1. Lineage (NCBI taxonomy): Eukaryota > Viridiplantae > Streptophyta > Magnoliopsida > Arecales > Arecaceae > Areca > Areca catechu. The sequence goes on along the minus strand of CM038038.1, from coordinate 76,576,751 downwards.
CCTTTGGATAAGGCAACATTCCCATGGTTGCTCCTACTCCTGACCTGTCTACCTTTTCCTCAAGAGCTAGGTATTACTCGATGAGGCCTGGAACTACATCACAGGTGGTGAACTGCCACCATCATACCTCCCCTATATAGATTCACAAAACAATGAGTGAGCTAGGTTTCTGGAGTTGCACTTGCTATAGGTCCATCAGTCACCAAATGCAAATAAGATTCTTTATGAAGGAGGAAATTGGTGATGAGGTATATAACTATCGCCCCTCCTCCAGCTCCATCATCCAACCAGTGATAGCTATGATCCAGTGATTGAAATGCTGGCCATTTTCAATACCTCCTATGCCAATTAAAGCATCCACTAGCTTGCCCCTAACATGGAGGTATCATCCTTGGAGAGAATCCTTCCATCAAGAAGGGGTACTCGATAGCACTACTATCAGAAGAAGTTAACTAATTCTTTGAGATTCCTCCAACCTCGGAAGATCTGAAGGGACTTAGTGATGAATTGCTTCCTTGGCCCGATATTTACAAGACTAAGAGAAGGCCACCGCACACATGGCCAACCAGCAAAATAAGTGGCCACATCTTGTCTGCCAGGTGACTTCTCCTCCTAGATCTGGAAAATGAAGTCCTATGCGATCCTCCCAGGATTAACATTCTCTCAAGAGGCCAAACATCTATAACTCTCCACACTCCAACCAAGGTAGTTGATAAGTCTATTAAATATCCCAATTTAAGTATTAAAATAAATATTAATTGATCTATATTTCCTAAAAATTAATACTCTTATTAGTGTTTTATAGAAAAGGAGTCCATGGATAGAACAAGCTCAATTTTTGAAATCTAACATCATAAATAGCACTCAAATCAGAGTTCAAACAAGTCCAAAATCAAAAAATAATTAATTTAATCAAAATTTACATAAATTTTAAAGTAGTCGGTCCATCATGGACTGGCTGCTTTGTTTACAGAAAAGAGAAACAGTCCATGGCAGCCATTGTTGATGATCCATGGCCCTTGTTCGTGGACCAACTTCCTCCCAAGATGTATTTTGCCATTTTTTCACCGGAGATGCATCGGAGACTTTCCAGAGACCCACCAGAGAAGCCGCCTGCCACTTAAAGCCATTAAGCTCCTCACCATCATTGCCTGGCCACCGTCCTCCATTTTCTTTCTCTATTTAGTCACCTTCTAGCCGATCCCTACCTGACCTGTTGAGTTTCTTCCACCAATTGCTGCTATCCACTCATCTCCAGAGAAGCCACCACCATCCCTGGCCAGAGAAATCACTGGAAAACCATCATAACCTGGCATTCTCCAAAGAATCCACACCACTATCCTCACCCATTGCTATCATCGCCAGCTACCCACCATCTATTAACTACCCTAGTTTCCCATCACCAAAAAGCCACCATAATCCAGCCTTCCTTTTGAGATCCAGGCCACTGATCTTTTTGTCCATCGGCTTCTTCATTTTATTGATCATGGTCATTTGCCACAATCTCTCTACTATCTTCTTCCACTTTTGCTCCACAGTTTGTCTAGGACCTGGAGAAGCCAGGATTCAAGTTTGCCTAGGAAGAGGAGTCCCCAGGCAACTAGATTTGGTCTAGAATCTATTCAAGATTCAATCTACCTGAAAAGGAAAGAAATCACCGATCACCTATCAAGCTATAGAGTGGATTGCTAAAATTGTTTCCCATGATATACAGCCATTTCTGACTCAGATTGACTCCTGATTTAATTGAGAGAGAGCTCTTGATAAGCTCTATAAAAGGAGGACCTCAAGCAATAGTCCAGGCATCGATTTTCATAGCAATTTTTTACTTGTTTAAATCGATGTATTTGGCTTGGGAAAGAGGGGAATCATGGAGGAAATGCTAGTGGTAGTGATGCTCAACTAGACTCCTTCAACCTGGGATGAAGATGAAGCCTATAACTGGGTTTTATTTTTTTTTGTACTTGATTCTTATGCAATAAAAATCATGCTTTTCTTTTACACATCTTTTAATTTATTTTTATAATTAAGATTTTGATCTAACATACATGGCCTATACCCTCTATTTACTTGCCGTGATCTTGGAATATGGTACATATCTAAGAGATGTAGATCGTAGCATGGTGATTAAATTTCTAATCTCGTAATTAAGTTAGATAGTTTATACTCTAAACGGGTGTATCGTGATCTCCGGATATGACCTATACCTAACAAGAGATAAATTATACTAACACTTAATTTATAAGTATTATTATTATTGCAACATAAGAAAAGAAAATAAAACTTATTCGCATGGTGAATTTAGATTCTTGGATTGTTTCTCTTGCTATCATAAATTAATCAATTTTAAATTACTTTCTTTTAAAACCATTATTCTAATCTTTTACAATCCATCTTTTTTTTCTTCTCTATGAAATATGCTCTTGATCCCCGAGGATACGATCCCTACTCATCCTAGATATAGTAGTGAGTTAGGTTTTTATTTTTGACTACCTACAATAGAGATCTAGGCCCATAATAGCAATCCTAGGTCAAAGAACTGATAAGCTATCTCGAGTAATCTATTATGCTAGTAAGACATTAAATGATGCACATCTCAACTATTCAACTACTAAAAAAGAAGTTTTAGCTGTGATATTTGCATTAGAAAAACTTAGATCTTATTTAGTAGGACCTCATGTAATTACCTACACTGATCACTCCACCATTAGGCATCTTCTTTCAAAGAAGGATGCCAAGACATGCTTAATTAGATAGATCCTACTCTTACAAGAATTTGACCTAGAGATCAGAGATAAAAAAGGTACTGAAAATGTAGTAGCTGATCATCTATCTTGGTTAACGATCACACCTACTAAAGAATTACATGTCAATGAGTTCTTTCCTGGTGAACAGTTTATATTCATTACCACGGAGCTATGGTATGCTAACATAGTCAATTATTTGGCCACTGATAAAATTTTGATGCATTGGAATACTCAAGGCAAAAATTGATTTTTCTTCCAAGTACTTTATTTGGGATGATCCATATTTATTTAAATAATATCCTAATCTAATTATTAGAAGATGCATCCTAGATCAAGAAGTTAGGAGCATATTGTCTTTTTGTCATGACCAAGCCTATGGTGGTCATTTTGGAGCTAAAAAGACAATGATAAAGGTACTCAAATATGGATGATTCTATTGGCCTAACCTATTTAAAGATACTTATGAATATTATAAAAGTTATGTTAGATGCTAGAAAATAAGCCAGATCATAAAGAGATATATGACACCTATGAATCCCATTCTAATTATAGAAATTTTTGATGTATAAAGAATTGACTTCATGGAACTATTTCCAAAACTTTTGGAAATGAGTATATTTTATTAGCCATAGATTATGTCTCCAAGTGGGTAGAGGGAATATCTTATAAAACCAATGATAGCAAAATTATTGTGAAATTTCTTAAGGAACACATCCTCTCCCACTTTGGTATTCCAAAGGCTATCATCAGTGACCGTGGAGCACACTTCTATAACCAATCCTTTGCATCACTAATGAAAAAGTATAATATCACTTATAAGATGACCACACCTTATCACCTGTAAATAAGTGGATAAGTAGAAGTTTCTAATTGACAAATTAAACATATCCTAGAAAAGACCGTGAGCTCCAATATAAAAGATTGGTCATTAAAGCTAGTGGATGCACTATGGGCATATCGCACTACCTTCAAAACCAACTTAGGAATGCCTCCATATAGGCTTGCATTTGGTAAGGCTTGTCACTTGCCGATAGAACTAGAACATTTGGTGATGTGGGCCATAAAATAATTGAACATGTATTTAGACACAACTGGAGGCTAGAGGAAACTATAGGTAGATGAACTTGGGAAAATTAAAAGTGAAGCATATGAGAGTGCTAAAATTTATAAGGAAAGAACTAAAGCCTTCCATGATGAAACTATTTTTAGAAAATCTTTTATTCATGGATAAAAACTTTTCTTATATAATTCAAGGCTTTATCTATTCCTAGGAAAGCTGAGATCAAGATGGACTAAACCATACATAGTAAAAGAAGTCTTTCAGTATGGAGCCATAGAAATTAAAAATCTAAGTAATGGTGCCATCTTCAAAGTGAATGGACAATACTTAAAATCATTCTTAGAATTAGCCATTGAAGAAGTTAGGGAGGCTATGATTACATACAAACTAGATTAAGCCATGATATCTGGCTGAAGATGTTAAAATTAGCACTTTTTGGGAGGAAACCAAAATTTTTATTATTTTTTCTAATTTTTTTTGTTGATTTTTAGTTCTAGGAATAATGGACTGCCTCATATCCTTGCTTCTGACATTACATGATGCATATCTTGTCTAGGTGGTATCTCTCCTTGTTTTATTTTTTTTTACTCCATTGAGGATAATAAAAATTAAGTTTAGGGATAAGAGAAAACCTTTCTAAAAAATATTTTGAAAATACCTTGAAAATTTTTAAAAATTTTCAAAATTACTAAAAATTTTGAAATACATTGAGAAATTTTGTATAAATCATGCACCATTAAAGAACTTCTTGAATAAAATAGACTAGGAAAAGGGTAATAGAGTTAGAAAGTATTTGGTAATGACGTAGTGAGTTAAGGAGTAGACTAGCTAGTTAGACTTTTAGTTGCCTACTTAGGTTATCTAAAGACTATTAGTATTTCTATTGCACATGCACACTAATAAGGTAAAGCAGGTTTCAGTTGTAAGGTCAATTGAAGACTTAATTATTACTAAAAAATTGGTAATTGATGTATACACTATTTAAAAAAACATGAATTTGAGGAAAGAGCTACCAGCTTGAAAAAAATAATAAAGAAAAAAAAAGGGAAGGCAAGTTCTAAACATTGATTTCTCACCGAGTAACTAGGTACCTTCATCTAAGCATTATTGCATGCATCAAAAAGTGGACAGTGTAAAGATGCCACTATTTTTTAAAAAATAAAAAAATAAAAAAATAATTAGGTAGTGTGGAAGCTATCTTAGTTCATGAGCTTAATTTGAAGGCATAGAGAAAATTGACTAAAGTAAGTGATAAGCAAAGATACAATTATTCTTTACAAGCTAGTACCAAAATACAAAGTTAGCCATCAAAAACACAAGTGCTGTAGATTTTTAAATGAATTCTAAAAAAGTTTCTACCAGCACTGGCTGTGAAATCTACCTTAGAAACTCAACACTTAGTTAGTGATACTAGCTAACTTCTTTTAATTTTAATCCTAGATCTAATTCCATTAAAGAAGGATCTTAATGATATATGGTTATAAAATTAATACTTATATTTTAACTATATTGCTAAGAGACTAGTAATGAATAAGTTGGAGGGTATGATAAGTCTATTAAATATCTTAATTTAAGTATTAAAATAAATATTAATTGATCTATATTTCTTAAAAATTGATACTTTTATCAGTATTTTATAGAAAAGGAGTCCATAAATTGAAAAAGCTCAATTTTTGGAATCTAATAGCACATAATACTCAAATCATAGTTCAAATAGGCCTGGAATTAAAGAAAAATCAATTTAATTAAATTTTGCATAAATTTTAAAGTAGCCGGTCTATCATGGACCAGCTGCTTAGTTTATAGATAAAGAAAACGATCCATGGTAGCCATTATTGATGGTCCATAGCCCTTGTCCATGGACCAACTTCCTCCCTAAGCTATATTCTACCTTATTCTCATTGGAGATGCACCAGAGACCCATCAAAGGAGCTGCTTGCCACTCGAAGCCATAGAGCTCCTCACCGTTGCCGCCCGACCATCGTGCTCCATTTCTTTTATTTGTTTGGTCACCCTTCCAACCGATCCCTACCAGATGTGCTAAGTTTCTTCCACCAATTGCTACTGTTTGCCCATCGCTGGAGAAGCCGCTGCTATCCCTGGCCAGAGAAACCATTGGAAAACCATCACAACTCAGCCTTTCTCCAAGGAATCCACACCACTATCATCGCCCATTATTATCATCACTGGCTACTCACCGTCTATTAACTTCCTCAATTTCCCATCTCTAGAGAGCTACCATGGTTCAGCCTTCCTCCTAAGATCCTGGCCACTGATCTTTTTGGCCATCGACTTCTTCATTTGATCGGTCATGATCATTTGCCATAATTTGTCCATTGTCTTCTACTTTTGCTCAACATCACAACCACTAATCATTTCTAACCACCATCACCTATCATTGCCATAATCTATCTGGGACCAGTAGAAGCCAGGGTTCAAGTTCAACTAGGAGGAGGAGTCCTCAAGTAGCTAGATTAGATCTAGAAACTGGTCAAGATTCAATCTGCCTAAGAAGGAAATAAATTATTGAGCACCCATCTAGATATAGATCAGATGTCTGAGACTATTTCTCATGATATATAGCTGATTCTAATCTGACTGACTCCAAATTTGATCAAGAGAAAGCTCTTAATAAGCTCTATAAAAGGAGGATCCCAAGCAATAGTCCAGGCTTCAGTTTTCACAGTAAATTTTAATTAATTTATTTTCTTGCTCTCTTATTTAGATCAGTGTATTAGTCTTGAAAAAGAGAGGAATCATGGAGGAGATGCTAGCAACAGCGATGCATGGCTAGACTCTTTCAAACTGGGATGAAGATAAAGCTTGTAATCGGATTTTATTTCTCTTTTTGTACTTGATTCTTATATAATAAAAATCATGCTTTTCCTTTATACAACTTTTGATTTATTTTCATGATTGAGGTTTTGATTTATAACATATATAGCCTACACCCTCTATCAATGTGCTATGATCTCTAGATACGGTACTTGCATAAGAGATGTAGATCATAGTATGGTAGATTAAATCTCTAATCTTGCAATTAAATTAGATAGTTTATACTTTAAATAGATGTATTGTGATCTCCAGACATAGCCTGTACCTAATAAGAGATAAATTATACTAGTTCTTAATTTGTAGGTATTATTATTATTGCAACATAAGAAAAAAAAATAAAATCTATTTACATGGTGGATTCGGATTCCTGGATTTCTTCTCTTGCTTTCTTAAATTAATTAATTTAAAATTACTTTCTTTTAAAACCATTATTCTAATCTTTTAGAATCCATCTTCTTTGTTCTTCTCCATGAAATAATTATCCTTGATCCCCGAGGATATGATCCCTACTCACCCTAGCTATAATAATGAGTTAGGCTTTTATTTTTGACCGTCCATAACAGCAATCAACAATGCCATAACCATGTTGGAGTCATGTCTGGTTAGAGACTTTCCCAGGATCAGGTCAATGTCAATAGTCACCCCGGGCCATGTAAAGCCCCATGATTGGGGGGCAAGTCAGACCTTCTCGTTTCCCCTAGAGCACGATCGAGTCTCGAGATCCCAACAACATCATGAGATTCATGACAATGTTTCCCAAATGACAGCACATCCTACCTCGGGTGAGATTGTCCCAGGTGATGCAGAGATACAACAGATGTCACAAGTCTACATCAAAGAAAAGAAGGCACCATGCAAAAAGGAATGAAAAATGATGAGAAAGAAGTTTCTATTTCTTCAAAGGAGGAAGTACAGAGTCAACAAGCTTCAAGGATTCTTCTAGCCTCTTCTTCCTTTGCACTACAATGTCAATATCTCTTTGGGTGAGGCATTTTGAGGGATGAGTGATCAAATTGCCTTGCCTACCTTGGGATAGCTTGCCCACATGATAAACTCGCATGCATTAAAATTAGCATTGAAGCCCTGCATATGAGGCCAGTCGACAATAGCCTCCATGTTTGAACCTACACCAAGGCTTCGTGCAATGCTCTTTAGGGCAATCAAAAAGAGCCCCTAGTCCTACCACCGGCTGAAGACCTGGAGTCACCTCTGAAGGCCTTTTCCTTAGCAGTGCTTGTTCCCTGCTGGTAATTCTGAGTGTAGGCAAGCTTCGCTAGTAGAAGATCAGTCTTTGCCTCGCCTGTACCATCTTGACCCATAGCTTTGCCTAGCATCTGGATGCTTTCACCCTGGCAACTCATTTGGATGTAGCAGAGTTCTCCATATCAGCTAGCTTCTACTATAAGAGAGTAATCTCTCACTATAGGCCTTCAGCCAGCTCAGTAGACCCCCGTGTCTCTCACATGCCTTCCTCACCACCCGTGGCCTTATTCACTATGAAGGGACCTATCTCACTAGTAGCACCAGACACCTCACAAGTAGCACCAGAAACATGCTCCACTTACAAGGTACTTCTCCCATTGTAGCCTTGCGGTAGTGCCAGACAAAGCATCCTGCTTGCAAGGCATATCCTCTACTGATAGAGAGGGGTCCCCTTATTGTAGATGCACTCCCTCTTCACTTGCACCTTCTACATGGACCACCATGTTGCCACCTACCAGTGCCTCAACTTGAACTAGCTCCTCTAGGGGGTCCCATGAACTAAGCATCCACAACCCTAGGATCCTCTATCTGTGCACCCTATAAGAACTTAGTCGCTATAGCGAAGGTACCATCCACGGCTAGTCTCGTTCAAGCACCATCATCAATAATGAGCTTGGCAATACTCTAGTTAGCAGCCTTCAATTCTTGGGATTGCTCCTTGTTCATGTCCATGAATAGATCCAGCCAAAGTTGGAGCATCTGGTAAGCCTCCTTAGTCATAAATACGTCACTCTCGGCAATAGCACACCCACTCCTCCCATCCTCCAACTCGTGCTTGGCCTAAGTGAAATCATGATTAACCTGGGCGAGCTCCTTCTCAAAGTCCATGCTCCAGTCCCACATCCATGTGATGCAAGTTTTTAGTACCTACTAAAAGAAAGAAACTAACAATTGGATTGACAAAAGGGGCATGCAAGTTAACAAGAATAGCCTTACCTAAAGGTACCAGGAGGTGCAATCTATCGATCTCCTAGGCAGTGGATTAGGCATCTGGCTAGATTGAGGCAAGGAGGCATGAAGCCGACTACTACTACTCATCATCACCATAGGGAATATCCAACTGGAGGACCCACCTAGAGGGAACCTTCATAGGAGTGGCACCCGCCCCATGCATGCCCTCAGTAGCTTCTCTTGCTATCTTTCCTACTACCTTGCCCACAACTTCTCCTACCACCTCACCCACTGGTGCCTTGGCAGTGGTCAATAAAGCCTCTACTATAGCCTGAACTGCCTGCAGACCCACCATGATGGGCATTTCTATTCTTTCCACTATGTTTCCTATCAATAATTTGGTAGTGGCCTGGAGAACTTCCATAACTTGACCACTGACAGACTCACTGTGATAGGCTCTTCTTCTTAGGCTACCATGATAATGGCTGGCTCTACCAGTAGTGCAAGCACAAAAAGGCTAGCCACTTTCACCTCCTCCTCCTCCAAGTTAGCAAGGAGAGTGGGTGATGCATTTGTCAAAGCCACATCCACTGCCTTGGTGTCTATTGGGGATGTTGGAGCCATCTCATTCTCCTCAACTAGGACACACACCTCAGGTTCAATGGTGGGCACACCTGAAACCCCCTTGGTGATGCCCTCTAGAAAAGCCAGCACCTCCTCAGCTGCTATAATGCCCTTCTTCTCTACCTTGGCCTTGCCATCATTTCTCTTCCTCTTTCAAGCTTTCTTCTTGGTGGGTGATGGGAACTTCGCCAGCATTGATCTCGAAGCAGCACAGATCTCGATGCATATCCAGAATAAGTTATTTTTAGGATCAAGTTTTAGTTTTTGAGATTTATCTTTATTTTGAAATTTGTTAGTTGGATAGGATTGAGATATCTAGTTGTTAGGATAGGGATATACCTCATCTTATCTTGTATTTGAATTTGAACCATCCTTATGTTTTTATCTTGTATTCAAATTCAAATGAGGGTTGGAAAAATCTATAAATACCATCCTCATTGCTTTGTAAAAAATTAGTTAATGAAGATGAGTTTTTAGAAAAGAGTGATTCTTTTCGTTCATCCTGCATGGGGAGGGTGAGAGTCCTGTCTTTCCTTTGCCTTCGGGCATCGACGGGTGTGAGACCCTATGCCTTTGCTTTCCAGCATTGAGGGGCATGAGGCTTAAGTTATCCCCTTCCCCATCAAGTCCCCTCTATGGTCTTAGGGATTTTCCTTCACGACCCAAGATAGTGAGATGGGTGGGATGCCCTAGGCTACATATAGTGGGGTGGGTGAGATGCCCTAGAGGTGAGAGATCTCTCCATGAATGTATGTCCCAAGTCCTACAGTGTCCAATTTTCCTACCCTCCATCTCTATTTTTTCTTCGCCACCACCATAGAAAAAAATAAAATAAAATAAATAGGATATCCTAAACTTCGGCAACTTCTCAGCTCGTCGACGATCCTCCCTTGATTCGTCCCCCATCAATTTGGTATCAAAGCAAGAAAATTAGGGTACGGTTCTTATCATCTTAGATTTCCCCTCACCAGCCCTGTCGTACTCTCCCTTGTTTTTGCTCCACTACCCCCATCAGCCAATGAACCCTGTCACTGCCTTCTCCCCTGCTTTGGCTCAAGTCGACCGTGCTGCCCTTCTTCCAACCTGATCTTCCAGAGCTGTGGAGGCCGGGAACATCTGTAGAGGCCGAGGACATCCACCCTTACCTTTGCCTAAGGGAATCCTCCTTCACTCCGATGCCATTGCCAGAGGTGATCCCGTTGCCATCACCTCCTGCCCCTCTTGCCCCAGCCATCCATACCCTATGTGCTGCCCATGCCACCACCCACAGTCGAGGATGAGCCCCCATCTTCCTCAGAGTCATCATCTTCACCACCAACGGTGCCTCTCCCGTGATGTCCCGACCACCACCTCCCTTGGCATCGATTTCGATGAGAGGTTCACTCCATCCCAAGAAGCCCAGATCTGCTCGATGCCTTCTGTCCGAAAGATCCACTAACCACCAAATCTCCCCTGCTCTACCCTGCAACAATCCATGAAGAAGCCACCATCGTCTTCAGCCTTGGATCCACTGCAGTCACCTTCGTTCGACCCCAATGACTTCCCCACCGACCGCAACACTAATCCTGGCCATTGGCCCCCTCAAAACCACCAGCAGCCCCCATTCAACCATCTCCACCTAGTCGATAATCGCCCTCCCATGGAATACAGCCATCCCCCTCGTCAACGGCCCGCCGCCTCTGGCTGCCCCCGATGTGGCCCCTCCTCCAGGTCCCATCGATCTCATGGCCCTCTGTAGAGAGGAGAAGATCAAGGAGGCTATCGACTTCTTGAACCAGGGCATCCACCTCCACCGCCTGCAACCGAACGAAATAGCCACTATCGTGCCATCCACTGGAATCCTTCTTCCCGTCTGTGCCACCATCATCGGTGAAGCCTACCGGGAGTTCTCCACTATTCCAGCCCCATCAATCCAAGGGAGGAAGAAGAAGCTGCATGGTCATGAAAGCAACTTCCATCCCTCTTGCAAACTTCAAGCCTACACACATCTCAAAGCTACATAGATTTTAAAGCTACATGGATTTCCAGCTATGCAATTTATGGATTTCAGAGCTATGCAATTTTAGAGATGCATAATTTTTAGAGCCACATAGATCCCAGAGCAGAGATGAAAATAAATCTGGGATTTGTTTGAAAAAAAATCTTATAGCTATTGACGAGTCAAGCTGGAGTCCCTAGAGCCTGAAATCAAGTTGAAGCTAGAGTCTGAGCTTGACTCGATGGAGTCGAGTTCTCCCCACTTCAGGAGAATGATGGGGACATCTCCAGCACTGATCCCGGGCAGCATGGATCTTGATGCATATCCAGAATAAGTTATTTTTAGGATCGAGTTTTAGTTTTTAGGATTTATCTTTATTTTGAAATTTGTTAGTTGGTTAGGATTGAGATATCTAGTTGTTTGGATAGGGATAGACCTGATCTTATCTTGTATTTGAATTTGAACCATCCTTATCTTTTTATCTTGTATTCAAATTCAAATGAGGATTAGAAAGGTCTATAAATACCACCCTCATTGCTTTGTAAAAATTTGGTTAATAAAGATGAGTTTTTAGAAAAGAGTGATTCTTTTCGTTCGCCCAACATAGGGAGGGTGAGAGGCCCATCTTTCCTTCACCTTCAGGCATCGAGGGGTGTGAGACCCTATGCCTTTGGTTTCGAGTATCAAGGGACGTCAGGCCCTAGTTATCCCCTTCCCCGTCGAGTCTCCTCTATGGTCTTAGGGATTTTCCTTCACGGTCCCAGGTAGCGATTTGGGTGGGATGCCCTAGGCTCCGCATATAGTGAGATGGGTGGGATGCCCTAGACTCCGCATGTATTGAGATGGGTGAGATGCCCTAGAGATGAGAGGTCTCTTTATGAATGTAAGTCTCAAGTCCTAGATTGTCCAATTTTCCTACCCTCCATCTCTATTTTTTCTTTGCCACCACCATTGAAAAAAAAAAAATCAAAAAAAGTATAGGATACCCTAATCTTCGGTGACTTCTCAGCTCGTCGACAATCCTCCCCTGATGTATCCCCCATCAGTGGGACACCCGACCAGTTCATCCTATGTGAGCTTCATTGCCTAAATGACAATGAGTTCAGTTAGTATGCAAAGAAGAAGAAGGGATGATTAAGCTTAATGAAGTTGGAATTTAGCAAAAAGTTCTATTTCATTGATTCTCTAAATATTTTGTATAAGCCTCATCGGCCATTTTAAAAGAAAGAAAAACAAGAAAAGAAGGAAGCAAAATGGTGCATGCCAGTCATGGGAGGCTGGTTCGATCTCTGTCCTATCCCGAGGCCTCTCTATCAAAGCTCTCACCACCACCTGAAGGCAACTTGATGCGGGACAATTATGAAAATCTAATCTATTGATTATTAACCTAATTAATAGTGAAAAATAGCAATTAAATTTTTTTTTAATTTTTAGATTTTTAGAAACTCAAAGTATGCAATTAGAGAACTACTCAATTAGTTTATATCCGCACAAGTAGATCTAACAAAGTAACTAAAAAACTCAGGATTTGGTGGCTAAGAAACCATCATAAACTAGGGTCTACTTTTAAAAATTCAGAAACTAAAGAGTAGAGAGGGTTTTTAAATTTTACCAATGTCGAATTTTCCCTATAAAGTAGATCTGTTGGAACTCTCAGAATCTCACAGCAAGGCTTCAAGATTTCAGTCTTCGGGCTCCAATCTTCTGCGATATCGATTCCAAGGAAAGAATACTTGACTTTAGTTCCTGATCACCTACAATCACTCAACAAAAGAAGATCGATCAATTAGAATAAAGCAAAGAAGGAAAAGGATGGAAAGTAAAGAGAAGAGGGAAGGAAGTGGTCGGGTAGGATTTTTCTGATATCGGGATAAGTAGGGCCTCACACCCCACGATGTTTCGAAGAACAAAGGAAAGGGCCTCGCACCTTGTGATGCGCACATCAAAGGAAAAACTTTGACAGAATGTCATTGTATTTCATCAATAATCATTAATAATATAGGAGGGGTTGATGGAGTATTTATAGACCAACAACCAGATGTGTAAGGATTACGAAGACTATTGTTTGTTTCTCTTAGGCAACAACTCCTGGAAACCTTGCTTTGGGCATCTTGGACTCCTGCTCTTGGGCTAATCTGGGACTCTCTCCAAGGTGGGCGACATCATGGAATTCTCCATCCAAGTGGGCACCAAGGTTGAGGATTGGTGAAGTGTCATGATGAAAGGCCAAGATTGCTTCATGGGTTGCCTTGATTGTTGGACTCTGGAGTCTGGATGATGTGGGCTCCTGCAGGATAGTGGACTCTCCAGCCTAGATAGAAGAAAACTCAAGAGTTCTTATAGGATTCTTATGTTCTCTAATCTTGAGCAACTTAGAACCTGTTTGATCAAAACACTGGAGGTAGAAAGACACTAAATTTCCTTCACTTTGGACGATCAACTAGACTTGAAACTCTTGGAAGTTGGTGTCAAAGAGAGGAAGAGAAGCTTGGCCTACTCCTTCAAATTTTGGCATGAAATATTTGAGTGGGAGGGTGCCAATTTGGAGCTCCTTCTCATTTACTTATCTTAAAATTAAGTGGTGCCAATTCTTTCTTTCATTTGGCCGACCAAAGATAAAAGACATGGCATGTGGGATGTCCAAACATAAGTGACATGCCATGTAATAATATCTTGGGTGATGTGGCGAGTGATGTCCAAAAGTCATGTGATGTTGTCCAAATTCTTGAAAAAGGTGGTGCCAAGAAGTGGTTGCATATAACAAGTGACTTGGGCTAGCACATGGAGTCACATGGCTTGTCTTGATTTAGGTGCCCATAAAGTCACATAGGTCTTCAATTGGGTCCCCCTTGTATTACAGGGCTCAATAACTAAATTAACTAATAATTACAGGACTCAAAGCTAGTTAAACCAACCAAATAACTAAAACCCCACTTGATCAATTTGAACTCAATTTGATCAAAAGGCAAGACATGTAAACAAGTGGTTCAACTTGGTAAATAGGGTTTGGCCCAAAAGGCTAAAATAAAAATCCTAATTACAGTCGGTAAAAAGGATTAAACCCAACTAGGATATATATATATATATATATATATATATATATATATATATATATATATATATATATATATACATGTTTCATTTGGATTCGGGGTTTTTCACAGACTCAATTTTGGGTCCAGGGGCTAAACCCAACTAATCCTAAATAACAGAATTTAAAATAAAATATTTACAGGTAAAAAGGGTTTGGGTTCAGGGCTTTATTCACAGGTGATCCACAGGAATGTGGGTTCGACCTATTGATCTTTTCTGGCCCTGGTGTCCGCACCAATTCTCCCCGGATGGGAGAAACTTGATCCTGTCAAGCATGGGTCAACTCCGCTATGATAGCGCTCTAGTAAGTCTAGGTCAACTCTCTGCAAGTCCTCTCTGGTGATCCAAGAATCATCAATCTCGGGTCATCCTTGCCAACAAACCAAAAATCGCTGATAGCATTTGCTCCGAGTAGCAATAATCTTGTAATCCAAGATCTGTTCAATCCTGTCTCTCTGGACTGGTGGTATGGCAGATGGACATACATGGATTGGCTCACTCTCAAGGATTGGATCAGGCCTAAAAGGCTCACTAGGAATCAACATTGGCTCCTTATACTCAATAAGGTCATAAACGTTGAAAGTAAGACCAATACCTAGTTCAGGTGGTAACTCGAGCATGTATGTATTAGGTCCAATTTTCTTAATTACTTTGTATGGTCTACTACTATGGGCATGTAACTTCTTCATGGTTCTTGGAGGATACTGTTCAGGTCATAGCCTTACCATGACAAAGTCTCCTTCATTGAATTTCTTTGAGTCTTTTTCTTGTGTTAGCAATTGTTTATATGATTCTTATGCAATTCTTTAATATGTTCAACATATGACTCTGCAAATATCTAATTGACTCACTATGCATTACTTATGGAAAAAAAATTATTTATTTATTTATTTTTTATTATTTTGTCTTTTTTTTCCTATTGACATTCATGTAAATCCTGAACTAAACTGAGTTTGACCCTTGGTTGGTGGGTGACATGAAGATGAAAACTTGGCATGAATTCCTAATAGATGCCATAGTGTTTTCCAAAAATATGATGCAAACCTAACATGCTCAATGAATGTATGCAACATAGTAACCTCTACAAAATGTAATATAATGGTCATAGAAACATAGAAAACTTCAGGAAAAGGTATGAAGTAAGAAGTGGATTCGGGATTAGACTGGAAATAAGAAGGGATTTCAGGGAATAGTCCTAGACTAATGGGGTTGACCTTAAAGTTTAGACACTAAATTACATCTACAGGCACTAAAAGGTCCACTTGATGGAAAAATTGGTTAGTAATTTCAGGAAAGAGATCTTCAATTGGAGTCAAAGGGATGAAGTCTTCCTGAAGGTATTGGACTAAATAAGCTAAGTCCTCACCAATTTCCTCTTATTCTTGGATTTCAGGACTAGGCTCTATAACTTGAGTCTTTTCTAGTGTTTCCTCAGGTAAAGTCTCAGCAGTAGGGCTAGGTTCCTCTTGGATCTCTTTCTCTAAGGATCCTACTAGTATAGTTTCAGTCAGGGTATGGTCATGCTCAACTAACTCTGGGCTAGCTTTAGTCTAGGTGCCTATTGGATCAGCTAATTCTAGGTCAGCCATATGTATTTCCTCTACTCCCTCATACTCATCCACTAAGTTCACATCAGCTTCATACATTTCCACTTCAATGTCATCCTGGTGAACCAATAGGATAGTAGGAGTATGTCGGTTAAGGAAAAATTGGCTAGGATATGGGCTAGTAGGGGTGGGTCAGCTCGAATTAGGGTTGGGTTGACTCAGCTGAGGAATGGGTCGACTCGGGTGGATTTGACTAGATCTTAATTTTTGATAAGGAGCACTAATCCTAATGGGTTCTGGCCAACTAATTGAAACATGACTAGCACTAGATTGATACCTAGGGGTTATGGGTTCCTTAGGTTCATAGGATATGGGCTCGGATCTATGGGTCATGGATCTGGGTTCGTAGGAGCTGGGTTCACAGGATCTGGGTGCATTGGAACTAGGTTCATATGATCTGGGCAGGTACTTTTTCTTAAGTTTAAGTTTCATGTTACTCAAGGTAGTTATGGGTATGTCTCTTCTTCGTCTGATCATTCTTTCGATATCATCCCAATAAATTTTAGCTTGGCATACTAACTTAAGATTAGCAAACTTAAATTGACTTCCTTCGGACATTCAGTCCCTGGATTGGTCGGTCGAAGATGCTGCATCGCAGGACCACTCCCTGGTTTACCTGTAAAACAGGTCCCTTGCTAGAGTTGTTCCGATGGAGGACACTCTGATGCCCAAGTCAGTGGCGGATTCCAGCCACGGAATGGGGAAGGTGTCGAGGGCAGGAGAGAAAAAGGCTCTTGGAGATTGTAAATGTATGTGAGCATGAATGTTAGCGTACCTCTCGAACCATCCTTCTTACCCTTATTTAAAAGAGGGCCTTCGGCTTGCGACCCGCCCTTTTTCTGGTGATCATGGGGAGCCAATTTCTCTCATGATTGGCGATCGTGGGTTGTCATTGAGCGGTTCTGGCCAGATCGGAGGCATGGCAGTAGGAGTTGCGCGCCATGATCATGGCATGATGAGTGTCGATTATAACCGTTGGTTACAGTTGTCTTTCTGGACTAGATTGTGGTCCAAGCTTTGGGTTTTCCCTTGCAAGGGCCGAAGACTTGGTATTTTCCCGAGGTCAGAGATCATGTCTATGGCAGGAACCATGTCTACGATGGGGACCGAAGTATGTACAATCGGAAGTCAATGAGAAGTTTGGTTACCCGAAGGACTGGCCTCCGGATGTTGTGGTCCGGTGTGAAGCCTTGGGTTGCCTGCAGTTGGCCTGTCCCTTGCTTGGTTCGAAGTCTGTAGTCCGGAGAGAGAGGACTTCGACTAGTCGATCCGGAGTCTGGTTTATAGCTGAACCGGGATATCCCAATAGTCGCCCCCCTACTCTCAGTTTTCAAAGCGGAGATTTGGGAAGTGAGAGTATTAAGGCCTTGTCATTTTCCTCCTAGGAGGCAGTGCAGTGGATGATTACGGGATCCCTGATAGGACTGTCCATCACGATCCGGGAATCAGATGGTGGATAGCTGTCACTCCTGGATTTGGGAGGAAGGAGAAAGTGGGTGGCCCTGGAGCCACCTTTTCTTTTCCCGTTGCATAGTGGTCGAGGCAATCTTTTGGTTAAGATTTGGATGGTTGTGGTGGCTCTCCCCTGTCCGTTGGATGAAGGGTATACCTTATCCTGGTGGTTAGTTGCTGGTGGGTTACCTCTCAGGGTAACCTTGAGTCAATTTAATCCCGACGGGGCTCTAGAGACCCTTACTTTTCTCTGGGGAAGGGTGAAGGTCTGGCCAAGGAAGCTTCTTCAACCTCGTCTCATCCTCTGCCAAAACTGTTCTGGACTACCAATTGATTCCACAGGTAGAATATTCTTTCTACTCTCTTGCTTTATTCCTTTGTTATGGAAGGGACCATAGAGAGTCAGGGGGAAAAGGTCGGGCCCTCGGGGTTCGAAGACATAGTAGGTCCGGAGTCGATTCCCAGCTCAGTTTCTCAAGGCAAGGCAGCCCTTCTTTGGGAACGCTACCGCATTCCTGAGGAGTTTCCCTTCATCCTTCCCGCATCCGAGGAGTGGGTGAACGAACCTCCCCCTGGGTGCCTAGCCATATACGAAGATCATCTGAAAGCTGGTCTTCAGTTTTCCCTGCACCCCTTCTTCGTCAAGCTCTTCCGCTTGTACGAAGTGGTACCAGCGCAGTTGACCCCGAACAGCATCAGGAACATTTGCGAGTTTTTGGTTATGTACAGCATTGCAAATGTAGAACATAGGACCAATCTGTTCACAGCTCTTTTCATCCTCAAGAGGGATTTCCACAGCAACGGATGGTGGGTGATTGGCCCTAGGTCGGGCCATAGGGTCATCAAGGATATGCCCAGCGCCATCCATGGGTGGAAACCCATTTTTGTATTTGTGTTGTCCCTTAATTCATGGGGCTTCGATACGGTATGGAAGAAGCCTTGCCTGACCGCCAATGATGGGAAGAAGGTCTTGGCAGCCGATCAGTCTGACTACGACCTCCTGGTCAACTCCGAAGTTGCCCCCATTCGAGAACTGTTGGAAGAGAGAAATCTCCATCGGGTGGGAATTAGCAGATTCCCCTCATTAGGTATAGTGATAGGAATTTCTGCTCTTCTTCCTTGGATTTATTGTAGCTCAATCAATTGAAGTGAAATCCTCTGGTTGCAGGTGGCGGGATGAAGCCTGGTTTAAGCAGGCTTCGCCAGACTTCGGAGAAAAGGGTTGCACTAGCCCTCCTGACCAGATCTGCAGTCCGGTAGATGGCTCGGAGGGATGGTCCCGAGGGGAACCAAAGCACCTCGTCTTCCCGGGGGATCTCAGGGGAAGACGTAGCAACCACGGAAGGGGCTCCGTCAAGACCCCATCCAGTCGAGGCTCCATCGTGGTTGTCTCTCCAGTTCACGCAATGGGGAGCCCGCTCCAGGGAGTAGATGTGTCACTGTTTTGCCCCCTGCTGCTGATAGGGGCAAAGCGCAGCAAGTCGAAGGAGAGTTCACCTGCGGGGCTTCCTCAACCAGAGTCCGTTCGATGAACTCTTCGGAGCTTTCACCTACGGGGGGACTGTTGGTCCCGGCCGTAGCCAGGCAGGTGTTGAAGGGTACGCTTCTGCATCACGACATGGCTATTCTTTGGAACCAGAGCTTTCCTAGGGTATCGATTCTGCCTTCTTCGCCCTGCAACAAGTATGACCCTTGCCACTTTTCTTTGTCTTGAGAATTGTTCAATCCATGACCCCTCCCTTTTGATGTAGTTGGTCTATGACCTCACCTTCATGGAGGAGGGCTGGGGGAATGTAGACAGCATCATCCTTGGCCTTAAAGAGGAGCTTCAGACTGCCAGGGCTGCCAAGGAAGTAGCTGAGGAGCTGAAGCAGTCCATGGAGGACCGTCTTGCCCGGATGAATGATGAAGTTCACGAACTGAAGGATGAACTAAAAAGTGCTCATCTGACCATGACAGGGCAAGAGGCAGGGTGGAGGAGGAGTAGGAAACAAGTTGAATCCCTAGAGCAGGCTACCAGGGAGGATCAGGAGAAGATAAAAAGCCTGGCCAAGGCGGTGGAGGAGGCTTCTAGGAGGGCCGAAGAGGTAATCCTGGAATCCAAAGCTGCTAAAGGGGAGTCCGCATCTTTGAAGAAGCGGGTGGACGATGCCATGGCTGATTTCAAAATGTCTCCACAATTCCAGGTGGAGATCAATGAAGCAACTTTGTATGGCTACCAGCACGGCTTTAACGATGAACTCTCCAGGGTGAAAGAGGCCTTCCCCCATCTTGACCTCTCCGGCATTCCCCACTTTGATATAGCTGGAGAAGGAGAAGAGGAAGTGGAGGGGGCCAAAGCCATAGTAGAGGCCAAGGAGACACCATGTCCGGAGGAGGATGCCACTGCCGTAGTTGAAAATCGGAGGTGACCCCAACTCCAATCCTAGTTTAGGAGGAGGCTCAGGCCATAGGAGTCCAAGCTGAATGTTCCCCGGTTCTGGACCGGATTGACGAGGTCCTCTCAGAGCAAATTGATAGGTTGCTCCAGTCCTGTGGTGTGGAGCCTTCTCCTGCTGATGTTGAGTGACTTAGGTCGCTCTAGATGTATTTTCCTTTTTTTTTCCATTGTACTTATCAATGAATGGTAGTTTTTCCAGACTCTGAAATAAATTCTTCCTTCTTTGGGTGTGCACTGTTATGCTTCATGTGTAACTTAAAACGGTTTTACCGTTCTTTTTTTTTCTGCTTAGTCGAATAGTCGCGTCCAAAGGCCGTTTAGTCGATAAGAACTGGTTTTTCCATTCTCTTTCCTATTCGGTTGAGCAGTTATGGCCGAAGGCCGTTCAATCGATGAAGATGAACTTTGGAACGGACCGGAACTCCGTTGCCGAAGGCCGTCTCCTTCCTTCGGGTGTTAAGTTGGTCCGTTGGGGTGGACAAGAGTCATCTCCCCGCCAATCAATGATTAGGGAGATTTGAATGCAATCCTTGTTGCCCATGTGGCATGTCGATATACATACAGTCATGATTTCTTGTGCCTTGTGAGCCGTCGGGTCTCCTTTTTCCGAAAAGAAACCATTAATGATGCCATCGCACGACAAGGATTTCTCTGGATTCAAAGCGATGGCAGTTGTTGTCCTGGGGATGGCTCCCTAGCGACTTTCTGGTTCTCGAAGTGTCGCCCGGACATGTGGCACTTTCTGATGTGGCTGGGAAGGACGTGGGACACACCTCCCCACAGCCGGTCGTGGGTGCAGGGTCTCTATAAATAGGACCTTGCCTTCTGCTATCAAGGGCCATCATTTTCGTAGGCTCCTTTCCTCTATTAATAATGATGTTCAGCAATTCTGAGCTCCATCGTGCGGCAAAGAGAAGGGATATCATCCAAAGAGGAAGCGAAGTCCAGAGTCTCTTGGGCCGAGGGAAGACGAAGAGGAGCCTCTCGTGGACCGCCTCAAGAAGAAGGTCCACCTGTTGGAGGCTTGGTTGAGGGAGGCTTGGGCCCAGGTCATGGTGGCGACCACGGCGACGGAGGAAGCAAGGAGGGAGGTGGCGAACGCCATCTCAAACTTCAAGGCTTCCGCCGCCTTCAAGGACGAGCTCGCCGGGATGGCTCTGGATTCCTTCCACTAGGGGTTCTGGGAATGTCGGAGGAAGGCCTCCAAGTTTTATAACTTGAAGGGCCTGGATAACATTAAGCCCTCCGTTCCCTTTCTTGGGCATGAATTTGATTTCGACTCCGATGAGGGGTCAGATTCTGGTTCGGACGGGAACCCCGGGGGCCCTTCGTCGTCCCTCCAGATCTCTCCCCATCGGTACGGGAAAAACCCGGCAGGGAGTTATTAAAAATTTCCTATATCCTTCTAGTGCCATTTTCTCTTTTTTTTTATATATATCTCTTTTTATGAGAGTTTCTTTTTTTTTGTTCTCTCTATATGAGAATTTTTCCTTTCTTCTCTTTTTTTTTTGTAAAAAAAAACTGAAAGGAATGAAATATCTTTTATGTTACCTCTTCCCATGCACTTCTTGCAACATGTTGTATGATGCTTTGTCTGTAGTGTAGACTTCGCGGACCATCTTCGGTCTATAGGAAAGAAGTGGGGTCAGTTGGACCATTCTGAGAATGTCTGTTATCGACAGAAAGGACGACAGTGGTCCTTTTTGGCACATGTTCGGATTTACCATAGGGTAGGGTGTTTACACTGTCCTTGTGTACTTTCTATCGTGATTAAGGTAAGCTGTTTAGGCCTACCTCGGCGCGTATTCGGGTTCACCGTAGGGTAGGTTACGAAAACCATCCCTGCACCTTTGATCTTTTAGTGGCCCAGTTAGACCATCTACTGCGCTCGTCGGGCATACCGATAAGGTGAGTGGATCAGACTCTCCTTTGTATAGTTGACCGATTTTTCAGATCAGGTCACTCAGGCTGTTGTCATTCAGTTGATGCAACTAACCGTTCTGAGTTGAGTAAGGTTGAGGAGCTTTGCATAGAAATTTTAGGAACTCTTTTACTGACAGTATTTGCGAAGGTTTTGTACATTCCATGGCCGGGATAGGGCCTTCCCCTCTAGGGTCCTGAGTCGGTATGTCCCTGATCGAATAACTTCTTCGATATGATATGGACCTTCCCAGTTGGGGGAGAGTTTACCCTGTTCCGTTGTACTGGATACCTCTGCTCTTCGCAATACCATGTCCCCCGTGCAGAAAGTTTGCTCCTTCACCCTTGAGTTGTAATACTTTGCGACCTTTTACTGGTATGCCACCATCCTTATCTGGGCCTGTAGCCTGGTGCTTGATAGCAAGTCCAGATCAATCCTTCTGCGATCGAAATTCTCAGGCTCTTCATAGTTGTCAATTCTCAGGGATTGTAGGGTGACTTCAATAGGTAGTACGGCTTCGGTACCGTAGGCCAGGTTGAACGGAGATTCACTGATGGCCATTCTCGGGGTAGTTTGGTATGCCCAAAGAACGGAGGTCAGCTCGTCGGCCCAAAGTCCTTTGGCGGCATTCAACCTTGTCTTCAGACCATGGAGGATGGTCCGGTTGGTGACTTTGGCTTCTTTGTTGGACTATGGATGAGCAACGGATGTCAGCCGATGCTGGATATGGTACCAAGCACAGAAGTCCTTGAACTTCGGATTGTCAAACTGTCTTTCATTATCCGTGATGATGATATGTGGAATGCCGAACTTGAATATGATGAAATTCTTTACAAAATTTTCTACCTTGCCTTCTGTGATCTGGGCTAATTGTTCGTCTTCTATCCATTTCGTGAAATAGTCGATGGCCACTAGGAGAAACTTCCTTTGCCCTGATGCTGGTGGGAATGGGCCAAGAATGTCCATCTCCCACTGGACAAAAGGCCATGGGGCTGCCAGTTGGGTCAGGTGACTCGCAGGTTGTCTCTATACATTGGCATACCTCTGGCATTGGTCGCACTTCTGCACGAAATCAGCTGAGTCCTTCTGAATGGAAGGCCAGTAATACCCCCGTCGAATGATCTTGTACTCCAGAGATCTGCCTCCCAAGTGATCACCGCATATGCCCTCATGGACCTCTCTCAAAGCATAATCTGCATCGTGGGTCCTAAGCATTTTAGCAGTGGCTGGGAAAGGATCTCTTGTAGAGGGTCCCGTCTAAGATGACATACTGGGATGCCATCCAGCGGGTCTTCTTTGGCCTCTGCCTTATCTTCCGGTAGCTCTCCCTCATTCAGGAACCTGATAATGGGATCCATCCAACTTGGCTCAGTGTTGATCTGGCGCACCTCTGCAGCCTCTTCGGCTATGCTTGGAGTTTCAAGATGTTTGACAAAGGTACACCCAAGAGACTCCAGTGCTGTAGTTGCCAGTCAAGACAGTGCATCCGCCCGGGAGTTCTCTGATTGTGGAACATGGATGATTTCAAAACATTCCATTTGGGAAGATAGAGCCCGTACCTTCTCCAGGTATTGCACCATGGTTGGATCTTTAGCTGCATATTCTCCATTGACTTGATTCACAACAAGTTGGGAGTCTAAGAAGGCTCAAAGTTGCTAGACTCCTAAATCTTTAGTGATCCATAGTTCGATGAGCAGGGCTTCGTATTCAGCCTGATTATTTGAGGCATGGAAGGAGAAGCGGAGTACATACTCTATGGCATGGCCATCAGGTTCAGCCAACATGAGTCCAGCCCCACACCCAGTAGCATTAGAAGCTCCGTCCACATGAAGCACCCAAATGGACTTCGTCTCCTTCGGGGCTTCTTCTTCTATCGAAGAGGCTTCATCTTCAGACTTCCAGGTGCACTCAGCCAAAAAATCAGAGAGCACCTGGGCCTTCATAGCTGCTCGGGGCTGGAAACGGATGTCGAATTCACTCAGCTTCACAGCCCACTTGGCTATCCTTCTAGAGGTGTTCGGAGATCGGAGAACTGCCTTGGAAGGTTGATCAGTTAGCACCACGATAGCGTGGGCCTGAAAGTATGGCCGTAGTCACTTTGCCACAATCACTAAAGAGTAGATCAGCTTCTGCATCCTTGCATATCGTGTTTCGGCATCATATAGGACCTTGCTGATATAGTAGATGGGCTTGTGAGACCCGTCTTCCTCTTTCCGGACAAGAACCGAACTTACTGCTTCATTTGAAGAAGAGAGGTACAGGTAGAGGACCTCACCTTCTTATGGCTTGGAGAGCAATGGCGGGGTCTCCAGATACTTCTTCAGTTCCTCAAAAGCAGCACGACAGTCATCGGACCATTCAAAGCCCATTGATTCCTGGAGTATCTTAAAGAACGGAAGACATTTCTTAGCTGACCGAGAGATAAATCTGCTAAGGGAGGCAATCCTCCCCATCAACTGCTGGACTTCCTTTTTGCAGGAGGGATGTCTCATATCTCTCAAGGCTTGAATCTTCTCAGGATTCGCCTCAATCCCTCATTTGGTAACGAGGAAGCCCAGGAATTTGTCCAAAGTGACCCCAAAGGCACACTTTGCCAGGTTTAGCTTCATATGGTAGCGCCGGAGAGTGCTGAATGATTCCTCCAAGTCATGAATGTGATCTCTCTGGAGGAGGCTCTTGACGATCATGTCGTCAACATAGGCCTCCATGTTTCTCCCCAGTTGCTTTTCGAACACTTTGTTGATGAGTCTTTGAAATGTTGCTCTGGCATTCTTGAGGCCGAACGGTATCATCTTGTAGCAGTAGAGACCTTTATCAGTGATGAAAGTTGTCTTCTCCTCATCTTGTGGATCCATTCTAATTTGATTGTAGCCGAAGAAGATGTCCATGAAACTTAACAACTGGTGGCCAGTGGTAGCGTCGACCAGTTGATCAATCTTTGAGAGGGAAAAGTTGTCTTTTAGACAAGCCTTGTTGAGGTCTGTATAGTCGATGCAGATCCTCCACTTGCCACTAGCTTTCTTCATCATCACCACATTGGCCAACCACTCGGGATAGTGGGCCTCTCTAATGAACCCTGCTTTGAGGAGCTTGCCGACCTCTTCATCCATAGCTTGCTGTCTTTCGGTGGCGAAGCTCCTCTTCTTCTGCCACACCGGCTTGTACCTAGGGGTTACTTCCAGTCGATGAGTAATCACTTCGGCAGGAATCCCGGGCATATCCGAAGCCGACCAGGGGAAGACATCGGCGTTGTTTCTGAGAAAATGGATCAACTCCGTTCTTGTTTCCTCATCTAGTGTGCTCCCGATCTGCACAACTTTGGAGGGATCTTCCTCTGTCAAAGGTACTGGGACGGTCCTCTCCATGGGCTCACCAAGATTTGTAGTTGCATCCCTTGGATCCAACTGATCCGGAGTCGTCGAATCCTTGAAATGCCTGTCATCAATCATCAAACACTGTCGTGCCATCCTCTAGTTTCCTCTAACTTCTCTAACACCATTCTTGGTGGGGAAGCGTACCAAGAGGTAGAGAGGAGATCACGATCCAAAACTTATTCAAGGTAGGCCACCCCAGAATAATATTGCATGCTGAGGGGATCCGGACCACCATGAAGTTGACGCAGGGTCTTTTGTCGAGGTTCGATACCAAGGGTTACAAGCAACACTATTTCCCCTTCGGCAAAAACTTGGTTGCCCCCAAAACCAGAGAGCGGTATGAGGGATCTTTACAATTGATGTCTAGGCAAACACGTTTTAGAGAATGCATCGTACATCAAGATATCAGTCAAACTTCTATTATCAACAAGGATCCGTTGTACATCATAGTTGGCCACTATGGCCAAAATTACAAAAGGATCATCATGTGGGAGCCGAACTCCCGCAAGGTCATCGTCGGAGAAGAGGATAGAGTTGTTGTCTTTAAGTCACTTTGGGGCTTCGTCCTCATCCCTTCTTCAGTTGGTGGGTCGATGCATCATCCCTACACCTCCGTTAGTGGGCCTTTGATTTAGCAATTCGGCCTCTTCGGGAGATGGCTGGGGAACAGTTGCTTCCGACCAAGGTCCTTGGCGATCGATATACCACCCAAAGTACTTCCTCTTAATGAGATCCTCAATTGCATCCTTCAGCTGGATGCACTCTTCTGTGTTGTGGCCGTGGTCCAGGTGAAATCGGCAATATTTGTTCCTATTCCTGACGGAAGAGGAGGCCTTCATGGGACGGGGCTATTGGAGATAGTTTTCTTTTTCTATCTCCATGAGGATTTTCTCTCGAGGGAGGTTGTTGGGGGTGTAAGAGTTGAATCTTCCTCCCAACGTCTAGGCCTGGGAGGACTTCTTCGGTGGTATGTATATTTGTCGCCGTTATTATTGGAAGTTTGGAGACCTTATCCCCTGTTATTCTTCTTTTTTGAAGGGGATTTCCCTTCAATCAGTCATCGATTCGCCGCCTGCTCTTCAGCATCGGCGTATTTCTGAGCCCTTGACAGGAGCTCAGCATAGCTTTTAGGGAACTTCTTATCCAGGGAGAAAGTAAGCCTGGAGGTACGAAGCTCCTTCTTCAGTGCTGACATGGCCACGTGCTCATTGAGATTTGGGATCTCAAGCATGGCCGCATTAAACCTGGAGATATAATCTCGCAGGCTTTCTCCTTCATTCTGGTGAAGGAGGAACAGTGTGTCCGTATTCCAAGGAGTCTTGCGATAGGTCCTAAAATGCAAAACAAATAATTTTTCTAACTCGAAAAAGGAATCGATGGTACCTGGGCATAGGATCGAGTACCACATCCGTGCGGACTTCTTCAAGGTAGCCGGGAATGCTAAGCAGTACATCACATCCGAAGCTCGGATCATCATATGGGCCTTGAAGCTGCCCAAATGATCGAGGGGGTCGGAGGTGCCATCGTAGGGTTCCATTTAGGGAACCCTGAAGTGCCGAGGAATGACCTCGGCCATGATGTGGTCGGTGTAGGGTGGGCGCAGGTCATCCACAATCAAGTCGTCGGGATCCTTCAGATCCCGCATTCTCTGCTCTCATGCCTTCGCCATCTCTGACTCGATGGCTCTGAATCTCCCATCATAATCAGGATGGCGCTCTCTCCACAGAAGTGGAGTCTCCGGAGGAGGATGAGGGAGGTTACCTAGGCAATCTTGAAGTTCGGCCTTCAAGAGAGGGCCGGGAACGGGGGGAAGGATGTGTAGAATCCTCCGTGGGACTCTCTTTCTTCAGGATCGAGAGCTGTGTCTAGAGGCGGCCGGTGGGTTCCCCACCGGAAAGGCTCTATCTTGGAATTCTTGAACCATGGCCATAAGGTTGGTGACCTGGCTCACAAGAGCTTCAAACTGCTGTAATCCCACAACAACTGTGGGAGGTGGAACATCATTCTCCTCCAGGGGTGCACCCCCCTGAGATGGAGCATGACTCCAGCTTGTAGAAGCGATTGGAGCTTTTCCTCTCGCCATCGTAAACTTCTCACTTCCCCTTGTCTGGGAGGGAGCTTAAAGAATGTTAACGAGCGCTCCCCCTTTCTAGCGCGCCAATCTGTCCATGGAAGCGCTACGTTGCATGAACTAGGGAGACAATCGCCGATGGAACCTCAACTGGATGGGGTCTTGACGGAGCCCCTTCCGTAGCTGCTACGTCTTCCCCTGAGGTCCCCCGGGAAGACGAGGTGCTTTGGTCCCCCTCGGGACCATCCCTCCGAGCCCTCTTTCGAACTGCAGATCTGGTCAGGAGGGCTTGTGCAACCCTTTTCTCCGAAGTCTGGTGGAGCCAGCTCAAACCGGGCTTCATCCCGCCACCTGCAAGCAGAGGATTTCACTTCAATTGATTGAGCTACGATAAATCCAAGGAAGAAGAGCAGAAATTCCTATCGCTATACCTAATGAGGGGAATCTGCTAATTCCTGCCTGATGGAGATTTCTCTCTTCCAACAGTTCTCGAATAGGGGTAACTTAGGAGTTGACCAGGAGGTCATAGTCCGACTGATCGGCTGCCAAGACCTTCTTCCCATCATTGGCGGTCAGGCGAGGCTTCTTCCATACCGTATCGAATTCTCATAAATTAAGAGACAACACAAATACAAAAATGGGTTTCCACCCGTGGATGGCGCTGGGCATATCCTTGATGACCCTACGACCTGATCTAGGGCCAATCACCCACCATCCATTGCTGTAGAAATCCCTCTTGAGAACGAAAAGAGCTATGAATAGATTGGTCCTAGGTTCTACATTTGCAATGCTACACATAACCAAGAACCTGCAAATGTTCCTGATGCTGTTCAGGGTCAACTGCGCTGGTACCACTTGGTATAAGCGAAAGATCTTGACGAAGAAAGGGTGCAAGGAAAACCGAAGACCAGCTTTCAGATGATCTTCGTATACGGCTAGGCACCCATGGGGAGGTTCGTTCACCTGCTCCTCGAACGCCAGAAGGATGAAGAGAAACTCCTCAGGAATGCGGTAGCATTCCCAAAGAAGGGATGCCTTGCCCTGAGAAACTGAGCTAGAAATCGACTCTGGACCTATGTTTCCGGCCCCTGAGGGCCCAACCTTTTTCCCCTGACTCTCTACGATCCCTTCCATGACAAAGGAATGAAGCAAGGGAGCAGAAAGAAAATTCTACCTGTGGAATAGACTGTTAGTCCAGAATAGTTTTGGCGAAGGATGAGACGAGGTTGAAAAAGCTTCCTTGGCCGGACCTTCGCCCTTTCCCAAGAGAAAAGTAAGTGTCTCTAGAGCCCCGTCAGGGTTAAATTGACTCAAGGTTATCCTGGGAGGTAACCCACTAGCAACTAACCACCAGGATGAGGTATACCCTTCATCCAATGGATGGGGGAGAGCCACCACAACCATCCAAATCTCAATCAAAAGATTGCCTCAACCACTGTGCAACAGGAAAAGAAAAGGTGGCTCCAGGGCCACCCACTTTTTCATTCCTCCCCAATCTAGGAGTGACAGCTGTCCACCATCTGATTCCCAAATCATGATGGACAGTCCTATCAGGGATCCCGTAATCATCCACTGCACCGCCTTCCAAGAGAAAAATGACAAGGCCTTAATACTCTCACTTCCCAAATCTCCGCTTCAAAAACTGAGAGTAGGGGGGCAACTGTTGGGATATCCCGGTTCAACTACAAACCGGACTCCAGTTTGACTGGTCGAAGTCCTCTCTCTTTGGACTACGAACTTCACACCAAGCAAGGGACAGGCCAACTGCAAGCAACCCAAGGCTTCACACCGGACCACAACATCTAGAGGCCAATCCTTCGGGTAACGTCTTCGGCCTTGACCGAAGACCGAACTTCTCATCGACTTCTGAAGGCACGTACTTCGGTCCCCGCCATAGACACGATCTTCGATCTCGGGGAAATACCAAGTCTTCAGCCCACGAAAGGGAAAACCCGAAGCTTGGACCACAATCTAGTCCAGAAAGGCAACTGTAACTAATGGTTACAATCGACACTCATCATGCCATGATCATGGCGAGCAACTCCTGCTGCCACACCTCCGATCTAGCCAAAACCGCTCAATGACAACCCACGATCACCAATCATGGAAGAAATTGGCTCCCCATGATTATCGAAAAAAGGGCGGGTCGCAGGCCGGAGGCCCTCTTTTAAATAAGCATAAGAAGGATGGTTCGAGAGGTATGCTAACATTCACGCTCACATACACTCGCAATCTCCAAGAGCCTTTTTCTCTCCTACTCTCGACACCTTCCCCATTCTGTGGCTGGAATCCGCCACTGACTTAGGCATCGGAGTGTCCTCCACCAGAACAACTCCAGCAAGGGACCTATTTTGCAGGTGAACCAGGGAGCAGTCCTGCGATGCAGCGGCTCCGACTGGTCATTCCAGGGACTCCATGCCAACAAGTTTCCTTTCAAAATACAGATCCATACCTTTTTTCTAATCAAGATAATCCTTAAGATCAAGATCACCACCAAAGATAGGTGCTTCTAACCTAATGTACCCTGTGGCTCTCTCATCCTAGTCTATGAAATCATAATTGGGTCTCTTATGGCTAGTTCCCAAATTGGGTCGTGGTACGGGGGTCTTCTAGGATTGGGTTCCCAGATTGGGTCATAGTGTGGGGGTCTCCAAGGGTTGGGAGGTGTGGAGAAAGGTGTCTCAAGTTTAGGTTCAGGATGGGTCTTATGAGTTTTCTTTAGGTTTCCTAGACGGTCATCTAATCGGTTAAACTTATTGTTCATCAAGGCAAACTGATCATTCATGGTCCTAAGGAAGGTCTCAAAGCTAGACTCCATGGTAAAGCTAAATTGGGTTTGGGTGAGACTACTAGTATGGAGTTCCTAATCTAGTAGCCATGCAATGTAATCACACATAAAACTTGCACTAGGGTCTCCTAGATCTAGAGCTCAAGTAGAATGGGTCAGCTCAATTTACAACCAATTTAGCAATTACCCTGTCCACTAGCCAGGTAAGAGGTGGGGTCGTGGGAGGCTCCCCCTGCTCTTGCAGGGTCCTAATTATAAATCATGAAACCACTTAGGGTGTTTGCCTCTGGACCTCTAGCCTTAGATTTCAGATTCAAGAGATAATCAAAGGATTGGGTGCACTAGCTTTCATACAATACTTAGAACCTGACCTGTTGGTGTCCCTAGCTCACTAGAGCAAATTAAGTCTATTTAATTTTAATTAGATTGGGCTCAAATGAAAATAAGGTTGTTGTGGGCCCATGATAGGTGATGAGATCCTGCCCTGATCTAAGATGCTCAAGTGCCCTTAAGATTTAGTTACTTGATGATGCATACACAAGATGAAACCCTAATATGCAATGAAGCAATAAAATAATTAAAATAGCAAAAAAATAAAAATTAATTTTATTTTTTTTATCTCAAAATTAAATTTTAGATTTGATCCGATCTCAGGATATTACGTCTAGCTGTAGCTCATTACTTCCATGGGTCGTGACAGTATACTTGCGTATACCCGCTTAGGAGGCGGATTTCCTTCCACCAGAAAACAACAAATAAAAAAAAATTCTAATTTTTTTTTTATATTAATAGAGAATTAACATAGGATTATCAAAAAATTATTTCTGATTTATTTGAATTTTTTTAGATAGGTTTTATGCAGTTTTAGTTTCAGCCTAGTTCTAGGTATGCAGAAATTTCATAACTAGCAGTTAAACCCTAGTTTAACCTATCTCTGATACCAAAATGATGTGGGATGATTATGAAAACCTAATCTACTGATTATTAAGCTAATTAATAGTGAAAAATATTAATTAATTTTTTTTTATAATTTTTGGATTTTTAGAGACTCAAAGTATGTAATTAGGAAACTAGTCAATTAGTTTATACCCGCACAAGTAGATCTAACAAAGTAACTAAAAAAATCAGGATTTGGTGGCTAAGAAACCATCATAAACTAGGGTCTACTTTCAAAAATTCAAAAACTAAAGAGTAGAGAGGGTTTTTGAATTTTACCAACATCGAATTTTTGCTCTAATGTTGATTTGTTGGAACTCTCAGAATCTCGTGGCAGGGCTTCAAGATTTCGGTCTTCGAGCTCCAATCTTCCATGATATTGATTCCAAGGCAAGAATACCTGACATTAGTTCCTGATCACCTGCAATCACTCAACAAAAAAGGATCGATCAATTAGAATGAAGCAAAGAAGGAAAAGGATGGAAAGTAAAAGAAAAGAGGGAAGGAAGTGGTCGGCTAGGATTTTTTCGATATCTGAATAAAGTAGGGCCTCACACCCCACGATGCACATAGCAAAGGAAAAATTTTGACAGAATGTCATTGTATTTCATCAATAATCATTAATAATACAAGAGGGGTTGATGGAGTATTTATAGACCAATAACCAAAGGTGTAAGGGTTACAAAGACTATTGTTTGTTTCTCTTAGGCAACAACTCCTAGAAACCTTGCTTTGGGCATCTTGGACTCCTGCTCTTGGGCTAATCTAGGACTCTTTCCAAGGTGGGCGACATCATGGAATTCTCCATCCAAGTGGGTGCCAAGGTTGAGGATTGGTGAAGTGTCATGATGAAAGGCCAAGATTGCTTCATGGGTTGCCTTGATTGCTGGACTCTGGAGTCTGGATGATGTGGGCTCCTGCAGGATAGTGGACTCTCCAGCCTGGATAGAAGAAAATTCAAGAGTTCTTATAGGATTCTTGAGTTCTTTAATCTTGAGCAACTTGGAACCTGTTTAATCAAAACAATGGAGGTAGAAAGATACTAAATTTCCTTCACTTTGGGCGATCAACTAGGCTTAAAACTCTTGGAAGTAGGTGTCAAAGAGAGGAAGAGAAGCTTGGCCGACTCCTTGGAATTTTGGCGTGAAACAATTGAGTGGGAGGGTGCCAATTTGGAGACTCCTTCTTGTTTACTTATCTTAAAATTAAGTGGTTCCAATTCTTGCTTTCATTTGGCCGACTAAAGATAAAAGACATCGCATGTGGGATATCCAAATATAAGTGACATGCCATGTAATAATGTCCTAGGTGATGTGGCGAGTGATGTCCAAAAGTCATGTGATGTTGTCTAAATTCTTGAAAATGGTGGTGCCAAGAAGTGGTTGCATATGACAAGTGACTTGGGCTAGCACATGGAGTCACATGGCTTGTCTTGATTTTGGTGCACATGAAGTCACATGGATCTTCAATTGGGTCTCCCTTGTATTACAGGACTCAATAACTAAATTAACTAATAATTATAGGACTCAAAGCTAGTCAAACCAACTAAATAACTAAAGCCCCACTTGATCAATTGGAATCCAATTTGATCAAAAGGCAAGACATGTAAACAAGTGGTTCAACTTGGTAAAAGGATTTGGCCCAAAAGGCTAAAATAACAACCCTAATTAAAGTTGGTAAAAAGGGCTAAACCCAACTAGGTAAATATATATATACAGGTTTCATTTGGGTTCAGGGGTTTTTTACAGACTCAATTTTGGGTCCAAGGGCTAAACCCAACTAATCCTAAATAACAAAATTTAAAATAAAATATTTACAAGTAAAAAGGGTTTGGGTTCAGGGCTTTATTCATAGGTCATCCATAGGGATGTGGGTTTGACCTATCGATCTTTTCTAGCCCTGGTGTCCGCACCACAACTCTACCTTCTGCTTCTTAACTCCACATCCGGATACAACTCGGTGGCCCGTTCCTTACACAGCATGAAGCCTTGCAAGAAGGTTTCCTTGCAAGAGACTAGTACCTCTTGATGGTACTCTTCCCCCACTTTGAAGGCCTCGATAGCTTCTGTCGCCACCTTGGAGGCCTATGCTTTTGCTACCTATGCCTCCTCCTTCATAGTCAAGACCTGGTTCTTGGGTTCGTCAAGTACTTCTTCCACCACCAGGGCCCTCACCTCAGTATTGACAACCTTCACCTCAGCCACGATAACTTTCACCTTGGCTTTATTGAGCAATTTCTCTTCTCTGGTAGCCCTTGCTTTAGCCTAGTTGAGGGTCGCTCATGCTTCGACTAGTTTTTCTCCCTCTAGCTTAATGCCCCTTTGAATAGGCAATAGAGATTCACACACTCAACTATGCTTTCATTGAGATGGGCAGCTCATCAACCAGGGAGGCTTTCATTGCCTCCACCTTTGTCCTCTCAATTGCTAGCCGTTTGCTATCCAAACTGAGCTCTTGGACTACTTTATCCCACACCCTCTTCACCATCCCAACGAGCTCTATGATTACACCAATGATAGATCATGATGTTATTGTTAAGATACCATGATTATCAGTTTAAAATCCAACTTCTAATTAATTAAGTTTGTATTGAAAGTAGAGAGTTAGGTTAAATCCATGGAGAAAGCAATGCTCAAGATAATTTAAAATCTTTGATTTTAAAAAGAAAAGAAAATATTTTGAAGTCAAGAAAAGGAAAATTAAAAGTGTGAAAGAAAATTAAAACTTGGTACAGTCGATCTGCTAATCAGATCTTAGCATCTACATGCAATGAAAATAAATAATAAAAATTTAAATTTCATAAAAATAAACTTTACATTAATTAAAATCTAATTATAAGGAATTAAAAATAATAATTAAATAAGCTATGAAATGTGATAACAAAGCATCCAAAGTTGAATTATTGCAATCTTATTGGAAAGTTCATTGATGTCACTGTGCCTTCTTCCATCGTGATCCATGGAGTGAACTAGGCTTTTTCTTCTTCTTTCTCTTTGGATATTGATCTTAGAGATGGAATAGGCTTGTAGATGATGTACGGATAGAACTCTCCTCTAGAAAACCTCACTCCTGGTGGCCAACTCGTAATATAAGCTATGCCCTCTATCTTATACCGCACCGTCTCTCTAGGATGATTTATTTTATAGCTTGGGATCTTTTAAATAGAGGGAATTAGATAGACACCTGGACTCATGGCTATCGGATGGTTGAAATCATGCAAATCATGCTCAGATCATCCCATATCAGGTTGGATTAAACATGGACCATTAGATTATAGTTTGAATCATGCTCAAATCTTGCACTTTAGCAAACCAGATCAGATTAGGAGTCATTATGTCTATTTGATTGGGTCACTATAAGAAAGATTCTTGCTCGTTGGATTAACTCACAGAGTCACTCAGTGATGGTGGATCATGGTAGTGATGAGCGACTACGATGATGGGAAGAATAATGAAAATGGTAGCTCAGGATGGAGAAGATAGTAGTGCTTCAAAGCTTGGCGACATCTTAGGCCAGTGATGATGGTGATGAAAGAAGGCGATGATTACTACTATGGGGAGGAGAGTCAATAATGGAGAAGATGATGCAACTGGTGGTGTTTTAATAGATTGAATAAAGGAGGCACACAAGCTATGGGGAGAAGAAACATGGCCAGCGATGATGAGAGGGATAGTGATGATGGGAGGCATGGCGTTGAAGAGGCAATGGCATGGGCTACACAATGAAAAGGATGCAGTGGCACGGTGGTGGCATGGTGGCATTAGTGAAGGGGAGGCAGGCGGACCATGGCAAACTGAGGAAGTTGCGATGTAGCGACATGATGTAGAAGATGACTGCACTTGTGAAGGATGAGAAGATTATGGAAGGTGGCAAGGACGATGACTAGCAGTGGCATCGAGGAGGAGTGGTCGACGATGATAGGGTTGTAGCTATGGGGAGAAAATGGCAGTGAATGATGGTGATGGGTGGATCTTGGCTAATGGATGGTAGCTTAGGCAGGGAGAGGGCTGAATCATCAAGGTGATGGCTTGGTGGTTCTGAGTGGTGACTGTGGATAGCGTGGAGTGATTGCTATCATAGGCAATCGAAAATAAAACCAAACTCACTACTATAGCTAGGGTGAGTAGGGATCGTATCCTCGAGGATCAAGGACAATTATTTCATGAAAATAATAAAGAAAGAGATAAATATTTAGATTAAGGAAGATAGATAATGGTTTAATTAAAACTAATCAATTTAAATTATGTATGAGATCGAAGGGTTTAAATGATAAAAAGATATCTTCAGGTTTCTAGGTAACCACAAACATAAATCATACATATGTTCTAATTTAAGCAGTCAAAATCTGCAATTATTTTGGAATCCTTCAAACTAATCTTTATTATAGACCGTCTTGTCAAGTATGAACCATATCTTATTATAATCATGGCCCGTCCCACAAGTATAGGCTATCCAATGCTTAGTTGAAAAAAATCCTAATAAGGCATAAATAAAAACCCTAGAATTAATTATCTATACTGAGAATGGACCATATCTTGTTAGGATCATGATCCATCCCATCTATAGGTAATTAATTTAGAAAATCAACAAAAAAGATTTGAAAAGAAATTGAAAGTATTTATTCAATTACATAGAAGAGAAAATAATTACAAAATTTAATCAAAGGATACTTGTACTTCCCTACATACTGCACCTCAGTCAAGCATGGTTCCTAGATACATCTTCTTGGATATTTGGGGCTTTGGCATCGCACTTCCTCCCCTGAAGAACTCCTTTTCTTTATTCCTCTTCCTCTCTCTTTCAAAGACTAGACTAATTACAAGATGAAAAGTAAAATAAAATTTTATTGCTGGAACCGATCCTGGCTTTCTACTTGGGGTCCTCTTTTTATAGAGCTTATCAGGAGCTTTCTCCCAGTCAAATTCAAAGTCAATCTAGATCAAAATTGGTCGTATATTGTGAGGAGCAGTCTCAACCATCCGATGTGTCACCTAATGGGGTGATCGGTGATCTCCTTCCTTCTCATGCAAACCGAGTCTTGTTCAGTTTCTAGATCAACTCCCTGATGCCTAAAAGCTCCTTCTTCAATTCAAATTCCATCGTTAGCTTCTCCCAGTCCATAATAGAATGCGACGATGATCGGATGGCGGTGATTGGTGGGTGATGTCTGGAACAAGAGGGTGGTGTTGGGCGATAGTTTAAGTGAAGAAGCCAATAATGATGTAGAGCATATGCACGGTCGGTGATGGGCTTCCGACATCTCCTCTAGCCATGGATGGTGATGGGCGAACAGTAGCGATGGTGGACGGCCATAAGAATATAGGGAGAAGGTAGTGGAGAAGTAATGGTAGTTGACCATGACCAGAGCAGGGGATAATGAGGATGGTGGCTGACTAGGAGCTTCTCGCTGGCTTGTTCGTTACATTTTTTTATTATGAATGGCCTCTCGAGAGGTTCTCCAATGAGTAGACAGCAGCAAACTCAATTTTTGGAGGAAGACTAAACCAAGACTTCTTAGGATTTTCTGACCATGGACATCTGCTCAACCAGTCTTCTAGGCGATAGGTGGCTTCTTGGCATCTCCTCCAGCCACGAGCAATGATGGGCAGCCAAAAATGGTGCTCGAGAAGAAGATGGTCCATGAATAGGTTTGTTGACTAGTAGCAATGACTACTATGGATCGTTCCTCATTTTGTAAACTAATCAACCGATCCATGGTGGACCGGCTACTTTAATATTTGTACAAAGCTTAATAAAGTTTAAACTTTGATTCTAGGCTCGTTTGCATCGTTGGATTCCAAAAATCGAGCTCTTTCCATCCATAGACTTTTTTCTACAAAACACTAATAAAATATATCAATTTATAAAAAATATAGATTAATTAATATATATTTTAATACTTAAATTGGAATATTTAATAGACTTATCACACACCCCAACATAATCATTGCTAGTCTCTTAGTAATGCAATATAGGTATTAATTTATAACCATATGTCATTAAGATCTTTCAATCTAAATTTAAACCTAGGATTAAAATTAAAAGAAATTAGCTAGTAGCACTAATCAAGTATTGAGTTTTTAAAGTAAATTTCATAGTCAAAATTATTAGAAACTTTCTTAGAATTCATCCAAAGGTCTACAACACTCATGTTTGTGATTGCTAACTTAGTATTTCAGTACTAGTTTGTAAAAAATAATTGTATTTTCACTTATCACATATTTTGGTCAATTTTCTATACACCCTTAAATTAAGCACATGAGCCGAGGTAGCTTTCACACTGCCTAAACATTTTTCTTCTTTGTCTTTTATTTGTGATATCTTCACATTGCCGACTTTTTGATATGAATAACAATGCTTACTTAGGTGAAGGAACCCGGTTACTCGATGGGAAATCAATATTTAGAACTTGCTCCGTTTTTTGGTTTTTTTAAATCTTTTTCTATCTATGTAGCTCTTTTCTCAAATTCAAGTTTTTTTAAATAGGATGTATATCAATTACTAATTTTTCAGTGATAATTGAATCTCCAATTGACCTTACAACTAATACCTACTTTATCTCGTCAGTGTGCATGTGCAATAAAAGTGCTAATAGCCTTTAGGTGACCTAAGTAGATTGCTAAAAGTTTGATCAGCTAGCCTACTTCTTAACTCACTATAATAATTAGCAAATGCTATCTAACTCTGTTATCCTTTTCCTAGTCTATTTGGCTCAAGATTTCATTCATGGTACATGATTTATATAAAAAAAGATTTCTCCATAATTTTTATAAAAAAAAATAGAAATATTTTTCTAAATTTTTTAAAAATTTTTAGAGATTTTTAATAATTTTTAAAATATTCAAGGCATTTTCAAAATATTTTTTAAAAAGATTTTCCCTAACCCTCTAATTTAATTTTCATTGTCCTCAATAGAGTAAGGAAAAATTAGAACATGATAGTAAGATAAGGAGAGGTACCACCTGGACTAGATACGCATTGCGATTGCTAGGTGCGTCTGTGTGGAGTGGTCCATTATTCCTACAAAAATAAACATTATTAAAGCAAAAATCATTAAAAAGATTGGGTTGCCTCCTAATAAGTGCTAAGTTAAATATCTTCAGCCAAACCTCTCAAAGTTCTCATCCTATTCCTATCTGAATCTTGATATGGGTTTATAATTTCTTACATGATTTGGGTTCAGTTTCAGAATATTTATTGCATGGGACCATTGCATAGCTTATTTCATTGATAGCTAATAATTCTTTCTTTATAATTAGATCTAGGTACAACTTGAGTACTAGTCAAGGTTCTAATAGACCTAGATCTATGTACTCAATATACTCAATATATGGAGGGAGTATGTTAGGATCCCCATTTGATGCCTCTTCCTTCATAGGCAAAGGTGCAACCAGTGTCATTATAGGTTTAGCTAATAATTTAGATCTTGGCATAAGCCCTTTTGATCTATAACTTGGCACTTTTTCTAAATCAATATCAACTCTATCTCCTTATATTGTTTCAATATTATAAATAAATTTTGGAGGCAATTCATGAAAGTGGTGATGAATACAAAATAATTAGATATAAAATTTTTGAAGTTGTTATCCCTTATATACGTAATGTCTCACCCAACAGCTTCTTTATGTGCTTTCAAAACACTTACAATTTGAGCTTCCTGATTGCATGTTATTGGTAAGGTATCAGTGGATGTGACAAGAAGTGGCTTCAATTCTGGATCAAGTGGTGATTCTAATAAAGGAGCTATTGGGGGTTTGGGTGATGGCTCATATTTCTTAATCCAAAGTGGGATGGTATTGGGATAGGGCATTTCTAACTAGATCATTCATTTCTAGGGTACATCCTGCTACATCAAGATCATCCATCTCAAGGGAGATATATTAGGGTTTAGCAAATCATGGGGAAGAAATTTATGCATGACTTTCTCAGTTAAATTATGCATTTGTGATCCTTGAAAAGTCTCAATTAATTCCATTATTACACCTATTTATTGTTCCTTCCTATTAAAAATAATGGATGATTCTGGGGTTCTTGGGATTTGGATTATAGGTAAGTTGGATAATGATGGAAGTGGTTCATCCCTTTATTTTGATTTCTCTTCATATGTTTATATCTTAGTTGAATTATCTAGGTTGGTCTTTTTGGTTATATAGGGCTGCTCTATGATCAATTCATTCTCGAGAGTTATAATCGATTGATCAGGGATAGTTATGGGATATTAAAGCTTCTAGCTAGGTATTGTCCCTTAGGGTCACTCTCAGGTTAACTAGGTAGCTCTTCTTCACTAGTAGCCATGGCTAATAGTTTCTACTACATCTCCAAATGGGCAATAGTCTGGGTGCTGGGAGTTACATGTTGGCCCATGGTCTGCATGAAACTATTTAAGATAGCATTGGTGCTCTTAATTATAGCATCAAGGTCAGCACGGGATTGAGCCAAAGCTTCTAAGGCTTTTTCTAGGGACTAGGTTCTTCCTTAAGATCAAATCCTAGTTGATGATTAAGTACTTGCTAGGCCTAAAGTAAGGCTGGTAAAATTATGGGCTCCTATTATTGCATCTTGTGACCACACAAAATTGGGATGATATCCTAACCCTGGGTTATGGTTGGTGCATAAGGTTCAGTTATATATCTATTATTGGTTACATCTTTTGTGTAAACCCATTTTGGATTGGATGCATCACATAAGGACATTCCTCTACAACATGATCTGGTGCATCACACGCCGTGCACATAGGTGCTGGCACATGGTGAAACTAGGTATATCCTTTACATTCTAAGACTTCCTCAATTCTATGGATCAAAGATGGTAGTTTAGTTTTTTTAAGTTCCCTTGTGTGATTGTATGAATCTTCGAATCTCATGAATTTAGGATGCATATCAATCTGTTGCGGTCGATTCATATCATGGTTAGCTTAGGATCTGTTTCTAGATGGTCGAACAGAGTCAATCATGTACCAATAGTCCTATAGAGTTTGAGGTTGTTCATTAGGATTAGGGTAGCAATAATCTATTAGGCTCTTTGGTCATTCAGTAGAACCCATGACCTTTTAATCTTGTATGGTTTAGATTATATCTGACCAATCATCATTTTATCTTAGTAGAAATTTTTTTTGATTCCTTTTTTATCGTAGATGAAAAAAGAAATGAGAGATAGATGAGAGGAGAATTCTAAAGATGAGAAACCAAGGGGATCCTAAATCTATAAATGATAGAGAAGGGTGGTTTAATTAGGTTAAGGTTTTATTAGCAAACAAGATATCAAATAATGGACTCTCTATACTAGGGTTAACCTATATCTAGATAGCGCCTAATTGCCAAGGCTGCCTTGGAGTCTTCCAAGTCAAAGACTAACTAACCAACTAGATAGGTAAGGGTTAGGTCGGTGGGGGTCGCCTTGTTGCTTTCTTAGATACCAAATAAATTAGCTAGGTCAATCAACGGAACCAATTAAAAGTCACCTTCCTTCAGGACTACATCATCCTTGAATCTCTTTCCTAGACACCAGCTGACTAGCTAATCTTGACTTGGAGCAACTCTTTCAAAAGCCTTGTCCTAGTGAGCTTGAATATCCTAGGGCCAACATCTAATTGATTTAAATTAGAGGTTTAGGTTATGCAGTATGAAGGATGGTGGTTTGTGGGCCAAGGAAGGGTGATGAAATCCAATGCAAATCAAACAAGGTATCCAAAAAAGAAAAAAGTTTTTAAGATTTATTATTTATTTCCTTAAATTAATTAAGTTTTATGAAAAGATATCTTTTTGTTTTTTTAGGTTATTTAAGGTAGTTTAATTAAAAAGAAAAGTTAATTAGGTTAGGATTTGACTTGTGAAAAGAAGGAAAGTAAATTATTTTATATGCTAACAAAAATAGAAGAAAATTTAATAATTAAGGTAACTAAAATAAAAAAGATAATAAAGCTAAAGAGAGCAATAACTAGAATAGAAAAAGAAAAAAATAATTTTTTTATAAAATAATTATACCTAGATCCCGATAACAGTGCCAAAATTTGGTCACTATCATAGGCAATCAAAAATAAAATCGAACTCACTACTATAGCTAGAATGAGTAGGGATCATATCCTTGAGGATCAAGGATAATTATTTCATGAAGAAAATAAAAAAAGAGATAAATATTTAGATAATGGTTTAATTAAAACTAATCAATTTAAATTAAATACGAGATTAAAAGGTTTAAATGATAAAAAGATATCTTCAAGTTTTCAAGTAATCATAAACATAAATCATGCATATATTTTAATCTAAACAATCAAAGTCCCTAATTATTTTGGAATCCTTCAAAGTAACTTTAGCATAAATTATCTTGTCGAGTATGAACTATATCTTATCATGATCATAGCCCGTTCCCCAAGCATAAACTATCCAATGCTTAGTTGAAAAGATCGTAATAAGATATGTAAATAAAAATCCTAGAATTAATTATTTATGCTAAGCATGGACCATTTCTTATAAGGATCATGATTCATCCTATCTATAGGTAATTAATTTAGAAAATCAATAGAAAGTAATTGAAAATGTATTTATTTAATTACATAGAAGATAAAATAATTACAAAATTTAATAAAAGGATATATGTACTTCCCTATAAACTGTACCATAATTGAGCATTGCTCCTAGATATATCTTCTTGGAGATTCGGGCCTTTGTCACCACACTTCCTCCCCTAAAGAATTCTTTTTCTTTATTCTTCTCCCTCTCTCTCTCAAAGCCTAGGCTAATTACAAGAAGAAAAGTAAAATAAAATTTTGTTGCTGGAATTGATCCTGGATTTCTACTTAGGGTCCTTCTATTATAGAGCTCGTCAAGAGCTTTCTCTTGGTTAAATTTAAAGTCAATCTAGATCGAAATAGACCGTATATCATGAGGATCAATCTCAACCATTCGATGTGTGGCCTGATAGGGTGATCGGCGATCTCCTTCCTTCTCAAGCAAACCAAGTCTTGTCTAGTTTCTAGATCAAGTCCCTAATGCCCGAAGCTCCTTCTTCGATTCAAATTCCACCATTCGCTTCTCCTAGTCTATGATGAACTTTGATGATGATCAGATGGCAATGATTAGCGAGTGATGTCTGGAACAAGAGGGTGGTGTTAGGCAATAGATCAAGGGAAGAAGCCTGTGATGATACAGAGCATATGCATGTCTAATGATGGGCTTCCAGCATCTTCTCCGACCATGGGCGACGATGGGCGAATGGTAGCTATGGTGGATGGCCAGAAGAATAGAGGGAGAAGGCAATGGAGAAGTTGTGGCAACTGACCGTGATTGGAGTAGGGGATAACGAAGGATGGTGGCCAGCTGGGAGCTTGCTGGTGGCTTGTTCATCATGTTTCCAGCCATGAATGGCCTCTCGAGAGGTTCTTTGACCAACAATGAGGAAGCAAAGAAGATGGGCAGATGGTGGTGAACTTAGTTTTTAGAGGAAGAATAAATCGAGACTTCATAGATTTTTTGACCATGGATAGGTGCTTGGCTGGTCTTCAAAGCGATGGGGGCGGCTTCTCAGCATCTCCTCCTACCACGGGCAATGATGAGTGATCAAAAATGGTGCTTAAGAAGAAGATGGTCTACGAAATGGGTTCATGGACTGGCAACAATGGCTACTATGGACCATCCCTCATTTTGTAAACCAAGCGACTGATCCATGGTAGACTAATTGCTTTAATATTCATGC
Source organism: Areca catechu (assembly GCA_021397845.1). Lineage (NCBI taxonomy): Eukaryota > Viridiplantae > Streptophyta > Magnoliopsida > Arecales > Arecaceae > Areca > Areca catechu. Next base: position 76,533,980 of record CM038038.1, on the reverse strand, counting down.
AAAGCTTAATAGAGTTCAAACATCGATTCTGGGCTTGTTTGAGCTTCGATTTCAGTGTCGTTTGCACCTTGGATTTTAAAAATCAAGTTCTTTCCATCCATAGATTTCTTTTTTGCAAAACACTAATAAAAAATATCAATTTTTAAGAAATATATATTAATTAATATATTTTTAATACTTAAATTAGGATATTTATAGACTTATCATGGAGTCATAATAGTGAGGAGGATGTTCGGCAACATCTTAGAATGGAGAAGGGGCTAGCAGAGGGATGGCAACATGACGGTGGCTGGCAGGGTGCTGGCTCAGGTGGTGGGATGGCACGCGATGGCTAAAATCCTTCCATGGTCCATGGCTCTAAGTCATGGACCAAAAACAATGGCTATTGATGGACCATTTGAGCTTCTATAGACCAAGCAGCTGATCCATGATGGACCAGCTACTTCAAAATCTATGCAAAACTTGATTATATTATTTTTTTCTTGATTTCAGGCCCATTTGACCTTCGATTTGAGTGCCATTTTATCCATTAGATTCTATAAATTGAGCTCTTTATGTTGACAAGGTTCTAAATCAATAATTATACCATTTTTTTAGGATTTTGAGATTTCGAATATTTTTATTAATCTTGATATACCTATCAAAGTGGAAGAAACATGAATTAAATTTTTTATTAAATATTTTAATGGATGTGTGGTACTTTAGCTTGACATCTACTTTTTATAATTATGCTCTAATTTCATCTTTTTCAAAGGCATTTAAAAAATAATTAATTTTGCAAGAAGGTCTAATTTAATTATAAAATTAGGATTGTTAGAAGGTAGCACCAGAAATTACTTAAAACATTTAAAATAAATAATAAATACATAATTTATTACACCCCTCAACTTACTCATTGCTAGTCCCTTAGCATTGTAATAGATATATATGTATTAAATTATAACCATGTGTCATTAAGAGCTTCCTTTGCAATAATAGATCTAGGATTGAAAGTAACAAGATTTAGCAAGTATCGCTAACTATGTATTTAGTTTCAGAAGTAAATTTTATAGTAAGCATAATTAGAAATATTCTTTGAATTCATTAAAAGTCTACAGTACTCGTATTTTTTATGACTAACTTAGCATTTTGGTGCTAGCTTGAAAAGGACAAATGCATCTTTACTTAACACCTACTTTGGTTAATTTTTTATATACCCCCAAATCAAGTTCATGAATGTAAGGTAGCTTTCATACTACCTAAATTCTTTTTTGAGTGCTAAGTATTATGGCTTTCCCTTCACTGTTTGATGCAAACCTCCACACTTGACTTAGGTGTAGAGACTCGATTAGTAAGCTTAGGATAATCCACATATACTCCATATTTTATATTTTTATTTTAGATAGATAGCTCTTTTCTTATATTTAAGGTAGCTTTTATACTACCTGATTTTTTTAGGTATATAGCTCTTTCCTTAAATTCAAGTTTTTTAAATTAGGATATATGCCAATTACCAATTTTTAGTGATAATTGGATCTTCAATTGACCTTACAACTAACATCTACTTTGCCTTGTCGGTGTACATGTATAATTGGAGGTGCTGATAGCCTTTAGGTGATCTAAGTAGACCATTAAATGTCTAACCAACTAGTCCACTCCTTTATATGCTACATTCATTAGCAAAAACCTTCTAACTCTATTACTTTTTTTTAGTCTATTTTGCTCAAGATTTTTTTTTTTGATGCAAATTTTATTCATAATAAAATTTTTAAATAGTTTTTCAAAAAATTTTAAAAGTTTTTTAAAAATTTTAAAAGTTTGTCCCTACACCTAACTTAAATATCATTGTCCCTAATGGTATAAATAAGCTAAAGAAATAAATTCAAACTATAAGGGCAAAAAGAAAAAGATAGGGATAGAGGTTACTTGAGAAGAGGAGCTTATCAACAAGATAAAGGTTGCAATAAATAATTTAAGGATTTTTTATTTTTAATAAAATGAAAATGAATATTGGGTTGATTTCCAATATGTGCTAAGTTTAACATCTTCAGCTAGACGTTATGAGAGAGTCCATTGGATAATTAACTTTAATATGTCTCTCACGATATCAAAAGGATAGGGCCAATCAGGAGGTCTTGTCATCATGGCAAAAAAATATTTGTAGAGTATTCTATAATGATTGGTCTAAATTAATAAAGTATACTGGGCAAGCATGTTATTTCAAGATTTAAAAATATTATTATTATTTATACAATTCTTATGAAGGGATTGTGTTTGTTGGGCCAAGATTGGACACGGTAGTTTAAGAATTTCTTCAATTATGGGTTAATCTTTCCTACTCCCCTTTTCAAGCATGATGTACTTGGTCAACATCCCTTCCCATTTTAAAGCTAGGCACTTTTTTTATATTGATATTAAACATGTCTCCATACATCATTTTAACATCCTAAAAAGATTTTGGAGGTAGTCATTGAGATTAGTGCCATATACGGAGAAATCAATTATAAAATTTACAAGATCATGATCCTTCATTTTAGTAATAGCCCACTTGATAGCTTCTTTATGTGCTTTTAGAATACTACTAAGTTGGTCTTTTCGGGTAAGGTTCACTGAGAAAGTTTCAATGGGTATATTAGAAAATGGTTTCATTCTAGATCAGGTGGTGATTCTAATAATGGAGCTATTGGTGGGTTAGGTGATGGCTCTTGTTGTTTGTCAACCTAAAGTAGGATGGTTTCGAAGTAGGGTGCTTGTATTAAGTTCTAAATTTTTATGGTATACCTATATGAATTAGAATTGTCAACCCCGAACTGAGCTAAATAGGGATCTATTGAATCCTGGGTAAGAATCTTGGGGTTGGCTTCCTCTATTATATTATGCACTTATAGTTCTTAGAAAGAATCAACTAATTTCATCATTGCATCTATTTGTTTTCCTATCCCATTAAAAGGCATGGATGATTTTAGGGCACTAAAGACTAGGGCCATAGGTGAGTGGGATAATGATGGAATTAGTTCGTCTCATCAATTTAATTTCTCCATATATTTTTCTGCCTTAGCCAAATTATCTATATTGGTCTTTATGGTTGTACAGAGTTGTTCTAAGACCAGTTCATTCCCAGGAGTTAGAGTTGATTATTCAAGAAAAGATATAGGGTTATTAAAATTTTAAGCTAGGTATGGTCCCTCTAGGTTACTCTGGGGTTGACTAGGCAATTCTCCTTCCTCCTCTTTATTAAGTTTGATTAATCATTAATAAGTTCAATCCATTAACTTATCAATAGATTATTGTTGGGCTATAATTATTTATTAAAATTGAATAAACCTATAGACATCTAGGTTAGTCATAGAGGAGGTGAGTATGATACTTGTTGAACCTTCTCTTCAAATAATAGACTATAGAAAGTTAGAGAAAGCTGACATTATGGATAGAGCTGACATAATATGGTACATCTATTAACATAGATCCTTAAGTTGCTTGGGTAACCACTAGGTGTGGTTGCCACAAGAAATCTAATTGAGCCCCCTAACCTAAATTATAGGTATTAAAGTATAGACTATTTCCTAAGCTATAAGCCATTTGGATTTGATCTTGATAAACTTGGTCATATATAAACATAAAAGGTTGGTACATAATTAGGCATTCATGCATAAAGTCAATGGGGTTTGAATAAACTTGATAACCCGGAAGAAAGGATACTCTACTATAACAATTCATGTTCTTGGCACTGATTTGTTTGTTGGATTATTATGATTATTTGGATATGCAATCGGGATTTTAGATCAGAGCATTTCTTCTTTATTTATGTATTTATTTAATTACTTATTTTAAGAGGAGAGGTGAGACAAAGAATGAAGAAAAATAAAAAAGAGATCTAAAAATAAGGGCTTAAGGAGTCCTAGAGCGAAGAGAGAGAAAAGAATTAGTTAGGATTTGATATTATTTACAAACAAGTTAGCATAATATGAACTTTTATCCTAGGATTATCCTAAATCTTGATAGCTCCTAATTGTCAAGGTCACCTTAGAGCCCTCCAAATTAGAAACTAACTGATCAATTGGCTAGGTAAGAGTAAGATCAATGAGGGTCCCCCCGTTGCTTTCCTTAGACACTAATTAGATTGGCTAAGTCAATCAACGAAACTAATTAAAAATTACCTTTCTTCAAGGCTATATCATCCTTAAACCCCTTTTCTAGACACCAATCAATCAACCAATCCTGACCTGATCTACCTCTTCCGGGTATCTTGTCCTTTTGAGCTCGAGTTCGTTAGAAGCTGATGTCTAGTTGATTTTAATTAAAAGGCCTGGGTTAATGCAAGATGCAGGGTGATAGTTTGTGGGCCAAGGAAGGGTGATCAAATCCCCACCTTATATTTTTTATAGATTGTTGCCCTTAAGATGTCTTATGATATATGAGATGCAAAAAAAAAAAGATGTCCAAAACAAGTACATGTTTTTAAGTATCAATTAGTTTCTTTATTTTAGTCAAGTATTAAGCGATATTTTTATTTCTTTTTATGTTATGTTATTTTAAGCAAAAAGAATAAAAAGTAAGTTTTAAACTTCATTAGTTAGGTACATGAAAAATAAAACTAAATTAGGCAAGGAATATAAAGCAATTAATATTAAGGCAAGAAATCAAATCTAGTATTCAAGGCAGTTAATCAAAAAGTTAAGTAATTTTTTTTTAGGTTAATTTGAAAAGGAAAAAATAAAAAAAGATTTATTTAGGTTAGTTTGAAAAGAAAGAAACTAATTAAAAGCAAACAAAAATATTTTTTATGTTATTTTGAAAAGGAAGAAAGAAATTAAAATAGAGCAATAAAAAAAAAAAAAATCTAATCAAAAGAAATTTTTAGGTAGATTTAGAAAAAGAAGGAGACTAATCAAAAGAAACAAAAAGAAAGAATTTGTTTTGGTTAATTTGAAAAGAAAGAAATTGATTAAAAGTAACTAAAAAAAGAAATTGATATAGGGTTAGGGTTGATCTAACCAGATTTGTAGAACTTTATTGCTCACCTTTTTTTCTTTTCTTTTTTCTACAAGAAAAATAAAAAAGTTAGTAAATTAAATTTACAAGAAATCAAAGAGATAAAAAATGTTATCATTTATTCCTTCCTTTCCAATGGTGCCAAAAACTTGATAGATCATGATGTTATCATTAAGACACCATGATTATCAATTTAAAATATGACTTCTAATTAATTAAATTTATGTACAAAGTAGCAAGTTTGGTCGAATCCATAGAGAAGGAAGTGCTTAGGATAATTTAAAATCTTTGATTTTAAAAGAAAAAAAATATTTTGAAGTCGAGAAAATAAAAATTAAAAGTATGAAAGAAAATTAAAACTTGGTACATTCGATCTATTAATCAGATCTTAGCATCTACTTGCAATGAAAGTAAATAATAGAAATTTAAATTACATAAAAATAAACTTTGAATTAATTAAAATTAATTACAAGGAATTAAAAATAATAATTAAATAAACTATGAAAAGTGGTAATAAAGCATTTGAAGTTGATTTACCATAGCCTCATTGGGAAGTTGGTTAATGTCACTTCACCTTCTTCCATCATACTCCATAGAGTGAACTGGGCTTCTTCTTCTTCTTCCTCTTAGAATCTTGATCTTGGAGATAGAATAAGCTTGAAGATGGTGTAGGGGTAGAACTCTCCTTTATGAAATCTCGCTCTTAGAGACCAACCTGCAACCCAAGCTATGCCATCTATCCTATATTGTACCCTCTCTCCAGTATGATTTCTTCTATAGCTTGGATCCTTTAAATAGAGGGAATTAGATAGACTCATGGCTATCGAATGGTTGAAATCATGCAAATCATGCTCAGATCGTCCCATATTAGGTTGGGTTAAATATGGACCATTAGATAATAGTTTGAATCGTACTTAGATTTTGTTCTTAAGCAAAATAGTGGGTCACTACAGGAAAGATTATCGCCCATTAGACAACTCACAGAGCTGCTCAATGATGGTGGATCATGGTGGTGATGAGTGACCGTGGTGGAGATGAAAAGAATGGTGGCAATGGCAGCTCGAGATGGGGAAGACGGTGGTGCTTGGAAGCTTGGTGGCATCTCAACCCAATGATAATGGTGATGGGAAGAAGGCGATGATTACCATGATGGGGATGAGCATCAACAATGGAGAAGATGACAGCAATTGGTGGTGCTTCAATGGATTGAATAGAGGAGGTGCATGGGTTATGGGGAGAAGAAACATGGTCGACAATGATGGGAGGGATGGCAATGATGGGAGGGATGGCAATGATGGGAGGCATGGCAACGAGGAGGCAATGGCATGGACTGCATAATGAAAAGGATGCGGCGGCACGATGATGGCATGCAGCACTTGTGAAGGGGAGGTGGGTGGACCATGGCAGATTAAGGAAGCGGCGATGTAGTGGTGTGATGGGGAAGATGGCTACATTTAGGAAGGAGGAAAAGATGGCAAAAGGTGGCAGGGAAGATGACTGGTAGTGGCATCAAGGAGGAGCAGTCAACGACGACAAGACTGTGGCTATGGGGAGAAAATGGTAGTGAACAATGGTGATGGGCTGATCTTGGCTAATGGACGATAGCTTGGGTAAAGGAGAGGGCTTGGTCATCAAGGCGACAGCTTGGTGGCTCTGAGCTACAACTGTGGGTGGCATAGAGTAACAATGGCAAGGAGGATGCCTAGTGGCATCTCAGAACGGAGAAGGGGGTGGCAAAGGGACAGCGACATGGTGGTGGCCGGCAGGGCGGTGGCTTGGGCAGTGGGACAGCACACGATGATTGAAATCCTTCCATGGTCCACTGCTCTAAGCTATGGACTAAAAACAATGGCTGCCGGTGGACCATTTGAGCTTCTATAGATCAAGCGGCTAGTCTATGATGGACGGCTACTTCAAAATTTGTGCAAAACTTGATTATATTTATTTTTCTTTGATTCTGAGCCTATTTGACCTCCAATTTGAGTGCTATTTGATCCATTGAATTCTACAAATCGGGCTCTTCGTGTTAGCAAGTTACTAAATCAGTAATTATACCAATTTTTAATGATTCTAGGATTCCAAATATTTTCATTAATCTTGATGTACCTATCAAAAAGGAAGAAACATGGATTAAACTTTTCATTAAATATTTTAATAGGTGTGTGGTGTTCGGTTTTACTTCTACTTTTCTTAATTATGCTCTAATTTTAATTTTTCAAAGGTATTACAAAAATAGTTAATTTTCAAGAAGGTAAAATTTAATTATGAAATTAAAATCTTTAGAAGATATTAGCACTAATAATTACTTAAAATATTTAAATAAAATATAAATACATGATTTATCAACCAACTTGCTGAGGAGACAGTCCATATAATGTAGCAATCCCTAGGTCTCCAAGAAGTCTTGCATTTAAGGACCATGGTTCAAAAAATCTTCATCCTCAGTGGAAAGCCAATATTAAGGAGGACCCACAGGAGAACTTATCAATACAATGACTCAAATGAAATGTTACAAGCCCTCTCTAGTGGGCCTCCCTCATGCCTCCTCTTTGATCTCTAAAGGAATGTAGTCCTCCAAAAGGTTAAGGCACCTCACCACCCTAAGCAAGCAAACCACATTAGGGATGGACTCACTTTCTTGGGACATGGAGGGCATTGGCCCTCCACCATTGTCAATGCCAGTCATAGGAGCCACCACCCTCATCACTTTAGCAACTGCCACCTTGGCCTTCGTGAAAATCCTGGCCACCCTTATTACAGTCTCCATCGCTAGCACTTGGACCTCGCCAACCTCTGTTCAATCCTATATAGTGGTTGCTAGCCCACTCTCATGCACCTCTAGAGCCCCATCCTTGTCCGGTTGGGTAGCCCCTTCCAAGTCTTAAAAAGCCCTATCTTTAGCCTTCATCCCCATGGTGGATGCCTCACTAGGGCCAAGAGTAAAGTCTGAAGGGTGGGCCGACCCCTTATTCTTCTTTGCCTTCTTCACTAGAGATGGGCAGCGAGCCTGATTCCCTTTTGCATCAGTCGAAGGTAGAGAGGGTGATTTCTTGACAACCACCACTCATAGCCTACTTTAGATCGACAAACCTATGCCAAAACATAAAGCTATTTCATCCATATAGAAAAGAGCTGAAGTCTATTCATCAAATAGTTGAAGGGAGACCTACCTTGGGATAGGAAGACTCCCGTAGTATAGAGAGCTTCCAACCAAATCTCTGAGAGAAGAACGTCATATGGTGGAACCTAGACTAGCATCAGTTCGTCTACCATAATCTGCTCTTGTTCCTACACCACAAGGAGATATAATAATTACGAGGTCTAAACCTCACCCCACTTCATAGGAATGACCAAAACTAAAAGAATAGCGCCCTACAAGCCAATCATAATTCTTATGTAATAAAAACTTTTTTTATAAAATTCTCCTGATTCATGTATGGTATTATATTTATGAAAAGCATTTTGATTCATTATATATTGTGTCTTATACCTTTTTATTTTAAAATTATGATGAACCTCATAGATTAGGACAATGAATTTAGGATTATGATGTTCATAATAGTGAGACCTAAGATCTTATAAATCTTAATATAAAATATTTTCAGTCAAAGGATCATTAAGTCGAGGATCAATGTTTCCAAAGATACTAGAACATTCTATGTATGCTCAAAGGAGAGAGTGGTTGATCTCGTAACCACATATGTAGAGACACTAATGCAAGGATATGGGTACTCATCAGGGTATGAGTTCACTGAATTGATCAATTATGAGAACATCTTATGGAGGTCTTACTTTCAAAAGATGATTCTCTTAGTGGGAATTGTGCAAGTGATTATTAGACCTGAGATCACCATGGTATCTTATATACATGAATCCATATTTTGGTTCATCCTCATTCATGACTTGTCATGTACAAGATGTTCATGGATATGGTGAATTGTGCATGAAGGTTATGAGTAGGTCAATAAGAGATCGATCACTCTTAGTCAGAGGAGTGTTTATCCCATGTAATCTCATTAAATGATGATTTAAGAAATTTTTTATCAAAGCAGGATGAAATTAGAAAAGGATTTCTAATCTTTCATTGATTGAGTATTCATTAATAAATCAATCCAAAATTTACTATTTAAAGGCTTTAATCATTGAAGGAAATCAATCCAAAATTTGTCATGACAACTCTCTTCGTTTCCTCGTTATGACAAGTCTTTTATTTTAAAAAAAGTTTGCCATTTTAAAACAAGGATTTAGGAAGAGAATTAAAAAGGACAATAGAATAGTAAGAGAGGTTTCGGAAAGGTTTTAAAGTACTCTTCAGAAGGGAAAGAGTCCTAGAAGGGAGAAAAAGCTATCAAAGGAAGAAAGGCTGCTGGGAGGAGTTTCTAATCAAGCAAAAAAAAAATAGGAGTACTTCCTTGATCCAATTCCTATATAGATTATCTCTGGTGGGCATACACTTGTGTGCCTAGTGGAATAAATGATATTAACATTATAGGTATTCTCCTGTGAAAAGGAATCATGACTTCTAGCATCGCAACTATTGGAAATCGGGTAGGGCTTCATGAATGTATTTTAACTTTTTAATTTATAGTAAAAGCATAATTAAATTAAAACTACTTTTAATTAGAAATACAAGCTTAAGATCAAATCTAAAAATCCTACTATAAGATCTAGATATGATATGCAATGCAGAAAATAAAATCAGCATGCATCGATATAGTCGATGCATGCATAGATCTAATCTACACAATTGATAAGATCAAATCGCATACCTAATCACAGGTCACTGATCACCATTATTAATGGCATGTGGTAATGGGTCTTCAGGCTATCTCATAGCTACACAGGATATTCGGCCTCTACAGCTACTCAATATGAAGTCCCAAACCCAATCAGCCTCCCTGGAGTGCTAGCTCTATGCGAAGGCCTCCAGGTGGCTGATTCTTTTTCCTTCTTTAAAACTTCTTGAACTTTTCAAGAGGTAGAGGAAGTGGAGATTTGGAGGATTAAGAGATGGAGAAGGGGAAAAATATAGAGCACTCTCTTTGATTTTTCTCTCTCTCTCTCTCCCTTAAAATCATAAAAACCTAGCTCCAACAACCATTTCACACCCAATATGTTTCATGCCAATTCTCTCTCCCAAAAATTTTTTTCAAAGATTCTCACTTCAGATCTCATGGAGAAAAGGCCTCTCTTTATTGTCACACAACCCAAAGAAAATCCAGATAAAAATCAAGAAGAATTTGGGATAAGGTGGAAAAGTAGGAATAGATTAGGATAAGGATAACAGTTTCAATCTTATTGAAACTCTACAAAATATAGTTCAAAACTTATTCAAAATTAATCTTCATTTTATCCTAATCCAAACCTCATCTGGAAGAAAGAAAGGAGGGTGACAACAAGCCTTTTTGATGAAGAAAAACTATGGAAACAAGGATGGGGCATGGAGAATTTTTAGGAGATTTTTTAGGAGTTTTCACCATGTAGAAATTTAAGATTGGTTTGATCAAAATTAAATGTAACCTAATAAAATTAGGTTAAACCCAATTAAAACATCTGAACCTAATTTAATTAGATCCCTAATTAACTTAATTAAATTTTAATTAAATTAGAAATTAATTAGGTCAATGTTAGGATCAAATCAAAATTAAAATTGCTTAGCAATTAGGTCATCGCATAACCTAATTGGGTGAAACCTAATTGAACCAAATTCAATTATGCTTGACCTAATTCTCTTTGCTCAATTAAATTAAGCCAATTAGCAATCTAATTACAAACTAATCCTTTATAATTAATTAACATTTAATTAAATATTTATTTATAATATTTATATTAGGTTAATTATCAATCATATCGATAATTATATCCTTAATGATTCTTAATTGTTAATCAGCTATCATGATTGGTCATAAACTTTTATTGTATGTGATCCCATAGGTTCGAATGCTAAGCCGGTAGCACAAGAATAAATTCTTTAACTAATCGATGCGACCATCTAGTAATGGCACCCGACATCTTGATAGGTCAAATGACCGCAAAGCAATATTTAAGAACCCAGACATTTGGTTATTATATAATTTATCCCTTTGACTTAATACTCAAGATGAATTCAAAGTCAACTATCAACTCTTATATAGTACATCTAGTTGTGTCTCAACCTAATAAATCCCATGACTCCTCACTAGGATTATCTTGGCCAAGGCTTTGCTAAATTGAAATATAGCAATGCATTTTTTCTAACACCTTGGAGTGGTCAATCCCTTATTAACTCATACATTTTCTTTGCAAGTGCTTAACTACACCCAGAAACCTTTTGTCAGTGTATTAAAAATATAGATAGTCCAGCACCAAAATATAGTGAGTTGCTTGCAAAGTCACCATGGTGATCTTAGGTCTGAAGGATATTTATTCCCATGTCCTTTTATAAGATACTCTTGACAACAAAGTATTCTACAGAGTTAGTTATATTTAGTGAGATGTATTCCTACACTTATCTGTATGTCATACCAATGTTTCCATACTTCTTAGTTATGAGGACAACTAATGCATATAGCATACAATGACTTATACTCGATAAATGTTATCATTCTAGATAACAATATATCATTTAGTCATGAACAGGTTTAAGAACTATACTACTAATCCTCCTTTGTCGAATAAAAGTAGTTCTAAGGACTTTATCATAAAAGAGTTCAAAAAAAGACATACAAAATGTGATCAACTACCAAAAATAATTTTTATTTATTAATAATTTATGTATAAATTACAATGAGCTTAACCAGCTATAAGCCAGATAATTGGCTTTAGGATACACTTTCTAACAACTCCCACTTGGACTAGAGCCAATCTTGACAGTATCAAATACCCATCTTCCACTTGTGATCATCAAACTCTTTGATTCTAAGGGCTTTAATAAATGGGTCGGGCAATTCTCCTTTTTGTTGATCTTTTAAAGGTCATTATCACCTCAATCTATGAACTCTCGAACAAGATTATAGTGGCACAGAATGTGCTTGGTCCATTGATATGACTTTGGTTCCTTCGCTTGAGCTATGGCCCCAGGGCTATCACAATATAGAAGAACTAGGCCATCAATGGAGGGTGCCACTCCTAGATTGCTAATGACATTCACAACCAAACAATTTCCTTTGTGACATCGGATACCGCAATGTACTCCACCTTGTATACTGAATCAACCATAGTATGCTACTTAAAACTTTTCTAGTAGATTACTTCTCCATTTAAGATAAAAATATAACATATCATACTTTTGCTATCATCCCTATCTGACTAAAAACTAGAGTCAATATAATCCATTAGTTTCAAGTTAGAATCTCCATAAATGATCTATTGATCCTTAGTATCTCTCAAATACTTAAAGAAGGTCTTTACAACCTTCCAATAGTTCTCACTATATTTGATGGTATCTACACATTATCCCTAATGAGTATGCCACATCTAGTCATGTACATGCCATGACATACATAATAGATCCCACTATCTATGTATATAGAATCCTACTCATACACTATCTCACTTAAGGAGTTGTCAAATAATCTTTCTTAGAGAGAGAATTTCATGGCCTATCAGAAGATAGCCTTTCTTGAAACTCACCATATTGAACTGCTTTAGCATGATTTCAATGTACGTGGACTAGGTTAACCCTAGCAACCTTTTAGATCTATCCCTATAGATTTTTATCCCAAGGATGTAGAATGCTTCTTCCAAGTCTTTCATGGAAAATTGAGATGAAAGCCATAATTTTATCCCTTGCAATACAGAAATATTATTTTCAATTAAGAGAATGTCATCTACATATAAAAAAGAAATACTGCTACTAAACTATTAGTCCATTTGTATATGGAGGGCTCTTCTCTGCTTTTAACAAAGCCATACATTTTAATCACCTTATCAAAATGCAAGTTCCAACTCCTAAATACCTACTTTAATCCATAAATGAATCTCTAAAGCTTGCACACTTTTGATTCATCTATAGATATGAACCGTTCATGTTATATCATATATACCTCTTCTTCCAACTCTCCATTTAAAAAAGTAGTTTTAACATCCATTTGCCAGATTTTATAATCGAGATGTGCCACTATCACAAGCATAATTTAAATAGACTTGAACATTGTCATTGGTGAAAATGTCTCATCATAGTCAATACCAAAATGTTGACGATGTCCCTTGGTAACCAGATAGGCATTACAGGTTTCCACCTTCACATCTACACCCCTTTTTCTTTTTAAAATCCACTTATACCCTATGAATTCTATCCCTTCAAGTGGGTTAACAAGTATCCATGCATCGTTGATCTTCATGGACTCCATTTCAATCTTCATGGATTTAAGCCATTTTTCAAAGTTGAAACTCTACATAGCATCCATATATATGATCGGATCCTCATTATTTTCATCAGGTTTAACAAGATTACCATCCTAAACCAAGAAATCATAGCATCTATCCAGCTGATGTAGTATTTTATCTCATTTCTTTATTAGTGCATCTATAATGGGTTATAGGTTTGATCTAATCAAATCCAGTTCAGAAGGTTCAATCAATGGTATTGGTTTTTCTACCTATCAAACTTCTTCAAGTTCAACATTAATGGCATTCATTCATTCCCCAAGGAATTCCTTTTCTAAAAAGACTGCCTAATCACTAATGAATACCTTTTGTTTATCAGTATGGTAGAAGTAATAGCCCTCAGTTACTTTTGGGTATCTTATGAATATACATTTATTAGACCTAGGTCCAAGCTTATCCATTTTCAAACGTCTGGCATAAGCTAGATAATCCCAGATCCTAAGGTGTGAGAGTCTCAACTTATGCCCTGTCCATATTTCATATGGAATTTTGACTATAAACTTGCTAGGAACTCTATTAAGAATATAACAAGCTGACTCAAGTGCATATCCCCAAAAGGAGATTAGTAGACTTGCAAATCCTATCATAGACCAAAATATGTCTAATAGGATTCGATTCCTCCTTTCAAACACTCCATTGTATTAGGGAGTTATGGGAGGTGTCCATTGTGAGAGAATCTATTCTCTTTTAAATATGTCAAAAACTCATTGGTGAGGTATTCACCTTCTCGATCCGATCAAAGAGTTTTAATACTCTTTCTAGTTTACTCTTTTACTTCATTATAGAATTATTTGAACATTTCAAATGATTCAGACTTATTCGTTCATAAGGTAGACGTATCCATACCTTGATAGGTCATCAGTAAATGTAATAAAATAGTGATATTCACCTATGGCAAAAGTATTCATAGGTCCATATACATCAATATATATTAGACTTAGAACTTTAGTTGCTCTTTCATCTTTTCAAGTAAAAGATGACCTAGTTATCTTACCAAGAAGGCATGATTCATAAGTCGACAATAATTTAGAATTATTGAGCTTAAGGATACCCTCATTAATTAATCTATTTATCCTATTCTTATTAATATGACCTACCCTACAATGCCAAAGGTAAATATTAGATATATTATCTAATCTAGGATGACTGCTAGATATGTACAGTATACTAACAGGTTATGATAAAGTATAAATATTAATTTTTAATTATCCATATATTATAGTAACACTATTCAAAATGATATCACAATAATCATCTTTTATTGATCAATAAAAACTTTCTTTAACCAAAAGGCCTACATAAATTATATTCATCATAAAACTAGGACAATAGTGAAAATCACTCAAACTAACAATATAATCATAAAAACAAGCTTGATAAGTCCTAAATCTAGAATTGGAACTACTCTTTCATCTCTAATATTTAGGAATCGCTTGTCATCTTCAAATCTTCTACTCACCTAAAATCCCTGCAATGAATTGCAAATATTAATTGAACTTCCAATATCTAATACCTACATACTAGTATCACAAATAGAGAAGTTATAAGGTGTTATCATATAAGTACCTTGTCCAGCAATTGCTTGCTGATTCTTCTTCTTCCTTAGCCTGTTCGAGTCTAGAGAGGCAATATAGAGAGCATAATTTCTCTTCCAATTACCTTGCTTCTCATAGAAGAAGTACTCTGCCTGACTCTAGTTGGACATGATCTTCTTGGTCTAACTTGGCTGAGTTATCGTAGCAAGTTGTACCATCTTATTTTTTCCTTTCTTAAAGGGATGATGCCATATCAAAGTAGAACCTCCCACTATATTTACCAATCCCTCGTTAAGCTAATGATCCTTCTCATAAGTCTACAGCAACCCTAGTAAACCATTATAGTTGATAGTAGGCTTAGTCATTCTATAATGACTAAGGAAGTCAAGGTGGATTTTAATAGGGAATTTAGAATCATATCTTTTTTCAGCTACTCATTTAGGAAAAATCCAAGTCTACTTAGGCACTCAATCTTTTTTATCATGTACAATACATGATCAATGACCGACACCCCTTCCCTCATCCTGGCATTGAAAATTATACAAGATGTTTTATACCTTTCAACATCATTGGGAATACTGAAGGATTCTTTCAATACTTGAAGTATATCATCTGACCGAGCATCCTCAAATTTGTGACTGAACTTGTTATTCATAGATGCCCGCATAATGCAACGGACTATGGTTTGGTCATTGAGCCACTTCTGGTAAGTGTCATAGATCGCATCACATGCATTTAAAGTGGGCTCCTTAGGTGTTGGATCAGTTAGCATGTACAAGATCCATTCGTGCTCCAAGATGACTTTTAGCTTTCGATACCAATTATCAATTTTTAATTGGATCCTATTAGCCTTTCATTGTTCAATAATGATTAGAGCAACAATGTATTAGCCATTTTAATTGAAAAGAAAAGAGAACAAGACCTATTAGCATATGAATCATTTAATCTTAAAAACTTAGACTTTAGTCTAAATATTCACCTATGATTTTTTTCGAATTGGTATCCTTTACCTTCAATTTAAAAAATTACATTAATTCCTTAGCAGGTACTAGAATCTAATAGACTACATATGAGCCCAACTTTGACTGACCCATCCATGCATATTCAAAGGTAAGTTCCTAACTAATTATTTTTTAAAATAATTTATAGCATTAATTTTGCCCAAGCACCTCTTCAGCAGGCCTTTAGGCTACCACTAAAAATCTTTGTTAGGTCCAACCATTAACATGACAAGACTTAGTGCTTCTAACCAATGAATGGCCAAGCACTACTTTGGTCGGCTTACCTGACCACTATTAAGAAAGTTACAACTAAATCATCATAATATGAATAATAATTTTAATGGCCAGATGAGCATAAGGCCTTTGGGCCTCTAATGATCATTTTAACTATTGAACCCATTACCAATTTCTTAATGGCAGTCTATGACTTGATTATCTCCATAACATTATCATTTAAGGACTTAATAATTTGAAGGATTTATTAAATGGTTAAGAAGAGATAAAGGGTTGAAGATAAATTGGTTCAAGGGCACCTAGATCAGTCATGTTGATCATCCTTACTGGCATAGATTTACTCAAATCAATAAGCTATCAGATCAAATCTTGATTTACCATATTAGCCAAGTAAGTGATATCAATGGAAAGGTTCCATCATTAACTTCTTTTCTTAGACACCAATAAATTGGCCAGGTAAGAGGTAGACCCAATTAATAACCATGATCAAATGCCAAACTTACCTTAGATGCCAAATGGTTCATCAAATTTGATAAAACTAGCCTAACGACTTGGGTCCAACCACAAGCTATAATCAGGTTCATTTGATAAAATATATACTTGATCAAGCAATCTCAATAGAGTTGATCTAGAGAAC
Source organism: Areca catechu (assembly GCA_021397845.1). Classification (NCBI taxonomy): domain Eukaryota; kingdom Viridiplantae; phylum Streptophyta; class Magnoliopsida; order Arecales; family Arecaceae; genus Areca; species Areca catechu. The sequence goes on along the minus strand of CM038038.1, from coordinate 76,517,235 downwards.
TCTTGATCTAATCCTAAACAACTTTGGGTTAGGTTAAATCAATTTCTTTATTAGCTCCATATTAATGAAACTTCTAACCTGATTAATTGATCTGATTCAAGTTAACTTGTAGCCCAAGTTTTATGAACTAATATTAGCTTTTTAATTCACAATTCTAGACCTAATCTTTCAATTTTAATTCTAGTAATTAATCAAGTCTAATTTTGCTAAATTTAGATATAAATAATTTACATACATCTCAAATATATTAAATACTTTTAGATCTATACTATATGATATAGTCATATACTGAAATTTAAGTTATGATTTATGTTTAAAATATAAAAATAAATCATAAAACTTTATTTTAGATCATAAATAATAAATTAATTAAGATTAAATCACTAAAAATCAAATCTAAAAATTGAAACAATTTCAACAAAAATCTTTTCACCTCACTTATCATGGGATGAGGATAAGCGACATTCCTACATGCCATAGAAGATCCCATAGAATAGAAAGAGCCTTTAAACCTTACTTTTCTCATATGACTAGATAGTCATGGTGATTCATCCAATCGGATTAGGATAAGGATAAGAGTTTCAATCTTATTGAAACTCTATCAAATAGAGTTCAAAACCTATTCAAAATTAATTTAGATTTTATCCTAACCCAAACCTCATCTAAAAGAAAGAAAGGTGGGTGACAACAAGCCTTTTTGGATAAACAAAAATCATGGAAACAAGAATAGGGCATGAAGAATTTTTAGGAGAATTTTTAAGAGTTAGCGCTAGGTAGAAATTTAAGATTGGTTTGATCAAAATTAAATGCAACCTAATCAAATTAGGTTAGACCAAATTAAAGCATCTAAACTTAATTTAATTAGATCACTAATTAACTTAATCCTAATCAAATTAGAAATTAATTAGGCCTAAGTCAGGATCAAACCAAAATTAAAATTCCTTAGCAATTAGGTTATCATATAACCTAATCAGGTGAAACCTAATTGAACCAAATTCAATTAGACATGACCTAAACCTCATTGCTCAATCAAATTAAGCTAATTAGCAATCTAATTACAAACTAAACCTTCTATAGTTAATTAACATTTAATTAATTATTTATTTACTATACTTGTATTAGGTTAATTATCAATCACATTGATAATTATATCCTTGAATGATTCTTAATCATTAATCTGCCATCATGATCAATCAAAAGTTCTATTGTATATGACCCCATAGATTCAAACACTAAGCCAACAATACAGGAATATTTTTTGAACTAATTGATATAACCATCTAGTAATGGTAATTGACATCCAAATAGGTCAAATGATTGCAAAGCAACATTTAACAATCCAAGTATATGACTATCATATAATTCATCTCTTTGACCTAATGCTCAAGATGAATTCAAAGTTAATTATCAACTCTTACATAGAACATTTAGTTGTGTCTCAACCTAATAAATCTCATGACTCCTTACTAGGATTAGCTTTGCCAAGGCTTTGCTAAATTAAAATACAATAGAGAATTTTCTCCAACATGTTAGAGTGGTTAATTACTTCTTAACTCACAGACTAACTGCAAGGTTTTGGTAAGCATAGCGAAATACCGGATTTCAAAAATTTGATCTTTGAAATCCTAGTCAACCAAAACTCTAGATCCAGGATACCCTTTTTTATACCAATTAATAAAGTAAAATACTTTGAAAATTAAAGTATACCTGTAATGCTAATATCCTTTTCTTCCACCAAGCATACAAGTATATGCCCTCCAGAGGTGATCCACATAGGAACTGAACCAAGAAAGCACTCCTCTTGCTTGCTTCACTCCATCCGATAACCTTTCTTCCTTGTATAGCCTTTTCTCCCTCTAGGATCTTATTCCTTTTGAAGAGTTTCTTAGTACCTCTCTAAATACTCTCTTACTATCCTATTATTCTTTCAAATTCTCTTTCCAAGCCTTTGTCTTAAAATGGTGGACTTGTCTTAAAATAATAGACTTGTCCTAACAAGAGAAGGAAGAGAATTATTAGGACAACTTTCGAATGCTCTGGTTTCAATCATCGAAGCCTTTAAATAGGAAGAGAGTAGGTACCTGATACACCTTTTCATCAATCCCTTATTTGATATTTAACATATCAGATAAGATCCTTTAATAAAAATAATCCCTTGGCAGAAAGGTGTAAAGTAAAACACCATTTCACTAATTATATGTGCCAAGAGTCACTTATCACAACTCTACAGTAAAATATGATAATTAATCTCTTAATTTTATATTTAAGACAAGGTCCCAATCCCCAATAGGCATATTAAATAAAGAGGTTTATCTAGAAAAAGTGATTAACAGGCAGAAAGACTCTTCCATATCCATGCACCATATTTATATTCTAAGCATCGTGTCCCTTCACCAAATTATGTCCTTTCTTACATGATTTGACCAATCAAGTCCAGCCAAATGGGCATTCATTGGATAGGATAGGTGATGGGGACATCAACGAGAAGGAAACATTTCAAACAATTCTCTTTGGTTTTGTAGCTAATATAGTCTACTTAAATATAATGAAAGCCATGGGATGAAGCCCACATCACTAAGCCTATGAAGCCGACTCCACCTTTTGAAGCACTAGTCCATGAGCCAACTCATGAAAGAAAGCCACCATCCTCATGAGTCAACTCAACCCAAGTCAAGCCCAAATTCAAGCATGTCATGATGCCAACCAAGTCAAGCCCAATTCAAGCCACCTCCTCACCTTTATATGGAGACCATTTTCCCTTCACTTGGAGGACACCTCGTCAAGCATCCTTGAGAGAAAATGAAGGACACCACATCAAGTAACTTGAGGGGAGCATACAACTACTTTCCACTCTCCCAACAAATCTCCAACTAACTTGACATGTGGGATGCCACATTACATGCCACCAAAGGATCCACATCAGCAAAAGGAGGCCATATCATTGCCACCTAGGTGACACATGTCAAGTTGTTATAACTTTCTACCTATAAGTTGTTGCAAACTAATTCTAATTGGAACTATAAAACCAATAGTTGTTAGATCTAACTAGGAGTAGTTAGCCTAACCTAACCCTCCCTCCTCTCTCTCCTTGGCCAAATTCCATAGGGTTAGTGAGTCTATAAATAGGGCCTAAGCCCTCTCTTGTAAGCATGCTATTTTGGATTAATGAAAGAAAGGTTTCCTTCTTGTTTAGTTCCTCTTGTGTTCTCTTATGTGGAGTGAGTGAGATCTCTTGGTTGGAATGTTTGTTTGAGAAGAGGGTGAGAGGCCCTTGGGTTTGTGTTTGAAGGGTAGATTGCCCTTGTAATGAGTGAAGGGTCCCTTTGATTGATTCCAAAGATTCAAGCTCATTGGTTCCAAGCACCGGCCACCATTCTTCCTCATTCTTTCCTTTGTTTCAATTCCAACCTTAATTCTTCTTCTATGCCTAATGATTGATTTTGTTGCAGGTTCTCTCAGGGTTTCCAAGTCAAGGATGAAGATCTCCATGCCAAGGATCAAGGCCAAGGTAATTCCTAAAGTAGGGAGTGCTCGTCTTAGGGTTTAGGCTTCAATCCTTAAGTGTTGAGAGCTTCCTTTCCACCAAATATTTTAGCCTTCATTATTGGTAGGAGAACCTCTTCTTGGCTCTTTGGATCTGATCATTTGAAGGTGTTTTGGCCTAGTACAAATGGTTTCCTATCCATGAGATCCATCTTATGTTAATTTGAAAGTGATTTGTATGCAGGTGTTTAATTTTGATGAACTAGTCTCTTGCTTGGATGAAATTGTCTCCCTTATGATTAATTTTTTATGCTTTAAATTCATTGCTCATCATGGATGGACAGTCCTTTAAAGCACATCATTATCCACTCATTTCATCCATCTCCATGTCCTGCATCAATTTTTGGTATCAGAGCTTTAGGTTCTATTAGGTCAAGTTGCTGAAATTTCTGCTCTAGTATTAGTCCAAGTTTTCTATGAATTTTAGTAATTTTTCACGTTGCAAAAAAAAATATTTTTGCTATATTTTAGGACCTTAGATCTGAGATCTATTTTTTTTTTAAATAAAAATTATATTTTTTGTAGTTTAAAATTTGTCATCTCACGTTGCTCCTTTAGTTAGCTATTATTTGCTTCAATTCTAGTTTCATGCCATTTAGTTGTTCCATTAAATTTTAGAAAAAATTCCAAAAAAAGATTTATCTAGATTTTAGATTTGAATCTGAGATCTACACTTACAAAAATTTGAATTCTAAAATTTTGTGAATTTAAATTTTGAATTTTGAGTGTTTTACGGTTAAAGGTTTGTTAGCTAGAAGTTTCTTATAACAACTTTTACAACAAGCTTTCAAAAATAAATTTTCTAACCAAAATTTGAGAATTAAAATTCAAATTTTGAAATATAAAATCTTAACTCTGAGATCTAACAGTTCCAACTTAAATTTTAAATTTTTAAAATTTTAAATTTTGAATTTTGAATTTTCAAAACTAGTTAGTTGGAAGTTTGTTGCTTGCTAAAATTTTTCTTGCAACAACTTCTACTTCCAAAAACAAATTTTTCAACTATAATTTAAAATTTAAAATTTAAATTTGAGTTTTAAAATTTAGTCTTCTAGATCTACAATTTTCAATTTAAATTTTGAAATTTGAAATTTTAAAATTTGGACTTTGAATCATTTGATTGTGTTAATCTAGTTGTGGGCTAACTAGTTGGTGAATTGTTTGTACATCCATTTCTAAATCCATTTAAGGGCATTCAATATAATATAATGAAAGGAGGTCATTACCTTTCCTTGGCCCAAAACAATCACCCACATTTGCATTGACCTAAGCCATAATTAAAATCAAGTAGGAACCTAAAACTAGGGACACCCACAAGTCAAGTTCAAGTGCAAGATGAGGCAAAGTATTATTTAAGTTGTACTTACTCCTTGAAATTGGTGTCTAAGGCTAGAGGTCCAATGGCAAACGCCTTAAGTGGACTTTCGATTTTTAATTAGGACCTCATGAAAGTGAGGGGAGCCTCCCGCAACCCCACCTCTTACCTGGCCAGTGGAAAGGGTAATTGCATCCTTAACTAGTACCTAGTAAATTCCTATATTTTGAACTTTTAGATCTAGGAGCCCTAGAAGAAAGGTTTGTACTACTTGTCCAATTAGTCTGAAGTCCTATACCAACAATCCTACACTCAGTCTAGTTTATCCATGGATCCCAATCTTGAATTCTTTATGAGGACCCTGACTGAAAAATTTGATACTGTAACTGAACAATTAGGGCAAATGAATAAGGAATTAGGTCAAGTGAAAAATAGAATTGGGACCCTTGAAGTGGCCCAAAAGACCCCCATTGAACCTGAGTCATCTAGATCAATTCCTCAAGGTCCAAGAGTCCCACATCATGAGCACACCCTTGAGTACAATCTAAGAAGACTTCACCTTGATTTCCTAGAAGAAGCCCATAGAGTCCATACTGAGCCTGAGACACCTAGGCCAATTCCCCATGCCCATCGTTATGACTACACCCCTGAGCACACTCCTAGGCAACCTCACCAGGACTACTTAGATCAAGAAGAAAGAGCCATGAGAAACATTCGATTAGAGGCTCTTATCTTTGATGGAAGCCTGAATCCTAAGGCCTACATTGACTGGGAGAGAGAAATGACCAATATTTTGAATGGTATGAGATGACTAAGGAAAGAAAGTTCAAGTTTGCCAAACTGAAATTAGTCCACCAGGCGAGGTTATATTGGGATAATGTTGAGAGAATGATTTGGCAAAGAGGAGACATGCCCATAACCACCTGGAGAGCCATGAAAATCAAGCTTAGAGAAAAATACCTCCTTATGTCCTATCACCAAAGACTATTAGATCAGTGGCAAAGGTTATCCAGGGCAATAAGACTGTGTCAAAATATATTGCCAAGTTTGATAAGTTTGCAATGAGGTACAACATTGATGAATCAGAGGCTGTAACACTATCTAGGTTTAGAGCTGGTCTACGAGAAGAGATCCAAAGGAAATTGTTTTTAAGAAAAGTCACAGACCTAGACCAAGCCTACCAGATAGCCAGGGACAGTGAGAGATTTCATTGGGGACTAATAATTTAACAACCTGATCCAACTAATGTTAGTGCCTCTAATCAAAAACTAGGGTTCAACCAAGTGCATCAAAATCACCCCATTCCTCCAGCCCCATCAAGCCAATCAGTTGATAAGGGTAAGGCCCCTACAATTCAGAAGAGTGGTAACCCAGATATCCAATGTTTCAAATGTCAAAAAATGGGACACCTTGCTAGCCAATGCCCTACTCGATCCTTACATACAGGAGAGTTAGCTGATGAGGAGGCTGAACCCACTAGAGAGTTTGAAGAAGAGGTATATGAGGCTGAATCTAATCTGATCAATAAGTATGATGAAAAAGAAGAGGAAGGTGGTTATGATAAGACATCAGGTGTTGTTAGAATCTTGGCCCAGACTAAAGAAAAGGAGGATTGGAAAAGGATAACATCCTCCAAACATTTGTCAAGATAGGGAAGAAAGTCTATAAAATCATTATAGACAATGGGAGTTGTGTAAATGAGATTTCAACCAAAGCCCTTAAAAATGTAGGCTTGATCCCTATCCACATCCTAATCCATATAAAGTCTCTTGGATAGATTCTGCTTCAATCGCCATCAAGTCCAGATGCCAGGTTCCAATTCAAATCCAATCCTATCAGGAACAAGTCTAGTGTGATGTTCTTCCCATGGGGGTAAGTAGCATCATTTTGGGTAGGCCATGGTTATATGACCATGATGCAACTTTATATGATCGATCCAATTCTTGTGCCTTCACCCATCAAGGAAAGAAGCTTGTCATTAACTCGACCCCACCTAAGGATAACATCAAAAGAGGGTCTACTGACTTGAAAGAGAAGAAGCAAGGGTTAAATTTAATTGATGCCAAGGATTTGGAGAAATAAATCAAGGAAGGATCACCCATGTAGATTTTGACCCTTAGAGAAGTCCAAGAGCAAAACCTTAAGGAACCACCCCAAGAAGTCGAAAAGATCTTGAAAGACTTTAAGGATATATTTCCAGACAACTTACCTGATCATCTACCTCCACTAAGGGAAAATCAGCATGTCATAAACTTAGTCCCACGAGCCACTTTGCCCAACCTACCTCACTATAGGATGAATCCTATTGAACATACCGTGCTTCAAAGACAAGTAGGAGACCTCCTCCAAAAAGGGTTCATTAGGGAAAGTTTAAGTCCTTGTGCAGTACCCACCCTATTGACCCCTAAGAAAGATGGCACTTGGAGAATGTGCATTGACAGTCGTGCCATCAATAAGATCATAATCAAGTACAGGTTTCCAATTCCTCGTATAGATGATTTGCTTGATATGATGACCAGGGCCACTATCTTTTCAAAAATAAACCTTAAGAGTGGCTATCACCAGGTTAGGATCAGACCTAGGGATGAGTGGAAAATGGTATTTAAGATTAAGGAGGGTCTTTATGCATTGCTGGTAATGCCCTTTGGTTTATCAAATGCTCCTAATACATTCATAAGGATCATGACTCAAGTTTTAAAACCATTCATGAAGAAATTTGTTATAGTATACTTTGACGACATCCTTATCTATAGCAAAACTAGGGAAGACCATCTAGAACATCTCAACCAAGTTTGCTGCATCCTTAGAAAGGAAAGCCTCTATGCCAATCTAAAAAAGTGTGAATTCATGACTAATAGAGTGATCTTTCTAGGGTTCATCGTTGCTGCTGAAGGGGTATCTGCTAACCCCAAGAAAGTTAAATCTATAGTTGAGTGGCCCGAACCCAAGAGTATACATGATGTGCATAGCTTTCATGGCCTTGCCACCTTCTATAAGAGATTCACCAGAGGATTTAGTACCATTGTTTCCCCAATCACCGATTGTCTTAAGAAAGGGACCTTTGAATGGACCAAGCAAGCCAACAAAGCCTTCCGTGAAATTAAAGAAAGAATGACTCAAGCCCCAATCCTAAGGTTACCTGATTTTTCTAAGATTTTTGAGGTTGCTTGTGATGCCTCAGGAATTGGAATTGGTGGAGTGTTCAGTCAAGAAAACCATCCTGTTGCCTTCTTTAATGAGAAACTAAATGAAGCAAGACTAAAGTACTCCACCTATGATAAGGAACTATATGCGGTAGTTCAAGCTTTAAAGCATTGGAGACACTACTTATTACTGCAGGAGTTTGTCTTATACTCAGATCATGAGGCACTCAGGTTCCTTAGTTCACAAAAGAAGCTGAACCCCAAGCACGGTAGCTGGGTAGAGTATATCCAAGCTTACACTTTTGTCTTAAAACACTGTGCGAGCATCGAAAATAGGGTTGCTGATACCCTGAGTCGACATTCTTTATTGTTGACTTCTGTTAGCACCAAAGTTATAGGATTTGATAGGATAAAGGAGGAATACAAAAACTATCCTGACTTTGGTAGGATCTTTGAGTTTGTTCACCAAGGACCATCTAGTGAACACAATGATTATATCCTTCATGATGGATACCTTTTTAAAGGAGAAAAGTTGTGTATCTCTCAAACCTCTATCTAGGAATTCTTGATTTGGAAAATCCATGCAAGGAGATTAGCTAGCCATTTTGGTAGGAATAAAACTATTCTAGCTTTGGAAGACCAATTCTTTTGGCCAAGCATTAAAAGAAATATGGCCCAAGATGTAGCCCAATGTCGAACATGTGCTATTGCTAAAATAAAAAAATAAAATACTAACCTATACACCCCTTTACCTATCCCTGACTGTCCTTGGCAAGACATCAATATGGATTTCGTGCTAGGATTGCCAAAGACCATGCGTAGACATGATTCCATCTATATTGTTGTCGATCATTTTCTAAAGATGGCACATTTCTTACCCTATTCCTAGACCTTTGATGCTTCAAGAGTGGCTAGATTGTTCTTTAATGAAGTGCTTAGGTTACATGGTTTACCTAGGACTATTGTGTCCGATAGGGATGTCAAATTCACTAGCTATTTCTGGAAAACCCTATGGCACCTAATGGAAACTAAGTTAAACTTTTCTACCTCTTACCATCCCCAAACTGATGGCCAAACAGAGGTTATGAATAGGAGTCTGGGGAATTTGTTAATATGTTTAATGAGAAAAAATACTGAAAATTGGGATCTTTTGCTGCCTCGCATATAATTTGCTTATAATAGCTCAGTTAACATGTCCATTAGAAAAAGTCCCTTTGAGATTGTTCATGGGTACAAACCATGAAAGCCAATAGATCTTATCCCTATACCCTTGTATGCATGAATCTCAGAGTCTACCAAATCATATGTACAACATCTTAGGGATTTATACAAAGACATTAGCAAGAAAATCCATTTGAGCAATGAAACTTATAAGCATATGATTAACTCACGTAAGAGAGCCAGAGGGTTTTAAGAAGGAGACTATATCATGATTAGGTTCAAACCTGAACGGTTCCCATCAGGAACTATAAAAAAATTACATGCCCATGGTGCAGGTCCTTTCAAAATAATAAAGAAAATTGGACCTAATGCTTATGTGCTAGATTTACCATCTGACTTTGCTATCAGTTCCACTTTCAACATTTCAGATCTAGTAGAGTACAAGAAACCAACAATGATACCCAGTGAGCCATTCGGGCCTAATTCTATCTTTGAGAGTGAGCCAACCCATAAGTGTCCACTAGCCATATTACCAAAGCGGCAAGATAGGATTGAGCGAATCTTAGATAATAAGACTATCACTACCTGAAACAAGGACTATCAACACTACTTGGTTCATTGGCAAGGATGTCATGATTCTGAAGACTCATGGATTACTCGAAAGGATCTACAAAGAATTGACCCAGACCTACTAGAGTACTACCAAAATCAAATTGATTCCTATTCAACAGGGTCGAGCTCTTTCCATCCTGGGAGAATTGATGGGGACATCAATAAAAAGGAAACATTTCAAACTAATTCTCTTTGGTTTTGTAGCTAATATAATCAACTTAAATCCAATAAAAGCCTTGGGATGAAGCCCACATCACTAAGCCCATGAAGCTGACTCCACCTTTTGAAGCACAAGTCCATGAGTTGACTCATGAAAGAAAGCCACCATTCTTATGAGTCGACTCAACCCAAGTCAAGCCCAAATTCAAGCATGTCATGATGCCACCCAAGTCAAGCCTGATTTTAGCCACCTCCTCACCTTCATATGGATACCATTTTTCGTTCACATGGAGGACACCTCATCAAGCATCCTTGGGAGAAAATGAAGGACACCACATCAAGTAACTTGAGAGGAGTATACAACCACTTCCCACTCCCCCAACAAATCTCCAACCAACTTGACATGTGGGATGCCACATCACATGCCACCAAAGGATCCACATCAGCAAAAGGAGGCCATATCATTACCACCTAGGTGCCACATATCAAGTTGTTATAACTTTTTACCTATAAGTTGTTGCAAACTAATTCTAGTTGGAACTATATAACGAAAAGTTGTTAGATCTAACTAAAAGTAGTTAGCCTAACCTAGCCCTCCCTCCTCTCTCTTCTTGGCCGACTTCTATAGGGTTAGTGTGTCTATAAATAGGGCCTAAGCCCTTTCTTGTAAGCATGCTATTTTGGATTAATGAAAGAAAGGTTTCCTTCTTGTTTAGCTCCTCTTGTGTTCTCTTGTGTGGAGTGAGTGAAATCTCTTGGTTTGAAGGTTTGAAGTTTTATTTAAGAAGAGAGTGAGAAGCCCTTGGATTTGTGTTTGAAGGGTGGATTGCCCTTGTGATGAGTGAAGGGTGGGATGCCCTTTGATTGATTCCAAAGATTCAAGCTCCTTGGTTCCAAGCACCGGCCACCATTCTTCCTCCTTTCCTTTGTTTCAATTCCATCCTTAATTCCTCTTCTACGCCTAATGATTGGTTTTGTTATAGGTTCTCTCAGGGTTTCCAAGTCAAGGATGAAGGTCTCCATGCCAAGAATCAAGGCCAAGATAAGTCCTAAAGTAGAGAGTGCTAGTCTTAGGGTTTAGGCATCAATTCTTGAGTGTTGAGAGCTTCCTTTCCACCAAATATTTTAGCCTTCATTGTTGGTAGGAGAACCTCTTCTTGGCTCTTTGGATCTGATCATTTGAAGGTGTTTCTTCCTAATACAAATGATTTTCTAGCCATGAGATCCATCTTATGTTAATTTGAAAGTGATTTGCATATGGGTGTTTAATTTTGATGAACTAGTCTCTTGCTTGGATGAAATTGTCTTCCTTATGATTAATTTTTTATGCTTTAAATTCATTTCTCATCATGCATGGCTAGTCCTTTAAAGCACATCATTATCCACTCATTTCATCCATCTCCATGTCCCGCATCAATAGGGGCTAAACCTTATCACCTGAAAGGTTATTAATTTGCAGAAGGACTCTTGGTTCTTCTGTGCCCCTTTATTTGTGCGCACGCCAATATGGCACCAGAAGTTCCATGCCCTTCAGACTCTTGGTTTAAATAATGGATAAGGCTTGATAAATTATGACAAATCCTAATTTGACTACCCCACTTAAGGCTTAACCCAATTTAAGTCCAACTCAAATGGGTTAGCTCAAATAGCAAGCATTTAAACCAAATTTAATTAGGTTAGGAGTTAAGCTAGCCAACATATGCTAGTATGTTAATTAGCTAACTAATTAGGATCCTATGATCCTAATAAAAATATAATTGACTTCCTTGGTCAATTACTTAATGTGTGTGACCCTTTGGGCTCCTCATCTAGCTAGCAATAGGTTTAGGTTTATGTCAATTAGGTTCGATTAAAAATTGACTTATCAAATTAGGTCAAATCGAGCTAACCCTAGCTACCAATTTGAACCATCTTTCAAATTGATTCATGAATTCAATCAATTTGATTCATGATTATCTACAAGACATGATTGATATCTAGCAACATATCATGCCTACTCAAAAGATGAGAAATTTGATTGAAATTATCAAAATACCTTTCAGTGGTAAGTTACCATATAATTGAATCCTTTAATCTTTCATTATCCTAATTAAGCTCTCCGTCCATAATAAAACCTAATTGACCTAATCTTTTGATTAAGTCAATCATTTTTAGTACATGGACTTGAACAGATGAGCCCTCATTTATGCACGGAACAACTACTTCAATATTTTATATCGAGCAGCCTTACTTTGCTCTCCATAAAACTCTTTAAGATTGAGCAGTATGGACTGAGATTCCATATTTTCATGTTATTTATGTAATTTATTGCTCATAGAGGCCAACTGTTGACTCCTATCTTGATTTTGATGAATAACAAAATAGTTAAGTATATTTGAGTACTAACTATGTGTTAAAAGTATGTTTATCAGAACAAGGTACTCATCAAAGTTGTAGTATGTTAAAAGTTTAAATGCTTATTATCTTGCTAAAGAAGTCACTTATATTGATAGAATTTCAAGTTAAATAGACCTTGGCACATAAGAATGATCTTGAAGGAATAAATATTTGAATTTAAAGAAATTTTAACAAAGTTTCAGGAAAGTTTCAGCCAAGTGTCGACTTATGAAGATCAAGTATCGACTCAAGGTGTCAACTCACAGAAGCTTGAGCTGATACATAGAAGAATTTTTAGTCGGCACATGAAGGGTCGACTAATAAAGACCAAGTGTCGACTCATGTGTTAACTCAAGTGTCGACTCAAGACCTGAGACCAAAAATGATACAGAATATGCTGAATCAAGTTTTTGCTCAAGTGTCGACTCACCAGAAGAAGTGTTGATACACCAGTGCATTCAGAGAGCTTCAAGAAATATTTTTGACCTAGTATCAAATCATGTGTCGACTCATGACCTAAAGTATCGACACCTACAGGTCTGGATGAATAGTAAGTGATAATTTTTTGAAGCACATAATTAATCTTTTTTGTGTCTAACGGCTATTTTCTCCTCTCCAATGGTCATAAACAGTCATTTAAGACTTGGAAAGATATTTAAAGTGGACCAAACTCAATAAGGAAGAAACAAATGAGGAACTAATGTGCATTCATTGAGTATTCATTGATTTGGAGTGAAGTTGAGCCTTCAAGCATTCAAGAGTATTCAAGAAGCATTCAAGTCCAATCTTCAAGCATTCATTAAGGCTTCAACAACTTAGGGACAACTTTCTCAACTGCAATCAAGAGCTTCAAAGGGATATTTATTTTTATTATTTGAAAGCTTATTATATTCTATCATTGTACTAGAATTTATTATTGTTCCTAGTTTTAAGTAGATTGAAACTAGTGATTGGATTGTTGGTAAGCCTTGTTTGAAAAACCAACTACTGTTGTTGGTGAGCCTTATGAAAACCAACTAGGTTGTTGGTGAGCCGTGTGAAAAACTAACTAGGTTATTGGTAAGCCTTGTGAAAACCAACTAGGTTGTTGGTAAGCCTTATGAAAACCAACTAGGTTGTTGGTAAGCCTTGTAAAAATCAACTAGATTTTTGGTTAGCCTTGTACAAACCAAGGGATTTTGATTAGTGAGCCTAAAAAAACTAATCAACTATAATCAAGGAAAGATTATAGTAAAATATCCAAGTAAATCTTAAGGAGTGGATGTAGGTGCTTTGAATGTACCGAACCATTATAAAATATTGTATATTTGTGATTGCTTTTACTCTTCTTTCATTTTTTTATTATTTCTACTATATTTTATTATCAAGCACACATACACTTAAAATCACACTAGCACCTACATTGTTTTCGAATTGGCATATACTTGCAACAAGTTTTAAAAATCCAATTCACTCCCCCCTCTTAGGTTACTTTGTTGGGCAACAAGTGGTATCAGAGCATTGTACTTAGCTTATAGGTCTAATTATCTTGAGTTAAAGATCTATGGCAGCCCCTATAGGTTCTAGTGTTGTTGAGGGTTAAGCCTCAAATAGACAGCCCTTTTTCAATGGCACTAATTACACATATTGAAAAATCTGCATGAGAATTTATATGCATTCAATAGATTATAATCTTTGAAAAGTTGTTGTAAAAGGTCCCCATGTTCCTTCAATGATGGTTAATGGCATTTCCGTTCCAAAACTAGAAGAGGATTGGGATGAAAATGATATTAAGCAATTGGAGCTTAATGCTAAAGCAATGAATTTGCTTTATTGCATATTAGATTCTAGTGAATTCAATAGAATATCTACATGTGCATCAACAAAGAAAATTTGGGACATACTTGAGATTACTCATGAGGGTACCCATCAAGTGAAGAATACTAAAGTGGTATGCTCATTCATACATATGAAATATTTAAAATGGAGCCTAATAAATTTATTACTGATATGTATACTAGATTTACTAACATTATCAATGGTATGAGGAGTCTTGGCAAGGTTATGTCTAACGCTGATCTTGTAAATAAAATTCTTAGGTCTTTGCAGCCTCATGGGATCCGAAGGTCACGGTAATCCAAGAAGCAAAAGATGTTGAGACACTTTTCTTGGAACAACTTGTTGATTCACTCATGACTTATGAGTTAAACCTAAAATAAAAAGTAGTGGATGCAGATAGAAAGAAGAAGACCATCGCCTTCAAATCCACTACACCAAATGAGTCTTCAAGTGAAGAATCAGAAGAAGGAGAAAATGAAGAGGCACTAATGGCAAGGAAATTCAAAAGATTCATGTGGAAGAAAAAGTTTTCTTATAAAAAGAAGCCACAGCCTAGAAAAGAAAAAGGCAAAGAAAAAGATAAAGAGAAGGAGAAGGACCAACCAATTTGCTTCGAGTGCAAGAAGCCCAGATACTACAAGATTGATTGTCCTCTCTTAAAGAAGTTTAAAAAGAAGTTCAAAAAGAAGGCGATGATGGCTACATGGAGCGATAGTGAAGACTCCAGTTCAGAAGAAAAATAACAAGAAGTTGCCAATCTTTGCCTCATGACACATGAAGATGAGATAAAATCTGAACTTGAATTTGAATTTACTTTTGAAAAACTTAAAGATGCTTTTGATGAAATTGTGCATGAGTACAAATTATTAAAAATTGAGCATAAAAAATTGAAAAAGCATGTTGATACCTCTTCTATTAAAAACACCAATCTTGTTAATGAAAATAATGATCTAAAAGCTAAGATTGATATTTTGAAAAAATAAAAGAATGCTTTATCAAAAGAAATAGAAGTTTTAAAAAGATCCAAGGCTTTTGTTGCAAATAATGAGCTTTTAAAGAAAAACAAAGACCTTGAGGTACAAAACAAAAAATTTAAAGATGAGCTTGATAGAGTAAAATCTTTTGTTGAAAAGTTTACATTTAGTTCTGAAAAGTTGAATTTATTGTTGAATAATCAAAGAGCTATTTTTGATAAAACTAGACTCGGTTTCAAGCAACAAAAGAAATAAAAATTTTTCAAGAATTTCTTTATTCCAACATCATCTAATATTACTTAGTTGTAGAAAATTTGGGGATAAAGCTTATCAGTGTAATCTTAGAAAGTTAAATAATTTTAGAAAAGTTTAGGTTCCAAAAAAAACCACTACTACTAATCCTAAAGGATCCAAGATGGCTTGGATACCTAAAATAAAAACTTGATCTATTTTATAAGTGTATCTTGCAACCAAAGAGAAAAAGAGAATATGATATCTTGATAGTGGTTGCTTAAGATACATGACAGGAGATGTGAAGCAATTCACTTCTCTTAAAGCTTTGAATCGAGGGAATGTAACTTTTGAAGATAATGGTAAAAAAAAATCATTGGTATCAATAAAGTTTACATCTCCCCTTCTATCTTTATTGATAATGTACTATTAGTTAAGGGACTAAAGCATAATTTACTTAGTATTAATCAGTTTTATGATAAAGGTTTTAAAGTAATTTTTGAATCATCCCTTTGCATGGTTTCTAGTCCTGATGATAATGGAGTGAAATTCATTGAAAATAGGCATGGCAACATCTACCTTATTGATCTTGATAATTTACCTATACAAGATGGTGAATGCCTAGTTGCAATGAATGCCACAATAAATGAGACTAGTTGGTTATGGCTTCGTAGATTAGGTTATGCAAGCATGCATTTACTTTACAAATTAGGCAAAAAGGATTTAGTAAAAGATTTACCAAAACTTAAATTTGAAAAAGAAAAAATTTGTGATACTTGTCAATTTGAAAAATAAATAAGAATCTCTTTTAAAACTAAAGAATTTGTTTCAACTTCTAGGCCACTAGAACTACTCCATATGGATCTCCTTGGATCAACTAGGACCACAAGCCTAGGAGGAAAGAGATATGGATTAGTTATAGTTGATGGTTTTTTTTGATTTACTTGGATTTTGTTTTTAGAACATAAAGATGATTCTTTCATTGCTTTAATAAAATTTTATTGAAAAATTTCAAATAAAGAAGGTACTTCTATTATTTGTATTCGAAGTGACCATGGAACTGAATTTGAAAATCAAAGTTTTGAAGATTTTTATAATGAAAAAGATATTGAACATAATTTTTCAGCACCTAGGACATCTCAACAAAATGGAGTGGTAGAAAGAAAAAATAGGACTTTAGAAGAAATGGTACGTACAATGCTTTGCAAAAATGATCTTCCTAGATATTTTTGGGCCAAAGCTGTTAATATTGCATGTTATATTTTAAACCATGTTTTAATCAAACCAGTTTTAAAGAAAACACCATATGAGCTTTAAAAAGAAAGAAAACCTACTTTAAAGTATTTTTGCATATTTGGTTGCTGATATTTTATTTTAAACAATGAAAAAAATAATTTAGACAAATTTGATGCCAAGTCAGATAAAGGTATCTTCTTAGGATACTCTATATCTAGCAAGTCATATAGAGTTTTTAACAAAAGAACACTTGTAGTAGAAGAGTCCATGCATGTTGTGTTTGAAGAGTCTACTAACAAGTCCTTTAGAAAAGAGGATGCTTCTGATAATGTTGCAGGTATCGAAGGACTTAAAAAGATGACTTTGGATGATCCCCCTTCCAAAGAAAGTGAAAAAGATCAAAACAAGGAGAATGAAGAAGAAGCTACAAGATCTTCACTAAAGGACAAAAGTCTACCCAAAGAATAGAGGTATGCTCATGGACATCCTAAGGAATTCATCTTAGAAGATCCATTAAAAGGGATAAGAACTAGATCCTCTAGTAGAAATGAATATGATTATATTACTTTTATTTCATAAGTAGAACCTAAATATATTGAAGCTGAAAAGACCCAAATTGGATGATTGCTATGCAAGGAGAATTAAATTAATTTGAAAAAAATAAAGTTTGGACATTAATAGAAAGACCATCTAATGCTTCCATATTTGGTACTAAATAGGTATATAGGAATAAATTGGATAAAAATGGAATAGTAACTAGAAACAAGGCTAGACTGATAGCTAAGAGTTACAATCAAGAAGAAGGAATTGATTTTGATGAAACCTTTGCTCCAGTAGCTAGACTTGAAGCTATTGGATTACTTCTAGCTATTGCATGTTTTATGAATTTTAAACTATTTCAAATGGATGTTAAAAGTATGTTTTTGAATGGTTATATAGTTGAAGATATTTTTTTTGAACAACCACCTGGTCTTGAAAATCATGCACATCCTGATCATATTTTCAAATTACACAAAGCACTTTATGGTTTAAAATAAGCCCCTCGTGCATGGTATGAAAGACTTAGTAAATTCTTAATTGAAATGATTTTACTAGGGGTCATGTAGATACTATATTTTTAAAGAAAAAGGCTGATAATCTCTTAGTAGTGCATATCTATGTCGATAATATTATCTTTGGTGCCACTAATAAATCTCTTTGTCAAGAATTTGCAAAGCTTATGTAGGGAGAGTTCGAGATGAGCATGATGGGAGAATTGAGCTACTTCCTCGAACTCCAGATCAAGCAAACAAATGAAGGGATCTTCATCAACCAAACCAAATATATAAAGGAGATTCTGAAAAAGTTTGGATGAAGAAGACTAAACTTATCGGTACACCTATGAGCCCTTCATATAAACTTGACAAGGATGAATCTAGTAAGAACGTTGATCAAAAAATTTATAGAGACATCATTGGTTCTTTACTGTACTTAACTGCAAGTAGACTAGATATTATATTTAGTGTATGCATGTATGCTAGATATCAGTCTAAGCCTAAGGAATCACATTTAATGGTTGTTAAGTGCATTCTTAAATATTTATCTGGTACCTTGACAATAGATTATAGTACTCTAAGAATTCTGCTATTGATTTAATTGTATATTCTAATGTTGATTTTGTTGGCTATAAGTTAGATAGAAAAAGTACATCTAGAACTTATCAATTTCTTGGAATTAATTTAATCTCATGGTTTAGCAAGAAACAAAATTTAGTTGCACTATCTATAGTTGAAGCTGAACACATTATAGCTGGAAGTTGTTGTGCTCAAATCTTATGGATTAAACAACAACTCGAGGACTTTGGCATTAAATTAACTAAGACACCTATAAGATGTAATAATACAAGTGCAATTAACTTAACAAAAAATCCAATTCAACATTCAAAAAGTAAGCATATAGAAATTAAACATCATTTTATTAGCGATTATGTTCAAAACAAAGATGTTCTACTTTAATTTATTTGTACTAAAATGCAATTAGCCGGTATACTGACCAAGCCACTTAATGAAGATAGGTTCAAAATGATTAGAAGAGAATTAGGGTCATTAATCCTTTTGATTAAGTCTATATCACTCTTCATGACCTTTCAAATTCTCTTTGAGAATATCTTGATCTTAATATCTTAGAAAATCATATTAAATCATCTATTGGCCATTAAAATAAATTACCTTGATTTTCTATGATTTTTTCTTATTTTTTTGATTTTTTTTCTAAAGTGTCGACACTTCGAAGTGTCGACACCTCCAAGTGTTGACACTTGGACTTATCCCGTAAGTCTACACTTGACCGACGGGAACCGGTGATTAAATAAAAAAATGATCAGTTCTTTCCATTTTTTCCTTCCATTTCTTGTGAGCCGACACATCTTCCACTATTCCCTAAACTCCGTTTGATCCCATTCACTGTTCTATCCTTCCGATTTTTAGTTTGAGCATGTTCTTTCCCTTGCTTTTACCATTCTTCATGGTTTTACCATGAATCTTTAGCTCGTTTCACCTTTCCATTGCTTGTATTCCTTATTTCCTAGAAGATGGTTCCTAGGAAACAGTTAGCTAGGAGGTCTCATCCTTTCACTCAGGATATGGAGTGCTACACGAAGGCCCATCATGAGGATCAAGTAGCACAGGCAACAGCTCAGCAGGAGTTCCTGTCTAACCACCAGTCCTTAGAGCAGACTGGATGGCCTCCAAGGCCATTATTGGGGGATGGCGAGTTGACTTTGAGTTTGTAGACCAGCAGCATTTTTGGATAGGTGACTGGCTGAGAGACACAGTGCTTGCACATTTTTGTTCCCTTAGGGAGAGATTCTATCCATCACTGATGAGGGAGTTTTATGGTACTCTAGCCAGAGGAGCTGATGGTTGGATGGCAGAGGTTAGAGGGACTACCATACCACTGACGGTAGAGATACTGAGTAGAGCATAGGAGATCCCGATGAGGAGTACTATAGCAGACTCCCTAGTTGATAAGATCAGCAGACATAGATGTATATTTGAGAGAGAGGATATTGGAGAGGGAGCCACCGTTGTAGCATCATGACTTTCTCTAGAGATGAGGCTTTTACACTATATAGTTTCCTGAATTCTTCAATCGTAGACAAGGCATTTCAACTACATCACTAAGAGGGAGTTACTTGTTATGGTTTCCCTGATATGGAGGACTCCTATCTGCCTACTGGTGCTCATGATCCATCAGATGATGGACATAACGACCAGCAAGAGATTATGTCTGCCTTGTGGGATGGGTCTCACTATATTATTTAGAGCTTATGGAGTAGACCCAAATGGAGATCCTTACAGATAACTGCTTTATACAGACATATATAATGAGAGATCACTACATAGGATGGGCTATCACAGACGCAAAGGTCAATGGAGGCATAGGATATCAGGGTAGACATCTGACACTGATGATGAGGAGGATATAGTTGAGGAGGAGGAGCAGATACATAGAGATGAGGCCGGGCCATCTAAGCCACCTAGGGATATACCTGAGACACAACCTGAGCACTCTATTTCGGCACATGTTGAGGTGCCATCCCCTATAGATAGTACTGGAGATTGGATCACTCATTTGGAGATCGAGATGATGATCATTAGACGATGAGTGGATCGGATGCATATGGATATGAGAGTAGGCACTCAGGAGATGAGAGAGGGATTATCTACTATCCTGGCTACATTAGAGAGATTATTTTCTACTAGGGCACCTTCAACTCCATCGTCAGATTCTCCACCTGCTCCACTAGCACGTCTAGCTCCAGCTCCAGACACTGAGATAGGAGATGGCAAGGGTGATTCATTCGTAGACATCAATATTATAGACTATATGGCAGATCTTGAGCTGGATACTACTGCTGATCAGGATGCAATGCTCGTAGCTGATGAGATGAGGACCTCAGAGACTGCTCCTGATCCACCCAATTCTTCTGTGCAAACTCCTGTTCTTCCTAGCACACCCATTAATCCTGATCCATCAGACTCTTTAGTTTCTACTCATTTATGGGGAACTAATATGCATGCAATTTTTTTTGTATGTTTTACATGTTAAGTTAGGTGATTAATTCCCAAATTTCATATCAAAATTATTTGTAGGGAATTTTGTATGAATTTTTGAAAATCAGCATGCAGATTAGGACCTAGAAAAGTAGCAAAGAAGGACCGCCGGGGCTGAGAAGCCTCGGTTAGGGCAAGTTCTCCTACAATAAAACTACTGGAGGTAGAGGGGTGTACCTGATAATGTCTGTGAAGATCGCAGCGAAGGGGTCTCTCGTTCCTCGATGGATGCGGCCTGGAAAACCGAGCCAATAACCCGCGGATACCCGGCTTTCTGCTCGGTGGTCCGATTGAGGCTTGGCTGGAGTCGTTGGATTCGTAGGAACTCGGGGACCTGCAAATGACCTGTCAGGGGTTAGAAAACTCACAAAGGAACAAGAAAACAAAGAAAAAACAGCAAGAAAAGGCTTCTTTTAGAGTGGGCATCCAGGGATCTGAGAGACTTGTTGGCAGCAGGAAGATGATTGCAGCACTGGGAAGAAAAACTCTCACAAACCCCTTTATGTACACAGCAGGGTATCACACAACTCAATAGAAGAACTCAAGGTTTTCATTCATCAAAAATTCTCCCTTCATACAAGAGGCTAGGGTCCCTTAAATAGACCCTTAACCTTGGGCTCCAAGTAAGGGCACATAAGTCTTTACATAAGAATCATTTTCCCTCTCAAACCCTAGCTAGAAAATAAGGAAACATTAGGTAGAAAAAAATCCCTAAAAATTCACTTGACTTAGCCAACACTCCAAGGACGCCTAGGGGGGCGTGTTGGGCTTCTAGGAGCAGCAAGAGGCTGGCCCAAAGAGGCTCGGGCGCATGGGTTTGGGCCTCTGGAAGCTGGGGTGGCCTGGTAGCCAGGTAGCAGGAATATTCCCTGGTATCTTGCTTCTTAGGGGCTTGGGCTTGGCGCCTGGGCTTGATTTCATTGGGCTAGGATGCAGATGGACCTCTAAAATCATGGGTTTCTTGGTATATGAATATATTTTGGCATCTGGAAGGAAATCTGGGCATCTGGAGGGCATCTACAAGAAATCAGGGTTTTCTGAATTTTTCTCCTGGGGTCTTCAAATCTTCAAGCTGGGTTGGACTTGGGCTATACTTCCATGTCTTCATTCTGGTTGGACTTGGGCTATACTTCCATGTCTTCATTCTGGTTGGACTTGGTCTTCACTTGTATGATGTGGTCTTGAGTCTTCAATATGGTTGAATAGGACTCAAAAAAAATAAAATTAGCTCGACATGAGCTGACTAACACTGGACTGAACTAGCTCAACATGAGCTGACTAGTACAGACTGAAACTCAAAAGACTCAAATAACAACTAAAATGGACTCAGATGGGCTAAGCCCTTATTACAGATGGACTCATAAATTATTAATCAATTCATAGAGGGTTGAAAAGCCTCCATCTTATTCTGGTGCCTCTGGTGTCCCCACCAATTCTCCCGGGGTGGGAGGAACTCGACCCTGTCGAGTGAAGATCAGACTGGCTCACATATCTCTCGAGAAGGTCTGGGTTGAGGTGTTGCAAGTCCTCTCAAGAAATCTATGAATCATCCGACTCTGGCTGGCCTTGCCATCGGACCAGGAAGCATTGATAGTCACGACCCCGGGTCGTGATGGCTTGATCGTCCAGGATACGCTCGATCCGTTCTCCTCTCTCAGGCCAATTTGTTAGTGGACACTCTGGGTTAGGGTCACTCACAATGAAAAGGAATAGGTCCAAAGGCCTTACTAGGTATCGCTGCCGGTTTCCTATACTCAACTAGGTCTGTAATATTGAAGGTAGAACTAATGCACAAATTCGAAGGCAAGTCTAACACCTAGGCATTTGATCCATCCTTCTCTATCACTTTAAAAGGTCCAGATCTACGAGCATGAAGCTTCTTTTAGGCCTAAGCCTAACCAAGATAGAATCCACTACATCAAATTCTTTGATCCATCTTCGGGAATTAGCCAGTTTGTTTAACATTAGTGCGGGTGGTGAACATGCTAGGCACATGCCGACTCCTAACAAGATGATGCAAAGGACTTAAACTAATACCTAATATACTTGACTTTGCATTCCTATCGAAGGAAATTTATTAGACTTTTATGGGCCTAAACCTAAGAGACTATAGACTCTCTAGGTCTGACCCTAGTGTGGTGTGCACAAGAGTATTTACAATGGTCTCCAAGCAAATGCCAAAGGGTATGCCAGAAGTATAATGCAAACCTAATATGCATAATGAATGCATGCAGTATGCTAATCTTAGTTAAATGCAATCTAATAATCCTAGAAATGCTGGAGGTGTCAGGAAAGGGCAGAAAATAGGAAGTGGGTTCAGAATTAGTTTGGTAGGGTAGGGAAAAAGGTTCAAGGTTAGTTGGATAAAGTTCGATATAAGAAGGCATGTCAGAGACTAATCCTAGACTAATGAGGCTAACCTTACGAGGTTGCGGTATATCTATGGGGTTTGCATAATGGAAGGATGGGTTACTAATCTCAGGGAAGAGGTCCTTAATGGGAACTATAGGAGGAGGCTCATCCTGAGGGTACTGATTCAAAGAGATCAAGTCCTTAATAAATTCTTCTGGTTCTTGTATTTTAGGACTAGACTCTATAATTTGGCTCTCCTCTACGGTTTCCTCTGGTAAGGCTCTAGTAGCAGTACCTACGTTCTCTTCCTCTATTTGTTATTCCACTATAGCTTTAGGTTGGATGTGGTCAAGGTCAACTACCTCTAGGTTGGCTTCTACCTGGGTATCTATCAGGTCAGCTAATTCTAGGTCATCTAAAGGTGTCTCCTCTTCTCCCTCATACTCATCCACTAAGCTTGCATCAGCTTCATACACTTCTGCATTAATGTAAGCCTTGTGAATCTCAGGAATGGTTGGAGAAGGTCGGCTAAGGAAAAATTGGCTAGGTCCTGGTTTCTGATTATGGGCACTACTCTTAGTAGGTTCAGGTTGTATAAGGGATAGTGGCTCACTACTGGGTTTATATTTAGGGATACTAATCCTATGGGGTTCAAGTTGACTAGGGGAAACCTATCTAGTACTAGATTGATACTTAGGGGTTATGGGTTCTCTGGACTCATAGGACAAGGGTGCAGATCTATAGGTCATGAGATTATAGGATCTGGGGTCATAGGATTTTGGGTCAGCTCTATGGTCAGGTTCTAAAGATGGATCATGGTATGGGGTCCTCCTAAAGTTGGGCTCTCTATATGGGTCAGGATATTGGGTCCTCCTAGGGTTGGACTCCCTATATGGGTCAGAATACTGGGTTCTCCTAGGGTTGGACTCCCTATATGGGTCAGAATACTGGGTGTTGGGTCTACTAGGCTCATAGGGTGTGGGTGCATAGGATCTATGATCATGGGATCTAGAGTCATAGGATCTAGGTTCATAGGTTATGGAGTCATAAGATCTATAGGTTGTGGGTATACTAGGCTTATAGGGAGAGGGTAAATAGGATCTATCTTCCTGGTCTATAAAATCCTGATTGGGTCTTCTAGGACTAACCTTAGGAATTGGGTCATGACGATGGGCTCTCCTAGGTTCAGCCTCAAGGTATGGATCAGGGTTTGGGATCCTCCTAGGTTCAGTATCATAGTATGGGTCAGGATGAGGGGACTCAGGATCTGGATCAGACTGTGACCCATGGGTTCTTTCTATGATCCCTACATGGCCTTCTAACTGGCCAAACCTATCAGCAAGATGGTCAATTCTATTGTTGGTTTGGGTACTAGACTGAGTTAACTGGGTAGTCAATTGGGTAGTTATCTGGGTAGCCATCTGGGCCATTTGATCAGCTAGGGCTTTTATTTGGGCTTGTAAGTTTTCCATGGGTTCAGACATTTGTGAAGGAGGTGGGTGATATGAAACTCCTGATCTAGTGCTCATGCAAGACTCGATCAGACTGACTATAGCTGACTAGACCTAGAGTCCAAACTAGATTCTCAATCAGGGTGGCAAACTAGCCTATAGTAACCCTGTACTCAGCCAGGCAGGTGTAAGGGGAGTGTTAGGTCCCTGATTGCCAATCCTAGACACCAATCAGAGATTGGCCAGGTAGGCGGACCAGCACACAAGCCCTTCGGGATTGAATCCCTAAACCACCGTTCTAGACACCGAGCACAAGGCACACACAGGTTAACTTGACACAGTGATCTAACACTAGCCCGGACCCGACCAGTTGGTGTCCCTAGCCCACTAGGGAAAATTAAGTCTAGTTAATTTTAGGTTAAGGCTTGGAACCGAATGCAAGGGATGTGGTTTTGGGCTAAGGAGAGGTGATCAAATCCTCCCCCCATCTGATATAGCAAGAGTGCCCTTAAAAGTAAATTATGCAATGATGGCAGGCAGATGAGGATGCAAATTAGGGTTTAGATGTTTTTAGTATTTTTTGGAGAATATGTAAATTTTTTTTTTTGGTATTTTTTTTTAAACATAATAAAACATGCAATTTATGCCCTAATATGCAGGAAATAAACTAAAATTAAAAGATATGCAAAAAGATGCTAATCAAAATCCTAAAACTTCCAAACTTGTCTTGCAGAAAAAATAGAGCCAAAAATTTGCAGGCTGTATTTCGGCTTGCAAAACATTCACAAGCCATAATAAAATCTGAGAAAATTCTTAAACTTACTGTGAATTATGGTGAATCTAGAAAAATAAATTTCAAAATTTTTGGAGTTTTTATCTAGAAAAATAATTAAAATAACAGAACATATACGGACTGAAAAAACTACAGAAAACAAGCCCTAATTTAAGCTCTGATACCAAATGATGGGGGAACTAATATGCATGCAATTTTTTTTGTATGTTTTACATGTTGAGTTAGGTGGTTAATTCGCAAATTTCAGATCAAAATTATTTATAGAGAATTTTGTATGAATTTTTGAAAATCAGCATGCAGATTAGGACCTAGAAAAGTAGCAAAGAAGGACCGCCGGGGCTGAGAAGCCTCGGTTAGGGCAAGTTCTCCTACAAAAAAACTACTGGAGGTAGAGGGGTGTACTTGACAATGTCTGTGAAGATCGCAGCGAAGGGGTCTCTCGTTCCTCGACGGATGCAGCCTGGAAAATCGAGCCAATGACCCGTGGATACCCGGCTTTCTGCTCGGTGGTCCGATAGAGGCTTGGCTGGAGTCGTTGGATTCGTAGGAACTCAGGGACCTACAAACGACCTGTCAGGGGTTAGAAAACTCACAAATGAACAAGAAAACAAAGGGAAAATAGCAAGGGAAGGCTTCTTTTGGAGTGGGCATCCAGGGATCTGAGAGGCTTGTTGGCAGCAGGAAGATGATTGCAGCACTGGGAAGAAAAACTCTCACAAACCCCTTTATGCACACAGTAGGGTATCACACAACTCAATAGAAGAACTCAAGGTTTTCATTCATCAAAAATTCTTCCTTCATACAAGAGGCTAGGGTCCCTTAAATAGACCCTTAACCTTGGGCTCCAAGTAAGGGCACATAAGTCTTTACATAAGAATCCTTTTCCCTCTCAAACCCTAGCTAGAAAATAAGGAAACATTAGGTAGAAAAAAATCCCTAAAAATTCACTTGACTTAGCCAACACTCCAAGGATGCCTAGGGGGGCGTGTTGGGCTTCTAGGAGAAGCAAGAGGCTGGCCCAAAGAGGCTCGGGTGCATGGGTTTGGGCCTCTAGAAGCTGGGGTGGCCTGGTAGCCAGGTAGCAGGAATATTCCCGGGTATCTTGCTTCTTAGGGGCTTGGGCTTGGCGCCTGGGCTTGATTTCATTGGGCTAGGATGCAGATGGACCTCTAAAATCATGGATGCCTTGGTATATGAATATATTTTGGCATCTGGAAGGGAATCTGGGCATCTGGAGAGCATCTGCAAGAAATCAGGGTTTTCTGAATTTTCCTCCTGGGGTCTTCAAATCTTCAAGCTGGGTTGGACTTGGGCTATACTTCCATGTCTTCAATCTGGTTGGACTTGGTCTTCACTTGTATGATGTGGTCTTGAGTCTTCAATATGGTTGAATAGGACTCAAAAAAAATAAAATTAGCTTGACATGAGCTGACTAACACTGGACTGAACTAGCTCAACATGAGCTGACTAGTACAGACTGAAACTCAAAAGACTCAAATAACAACTAAAATGGACTCAGATGGGCTAAGCCCTTATTATAGATGGACTCATAAATTATTGATCAATTCATAGAGGGTTGAAAAGCCTCCATCTTATTCTGGTGCCTCTGGTGTCCCCACCACTCATGTTCTTCATACTAATCCACCTAATACTCCTATTGATTTACCTACTCCTTTGATCATAGTACCCCCTACTTTCTCCGATAGGACACCAATGATTCCTTCCACTTCCTTACACACTTCTTCTTTGACCAGAGAACTAGGATTTTATACTCTGGTTTTCACATTATATCATCTGGTCCATTGTTTGATATCACTCCATCCGTTCCTGATACTGATACTGATTATGACCTTGCACTAGTTCCTAACTCCACTCCTGACATTACCTCTTCTTCAGCACCAGCCAGAGGGAGAGCACGTGCCAGAAGCTGAAGCCACGAACGTGGTGATATTCCTAGAGCTGTTTGCACTAGACTTGCAGATCTTCGATCGATGTGGCCGCGACCCCGTCCCTCTAGGATTACAGGATCAATCATTCTAGAGATTGGGTCTTCCTCTGATAAGAAAAGCACCCCGCAGGATTGGTCAGCATATCTGTATGTTAGTATATCAGTTGTATCAGTTATATGTTGTTTGTATCAAACTATGAATCAGTGGTATCAAATTTTGTATCAAATTTTGAATCTTATGTATGAAATATTTGAAATTTTATGTATAATGATATTTTCAGTATTTATATATGTACTTCTACACTCTTACTATACTGCAATTTTTATCTCTACTTTGTTATATTTTCTCATCTTTTTCATGATGACAAAAAGGGGGAGAATTAATGAGTGGCAAAAGGGGAGAGTAATGACAAAAAGGAGGAGAATGATAAACAAAAGAATGGAGAATGAATAGTTTAAGTAAAAAAAGAGGGGGAGAAGAAGAAAGCAATAAGAAAGAGAGAGAAAAGTACTAAAGAAGGAATTTTTAAAATTTCTAAACCTTTTGAAAATATTTTTGAAAAATATTTTAAGTTTTGAAAAATATTTTCAAATCATATATTAAGGGGGAGCTTTTGTTCTATGCTATGATACCTTTCAGTTTTATATTCTGATACTCCTTATTTTTATTTTTATACTCTGATACTCCCTATTCTTATTTTTATATACTTTGATACTCTTTGTTTTCATACTCTGATACTCTTCATGCTCTAATATTTTTGCTCTAATACTATCTATCTTTATGGTATATTATTTGCTCTAATATGCTCTAACATTTTTTTTCATGATTTGATATTCTTAAAGTTTTTACTCTGATACTCTTCATGATTCAACCTATTTTTGCTCAAATACTTATTCTTCAAATCTATTTTAGCTTTGATACACCTCTTGAACATCTCATATATATAACTTAGCTCTAATACATTTTAATTATTGCTCTGATACATTATAGTATAGTTTTGATATATTGAAACTATATGAATTGAATTCTTCTTATATATATAGCTCTGATATATTGTAGATAAGTTTTTGCTCTTGATAAATATTACAACTTAGACTCTGATACTTATTATCAATTGCTCTGATACTTATAGTCAATTGCTCTATTCTTATTACAAATCTTTTAAGCTTACTATGTGTATATACTTAAAGGTTTTATCATCATCAAAAAGGAAGAGATTATTGACTCCTGTCTTGATTTTAATGAACAATAAAATACTCAAGTATATTTGAGTACTAACTATTGTTAAAAATGTATTTATCAAAACAAGGAACTCATCAAAGTTGTAATGTGTTGAAAGTTCAAATGCTTGTCATCTTGTTGAAGAAGTCACTTATATTGATGGAATTTCAAGTTAAATGGACCTTGGCATATAAGAATGACCTTGAAGGACTAAGTTTTTGAATTTAGAGAAGTTTCAGCAGAGTTTCAGGAGAGTTTCAGCCAAGTGTCGACTCATGAAGATCAAGTATCAACTCAAGGTGTTGACTCACAGAAGCTTGAGCTGATATGCAGAAAAAATTTCAGTCAGCATGCATGAAGTGTCGACTCATGAAGACCAAGTGTCTACTCATATATCGATTCAAGTGTCGACTCAAGGACTGAGACCAAAAATGATACAGAATATGCTGAATTCAAGTTTTTGCTCAAGTGTCGACTCATGAAGTGAAGTGTCGACTCAAGTGTCAACTCATCAAAAGAAGTATCGATGCACTAGTACATTCTAGAGAGCTTCAAAAAATATTTTTGACCTAGTGTCGACTCATGTGTCAACTCATGTGTCGACTCATGACCTGAATTGTCGACACCTGCAGGTCTGGATAAACAGTAACATCTAATGTTTTGAAGCAAAGAATTGGTCCTTTTTGTGTCTAACGACTATTTTCTCCTCTTCAACAGTCATAAACGATCATTTAAGACTTGGAAAGGTATTTAAAGTGGACCAAACTCAAGAAGAAAGAAACTAATGAAAAACAAATGAGCATTCATTGAGTATTCATTACTTGGAGTGAAGTTGAGCCTTCGAGCATTCAAGAGCATTCAAGAAGCAATCAAGTCCAATCTTCAAGCATTCATTAAGGCTTCAACAACTTGGGGACAAGCTTTCTCAACTGCAATCAAGAGCTTCAAAGAAATATTTGTTTTTATTGTTTGAAAGCTTATTATATTCTATCATTGTACTTGAATTTATTATTGTTCCTAGTTTCAAGTGGATTGAAACTAGTGATTGGATTGTTGGTGAGCCTTGTTTGAAAAACCAACTAGGTTGTTGGTGAGCCTTGTGAAAATCAACTAGATTTTTTGTTAGCCTTATAAAAACTAAGGGATTTTGATTAGTGAGCTCAGAAAATTAATCAACTGTAATCAAGGAAAGATTATAGTGAAATATCCAAGTAGACCTTGGGGAGTGGACATTGGTGCTTTGAAGTCACCGAACCACTATAAAATATTATATGTTTATGATTGCTTTTACTCTTCTTGCATTTACTTTATTTATTTCACTGCATTTTATTATCAAGCACACATACACTTGAAATTACACTAGCACCTTCATTGTTTTTGAATTGGCACATACTTGCAATAAGTTTTAAAAATCCAATTCACCCCCCCTCTTGGGTTGCTTTGCTAGGCAACACCAACATAATGTACTTGATAGATAAACTATCATTTTGTCATATTTTATATATGACCCTTTTCTCCTTAGAAGCATCCTCTTCAATCGAAACTAGATCAAGGGAATTGAGGATGTAGGATACGTTCTCCTTAGTCGGACAACAAAGCAATACCATTTTCATATAGTCATGATTGAACAATGTTGCCGTCGTATTACACAACAAAGCAATACCATCAGACTACTATAAAGCACCAAGTGCACCAAGATAAATTTAATATCAAATCCTAGAGTAGGCCTTGTGTTATACAACAAACCTACTATAGTTTTGACATAAATTTGGCTTAGTATGAACGAAGGCAATTTATAGTATTTTAATCATTTAGCATTTCCAAATCAAGGTCTAAATTAGTCAATTGGCCAGGTAAGTGGGAGAGAGGTGGGAGGCCCCTCGTGTTTGCCTTAGACACCAAAAATATTTGACCAGGTAAGCAACGGACCCAATTAAAATCACATTCTCTTTACCTTCCCAGAACCACTTTCCTAGACACCAATTGATCAATCAAATCCTAAATAGATTTGCACTATGATTTTATAACACTATGACTAAATATAATTTTAAAGAGGGCTTTTATGGTCTCGCGCCATCCTATTAGTATATACTTTCTAACTAGCATACAACAACATCATATATGCCAAGTGTATCATCATTCTAGGATAACCTTACAATATAGCAGAATATATCGCTATGTTAGGATAACCTTATTTTAGAATAATGATTAAGAAGTCTAAACATATCCTATGTTGATTAGGATTTAAGTGAAACCCTAATCAGTGACATACATCAACAATCATATAGTGCAACTATGATGTAGATACAATCTGATAGCATATAATCATTCAAATATTTAATTGACTATTAATTAAATGAATCAAGGTGGCTCTGATACCACTGCAGGGTTTTGGTAAGCACAATGGAGGATTGGATTTCAAAACTTTGATTCTTGAAATCCTATTCAATCGAAACCTTAGACCCAAGATATCCTTAATTATATCAATTAATAAAGTAAAATACTTTGGAAATAGAAGAATACCTGTAACACTAATATCCTTTTCTTTTACCAGGCATACAAGTATATGCCCTCTAGAGATGATCCACACAGGAATCGAACCAAGGAAGCTCTCCTCTTGCTTGCTTGACTCCATCCGGCAGCCTTTCTTCCTTCTACAGCCTTCTGTCCCTCCAGGACCTTCTCCCTTTCAAAGAGTAGCTTAGTCTTCTCTGAATACTCTCTCACCATCCTATTATCCTTTCAAATTCTCTTCCTAAGCTCTTATCTTAAAATGGCAGACTTATCTTAAAATAATATACTTGTCCTAACAAGAGAAGGAAGATAATTATCAGGACAACTTTCAGATGCTCTAGCTTCAATCATCAAAGCCTTTAAATAGGAAAAGAGTAGGTTCCTGATACATCTTTTCATCAGCCCCTTATTTGATATCTAACACATCAAATAAAATCTCTTAATTAAAAAGAATCCCTGGGTAGAAAGGTGTAAAGTGAAACACCATTTCACTTATTATATGCACCAAGAGTTACGTATCGCAACTCTACGGTAAAACCTGATAATTAATCTCTTAATTTTAGATTTAAGACAGGGTCCCACATCCTAGTTGGTATATCAAATGATGGGGTTTATCTGAAAAAAGTGATTAACAGGTAGAAGGACTCTTCCTATCCATTCACCATATTTATATACTAAGCATCTCATCCCTTCACCAAATTACGTCCTTTCTTACATGATTTGACCAGTCAGCCAAATGGACATCCATTGGATAGGATAAGGGCTAACCCTTATCTCCTAAAAGGTGATTAATTTGTAGGACTCTTGGTCCTTCTGCACCCCTTTATTTGTGCACACACCAATATCACGCCAAGAGTCCCATGCCCTTGGGACTCTTGGTTTAAATAATGGATAAGGCTTGATAAATTAAGATAAATTCTAATCTGCCCCACTTAAGGCTCAACCCAATTTAAGTCCAACTTAAATTAGTTAGCCCAAATAGTAGACATTTAAACCCAATCTAATTAGGTTGGAGTTAGGCTAGCCAACATATGCTAGCATGTTAATTAGCTAGCAAATTAGGATCCTATGACCCTAATAAAAATATAATTAACTTTCTTGGTCAATTCCTTAATGTGTATGACCCTTTGGGCTCTTCATCTAGGTAGCAATAGGTTTAGATTTATGTCAATTTGGTTTGATTAGAAATAGACTAATCGAATAATGTCAAATCGAGCTAACCTTAGTTGCTAATTTGAACCATCTTCAAATTGACTCATGAATTCAATCAATTCGATTCATGATTACCTACAAGACATGATTAACATCTAGCAATGTGTCATGCCTACCTGAAAGATAAGGAATTTGATGGAAATTATCAAAATACCCTTCAGTGGCAAATTACCGTGTAATTCAATCATTCGATCTTTCCTTATCCTGAATAAGTGATGGGTATGAAAAATTGTCAAACCCTCACACTTTATTCATTCGAATCTCAAATGACTAATGAAGACTTGATTGATAAAAAATTAGAAATCCTTTACTAATTTCATCCTTCTTTGATCAAAGATTTCCTGAGTCATTATCTGGTAAGATTACATAGGATAACTACTCTTCTTACTAGAAGTGATCGATTCCTTGTTGACCTACTCATTACCTTCATACATAATTCACCATACCATGAACACCCCGTACATGATTACTGTGTCATGAGTGAGTATAAACCAAAATTTGGATTCATGTATATAAGATATCATGGTGGTCTCAGGTCTAAAGATTACTTACACAACTTCTACTAAGATAATCATCTTTTTGACAAGTAAAACTTCCATAAAATGTTCTCATGGTAGATCAATTCAGTAAACTCATACCCAAATGAGCACCCACATCCTTGTATTAGTCTCTAAATAAGTGATTATGAGACCAACCACTCTCTCCATCGAGCAAACATAGGATGTGCCAGTCTCTCCAGAAACATCAATCCTCAACTCGATAATCTTATGACTGGAAATACTTTAAATTAGGATTTATAAGATTTATGTCTCACTGTTACAATCTCCATCGTAACCCTAAAATCATTGCCCTAATTTATGAGGTTCATCATAATCTTAAATAATAAAGTATAAGACACAGCATATGATGAAATAAAATGCCTTTAATATCATTCAAGAGTTGGAAGAATTTTATAAATAAGCCCCTATTTCATAAAAAATATGATTGATTTTTAGGGCATTATTCTTTTACTAACTTTACAAGTACTTGACTGTACCTAGAAACCTTCAGTCATATATTAGAAATACAGGTAATTTGACATCAAAGTATAGTGAGTTGCTTACAAGTCACCATAATAATTTCAGGTCAGAGAGATATTTATACCCATATCCTTATGCAAGATACTCTTGATAGTAGAATATTCTTCAGAGTTGGTTACATTCAGTGAGATGTACTCCTACACTTACTTGCATGCCATACTAGTATCTCCACACTCCTTAGTTATAAGGGCAAACAATCCGCATGGCATACAATAACCTATACTCAATTAATGTTGTCATCCTAAGTAACAATGTATCATTTGATAGTGAACATATTTAAGAACTACATGACAAATCCTTCTTTGTCAAATAGAAATAGTTGTAAAAACTTCATCATAAAATAGTTCAAAGAAAGACACAAAATGTGATGAACTGTCAAAAATACTTTTCTTTATTAATTATTCATGTACAAATTATAATGAGTTGAACCATATACAAGCTAGATGATTGGCTTTATGATACATTTTCTAATAGCAACTTCGCTAGACTAGAAGGAAAGCTAAACCCCTTATGGGGGGAGGCGTACCACCACCCTAGACTCCTAGGGTTGGCCTTCATCTAGAAAAAGATGTGGAAAACTCATGCCTTGGGCTCCATTTTGTGATGAAGCATCAGGTTGAAGAAGCTGACAATGGCCCTCCAAGCATTAGGAACAGCTATGCCGGGTACAAACAGTACCACCACAGCAGATCTGACATCACTAAGAGCATGGGGATACTAAGCCCCATGTTCAAGGACGCCTCATGGATGGTGACCCTCATTGCCATCTCATCGGTAATCCGCTCATCCTTTCTGGGAACTTCCAACCAGATGTCCACCAAGATGCAAAACTTCTCTCCAAGCTAGAAGACCTTCTCTTCCACCAGGGTAGAGGCGTGGTCTCAAGTATTAGATCCGGCTCTTTTGCCTCCATGACTACTACATACTAGACATAAAAAAAGAAGCAAAGAAAAGGGAAGGAATAAAGGAACCCAATGTATGATGCTGTTGGTACTCCTCTTCAACCACCAAAAGACCTCTCTCTATTGCCCTATTGCTCACAACCATTCAGACATTGTGAAGATGGAGGAGGCCTAATAGGTTTTCACCTTTATATCTACTAAAAGGGCTTGTCCTTTCCTCGATGAAGGGGCCCTAGTTTCCACCTCATTGTTCAACACATCCCATGTCAATTGGGCATTAAAAGTGTTATCCTAAGAGGCACATCGTAACATCATGAGAGTCTGATCTATCATAGTAATTTTTAAATTTGCTACCATTTTGGATAACGTTACCTCCTGAAAAGCCATGCATATCTTCCTCCACTACGTGCCTATCATGGCATAGATATTGAAGAGTGCAGCCTCGCTTGCCTCACTACGAGCTGCCTTGCCTAGCATAGCCTTGCTTGTCTCTCCATGAGCTGCCTAGCCTAGCCCAACCTTGCTCACCTCGCCATAAGCTATTGCACCTAGCATAGCTTCGCCTGCCTCACCACGAGATGCTGCACCCAACTCAGCCTCGCCCGCCTTGCCATGAGCTACCTTGTCTAGCATAGCTCACTCGCCTCGCTATGAGCTACTTTACCCAGCATAGCCTCGCCCCACCTTGCTACGAGTTGCCTCACTTAGTGTAGCCTTGCCAGCCCAATCCATGTACAACGAGCTCCTGCACCCCACCAAACTAGCTGGATCTCTACTTCTTATGCCCAAGGCCTGAAGAAATAAGGCCACTAGGACTCAAAAGTGTGGGGAATCTAAAACATCTTGATCTAGTTAGGCCCACATGGCACAAAGCTCCAATCCACACTAGACATGCTTCTCATACTTGGGCAACTGGTTACTTCTTAAGACCTCACCACCTCGACATCAAACTACACACTCGCCTACCAACTATGGGATGATAGCCACTGCCAGATTCATCCCTGCCTGCTCTAGTCACGTGTACTCCACGAATAGCCACCATTAATGCTCGCTGCTTGAGGAGCATCCAATCATGGGGATATGCCATGCCAGTCACCACTCCCTACTCTACCAACTATGGTATGGCCCCTACCATGGACATGCCTGTAGCTACCAGGGCATGCCTGACACCACTCACCTGCAATGCACACCATTCATCTTTCCTGCCTTTAGGTGTCAAGTACATGCCTATAAATTGTTCCCTAAGACCCTCCAGATAATAGGCCTAAGGCCATGATGAGAACGGAGAGGCTAGGCAAACCAGAACCAAGAACCCTCATCTTTAAAGAGAGCCATCATCCTAAGAGCACACCCTGAAGCTCTCTAATTACATAAACATCATCTAAGTGCATGTCGATCAAGACAATTATAGTCCTCCATAAACACTTTCTGCATCTCATAAAGTGTTCTGGACTCCACAACTTCACTCATTAGTATGCTATCTATTTAGAAGCAGCCCTCATATGCACTAAGAGCCTCTTCTCCCATAGACCTCCTTCGGTCTCCCTCCTCTATTCCTTCTCTAGCTCCTCCCTCTACTCTGTTCTAAGTTCTAGAGAGGAATCCAAGCCTCCTTTGCTACCCTTCTATGAGACTGACATAGGCATCAAAGGGTCCATCATCAGGGAACCCCTCGAGTATGGATTTTCAAACTGTTCTTTATCTAGCAAGACCGACTCCCAGTGATAGGCCACTACAAGATCGACTTACTGTTAGCAACAAAATTTGCTCTAGCTATCCTCGAGTCGAGACTGAATCAGCACCATCTCCTAGCATAGAAACATGTGTCATTGTTCATTAACTCCTTGGACAATACATGGATACAAGATGCATGGATAAAGTTATCTAATTTAGAATGTTAAATATAAAATATATCTTAGAATGAAAATATATGTCAACTAGATTGGCTTCTAGGGTACACTCCTAACACTCTCAGCTTTGAACCTTGTGCCAAACCTCGCTCCATCTATGGAGGCACCTCTTTCGATGCTCTACCAGAATGATGGCTCCTTCTAGTGCTCCTGTAGAAAGAAAAAATAAAATTCGAGGTCAGCTTCCCAAAGCTATCCTGCTAGGTCTCCTACTGCAGCTCCACCATCGCTGCTCCAATTTTGGACCCTCGATAATCCACAAACCTCTCCAAAACTAAAAGGACCTCCTCCTCTGAATGAGCAGCAACACTCCAGGAATCAACCATCTTCACTATCCCAAAGCTTCATAAATCCATGCTATGGTCAAATCACTAAAGGTAACCAAACTACTTCCCCACCATCCTGCATTCTAAGGTGTATAATCACTTCTTCAGCTCCACCTTGACCATTACCCTTGGAGAACCTCTTCTCTAGAATGCCAAACACTCGTCCATCAAAGTGCCCCTTGCTACCCATTTCACTAGAGAACTCTACTGTGTATATGTCATACACTTTGGCTTTTCTTCTAAGATTCAATATAACCAAAGTTAGACCAGAAAATCTACCACCAAAACCTTCCATCCTGAGAAGCTTCCATTTTGGTCAAGCCTCTCAACCTCCACCTTCAACCTATTGCTCATGGTTGGCTAAACCACAACAAGAATGAAGATAGATGTGAGGCATACTATGGAATAGGTGTGCAGATTCAACAACTTAAAAAAGAATTGCAGCAACCATCTTCCTCCCTTCTTGGGCACCTCTTCCGACTTCCAACCCTTGAAAACTAACCTCCGAGGGCTGCTCTCCTCACCTCCTATCTTGTGCAGGAGTCTCATTAGGTTCTAGAAACCTATGACCAACAAAGAGAACAAAGAAGGGTCTATAGTCATGTTACGGCCGTAACGATGACGTGGCCGGGCTCAGATACCGCCGAATATGATCGAGCCACGTGGAGGTTTCTCCGGCCGAGTCAGCACCATGTCGCCAAGGCCGAGCTCGACAAGACTACTCCGCCAGACGACTTCCTAAGGCAAGCTGCTCTCACCGAAGTCGAGCTCGGTTCGGGGCCCCTCTACCACCTCGCTTGGCGCCCACCCCGGAGGGGCCCACCTAGGCCGAGGTCGGCCGAACCTTCGCTCCTTCGCCAGGTGGCCCCCCAGAAACGGGCCCACCTCGGTCGAAGCCAGGCGACCTCCTGCCACCTCGCCAGGTGTCCACCCAGGAGGGGTCCACCTAGGCCGAGGTCGGCCGAACCTTCGCTCCTTCGCCAGGTGGCCCCCCGGAGATGGGCCCACCTCGGTCGAAGCCAGGCGACCTCCTGCCACCTCGCCAGGTGTCCACCCAGGAGGGGTCCACCTAGGCCGAGGTCGGCCAAACCTTCGCTCCTTCGCCAGGTGGCCCCCCGGAGGTGGGCCCACCTCGGCCGAAGCCAGGCGACCTCCTGCCACCTCGCCAGGTGTCCACCCAGGAGGGGTCCACCTAGGCCGAGGTCGACCGAACCTTCGCTCCTTCGCTAGGTGGCCCCCCCGGAGGCGGGCCCACCTCGGTCGAAGCCAGGCGACCTCCTGCCACCTCGCCAGGTGTCCACCCAGGAGGGGTCCACCTAGGCCGAGGTCGGCTGGTCCTTAGCTCTTCGCCAGGTGGCCCCCGGAGACGGGTCCAAATAGGCCGAGGTCAGGCCGCCCGTACGGAGAAGGTCCCAGGGAAGGAGGTGCAGGCCCCGAGGCCATCCCTCGGGCCGTACACGTCACAGACGGTGCCCCGTACGGAGGGCGGTGGCACGCGAAACACCATTTGCCTCGGCCCGACAGGTCCCACAGTCGAAAGGCGCGATTCTGACAAAACAGGCCCCATAACGGATGGCGCCCACACTTGGGAAAGAGAGCGCTCTCACTAGGCCCGAGGTCTGACCGGCCGCCTCACCAGCGCCGCCCCCCCCCCCCCCCCGTTCTGTCTTTGCCCTTTTCCTGTTGGGCTCGGCGGACGAGGTCAGAAAGCCGCCTAGCCCTCCTCACCGAAAAGGGAAAAGAGAAAAGGATGGGGGAGGGGAGCCTCCCGGGAGGAGAAGACAAGCGACCGACGAGAGGAGATAAAAGGAAGGAATCTGGGGACGACAAGGTAAGCGAACAAGCCTGGGGACAAGGAGGAAGCAGCGGCAAGAGGCCTCGCTCTGAGAGAGAGATCCGAGATCCCGAGAGGGGATAATTTGGCGTGAGCTCGGCAAGGAGGCCCGGCCGAATCTCCGGTCCCCAGAGCGCCTTTTTTACTAGTAAACTCGCTAAGTCTAGAACCCTTTCGGGGGTCCGTCTTGGAGAGTCTGTTCCTTCTCGTCGTCTACTAACTTGACTGTCGGAGCTCCCTCGCCGGGATCCCCGGCCAGGGTCTTCTAACCCCTTCTTGCAGGTTCGTCGCAGCCAGGGAGGCTCCCTCGCCAGGCGGTCAGGAAGGATCCGCGGATCCGAGGCACGGGCGCGGCGACGAGAGCGGCAACAGATTGGCGCGCTAGGAAGGGGAGCAGGACACCAAACACTAGCGGGAGCCAGCTTTCTGCAGGTATCGCGCTCTCCGACAATGGTGGTCACTCGTGGCCGCGAGGCATCCACCAGCCGTGTGGGGGAGGTTCACTCCCCTCCAGGGGCCCACAGCCCCGAGAGGGAGCTTCCAGCTCCCCCACCTCTTCCACCACAGCCTACCTCGACGGACGGACCCCTTGCGACCGTCATCCAACAGCTGCAGACCTTGACCTCGGCGGTCCGGCAGCTTCAGCATCAGCAGCGGTCCCTGGCCACGCAGCCACAGCTAGGGACCCTCGCGGCCCGAGCCACGGGGCAGCATGGGAGCCTGCGCTCCATTCAGGGCAGGCCATCCCATCCGAGGGCCGTCTCCAACCCCCGTGGGAGCCACTGAGCTCCCGCAAAAAGAAACTACTCCGGTTCGGAGGATCACGAGAGCCGATCCCCGGCCGACGGGGTCGAAACGGTGCATCGCAGCAAGCGACGCCAAGGCCAGACTTCGTGCCGAGACCGATCGACACCCCCTTCACCCGCAGCCTCGGTGGAAGACTCCATCGACGAAGCCATCAGGCGCCAGGCCGAGAGGCGCCTGGAGGAGCATGAGCGCAAGCTAGCAGAGTTCGCCCATCGATTCGCCGACCTGCAGAACTCGTCGGCAGACCCGGCGAGCTACGACTCCCGCCCCCCTTTCTCTGAAGAAATCCAGGCAGAACCGATCCCAAAACGGTTCCGCATGCCGCAGGTGGATCCCTACGACGGGACCACCGACCCTCTGGACCATCTGGAGAGCTACAAAGCTCTCATGAGGGTCCAGGGGGCCACCGACGCTCTTCTGTGCATCGCCTTCCCGGCCACCCTCCGGAAGGCCGCTCGAGTCTGGTTCACCCGCCTCGAGCCCGGATCCATTTGCTCCTTCCATCAGCTGGAAGGAAAGTTCATGGCACACTTCGACGCTTGCCGAAAGGTGCCGAGAGAGGTGGACAGCCTCTTCTCCATCTGCCAGCAGGACCAGGAGCTGCTCCGGGACTACATCACCCGGTTCAAGACTGCAGCCCTGGAAATCTACAGCCTGGATGAGCCCATCGCCATGCTGGCTTTGAAGCGCGGGCTCAAGACGTCCCGCCTGACCTACTCCCTGGACAAGAAGCCGCCCAGGACGTACTCCGAGCTCCTCCTCCGTGCCCACAAGTACATCCGAGCGGAGGAGGCCGACCGCACCCGTCGAGAGTTGGACGGGAAGACTCCGAAGAGGCCACCCCCGAGAGATACCCCGGGAGCTCGGAAGCCCGGCCATCTGCCGACCCTTGCCCGAATCCAAGGCCGAGGGGCGAGGCCACTCCCGAGCGGAGGTACACCCCTCTCCTCGCACCTCGGACGAAGATCCTCATGGAAATCGAGGGTGAGCGCTACCTCCGCCGACCTCCTTCTCAGAACCCGAGAGCCATCCGGGACAAATCGAAGTACTGCCAGTTCCACCGCGAGCACGGGCACGACACGGAGGAGTGTCGCAACCTGAAGCGGGAGATCGAGGAGCTGATTAGGAGGGGCTACCTCAGGAAGTTCATCAAGAACGAGGCCCCCTCGGAGGGGCAGCCGCTCGCGACCTTACCGCCCGTCCCTGCAATCGATAACCACCCAACGGAGAAGCCCGTGGGCATGATCTCACGCGGGGTCGGTCGAGCGGCGAAGAGAGCCCGGGAAGTCGGGAACCCGGATAATGTAATCCCTCCCGAGGGGGGGAAGGGTAATGATAATGTAAACAACGATGCCGTGGTGGTCGAGATGACCATCGCAAAGCATCCTGTACATCGAATCATGGTGGATAGTGGAAGCTCGGCTGATGTACTTTTTTACGACGCTTTCTCTCGGATGAACTTGTCCCACGATCAGCTGAAACTGGTGCACACCCCCCTGGTAGGTTTTACAGGGGACTCCATGGGGGTCGAGGGGGAGATCACTCTCCCAGTCATCGCCGGATCCCC
Source organism: Areca catechu (assembly GCA_021397845.1). Lineage (NCBI taxonomy): Eukaryota > Viridiplantae > Streptophyta > Magnoliopsida > Arecales > Arecaceae > Areca > Areca catechu. The sequence continues at coordinate 76,476,656 of CM038038.1, read as the reverse complement.
ACCCCGGCAGGCGACCGTCCTAATAACATTTACCGTCGTCAGGCTCCCTTCGCCTTACAACGCCATTCTCGGGCGTCCCGGGCTCAACCAACTGGATGCCACAATCTCCACAAGAAGGTTGTTGGTACAGTTCCCCATGCCTTCCAGACTCGGGGAGATGAAGGGGATGACCCAGCCAGTCCCGCTCTGCCTCCAGACGATCCCGAGCGCCCGGGGTGCGGAGCTCGCCCCCGATATCGATGACCTCAACCTAAGAGAGAAGGAACCCAGGGGAGGGCCCATAGAGCGCCTGCTGATTTTTCCCCTCGGATCGGATCCCCTGAAGACGGTGCAAGTCGGGGCCCAGCTCCCTGAAGAAGAATGGACCCGCCTGCTGGAGTTCCTCCGCGCGAACGCTGACATGTTCGCCTGGTCAGCAGCTGACATGCCGGGCATCCCGCCCGAGGTCATCATGCACAGGCTAAACGTGGACCCAAGTTGCCGCCCGGTCCGCCAGAAGAAGAGGAGCTTCGCCATGGAAAGGTAGAAGGCGATCAACGAGGAAGTGGAGAAGCTCCTCGCCGCCAGTTTTGTGCGGGAGGTCCAGTATCCCAGCTGGCTGGCAAACGTGGTCATGGTAAGAAAGAGTAGTGGTAAGTGGAGGATCTGTGTGGACTACACCGACCTCAACCGAGCTTGCCCGAAGGACAGCTTCCCTCTTCCAAAGATTGACCAGCTGGTCGACACCACCTCGGGGCATCGCCTCCTGTCGTTCATGGATGCCTTCTCCGGATACAACCAGATCCGAATGAGCCCGAAGGACGAAGAGCACACCGTCTTCATAACTGACCGCGGAACTTTTTGCTACAGGATGATGCCATTCGGCCTCAAGAACGCGGGGGCGACGTACCAGCGCCTGGTCAATAGAATTTTCAAAGACCAGATAGGCCGCAGCATGCAGGTGTACGTGGACGACATGCTCGTAATGAGCAAACCCGAGTCGGACCACGTGGCTGACTTGGCGGAGATGTTCGGCAACCTCCGACACCATCAGATGAAGCTGAACCCGGCGAAGTGCGCCTTTGGCATCTCCACCGAGAAATTCCTAGGATTTATGGTGACCCAAAGAGGAATTGAGGCCAACCCGGAGAAAGTCCAGGCCATCCTGGATATGGAGCAGCCCACCTCCAAGAAGCAAGTGCAGCAACTCACCGGCCGAGTTGCGGCCCTCAGCCGCTTTATCTCCAGGTCGGCAGACCGCTGCCATCCCTTCTTCAAGGTGCTGAGAAAGATGAACGACTTCGCTTGGACCGAGGAATGCCATAAGGCCTTCGAGGAGCTGAAGAAGACGCTTGCGTCGCCACCGTTGCTGTCCAGGCCCGAGGAGGGGGAGGAGCTTATCCTCTACCTAGCGGTCACCCCAGAAGCCGTCAGCTCGGTCTTGGTTCGAACTGATGGCCAGGGGGTCCAGCGGCCGGTGTACTATACCAGCAAGCTTCTCTGTGACGCGGAGCTCAGGTATTCTCGACCTGAGAAACTCGTTTTTGCGCTAATAGTGTCTGCCCAGCATCTCAGGCCCTATTTCCAAGCGCACCCCATCGCTGTCCTGATGGATCAACCATTGAAAGCGGTGCTCAGCCGACCCGATACTTCGGGACGATTGGCAAAGTGGGCATTGAAGCTCAACGAGTTTGACATTACGTACAGGCCAAGGTTGGCCATGAAGGCACAGGTGCTGGCCGACTTCTTGGTCGAATGTGCAGGCTTGAGCAAGGAGCCCGAGGAGGGCCCCTCAGGCCAGCCAACGGAGATAGGCACCGATGAGCCCGGAGAGGATGCCTGGATCCTCCATGTGGATGGAGCCTCAAACTCCGGCGGGAGCGGGGCTGGGCTCATCCTTGCCAACAGCGACGGGGTCATCGCCGAATGCGCACTCTATTTCCAATTCCCCGTAACAAATAACCAGGCAGAGTACAAAGCACTCCTTGCCGGACTGAGAGTCTCCCGCGAGCTGGGCGTAACCAACCTCAAGGCTTTCACTGATTCCCAGCTCGTGGCAGGACAGGTATCCGGGGAGTACATCGCACATGACCCCCAAATGGCGAAATACTTGGAGCTCGTCAAGGCGGGCGCATCCAGATTCTGGCGCTTCAACATCTTCCATATCCCCCGCGGGGAGAACGCCCGCGCGGATACTCTCTCTCGGTTGGCGACCCTGCCGGACTCAATGCTGGGATGCGCTCATGTGGAGCGCCTTGAGATCCCAAGCCTCGAGGCACCGGTGGAGGTCCATCAGGTCAGCCACGAACCCAGCTGGATGGACAAGTATGCTGAATACATCACCAGTGGCACCCTGTCGGAGGACCGCGAGGCGGCTCGCCTTATCAGAAAGAAGGCCGTGCAGTTCGTCCTGATGGACGGGCACTTGTATCGAAGATCCTACTCCTACCCCCTCCTCAAGTGCGTAGGACCCATGGAGGCCAGGCTTGTGCTCCAGGAGATTCACGAAGGCATCTGCGGGAACCACGTGGGGGGCAGGGCATTGGCGTACAAGGCCCTCCGTCAGGGCTACTTCTGGGAGACAATGAAGGAAGACGCCGCTGACTTCGTGAAGAAGTGCGATCGGTGCCAGCATCACGCCATGGTTCAACGGCAGCCCTCCAACCCAATCTCCCAACTCTCAGCTCCCTGGCCGTTCGCCCAGTGGGGGATGGACCTCCTGGGCCCATTCCCGCCGGCGTCTGGACAGCGGGAGTTCTTGATAGTGGCCATCGACTACTTCACGAAGTGGGTCGAAGCCGAACCCTTGGCGAGGATCACCGAAGCAAACGTCGCCAAGTTCTTTTGGAAGTCCATCGTCTGCCGCTTCGGCCTCCCCCACACCGTGGTTACTGACAACGGGTTCCAGTTCGACTGCCGGGAGTTCGAAGAATTCTGCAGCGACCTCGGCATCAGGCATCGCTTTACCTCGGTGGCGCATCCCCAGACCAATGGGGAGGCCGAAGTCACGAATAGGACCATTCTTCAGGGCCTCCGCACGCGGCTGGACCAGGCCAAGGGCAGGTGGGCCGACGAGCTCCCCAGCATCCTCTGGGCATACCACACCACCCCGAGGACGGCTACCGACGAAACCCCGTTCAACCTTGTCTTCGGAGCCGAGGCAATCATCCCGATCGAGCTCAGCCTACCCATGCTGCGCATGGAGCAATATGACGAGACAGAAAATCCGGCCAGGATGATGCTCAACCTTGACCTCCTCGAGGAAACGAGGGACAAGGCCCGAGTCCGAATGGCCGCGTATAGGCAGTGTGGCCAGGTATTACAACTCCCGAGTGCGGCCGAAGGTTTTTCGTCACGGAGATTTGGTCCTCCGGCGCGCTGAAGCTTCCCAGCCGCGGGAATGCGGCAAGCTCTCGCCCAACTGGGAGGGCCCCTACCGGGTGGCAGAAGCCCTCCCTCATGGCGCATACTACCTGGAGGAGTTGGGAGGTGCCAGGTTCCCCCTAAGAATGTATTATCAGTGATGTAAGGTTCCCTACTCCCGTAATAAAGTCCCCCCGCTTCAAACGCTCCCTTCTCACTTTGATGGAAGACCGGTGCATGGTCCTGGGCTTCGGCCTGGAAGGTGGCGCGGAATCCAGTTCGCCCACGCAAGCCCAGAGAATAGCTTGGCAAGCTGCGCAAGGCTTGAGAAAGCCTGCGGCATCGGGTTTCAGTCCGGAGATCCTGGGCTTCGACCTGGAAGGTGGCGCGGAACCCAGTTCGCCCATGCAAGCCCGGAGAACAGCTCGGCAAGCCGCGCAAGGCTTGAGAAAGCCTGCAGCATCGAGTTTCAGTCCGGAGATCCTGGGCTTCGACCTGGAAGGTGGCGCGGAACCCAGTTCGCCCACGCAAGCCCGGAGAACAGCTCGGCAAGCCGTGCAAGGCTTGAGAAAGCCTGCAGCATCGGGTTTCAGTCCGGAGATCCTGGGCTTCGGCCTGGAAGGTGGCGCGGAACCCAGTTCGCCCATGCAAGCCCGGAGAACAGCTCGGCAAGCCGCGCAAGGCTTGAGAAAGCCTGGCATCGGGTTTCAGTCCAGAGATCCTGGGGTTCGGCTTGGAAGGTGGCGCGGAACCCAGTTCGCCCATGCAAGCCCGGAGAACAGCTCGGTAAGCCGCGCAAGGCTTGAGAAAGCCTGCGGCCCCGAGGTTCAGTCCGTGGGTCCCGGGCTTCGGCCTGGAAGGCGGTGCGGAAACCATGTCGCCCACGCGAGTGTGAAGGCAATCCCACGGACGGACCCGCTCAAGGCCTACTCTGCCACCGCGCGGCCCGGGATGCCCCAACCTTCGATTTGAGCAATGGAAGGGACCGGGCCTACGATCGTTTCAGCATTCTACATCAACATCTCAGAAAAAAGAAAAGAGAAGGGGATGGGATGAACTCGAGGCTTGGTCAAACAAAATTTTCATTGATTTAAGCGACAGTACAAGCCGGGAGTCCCGACAGGCTGGGAATCCCCAAAAAGAAGAAGAAGAAGAAAAGAAAAAACAACTACAACAACGAGGCAGGCGAGAAGACGATGGCTCAGTGTGGTGCGGGGTCGGAGCCCTCCGCCGGGGGCGCAAGCACTGCATCCTCGTCTTCTGCGGCGGCCGGCTCTTGAGGCTGCTCCGGAGCCACGGCTTCGCTAGTCGACGGGGCCGCAGGAGTGGCGTCGGCCGCACCGGAGGCTTTGCTCTCGGCTCCTTGCCTCCTGCCTCCGAGCACCACCCCGCTGAGGTCGAGCTCGGGGAAGAAGGCCCCCACTTTCTCCCGGCATATCCGGAACCCCTTCAGGAAGGAGTCCACGGCGGCCTCCCGGACCTCCGACGTGTACTCGTCGGAAGCCCAGAACTTCGGGATGGCCTCCTGCGCCTCCCGCTTCGCGGCCTCCAGGAGTCCGTTGATGTACGCACTCCGGTCCTTCGCCGCGCTCGCGTCTCGCCGAGCCTCCTCCAGCTGGCGCTCCAGCCATTGGGAGTGGGCCTGCAGGCGAGCCTTCTCCGCCGCGTCCTCCTCCGTGCGACGCTGGTAGGAGAGCCTCTCCTTCGACAAGGAAGCCTCCAGCTCCTTGTTCCGTCCCTCGGAACGCGCCAGGTCGGTCTGGAGGGCTTGGTTACTGGCTCGCAGCTCGACCCCCTTTTCCATGAGGTCTTTGACATCGGCCGCGAGCTTGCCGAGCTTCCTCTCCTTCTCGGCGTCCCTCTTCGCGTTCTCTACGAGGAAGTTCCTCAGTAGGAGAACGTCATTTCCGATCTGCACCAACAGAGCAACCAGGTTAGGAGAAAAGGCCACTAAATCTTGAAAGAACAGAGAAGAAGGAGCTCGGGCTTACCGTAAAGAGCTGCGGGAGAATCCCGAGCAAGGCGTCCGACTAGTCCCGGCCGCCCCGAGCTCAGCGGTCCCGGGCTGTGGAGGCATACTCCATGACCTTCTCCGCGAACCCCTTGTCGCGGATGACCGAACACCGGTGGGTGATCATCGGTGGTGGAGCTGTCAGGTCGACTCCTGCGACGGCTGCCCCTTCAGCTGGGGCCACGATCGACGGGCCGGCAGAGGCCACGGGCTGCGCCGTCGGGGCAGCAGCAACGATGGGACCGGTGCTGGACGGAGCCTCGGGCGGTGGAGCCCCCTCAACAGCAGCGCCACCAGGTCGGGCAGCCGGAGCATCAACGGCCCCGCCTTGAGGCAACCTAGGCGGGGGAGCAGTGGCCACTGGGTTGGGCGCGGTCGCCGGCACGATCTCCCGGCCCGCCTCAGTACGAGCCCTTTTGGTCGCGGGCTCGTCTACCTCCGGAACGTCCCTCTGGGCCGCGCCCTCCAGAAGGCTCTCCAGTGAGAACTTCATTCCTGCAATGCAAAAGAACAGAAGGTCAGCCGGCTCGGTTATGAAGAAAAAGGGGGCAGAAGTGAAAGGAGGGCCGAATCTTACCCGTCTCATGGATGGGACTGATCCCGGCCTCAAAAAGATTCTGCTCCGAAAGCAGAACCTCGAGCGCCGGGACCACGTCACTCAAGAGCTGGGAGTAGGCCTCCTGGTCCACCGACTCGACCTGAGAGTTCCGGTTCAGGGACTGGTCCGGTTCACTCCAGGCCCAGTCGACATTTTCGACCGAGGCGAAGAAAAACTGGCTCTTCCAGCCCTTGATCGAAGAAGGGAGGTCGAACCGGAGACACCTGGGCCGGGATGAAATATACCACCAGCCGTCATCGGTGGAGCACTTCTTCAGGATAAACATGGCCCTGAAGAGGGAGAAACGGGCAACGAACCCATGAAAGTGACAAAAGACTATAAAGGAGAAGATGACCCGGATGGCATTGGGAGCCAACTGGGTCGGAACAAGCCGGAAATGACTGAGAAAAGAAAGGAAGAAGGGGTGCAGAGGAAATCGAAGACCCCCAAGGAGGAAGTCTTCGTAGAAGGCTATGCGGCCGGGGCCACTCATGGTGGCGCGCTCCCCGGACCGCGGAACAGACAGACGAATTGACCCCGGGATACCATAGGCATCCTGGAGCAGAGAAAGATCGCCTTCGGTCATGGTGGAAGCATGACCGGAGGGACCGGCGGGAAGAAGAGGCGGAGCAGGAAGAGAACGAAGGGGCACGGCGGGAGCAACCGGGGGAGACCGGACCCCCTGGGGATTCCAATGGTGACACCCCCGGGTTGCAGACGCCGGCGGATCTCCTCCGGAATCGTTTCCTCCTTTGAGGAGGAAGAAGATGGAGTCCTCGGTCGGGATGGACCGGCCTCGTCCGGATTGGAGGAGACATGGCGACGACGCGCCATGGCAAGGAGAAGGACAAAGGTTCAGAGAAGAAAAGAGAGAGGGGAACTGGAGAAAGATGGAGGCACTCACCGAAAATATGCCAGGCGAGCGCGGGGCAACAGAAGTTAGCCTGCAGCAAACCACCCACGGAGCAAGGGGAAAGGCCTCGTTCTGGAAAGTTCCCTCCCTTTCAAACTCAGTCGACAGCGGTCGTACCCATCATTCCGCCTCAAGCCACTGAGCGATCGCCACGTGGACGCACGCCCGACACCGATGCCTCGTTAGTAGGGTAACGGCCTCTGCCTCAAAGCGATGCATTCATTGTGGGCAAGTGGGCGACGCGTGATGGCATCCTATAGGGTTTCAGGCGCATCGAGCCGCGGCGACGAGGATCGCGGCAATTATGATGCAAGATCTTCGCCTCCCCATGTCATATCTGCATTTAATCCCGACGTTCCGTTCCACGACGCCCCAACGAAACGGCGGGCTAGGGGGCAACTGTTATGGCCATAACGATGACGTGGCCGGGCTCAGATACCGCCGAATATTATCGAGCCACGTGGAGGCTTCTCCGGCCGAGTCAGCGCCACGTCGCCAAGACCGAGCTCGACAAGACTACTCCGCCAGACGACTTCCTAAGGCAAGCTGCTCTCGCCGAAGTCGAGCTCGGTTCGGGGCCCCTCTACCACCTCGCTTGGCGCCCACCCCGGAGGGGCCCACCTAGGCCAAGGTCGGCCGAACCTTCGCTCCTTCGCCAGGTGGCCCCCCGAAGACGGGCCCACCTCGCCGAAGCCAGGCGACCTCCTGCCACCTCGCCAAGTGTCCACCCAGGAGGGGTCCACCTAGGCCGAGGTCGGCCAAACCTTCGCTCCTTCGCCAGGTGGCCCCCCGGAGACAGGCCCACCTCGGCCGAAGCCAGGCGACCTTCTGCCACCTCGCCAGTGTCCACCCAGAAGGGGTCCACCTAGGCCGAGGTCGGCCGAACCTTCGCTCCTTCGCCAGGTGGCCCCCCGGAGGCGGGCCCACCTCGGCCGAAGCCAGGCGACCTCCTGCCACCTCGCCAGGTGTCCACCCAGGAGGGATCCACCTAGGCCGAGGTCGGCCGAACCTTCGCTCCTTCGCCAGGTGGCCCCCCCCGGAGGCGGGCCCAGCTCGGCCGAAGCCAGGCGACCTCCTGCTACCTCGCTAGGTGTCCACCCAAGAGGGGTTCACCTAGGCCGTGGTCGGCTGGTCCTTCGCTCTTCGCCAGGTGGCCCCCAGAGACGGGTCCAAATCGGCCGAGGTCAGGCCGCCCGTACAGAGAAGGTCCCAGGGAAGGAGGCGTAGGCCCCGAGGCCATCCCTCGGGCCGTACGCGTCACAGACGGTGCCCCGTACAGAGGGTGGTGGCACGCGAAACACCATTTGCCTCGGCCCGACAGGTCCCGCAGCCGAGAGGCGCGATTCTGACAAAACAGGCCCCATAGACGGATGGCGCCCACACTTGGAAAAGAGAGCGCTCTCACTGGGCCCGAGGTCTGACCGGCCGCCTCACCAGCATCGCCCCCCCCCGTTCTGTCTTTGCCCTTTTCCTGTTGGGCTCGGCGGACGAGGTCAGAAAGCCGCCTAGCCCTCCTCACCGAAAAGGGAAAAGAGAAAAGGACGGGGGAGGGGAGCCTCCCGGGAGGAGAAGACAAGCGACCGACGAGAGGAGATAAAAGGAAGGAATCTGGGGACGACAAGGTAAGTGAACAAGCCTGGGGACAAGGAGGAAGCAGCGGCAAGAGGCCTCGCTCCGAGAGAGAGATCCGAGATCCCGAGAGGGGATAATTCGGCATGAGCTCGGCAAGGAGGCCCGGCCGAATCTCCGGTCCCCAGAGCGCCTTTCTTACTAGTAAACTCGCTAAGTCTGGAACCCTTTCGGGGGTCCGTCTTGGAGAGTCTGTTCCTTCTCGTCGTCTACTGACTTGACCGTCGGAGCTCCCTCGCCGGGATCCCCGGCCAGGGTCTTCTAACCCCTTCTTGCAGGTTCGCCGCAGACAGGGAGGCTCCCTCGCCAGGCGGTCAGGAAGGATCCGCAGATCCGAGGCACGGGCGCGGCGACGAGAGCGGCAACAAGTCATATTCTGTTTTGAACAGAATTTCTATAACATCCTGCTCCTCACTTCTATGCTCACCTAGCTCTGATACCAATTGCTATGACTGACATGCACTTTCATGGACTTGATGACACTAGTGAGGAAGCTCTTTACAAAATTTCACATCGATTAAAATTTGTTTGGATAGCCAATAATCAAGCCCTAGGTCATGTACACTAGAAAACCTACTACATCGACATAGTTCACATCTCCCCACTTCCACAGACCTAGGACGTGACTACATATCTCAAATCCATATTCTAAGACCCTAAGAACTAGGGCAAGGGGTGTGGATGCTTGGGACTAGAAAATCTAGATGATATCCCTGGTGAGGAGAAGTCCCAGTTTGATAGGGACTTCATGGCAGCTTTTTAGCATAGCAACCTTTACCTATGCTCGTCTCGCTTCATACCCTATCTCTTATTCTTGGACATGAAACCTCTTCTCAATCAGCATACAACCTTCTTTAATCTTCCCTGAGATTTGGAGATCCTGGACATCTAAGATCTGGACATGATCATGCTAGGAGAGAGACTCCTAGCACTAGTGCTCAACTCCCATTGCATGTGAATTTCTTTGGATACAAATTTACCATGCCTTCTTGATTTGAAGTTCCTCTTTCAGATGCTTCATGCCTCCCTAAGAAATAGGGGTGGGAATAAATCATTGTAGCATGAGAGGAGAGAGAATAACTATGGAGTGCATACCTTCTTATGATACCACATGCTACCTTTTGGGAAGGGGGTGCATGTGAAGCCTCTTATACTCGCTACCTTGGGCGATGTGAAATTATGGATAGAATAAGAGAAGATTTATGAAAAAATTAGGTTTGATTTCTTAATCAATAGGTTACATGATATGCCCCTTTTATAGATCAAAGGGCCTTCCTAATCCAACTAGGAATATAACTCATGAGCCTAACCTAACTTAAACTTCTTCTAAAGTTAATTCAATTAGGAGACTACTCATCCAAGTCCATGTATACCCATGACTTGGCCCACTCTTACACCTACTTGGATCCAAACCTAATCCAACAATGATAAGACCCCTCATGACCTAAAATTCTTGACCTCGAGCCTGTGAAGGGCCAAACCTCTATCCTATGATCAACCGATCCTAGTCCTAGGATCCTAATCGATTCTAGACCTCTTGAGCCATTGCAATGACTCCTCTCTTATTTTTCCAAGATTTAGAAGCACCACACTTGCACTTATACTATTTTGTCTAGTAGTGAGGCATAATATAATCTCTATCATAGTATCATCGAACTCCTTTCAATGGACTTGAATGATTTTAACTCATCTAAAAAAGGATCATTAATCCGAAAGTGGTCCTAGTGAGTTCTCATGATCCACCAGTTATACCTAGCAATATATAGCAGTAATCTAATAAAATAAAAAAATCTAAATCCCTTGATGTTGTTACTGTATGATCAAGTTCTTCTATCTAGAGTTCCGACAGGATGTAGGTCATGGAAACTTACCAAATTTTAAGCATCCATTATATGCAAGATCTAATTAGCTCGAGTCCAATCATGAATCTTATGAAAGCTCTTTTCCATCTATTACATTGCTATGGCCATAGACTTAATGACTCAACCTCTTAAATTCATAGAATTATTCTTCAACTACTAAGGCTAATAGATCCCCTATAAGTGTACATCCTGCTCATACAGCGAACCTACTGTAACCAATAAATACTGCAATGACCCGAATGGCTAGAAACCATGTTATGTATTGTCAAACTATAGCAACTCCATTAAAGTAGCTGAGGTACTATAAGTCTAACAACTACTCACACAACTACGGTATCGAGAAAGTCACTAAGGAGAGAGTAGATATCCATGTGACTTCTTATTTTTTATCATGCTCAATACTGTTGTTCTCTAACAACCACTTACTCTCCCTCTAGTATCCCTATACTGTAGACTCAAGCTCATTTATCTAAAAGGGAAGTGATTCGTGCACTGATCTTAATAGATCATCACCATCTTTGTAATGATCCAATGACTGGGAGCAAATTATGAGTTAATCTATAACGATATATGTCTTAAATTCTCGACTCTTGAGAATATGTGTCATGTCTATTAATTTATTAAATAATTTACAAACACATCACATCTAAATGGACAAGAAAATTATCCACTTTATTAATTTGAACAAATCAAGAACAAAAGTATATCCTAGAATTATTGCAATGTATTATGCCAATCTAGCTTCTAGGACATACATCTAACACATAAATACCCCCTACCTAGAGCTCTAACCTATTGCTGACAAATTACCCTCCACTTGGCTCTGCAATACTTGAGGGTCTTTTAGTCTTCTTCGTTGGAATGAGATGCTGCTAGTGAATGTTTCGCAAATAGAGACCTGTAAGAACAATTCCTTGACTGCTGATAATTGATGGGGGATCCTCTAATGCTCAAGTCAGTAAGAGGGTGAGAAGGGCTATAATAGCCAAAGCTGAGAGAATAATGGAGAGATTGAATGAGTGTAATAGTGGGGTTGGATGTGTTACCTTTGTCAGGATTTTCTCTTATCAATTTATAAAATCACACGGAGTAACTGAATGCCATTTGGGAGATAACCTTTTATACATATAATAGATTTTTGGTGGAATGTTAGAATCTTGTCCCCTAGATATTTTTCTATTGGTATCTTTCTATTAGAATGCTAATATCTATTAGGATCTTGTCTTCCACGATCTTATCCACCATGATCACTACTAAGATAGCTAGAATAGCTGGGATTAGCTGTTGTCACTTACTTAGACATCACTGACTCCAAGTATTGGGGCAACTTGCTCATCACCAAATAAGAAGATCCTGTTGAAGAAGGGGGCCTTGTTATTGTATCCTCGCATGCTAATTGATAGTTAGTCAGGTTCGAGTGAATACTCGGTAGATGTGTATGGAGAATGTCCTATCAATTGGGTCTACTTGTTTGTAATCTTTTAGTACAGGATATTATAAATAATCGATAAAGTTACGAGCTTACTCGCCTTCTACTCAATTGGCTGTCAAATGGATCAATAATCGATAGCAATCTTTTTCTTAATCATCGGCACAATAGGCAGTTTGGTTGTTCATCGAGGCCAAATAAGTAGTTGCTGCATCATCTCCAACCCAATGATCTCTTAAGATAGTCTCGTATGTATTGAATCAGAAAGTAGATTTGTACGGAAATACTATAATTAGGCAAAAAGAGTCTAGGACACGGTCAAACGGTGATAGCCATTAAAAATTTAGTATTCCTGTGATACGGTAGAATATGGATAGTATAGAATGTGACACCTTTCACATATCCTCGCAGTTTGACCTTGTCGTGTGGTTTGCAGCTTACAACCCTCCGCTTCCCTCTCCTATATTTTCTCCTCCTTTTGCATCTCTCTTCACCAAATTAGGTTTTGAATCTCATGCTTTGAAGCCTTCACTTCTTTTATTCATTCTCTCTACTCTCTTAGGCCTTTCATCTACTTTTCTTCATTGCAGATTGGGAGGCATAGATCCATCACTACAGTTCTTTCACCAGCTGGATTTATTAAGTATATGAGTATATAAGGAAGATACTAGTACTACTTGGTGTTTTGATCTCTTAGGCTTCCATCTTCTACCTTTGCAACTAGATTATTTCCTTTTGAATTGTCACCATGTCTTTCAGCGGAACCCAGGACAAATGCAAGGCATGCGACAAGACCGTCCATTTCATCGATCTCTTGACAGCGGATGGGGTTCCCTTTCACAAGACCTGCTTCAAATGCAGCCACTGCAAAGGAAATCTTACAGTATGTTCAATTCTTAAGCTGTATTATTATATCAAACTGTAACTATTTCTGCATTATATATTCCTCAAAACTGTCTTGTAGATCGTTTTTTCTGAAAAAGAAAACTGAGTTGTTGTATATTGTAAATCACTTTTGCTCGTGCCAAGATAACCAGAGGCGTAAATCATAGTAACCGTCTTAACACTTCTAAGTGCCCTTGCAATAGTTTTAAGCTCCATCATGTTATAAACATATATAATGGCCAATAAAATAATGATCTGTTTATATGCATTATGATTTTAATTAATAGAACCATATAATGACCGTTATAGCCAGTTTTCGACAAGTCTTATTTTTCTGGATAATTTGGTATGAAGTATTTATATTTTATCCATAAGATAATGCTTAAATACAAGATTATATCATCTGAATATGCAAAATGTTCAAAACATCGCTAAGTTGCCATTTTATTTTTCTGAGAAAAATTAATTTGTTATTATAAGATGCTATTGCCGTTGGATGGCTAGAAATTAAGCTACATGGTGATTTGATATCAATTTTGAGCAATGGACTTTGTAGAGCAATATGTCAATATCGAAACACGTTTTAACCTTTCTAGTTGCTTTTCATCGGGCAAAAATTATATTTCATACGTTGTCCGGGCATGTCGTTAGATGTGCAACTACTCTTCCATGGATGGTGTCCTCTACTGCAAACCTCACTTCGAGCAGCTCTTCAAGGAAACAGGCAGCTTCACCAAGAAATTCCCGACAGGTAAAAATCTTCTCCTTACAATTTTATGCTTTTTTTTCAATCTAATACATGGAAAAACTTTTATATTTTATATTCTTTTGCTAACAAAACTAGTGTAGAAAATCCATCAATCCAAATCTAGTCGTTGGTCATCTATCTATGATTGGATCACTTCTTGAGCTGAGAATATCAAATCTCAAAATTAATAACTTCTTTCTGTTGAATGTGGCACGGCTTGATGTTGGTTCTGTGATGCTCAGGTGCAAAGGATAAGAATGAACTGGTACACTAATTTGCCTTCAAGCTCCATCATTCAAATTTCTCTTTTCCCTTTGTTCCTCCAGGAAATAACTAATCACAATATCATGTATCAATATACATGGCTAATGTAATATGATCTTAACGTTAACAGAATAGGACCCCGAGCAAGGTGTCCTACATGTTCTCTGGGACCCAAGACAAATGTGCCAGCTGCAAAAAAACAGCATACCCTCTGGAAAAGGCTAGTTCTTCTACATCCCATCATATGTTATGAGGAAACTAAGATACTCAGCATAACTTCTCACTATTTTCTCTTTGTTGTGGCAGATAACCGTGGAGGGAGAGTCATACCACAAGTCCTGTTTCAAGTGCTCTCATGGAGGGTGCACCCTTACGCCATCATCCTATGCCGCGCTCGATGGCATTCTTTACTGCAAGCACCACTTTGCGCAGTTGTTCAAGGAGAAGGGAAGCTACAATCACCTAATCAAGACTGCTTCGATGAAACGGAGTGCTACCGACCAAGAGCAAGAGCAGGCACCGGCAGAGCCGGCACCCAATCCTGAACAGGACCAAGAGCAATCATAAAGCCGTGCTGCTTTATAAATCAACAGTTTCTAAATTTTTTTTTGCCTCTTTTAACACTAGCTCTTCCAACTTTGTCATAATGAAATAAATTGTAAACTTGGCTTTACCTTTTTTTCGGCAACGTAAGATCTTTCGAAACACAAAAACTTTGAACATGCCTTCACAAGGCATATATTTGCCTTGCGTATTTGGTTAGCAAGTTGGCTTACAATGTTTGTTCGTGTTGGGTTTGAAGCTGTGAGAATTGGGGCCGTTCGGCTCTGCCGACTTCACCCAGCAAACAGAAAAAAAAAAAAAAAAAAAAGAAAGAGAGAGGTTGGGAGCCGATCGAGCCGTGCACACCATCCTTCTCTCTGATGGGCGACAGGAGGTCTTTTCAAGCACCGGTGAGTCTGGTTGTTTTATTTCAAGCACCGGTGAATCTGGTTGTTTTATTTCATTTTTAAGGAGATTTAATCAGATTTTCTTCTTTGGATTTCCGTTCGGTTTGGACCGTAGATCACCGGAGGCCGCACCGCCGTCCACTCTGATCCGGCGGGCTCTCTCCGGTAACCACCTCTCATGGCCACCACCGGTGACCATGGGAGGCTGGCTCGCTTGAGCTAAGGGAGGAGCAACAGGGGTTCGGGAGAGAAGAAAAGAAAAGAGAAAGAAAGAAAGGAAGGAAGAAAAGAAGAGAAAAAAAAAAGGGGAAGGGGTTTTGTTTCGGTTTAAGAAAAAGAAAAATGATGAGAGAGAAGGAATAGAGAGAAAGAGAAGAGAGAAGGAAGAAGAGAGAGAATTAAGGAATTTTTTGGAGATTTATGGAAATTGAGAATTTTGATTTTAATAAATTTATTTATTAATGTAGGGAATTAGTCTTCTGAGCAGGAAGGCGTCGTCCAAATTTTGGATACGGATTATTTCAGTGTAGACAATTGATTATTGAGAGGTAAGATTCTGGACATGATCACCAGTTCTATATATTGTTTTACATGGCATGGTTTTGATCCGAGTATATGAGTATTGGCATGCATGATTTGTTGTTGCATGATGTAGTTGATTTTTCATGATGGACGATATGACCATGATGGTTATTATTTATATTTTCGGATACTATGCTTATCAAAGAAATTATTTTTGAATGATTTGGTCTATGACACCGGATATCGAGTTGGTTGGACCACGATATCGGTTATTGATTGAGTTGAACTATGATACTGGTTATCGAATAGGTTGGACCACGATACCAGTTATTGAATGGTTTGGACTATGATACTGGTTATCGAGTGGGTTGGACCACGATACCAGTTATTGAATGGTTTGGACTATGATACTGGTTATCGAGTGGGTTGGACCACGATACCAGTTATTGAATGGTTTAAACTATGACACTGGTTATCGATGGGTGGGACCACAATACCAGTTATTGAGTGGATTGGACCATGATACCAGATATCGAATGGGTTGACCACGATACCAGTTATTGAATGGACCATGACACCGGTTATCGAGTGGGTTGGACCACGATACCAGTTATGGAATGGATTGGACTACATGATATTTGAGTTGTTTGACTGCATGGCATGATATACTGTATTTTGCTATTTTCAGAAATGTATGTTATTATTAGTGTGATCATATGGAAACCTTAGGCTGTATAGCTCACTTCCTATGTTTTGATTTTTTTCAGAGACTCAGGATGCGTAGTAAGGTTTGGACTGGGCGTGAGACGGGGCTTCATTAATATTGAATTAGTTATTTAGTTGGTATTAGTTTCGGTTACTGATGCTTGTTATGAATCACAGACCAATTAGTGATATCGACTTAATAAATGGATTATTTAATTGTTACTCAATTGTTTATATAATATTAGTTTTAATTTAATGTGTTGACTCGTGTACCTAGGCCGATCTCTAGAATAAAACTTATGATTTGTACGGCCGGTCGCGTAGCTGATTCCGGTACTAGATTCGGGCATGATAGAAGCAATTTCAAAAAAGCGTTGGGCATGAAATTTCTCGCGACAGAAAATGGGTTTGCTGCACATTAGATTTTCATAATATAATAATGCTTGCTGAGTAGTTGGGCTTCAAGTTCTCATGACCGAAAGTGTTGTTCAACATATATATTAGATTTCGTTAGTAAGGCTTAATGAGTTTTCTTTTCTTTTTCCACCTCTCAGGAGTCATTCGAATTCTCATTGACGGTAGAAACTATATATAGTTAAATTGTTTGCCAAAGTTTTCTGGGCAAACCTTATTAGTTAACTAAATATGAACCGCTGAGTGATTGCTTCATTAGTAAAGGACTAAGTGGACTAATAACAGATCAACATCTGCATCAAGATCAAAAGGCTAACCATAGATAATTAGAAAGATGAGTATCGAGGCAATTTTAAAAGCTGAGAGTGCCCACTCAATGTTTCCCAAGTTCTGATAAAGATTATAATAGCGGCCTCAGTTTCCCAAGTTCTGATTGCCTTTTAATCAACTACCAATATTATTGCACTCCAGATCCGAGATCTGCAAGTCAGGGATTGCAGCAACTGCTGCATACTAATGCAAAACTTTCTTCACAAACAAGCATGGCATTCCAAATACAATATCAATGCATCATAGTAAAATTTATAATAACTTAAGTGTAAAATTTAACTAACTAAAATCAACTTTAACCTCACATAAAATTATAACAGTATTCAAAAAAGTTTACATCAATTAAACCTCAAATAATAATCCGATAAAACATAATAATAAGTCTATGTCTAAACTCAGTTGATACTTGTTGCCATTAAATCCCCAGACAAATCCTCTAGCAGTGCTTGATGGTCCTTGCAAGAATCTCCAATGAGGTGCGACTCCGCTCTTGGGTGTCTCCTGGAGCTACCTACAAGAAAAGTCATGCTTAACTGGTGATTTCCAGGCGAGGAACCTCCATGCTCAAGTTATCAGATATTTAGACAACAGTGAAGCTAAGAAAAGCTTAAGTGAGAATGAGCATTAGTAAGCGTAGTAAAAAATATACCTTCAGAAAGCTTCCTCTTACGTATTTATAGTACTCAAAGATAACTACTTTTTATTTGGGAATAACTTTCTTCGATTGAGCATAACCTGATAAGTTCTACAAATATATCAATAAAAGTATCAATTTGTAGATAATTTATCTTTGTTCTTTAAGAATTGATACTTTTGTTTATTTTTACAGGAAAGATAACTAATGCAAAAAGTTTAATTTATAAATTAAAAAGATTTAAATTGGAAGCAAATAGGACTCAAATTGGAGACCAAATGGAGGTTCAAAGGTGCTCCAAAATCCAGGTTGAAATCAGCCCAAAATAAGTCCAAAATCTAGCCCAAAATCCATCCAAATCATTTTTAGCAACCAGCCCAAAATAATGCATCCCAAATAATTTTTAAAATAATTTATTCACCATGAACTAGCAGCTCGATCCAACACTCATCTCATATGGTGCATGAAATGAATGCACTGTGGTCTTTTATCACGGTGCACGATGGAAGGTTTTTTAGCCATTTCAAGCATGCGATCGGGCAGCTAGGAACCATTCTCGAGCCCAATCCAATGATCTTTATTGATGCGGCATGTTTGAGACTGATTCAAACTTTGTTTGTGCATGATCAGATGGCGGTCAGTGGTATTCTGTACGTGATCTGACAATGGAGAGCATTGCTAGTTGCTAGGACTGATCCAGACTCCTTTTCAGCATGATCTGATGGCCCATAATCACCGAGCAACGGGATCCAACGGTTAGGGGCTAATCCGATATGAATTGGGCATTGATGGGGTGGATGTGACCTGATTTGACGCGATCCAAGGACTTAGAAGCCTCTAATGGCATAGTGAACCCTACGAGATTGAAAGCTTAATTCTACGAGGGATCCTCTTCAAATTGGATCGGACTCCACCTTATTTTTTTCCCTATTTAAAGAAATCAAAGGGATCAATCAGAAGCAAACAGACAACCAATAGTTTTATTATTATTATTTTTTTAATTATACAAGGGATTTCAGGGGAAAAGAAGTCCGCAGGGGTCTTCTTTCCCATTTTCCTTTGAAAATGAAGCTTGTGAAAATTATCATGTATCACTAATCTCCAATTCTCTAGAAAGAGATGATGTTCTTTTAATATTTCTATTTTAATTTCTTTATCATGTAATTAGATCTTGATTGCAATGATTCAGGCTTTTATGAATAAATTATCTTTTCATTGCTTCAAGTTTTGTGCACCTTATTTGAACTATAATTTAGACTTTTGAATAGGCTATATCTACATAAACACGAGTCATGATCTAAGAATACGATTTGTGCTTAGCAAAATAGAGTATGCTCGAAATCTAATTATATAATATTTTAATTATTTTTATGATTTGAAACTTTGAATAGTCTATGACTATGTAAAGATAGATTAAGATACTATATTCTATATCCAATAAGATAAATTATACTTAGAAATTAATCATACATTTAATAATTATATAATAAAGAACTAATTTATATTAATAACCGAATCGAAATACTGAGATATCTACCTTATACTATTTAATCTCCTACTTGTTAGTTACTATTTTAATTTAATTAGAATTCCTATTTATATTCCCACTTTTCTATTTCTAATTTTTGTACTTTAAGTAGAGCTCTAAATAAAAATCCTAATTAAAAGTGAACATAAACCCCATTGATTTCTATATATACGATCCCGACTCAATCTATCCATATAGTTGGAGTTAGTTATTATTTTTGATTGTCTATAACAGCAATCAGATTTTTTTACTATTATCAAGACTTATTGGTATGGTTGTTTATTAAGAAATTAAGTAATTAAATTTTAAAAAAAAATTCAACATAATTTATTAGAGTTTTTTTAGAGACTATAAATATTAAACTAACTTGCTTTGATATCTTGTTTATACTACTTTGCATGTTCATAAACTATCTTAAGGGTGAAACCATAATCAACATAAGGTAGAGATTTGATCACCCTTTCTAGCCCACAAATCATCACCTTTCATATCGTATTGATTCAGACCTTTAATTTAAAATTAATTAGACATTAACCCTTAAGATTTTTTTGAGCTCACTAAGATAAGGGACCTTAAGAGTTAGATTGGGATAAGGTTGACTAGTATTTAGGCAAATGGTTCTGGGACAAGATCCTGAAAGAAGGTGGTTACTTAATTGGTTCTGTTCACTAACCTAGCCAATTTAATTAAAGTCTAAAGAAAATAACATGAGGACCCCACCAACCTTATACTTACTTGGCTAGTTGGTTAGCTAGTCTTTAACTTGAAAGGCTCAAAAGCAATCTTAATAGTTAAGAGCTGTCAAAATCTAGGTTAACATTAAGATAGAGAGTCCACTTTATACAAACTTGATTGTAATTAACATCAAACCTTAACTAAGTTTTCTCTCTCTCTTAACTCTAGAACTCCTTAGACCCTCATCTTTATAACACTTCTATCTCTTTCTTCTTTCTTCATTCCCCTCTCCTCTTAAAAAATAAATAAATAAATAAAAATAGTTTTAAAAAATAATTATTATTAGAAGATGATTGCATATCAAAATATTCAGAACAATCTAATAAATTAGATCAGTGCTAGGAATATGGATCTTAACTGAAGATTGGATAAGTTGTCCCATAGATTAGATTGCCTAGTAGTTATTAGACACTCATCAACTTTTTGTTCTTTCTGTACAACATGTTCACATGATTTATTCGAGCCCCACTTACTTTATGAGTAAATGCCCAACCATATACAAATTTTTAAGTCTATGCATGAGCAAATCTATCAAGTTCAAATCCAAATGACCTATAGACCAGAAATTAACCCAAACCTTAACACCTATAATTCAAGTTAAGAGGCTCAATCAAATTTTTCATGTAAACTATATCCAATGGTTACCTCGATAATGTAAGGATCCATGTTCGTAGATCCACTTGATTATAATATGCCTTATCACAATATCAACCTTCTCTAAGTACCTATAGCCCATCATTTGAAGAAAAGGTTTTGCAAGTACTAGCTAGGATAGAACGCACCAATTAGATCCTTCACTCCTGTACACAATTCCTAACTGAACTAGTGATTCAAACTTATCAACAATTAATCCCATTTAGTAGGGAGGAAGGAAGAGAGTGGCCTAGTGATCACTTATCGTAGGATGATCCAAAATAAAAATTTAACTCACTACTATATAACAAGGATGAATAGGAATCGTATCCTCGGAGATCTAGGATAATTGTTTCACAAAAAAAATAAAGAAAAAAAATTGAAATATTTTAATTATAAAATTCTAGAAACTAATAATGTAAAATAAATTATTTAAAAGATAATTAAGTTAATATATCTTAAGGTTTAAGAATCCATTATTATTGTTAATAGATTTTGGTATTCATTCATATAAAGTGCTTGTGATTAATTGGTTGAGTGTAACCTATCTCTATCTAAGTATAACCGTATCTTTAGGATCATGTCCCGTCCCTTTATAAGAATAGATTATCCCAAATCTATTTAAAGAAAATAAATTAACTTCAAGGTAATTTATCTTCTATTCGAGTATGATTTGTATCTTGTTAGTATTTTGGCATGTCTTTTTTAGAGAATAAATTATTAAAATTTAATTAATTCAAGAAAATATAATACAAGCATAATTAAAGAAAATAAGAAATTTTATTATAATTGCATGAAAGAAATATATACAGTAGGGAAAAAAATAAATATGGTGTAAGAAGAACTTTATCCCCTTTCTAAAATGGAGGAGCCTAGCCGTGCATAGGCTGTGTTGACAGCATCTCCTTTTTCCCCATCTCTAACCTTTAATAAAATAAAAGAAAAAAAAACTAATTTCTTGGTCACTGCTTGCTTTCTCCTTGTTTGTCCTATGGCTGTTGCCAGTAGTGGACCCTAATTTTTTAAATTTTTTTTTATAAGTTAATTTTTTTTTATAAACTTTTAAATATATGCAAGAAGAATGAACTGCCGGAGGGCAAGGAGGCCACTTGGCCCCCGCTAATTTTTTTTATTTTTTTATAAATTAATATTTTATGTAGACTTTTATATATATATATATATTTGGCCCTTCTAAACTTGGAGATATTAAATATAACTTGAAGAATCTTTAAAAAAATTAAAATGAAACAAATATAATAAATCAGCTTTCTTTACTTGAAAGTTGGATCACTACCAATTTTATTTTTTATTTTCATTAATTTTTTTTCATAATTTTTTAGAAGAAGACAAATTTTCTCTTTGTTACTCGACCAGCGCCCGTCTCCAAAATTTGTCATGATCGAAGCCACGGCACGCAGTCAGCACCATCCCATTCACCACACCGATGGATAAAATGGTAGTCGGACTTGTCATGTGATGCGATCGATGAGAACGCTTCCATGACAAGATCAGGTGGTTGTGCATACATAAGGCTGAATACCACCGACGTGCTGGCCTATAACTACCATCTTGGTGGCCTTCGTCAGCCTCGTTGCACTGATGAACACTGTATGCGGTGAAGCCGCGCACCGTCTTAGCGATCGGATCCATCGCATATCATAATCAGATCTTGGAGGGCACGGACGGGTGGGTGCCCATCATGCCTCAGGCTCCCACCAATACTACTGTACTCACATCCCATCATCTTTGGCACTGTCACTCGATGGATGTCACATCCCGCTATGCAGCGCCAACGGTACTCGGCACGATGCTACAACTACTGTGGCCGGTGCATGCATGTTGACCCCATAAGTGATTTTGATGATAACCAAATATTGGAGCATGTACATTTATTTCGACAACTCTTCAAGTGTTTGACAAGTTTTTGTAGGATGAATAACATGTTCAAACTTCAACTCCTACATTTCTGTTTTCTTGGTTGAGTTGTGTTGTAAATATTTTTGTAAAGAAGAACCCAATCAAAATGCTAAGAAAAATCAATTAAAAGGTTACTTCTGTGAGTGTGTGTAACATGAATTTTAGTTTGAGTTGGTATTATGTGAAATTGTAAAAGAGGTGGTAAGAGTTTTCTTTAAGTTCAATTATAAAAATCCTGAAGAAGACACTCATGCCGACCCCAAGTAAGAAGAGCTGACTCTGCTTACGGGCACGCAACAAGGATTCTGGAACGCAGCAATCTGAGCCAACTCAATGAAAAGCGAGTCGACTCCAGTGAATTCGAGTCGACTGGAATCAGTATGAGCTGACTCTTTCAGAGTCCATTTCCTGAAGATTTCTAAGAACAGCCAGGCGAGCCGACCCAAACCAAAAAGAGCCGACTCTGCCAGACCTAATTTTGAAAGCCTAAGAAAGGGAGCCGACTCTTCCAGAGTGAGATTTTTCAAACCTGAGAAGAAGAGCTGACCCAAGCTGAAAAGAGCCGACTCCTCGAGTTCAAGATTTTCAAGATTCAAGTTCGAGCCGACCCGAGCTACAAAGAGTCGACTCGTCCAGAGTGATGTTTCGCACCCTAAGACAAAGAGTCGACTGCATTGAAGATTTGGTGACTCGACCTATCGACTCGAAGGATCCGAGCCGACTCGAAGGAATCCGAGCCGACTCGAATGCCGCTTTCTGGTATCCAACGACTAGTTCCAGAATTTATTTTTGAATGCTAAAAGGTGCTCCAATGGTCAAAAATCATTCCCCAACGGTCAAAAATCATTCTCCAATGGTCTACAACAGCTAGAACTACCTTGGGATGATGGAAGACTTTAAATTTGAAGGATTTGAACTTTCTTGAAAAAAGTTATTAGTGAGTTCTTAAAAATAAAAGTGAGCTTCATTGAATATGCCACCAACCTACAGCACAAGAGCATTCAAGTCAAGCTTTCAAGTCTTCACCAACTCCAATCTGAAGCTTGAAACAACTTTTGGAAGAAGCCACTGAAGTATTAAAGCTTATTCAAGTGCATTCAAGTGGACTTCCAACAAGCTGCACCGGCAACTATCCGACAAATTGAGTTTGTCATTCTTGTTGCATTCATTTTCAATTCAATCTTTGAATTGTTGGGTTATTGGTGAGCCTGGTTGAAAAACCAAATAGGTTCTTGGTGAGCCTTATTAAAACCAAGGTTTAGGTTCTTGGTAATCTTGTGAAAACAAAGTTGGATTTCTTTGGTGAGCTTGTTAAAACCAAAGGGTGTTGGGTTTTCTTTAGTGATCCCGTAAAATCAAAGTGTAGAGGTTTTGGATTGTGATCCTATAAAACAATCCTACTGTATTCGGGTGTGAATATAGTGAAAATCCCAAGTGGTATCTTGGGTAGTGGACGTAGGAGCTGGGTTGCTCTGAACCACTATAATTTGGTATGTTTGTGTTGTGCTTTCTTGACTCTGTTTAGCTTCTACATTTTATAACTCTATCATAGGACCCATCACTTGCAAAGGATTTTGAATTGCACATTACTTGCTTCAATTTTTTAATAACCCAATTCACCCCCCCTCTTGGATAGTGATGTGGACATCGAGATGAATATTGAACCTGATCAGCTGACTCATATATCAGGACAGTCCTGGTGATAGTTCGGCGAAGCCCAACCCAGATATTTCGGTTCAGCTTGGCCCATGATGATTTGGGGCCGCCAGCCTCGCCAGCAGGAAACGTGCGCGGTCCAGACGCCTTCAAGGAAGCAAGTTTCAAATCTGATCCGTTTTTGGGATGAAAATAATTAATTGGGAATTGGGCCGAAGGTCCAATACACTATTAGCGCCCGTGGAGTTTCGGATCGGGGAAAACACTGGAGTCTTTTGGATTTGTTTACATTAGTGTTTTGTTTTTTTTTTCTTTTCTCCCTCCCAATTAGTCACGTGGGGGACAACAAAACCTTGTATGGCTTTTTCCTTAAAACCCGAACCAAGGATAACGTGGCAGAGAGTTTTGTTTTGGTTTTTACCCATTGGACGTTGTATTGTTTTGCTTTGGAAGAAGATTTTGCACGGGAGTGTTTTGAAACATTACACGGTGGTGTTTGTTTTGGAGCATGTTGATTGTTTTGGATTTTATATTGCACGGTGTGGAAGATTGGACGGCATGTTTTTTTCTTTGGGTGATTCCGTGGAAGGCCGCCGGCCATCTTTTTTTTCCCTTGTGCACACCAGGCCAAAATCCCGGTTGGGAGAAGACGATTCCGTGAGGAATCTCTTCCTTCTGTTCCAAGTTCCTGATAAAAAAAAAAAGAAGAAACAGGGACTCACGGTGAGAAACCCATCGTTCGTCCCTTCCAATCTTGAAGACCCGGATTGAAATCCAGTAGAGGGCTGACAACGTGAGGAATCACGCGGCCCTTCCAGCGCTTGATCGTTGTAGGTTTCAAAGGATCTTCCCCATCTTGCTCAATCCTAGCATAAAAAAATTTCCAAAACCCGTTCTCCCTGAATCAGGGTTTTGGTCGCTGCAGGCATTTGACAACCACCCTGCACCAGCTTGGTATCAGAGCCTTGATCCATTCTTGATCAGAGCCTTGATCCATTCTTGATCTGTCCCTGATCCGTTCTTGATATGTCCTTGATCCGTTCTTGATTTAAAAAAAAAAAAATTCTGCCAGTAACCATGGAGCGGAACAACAGGGAGCCTTCTCTTCGTGACGTTGTGGAGACCCAGCAGCAGATGATGTCTATTTTGCAAGCAATGATGGCACAGTTGGAGGTGCAAGATCGTGCTATACCTCATCAAGATCGTAATGTACCTGATGAACATCGAGAAGGTGATGCCGACCCTTTTCAGAATATTGAAGATCCTCCACCATTGCAAAGAGGGCAGCAACCGCGGCATGATGTAGCGCTTCCCAGGGATTTCGGACCGCCGCCTATGCATGACAATCAGACTCGTTGGGAGTCCGGGTTTCATATTGAAATACCAGAGTTCAGAGGTGGTTTGAATCCTGATGAGCATGTGGATTGGACCCTGCAGGTTGATGATGTTTTCTAGCTGAAAGAAGTTCCTTTGGACAAGCAAGTGCCGCTTATCACATCCGATTCCGAGATCGAGCAGCAGCTTGGTGGCATGCACAGCACTACCGGAGGTATATGGATGGGAGGCCACCAATTGCATCATGGGCAGCCTTGAAGCAGGAGATGAATCGGGAGTTCCTTCCTCCGAACCATGAACAGGTCCTTTATTCTAAATTACATGGTTTAACACAAGGAAATCGAAGCATGGAAGATTATACTACAGAGTTCTACCGACTGGTGGCTCGAAACGATTGATGGAGTCAGAACCGAGGTTGGTAGCTATGTATTTGCTTGGACTGTGATTCCCGATCCAGGATGTGTTGTCTCTGCATCGGATTGACAGTGTTGGTGATGCGCACATGCGGGCACAAGCAGTGGAGCGGAGCCTGATGCGGAATAGAGGGTTCCAGAGTAGAGAAAAATTATCTGGTCAGTTTTCGGGGCAGAGTTCTGGTAGTAGGAGTGCACCTCCCATGGTGAGGCAACAAACTTCGGCAGTTCCTCCGAGACCTACAGTGCCGAGTGGGGCTTCAGGTACCCAGCAGAGGGTGGGCAGCAATCGAGCCAATATTCGCTGCCATCGGTGTCATGACCTAGGACATTATGCCAATGAGTGCCCCAAGGCGCGTACCCAGTTACTTATGGAGGAGGAGCAGGAAGTTGAATTTCCTGAGGATGAGGAGTTCGAGGATGAGATGTATGTGATTGACCCAGACCACATCCTAGGAGAGAGTCTGATTATTAGGAGGTTGTGTCTTGCACCAAGAGCTGGTGGAGATTGGCGTCGGCATGATATTTTCTCAACAAAGTGCACTGTAGCTGGTAAAACTTACAAGGTAATTATTGATTCTGGAAGTTGGGAGAATGTGATTACTGAGGAAGTTGTGAAGAAATTGGGGTTGATGACTGAGCCCCATCCTCAACCATACAAGCTCGGCTGGGTGAATCGGGATGCAGATATTCAGGTCAGTCGACGTTGTAGGTTGGCCTTGTCTTTTGGTCCTCAGCTTGAGACGTCAATAGTAGCTGATGTTGTACCGATGGATGCGACACACATCATTTTGGGACGACCATGGCAGTTTGATAATAAAGCAGTGTATAATGGTTACACTCATACTTATATGCTGTGACCAGATGGGAGAAAAGTGATCTTGAAACCGCTACAGGACATGGCTGAACAGAAGGTAATAATTTGTTTGCCAAGCAGGGAGTTTAAGGCGAGTTTAGAGGGAGAAGATTTCTGTTTTGCCCTGGTTAGTAAGCCAGAAGAGTTTGGCCAGAATGGGAAACAGGAGCTACATGATCTTCCTTAGGAGTTGGTGTCAGTTTTGGAGGAATTTCGGGATGTTGTACGGAGTGAGCTTCCTACGGGTTTGCCACCACTTCGAGATATTCAGCCTGAGATTGATCTGATTCCGGGTTTTGTGTTACTGAATAAGGCTCATTATCGAATGACCCCACAGCAGCATGAGGAGCTGAAGAGGCAAGTTCAAGATCTTTTAGACAAAGGCTTTGTACGGGAAAGCATTAGCCCGTGCGCTGTACCAGCACTTTTGGTGCCGAAAAAGGATGGTTCATGGCGTATGTGTGTTGACAGCCGGGCAATAAACAGAATTACTGTGAAATATAGATTTCCAATACCGAGGCTGGATGATATGCTAGATCAGTTAAGTGGTGCCGTGTTCTTTACTAAGATTGATTTGAAAAGTGGGTATCATCAGATCAGAATGAAGCAGGTGATGAATGGAAGACAGCCTTCAAGATAAAGGAAGGCCTGTATGAATGGTTGGTGATGCCATTCGGCTATCTAATGCTCCTAGTACATTCATGCGAGTAATGAACTAGGTTTTGCATCCATTCCTTAGTTCTTTTGTTATTGCATACTTTGTTGATATATTGATATACAGTAAGACAGCACAAGAGCATGTTGAGCATGTTTCACAAGTTCTAACAGTATTACGTGAAAACCAGCTTTTTGCTAACCTAGAGAAGTGTATTTGGATGGTAGACAAATTAATTTTTCTGGGATATGTTGTTACTAGTGATGGTATTCTTCCAGATGAAAGTAAGGTGCGAGCGATAGTGGACTGGCCAGCACCTACAACTTTAACTGAATTGAGATCCTTTTTGGGTCTTGCGGGTTTTTACAGAAGGTTTGTGAAGAGATGCCGTTTGTGTCAGGAATCCAAAGGATCAGATACAAATCAAGGTTTATATACCCCTTTACCAATTCCAGATGAGCCGTGGCGAGAGGTATCTATGGATTTTGTTGTTGGTTTACCGCGGACAATGAGAGGTTTAGACTCAATTATGGTAGTTGTAGATCGGTTCAGCAAGATGGCTTGTTTCTTGCCATGCAAAATGATATTCAATGCGTCGAAAGTAGCTGATCTTTATTTTTCTGCAGTTGTCCGACATTATGGGTTACCATCGTCAATAGTTTCGGACCGAGATAGCAAGTTTATGGGGCATTTCTGGCATGAATTGTGGAAAAAATTGGGTACAAAATTAAAATTCAGTAGTCCCTATCATCCTCAGACCGATGGGCAAACCGAGACTGTTAACCGAAGTCTTGGTAACTTGTTAAGAGCCAATGTGCAAGAATTTAAAAACTGGGATGTATGTTTGCCAAAGATTGAGTTTGAGTTCAATTCTTCGGTAAACCGTTCTACTGGTTTTGCACCCTTTCAGGTATTGTATGGGTTTCTGCCAACGGACCACTTGATATTTTACCTGTTGATGTGCCAAACAAATCAAGTAAAAAAATTGAAGATCGAGTGGCTGATCTCCGTGTGGTGCACGCAACTGTTAAAGCCAATCTAGAGCAAAATTATGCCAAGTATAAGGCTAAGGCTGATCAGAAGCGTCGACAGTAGACTTTTGAGGTGGTGATTTGGTATGGATCTTCTTGCCAAGAGAACGATATCCACAGGGGGCCTACACCAAACTCAAGCCAAAGAAAATTGGTCCTTGTCAGGTGTTGGAGAAATTTAGTGACAATGCCTACCGAGTTGAATTACCAGACGATGTCCTTATTTCTGATGTATTCAATATTCGACATCTAACCCCTTATGCAGGTATAATTCAAGCTTGAGGACAAGCTTTTCAGAGGAAGGGGAGAGTGATGTGGACATCGAGATGAATATTGAACCTGATCAGCTGACTCATATATCAGGACAGCCTGGTGATAGTTCGGCGAAGCCCAACCCAGGCGTTTCGGTTCAGCTTCCACCCATGACGATTTGGGGCCGCTAGCCTCGCCAGCAGGAAACGTGTGCAGGTCCAAACGCCTTCAAGGGAAGCAAGTTTCAAATCTGACCCGTTTTTGGAATGAAAACAATTAATTGAGAATTGGACCGAAGGCCCAATACACTATTAGCGCCTGTGGAGTTTCGGATCCGGGGAAAACACCGAAGTCTTTAGCCTTATTATTATTATTATTATTTTATTAATGGCGTGATCTCTTGATTTTTTTTTTTTAAAAAAAAATCCGTTTGAAGAGTTTTACGCAAGAGTCAGCGTTTGGATTTGTTTACATTAGTGTTTTATTTTTTTTTCTTTTCTCCCTCCCAATTAGTCACGCGGGGGACAACAAAACCTTGTATGGCTTTTTCCTTAAAACCCGAACCAAGGATAACGTGATAGAAAGTTTTGTTTTGGTTTTTACCAATTGGACGTTGTATTGTTTTGTTTTGGAAGAAGATTTTGCACGGGAGCGTTTTGAAACATTAACGGTGGTATTTGTTTTGGAGCGTGTTGATTGTTTTGGGTTTTATATTGCACGGTGTGGAAGATTGGACGGCGTGTTTTTTTCTTTGGGTGATTCCGTGGAAGGCCACCGGCCATCTTTTTTTTCCCTTGCGCACACCAGGCCAAAAGCCCGGTTGGGAGAAGACGATTCCGTGAGGAATCTCTTCCTTCCGTTCCAAGTTCCTGATAAAAAAAAAAAAAAGAAGAAATAGGGACTCACAGTGAGAAACCATCGTTCGTCCCTTCCAATCTTGAAGACCCGGATTGAAATCCGGTAGAGGGCTGACAATGTGAGGAATCACGCGGCCCTTCTAGCGCTTGATCGTTGCAGGTTTCAAAGGATCTTTCCCATCTTGCTCAATCCTAGCCTAAAAAAAATTTCTAGAACCCGTTCTCCCTGAATCGGGGTTTTGGTCGCTGCAGGCGTTTGACAACCACCCTGCACCAGATAGCCACCTAGGCAACAACTGGTATCAGAGCAATGTCTCTGATTATCTTGGAGTAAAGATTGATGGCTCATCCCATGAGTACGTCTTTGGCTGAAGGCCAGTCAACTAATAGGCCTCCACTTTTCACAGTCACAAATTATTCCTATTGCAAAGCATGAATAAAAATTTATATTCAAGCTATTGATTTTCAATTATGGAAGGTCATTCTTAAAGGGCCACAGGTTTCCATGACTAAAATTGATGGCGTGGATGTCCCTAAGCTTGAAGAGGATTGGAACGAACACGACATGAAGATGGGAAATTGAATGCCAAAGCAATGAACTTGCTTTACCGTGCTTTGGATTCAAACGAGTTTAATCGAATTTCTATTTGCTCTTCAGCGAAGGAAATTTGGGATAAACTTGAAGTGATCCATGAAAGAACTTACAAGTGAAAACTTCAAAGATAAATCTTTTAGTGCATAATTATGAATTGTTTGAAATGAAACCTAATGAAAGTATTTCTGCCATGTATACTAGATTAAAAGATATTATTAATGGTTTGAAATGTCTTGGCAGGGTATACTCAAATGCTGATTTAGTACAAAAGATTTTGAGATCACTTCCTGATAAATGGGATCCCAAAGTCACTGCCATCCAGGAAGCTAAAGATTTGAACATTCTATCAATGGATGAATTAATGGGATCTCTCATCACACACGAACTAGCCATGCAGCATAGACCGGATGATGATCAGAAAAAGAAGAAAATAATTGCATTCAAAGCTGCATTGGAATCAAAAGATGATGAAGAGACGGAAGATGACTCTACCTCCTCCGAAGATGATCTTGAAGATGAAGACATTGCAATGGTCGTGAGGAGATTTAGAAAGTTTATGGAAAAGAAGAAAAGAGAATATAACAGAAAATTCCATAAACGAGAAGAACAATCAAGAGAAAAGGACAAGGAACAGGTCCCCACCTGCTATGACTGTAAGAAACCGGGACACATTCATCCAGACTGTCCTCAATTAAAGAAATTTTTCAAAAAAAAGAAAAAGAAAGCGATGGTTGCCACGTGGAGTGATAGTGAAGATTTCACTTCAATTGAAGAAGAAGAAACCACGAAAACAGCAAATTTATGTCTAATGGATCTCGAGGATGAGGTAAATTTCCCCGACACACAAATTGATTTTACTTTTGAGGAATTAAGTTCTGCATTCCATGATTTATTATCTGAATTTAAAAAGGCATGAGTAAAGATTAGATCATTAAAGCATATCAATAATTCTTTACTCAAAGAAAAAGATGAGATTTCAGAAAAGAACAGTTTATTGCAAAAAGAACTTCATACCTTTTCTGAAAAATGTAATGCATTGAAAACTGAGAATAGAGAATTTCATGATAAAAACAATATTTTGATGAAAGAGAACAATGAGTTGAAAAAGGTGGTGTGGACACCAGAAACCGAAAGAAACTTCACTCCAACAAGGTTAGCCTTATCCCAATTTGGATCGAAGATAATTAGGTTACCTTGTATTCTTTAGTTCAAAAATGTTTTATTTTCAAGAGCCATTTCCTTTTCAAGAGTCCTGTAAATGTTTTATTTTCAAGAGCCATTTCCTTTTCAAGAGTCCTGTAATTAATCAAGAGTGTTTATTGAGTCTTGTAATTACTTTTTTTTAAAAAAAAAAAAATTCATTTCCTGCAAGTCCGTTTCAAGTTTTAAAGTTTAGGTCAGTCAAGTCAGTTCAGTTGAGTTAAGTCTATTTCAGTTAATCAAGTCTTAAAGCAATGAAAGCCAGCAACAAGACAAATTCTGGACCCCAGAATTTGACCACATGAAGAAGAGAAGACACATCAACCAAGCAAGAGAAAAGGACCATCAACTAGGACCACTTGGCACCACATGTCATTCCTTATCCAAGTAGAAGACCATCTCATCATCAGGCGCCACCTCACTAGCCACCTCATCACTCTTTGGCGCCAACAAGGAAGATTCAAATTCAAGGAGGTTGGCAACACCCCTCCAAGTCCTCCACCAAATCCTCTAATCCCCCATCCCTCCAAACTCTCCACCAAATCCTCCAACCCCCCTTGTAATCCTCCTCAATTTGGGAAGTTTTTAAATTTCAAAAGCTAGCTTTGTGAGGCTATTAAAGGTCTTAGACGCCCATTGTAAAGGGGATTGATTTTGGGAATGAATGAAAATTGAAGTTGAATTTTGGAAGTAGAAGTTGTCTTGTATTTTTTTTTTCCTTATGTGAAGGTTTCCCATCCTCTTCCTCATGCCAAAGCCATTCTTTTCCCTAGAAAAGCATCTTCCAAGCTCACGTGAAGGCATTGGAGTCAGCCAGATCTTCTCAAATTTATGTTTTTAGTTCATAAATTCTCCCATCCCTTCTATATGTTCTTATCCTTCTTCCTTAACTTTGATCTTCATTGCAGGGTCCTTCGAAGTCTTTGAGTTGTGAACCGGGTTCACCTTGACAAAGAACCAACAAGCTGAAGCCCCAAGTCCAGGGTTCTGATCTCTGTTATCCAGGTTCTTCGGTTTTGAGCGTTGGTAGTTTCAAGGTATGAATCAAAAGAAGTTGGAAAGCTCATCAAGGTAAGTCCATAATCATTAGCCCTATTGTCTCGATCTTCTTCCTTCTTAGTTTAGGATTGTGTCTAATCAAGTAAAAATCCCATTTCTTATAATCCTTAAGTCTTATTATGATGAGTACAATGCTAGTGTAATTAGGTTTCATTGCTCTACAAACCATATTCAAAACATTAATCATATGAATGCCGCATCAAATTGGTATCAGAGCGTGGTTGCATTAGGGTAGAATAGTTCTCTTTAAATCCAAGCAAGATCTAAAATTCATGCCTCCTGAGCGGGTGTACTCCAGTACACTGTCACGACCCATGGGAATAATGAGCCCCTGGCCGGACATGAATTTTTTAGATTGAAGTTTGGGTAAGCCATTGCACTTGCTTGATTAGGTTCTGTTTTCTGAAAATTTGCATCTGTTTACTGTAATCCGTCTGTAGCTCCAAAGGCAAGTCGCTAATTTTTTGTTGAAATATTTTTTTTTCTTGTTTTTTTTAAGTCAATTATCACCATATTAAATTTCATCATCAGAAAAAAATTATAAAAAAATGAAAGTTACTGCAGTTCGACACTGTCATTAGGGTTCTGTTCTGTCCTTTTTATTTATCTTCATTTGTAGGATCTTCTTAGAGTAGTACATATTTTAGTTTTAAAATTCCTTTCATCTACATTGAAACATATAATTTAGAAATCCTCTATGAATTTTTCAGAATTTGTGGACATTTTTTTCATCATGTTTTCCACACCACTTTCAAACTGCAACACACTTCTGTAGCACCTTTGCATTTCATTCATCTCATGAGAAATCAAATTAAGGGCATCAATTTGACATAGGGTCAGGGTTTCATCACCTGTCCCTAGCCCAAAAATCACCACCTAGCATATCGATCCCAGCCCGTTAATTAAAATTGAGTAGAATGTTAATTGCCCTAGTGGGTTTGGGACACCAACAAGTTGGGTTCAGGTTAGGGTCAAGTTAACTGTGTCAGCTAATTGGTGTGTGCTCACTGGTTTGGTGTCTAGGATTGGTGCATTAGGGCTTGTGATTTGGTCCGCCTACCTGGCCAATCTCAGATTGGTGTCTAAGGTTTGGCAATCAGGGACCTTCACTCCCCTCCACCTACCTGGCTAAGTCCCATAAGTACTACTAGCTAGTTAGTTCACTTAATTAAACCTCTAATTTGTGCTCTAGGTCTAGGAAACCTTAGCTCGAGCTTGAGTCTACTTGCATGCATGAAAACTAGATCAGGGGCCTCATATTCACCAGTCCAGATCCAGTCCAGTGTAGCCATGGACCCGAATCTTGAAACCATGCTGAAAGGCCTAAATGATCTAATGGCCCAATTGAACCAAATTCTGGCTAAACAATTTTCCTTAGACCAACCAACTCCTACTATCCCATTAGCTCATATGAATGATAGGAGTAAGAACCCTGAAGTACAAGTTGAATTCATTAATACCCAAGACTTAGGGTATCCTCAAACTGAAGGGCTAGGGAAGGAAGAAGGCAAATTTGAACCTAGTAAATATGTGTATGAGACTAACATAAGTTTAATAGATGAATATGAAGGGGAAGACTGTGAAGAGAACAACTTTAGTACCTTACCTGAGGAAACCTTTGGTAAAGAAAAGATTATTGAGCCTAGTCCTGAAACATCAGAATAACCAAAATTTAGTGAGGACTTGGTTCCCGTAAGACAATGCCCTTAGGAAGAACCCAATACTTTAGCTTCGACACAAGAACTCCTTCAGGTACCTGAGAAGAACCCAATCATTATTTTAGAAGACTTTCCTGATGACCTTCAACTACCTAGAAGCATCCCGCCTGTAGATCAAAATTCTAATCTTAAAGTCATCATGAGTAACCAAGGTTTGTTTCAAGATTCTTCTAAATTACCCCAAGTCTCGGATTCCTATCATAATTTTAGAGCCATTAAGTTTCATTTTGATGAGATTACTAGGATGCATGAGCTTTTAAGGCCTATTCCTTTTGCTACCTACTTTTGGAAAACCTTATGGCATTTGCTAGGAACCCATGGTAAATTCTCATGTGCATGCCAGACCAGGGTCAAACCTAGAGAGTCATTAATCTGTTAGGTTTAGGCCCTAGAGAGTCCAATAAAATTCCTCTCAATAAGGATGCCTAGTTCAGTCTGCATTTCGTAAGTGCTTGTGTAAGTTTCTGAGTCTGCTGAGTCTTTTGCACAGCATGTCACAAATCTGTATAAAGAAATCAGTAATAAGATCAACCTGAGCAATAAAACTTATAAACACTTAGCTGACTCACATAAGAGGGCTAAAGAATTCTGTGAAGGGGATTATGCGATGATTAGGCTCAACCCTGAATGGTTTTCCTCTGGAACCATAAAGAAGCTGCATGCCCGCGAAGCGGGACCTTTCAAGATCTTAAAGAAAATAGGGCCTAATGCATATGTTTTGGAACTTCCACCTGATATGGGTATCAATACAACCTTTAATGTTTCAGACCTAGTAGAATACAAAGAACCAGTACTAATACCTAATGAGCCTTTTGGGCCAGAAACTTTCATTGAGAGTGAACATATTTTCGAGTGTCCACCACCAACCCTACCTGAGTGGAGAGAGAGGATTGAGAGAATCCTGGATGACAAGACCATTACTACCAGGAATAAGGAGTATCAGCGATACCTGGTTCAATGGCAGGGTCGACCTGAGTCCGACAACTCTTGGATTACTCGAGAGGACCTGCAAAGACTTAACCCAGACTTGTTCGAGCATTACCAGGGCAAAACTGAACCATACTCGACTGGGTCGAGTTCTGCCCACCCCAGGAGAATTGGTGTGGATACCAGAAATCGAAAGAAACTTCACTCCAACAAGGTTAGCCTTATCCTAATTTGGATCGAAGATAATTAGGTTACCTTGTATTCTTTAGTTCAAAAATATTTTATTTTCAAGAGCCATTTCCTTTTCAAGAGTCCTGTAAATATTTTATTTTTAAGAGCCATTTCCTTTTCAAGAGTCTTGTAATTAATCAAGAGTGTTTATTGAGTCCTGTAATTACTTTAAAAAAAAAAATTCATTTCCTGTAAGTCCGTTTCAAGTTTTAAAGTTTAGGTCAGTCAAGTCAGTTCAGTTGAGTTAAGTCTATTTCAGTTAATTAAGTCTTAAAGCAATGAAAGCCAGCAACAAGACTCAAATTCTGGACCCCAGAATTTGACCACATGAAGAAGAGAAGACACATCAACCAAGCAAGAGAAAAGGACCATCAACTAGGACCACTTGGCGCCACATGTCATTCCTTATCCAAGTAGAAGACCATCTCATCATTAGGCGCCACCTCACTAGCC
Source organism: Areca catechu (assembly GCA_021397845.1). Lineage (NCBI taxonomy): Eukaryota > Viridiplantae > Streptophyta > Magnoliopsida > Arecales > Arecaceae > Areca > Areca catechu. The sequence goes on along the minus strand of CM038038.1, from coordinate 76,441,369 downwards.
ACCTCATCACTCTTTGGCGCCAACAAGGAAGATTCAAATTCAAGGAGGTTGGCCACACCCCTCCAAGTCCTCCACCAAATCCTCCAACCCCCCCAATCCCTCCAAACTCTCCACCAAATCCTCCAACCCCCCTTGTAATCCTCCTCAATTTGGGGAGTTTTTAAATTTCAAAAGCTAGCTTTGTGAGGCTATTAAAGGCCTTGGACGTCCATTGTAAAGGGGATTGATTTTGGGAATGAATGAAAATTGAAGTTTAATTTTGGAAGTAGAAGTTGTCTTGTATTTTTTTTTTCCTTATGTGAAAGTTTCCCATCCTCTTCCTCCACGCCAAAGCCATTCTTTTCTCCTAGCAAAGCATCTTCCAAGCTCACGTGAAGGCATTGGAGTTAGCCAGATCTTCTCAAATTTATGTTCTTAGTTCATAAATTCTCCCATCCCTTCTATATGTTCTTATCCTTCTTCCTTAACTTTGATCTTCATTGCAGGGTCCTTCGAAGTCTTTGAGTTGTGAACCGGGTTCACCTTGACAAAGAACCAACAAGCTGAAGCCCCAAGTCCAGGGTTCTAATCTTGTTATCCAGGTTCTTTAGTTCTGAGCATTGGTAGTTTCAAGGTATGAATCAAAAGAAGGTTGGAAAGCTCATCAAGGTAAGTCCACAATCATTAGCCCCTATTATCTAGATCTTCTTCCTTCTTAGTTTAGGATTGTGTCTAATCAAGTAAAAATCTCATTTCTTATAATCCTTAAGTCTTATTATGATGAGTATAATGCTAATGTAATTAGGTTTCATTGCTCTACAAACCATATTCAAAACATTAATCATATGAATGCCGCATCAAAAGGAGGTTGAAAAACTCAAACCACTTGTTGAAAAATTAACTTTATCTTCTAATAAGCTTGAGTTAATTCTTAAAGATCAAAGAATTTTTGGAAATAAACTGGAATAGGTTTTAAAGCTTCAAATTCAAATTATGTTTCAGCTACTACATTTGTGAAACAGAAAGATTTTGTTCCCAAGTTTACTTCTCATAAAACCTTTATTACAAAAGACTCTACTTCTATTTCAAAACCTGCTATTTTTGCACTTCATGCATATAGAACTTCAAAGTCTGAATTACTTCAAAATTCTAGAATCAGATGTTTTGCTTGCAAAAAATCAGGACATAAAGCTTTCAATTGCGATATTATTAAAAATGTCCATAGCACATCAAGAAAAGTTTGGGTTCCCAAAGGGACCACCTCAGCTATCCTGAAAGGATCCAAGTTAGCTTGGGTACCTAAAAGCACTCCTTGACTTTCTTGCAGGAATGTCTTGTAGCCCAGAAGTCAAAGAAAAGATGGTATCTCGACAGTGGCTATTCAAGGCATATGACGGGTGACAAGGATCAATTTATCATTTTGAAAATAAAAGAAGGAGATATGGTTACTTTTGGAGACAATGGCAAAGGAAAAATAGTCGAAATTGGTAAGATCAAAATAACTTCCTGTACTTTTATTGAAAATGTATTGCTAGTAGATAAGTTGAAGCACAATCTATTGAGTATTAGTCAATTATGTGATAAATGCTTCAAAGTTATCTTCGAATCATCTATGTGTATAGTAACAAACTCTCTTGATTCTGGTAGTAAATTTATTGGACACAGACTAGGAAATATTTATATGGTAGATCTAAATGATCTTGCCATGTCAAGTAGCTCCAGTTTGGTTACAATGAATGCTAAAACCAAGGAGTCTTACTTATTATAGCATAGAAGATTGGGTCATGCTAGCATGCATACAATTGCCAAGTTGATTTCCAAAAATCTTATTAGAGGCATGCCTAAGTTCAAAGTTGATTTTGATCATGTTTGTGATGCATGCCAAACGGGTAAACAAACTAGGGAAAGATTTAAATCCAAAAATCTGATTTTAACTTCTAGACCTTTAGAACTACTTCACATGGACTTATTTGGACTAACTAGGATCACAAGCCTAGGAGGTATGAAATATGCCCTTGTGATTGTAGATGATTTTTTAGATTTACATGGATTTTGTTTATTGCACACAAAGATGAAACTTTTAAAATGTTTAGAAAATTTCACAAAAAGTTTCAAATCAGAAAAATCTTTCTATAATTTCAATTAGGAGTGATCATGGGACTAAATTTGAAAATCAATTTTTTGATGATTATTGTTCAGAAAATGGCATTGATCACAACTTCTCCGCTCCTAAAATACCATAACAAAATGGTGTTGTAGAAAGAAAAAATAGGACTTTGAAAGAAATGGCCCGAACAATGTTGTGTGAAGGTAATCTTCCAAGGTACTTCTGGATAGAAGTGATGAATACTGCATGTTATATTTTAAACCGCATTTTGGTCGATCCTATTTTGAAGAAAATCCCTTATGAGCTTTGGAATGAAAAGAAACCCAATATAAATTATTTCCATGTATTTGAAAGCAAATTCTTTGTGCTTAACAATGGTAAGGATAATCTAGGAAAGTTTGATGTTAAATATGCTGAAGCTATTTTCCTTGGTTATTCACCACATAGCAAAGCATATAGGGTTTTTAAAAAAGGAGTCTTACTGTTGAAGAGTCGATGCATGTCATTTTTGATAAAACTAACCCATCACCATCTAGAAAAGATGAGTGCATTGATAATGATGTAGGTACTATTCAAAAGGAGATGGAAGACATGAGTATTCAAGAAAGACCAGTTGAAGAAGGAGAATAAACGGTAGGTAAGGATCATACCGATCTACCAACCGAATGGAGGTACACTACTTCTCATCCTAAAGAATTAATTATTGGTGATCCTTCTCATATTATAAGGATTAGGTCTGCACATAGGATTGCACATGATTACCTAGCCTTTGTATCTCAAATAGAGCCTCACACCTTAGAAGAAGCATAAAATGATCCAAACTGGATGTTAGCCATGCATGAAGAATTGAACCAGTTTGAAAGAAACAAGGTTTGGACACTAGTTGATAGACCTAAAGACCATCCAATTGTAGGAACCAAATGGGTCTATAGGAACAAATTAGATGAACAAGGATATGTCATTAGAAACAAAGCTAGATTAGTGGCTAAGGGATATAGTCAAGAAGAAGGTATAGATTTTGATGAAACTTATGCACCTGTAGCAAGATTAGAAGCCATTAGATTATTTCTTGTATTTGCTTGCTACATGAATTTCAAACTTTTTCAAATGGATGTGAAAAGTGTATTTTTAAATGGTTTTATCGCAGAACAAGTTTTTGTAGAAGAACCACCGGGTTTTGAAAATCATGCTTTTTCGAACCATATGTTTAAACTGAATAAAGCTTTATATGGTTTGAAACAAGCTCCTAGAGCCCGGTATGATAGACTTAGCACATTCTTAATTGAAAATAATTTTTCAAGAGGAAATGTTGATAAAACTCTTTTCATTAAAAAGAAAAATAATGATATGTTAGTTGTACAAATCTATATTGATGATATTATTTTTGGCACAACTAATGAATGTTTTTGTGAAGAATTTGCTAAGCTAATGCAGGGAGAATTTGAAATGAGCCTAATGGGTAAACTGAATTACTTCCTCGGACTTCAAGTAAAACAAACAAAGGAAGGGATCTTCATTAACCAATCCAAATACACCAAAGAAATCATCAAGAAGTTTGGTATGGAGATGAGCAAACAAATGAATACACCCATGAGTCTAACCTACAAATTGGACAAAGATGAAAGTGGATCCAATGTTGATCAAAAGCTATATCGATGTATGATCAGATCCTTATTATATTTAACTACAAGTAGACCAGATATCTTGTATAGTGTATGTGTATGTGCTAGATTTCAATGTAATCCCAAAAAATATATATGCTTACTATTAAAAGAATATTAAAATATTGAAAGGTACAAGTAATCTGGGTCTTTGGTTTTTGAAAGAATCATCTTTAAATTTAATCGAATTTTCTGATGCTGATTATGCTGGTTGTAAAATAGATAGAAAAAGCACTAGTGGTACTTGTCAATTTCTAGGATTGAATTTAATCTCATGGCATTGCAAGAAACAAAACTTCGTAGCACTTTTTACTGCTGAGACAGAGTATGTTGCTGCAGGGAGTTGTTGTGCACAAGTGTTGTGGATTAAACAATAACTAGAAGATTTTGGTGTTTCTCAATACAAAATTCTTATGAAGTGTGATAACATAAATGCTATAAATTTAACCAAAAATTCTATTCAGCATTCTAGGACTAAGCACATAAAGATTAGACATCATTTCATTAGAGATCATGTTTTGAATGGTGACATAGAACTAGAATTTATCCTAACAGAAAATAACTAGCTGACATCTTTACCAAGCCACTAAATCAGGATAGATTTGAGTTGATTAGAGGAGAATTAGGGCTATGTTATCCTTTCTAGATCCAGTCAACCTAATTTCTTTCAAGAACTGAGGAAAAATTATCTAGAAAATCTCTACAATTTTTCATGATTTATTGAACAACTTTCCTTGAACTTTCAGTATATTGAATTCAATTTCCAAATTATTTGATTTCATGTGAAAAGTTTCGGTTTGAGTCGACTCGAGCAATTTTGTTCTGGTCGAGCTGGCTCGAATATCTGAGTCTCGTACTCTTGCTCTCGTCGAGCCGACTAAGTCTTTGCTTAGCCGACTCGGTGTTCTGGCTATTCTGAGTTCGCTCTGGTTGAGCCGACTTAGATATTTTTAGGGCTGAGTGAGCTGACTCGAAAGTTGGGAAATTGCTATTTAGGAAGTTCTAAACTGTCTTTTCTAAGTACTTCACTCTTTTACTTTACTTTGAATACACTCCACTTCCCTCGAAACTTTACCATTCTTCCAAAAATCATTCACTAGAGCCTAAAATTCCTTAATCCCTCTGCAATGGCTCCTCGAAGATCTGCGAAGAAGGTTCTTCAAATAAGTGAATCAAGTGCTCGCAGCACAGATACAAAAGAAAGAAAGGAAAAGAGAAAAAAGTCTGCTCCAGTCTAGCAAGATGAAGTAACTCCTCCTCCCAGACAGCATGTCTTAATGATCAATCATCCTATCACCTGTGGAAGAAGGATCGACTTTACATTCCTAGAAGAAATGGGAATGAAAATCGGAAACTGGATAGAGAGTCAGGGTGGAAGCATTTCTGTTCCTTGGATATATTGACCTACCACCCTTCACTGGTACGAATGTTTTTTGAAAATCTTATCATTAAAGAATTTCATTTGGAATCTACAGTCAAGGGGAAAACAATTATAGTAGATGAAGAAAGATTGGGCAGATTACTGCAAATGCCAATGAACGGTGCTACTGAACTTCTTCTACCAGACAAAGAACACATTCTAAAATTAATTTTGGAAAAAGAAGATATGAGCACAGTCCAACATGTACAAGCCAATCTACTATTGAAGGAAATAAGGATGCTACACAATATGATCAGCAGAATATTTCTTCCAAGAACTAGCCTCTTTGATTGGGTCAGTGAGAAGGATATGACAATTATGGGACACTTAATTGAAAAAAGCCTCTTAACCTTCCCTATATAATGATGATCCAAATGACTAAAGCAATAAGAAAAATCAAAGCCTCTCTACCCTACTGTATGGTCTTCACTTTGTTATTTGAAGAAGCAGGAGTTGACTTATCAAATAAAATAGGCAAGCCATTACACCACTTTGATATCTACTCCTTCAATCACTAAAAAGAATGGGATGCAAGTTACAAGTAGGAGAATGGATAAAGAAGATGCCTAGTCAGGTTGCTGCTACCATTTCTGAAAAAAATGAAGCTGCTGATAAAGAAGGGACTGAAGAAACAATGGTTACTCCATCAAACCTAAAAATCCGATATTTCAAAAGATGGAAGCTATCTCCAACTCTTTGACAGATCATATAGATTCTGCAATTGAGGAAATCAGAAAATCAGTTGACATTAGATTGCAGAAATTAAGATCCGAACAAGAGCTTCACTAGCAAAAAGTGGAAAAGGAAATGGAGGACTTCAAGGAAGAAATCAGAAGCATCATACTGCAATCATAAAAGGAAACCATTCCCACTGAAGATGCTCCTAAACAGATCATCAAGGAATCACTTGACTTTCCTGCTCCTGTTCCTTTGTCTAATCCACCTAAACCTACTGAATAATCCAAAACCAAGAAGACTAAAGTTCTTAGAGCCCCTGTTAGAACTAGATTCAGGGATTTATGGTTTAAACCCCTGAAAACTAAGACCTCTGGTTGAGTTATAGAGGTAGGCTCCTCTTCTTCTAATGAAAAAGAAGAAGAATAGATCCTTTAGTTAGTCTTTTGGTTGGTTCTGAAATTATCAATGTTATAATTTTTTTTTGCAATATGAATGTACTTGTATTTTGAACTTATGCGAAAATATTATCAATGAAGTATCTTTTGATTTTATTCACTATCGTGTACAATGATTCAATCTTTGCACTTGTTATAGTACAACTATAATGAAATTTTAATTAGAATTTCCAAGTTGAGAATGTGAAATTATCTCAAACAAATATTAAAAACTTTCTCAATCTATTTTAAAATATGAGATTTATTCGAAATCACCTTTTTGATTGATTGACAAAAAGGGGGAGAATTATGAAATATGAGAGAAATTTGAAAAGAATGGAAATAGTATATATGTTGAGTTTCCTACCAACTACTTTTAAAGTGCATGAAAACAGTAAAAATGGGAAAGCACAAAAATGATAAATGATAGCACTGCTTAAAGTACTTTAGAATCTAGAGAAAGGGGGAGATTCTCTTGAAATGATCTTGCTCTAATTATTATCTTAATGCTCTGATTACTATTGCATGCTCTAAATTGATGTTAATTCTGTCAATTTCTTTTTAGAACTCTGGTACTCCATGTTTTGTGCTAATTATAATATCTTAAAGCATAGGAAGTTCAATATTTTGATGATATACTATGATATCATCTCTTGAGCTCTGATACTTACTTACTAATTCCATTAGCTCTAATACATGTGAATATTTAATTTTTAAATACTGTTATACATGTAAAGTGTAAAGAATTTTTCATGCCCAGTGTTTTGTCATCATCAAAAAGGGGAAGATTGTTGACCCCATAAGTGATTTTGATGATAACCAAACATTGGAGCATGTACATTTATTTCTGACAACTCTTCAAGTGTTTGACAAGTTTTTGTATGATGAATAACATGTTCAAACTTCAACTCCTACACTTCTATTTTCTTGGTTGAGTTGTGTTGTAAATATTTTTGTAAAGAAGAACCCAATCAAAATGCTAAGAAAAATCAATTAAAAGGGTTACTTTTGTGAGTGTGTGCACCATGAATTTTAGTTTGAGTTGGTATTGTGTGAAATTATAAATGAGTTGGTGAGAGTTTTCTTTAAGTTAAATTATAAAAATCCTGAAGAAGGCACTCGAGCCGACCCCAACTAATGAAGAGCCGACTCTGCTTACGGGCACGTAGCAAGAATTCTAGAACGCAGCAATCCGAGCCGACTCAATGAAAAGCGAGCCGACTCCAGTGAATCCGAGTCGACTGGAATCAGTCCGAGCCGACTCCTTTAGAGTCTATTTTCTGAAGATTTCTAAGAACAGCCAGGCGAGCCGAACAAACCAAATAGAGCAGACTCTGCCAGACCTAATTCTGAAAGCTTGAGAAAGTGAGCCGACCCGAACTGCAACGAGCCGACTCTTCCAGAGTGAGATTTTTCAAACTTGAGAAGAAGAGCCGATCCAAGCTGAAAAGAGCCGACTCCTCGAGTTCAAGATTTTCAAGATTTAAGTTCGAGTCGACCCGAGCTATAAAGAGCCGACTCGTCCAGAGTGATGTTTTGCATCCTGAGACAAAGAGCCGACTGCATTGAAGATTTGGCGACTCGACCTATCGACTCGAAGGATCCGAGCCGACTCAAAGGAATCCAAGACAACTCGAATGCCGCTTTCTGGTATCCAACGGCTAGTTCCAGAATTTATTTTTGAATGCTAAAAGGTGCTCCAATGATTAAAAATCTTTTCCTAATGGTCTACAACGGCTAGAACTATCTTGGGATGATAGAAGACTTTAAATTTGAAGGATTTGAACTTTCTTGAAAAAAGTTATTAGTGAGTTCTTAAAAAGAAAAGTGAACTTCATTGAATATCCCACCAACCTACATCAAAAAAGCATAAGAGCATTCAAGTCAAGCTTTCAAGTCTTCACCAACTCCAATCTGAAGCTTGAAATAACTTTTGGAAGAAGCCACTGAAGTCATTAAAGCTTATTCAAGTGTATTCAAGTGGACTTCCAACAAGCTACACCGGCAACTATCCGACAAATTGAGTTTGTCATTCTTGTTACATTTATTTTCAATTCAATCTTTGAATTATTGGGTTATTGGTGAGCCCGGTTGAAAAACCAAATAGGTTCTTGGTGAGCCTTATTAAAACCAAGGGTTAGGTTCTTGGTGATCCTGTGAAAACTAAGTTGGGTTTCTTTGGTGAGCCTGTTAAAACCAAAGGTGTTGGGTTTTCTTTGGTTATTCCGTAAAATCAAAGTGTAGAGATTTTGGATTGTGATCTTGTAAAACAATCCTACTATATTCGGATTTGAATATAGTGAAAATCTTAAGTGGTATCTTGGGTAGTGGACGTAGGAGCTGGGTTGCTCCGAACCACTATAAATTTAGTGTGTTTGTGTTGTACTTTCTTGACTCTATTTAGCTTCTGTATTTTATAACTCTATCACAGCACCTATCACTTGCAAAGGATTTTGAATTGCACATTACTTGCTTCAATTTTTTAATAGACCCAATTCACCCTCCCTTTTGGGTAACCATCTGGGCAACAACGCACATCCTCTATGAGTCCTTAACGCTTGTTACTCTTCCGGTTTCAACTACTACTATAGAGAATATATTTTCAAAAATGAAGATTGTCAAGACTAGATTATGCAACAAGATAGAAGATGATTTTTTTATCGATTATTTAGTCACTTATATCGATAAGAAGATAGTTAAAATTTTATGGTAGATTTCATTATTAATGAATTTAATATTATGAAATAAGATAAGTATAATTTAAATAATATTTATAAAAAAAATTAAATTAATTTTAATTATTTATTAATATTTTATATTTTATATTTTTTGGCCCTTCTTAGAAAAATTGGTGTGGTCCGCCCCTGGCTGTTGCTTAAATAGAGTCAGTAGAGGCTCTTTTCATGTCAACTTTAGAGTTGAAACGAAGTCTAATAGCTAGAATCACGTGAAATAATTCTCTACCATCCAATTTGTATTAAAACACCAAAAATCCATTGAATCATGCACAATCAAAGCTGAAATCTAGTCAGGAAAAATTCTGGCCGTCGGATCCAAGTTGCAGTAAATTCTAGGCCTTTAGGTCACATGATTAGAGGCTTAAACCAAGCAAGGATTTCTTAAATGAGTCAGAAAGAATGTTGATCATTGGATCAACATATGAATTGCTTTCACCCATCCGTTAGCTTGCAAAACCAGCATCTAGTGTCCTAATTCCTGCTCTAGCTTGATCCCACTTGGTAGCTGTTACACCCAATCAGCCTTTCTCCGAACCGGACCAAAGATCCGACCGACCGGCTTAAAGGCTGACCGACTAACTCCAGTAGAGGTTCGACCGACCCGCTTCAGCAAAAGTTCGAACGTTCTGCTTCAGTAGAGATTCAAACGACCCACTTTAGCAGAGATCCGAACGACCCGCTTTAGCCAAGTCCATACTAATCAGAAGACTCTAAAAGCCCCTTCCAGCTGGTACCAGAATTCTATTATAACAGATTCCATGATGTGGCCACATCCTGGTGCTACCTGGCCACCACCCTGATTCTCTTAGGGGCAGATCGGACATTTTCAGTCTAGCCCCTAATAGAATCTAGTAGTGTTCCACACCTATATAAGGTAAATGGGGGACTTCGAACGATAAGGGCACTTTTCCTTCCCCACAAGTTATCTCCTTTTCGATTCCTCCATTCTGTTGCTCTAAGGCCCCTGCTAACTTAGCCATCGGAGTGTCCCTCGCCAGAACACCACCGGCTCGTGGAACTTCTTTGCAGGATCCGGGAGAGGAGTGCTCCAGCAAAGCCAAGAGAACCCGGTCTAGGAGACATGACAGCAACAAATTGGTGCTAGAGGAAGGGCTTGAACTTTCATTCTTGTTTCCCTTCTCTAAAAGGAGGAATCTGCTGCTAAGTGAAGCAATAGTGAAAGGAAGAGCCCAGAATACCTCCATCAGGAGAGGTCACTCACCATCAAGATCAGAAGATCCTCCTAAGGAGAATGACATCGTCAAACCTACCATCATCCTGGAACAATATCAGTTCGAAACCCTTCTGAACCGCATCGACATCCTTGCTACCGTGGTTCAGAACCTCTAAGATGCAGCCAACAACAGGCAACAACCCCTTGCGGTGTCTCAAACTAATCATTTGCCTGCTGCCGAGGGTAGCTGACAGCAGGGAGCACCTTAATTCCACTCCCACTTAGCACCGGAGCCCTGAAGGTCTTAGGGGGTTCACGGTGATGGAAAGAGAGCGAGGTCTGCCTCGCTCTCCTATGCAAACTTGGTTTCTAACGATGATCAGCACCGTAGCGAGGACCCGAGGGATTACACCAGCAAGCTCCAGTGCATGAAGGAGCAGATAGCTGAGCTGGTCGATCGGCAAAAGGCTGATAGAGCGTAGATGTATGACTCTAGCCCGCCTTTCTCTGCCAAAATCAGGGGGGAAGCTACCTCTACCACTTCAAAATCCCTGAAGTGGATGCCAACGATGGCACCACCGACCTGCTGGATCATCTGGGCACTTATAAGGCCCATATGATGGTACAGGGCACCTCCGACGCCCTCCACTACATTGCCTTCCCTGCGATGCTCAAGAAGGCAGCTCGGATGTGGTTCTCTGCCATCCAACCAGGTACGATTTACTCCTTCTCCCAGCTAGAAAAACTTTTTCTGTCCCATTTCAGGACTTACAGCCGGGCACCGAGGAACATGGACTGTCTCTTTCTCATGCAACAAAAGGAAGAAGAAACCCTTCGGGACTACATAGCCCAATTCAATTCAGCGGCCATGGACCTCAATGAAGACGTAGCTATGTCGGCCTTCAAGAAGGGGTTGCAATCATTCAGGATCACCTTCTTCCTGGATAAAAAATTCCTGACAAGCTACTCTGAACTACTGGCCCGAGCACAGAAATATGCCCTAGCAGAAGAACAAGCAGCAAGCCGACTCCAGGCTGAAGGAAGGTCGGCCTCCAAGAAGCGGAGCGACAAGGCTCCCGAAGTCCAACCTCCCAGCGATGGCATCAACTCGGCCCGACGCCACAGCCCTAAGTCGAAGGACTTTCCCAAGAAGTTTGAGACTTATGTGCCTCTCTTCCTCCCGAGGGAGAAAATTTTCATGGAGATCGAGAACAAGACCTTCTTGCAAAGGCCTCGTCCGATGAGGAGTCCCTCCACATCAAGGAATAGGGACAAGTACTGCCGGTTCCACCGTGACCATGGGCACAGCACTGAAGACTGCCTTCAACTGAAGGACACGATAAAAGATCTGATCAGGTGGGGTACCTGCACAAGTACATCCGATCCCAGAGGAATCAGGCTGAAACCTCTACTACCATGGACCCCCTAGAGGAAATAGAACCAGCACCCCACCGATGGAAATGTCAGTATGCTCCACCATCGGTCAGACTGGAGGAGTGAAGAAGACCATGTCAAGAGGCCCCAAAATTCTAATGTAATTAGTTTCTCCGACGAAGACCTCTTAGAGGTCCAGATCCTTGGGAATGATCCTATGGTTGTGTCGACAGTGATTGCCAACTATAATGTAAGAATGATCCTCATAGAAAATGGAAGCTCCATGGAGGTTTTATTATATGATGCTTTTGTTAGGATGAACCTACCTAGAGCCAGGTTGTAAGAATCCCCAATGCCGTTGACTGGGTTCAGAGGGAACTCCATTGGCATGGAAGGAGAAATAACTCTGTCCGTTACAATTAGGTCAGAGCCTTATCAAAAGACTCTCTCCATCAATTTTGTGGTTGTATGCATGACCTCTGCCTACAACGCCTTCCTGGGATGGCCAGCACTTAACAAATTTCGGGCCATCATGTCTACCTATCACATGCTGACAAAATTTCTGACCCGTAATGGGGTCGAAGTAATGAGGGGAGACCGCATGATGGCTAGGCAGTGTCTGACCATCCAGGACAGGCAATCCAAAGACCGTTCCACCTTGGAACAGCTTGACCTCAAGGCCGAAGCCGACTGCTGCGGGCAACTGGTCGAGAAGATCCTGTTCGTACCTCTTTGGGAAGATGATCCCACTAAGGTCCTGCAGATTGGAAGTATGCTCAACGAAGAGGCCAAATCAGAGTTGGTCAGCTTTTTATGGGAGAATGCCAACGTCTTTGCCTGGTCAACTTCGGACATGCCAGGCACCCCGTCGGAGGTCATAACTCATCAGCTTAAGGTAGATCCAGCTTATAAGCCCGTCAGGAAAAAGAAGAGGAGCTTCGCCCCTGAAAGATAGAGGGCGATCGATGAGGAGGTTAAGAAGCTCTCCGATGCTGACTTCATCAGAGAGGCTCCTTACCCCAACTGGCTAGCAAATGTTGTTATGATAAAGAAAGCCAATGAAAAATGGAGGATATATGTGGATTACACCGACCTCAACAAAGCTTATCTAAAGGATAGCTTTACCTTACCAAAAACTGATCAACTGGTAGAAGCCACTATCGGTCACCAACTCTTGAGCTTTATGGATGCCTTCTCCAGGTACAACCAAATCAGAATGCACCCGGAGGATAAGGAGAAGATAGCCTTAATCACTGATAAAGGGATGTATTGCTACAAAATGATGCCCTTCGGTCTGAAAAACGCCGGAGCCACTTTTCAAAGATTAATCAACCAAGTTTTCGAAGGGCAGCTTGGAAGAAACATGGAGGCATATGTTGACGATATGATAGTCAAGAGCCTCCGAAGAGCTGACCACATCAAAGATCTACAAGAATCCTTTGATGCCCTGAGACGTCACCGGATAAAGCTAAACCCGGCCAAGTATACTTTTGGGATGACCTCCGAAAAATTTCTTGGCTTTATGGTCACGCAGAGAGGAATCAAAGTCAATCCTGATAAAATCAAGGCCATCATCGACATGGGGCATCCGACCAACAAGATGCAAGTACAGGAACTTATAGGTCGAATAACCTCTCTCAGCCGCTTCATCTCCAGGTCGGCCGAGAAGTGTCGGTCAGTCGGATCGATTCCAGTGGTCCGACGAGTGTTGGTCAGCCTTTGAAGCATTAAAGGAGTACCTGAAGACCCCTCCCTTGCTTGCTAAGCCTATGGAGGGAGAGCCCTTATACTTGTATTTATCGATGTCGAACGAGGCAGTGAGCTCCATCCTCATCTGGAATGGGGAGAACAACCAACAAAGGCCTATCTACTATATTAGCAAAGTTCTCCATGATACCAAAACGAGATATCCCAAGATTTAAAAGCTTGTTTATTCCTTGATCATAGCAGCCAAGTGGTTGTGCCCTTACTTTCAAGCGCATCTGATCATCGTCCTGACTGATCAACCTCTTAGGATGATCCGCAGAAGCCTCGACACCTCCGGTCGGCTCACCAAGTGGGCTATCAAGGTGGGTGAATTTGATATCTCTTTCCAGCCTCGATCAACCATGAAGGCTCAGGTGATCGCCAACTTCATAGCAGAGTGTACTTGGAGATAGGAAGCACCTCCATAATTGGCCGACACACCTGAGGAGGACATTGCTGAAGAAGCAGAGCCCGCCTGGATGCTTCATGTAGACGGAGTGTCTAACCTTGCTGGGTGCGGGGCGGGCCTAATCCTGACCGACCCCGATGGACAGAGCCTAGAGTATGCCTTGCATTTTTCATTTCAGGTATCAAACAACCAGATGGAAAATGAAGCCCTCCTTGCAGGACTAAAAATAACCGACAAGCTGGGCATCGATCGGATCAGGGCCTTCTCCGATTCCCAACTGGTGGTCAACCAAGTGAAGGGTGAATTCGAGGTGAGAGATCCGACCCTAGACAAATACCTGGGCAAGGTACAAAGTCTCGTGACTCGACTTAACTTTTTCGAGATTCTCATATACCTCGAATGCAAAACTCTCAGGCGGATGCCTTGTCACGACTGGCTACTGCCGTCATTAACTCATCCAACCGAACCTTTATGGAATACCTGCAATGCCCAAGCATTGCTGAAGAGACGGTCAGAATCCATCAAGTGGAGTGGGAAGCCTCTTGGATGGACCCCATCCTTACGTTCCTCATCGAAGGGACCTCGCTGGAGGATAAGATTGAAGCCAGGCATGTATGCTGGACTGCCTCAAAGTACATCATCCTCGTTGGAACCTTGTACAAACAGTCGTTCATGCAACCACTACTCAAGTGCCTGGGACCGTCGGACGCCGACTACGTACTCAGAGAGGTGCATGAAGGCATCTGCGATGATCACCTGGGAGAAAGATCCTTGGCCTACAAAATCATTCGGCAGGGTTATTACTAGCTAACCATCCAAAAGGATGCGTCGAACTTTGTCAGAAAGTGCGATGCATGCCAAAGGTACTCCACTATTCAAAGACAACCGACCAGTCAACTAACCCTACTGACCACCCCTTGGCCGTTCGCATAGTGGGGAATGGACATCCTTGGGCCGTTCCCAACAGCCTCCGGACAACGAAAGTTCTTGGTTGTAGCCATCGACTACTTCACCAAATGGATGGAAGCTGAGTCACTGGCACAAATCACAGAAACCAAAATGGAAAACTTTGTCTTGAATTACATAATTTCCCAGTTCAGCATTCCACAAGCCATCATCATCGACAATGGAAGACAGTTTGATAATCCAAAATTATGGGAGTTATGCCAGTAATACCATATTTCCCATCGACTAAATTCAGTCGGACACCCCCAATCCAATGGAGAAGCCAAAATTACCAATCAAATGATCCTGCATGGGTTAAAGACCCGATTGAACGACGTTAAGGGACTCTGGGCAGAAGAACTTCTTTCGGTGCTCTAGGCCTATCGGACTATCTCCCGAACGGCAACTGGAGAAACTCTATTCAATCTGACCTACGGGAGTAAGGGGGTTATACCTATGGAAATCTTCCTATAATCCTTTCGAATTGATCATTTTGTCGAGCCAACCAACTCTGAGCGAAGAAGAATTGATCTCGACTTGCTCGAGGAAACCAGACTTCAAGCCGGTCTGAAGATGGTGACATATTGCCAAAGGATGGCCAAGTACTACAACAGTCGAGTCAAGGCTTGAAGCTTCAGGGTTGGAGACTTGGTTCTGCAGATGACTGAAATATCCAGGCTGACTAAACAAGGAAAACTCTCCCCCAACTAGAAAGGCCCCTATAGGGTAATTGAAGTAATCCTAGCCAGAACCTACCGACTCGAGCACTTGGATGGGCATTAAGTAGCATGTATTTAAAATGTAGACAACCTTCGCAAGTATTATCAATGAAGGCAACAATTCATTCCACAAAAAAGTCCGATCCCGATCAGCAAAGGCTCTAAGGCAGCCCACTTTGAAAGTCTGACCCCAGTCAGTAAAGGCTCTAGGGCAGCCCACTCCAAAAGTTTGACCCCGATCAATAGAGGCTCTAGGGCAGCCCACAAAAAGTCCGACTTTGGTCAGCAGAGGCTCTAAGGCAGTCCAAAAAAGTCAAACCCGGTAAACAAAGGCTCTAAGGCAGCCCACTCCAAAAGTCTGACCCTGGTCGGTAAAGGCTCTAAGGCAGCCCACTCTGAAAGTCCGACCCCGATCGGTAAAGGCTCTATGGCAGCCCACTCCGAAAGTCTGACCCTAGTTGGCAGAGGCTCTAGGGCAGCCCACTCCAAAAGTCCGACCCCGGTCTATAAAGTCTCTAAGGCAGCCCACTTCGAAAGTCTGACCCCGATCGGCAAAGGCTCTAGGGTAGCCCACTCCAAAAGTCCAACCCCGATCGGTAGAGGCTCTAGGGTAGCTCACTCTGAAAGTCTGACCCTGGTCGACAAAGGCTCTAGGGCAGCCCACTGAAAGTCTGACTCCGATCGGCAAAGGCTCTATGGTAGCCCGTTCAAAAATCTGACATCGCTCGAGAAATTCTATTTAGAATCCCTAAGTATTTGAGGGGTTACCCGTAGGCGACCAGCTTGAAGGTTCAGACTAAACCAACCCTTCAACACTTAAAAATATTTCTAAGGACTTGGGTTCGGACTGAGCAACTGTTCAACACTTAGAAATATTTTCAAAAAAAAGAAGTTCGGATTAAGCCAACCATCCCACATTCAGAAAGATGAACACTAAAGACATGTTAAAGAAAAAATATTTTCATTCATCAAAAAAAGTTTTACAAAAAAAAGCGCAGACTTTTACAAATGATCTAAGTCTGACCCCATGAGTACATAGGAGGGACTCCGGCTTCGACCTCCTACACCGCACCTGAAGTTTCGACCGGGGCATCCATCAATCCGCGTTGGCCACAGCCTGGGTGTCGGCTCTGCATCTGACAGGCCCCCTACCCCTCCTATGTCGGTGGCAGCCTGGGCATCGACCCCGGTGTCGGTCGAGCCTGTCCCTTGCTCCACTGGCTTCGACAACTGCAAGGTGGATAGATCCAGCACTAGAAAGGCATCGGCCACCTTTTTCAGGCAATCCTCATAGCCATAGTCGAAGCTGACCGCCCCGGCCTCCTCCATCTCGTCCTCAAAGCCAGTAGAGGCCTTGTACTCCGCTATGGCATTGTCGACCACCACTATCGCCTGCTCCTTGGCCTCCTTCAACAGGCCCATATACTTCGTTACCATAGACTGGTGACCTCGCGAGTGCCTCTCGGCTTTGGCGGACCGTTCCTCCTCCGCACTCAATCGACGGGCTAGAGAGCTCACCCTCTTCTTCTTTTTCTTTAGCCTGGCCTCCTGGTCGGCCAGTTGGATTTGCAGGTCTTCTACTTGCTTCTTCAAAGATTCAGTTTTAGCCCGACTAGTCGATAGCCTCTCCTCAGCCACCCTCTTGGCCGCTTCCGACTCTTCAGCCTTCTTGGCCGCGATCTGTGCTGCATAGAGCATCTTGCCAAGTCCGTCGTCCATTAGCGAGATCCCATGGACAAGCTACAAATGAAAACTTGAATTAAATCATGCTTAGAGAAGAAAGAATGGAAAGAAGAAGGTAGGAGGATGATGACCTACCCTCATCATGTCACGGTA
The DNA here is from genome assembly GCA_021397845.1 of Areca catechu. Taxonomy (NCBI): domain Eukaryota; kingdom Viridiplantae; phylum Streptophyta; class Magnoliopsida; order Arecales; family Arecaceae; genus Areca; species Areca catechu. The sequence goes on along the minus strand of CM038038.1, from coordinate 76,424,149 downwards.
GGCTTCCTTTGCGACATCGTTTAGCTTCTTCTGATTGGACTCCTCCCAGTCGGCCTCCGACATGGACCCCCTCAATAGCTCTCTGGCATGCCCCGCGTTGTGGAGGGCGCGCCAGTGCTGATATGTCTCAAAGCGGGCATCGTCGGTCTCCTCCATTTCGGCTGCTCACTTCCCTTTGTCCTTGGGGGGAGCCGCTTCCGTCGGCCCTATCGATGATGAGGCCAGAGCCGTCGCCGCACCAACTGGCTCTAGCGGTTCCTGCTCCAGTCGGGCAGCAGACTACCCGACGGGGGAGGAATGGGCTCCCGACGCCCTCGCTACCAGTCGCTTCGATAGCGGAACGTCATCCTCATTGAAGTCCACCGACACAACTGCTGCAGGCCATTCTTCCAATCGCTGCTTCTTTTGCTGGTCCGTAGTCGGCCCTACGAACTGGGCAGCCCTCCTCTTCACCGCCCACTCTACCACCTTGGCCCTATCAGGCTTCATCTTATCTCTTGTTGCAGGAAAAAGATCAAAGTTAGTACAGAAGGAAACAACGACTGCAAAGGGCAAAAGGGACCAACGACAATGGTCTCTATCCTACCTAAGCTTCCGTGACAACTGATCCCAGCCAGCTGGAGGCTGTTCTCCCGAAGCAGCTCGTATACCATGGTGGGGCGAACCCCTCCATCTCATTGAAGTCGGCCATTGGCCATAAGCACCATCCTTCCATCGACGGCTTTCGGCCTTATTTCCCTCCACAATACTTCGAAACCCCAAGGTTAGAGGCTATCCACGTAGAAGAACCAGGATTTCCACCCGTGGATAACCGACGAAAGGTCCCCTAGTATCTTCCGACCAGGATGGGGACTGAACATCCACCATTCCTGGCTCCTAAAGTCTTTCTTTAAGATAAAGAAGTTGGCAAAGAGGGAAGCTCTAAGTTCAGCTCTGGCTCTACAGCACAGAACCTTGAAATAATTGATCGCCCGAATGCTATTCGGGGTCAGCTATGCAGGGGAAACCCTATAAAGATTGAAGAGCTCTACAAAGAATTCAGGTAGAAGGAACCTAAGCCCTGCCTTAAGATGGTCCTCGTATATCGAAAGAGCCCCCATATTCAGCGGTCCAGTCACCCTTCCTTCTCTGTCTGGGACAGTGAGGTGCAGGGTAGAAGGAATATATATCTAACCCTAAGGGCTTTTACCTCTCTCGGGTCATCTCGGACCGAATCTCACTAGGACCTGGTTCCTTATCCCTGTGGATAGAACTGCAGCTGCCGGAGGCCATTCTAATAAAGGTTAAAGAGGCAAGGGGGAGACTAACCTGAAAAATGGGTTTCTAGGAAGGTGGAAGCAAGAGGATGAAGATGCTCTTTTCTCTCTTCAAGCACGAACGCAGCAGGAAACTCCCCCCCCCTCCCCCCCACTCTCAACGCCTCCTTTTATAGCCCCTGGAGGGGCCATTTCCCATCATCCCTCGAGCGCCACAATCCAGCTATCAAGTGGTGTAACTCTCCACACGACAGAAGCCGATGTGATGCAGGGAAACACGTACAGGCCGCAATCCGCGTGGTCACCAGATCAGCAGCTGAGAGCTCATCCCAAATGCAGCACCAATCGCCCGGATGCTGCCACATCACACTGTTACATCCGAAGCCTGACGACCGGGCGGATCAAGCTGGCCGCTCATCATTGCGCCCCATCTGCATTAACTACCTTCCCCCGCCTCCAACGTGAGGCTGACACCTGTCCCAAGCACAGGATCTGGAGTGGGACGCGACCAGATGCAATATGCTTGATCAGATCCGTGATCATCCCAAGGATATATGCATTAAATAAGAAATGATGCTCTCATCCTTCGAGGCTACAGGTCCCTTCGAAGGCCAAGAGCAGGGGGAAACTATTACACCCAATCAGCCTTTCTCTGATCCAGACCAAAGATCCGACCGACTGGCTTAAGGGCCGATCAACTCACTCCAGTAGAGATTCGACCAACCCACTTCATCAGTGATCCGAACGACCCACTTCAGCAGAGGTCCGAACGACCCGCTTCAGCAGAGGTCCGAACGAACGCTTTAGCAGAGGTCCGAACGACCCGCTTTAGCAGAAGTCCGATCGACCCTTCAGCCAAATCCATAATAATCAGAAGGCTCCAAAAGTCCCTTCCAGCTGGTACCAGAATTCTGTTATAACAGATTCCATGACGTGGCCGCATCCTGGTACCACCTAGCCACCACTTTGATTCTCTTAGGGGCAGATCGGATATTTCCAGCCTAGCCCCTAACAGAATCTGGAAGTGTTCCACGCATATATAAGGTAAATGGGGGATTTCAAACGGTAAAAGCGCTTTTCCTTCCTCACGAGCTATCTCCTTTTCGATTCTTCCATTCTGTTGCTCTAAGGCCCCCACTAATTTAGCCATCGGAGTGTCCCCCGTCGAAATACCACCGGTCCATGAGATTTTTTTGCAAGATCCGAAAGTGGAGCGCTCAAGCCAAACCAAGAGAACCCGGTTCGAGAGACTTGACAGCAACACTAGCGTTTAATGCAACCACGTAAAGAGTGAAGCCATACAGATGTAGACCAAGTGGGATTGTGGTACGTCGCGTGAAACCTCATCTCGGTGAGTTTCAGGGAGTGAAGAGTGCTTTAGTTTTTCCTCCTGTGCTTGTACGCCACATAAAAAGATTCATTAAATAACTTATAAACTGCGGAAGTAATTCATATGGAAAGGAAAAAGGTGATCAAGTTGTTGACTAAATCCTTGGCAAGTGGCTTCATGCATTCCATCTCCACGTGAATTCCCACTAATGCAACGTGGCCTTTTGCTTACACAGGGCATATTTAATGACTTTGCCCATTTAATACCTCTTAGCTACCATCGTTTCATGTATGTATATTATCCAAAAAAATTTATTTGAGCTCTTTTTAGATCCTGTTTGATTTCTTGGAGCCTGTAGATTGGATTCTTTGTGTTAACACAAGTAATTTCTTGCAAAACACAAATAAAAATATAAATTCTTAAGAAATAAATATTTATTGATGCTTCAATTGTGATATTTAATAGATTTATCGTACCTTCCAACTTAAACTTTTGTTCATTCTCAAGTAAAAAAAGAATTTAATGTTAAATGCAGTCATATATTGAATTGGTATTTTTACCAAGTAATTTTTGAACAATCAATTGATAATCAGAAAAATATTAAGTTGAGATAGATCATTAGGATATTAATACTTACAATATGATGGTTAAATAAAGAACAAAAATTGTTTCCAAACTTTTCCGGATCATCCTCTAGTTTTATCTCCAAATTATGTACTTAAATATATACATGCTCAAAGTAACTCATGTCCCCCTTCTTCTTTCCTCTCTCTTTTTTTATAGTAAGATCTTCACATTGCCCACTTTTTGATGTGAACAACAATATTTATTTAGACGAAGGAATTCGATTACTTGGTAGGAATCCAATGTTTAGATATTGCCACTTTTTTAAAGATATATTTGTTTCTTTTCCACTTTGTAACATGAAACTCGAGGCTCACTTAGGTAAAGAGGTCCAATTACTCAGTGAAAAATATTTAAAATTCTTTTTATTTTTACTTTTTAGGAAGGAATGTATAAATACTCTAGTTATAAAAAATAGATTCTTCTTTGAAACTAGTAGAAAGAGTTAGAAAGTCTAGAATGATTTATGTTCTAAACTTAACCATTTATTAGATTTTCTTAATAGTTAATTCTTCGTGTCTCAAAAATTTCTAGCTGAACATCAATTAATATTTAAAATTTGCTCGATTCAACCAAAATCTAAGTAATCATATGTCTAAATACTAAATACTTACTTATTCGATAATTTTAAAAAATTAATTTATACCTTCACCCTCCAACTTAATTTTTATTGTTCTCAATGGAGTAAGGGAAAACAAAAAAGAGACACGTAAAAAAAACAAAGAAAGATACTAGCCAGATAAATATGCATCATGTATTGCCAGGTGCTTCTATGCAGAGCGGTCCATTATTTCTTTTAGATTGGATGTGTTCTTTGTTTAGCTCAATCTACATGATTCCACTTGATGTTTTTGCAAAATTGGTTCTTCCCCTAACTTAGTTCTAAACTTGAAAATAAGGTCAACAAACTAAAAATGAAAAAGAAATTCAAATGCAAAAACTAAATTGCTCCCCAACAAGTGCCAAGTTAATATCTTCAGCCAGATCTCTCACATTACTCATCCTATACCTACCCGAATCTTGATGTGGACATGTAATTCCCTACATGATTCGGGATTAATCTCGGAGTACTTCCTGCATGGGACCATTGAATGGCTTTTTTTCCCGATAGCGAACAACTCTTTTTCTATAATTAAATTTAAATGTAGCATAAGTAGTAGTTGGGTTTTAAAGGATCTAGATCTATATACTTGATGTGCTTGATGTGCTAAGAGAAAATTTAGGATCTCCTTTTGGTGGCTCTTCCTTTTTAGGCAAAGATTCAACAAATATCATAAGGGGTTCAACAAATAATCTAATCTTGATTAGTATAATGGTCAATAAATATGGATTCCTTATTAATATTTTCAGTTTCAGGTATCTCTACCAGTTTCTTAGACCTAAATATTTTTAACTAATCAAACTAGTTTTCTAGTTCGGGTTTAGACTATTCTAGGCTTTAGGATCAATCTCAAATTAGCTTGGTAAACAATCTCTTCTTATTCATTGAAGATATTGATTAACTGACCCAACTGTATTTCTAGATAAGCCATAGCTTGGATTGGGAAATTAGAACCTGGCTCATAATTTGCATGATATTATTTAGGATAGTTAAATTTTGGCCCGTAGTCTGTATAAAATTATTTAGGATAATTGTAGTATCTAAGGTTGATTTGTCAAGACTTCTAAACTATTTTCTAATGTGCTAACTCCTTCCTCAAGATCTAAATCTGGTTAATTGTTTAGTGCCTAGTTGGGTCTTAAGTAGGATTAATCAAAATTATGGAATCATGTTGCATCTTGTAACAATGCAAAATTTGAATGATTTTCCCATCCTAAGTTATAGGTTAGTGCATATGATTCAGTCATACATCTTTCATCGATTGCATACCCCTGTTTGAACCATTTTGGTTTGGATGCACTAAGGACACTCTTCCATAACATGATTTGGTTTATCGCATGCCATACACATGGGTGCTAGCACATAGTTTAATTGGGTATTCCCTTTGCATTATATGACTTGCTTTATCCTATGGATCAAAGATACCATTTCAGCCTCTTCAGACTTGTATAAATATATGCATCTTTAAATCTAGTAAAGTTAAAATGCATGTCAATGGTTGAAGACTATTTGCAAAATTGTTAGCTAGAAATCTAATTCTAGATAGTTGGACAGAGTCAATCGAGTACCAATAGTCCCTTAGAATTTTAGATTGTACATTGGAGTCTATTTCTCCCTTAGGGTACCAATAGTTCCTTAAGGTTTTAGGTTGCATATTGAAATTCATTTCTCCCTTAAGATACCAATAATCCCTTAGAATTTTAGGTTATATATTAGAATCCATTTCTCCCTTAGAGTATCAATAATCCTTAGAATTTTAGGCCGATCACTGTATTCTATTTCTCTCTAACCAATCATCATTTTACCTTAGCAGGAGTTAATAATATTTTTTTATGAATTATATTTATTTATTTCAGACAAAGAAAAGAAAAGAAAGAAGAGATAGGTAAGAGAAGAATTATAAAGATGAGAAATCTAAAGAATCTTAAATTTAAAAACAATAGAGAAGAATTAGTTAAGGTTTAATACTAATTTCAAATAAGTTAGTACACAATGAACTCTTTATCCTAAGATTAACTTATATATAACAACTCCTAACTGCTAAAACTACCTTGAAGCCCTCTAAGTTTTAAACTAACTAACCGACTAGCAAGGCAAGGATAAGGTTGGTGGGGTCCCCATGTTACTTTTCTTAGATATGAAATAAATTGATCAGGTTAATCAACGAAACTAATTAAAGAATCACATTCCTTCAGGGCTACATCATTCTTGAACTCCTTTTCTGGATACTAGCCAACAAGTTAATTTTGACCCGGTCCAACTCTTCTAGATATCTTATCCTAATAAGTTCGAATATCCTAAGGTTAAATCTAATAATTTTAATTTAAAGGTCTAAGTTAATATAATATGCAAGGTGATGGTTTGTAGACTAAAGAAGAGTGATAAAATCTTTATCTTATCTTGTTTAATTCGTTATGTGCCCTAAAATATTTATGAATATACAATGCAAATATAATAAGATATCTAAATAAAGTAGAAAGATGTTCAAGTTTTTGGTTACTCTATATTAGTTAAACATTATAAAGTTTGTATATTTTTCATTTATGTTAGAAATAAAAGAAAAAAATTAAATTAAGTTAATTACATATGAGGGGATCTAGAGAATCTAACTAATAAAGTAGTAAACAAAATCAAGAATAAAATGTGACTAGTAATCTAAATAAAAGGCAAGAAACCTAATTTACTTGAAATCAAGAAATCTTAATTATATAAAGTAGTAAATTATTCTAGCTATAGAAAGTAGTAAATCATTAATTATATAAAACAGTAAATTATTTATATAAATAAAGTAACCATTTAACTATGCAAATAAAATACTTTAGCTAGAAAGTAGTAAATCTACTATATATGAAAAATAGTATAAAATAGAAATCAAAGTAGTAATTTAAAGCAGTAAATTTAAAAGTAATTAAATATAAGTAAAATAGAAAATTAGATAAAGTAAAATAGAAAATTAGATAAACAATAAATAAAAAGTAACCAAAAATAAAATAAAATAGGAAATTAGAAAGCAATAATTAAAGAACTAATTAAGAAAACAACAATACTAAAGAAAGTAGTAAATAAAAAAATAAAAAATTACTCTTTTTTTTATTTTTTCTTATGTTTTGTTAAACAACCATGCCAATAATCTCCAATAATGATGCCAAAAATTTGATCGCTTGTCATAGGATGTCAAAAAATAACCTAACTCACTATTATATAACAATGATAAGTAAGGATCGTATTCTTGGAGATCTAGGATAATTATTTTAAAAAAATTAAAATATTAAAATATTTTAATTATGAAATTTTAGAAATAATAATATAAAATAAATTAATTTAAAAGATAATTAAGCTAACACATCTTAGGATTTAAGAACCCATTCTTTTTTTAACAAATTTTAGTATTTATTTATCAAAGGACTTGTGGTTAATTGGTTTGAGTATAACCTATCTTATCAAATACAAACCGTATCTCCAGGATTATGATTCATCCCTTTATGAATATAGATTATCTCAAGTCTATATAAAAGAAAATAAATTAACTTTAAGATAATTATTTCTTATTCGAGTACGACTTGTATTTTGTTAGGATTACAGCATGTCTCTTTTGGAGAATAAATTATTAATGTTAAATTAATTCAAGAAAATATAATGCTAGCATGAAAAGAGAATAAGAAATTTTTTTTATAATTGCATGAAAGAAATATATAAAGTGAGAAAAAGAAAACAAATCTAGTACAAGAACTTCATCCCTTCTTTAAGATCGAGGAGCCTAGTTATGCATGGACCGAGTTGACAGCATATTCTTTCTCCTCATTTCTAATCTTTAATAATAAAATAAATAAATAAACTAATTCTTGGCCGTTGCTCGCTATCTCCTTGCTTGTCTCATGGCTGTTGCTTAAATAGAGATCGGTAGAGGCTCTTTGCCTATCAAGTTTGAAGTTGAAACAAAGTCTAACCGTTGGAATCACGAGAAATAATTCTCTGCCATGCGATTTGTATTAAATGACCAAAAATCTGTTAAATCATGCCACAATCAAAGCTGAAATCTGATTGGGAGGAATTCTGGCCATCGGATGCAAGTACCAGTCGATTCTAGGCCTTTAGATTGCATGATAGGAGGCTTAAATCATGCAAGGATTCCTTAAGTGAGTCAGAAAGAAAGCTGATCGTTGGATCAATGTATACATTACTTTTGCATAAGGAAGGTAATGGGCCGGGTGTATAACTATCCAAACTCAAATTCGAATACTTAATAACTTATTCAAACCCAGCCCAAATACTATTAGGACTGGATTTTTTTTTACCCAAACCCATCTTAATCGGGTGTCGGGTAATTTGGATTTACCCGGTTTGAATCCATTTGAATCATATTAAATATTTTTTTCATTTTTGACAACTTTAAAATCATCTACTATTTTATAAATCATACATATATTAAACAAATAAAATTTAACTATATTTTAGTTCAGCAACATTTAATTTCATATTCAAATAAAATTTAATTATCTTAAGCAAATAAAATTTAGAAGACCTAATTCAATACTTCTGAAGTACATAAAAATAATATATATTAATTATATATATTTAATATAAAATAATTTGGGCTGGGTTCGGATCGGGTGTATATCTATCCAGTCCCAGTCCAAATCCAAAGTTAAGCATTCGGGTTTTATCCAAACCCGGCCCAAACCCAGTCAAAGCATTGACTATCCGACCCAATAGGGTCGGGTACCCATAGGTTTGGATTTTGTTGCCATCCCTACTTTCGCACATCTATTAGCTCGCGAAATCGGCATCTAGCATCCCAATTCCTACCCTAGGTTGATCCCACTTGGCAGCATTTAATGCAATCATGTGAAGAGTAAAGCCATGACTGCCAAGGCGGTAGCTCAACTAGTTGGAATCTTGCCTCACAATCAATAAGTCACGGATTCGAGACATGACTTCGTGGAAAACTGAATTAAATTTAGGGATTATCTTCTGAGGCCTGGGAATTCTAGACCAAGGGGTAAATCGCATCAAACCTCGTCTCGGTGAGTTTTAGGGAGCTACGAGAAGAGTGCTTTAGTTTTTCCTAAATTGTATGCCAGTTAAAAAAATTCATTAAATAACTTATAAACGGCATGGGAAGTGGATCATATGGAAAGGAAAAGCTGACCAAGTTGTTGACTAAGTCCTTTGTGAAGTGGCTTCATGCATTCCATCTCCACATGAATTCCCACTTATGCAACATGGCCTTTTGCTTACATAAGGACATAGTGCGTATTTAAAGACTTTGCCCATTTAATACCTCTTAGCTACTATCATTTCATGTGCTAATATCATCCAAATAATTCTATTTGAACTCCATCTTGGATCTGATTGATTTCTTGGGGCCTGCAAATTGGACTCTTTATATCGCCAAGCAGCTTTCTTGCAACATACAAGTAAAAGCATTAATTTTTTAAAAATAAAGATAAATAAATATATATTTTGATACTTTAATTGGGATATATAATAGACTTATCACCTAGTCGCTTAAGAGCAACTTAGAGAGATAATAGCTAGCTAAAAATTTTAACATCCCTATAATTTCTTCCGAACAATTAACTATAATTCTCATAAATGAACTAGTTACATAGCAAACCTGCACAACCAAAAAAACTAATGTAAATAACTTCATTAATGTAAAAATATAAAAGAAAAAATCAAACTGGTGGAATGAATCACTTTTATCATTGCCCTACTTATCTATGGTCCCATTTTCAAGTATCTTAGAATCGTCTATTCCTTTTTATGGGAAGGGAAAATAAATTGAAAATAATAAAATTAATTAAGACTTCACAAGAATCATAAATGAATAATACAATAGGAGAAGCTATACATATAATTTGTCCCTAAAATTTGTTAGATTGTTTGGCTCGTTTGGGATGGACAATTTTAATATATGGGTATACTACATAATTAAATGACGTAGTAGAAATGTCCTACTTCAAAACCATCCTATTTATAGATTAAAAAATATGAGCAATCACCTAGCCCCCCAATAGCTTCCTTGTTAAAATATCACCTGATCTAGAATGGAAGCCACTTCCTGGTACACCTACTGACACCCTATCAGTGATCCCTAATTAGGAAGCTCAACTTATTAGTATTCTGAAAATGAATAAAGAAGCTATTGGGTGGGTATCATTGATATAAGAGATAATAATTTTAAGATTTTTATGACCGATTTCTCTATATTTGGCACTACTTTCAAGGACTATCTTTAAAATCTTTCTACAATATTAAAACAATGTATCGAGATAGACTTAATAATAATTTGAAAAAAGTATCATACTATAGATCGAGAAAAGGATGATGTTAAGACACATCATATTAGAGAAAAGGATAGGGATAGATCAAGTTATGGTTGAAGAAAATTTAAACTATGATCTCCAATCTCGGTCAAACAAATATAATCTGTTGGCTCTCCTAGTGATTTTGATAAATACCAAAACCTTGAGTACATATTGTATACTAATATTTACTTTTAGCTATGAGTTTTCAAGAAGCAAGCACCTCAAATTCTCAAAAATTTAAGTATCATGGCACACCGTGGCACGAAATATTTTTTACAACTTAAGACATCTTCTTCATGCAAAAAAGGCTTTTATATATTCAATTATTTGTTATTTATGTTCCATTTAAGTTTCAAAATTGATGCTTGTGTCTTTGGCTTAATTTGTACTTGATTATGAATTATTCAGAACCAAGTGTCGACACTTGGAAAGTCAAGTATCGACACTTCAGCATTTGGCATGCAAAAAAACTCCTTGGCATGCCAAGTGTCGACACCCAGGACTCAAGTGTCGACACCTGAAACTCAAGTGTCGACACTTAAATTTTAAATGTCGACTCAAGGCCTGAGATTTCTTGAATCTACAGAACTTAGCCAATGGAGTGTTTTTGTGTCAAGTGTCGACACCTGTGAATCAAGTATCGATACTTGAAAGTTCAAGTGTCGACACGTGGAAGTCAAGTGTCAACACCTGACAGCCAAGTATCGACACTCGGGTTCTGACAGGCCTAATAGATCTATTTTTCTGACTTACAGAAACGTCTTTTCAAGCTCCCAACGGCTAGATTCGATGTTCAAATGGTCACAAACCATTTTTTAAAGTTTTTCTTTGTATTTAAGCTTCACCAACTTCATTCTTGAGGCATTGAAGTCCATTGAAAGCCAAAAAGCCAAGATTCTCTCAAGAACTTCACTTCAAGAGCCATTTAAAGTTTGATTCCATGAAAAAGCTTACAAGCCCATCCTTACATCATTCCAAAAGAAGAGTTTGAAGAATATTTCAAGGAGGAGACAAGACAAAGCATCAACTTAAGCTTCAAAGCTTCTATTCTACTCTTGAAGAGAGTTTATCTTATTTTTGAAATTGTATATCTGCTTTTATCTTGTGATTTGACCTTGCTTTCAAAGGTGTCTTGAAAGAAGGTTATTGTGGTTTGTTGGTGAGCCAAGGTGATAAAACCAACTAGGGTTAACTTGTGAGCCCGAAGACAAAACAAGTGTAAAGGTTTGTTGGTAAACCTAGGTGATAAAACCAATATAGGTTTTGACTTGTGAGCCTTTTGAAAAACAAGTCGGCTGTAATCTTGGTTGGATTATAGTGGAATTCCCAAGGATGGCTTGGGGAGTGGATGTAGGTGCTAGGTTTGCACCGAACCACTATAAACTTTGTGTTTGTATATGATTGCCTCCTCTCTTTCTTGCTCTTTGTTTATTGCAATCCATTTATTACTTTCTACTGCATTTAATCTAGTACATTGAATTTCATAACTCACAAACACCACAAGGCCTGCACATTATTGCTTTAAATTTTTAAAAGATCTAATTCACCCCCCTCTTGGACTCCATTTCTAGGCAACAAGTGGTATCAGAGCGCCAGTACTCTTTTGTAGGTCCAAGGATCTTAAGTAAAATATCATGGCACCCCCAATTGGAATGGGTGTTGTTGAAGGTCAAGCTTCAAACCGTCCCCCACTATTTAATGGTACGAATTACATTTATTGAAAAACTCGCACGCGCATATTCATTCAAGCATTGGATTATAATCTTTGGAGGACAATCATAAATGGTCCTCATCAGCCTACTATGTTGGTTAATGGCATTCTCACTCAAAAAATGGAAGATGATTGGGATGAGAATGACATTAAGCAAATAGAGCTTATGCTAAGGCTATGAATCTATTGTATTGCTCTCTTGATCCAAGTGAATTCAATAGAATATCTAATTGTCTCTCCGCTTAGGAGGTTTCGGACACACTTGAGGTTACCCATGAGGGTATATACCAAGTGAAAACAACTAAGGTTAACATTGTTGGGAATTGTGTCCCAAAGCCAATCGCCTGGGTTGTAGGCGGTTGTGCTCAGTATTGTACTCATTTATGATTAATAAAATAATATTTTTGGCCCCTCATCATATACTTAATTTCCCTGAAATGAACTCTTTCAATGTGATGAAGTCCTTAGGACTACACTGACTTCGGTACAGAGAGGATGTATCGAGTGGTCCTTAACCCTGTTCACAACCAAAGGATATATTATACTGGACAACAATATATCAAGTATAGGTTGTTGTAGTTCACATCGTTTGGTTGTTCTCTTGACCAAATGAGTGTGGTGACACTGATGTGATCTGCAAGTGGGATATGTGATATCTCTTGAACATGACTCCGTGCAGCCCCTTTTTGCCAAAGGGATACTCACGATTGGATATGGGTATATATGTCCCTCTGACCTGAGATCATCATGGTAGCTTGCAAGCAACTCCAAGTGCTTTGGTGCCGGGACTACCCAGATTTTTAATCCGGTGATGGAAGGTTTCTGGGTACAGGCAAGTACTTGTAGAGCAGTGATGGACCAAGATGGAATTGACCTGTCCAAACAGTTTGAATTGAATGTCTCGTAGTATCTCAATTTAGCAAATCCTCGGCCGGGGTAGTCCTAGTGAAGAGTCACTGGGCTTGCGAGGTTGAGACACGTAGTCGACTGACCCAGTCTGGGTTGGCAGCCCAATCTCAGTCGTCATGAGCATTAGAGGTCAAAGGGATGAATTATACGGTAACCATATGCCAGAGGTTCGATTGTTTGCTCCCGCATCTTCGACCTATCCGAATGCCGGGACCCATTACTAGATGGTTTCTGTGCTGGTACTAGAATTGTCCTAGTGCTACCGTTTAGGTTCGAACCTATAAGGTCACACGCCATAGAGAATAACTCTCTGATCCGGATACCGATTACGATTGGAATCGTCTCGGTTTTATGGTCACAGTATTTTTTAGCACACATTTTCCTATTGCCCTTGTCTGTGTCAACCGAAAATTGTTCCAGGTTGACCAGCACTGCACCAGGATTTTTCTGAATTAGTTTTGAACTGATTCGGAGTTCGTTTTGGCCTCCAATTGGTTGTGAACCAATTTATTCCTTGAACCAGGTTCAACCGTTGGTTTAATGGGATTGAACCAAAATGGGTAGTTTAAATGGTTTGAACCATTTTTGCCATGGACCGGTTTGGTTCCATTTTTTTATTCTCCCGTGGGCGTTTCACACGGTGTTTTGTGGAAGGCCAAACGAATGGAGAATTTTCCAAACGTTTGGAAAGGCCAAACGATGAAACTCCAAAGCTGGCATTTTCCTCTTCTCCCTCCTCTATTGATTAATAGCTTTAATCCTCGATTAAGGCTAATTTATTTGGTTACTTGCTGCTGCCTCTCTTGGCCTTCCATCGCTCCAACTCCCTCTCCTCCCAGCTAGCTTATAAAAGCCCAAACCAGCGTCCTGTTTTGAAAAAGGTTTAAAATCAAGAGAAAAAATTTTCTCTTCACCATGAGAGAGGCTTAAAGAGAGAGTGCTTTAGGCATTCTTTGAGAGGCTTAAGCAGAGATCTTTGGGGCTAGGTTTAGGAGTTTTTGTGAGAGAGAAACAAGGCCTTAATCCCATTGTTTCAAGTGCTCTAGTTCTGCCATGTTGCAGAATTTCTGTGATCGTGAAGCCCTCTTCCGGTAGCTAGCACCGTGCGTGGAGGCGGATCCAAGAGTCCCGCGCATGTCCCCTCTAGAGGGAGTACCACTCTACTCCTAGGAGCAAACCACGTGAGCCGGGATCGCCCCAGCTACTCCAAAATGAAGGCCAAAGTCTGCTGCCCAATTCTGCTGCAGAAATCTGGCAGCAGACTTTGGTGATTTATTTAATTTTTTTGGCTTAGATTTATTGCAGCAACCACTGGCAAATCAAAGAAGACTGTCTCAAATTTGGGAATTGGGAGAAAACGAAGGTCCGGAAGGCGGTGTTCGACGACGTTTTGCAAGCCAAAAATAAGGTCCCAAGGAGGAAGACGACTGGAATAACTTTATTCCAGTTATTCCAGTCTATTCCAAGTTTATTCCAGAGTTATTCCATGTGGAATAAAGGTATGGAAAATTTATTTTTAATCATGCATGGATAGATTAAATTTTTTAAATTTTATAAATATTTTATATGTTTATGCATGCCTAAATGCAACTAGATCTAGATTAATTCCTGGCGGAGCAGATACCCGCTGCGTGAATTTTAAAATATTTTAAAATTCTATCTACTCCCGCAGATGTTTGCATGCCTAGTGTAGAATCTTGTCAAACCACCTGCATCAGTCTACTTTTATTGGTATCAGAGCCAGGTTGAATTTGTAATCTAATCTGGTCTGCATGGTTACAGATTAAAATTGTTTAATCTTAAGATGTATCAAGTTTTCTTTATGGAACCTAGTTGAGACCTTCACCATGACCGTGTGTCTTTGACACGATGCGGATCATCTATGTTGGCCTTTTCAGAAGGATCCTTAAAGAATATAAAAATTAAAAATTGTTTTAATTTGAAGATACATGTTTAGGCATGTTTTATAAAATATTTGTAAAATATTTTTGATGCATGATTTGGTATGTAAAATTGTTTTACATAGAGACTTAATTAAAAAATATTTTAATTAAGTGTTTGGCTTATTAAAAGTTTTTTTTTAGGTTTATGAAATCTAATACAATTTGCATAAGTCATTTTGGGTTAATTGGGTTAGCTAACTAGTTGGGTCCAAAACTGGGTTAGACCTAAGTTTAATTGAACTAGATAATAAGAAGATTAAATAAAAGTTGTTTAAGGTCCTTCTTTAGAACTATCTAATAGTTAGAATAGTTGATCCGTTCATCTAAAATGGATCCAATTAGTGGCTCAGTGGACGCCCGAGTCTTTAGGCTAGTCTGATCGACTCTGGTAAACCGACTGGTGTCGAGGTAGGTTTGGCATTGTGATCATGGCTGTATGAGGCTACCTCTTTCCTGGCCAACTGTTTGGCATTGGTAATGGCGGATACTCACCCATGATCTCACCTACTGGCTAGTCGAGTCGACCAGAACTGATTGAAAAAGCTCAATGACTCAAGTTAACCCATGTCACCCAGCTTGATCGGTCTGACTGATCTATAGGTGCCCATGGATCATTTGTTGATTTATTTCAACCCTCCTGGAATCTGTTGATTCAGTGGGAGGATGATCCTTGTCCTTGTCTCTTTCTTCTGTCACAACTAAAAAAATCCTTTAAAATTATTAGGTCCTTAAAAAGACTAAGTCAAGGAGTGATAGTGTCTTTGCCTCCCATTAAGTTAGATA
Source organism: Areca catechu (assembly GCA_021397845.1). Lineage (NCBI taxonomy): Eukaryota > Viridiplantae > Streptophyta > Magnoliopsida > Arecales > Arecaceae > Areca > Areca catechu. Next base: position 76,408,681 of record CM038038.1, on the reverse strand, counting down.
GAAATGTGTCCACTATCTTGGTGTGGCATCGGCAGTTCCATAGAACGGGTGTACATCCGGCAACTGGAATTTCTATCTGATCGATGATGGTTCAGTGCAACCTCCTTAACGGGACCAGGTGGGCCGGCCATAGTCAGGCTTGGTCTTTAGTTAACTGGAAGCATTGGATTTGTCATTTTAATGGTTGGACCTAACCAAAGACCCACAATTGGAGGCCCCTAGGCCGATTGGGGGTGCTCTCTAGGGCAACATAAAATACTGAAAATTGTTAGGGAAACAATTGGTTTACGAACTTACCTTAGGCTCGTATGGGTGAGCCGGCCATAGTCGGGCTCATGCGAGGCCTATGGATTTCAGTACCCACTTGAAAAAGTGTTTTCACGGATTGGAGTTAGAGGCTACCAATCTGAAAAAATAGTAGGAGAAAACTTTAGACTAAAGTCCAAGTCTTTTGGTTAATTTATATTCATAAACTAATTTGGTCTTTTTTTCTTTTTTCAGATGTCTTCAAATTTATCGCTCCGGTCACTTCTCGATAACGAGAAGTTAAAGGGTCACAACTTCGATAGTTGGTATCGAAGGTTGAGAATTATTCTGGAGCATGAACGGATCCTTATGTGATAACGAATCCGGCACCTGAAATCCCTCCTGCAAATGCACGGAGTGCGGTCAGAGATGCTTATCTGAAGTGGGTCTCTGATCGGATAATTGTCCGTTGGCATCATGTTAGCGGCGATGAACGACGACTTCAGTCGCAAATTCGAGGAGGCCCAACCTGATGAAATCCTTCAAAAGTTGAAGGAATCCTTCGGCACCCCGGATGATGTAGAACGGTACAAAGTGTCTTGTGCCATCTACAACTCCAAGATGCCGAATGGCGGTTCAGTCACTGATCATGTATTGTACATGATCGAGCTGATTGAAAAACTGGACAAACTCGGATGCCCCTTGCACGAGCAGCTCGGCAAGGATGCGATCCTGGATTCTCTTCCCTCCTCCTATCTTGATTTTCTCGATCATTACAGAATGAACAAGCCTGCAGTCAATACCATGGTCTTTTGGGGTTGCTGCAGACTTTCGAGAAAGACCACCAACTAAATAAGGGGGTGGTAAATTAGTGGGAGGAAGGTAGAGGTCGTCGTCCCTTTAAGAAAGGGAAAAAGAAAATAAATAAAAAGGGAAAGAAGGTGCAGAATGCTCCTGGCCCTAGTTAGACCAGGAAGTATAAGGCTGATCAATCTTCGCAGAATGTTCTACAGCAAGAAGAAGGGACACTGGGAAGAGGAACTGTCCTCTTTATATTTGTCCCTTGATCCGTACAGGCCGAGGAAGCAGAAGTCTGGAACAAGTATTTATATGATAAAACCTTGTAATTACTCAATTGTTGATACTGCTAACTGGGTATTGGATACTGGTAGTCCAATTCATGTTTGTAATTCGTTACAAGGACTTCAAGTTAGCAGAAGATGTGAAGATGGAGAATAGTTTCTGAGCATCGGGAATGAAAATCTGTTCCAGTACTGGCGGTTGGAGTCATGCATCTTGTCTTTGAGTCTTGTACTGTCGAACTAGTCGACTGTCACTATTGTCCTAGTTTCATTATGAGCATAATCTCTGTAGGCCTTTTGGCTAATTGTGTTTGAACTTTCAATAAAAGGAGATTTTGCAATGTTATTTGAATAACTCTGTTATAATGAAAGCTAGATTAAATAATGGCATATACGTACTATCAAGGCCTGTTAGTGTAATGTACACTTCTAGCAAACGCCCAAGGTTAGATAATGTCATGATTTGTATCTTTGGCACTGTAGGCTAGGTCATATTAACAAAATAGGATAAACAAGATGCGAGGAGATGGACTTCTCAAAGTCAGTGATTCGAATCACTGCCCACTTGTGAATCCTGTTTACTTGGTAAAATGACCAAGTCACCTTTTACTGGAAGGGTGAATGAGCTACAGAACTCTAAGTCTAATACATACTGATGTATGTGGAGCGATGTCAGTTAGTACCAGAGAAGGATACAAATATTTCATTACTTTACAGACGACTTTTCAAGATTTGGTTATGTCTTTTTAATGAGATATAAGTCAGAATCGTTTGAAATGTTCAAACGATACCGTAGTGAAGTAGAAAGCAAACTGGAAAAAGTATTAAACCCTTCGATCTGATCGAGGTGGTGAAACATCTGATGCTTTTTTGACATATCTTGAGGAGAATGGAATTCTCTCTCAGTGGACTCCTCTAGGAACACCACAGTTGAATGGTGTGTCCGAAAGGAGGAATCGAACCTTGTTGGACATGGTTCGATCCATGATGGGCTTTACAACTCTGCCGCTATCCTTTGGAGATATGCGCTTCAGACAGCCTGTTACTTATTAAATAATGTCAAAGTAATGTGGTTGTCTCCACTCAGTATGAGATGTGGAATGGGCATAAACCTCAATCTAACACCTTAGGTCTGGGGTTTCGGCCTACGTAAAGCGTTTAGACTCAGACAAACTTGGTCCTAAGTCTGACAAGTGTTTTCATGGTTGTCCTAAGGAAACCAAAGGGTATTTATTCTACTTGGAGAATGAACAAAAGGTTGTTCGTTGCTCTTAGAGCTATCTTTTTGGAAAAGGAGTTCCTTGGAGAAGGAACCATAGCTTCTAAGATTGAACTTGATGAAGTTCAGCCAATAGAAGAACCTACACACTCTAAGGACATCGTAGAACCGGCTGTGATTGAACACACCCAGAACCCATTAGGAGATCCGGTAGAATACCGCGTCACCCGGACAGATACTGCGGTTTCTTGGTCCAGGACGGCGATCCCATTGAGCTCAATGAGAACAATGATGATCCGATCACCTATATGGATGTTCTTCAGAGATCTGACTCTGAGGCATGGCTTGGAGCCATGCGATCCGAAATGGAGTCCATGGAAATCAACAATGTTTGGACATTGGTAGATCCGCCTGAAGGAATAAAACCATCGGGTATAAATGGATCTTCAAGAGGAAAAGGGGCGCAGATGGGAAGGTAGAGACCTATAAAGCCCGTCTGGTTGACAAGGGGTATCGTCAGTGATATGGTACCGATTATGACGAGACTTTCTCCCCTGTGGCAATGCTCAAGTCCATTCGGATCATGCTTGCTTTGGCAGCATATTTTGATTACGAGATGGCAGATGGATGTTCGAACCACTTTCCTGAATGGGGAGCTGGAAGAAGAGGTGTATATGATACAGCCTGAAGGGTTCACATCCACAGATGAATCAAAAGTATGCAAGTTGCAGAGGTCCATCTATGGACTCAAGCAAGTGTCTCGAAGTTGGAACTTACGGTTTGATAGGTGTATCAAATCGTATGGCTTCGTTAGGAACGGAGATGAACCGTGCATCTATAAATGGGTTAATGGTTCTATGATCATATTCCTAGAACTGTATGTTGACGACATTCTCTTATCGGGAATGATGTCACAGCATTACAAGGAATAAAGGTCTGGTTATCATCTCAGTTCTCCATGAAGGTCTTGGGTGAAGCTTCTTACATACTAGGTATGAAAATCTATAGAGATAGATCTAAGAAGCTTTTGGGATTGTCCCAGTCTACGTACATTGACACTGTGTTGAAATGGTTCAGCATGAAAAATTCCAAGAAATGATATCTTCCGATAGGTTCTGGAATTACTCTTTCCAAGAAAGGATGTGCGACAAATCCTGAGGAAAGAGAGCGCATGGGTAGAGTACCTTATGCTTCTACAGTAGGCTATATCATGTATGCTATGACTTGTACTAGATCAGACGTGGCATACTCACTAGGAGTAGTGAGCAGATACCAGTCTGACCCAGGTGAGGCGCATTGAAAGGTGGTTAAGTCCATCCTTAAGTATTTAAGAAATACTAAATATCAATGGCTGATTTATGGAGAACCTGACTTGAAACTTATGGGGTACTCTGACTCCAGTTTCCAGTCAGATAGAGATGATAGCAAGAGTGTGTCAGGGTTTATTTTTACCCTGAATGGAGGAGCGATATGCTGGAAAGTTCTAAGCAGGGAACGTTGCAGACTCGGTATGCGAAGCAGAATATATTGCAGCATCAGATGCGGCAAAGGAAGCTGTGTGGTTGCGGAAGTTCCTTGGAGAGCTAGGGGTGGCACCTTCCCTAGATGGTCCTGTTCGGTGTACTGTGACAGCACTGGAGCCATTGCTCAAGCTAAGGAGCCGAAAGCTCATCACCGCACCAAACACATTTTGCGGCGCTACCACCTCGTACGAGAGATCATGGAACGAGGCGACATCAATCTTCTGAAGATCGATGAAAAGAAAATTTGGTCGACCCCTTCACTAAAGCCCTCGGAAAAAAGAGTTTGACTATTGTAAATGGAAAATGGGTATTAGATCTCTTCTGATTGGCTTTAGTACAAGTGGGAGTTGTTGGGAATTGTGTCCCAAAGCCAATCGCCTAGGTTGTAGGCGGTTGTGCTCAGTATTGTACTCATTTATGAATTATAAAATAATATTTTTGGCCCCTCATCACATACTTAATTTTCCTGAAATGAACTCTTTCAATGTGATGAAGTCCTTAGGACTACACTGACTTCGATACAGAGAGGATGTATCGAGTGGTCCTTAAATCCCTGTTCACAACCAAATGATATATTGTACTGGACAGCAATATATCAAGTATAGGTTGTTGTAGTTCACATCGTTTGGTTGTCCTCTTGACCAAATGAGTGTGGTGACACTGATGTGATCTGCAAGTGGGATATGTGATATCTCATTGAACATGACTCCGTTAGCCCCTTCTGCCAAAGGGATACTCACGATTGGATATGGGTATATGTGTCCCTCTGACCTGAGGTCATAATGGTAGCTTGCAAGCAACTCCCTGTGCTTTGGTACCGGACTACCCGGATTTTTAATCCGGTGACGGAAGGTTTCTGGGTACAGGCAAGTACTTGTGGAGCAGTGATGGACCAAGATGGAATTGACCTATCCAAACAGTTTGAATTGAATGTCTCGCAGTATCTCAATTTAGCAAATCCTCGGCCGGGGTAGTCATAGTGAAGAGTCACTGGGCTTGCGAGGTTGAGACACGTAGTCGACTGACCCAGTCTGGGTTGGCAGCCCAATCTCAGTCATCATGAGCATTAGAGGTCAAAGGGGAATTATATGGTAACCATATGCCAGAGGTTCGATTGTTTGCTCCCGCATCTTCGACCTATCCGAACGCCAGGACCCATTGCTAGATGGTTTCCTGTGCTGGTACTAGAATTGTCCTAGTGCTACCGTTTAGCTTCGAACCTATGAGGTCACACGCCACAGAGGATAACTCTCTGATCCGGATACCGATTACGATTGGGAATCGTCTCGATTTATGGTCACAGTATTTTTGAGCACATATTTTCTCGTCTTGCCCTTGTCTGTGTCAACCAAAAATTGTTCCAGGTTGACCAGCACTGCGCCAGGATTTTTCTGAATCAGTTTTGAACTAATTCAGAGTTCGTTTCGGCCTCCATTGGTTGTGAACAAGTTTATTCCTTGAACCAGGTTCAACCGTTTGGTTTAATGGGATTGAACCAAAATGGGTTGGTTTAAATGGTTTGAACCATTTTTGCCATGGACCGGTTTTGGTTCCATTTTTTTTATTCTCCCGTGGCCATTTCACACGGTGTTTTATGGAAGGCCAAACGAATGGAGAAATTTTCCAAACGTTGGAAAGGCCAAACGATGAAACTCCCAAGCTGGCATTTCCTCTTCTCCCTCTGTTGATTAATAACTTTAATCCTGGATTAAGGCTAATTTATTTGGTTTAATTGCTGCTGCCTCTCTTGGCCTTCCGTCGCTCCAACTCCCTCTCCCTCCCAGCTAGCTTATAAAAGCCCAAACCAGCGTCCTGTTTGAAAATGGTTTAAAATCAAGAGAGAAAATTTTCTCTCACCGTGAGAGAGGCTTAAAGAGAGAGTGCTTTGGGCATTCTTTGAGAGGCTTAAGCAGAGATCTTTGGGACTGGGTTTAGGAGTTTTTGTGAGAGAGAAACAAGGCCTTAATCCCATTGTTTCAAGTGCTCTAGTTCTGCCCTGTTGCAGAATTTCTGTGACTGTGAAGCCCTCTTTCGGCAGCTAGCACCGTGCGTGGAGGTGGATCCGAGAGTCCCGGGCATGTCCCCTCTAGAGGGAGTACCATTCTACTACTAGGAGCAAACCACACGAGCCAGGATCGCCCCAGCTGCTCCAAAAGAAGGCCAAAGTCTGCTTCAAATCTGCTATAGAAATCTGGCAGCAGACTTTGGTGATTTATTTAATTTTTTTGGCTTAGATTTGATTGCAGCAACCACTGGCAAATCGAAGAAGACTTGTCCAAGAAGCCGCTGCTCAAATTTGAGAGCAAACGGAGGTCCGAAAGGCGTTGTTCCACGACGTGTTTGCAAGCCAAAAACAAGCGTCCCAAGGAGGAAGACGACTGGAATAACTTTATTCCAGTATTCCAGTCTATTCCCAGGTTTATTCCAGAGTTATTCCAGGTAAATAAAGGTATGGAAAATTTATTTTTTAATCATGCATGGATAGATTAAATTGTTTAATATTTTATAAATATTTTATATGTTTATGCATGCCTAAATGCAACTAGATCTAGATTAATTCCTGGCGAGCAGATACCCGCTGCGTGAATTTTAAAAATTATTTTAAAATCCTATCTGCTCCCACAGATGTTTGCATGCCTAGTGTAGAATCTTGTCAAACCACCTGCATCAGTCTACTTTCAAACATGCTCATTCATACTTACGAAATGTTTAAAATGGAACCTACTGAGTCTAGTAGTAAGATGTATACTAGGTTTACAAATATTTGTGAATAGCATGAGAAGCCTAGAAAAAATTATTTCTAATGGTGAACTTGTAAACAAACTTCTCAGGTCTCTACCAGCTTCTTGGGATGCAAAGCTGACAACTATTAAAGAAACCAAGGATGTCAACACTCTTCCACTTGAGCAATTGTTGGGCTCACTGATGACTTATGAGCTCTTCCTCAAGCAAAAGAATGTGAAAGTTGACAAAAAGAAGAAAGTAATCACTTTCAAATCCACTATAAGAGAATAATCAAGCGATGACTCTGAAGAAGATGATGAATAAGATGAGATGGCCTAATGGTAAGAAAATTCAGAAGGTTCATGAGAAGAAGAAGAAGTCAACTCAAAAAGAAATCCTAAAAGGTGAGCCAAGTAAAGAGAAAGAAAGATAAGGAGCAGCCCCATACTCGAATGCAAAAAACCAGGCCACTACAAGGTAGACAGTCCCTTATTTTAAGGAAAGTAAGAAAAAAATTAAGAAAGAAGGCTGCCATGATGGCAACCTGGAGTGACAGCAGGACTCCAGCTCTGAGAAGAACAGCAAGAAGTTGCAAACTTCTGTCTGATGGCGGATCATGATGAGGTACAATCTGAAACTGAGAATGAATTTACATTTGATGAGTTACATGAAGTTTTTGATGAGTTAGTTATAGAATTTCAAAAACTAAAGTCAAAATATAAAGATTTGAAAAAGCAAAATTTGGATTTAGTCAAAGCAAATAATAAGTTTTCAAATAAAATGATTGTCTACTTCTTCAAAATAAAAAATTAAATGATAAGATTTCTATTCTTGAAAAGGAGAAAGATATTTTGAAAAAGAAAAGCCTTTCAGCTTCAAATAAAAATCTTTCAAAACAACACAAAGAAATTTTGGATGAAAACAAAAAATATAAATAAGAAATTGAAAAGTTAAAACCTTTTGTAGATAAATTTACATACAGTTCTGAAAAGTTAAACATGCTTTTAAATAACCAAAGGGCTGTTTTTGATAAAGCAGGTTTAGGATTTAGAACTCAGAAGAAACAAAAACTTTTCAAAATTTTCTTTGTACCTGCATCTTCATCCATTACTTGTTATGCATGTGGTACTATAGGGCATAAATCTTACATGTGCAATAAGAGAAGATTGAGTAATTTTAAAAAAATCTGGATTCCAAAATGAACCATTATCACTAACCTGAAAGGACCCAAGATGACTTGGGTACCTAAAGTCTCCACTTGATTTTTATTGCAGGTATGCCTTGCAACCAATAAGAAAAGAATGTGGTACCTCGATAGCGGTTGCTTAAGGCATATGACCGGAGATGTGGAGCAGTTCTCATCACTCGAGTATCAAAATGGTGGCAATGTGACATTTGGTGATAATGGAAAGGGCAAAATTATTGGTATTGGTAAAGTCCATATCACCCCCTCTACTTACATTGATAATGTGTTATATATTGATGGTTTGAAACATAACTTGCTTAGTATTAGTCATTTTGCGACAAGAATTTTAAAATTATTTTGAATCTTCTATGTACATTGTTTTTAGTTTAGATGACAATGGCATCAAGTTCATTGGTCATAGGCATGGCAATATTTATATGGTTGATCTTGATATCTTCCTGTTCAAAATGGTCAATGCCTAGTGGCAATGGAAGCCAAGATCAATGAAACTAGTTGGCTTTGGCATCGTAGACTAGGACATGCTAGTATGCATTTGATTTCAAAACTTAGCAAAAAGAATTTGATAAAAGATTTGCCAAAACTCAGTTTTAAAAAAGGCAAGATTTGTAGTTCATGTCAGCTTGGAAAACAAACCAAATCCTCTTCCAAACCAAAAGGAGTAATCTCGCATCTAAACCCTTAGAGTTGCTTCACATGGATCTCTTTAGGCCGACTAGAATATCTAGTTTGGGAGGGAAGAAGTACGGTCTAGTTATTGTAGATGATTTCTCACGATTTACATGAGTCATGTTTTTAGCACACAAAGATGAAACATTTTTAGAATTCATTAGATTTCATAAACGTGTTTCAAATGAAAAAGGTGTTTCAATCATATCTTTGAGAAGTGATCATGGAACCGAATTTGAAAATGCTGATTTTGATAAATTTTGTATTAAAAATGGTATTCATCACAATTTTTCAGCACCTAGGATACCTCAACAAAATGGGATGGTAGAAAGAAAAAATAGAACTCTTGAAGAAATGGCATGCACCATGCTTTGTGAAAATGACCTACCTAGATATTTTTGGGTGGAAGCCATAAATACTGCATGCTATGTTTTAAATCGAGTTTTAATCCGACCGATTTTAAAGAAAATACCATATGAGCTTTGGAAGGGTAGAAAACCTTCAATTCGTTATTTTTGTATTTTGGATGTCGTTGTTTCATCTTACAATTTGAGTAAATTTGATGCCAAGTCAGATGAGGGTGTCTTTCTAGGCTACTCTACATCTAGCAAGGCATGCAGGGTCTTCAATAGAAGAACACTTGTTGTTGAAGAATCCATACATGTAGTATTTGATGAGTCTGACCAAAAATCTTCTAGAAAAGAAGATGTGCATTCTGATGAAACAGGTAAAAAAGAACTGAAGAAATGAACACAAATGAAGAGCCTGCCAAGGAATAAGAAGCTGATCAAAACAATGAAGGAAATCAAGTACAAGGTGATGAAAACACATCTACTATTGATCCTCTACCAAAAGAATGGAGGTATGCTCAATGGACATCCAAAAGAACTAATTATTGGTGATCCATCTAAAGGTGTAAGTACTCGATCATCCCTTAGAAATATTTGTGATTATTTAGCATTTGTTTCTTAAATTGAACCTAAAACTATTGAAGAAGCTAAAGTGATAGTAATTGGATAAATGCTATGCAAGATGAACTCAACCAATTCAAAAGGAACAATGTTTGGACATTAGTAGATAGGCCTTCAAATACTTCAATTATCGGCACAAAATGGGTTTTCAGAAATAAACTTGATGAAAATAATATTATTACAAGAAATAAGGCTAGACTAATTGCCAAGGGATACAATCAGGAAGAAGGGATGATTTTGATGAAATCTTTGCTCCTGTGGCTAGACTTGAGGCAATTAGGCTATTGTTGGCTTTGCTTGCTTTATGAATTTTAAATTATTCTAAATGGATGTTAAAAGTGCCTTTTTGAATGGTTTTATTGAAGAAGAGGTTTATGTTGAACAACCACCTGGTTTTGAAAATTTTGAATTTTCAAATCATGTTTTCAAACTTCATAAAGCTTTGTATGGTTTGAAACAAGCTCCTAGAGCTTGGTATGATCGTTTAAGTTCTTTACTGCTCAAAAATGATTTTGCTAGAGGTAATATAGACAAAACTTTATTTTGAAGAAAAAGAATGATGATCTCTTAGTAGTGCAAATCTATATAGATGATATCATATTTGGTGCTACTAACGAATCTCTTTGTCAAGAATTTGCAAAGTTAATGCAGGGTGAGTTCGAGATGAGCAGGATGAGAGAACTGAATTTCTTTCTCGTACTCCAAATAAAGTAAACCAAAGAGAGGATCTTTATCAACCAAGCGAAGTATACAAAAGAAATACTCAAGAAGTTTGGGATGGAGAACACCAAGCCTTTAGATACCCCTATGAGCTCTTCTTGTAGACTTGACAAGGATGAATCGGGTAAATCTATTGACCAAAAACTATATCGTGGCATGATCAGTTCATTGCTATATCTTACTGTCAGTAGGCCAGATATCATGTTTAGTGTATGTATGTGTGCTAGATATCAGTCTAATCCTAAAAGGTCTCTCTTTTGGCTGTTAAACGCATACTTAGATATCTATCTGGTTCAATTGAAATTGGTTTGTGGTACTCTAGAGATTCTTATTTGAATTGATTGCTTATTCTGATGCTGACTTTGCTGGGTGAAAACTTGATCGTAAAAGTACTAGTGGAACATGTCAGTTTCTTGGAGTAAATTTGATCTCTTGGAGTAGCAAGAAACAGAATTCAGTTGCTCTATCTATGGTAGAAGCCAAATATATAGCAGCTGGAAGCTGTAGTACTCAAATCCTTTGGATCAAACAACTCAAAGATTTGGCATTAAACTAATTAAAACATCATAAGATGTGACAATACTAGTGCAATCAATCTAACTAAGAATCATGTGCAACATTCAAGAAGTAAACACATTGAAATAAGGACATCATTTCATGAGAGATCATGTACAAAATTCTAATGTGGAACTTGAATTTGTGTGTACTGATGACCAATTAGCTGATGTGTTTACCAAACCTTTGAGTGAAGAGAGATTTTGCATGATTAGAAGAGAGTTAGGTATCATTGATCCATTCTCATAGAACTCTCTCAATTTCCATCCTACCCAAGTTCTTTTTACCAAAAAATTACTTATATTAAGCCCCAAAATGTCTTTAAAAAATTTTCTTTTTGACTTTTTTTAAAAAAATTCAAATTTTTTGGGATTTTCTTGGCAAGTGTCGACACTTGTGTTTTGTGAAGTGTCGACACTTGACAAGTGTCGACACTCAAGAAATCCCAAGTGTCGACACTCGCAAAAATTTTTTTATTTTTTTAGGGTAGACCGAATAGTTTTTTATTTCATTTTTCCCCCGTCTCTCTCAAGCTTCAGTAGTCCCCCAACTCCACCAACTTTCGAATCATCCCATTTTCCGTTTACCCCAACAAAAACAGGTATTTCCCCTCTCATTTTCATTATTTTCAAACCGTTCAACCCTAGGTTTAGGTTTTTCCGACCATTTTAAGTGTTTTAATCGGATTTTCATGAGTTTTGGTTCGTTTCTAAGACTCCATTTAGGAGGAATCATGCTTGAATGCATTCTTTTTGGATTTCTTTGAATTTTGGCCGATTTCCCACTATTCCCGTCCGTTTTTGGGAAAATCACTGTTGGATTGATTTTTTAGCCGAAATTTCCTTGGGTTTTTCATCTAAAATCAGATTTTCTTAAATATGTATTGCATTTTTACTATTTTGGGAAGAATTTTAGTGATGTTTTTGTGACATTTTATCCTCATTTCCTTCACCTAGTTGTTTAAACTAAAACCCTAAATTGTTTCAACCTAAATTCCACATGTTTATCTAAACCTAGTTCACTAAGTATTATGAAATGTATTATGTATATACTTTTCAACCTAAATATACTTTATACATTTTGGACTAAAATCTTTTAACCAAAATTTGTTTTGTAACATCTCCACTCTTCAAATTATTCAAAGTATTTTACCCTCGATTCTTCGTCTTTTACAACTTAAATTTGTTTTAATCCTAGTTTTTCAAAACATATCTTAGCATATCTTAAAACTAGAATTTCTAGTTTAGAAAGACATAGTTTCTTTTAGCCAAACTAGTTCTCAGCCTAGTTAGTTAATCTGTCCCTCCTAGTTGACATTCTTCAGCCTTTCTTGGTCAGTTTTCTGTGATGGGTCCAAGGAAAAGGCTTGCAGTTAGGGAGAGATCTAGTCAGGGTATAGAGAGGAGATCCAAGGCTAGACAGGATACTGGGCAGGCTAGCAGTTCAGCGGCACCGGTTTCTCCCCTGCAGAGAGGATGGCAGGGAAGGCAGTGGCTTCTGGGAGGAGAGTCGACCTTGGTTTCTTTGATCAGCACCATTTTCTTATCCATCAGGTACTCACAGATGCAAGTCTAGTACCCTTCTGCACCATGTAGGAGAAGTACTACCCTCATCTAGTGAGGGAGTTTTACGGTGCCATGGATTGTCGACGACTTCTTTGGACCACTACCATCAGAGGTGTTGAGATTTTACTTTCAGTGGAGTTACTGAGCAGGATCTGGGAGATCCCCCATTGGGGAGTCAGTGTATTCGCTATAGAGGATAGAAAGGCTGCTTTTCGGTGTATACTTGAGCGCGAGGATGTTCGCGGAGTGATGGTAGTCACTACGAACCAGCTATCATTGGAGATGCGTCTGTTACACCACATCACTGCACGCATTTTTTTACCAAAGATAGGGAGATTCGATTTTATTACAGAGAGAGAGTTGATGGTGATGACCAGCCTGATAAAGAGGAGACAGATTGACTTACCGTCCTTGATGCTTGTATAGATGCATGACGCTGCGACCCAGAAGCATCATTGTCTGCCATATGGTATGTAGGGCTGGAAATGGGCTGACCCAAAAGCCCATTGTTGGAACTGGATTGGGCCTAGCTCAATAAACTTCGGGCCGGTCTGAAATTAGTTCAAACTGCGGATAAAATTTTAAGCATATTCGACTAGTCTTAGGGCTGTAAAATAGAGTCAATTTAATTTTGGACCAAAGGAATGCCTGGACTCGATCCAAAAATTTTAAAATATAGTCTTTGGGCCGGCCCAATGGGCTTTGGGCCGGCCCATTTCCAGCCCTAATGGTATGGGGTTGACCCAACTTTTAGAGCTTGTGGAGTTTCTCTAGAGGGGGAGATCCCCAAGGAGATTCTGCGCATAGATGTCTACGACGAGAGGTCACTTTATCGCATGGGATACAGACTGGTGGCATGCCGATGGGTTCGGAGGGAGTCTGGCCAGGAGCTAGATAAGGAGGACGAGATTCGAGAGGCAGAGGTCGGGCCATCTGGGCCAGCTAGCACACCTCCTCAGGATGTTCCAGCATATGTAGCAGAGCCGGTGACACCTTCTACTACTCCATCGGCACCTCCGCCTTTGTTGACTAGTTTATCTTTTGAGGAGCACACCAGAGAGCAGCTCGCAGAAGTACATAGCAAGATTATTGGTCTTGGAGTTCGGTCGACTCAGATGCGGATCGAGCTAGAGGGCTTTAGAGCCCATACTACTGAGCTCACTAAGCTATGGCGATTGGTGGAGACTGGTTTTGTATGCATGGAGGAGCTTTTCAGATCTTTTGCAGCCCCTGCAGCTCCACCAACTGATGATGGTGGTGGTGATGACGGACATGATGGACATGATGGTGGTGATGGTACTGGTGATGGTGGTGACCATGCTGAGGGGAGTTAGGACAGAGCCATTGATATTATTGACAGAGATAGTGACAATGATAGTGATGATGGCACTGATAGATATGAGGTTGTCATCCGTGATCTTCCAGCTACCCCTGCAGCTCTTCCACCAGCTGACTTGGTTGATTCCACATTGGACTTTATCACACCTGCTGATCTTCTATCACCCCCTTCCACTAGATCGTCTAGGGTTGTACCTTCTTTAGGACCTTCAGGCTGCACTAGGAGTCGTCGGGCTTTAGCCCAAGGACCTCCTAAGGCTTTGGCTCCTAGGTCTAGGATTAGTGCCCTATTTACTCTTGAGATTCTATTTAATGAGGACTAGCCTCATAGATGATTTATGATGTATGTTGTATCTTGACTATTTCTATTTACTATCATTGATTGTTGATGTATCTTGGTATCATTGTATGTTTCAGTATTGCTGATGAGTCAGCAAAATTTGTAACTGAAAACTTTATATTATATATATATGTGTGACTTTTTGATACTTACATTGTTCTTTTGATTGTTTCACTATGATTGATATGCTTGAATTAATATGATACTCTTATCTTTTGGCTCTGATACCTGATAATGTTAACTTTGAAATCTTAGTTTAATTCTCTTGAGCTCTGATAAGTTCAGCTGTGATTGAATTTAACTTCGTTACTTTTTGTCTCCATGCTTGTTTTGAGGGGGAGTTTACTCCCTTTTCTAATGACTGACAAAAAGGGGGAGTGTGATTAATTGTTTGTTTGTTTGTAATTTCCAATTTGATTGATACCAAAACTGCATATTACTTGTTATGATTACAATTATCTAATTAAGGGGGAGATTTATTCTTCCTAACTATGCAAGTTGTGGTTTATATAAGCTTAAAATCATATTAATGAAATATCATATTTGAAAATTTGAAAATTTACTCAAGGTTTTGTCATCATCAAAAATGGGGAGATTGTTGGCTCTCTAGTGATTTTGATAAATACCAAAACCTTGAGTACATATTGTATACTAATGTTTACTTTTAGCTATGAGTTTTCAGGAAGCAAGCACCTCAAATTCTCAAAAATTAAGTATCATGGCACGCCGTGGCACGGATATTTTTCGCAACTTAAGACATCTTCTTCATGCAAAAGGACTTTTACATGTTAAATTATTGGTTATTTATGTTCCATTTAAGTTTCAAAATTGATGCTTATGTCTTTGGCTTAATTTGTACTTGATTATGAATTTTTCAGAACCAAGTGTCGACACTTGGGAAGTCAAGTGTTGACACTTCAACATTTGGCACGCAGAAAAACTCCTTGGCACGCCAAGTGTCGACACCCAGGATTCAAGTGTCGACACCTGAAATTCAAGTGTCGACACTTAAGTTTCCAAGTGTCGACTCAAGGCCTGAGATTTTTTGAATTTACAGAACTTGGCCAATGGAGTGTTTTTGTGTCAAGTGTCGACACATGTGAATCATGTGTCGACACCTAACAGCCAAGTGTCGATACTCGGGTTCTGACAGGCCTAACGGATCTATTTTTCTGACTTGCAGAAACATCTTTTCAAGCTCCCAATGGCTAGATTCGATTCTCAAACGGTCACAAACCATTTTTTGGAAGTTTTTCTTTGTATTGAAGCTTCACCAACTTCATTATTGAGGCATTGAAGTCCATTGAAAGCCAAAAAGCCAAGATTCTCTCAAGAACTTCACTTCAAGTGTCATTTAAAGTTTAATTTCATGAAAAAGCTTACAAGCCCATCCTTACATCATTCCAAAAGAATAGTTTGAAGAATATTCCAAGGAGGAGACAAGACAAAGCATCAACTTGAGCTTCAAAGCTTCTATTCTACTCTTGAAGAGAGAGTTGTCTTATTTTTGAAATTGTATATCTACTTTTATCTTATGATTTGACCTTGCTTTCAAGGGTGTTTTGAAAGAAGGTTGTTGTGGTTTGTTGGTGAGCCAAGGTGATAAAACCAACTAGGGTTAACTTGTGAGCCCGAAGATAAAACAAGTGTAAAGGTTTGTTGGTGAACCTAGGTGATAAAACCAACATAGTTTTGACTTGTGAGCCTTTCGAAAAATAAGTCGGCTGTAATCTTAGTTGGATTATAGTGGAATTCCCAAGGGTGGCTTGGGGAGTGGATGAAGGTGCTAGGTTTGTATCGAACCACTATAAACTTTGTATTTGTGTGTGATTGCCTCCTCTCTTTCTTGCTCTTTATTTATTGCAATTCATTTATTGCTTTCTGCTGCATTTAATCTAGTGCATTGAATTTCATAACTCACAAACACTACAAGGCCTGCACATTATTGCTTTAAATTTTTAAAAGACCCAATTCACCCCCCCTCTTGGGCTCCATTTTTGGACAACATAATCCCATTCTCGTTATCATATAAACTATAATAATATTTTTCAATCTTAGTATAGCATGCTGCATAGTGCATTCTATTAATCTAGGCTAATCATCATAGAACCTTCTATGAATATTTTTCTATCATGATGACAAGGTTCCTAATTAGGCTTGTCCTTTTAAAATCCTAAGAGACATACTAAAGTTAGTTATAAGTGGGACTCGCTCATAATGTCGGTTTAAGATGTTAAACTTAGCTCTTGTTGGGAGGCAACCTAATTTTCTTCCTTTTTTTAATTTTTAGGTCTCATGGCCAAAGCTACTCTACCTTGAAAATTTGTTATAACATTTTCAGCCACCTTCATCCTAGATCATTTTCAACTCCAGAGCAAACTAACCCAGGTAACATCTCTCCTTTCTACTCTTTTACTTTATTTAAATAAATTGATGCTCATATTAAAAAGTTTGTAAGATATTAAGGGATCAAGTATTAAAAAATTTAATAAAAAATTAAGTTTAGAATATAAATTTTTTTTTTGGAATACTTTTAAGTCCTCCTACTACCATTAAAGAAGAGTTTACCTCTTATAGGCTAGTATAGGGTAACTATACATTTCTTTATAAACAAAAATTAATTAAAATAATATAGTTTTAAACTACTTTTTATCTAGTAATTGGGCTTCTTTGCCTGAGCAAGCATTGAAGTTCGTATCAAAAGGTAATGAAGGCAAAGAAGATTATTGTAGGGCTAGTCTTATCTCATAGCCTATTTAGCTCGAGGAAGTAAGTTCAAGAGATACTTTATACCTAGTATTCTAAAGTCATCTAATTTGGGAGTCATTGATGGAAAACTCATTACATGAATTAAATAGAAAGCTTAAGGGGTTAAAATACTTAAGAATAATACAATGTTCAAAAAAAGAGCAAGTTCTAATTATTAGTTTCTCACTAAGTAACCAGGCCTCTTTGTCTAAGTAAGCATTGACACTCATGTCAAAAGTAGATAATGTGAAAATGCTTCTCTAATAAATAAAGGATGGAAGTAATAATACATTAGCCTATATGAAGGTTAATGATTTAAAGATAAAGGTAGGGATAATTTAGAAAAAGTTCAAAAAAAGGTTTAATATTCTTTACTTAGTTTTTATATTGGACAAGTATTAATACTCCACTGAACATCAATGGCCCTTTAAAGAAAATTACTTGGTGAAACTTGAAACTCTAAGCTAAAAGGTATCTGACCCTATATTTTTCTTTACTCGAGGATGAGCAAAGTTAAGTTGGGGGTGTGATAAGCTCCATAAACATATTGATAAAAGTATCAATTTATAAACTAATTCATCTTTATTCTTTAAGAATTTATGCTTTTATTTATCTTTTATAGAAAAGATAATTGTTAACATAAAGAGCCCAATTTATAGATTAAAAAGGACTAAAATTGGAAGCAAATTAGACTTAAATGAAGACCAAATGGAGATTCAAAGGGGATCCAAAATTTGGCCCAAAAATAGTCCAAAATGGATCCAAAATCTATCCCAAAATCCTCCAAAACTATTTTAAAGTTGCTGGTCCACCATGAATCAGCCACTTAGTCTAGAACTCCTCTTATGCAATGCATGGGAATACTGCATCACAGTCTTTTATCATGGTTCATGATGAAAGGTTTTCAGGCTATTTCAAGCATGCGATCAGGTAGATAAGAACCATTCTTAAGCCTAATCCAATGGTCTGCATTGATGTGGCATGATTTAAGGCTGATTCAAACTCTATTTGTGCACAATTGGATGGCGATTAGTGGTATTCTGTACATTATCTAATGATGGAGTGCATTGCTGGTTGCTGGGACTGATCCAGACTTCTGTTTAGCATGATTTATAGGCCTATAATCACCAGCAATGGGATCCAATGGTTAGGGGCTAATCTGATGATATGAATTGGGCATTGATAAGGTGGATGTGGCCTCTGATGACTTGATCTGATGACCAAGTAGATCCTACAGGATTGAAAGCTTACTTCTATGAGGAATCCTCTTCAAATTGGATCGAGACTCCACCTGACCTTTCCCTTATTTAAAGGGAGGCACAGGGGTTGGCCAGAGGTAAGTAGGTAGCCAATAGTTTTTTTTTTTTTTTTCTTTTAATTATGTAAGGGACTTCAAGGGGAGAGAGGTCGACAAAGATTCTTCTTCTTCCTCATCTTCCTTCCATGAAAATAAAGTTTGTGAAAACCATCATGCATGACTAATCTCCAAGTCTCTAAGGAAGTAAAGGAGGTTCTTTTAATATTTATATTTTAGTTTCTTTATCATGTAATTAGATCTTGATTGTAATGATTTATGCTTTCATGAATAAAATCATTTTCATTACTTCAAGTTTTTTGCATCTTGTTTAAACTATAATTTAGATTTTTTAATAGTCTATGACTATATAGAGATGAGTTATGATCTAAGGATACGATTCATGCTCAATAAAATAGATTATGCTAAAAATCTAATTATAGAATATTTTAATTATTTTAATTATTTGAGACTTTAAATAGCCTATAACTATGTAGAGGCAAATCAAGGTACTACAATTTATGCCCAATAAGATTGATTATTCTTGATAATTAATTATATTTTAAATAATTACATAATAAAGAACTAATTTATATTAAGAATTGAATCAAAATTATGAGCTATGTATCTTATGGTATTTAATCTCCTGCTTATTAGTTACTATATTAATTCAATTAAAATTCCTATTTTTATTTCCATTTTTATATTTCTAACTTTTGTAATTTAACTAGAACTCTAAATAAAAATCCTAATTAAAGATGAACATAACCCTATTAATCCATGTAGATACGATCCTGACTCCCCTTATCTATATAGTTTGAGTTGGTTATTAGTTTTGACTGCCTATGACAATGATCATAACCTCTTTTGGTTGAGAAATACTTTTGGTTGAAAGTAACCACTTTTGGTTGAGGTAATAGCTTCAAGTTAAGAGTAATCTCTTACAGGTAAAATAACCACTTCTGGTTGGGAATAACAACTTCTTGTTAGGATAGCTATTTTTTTTGTTGCCTCTTGCTTAAGCATCTTTAATTATGGTATTAGCATGCCTTACTCGTCATTGATTGGAGTAGCTTTGATATTCAAAATCCCATTGCTTTGCGCTATTTGGTTATAATTCCGTCTTTGGCAATTAGTTGGGTCTAAGCAATTACTCGGCCATTAGACATCAAAGGATATCATAGTTGCTCATTCGAGATGCCATCGTTGTTCAATGTAATTACCAACTTAGTCATCAATCTAGTTGTTCCTCGAGGTTGAGTATCCAAGTAGTTGTCACAATAGTTGCCCCCCACTCTTGAGCCCAAAATATTACTAACTTTTTTGGCTCTTATCATTTTTTGGGGAAGGGAGTAGAGTCACTTTAGCCTTGATAGTCATATAGAATCTTCTCACTGATTTGGCATTCATTGTTTCTTTGGAAACCATTGCTAGTCATTTTGTTACCTCGATCATGGTAAAAAAAGAAAAATTATTGGTGCCACGCTCAAAAAGACTGCATATTAATTTCTTAAATAGTCGATGATTTGACTGATCTTCCTCAACAAGTAGGACTTTGCCACATGGCTTGATAGCTATGACTCATAAATGACTTGCATGGATCCCACCAGCGGGAGTTAACTGGCCAGTTGCAATTTCAAAGTAGCATGATATTGCTTACTATAGATTAAGCCATGTATCAAAATCTGATGGCTCCTGTCAAATTAGTGTTTTGATCCTGACCATCCAAGTTAGGTATAAACGGGTCATCCTTGCCTTTGCTACGGGAGTTCTTGGTTTGTCTATAGAGCAAGTAGAGAAGAAGAAGAAGAAGAAGATGACCCTCTTTTCTTGCTTCTAGCTCCCTAGGAAAACTTGACAATCCCCAAGTTGGTCTATCCTCTTCACTTGCTTCCCTTGATTCTTGTGCTTCTTAAAACTCTTTTAGGGTTCTCTTTTCTAGTAGAATAGTTTCTAGCATCTTTTGCATTCTTTTTCTTAACCTTCATCTTTGTTCTTAGGTGAAAGGATTTTCACCCAATTTTTTTCTACTTTTATTATTTTGTTTGATCTTTTCTTCTATCTTTTTCCCTTACCCTTCTGAGAAATATCCACCAATGATGAAAGTCATTCAGTAAGTAATGTTTCTTGGCTACAGGGATCTCAGGAACCCTCACCGAAGGAGATGTGTCCCCAAGATCTGGAAGAGGTTGAGGTCTCCTCCCTTTGAGAGACTCTCTGGGTTGACTGATCAAGTAGCCTAGAGATCCTTCCTATTTGTTTGGCAAATAAATCTTCATCAATGACCGAGTCTAAAGTCCTTCACCTTTGAGACTAGTACAAATTTCAAACCATATTCATGTTCATACTTTTAGACTAGATGATCAACTGATATCTGATCCATCGAGCCACCTTGCCATGTACAAAGAGTTTTTTCATGCTAGCCTTTGCCTTCCATCCTTTTATCCTAAATGTTCTTTATCTCTTTCGGGTTATTCTAGCTTAACTTGCTTCTAACTCTTTCTATCTTCTTTTTTCCTTCCTTGTTTTTGCAATATGCTTAGAAAACATCCCCATATTTCTTTATTTTGAGCATTTTTCATTCATTAGAAGCACCCCTTGATGAAGAGCTGGTGGTACATCGACCCTTGCCATGGATGATCCTTCATCACCAATCTTCCTTCTTCTATCCTTAGATAAAAGAATAGATTTTTTTTTGTTTTCCTTCGACCAACCTTGGGGGATTAGCTAGGTATGGGGGGAACCTAATTAATGTAGGGTTTCGATTGCATAGCAAAAAAATGGATTTCAAAATTTTTCAATATCAAAACCCTAGTCAACCAAAATCCTAGGCCTAAGACCCGTGATTATAATAATTAATTAGGGGTACATATTATGGACTTAGAGGGATACCTATAATGCTAAAATCTAATATTTTCATTTGCATACAAGCACATGCCTATCAGAGGTGATCCATATAGAAACTAGATCAAGAAAGCACTCCTTGAAGATTGCTTGCTGAATTTCTCCTTCCAATAGCCTTTCAGCCTCTCTAAGACCCATAACCTATGAAAGGTACCTCTAGACCTCTCTAATTTTTTTCTTATTATCCTATTGTCATTCCTAATTTTCTTCCTAGGCCTTATCTTAAAATGGCAGACTTGTCTTAATCTTAAAGACTTGTCTTAATAAGGGAAGGAAGAGAACTATTTAGACAAACTTGGATGCCTTGGACTTTATCACTGAGACCTATTTATAGGTAAAGAGTAGGCACCAATCACACCCATACCCCATCACTTATACAATATGCAATGCATCGATGAATCCCTTAAGGCAGAAGGAGTCTGGTATGGAAAATGTGTGATGAACATCATATAGATATGGCACTTCAAAAATTCATGCACCAAAAGATGTCTCTCACATCTCTTTACAAAATCCAATGAATCCCTTTCTTCTACATGGCTAAAGACCTAGTCAAAATCATCCAAAGAGACATGAGACTGGATAGGCTTT
The DNA here is from genome assembly GCA_021397845.1 of Areca catechu. Lineage (NCBI taxonomy): Eukaryota > Viridiplantae > Streptophyta > Magnoliopsida > Arecales > Arecaceae > Areca > Areca catechu. Next base: position 76,386,991 of record CM038038.1, on the reverse strand, counting down.
TTAGAAATGGTGATTTACAAATAGAAAGACTCTAGGTCTCTCCTTATGGGCCATCTCTTCATGAAGAATTTTATTTCATGTCATAAGATGAAATGTGCCAAAAATAAAGCCTTGACCAATCAAACTTGATCCAAATGGCATGGAAGAGAGAGAGGGAGAGATCAAAAAAATTATCCTAAATAGGTGATTAATCTGTAGGACTCTTGGTCCTTCTACATTTCATATATGTGCCCACTTTTCTTTGCACCTACAAGAGTCCCAAGCCCTTAGGACTCTTGCAATATAGCATGGATAAAGGCTTTTAGGAATCCAAAAATGGCTAAACGCTTGAGAATTGATCCAATTTAAGTCATACTTAAATTAGTTAACTAAATTTGTAAGCAAACAAATCCAATCCAATTAGGTAAGGAGTTAGACTCGCCAACATGTGCTAGCATATCAATAGCTTGCCAATTAGGATCCTATGACCTAAATAAAATTATAATTGACTTTCTTGACCAATTCTTTAGCATGTGTTATCCTTTAAGCTCCACATCTAGCTAGTAGTAGGTCTAGGTTCATATCGATCTAATTTGATTAGAACTCAAGTAATTAAATTAGGTCAAAATTATGTCAACCTAAGTTGTCAAATTAGAACTTCTTTCTAATTGATTTATGAATTAATCACTTTAATTTATAAAAATCTACAAGATATGATTGATATCTAGCAACATATCATGCCTATCCAAAAGATAAAGAATTTGGTTAAAATAATCAAAATATTCTTTAATGGCAACTTACTATGCAATTCAATCTTTCGAACACCCTTTATCCTAAACAAGTGATGGATATAAAAATTTGTCAAATCCTAATACTTTACTCATTTGAATCTCATCCTATAATGAAGACTCAATTGATGAAAGATTAGAAACCATTTTTAATTTCATCTTGCTTTGATCAAAGACTCTTTGAGTCATCATATAATGAGATTACATTGGATAAATTCTCCTCTTACTAGGAGTGATCAATTTTTTGTTGATCTGCTTACAACCTTTATGCATAATCCTTCATATCCATGAACACCCCATACATGACTTAGTCATAAATGAGTATGAATCAAAATATGGATTCATATGCACAAGGTTTCATGGTATCTAAAGATCACTTACACAACTCCTACTTAGAGAACCATCTTTTGACAAGACTCCATAAAATGTTCTTATGATGGATCAATTCAATGTACTCATTCCCAGATGAACATCCATATCCTTGTATTAGTGTCCTACACAAGTAGTTGTGAGACCAATCACCCTCTCTATCAAGCATACATAGAATGTGCAAGTCTTTCTAGAAATATCGATCCCAACTCAATGAGATCCTATAATTGAAAATATTTTAGATTAAGGTTATAGGATTTTAGGACTCACTATATGAACTCATCATAACCCTAAATCTATTACCCTAATCTATGGGATTCATCATAATCTTAAAATAAAAAAAATATAAGACACAATAAATGATGAAACATAAATGTCCCTTTATTAATAAATATCATTTCTAAGTTGGAAAAATTTATAGAAAAGCCTCTATTATATAAGAAATATGATTGGCTTGTAGGGCACTATTCTTTTAATCTTTTACATGCAAAAGCCAATCGTTCTTGTATTTAATTTTCATACAATCTAAATGATGATCAAACTACTCTTGAAAAAGGGTCTTAGTGAATGGGTCCACTATGTTGTTCTTTGTATCTACTTATTCTATAACTATGTCTTATCTTTCAATCATTTCATAAATGAGATGGAAGTTCCTTAGGATGTCTTGGACTTCTGATAAGAACTTGGTTCCTTAGCTTGTGCAACAGCTCTAGTGTTATCATAATAAAGTGGCACCGGTTATTGTATCTCAGGAACTACACCTATTCATTCATGAACTTCTTCATCCATATAGCTTTCTTAGCGGCTTCACTAGTAGCAATATACTCTATCTCAATAATTGAGTCGGTTATCATTTGCTACTTGGTACTTTTCCAACTCACTACACCATCATATAGAGTAAATATATATCTTGATATAAATGTACTATCATCTAGATCTGATTGAAAACTAGAGATAGTATAGACTTCTAGATTTAAATCTAATCCTCCATATATAAGAAAAATATCTTTAGTCCTTTTTAGGTACTTAAGAATATTTTTCATAGATTTCCAATGAACCTTTCCTAGATCGGCCAGAAACCTGCTTGCTATACATAAAAATAAGCAACATTAGGCGGGGTATATAATATAGCATACATAATAAATCTTATAGCCAAAGCAAAGGAATCTTACTCATCCTTTATCTCTTTTTAGGTATCTTAGGAGACATATTCTTAGAGAGATGTTATGCCTTGACTCATGGCAAGTAACCCTTTTACTTCCTTCATGTTGAATCTTTTCAACATTAAGTCAATGTGCCCGGATTAGGATATGCTGAGTAACCTCTTAGATTTATCTCTATAGATATTTATACCTAGTATATAGGATACTTCTCTCAAATCTTTTATGTAAAACTTTTTAAATAGTCAAGCTTTGTTAATTGTAACATTGGGAAATCATTCTTAATGATAAGTATATCATCAATATAAGATTAAGAAGATAATGGCACTCCCACTTGTCTTCTTATATAAACATGGTTCATCTATATTTTTGATGAAACTAAACTCTTTGATTGTTTTATCAAAGCAGATGTTCCAACTCTTGAAGCTTTCTTTAATCCATAATGAATTTTTTAAGCTTACATACTTCATTCAATCTCCCACTTGAGATGAACCTCTCTAGCTATAACATATAAACTTCTTTCTCAAGATATCCATTGAGAAAGGTAGTTTTTACATCCATTTACTATATTTTATAATCATAATATGCAGCAATAGTAAGCAAAATCTAAATAGACTTGAGCATACCTACTAGCAAAAAAGTTTCATTATAGTCAATTTTATATCTTTGTTTGAAATCTTTTGCCACTAGCCTAGCCTTGTAGATTTTTGCTTGGCTATCTACTCCAATCATTTTCTTGAAGATCCATTTGCACCCTATTGGGTTTATTCTCTTAGGTGGATCAACCAAGATCCAATCTTGGTTAGAATACATGGAATCTATTTCAGATTTTATAGCTTCAAGCCATTTATCAAAGTCTTTCCTCTCGACAGCTTCCGTACAGATCATAGGATCATCATCTTAAATGATACTGGCTTTATTGATATTCTCAATGATAAAACCATATCTTAGAGGTGCACCTTGCACTCTCTTTGACCTATGAAGAAGAAGTGTGTATTATGGTTGTACCTGATTAACGGTACTTGTGGTTGAGAAATTTATTGTGGAATGTCTTGAGGATGATGTTATAGGTTTGAACTTCTCCAAGTTTAACTATCTGATCGCTGTCGGAGGTGATCAAAAATAAAACATACTCACTACTATAGCTAGCAATGAGTCGGGATTATATCCACGGGAATCAAGAGCAATTATTTTATGAGAAAGAGTAAAAGGAAAAATTGTTTTGTAGAGAATTGGATTAAGAGTAAGAGTTATTAAAAGATAACTAATTACTTAGTTAAATTAGTTAGCAGGAGAAGTAACCTAGGAATCTGAATCCATCATGTAAGCAGGTTTTTATCTTTTTTATTTATGTTGCAATATCAATGATTCTTGCAGGTTCCATGTTAGAATAATTTATCTCTTATTGGACACGGACCGTATCCGGAGATCATGACATATCTACTTAGAACATAAATTATCTAACTGATTTGCAAGGTTAGGGGATAATCTATCATACTACGATCTACCTCTCTGAGGTACGTAGCATTTCCTGAGATCACGGCACGTCGATAGAGGGTGTAGGCCATATATGCCAGATCAAAACCTTGATTATAAAATAAATTAAAAGATATATGAAAGAAAATATTATTCTTATTGTATAGAGACTAAGTATAGAAAGAGCGATAGAACCTAATTACAAGCTTCATCTTCATCCCAAGTCGAATGAGCCTAGCCATGCATCACTGCCGCCAGCATCTCCTTCCAAAATCTCCCTCTTTTCTAAACCTAATACAATGATCTAAATAAAAGAAGAAAAAATAATTACTATGGAACTGATGCCTAGACTGCTGCCTGGGGTCCTCCTTTTATAGAGCTCATCTAGGGCTTTCTCCCGATCAAATTTGGAGTCAATTGGCTCAAGATCGGTAAGATATCGCATGAGAAATTCTCAGCCATTGATCAGTCGCTTGATGTGTTGATCATGCCAGAAACCGTGTGAAGACTGGTCTCCTTCCCTTTTAACCGAACAAAGTCCCACCCGGACTCCTCATTGAATCCAGATCCGGATCGATGTCTAGGATCTTTCTTTAACTGAAACTAGGATTCTTCTCTTGGTAGTGGACGGGTGGCGGCCAGCAACGATGGCGGGCGGCGGCTAGTGGCGACAGGCGATGGTGTTGGCCTGTGATGGTAGCCAAACGAAGAAGGCAGAATAGGGATTAGAGGGCAGTGGCTAGTCAGAGCAGAAGAGACTTGGGCGGCTTGCAGCGATGGCAAGAGGCGGACTGGGAAGGAGATCAATCATGGCCGGCACTCGAATCTTGAATGGTTGAAGAAGACGATGGGGAATGGTGGTTGGCGGCTTCTCCAGTAGTGAGGGAGCTCCTGATGATGAGGAGAGGAACTCCAATGGCTTCCCCATTGATGACGAAGCTTGGGATGGTCTGTGGTCCATGAACAGCTTCGTGGATCGATGATAATGGCAATCATGGACCGTTAGAGGCTTCTGTGAACCGAGTGGCCGGTCCACGATGGACTGACTGCTTTAAAAACCATGCAATTCCTTAATAGATTTCAAACTTACATTTTGGGCTCGTTCGAACTCCAATTTGAGTTCTATTTGCACCATTGGATTCCAGAAATCGAGCTCTTCCCATCCATAGACTCCTTTTCTACAAAACTCAAATAAAATATATCAATTCTTAATAAATATATATAATTAAATATATTTTATGATAAATTAGAATAATTAATAGACTAATCACTATCCTATCTCTACCTCTTTCTTGAATAAATTCCATCTCCAAGAAAGTAGCATGCCTAATAACAAGGACCTTTATTTAGTAGGATAATAAAAGAGGTATCCAATACCCTTTTGGGGATAACCTATAAACCTACATTTATTTATCTTAGTACTTAACTTATGTCCAAAAATATTTTTAATATAAGTAAAACAACTCCAAATCTTAAAATATTTGAGATTTTATCTTTTTCCTTTCTATAATTCATATGGAGTGCTAGTTACTGATTTTGATGGAATGGATATAAGCAGTAGTCTTTGGGGCATATATTTAAAAGAAAATAAAAAAATCTGTGAAGCTCATTTTGAACCAAACCATATCTAACAAAGTATGATTCCTCCTTTCTACTACACCATTTAATTATGGTGTGTATGGAGGTGTCTATTTAGTGATAATACCTTGGTCCTAAAGATGATTAAGAAATTCACTAATAAGTATTCTTCTTCTTAATCAAATCGAAAGATTTTTATACTTTTCCTAGTTTGTTTCTTAACCATACTTTGATACTTTTTAAATTTATCAAAGATTTCATATTTGTGCTTCATAAGATACACATATCCAAACCTCGATAAGACATCAGTGAAGATGATGAAATAAGAATATCCTTCTTTAGCTTGAGTTGTCATAAGTCCACATACATCTATATGTATAAGACCTAATTACTCAATTGCCCTTTTTTATGTATAGTGAATGGAGGCTGGCCATTTTTTTCATGAGACAAAACTCACAAGTTCCTAAAGATTCAAAATTATACAGATCAAAGAAATTATCTTCATATAAGTTATTTTTTCTTAGACTCACTAATATGACCGAGTTGGTAATGCTAGAGAAAAGTGATATTAATATCTTCATTTTTTTTTCTTATTTTCAATAAGTAACACTTCATCATGGGCATAAGAATCAAAAGACCATTATTGAAAAACAATTTTCAAAGAATTTATTAGAATGATAATTGAGAAACATTGCTTTTTACATTAATTTCCAAATCTTGTTGCAATAACAAAGGTATAGAAATAATATTGCTAATGATGTTTGGAATATAATAACCATCCTTCAATTCCAAAATCGTGTACGAGGCAATAATAGTAGATAGGTGCCCATAGCTTTTGCTTAAATGGCTTCACCATTCATGCCATAAAGCTCAAAGTTACCCTTCTTTAAGCTCCTAATTCTTTATAATCACTATAATGACTTACATATATGAGACCCATAAGCTATATCCAATACTCACGAATCAAAAGTTAAAGCACTCAATGATAAGTTAGTTTGTATCATATACAAACCTTTGATGCACCCCAGTATCAAGCTTTAAACTTGTAAGATAACTTTTGTAGTTCTTCTTCCAGTATACCTATTTTTTATAGTTAAAATAGATTCCATTAGTAGAGGGCTTCTTTGTCTTCTTCCTTTTCTGGCTGTTTTTCTTAGAGTTTCACTTTCTCTTCAAACCCTTCCTCATTACCATTTTCTTTTTCCTATCAATTAGAAGAAGATAAGACTTGTCTTCTTTAAAATGGCTCTCAGCTGTCTTAAGCATATTAAGTAGCTTTGGTAGTGAAATGTTCAGTTTGTTCATATGGTAGTTGATGACAAAGTATGAGAAAGAATCAGGAAGTGATTGCAGGATCAAGTTCTAATTGAGCTTCTATCCATAACAAATCCTAATTGACCTAATCAAGTGATTAAGTCAATCATCTTTAGCATGTAGACTTATATGGATGAGCCCTCACTCATTCTTGCATGGAATAATTGCTTTGATATTTTGTATTGAGTAGTTCTACTTCACTCTCCATATAGCTCCTTGAGATTAAATAGTATGGACTGAGGTTCCTTGTCTTCATGTTGCCTCTGCAATTCATTTCTCATGGAAGTCAACATGATACTATTGATAGTTAAGCTGTCATTCTGTCACATTCTATATGTAGCCTTTTCTCCTTTGTAGGATCCTCTTCAATTGGTTTGGGATCAAGAGAGCTAAGGATGTAGGAGACTTTTTCCCGTATTAGGATAATCCTCAGATTCCTTAACCAATCCACATAATTGGGACTGATTAATTTGTTAGCATCTAAAATGCCCCACAGTAATAAAGTAGAAGTGATTAAAAAATCTACAAAACATAAAGAACAACGTGTAAGCAGACCAGTCAAGATGACATATACAACTAGATAAGGACTTATAAATTTAATTATGTCCCCCAATATTTTATCATGAATACCGTAGCCTTATACCTAAGGTAAATGACAAACCCTACCAAGGTTTTTTTAGTGAGGTTTGAGATCCCCAATTCTACACAAATACTTCATATGACCAATAAATATTGTTGAGTTCAAGGATAAGAATTTCCTTTCCAATTGCAATCCAGGTGATTCTTAACGTAACTACTGCCTCTAAGACACTTATAGCCTTGTATTATATAACAAGCTATAATATCTTAGTTTAGTCAGACTCTTCATTTTTCTATAGTCATATTTGAATAAGTTGTCCTTATGTTACACAAATAAACCATCCAACATGCTATAAAGTATTAAATGCACCAAAACAATCCCACATCAATCCCTAGAGCAGGTATTGTGTTACAAACAAACCTATCATAGTTTGACATAAACTTGGCTTAGTATAAAGGAAGCATTAGTAATATTCTAATCACTTAGCATTTCTAATTCAAGGTTTAAATCAATCAAATTGGCTAGGTAAGTGGGAGAGAGATGGGAAGCCCCTGGTGCTTATCTTAGATTCTAAAAGATTGGCCAAGCAGATCCAATTAAAAACCATATTTTCTTTACTACCAAGAACCACTTTTCTAAACACCAATTGATCAATCAAACCTTAAATGAATTTGCATTTTGATTTTTGACACTATGACTAAATATAATTTTTAAGAGGGCTTTGATGGTCTTGATCGTTATCGTATGTGATCAAAGATAGTCCTCTAACTCAAAACTATGGAATAACAATGAGTCATGTTCACTCCACGAGGACCATGGGCTAAGTTGCTTTGAGTATTTGAAATTAAAAAAGTGAATATAAATCAATTGATTAACTTACTAATATCAACGAAAGCAATTAAACTATATTTTGATAGAAAAGTGAAATAAAATAAAGAGATGCCTTATGATTTTACCTGATTACTTGGCAAGCAGTTGGTACCCTTTCACTATGCAATTACTCTATTTGCTTTCTATTAAGATTTAGCCTATCTGCTAAGAGCATGACCCCTATCCATTAGAGCACGGCCCATCCCTCTAGAGCATAGTCTAGTCAAAATAAATGCATACAAAGTATTAAAAATCTTACTTAAAAATAATCTATCTCAAGAGTACAAACTATATCCATGAACAATAGCTCATCCCAAAAGTATAGAGTATTCTAAGTAAATAAGAAATAAACAACAACAAAGATATAGATGTGAAAGTGAATTTTATTTCATAGCAAAAAGAGGTACAAAAGATCAAGCATAAATAAACACACTGCCTGTTAAAAGTTTCGTAGGGGTTTCCCGAGACTATTGGGGTTTAGCCTTCCATGGAGTAGATCTTCACCATCATCTTCATATTGGAATGGAGCGTAGTACAGCTTGGCAGGGAGGCAAATAGAAGAATGGTAGAGTAGGGTTGTAATAGGATAATGGTTTGTGTTGAGGGAAGGTGGGTGGTGGAAGGAGCTAGCTAGGGTTTATGGAAGCTATGGCAGAGTGGAGGGTTCTGGACTTGATTGGGAGATGATGGAGGCTATGGATACTTCAAGGGCTATGGAGGCTAAGGAGATGGCGAAGGAGGATGGTGATGGTGTTATGATAGGGTGATGAATAGCCAAGGGATGGTGGAAGAAGGCTTGATGCCCAAAGGCTTGCTCCTCTCCTTTTATAATCTGAATTTTTTTTGAATTGTGCCCCTTGCTACCATGATTCCTTATGTTCTTGTCACAAATCTGCTTGTTTTGGTTTAAATCTTTACACCAATCATTGATTTCCCACGCCATAAATTCTGTGCACCAATACATCAAGTTCTGACCTTTTGAATCCTTCTCATGCTTCTTCAAATTAGGCCATATCTTTCTTTTAATTTTTTTTTAGCACCCAAACACCAAGAGTCGAGGTTTATTGGACTCCTCTTGGCGCCTACTCAAATCCCTCACCAAGAATAAATTTAGCGCCCTCAAAAATGGTTGGTTTTTGTCGCCAAATTAGAGTCCAACTGGTTAAGGACTCTTCACGCCCATTCAGATTTTTTTTTTTTTTCCTTCAAAAGTTCTCATGCCAAACTTCCTCAAATCAGCGCCCAATCAAGAGTCCACATGATTTGGGGCTCTTGCTTTCACTCCAAAACAAAACAACTTCCATTCTCTTTTCGTTATTTCCACCAATTCTAGCACCCTCCATATCTCCACGCTATCATGATTTTGCTGCCCAACTTCTCTCTTTAATTAGCGCCCAAGCCTTCCATATATGCTAGATTCTTTCCATCCTTATCTAGATTAGTGTCTCAACCAATAGTCCATATGATTTGGGACTCTTGATTCCATGCCAAAATAGAATGCCACGCCCCTTGATTTGAATTCTTGTCCAAATACCATGGGACTCTTGATTTCCCATCTAAGAGATTCGTCCAAGGATCTTTTCATGCACAAAAACCCCATGCCATAATTATTTCTGCCGTCCTCGCTCTCTTCTTTCTTTGATTAGTGCCATAATTAGGAGTCCATGAGATTTAAACCTCTTAATTAGAGGTTCTTTATTTTCCTCCTTAGGTTCCCACATCATGAATTTTCCTTGATTTCTCTGCGTCCAAAAAAATGCTACGCTCCTTTTCCAAGTTGGAATGTAACTCTCTCCAACTCTATGCCAAAGAGGTGACAATTCAGCACATGCTTCTTTATTGGTGCCTTAATTTAGAGTTTTGGTGGTTAATGACTCGTATTCTAGCCAAAACAAGACTTATGCCAATTATCCTCATGCTGCCTTTATTTCTTTCTTTAATTGGCATTTGGACTCCTTGATTGGTGCCCTCTTCATTTGATTTCATGATTGAATGTACATGTGACTCGGATTTGGACTCTAGCTTGGACCAATTTGAGTTCAATGAATTTGTATGTACCCAATCATTCAATTACCTACAAAATAAAATAGAAAGTATCAATTCTAATTAATAAATATGAATTAATAAATATTTAATACTTCTAGTATCTAAATTATGTGTTCATCAGGTCTCATACACATCCTAATACTATATACTAGCTATTGTGGTTGATATTTTGCCTGCCACCAAAGTATGCTAGAGAAGAGGTGCTCACAGACTGTACTTACAAAAAGATCCCATCAGAGATAGTTCTGGTAAAGCCACTCTAATGGACTAGGTGATAGCAAACAACAGGAGGAGAAAGTAGAGCCAAGGGGGTGGAGCCTCTAGGTGTGTATGTCCCTCTCTATTTCATTTCTCTTCATTCCCCTTTTATATTATAGGTTATTGGGGTGATGTGAGGGTAAAAAGCAAGTTAGTAGAACCTAGCTAGTTGTCAAATCTAGTCAGTGTGAGTCATGTCAGATGACTACGTAGAAAGCCATGCTGCCTATTTGTTTCTTCGATGATAGTCTTTGTCTCATCTAGATGTCAACCATCTTCATTAACTATTATTTGGAATGTTGCTTGGCGAAAGGGTCATGTCTCTTTAATTGGAGTATCTATCAGAGAATAGCAGATATGATCTCCATATCACATTCCTGGGTTAATAAGGATGGAGGTTGGATGGCCCCTCTTAAGGGGTCTTACCATGCCATGTTTTGGAGTGTCAGCTTCCTGGCTGGATGTCAAAATCACTGGTCAAATCATCACCATTTCGCTGGGGATCAGCCACACCAAGGAGCCAACACTAAGGGGTTAGCAGATTAAGGTTCATCTACCAAGGATTGCAACTGACCCGATGACTCTGGATATGGCCAAGAGTCGCATGTGATAGTACGTAACCATGACGGGAGCTGGGGCTCGACATGACCAAATATAGAGTGGAGGAATGATAGCTTGGGTCTGACTAAGAACAAGGAAATGGACAAGAAGTCGGCTTCTCCCAACCACTTTGTCTTGGGTGTTAGATATTCCTGAGATCATATGGAAGCATTTTGGCCAACCCCTCCTTACCACGCTTACTTGAGAGCAGGCATCAGGATTACCTTCGACTATAGGAGTTAGAAAGCATGGAGGCAGAATTGTTCATCTCCTCCAAAGAGGCAGATACAAAAAGGATTTAGCATCATCTAGTTCACCCAGGGGCCAGACCTATATGTCCTCGGGCCATTGAGGAGAAAGAGGAAGGGAGGAGGCCCTTTCCCCCATCAATAGCCCCCTACTCTTTTGACAAGGAGTGCAACGTTCCAATTGGAAGGGCATACAGGAATTCTATCTGGAGGGCTCGATGACACAGAGGTCAAGGCCAAGGGTTTATGTATCACAGAATAATCACATATAATCAGAGAATTTCTTCCAGGAGATGAGATTGGGTAATAATTGTCCCCTCTTATAAATCTGGATATTAAGGTGTTCTCCAAGGCTTTATTGATGCGGGACTAACTAGAGGCTAGGATGAGATGGAATGATGCAAGTGATTTTTCTTTTGTGATTTTTAGATTTTAATGAGGTTAAGGATTCCTGAAGACGAGCAAGAGTAGATCTAGGGTTTTTATAATAACAAGAACTTCAGGCAAAGCAAATAAGTCCCTAAACAAGGATAAGAAGAGGACCCCGGGATTGAGAAATCCCATAGGACTTACTTGGATTAATACCAACTTAGGAGTTCAGGGTTGTAAACCTTGTAAAGCTCTAATGCGCCCGATGCCGAGTTCACTCGCTCTCGTAGATACAACCTAGAGGATCAAGCCTTCAACCCTGCAGATGCATCGACTTTCCGTCCAGAGGTCGCGAAGGCAAGGGAGGCCGACTCCGTGTCCGTGGCACCTGGAGGACCTGCAAGCAATCAAGATCAATGTTAGGGGTCAACAAGAAACAAGAAGCAATGAAGGAACAAAAGTTGAAGATGGTGGTGTTGGGGGATCTTCTTGCTAGGCACCCGGATGGATCATCCAGATGGCCTCCGAACTTGAAAATGGAAGATGGCTTGTGTGGAAGAAATGGTAGCTTAGGGCCTCACACCCCTCGATGCCCGAAGGCGAAGGCGCTCCCTCATGGAGATCGATGTTCTTAAGGAATGAAGGCAAACTAGAAAAATATCACTAAAACTTTTCTTTTTCATTCATTCAAAATTAGTCAATACAAGGGAGGGGTAAGGCCCTTTATATAGGCATCTTAAAACCCATTCATATGGAAGCATTTTGGCCAACCCCTCCTTACCACGCTTACTTGAGAGCAGGCATCAGGATTACCTTCGACTATAGGAGTTAGAAAGCATGGAGGCAGAATTGTTCATCTCCTCCAAAGAGGCAGATACAAAAAGGATTTAGCATCATCTAGTTCACCTAGGGGCCAGACCTATATGTCCTCGGGCCATTGAGGAGAAAGAAGAAGGGAGGAGGCCCTTTCCCCCATCAATAGCCCCCTACTCTTTTGACAAGGAGTGCAACGTTCCAGTTGGAAGGGCATACAGGACTTCTATCTGGAGGGCTCGATGACACAGAGGTCAAGGCCAAGGGTTTATGTATCACAGAATAATCACATATAATCAGAGAATTTCTTCTAGGAGATGAGATTGGGTAATAATTGTCCCCTCTTATAAATCTGGATATTAAGGTGTTCTCCAAGGCTTTATTGATGCGGGACTAACTAGAGGCTAGGATGAGATGGAATGATGCAAGTGATTTTTCTTTTGTGATTTTTAGATTTTAATGAGGTTAAGGATTCCCGAAGACGAGCAAGAGTAGATCTAGGGTTTTATAATAACAAGAACTTCAAGCAAGCAAATAAGTCCCTAAACAAGGATAAGAAGAGGACCCCGGGATTGAGAAATCCGTAGGACTTAGCTCTTGGATTAATACCAACTTAGGAGTTCAGGGTTGTAAACCTTGTAAAGCTCTAATGCGCCCGATGCCGAGTTCACTCGCTCTCGTAAATACAACCTAGAGGATCAAGCCTTCAACCCTGCAGATGCACCGACTTTCCATCCAGAGGTCGCGAAGGCAAGGGAGGCCGACTCTGTGTCCGTGGCACCTGGAGGACCTGCAAGCAATCAAGATCAATGTTAGGGGTCAATAAGAAACAAGAAGCAATGAAGGAACAAAAGTTGAAGATGGTGGTGTTGGGGGATCTTCTTGCTAGGCACCCGGATGGATCATCCAGATGGCCTCCGAACTTGAAAATGGAAGATGGCTTGTGGGAAGAAATGGTAGCTTAGGGCCTCACACCCCTCGATGCCCGAAGGCGAAGGCGCTCCCTCATGGAGATCGATGTTCTTAAGGAATGAAGGCAAACTAGAAAAATATCACTAAAACTTTTCTTTTTCATTCATTCAAAATTAGTCAATACAAGGGAGGGGTAAAGCCCTTTATATAGGCACCTTAAAACCCATTCAAATTCAAATGAAAAAAATACAAAGCTTCATGAAGAGGCGCCCAAATTCAGATTTCTTCTTCTCTTGGACGACCAAGGTTTTGTGGCTTGATTTGGGGCTTGAAAGATGGGAGTTGTCTCCTTGATTTTTGGGTCAATGCATTTCTTCCATAGCCAACCAAGCTCTTTGGAAAGTAACCTTGATATGGGGCTTGAAACAAGGATCATGTCTCCATTACCCATTGACCTTCCTTGGCTGCCCATAGCTCCTTTGGAAAGAGGCTTGATAGGTGGAGGGAAGGGAGGAAAGAATCAAGGAATGGCACCCACAAATTCAGCATTTCCTTCTTGCCTTAGCCGCCCACTTGTCATGGTGATGTGGTGCCACATGGGATGGATGAGGTGGCGCTCGAGGGCTGAAGTGGCATCTTTCAAAGATTGGGAGATGGTTTGACCTTTTAATAAATGGACTAGACTCAATGACCACTCCAAGCTTGGGCCCAATCTTCAAGTAGACTTGGACCATAACCAACTTAGCTTAATACAAGACCCACTGACCCAACTTAACTAAATTGATCAAGGTACAGGATTAAAACAAAAATACATGACTTAAATTAAAATTGCTTAGGCTTGAAGCCTTATTACAGAACCCGATAGACTAAACCCTAGTCAGAGATCCACAGAGGGTTGAGGAGTCTCTATCTGATTCTGGTGCCCACACCAACAGTCCCCACTGAAGACTTCATGTGCCATCTCCACTAGACCCCACTCAAGTTGCTCAAGCAGACATGGAATCAATTGGCGCCCCCCTATTTCGTGCAACCACTCCAGGCCAAAATAGGAAGTAACTTGGCACCCAAGCAATGAAGTTGTCCCCCTCCTTATTCCATGCAAAGTACCCCAAGCAAAATAAGAAAGCATGTAGGAGCCCCAAATTTTCTTCTCTTTATTTCCATGTATAACCCATAATGAGGCAACTTTGTGGCGCCCCCTCTTTTCTCTCTTTGTTCCTTGTATGCCATTTAACTTTGAAAGGGAGTCTAAGAGGTCTAGGTAAACTTTAAATACCCCTCCTCCCTCTTGTAAAATCATGATAGAATTGAATAAATGAAAAGGAGTCTTCTTCTTCTAATTTTTCTATGCTTTGAGCATTGACACTCCATGAAGGAGAGGGTGAGAGGCCTAACACCAGTTCCAAGTACCCAAACCCTAGCCCTAGCCACCAACTCCAAAGCCCCCCAGGCATCTTTACATCTCCAAGTCGCTAACTCCAAAGTCTAGGCATCTTCCTCCTCCAGGCCACCAACCATCTTCCCCATGCCTCTTGCCTTTTCGCTACTTCCCACTTTCGATTTAGTATTTTTCCTGTTATACGAATCCCTAATCCTCAAGGTTTGTAGGATCCCTTAGGTACTACGATACTTGGAAGAAGTCCTCCTTGCCTTCGGGACTATCTGAAGAAAAGTCGATGCATCCGTGAGAAAGTAGCTTCTTCTTCTGAGCGCCAATCATGAGAGCTGTGTGATCCAATCTTCAAGAAGCAAATAATCATTGCCAGATATGCAAACCCCTCCCTTCTCTCTAGTTCTGATTTACTGAAGATAAGCATGTTCTAAGTAGTGGTTTCTTAACCTAGGATCCAATTTTCTTTATTACTTAGTTAATCCTTTTTTGCCGGTAGTTACTTTAATCTTCTCCTAATTAATCTTTGTTTATTCTTGCTCTTAACAGGAAGAACAAAAAAAAATCTTAAAATCTGAAATTATTGCTCTCTTAATCTGAATTTTTCTTATGTTTATCTCTTATATGATTGCATCCCGCATCACTATTGCTGCATACTATGATTATGAGATCTGGAATATGGATGTTAAGACTGCATTCCTCAATGAAAATCTTAAGGAAGAAATCTATATGTCACAGCCATAGAGTTTTGTCTCAAGTGGGAGACCAAACCAAGTATGTAAGTTTAGAAAATCTATATATGGATTGAAGCAAGCATCAAGGAGGTGGAACATTCATTTTGATGAAACTATTAAGGAATTTGGTTTCATCATGAATATGGATGAGCCATGTGTGTATAAGAAGATAAGTGGAAGTGCCATTATCTTTTTGGTCTTGTATGTCGATGACATACTTATCATTAGAAATGATATTCCAATGATGTAGTCAGTTAAAACATGGCTGTCAAAATAGTTTTCCATGAAAGATTTGGGAGAAGCATCATATATTCTAAGAATAAAGATCTATTGAGATAAATCTAAAAGGATACTAGGATTATCCCAATCCAAGTACATAGACTTAATATTGAAGAGATTCAATATGGACGGAAGTATGAAGGGTTACTTGCCTATAAGTTAAGGCATACACCTATCTAAAAAGATGTCACCTAAGACTCCAGAAGAAAGAGATAGGACGAATAAGATCCCTGATGCTTCAATAGTGGGATTAATAATGTATGCAATTCTATGTACCAGCCTGATGTTGCTTATGCCATAGGCATAGTAAGCAAGTTCTAAGCAGATCCAGGGGAGGATCATTGAAAAGCTGTAAAAAATATTCTTAAGTACCTAAGAAGAACTAAAGAAGTTTTTCTGATATGTGGTGGATTAGAGTTGAAACTAGAAGGCTACACAGATTCTCATTTTCAATCTGATCCAGATGATAGTAAATCCATATCAGGATATGTTTTTACTTTGAATGGAGGAGCAGTGAGTTGGAAGTGTACCAAGCAGCCAACTGTAGTTGACTCAGTCACTAAGGTAGAATACATAGCTGCTAGTGAAGCCGCTAAGGAAGCAATCTGGATGAAGAAGTTCATCATGGGATTGGACATGGTTCCTGCAACCACAGGAATCGATGTCTCATCATAAGTCCAAACACATCCTAAGATGCTTCCACCTAATTCGAGATATCATTGAAAGAAATGATATGGTAATAGAACGAGTCGATAAAAAGAACAATATAGTAGACCCATTCACTAAAGCACTTCCACTACAACAGTTAGATCGCCATCTAGATTGTATGGATATTAAATACAAGGACAATTAGCTTTAGTGCAAGTGGGAGATTAAAAGAATTATGCCATAAAAACCAATCGCAATGATTGTATCAGTGGCATTCTCCCAACTCAAGATTGATAAAGGCAATTTTAGATTCTTCATATGCTATGTCTTATATTTTAATTATAAGATTATGATAAACCCCATAGGTTAGGGAAATGGAATTAGGGTTATGATGGAGATCATAACGATGAGACCTAAGTTCCTATAAACTCTAATCTAAAATATTCCTAGTTAATGGATCATCGGTTCGGGGATCGATGAATCCGGAAAGAGTAGCAAATTCTATGTATGCTCGATGGAGAGGGTGGTTGGTCTCGCAGCCACTTGTGTAGAGACACTAATATAAGGATGTGGGTGCTCATTAGGTTATGAGTCCACTAAACTGATCTGACAAGAGAACATCAAATGGAAGTTTTACTTACTTATCAAAAGAATGTTCTCTTAGTGGGAGTTGTGCATGTGGTCCTTAGACCTAAGACTACCATAGTACATTGTGCACATGAATCCATATTTTGGTGCATACTCATTCTTGACAATTAAGTCATGTACAGGGTGCTTTTGGATATGATGGATTGTGTATGAAGGTAATGAGTAGGTCAACAAGGAATCAATCACTCTTGCTAAGAGGATAAGTTATTCCATGTGATCTCTTCGAATGATGACTCAGGAAGTCTTCGATCAAAGCATGATGAGATTAGATAGAATTTCTAATCTTTCATCAATCAAGTTTTCATTATCAAATTAAGATTCAAAAGAATTAAATGCTAGGGTTTGATATTTATCCATGCCCATCGCTTAATCGAGATAAAGGAAGATCGAAGGATTGAATTACACGATAACTTTCCACTAAACGGTATTTTGATAATTTCTACCAAATTCCTCATCTTTCAGGTAGGCATGACATGTTGCTAGATGTCAATGATGTATTGTAAAATTTCATGGATCAATTTGATTGGATTCATGAGTCAGTTCGGAAGTTGGTTCGAATTGATAACTTAGGTCAGCTCAATTTGACCTGATTAGGTCAATCGATTCGATTGGATCGAATTAGCTTGGACCTAGATCTATTACTAGCTAGATGTGGAACCCAAAGGGTCACACACATTAGATAATTGGCCAAGGAAGTCAATTGTATATTTATTAGGGTCATGGGATCCTAATTGGCTAGCTAATTAACATACTAGCATATGTTGGCTAGCCCAACTCCTAACCCAATTGAATTGGGTCAACTTGTTTTCTAATTAGGCTAACCAATTTAAGTGGTATTTAAATTAGATTGATTCTTAAGTGGGGCAACCTAATTCAGCATTTATCTAGATTTATTTGGCATTTATCTTGGTCAAAATGAAGAGTCCTACATGGCATGGACTCTTGGCACCAATTTATGGTGTGCGCCAAGAGAAGTATGCGCAGAAGGACCAAGAGTCCTTCTACCAGTCAATCACAAAGCTAGATAAAGTCCAAAGGACTTCATCCTCATTTCCATGCCATTTTGGAAGGGCATTGACTGATCAAACAATAAGAATTCGGTGTGGAAGGGGTTGGCACAAAAATGAAGAGTCGTGTCTTTTCATTTTGGCGCTAATTTGTGACTAGAAATCCTTCTGTTTGAAGGCTCCTATTTTTCTTCGACACTTCACATCTGAAACCACACCTTTTGGCCTTCCTATAACTGGTCAAAGCAATGTGGCAGAAGGAGGAATAATGCTGGAAACCAAAGAGACAAGGATTTGTCTTTTGGCGCATGAAAAGTCTTATCTAGATATGTCCTTTTTCTTAATAAGACTCCTTTTGTTTGAAGGGTCTTATCAAATGGCTGAAGGATAGACATATCAGCCACTCCATCCTTCTTTATATATTGGCATCGATAATCTAATGCCAAGACACAAGAGTCTCCCATCAGAATACTACCTGCTATTTTCTCTCCCTCTTCCTTAAGACAAGGTTTGTCTCTTTAAGACAAAACTTGTTCTTTCTAAACAAGGCTAGTCTAATTAAGACAAGAGCCCAGGAACAAAAATAGAAGGGGTATTAGAAAACTGAGAGTGGATTTAGAGTTTTCTCTGAGAGCCCTATATGAGGGTAGGGGATCCAGCAAAGGAAGAAAGTTCGAAAGGCTGTCGGAAGAGTACCAGGCAAACAAACAACTTTCGTAGGAGTGCTTCCTTGGTCCGATTCCTATGTGGATCACCTCGGAGGGCATGCACTTGTGCACCTCATAGAAATTAAGGAATACAGTATTCCAGGTATTTTTTGATAACCCAAAATATTTGATTTGTTAGTTGTTATGCTCAAGTGGTCCTAGGGTTTAGGGTTCCAACCGGTCAAGATTTCGAATATGAAATTTTTGAAACTAGTCTTCTGCTGCACCCAGCCTTGGTATCCCAATAGAAAGAACACTGCCAACATGAAGATCTTGATTTTTGGGATCAAACAAAATAAGTTTGAAATGAATCATACTTAAAATGAGCTCAAAATTGAATTTCAAAGATTAATACAGAATTGCATGTATTTTAAAGCAACTAGTCCACCATGGACTGGTTGCTTGGTCTAAAAAATGTCCAGTGGTTCACGAGAAGCCATGGATGTTAGTCCATGTCTTAAAACCATGGACCATTGATAGATTTTGGCCATGCGAACATTAGAGATGCCATCCCATCACTGTCGGAGCACTGCACTCTTCCTCCACGATCGAGCTCCCAAGATCCAGTTTTCTTTTCTCCAAGCCGAGCCCACTATGACCATCTCTCCTTCTCCCATCCCCCATTGCCTCTCAATGCCATCTTCCTCCACTGTGGAGCCATCATCTCTCCTTCTCCCATCCCCCATTGCCTCTCAATGCCATCTTCCTCCACTGTGGAGCCATCATCGAAGCCACCATCCATCTTTTTCAATGGTCGAAGAAGCTAGCCAACCACCCTCTCGATCCACTCTCTTTATTTCGAGCCACCAAGCACTTCATCCTTGAAAATTGATTTACCAAAGCTCGATCATCCCCGAGACCACAACACCATCTTCTTTCTTTGGCCGGTCACTGCCCCCTCACAGCCCAGCCATCCATCTTCTTCATCGTTGGAACCACCAAGCTATTGCCTCCTCAGCCCAAGACTCCATCATCGCTACACTGTCCTTCCCCTTGTTGTCAATCCAGGATGCCATCACCAAGCATAACTTTTCCATACCGTACCATCTTCCCTAGCACTGAGCTCACCATGATCAAAACTCCACTGGCCATCTTTCCACCTTCCACCACTCTCCATACCGTACCATCTTCCCCGGCACCGAGCTCACCATGATCAAAACTCCACTGCCCATATTTCCTCCTTCCACCATCGACACTATGCAGTTGCCCACGATGCCATCTTCCACAATCGGATGCACTGCACTGAGACCCTACTCTTCCATGGCCAATCAACCATTGCTACAGTCCACATTGATTTCCCTTTCCAGATATGAGCCATAGCTGTGCCATCTGAAAGATTGTGCCCTGAAAGCCAATTGAAATATTATAATTTTGATCCCAAAATCAATGAATTGACATTTTATAAAGGCATTAGTTTCATCATTTGCTGTGTCTTTTTGATTTTATGATGAACCCCATAGATTAGGGCTATGGTTCTGGGGTTATGATGAGATCATACCAGTGAGACCTAAAGCCTTAAAACCCTAATCTAAAATATTCCTGGTCGATGGGACATTGAGTTGGGGATCAATGTTTCCGGCAAGACCAGCACATCCTATATATGTTTTGTAATAAGGGTGACTGATCTCACAGTCACTTGTGTTTGACACTAATACTAGGATGTGAGTGTTCATTAGAGAATGAGTTCACTGAATTGATCCAGATAGAGAATATCTAATGGAACCTTATCTGTTTGTCAATAGATAATTCTCATAGTGGGAGTAGTGCATGTGGTCCTTTGACCTGAGACTATCATAGTACCTTATATATATGAATCCATACTTTGGTTCGCAATCAATCATGACACTGAGTCATGCACGAGGTGATACTGGTTATGGTGGATTGTATATGGAGGTTGTGAGTAGGTCAACAAGGAATTGATCAGCCCTAGTAAGAGGGAATAGCATCCAGTAATTTTCAAATGATGGATTCAGGAAACCTTTGATCAAAGTATGAACATTAGAGTTATTTTCTAATGGTTCATTACTGAATCATCATTATAAAGATTGAGCTAGGGATGAATATGAAAATTGGATTTGACAAGTATCCATATTCATAATCATATTCGGGATGCAAGTTGATCAAAGGACTGAATTGCCCGGTAACTCACCACTGAAGGGTATTTTGGTAATTCACCAAAATTCCACATCTTCCGGGTAGACATGATACGTTGCTAGACGTCAATCTTGTCTTGTAGGTATATGATTGAGTCATGGTAATTCAAATCAGTCAATTTGAATTAGATTCTAATTGATCGAGTCGAGCTAGTTTGAGTTGACCTAAATCGGCTTAGTTGAGATCTAACCGAATTAAGTCAAATAGCACTCGGACCTACTGCTGGCTAGGTGTGGAACCCAATGGGTCACACACAAAAGAAAATTGATGAAGGATTTAATTTGGAATTAAATCATGTTTGCAGGATAAACACACTAGCATGTGTTACAGACCAAATTTCTATTCGAATCAGATTCGAATTTGGTTCCGAATTGGGCTTAATTGGGTTCTAATTGAACCAGATTAAGGTCCAATTTATTTTTTAGGATATTGGGCTAACCCATGGCTGAACCCAAGTGAATTTAGTTCACTGAGACCCTCTCTCCAAGCCGCCCCCTCCCTTTTCTCACCCGCGCGCGCCAAGAAAGAGAGTCCACGCGCGTGGACTTCTCTTAAAACGCGTGAGAAAGAAAACATCGGAGAAAAATCTGAAAAGGGGCGATTCAGATCCTTGTCTGGCGCCCTTGGATCTGGATCTGATGGCCAGAAAAATTAAGGAAAAGATCCATCGCTTTTCGGTCGCAAATCCGTCTCCAAAAGTCGCGATTCTTCCTGAAGTTTTTCCGAGAGTCCTCCTCGTCGGAAAAACGAAAATCAAATCGGAGAATCATGATTTTTGGTTGAGGGGACGCGTGAGGAATGAGGGATCGTGATCCCTGGGGTTTCAGAGGGTTGCGTTGTTTCGAGATGACACCCCTCTGAGATCTATAAATAGGGTTGGGGTTCTCGGGGTTTTCACGTAACATAATTCAGAGATCCAATTCCCTTTCTTCCTCTCCAGAATACTCCTTCCTCTTGTTCTTGTTGGGTATTGTTTCCCTTACAGAGGTATCCTCTGTCGAAACTCTGACCCTAAACAAGAATAAGAAGAAGGTCTTGAACGGTAAAGGAAAGAAAAGGGAAAGGATCTATTCTTCTTTTCCTTCTTGAATTAAGACTTTGACTGTCTTAATTTTTCTTCCAATTCAATTCAAGAAAAGGGATTCAAGAAAGGAAATTCTTGAAGAAAATTCAAGAAGAGGAAAGAAGGAAGAAAAGAAATTTTCAAGAAAGAAAATTTCAGCCTAAAGGTCCAAGAATTGAATTCTTGAAAAAGAATTCAAGAAGAGGAGCCAAGAACTAGAAATTATTGTCTTCATTATTTTTCTGTGTGGATCACCATTGGAGGGTGAACATTTGGGCACCTAGTGGAGATTCAGAGTTTGGATTTTGCGATACAGGTTAGTATCTTAATTTGAGATTAAATCTTATATAAACATCTTATATGTTTTAATTCTTTTAAGGAGATTTTGGGTTGAAGGTTTGGTGAAGATTTCATAAAGATAAAAAAATTTTGAAATCTATGATTCCGCCTTGCCACCGAACCCTACACCATCTTCCCAATGTCTCCTTCCCACCATTGTCGATGTCAAGCCTCCATCACAAACACAACCCATTGCCACCCCTTCTACCCAAGCCACCAAGCTGATGCAAGAGTTGGACCAGTGTTAGAGCAAACCAAAATGTTCGAATGAGTAAGGAATGGTCAAAAGCAAGAAACTAGTTCATAGTTTTTCATGGACTTCTAAGTTGTTTGGCAAAATAGAGGAAGATAAGCTGGAGTTCAACTTTTGAAAAAAATGGTTGGAACATAACAAAGCTAGATAAAGGGGCTATAATAAATGTGGGATATTGGTTGCACTGGTTAAGTAGATAGATTGCACGAAATTGAAGATTGTTGGGAAAGTTGTGATGGAAACGAATGCGGTCCATACGCATTCCCCTCTACCTTTAAAAGAACATCATAGCCAGAGGATGGAGTATGCAATTCCTCTTCCCAATAGCCTTCTTCCATTTTTGATTTCCCATCCACTCAAAGATCTCTACCGACTTCCACCGCTGCTCCCCTTTCCCATCCCTGCTTGGCCTTTTCCTATTTCTCCTTTTGCTTCCCATTAGCCTAGCCTCCATTACCCATCCACTTCAAAGTTACAGAGCCTCCCTCTATTCCATCAAGCCTCCATACCATAATTCTTTCCCAATCATCATGACTCTTCCACTTCCTCTCATTTGCTGCTATTGCCTGGTTCTTCTTCCAGCATGAAGATGTCAATGGGGAGTTCATCCATGGAAGGCTAGATCTCTAGTTCCTCAAAGTTTCGATGTAGTGCTTGAATAGGAAGTATTTATTTTTTTTTTTTTATTTGTACTCTTTTTCTATGAAATAAAAATATGATTTTAATTGTTATCTATTTGTTTTACATGAATGATCTTTTTTTTCTAAGACGAATTGTGCTCTATGCATCTGATACATACTCTTAGAATAGGTTATTTTAAAATATGAATTCTTTGACTTTATGTGCATCTTATCTTGACTAATTAGTATTTCAAGGGAACGAACCATGATCTAACAAGTATAGATCGTGATCTTCATAAACAAATTACATCTTGATATGTGGCATATGGAGTATTCACATAAGAAGTGGATACCAGCTGTTTGCCAAGTAACCTATTGAAACCCCAAGGCTTTTCTCTTTCATTTGAATCCTTAGTATATTATTTGTTTATTTTAGTTAGATAGTTCTTCTCAAGTTTCTTCTAAAAAGGAAAGTACATGATTTAAAATAAATGCATAAATTGGGTTGCCTCCTTGGAGCGTAAAGTTTAAAGTCTTCAGCTAGACTATGCTAAGCATTAGACAATGCTAGATTCACTAGATCAACAGATTCAATTACTTCTCCATTATTAATTCTCTCTATGTAAGGTTTCAATCACTGGCCATTTACCTTAAAGATATTTTTCTTCTTAGGATCTCTAAGTTCTACGACCCCATGAGAAAATAGCTGTCATAATGAAAGGTCCATCCCATCATGAGCAAAGTTTTTTAAGGAAAAGACATAACCAGGAATTATAGAGCCATTCTTTTTGATTAGGTTCAAATATTCTTTGATTAATAAATTTATCATGGTATGCTTTAGTTCGAGCCTTGTAAATTATAAAACTTTCATATGCTTCATTACGTAGCTCTTATAACTCATTAAATTGAAGTCTCCTATTGGAACTTGCATTTTTCATGTCAAAATTAAATTACTTAATAGACCAAAATTCATGGTATTCCAATTCTACTAGCAAATGATAAGTTTTTCCAAATACTAGCCGGTAAGGAGTTCCTAAGGGCATTTTAAAAGCAGTTCGGCAAGCCCATAATGCATCATCCAAATATTCTGACTAATCTTTTCTAGCAGGTCTTACCATTTTCTCAAGAATATGCTTAATTTCCTTACTAGAGATCTCAACTTGGCCACTAGTCTAGGGATGGTATGGTGTGGCTACTTTATGACTAATTCCATATTTTTTCATTAAACTTTCAAAGTGCCTATTCATGAAATGTGCACCCCCATCGCTAATTATAGCTCTTGGGCATCCAAATTGACTAAAGATGTTATGCTGAATAAATTTGATCACAATCTTATAATCATTGGTTTCAGTTGTCATAGCCTCTATCCATTTCGATACATAATCAACTGTAACCAAAATATACTCAAATCCAAATGAAGATGGATAGGGTCCCATGAAATCAATCCCCTATATATCAAAAATTTATATGACCAAAATAGGAGATAGGGGCATTATATCTCTTCATGAAATATTTCTCATTTATTGACATCGTAGGCAATTATGGCCAAATTCGTGTACATCTTTGAATAGTGTTGGCTATTAAAACTCACTTTGCAGCACTTTTGCTATAGTTTTCTTTTTACTAAAGTATCCCCCACAAGAAAGAAAGTAACAAAAAGTGAGTATGCTTTTGAATTCACACTCAGGGACATAATGTCTAATCGCCTGATCTGGACAGTACATAAAAGTTTAGGTTCTTCCCAAAAATAATATTTGATTTGTAAGAAAAATCTATCCTTTTCTTGTTTGGACTAATGAGAAGGAATTTATCCTATTGCTAAGTAGTTGACAATATGGGAAAACCAAGGAAGATTAGTGGAAGAAACTGAGAATAGTTATTCATCAGGGAACCTATCTCTGATTGTTTCCTTATTGTATTCTACCAAGATCCTAGAAAATGATCTGCTACCACATTTTCAAAACCCTTCCTATCTAAAATTTTTAGATCAAATTCTTATAATAGAAGGATCCATCTAATCAGTCTAGGTTTAGTATCCTTTTTGAATAATAGATGTTTAATGCTGCATGATCATAATAAACTAGGACCTTAGACCTTAATGGATATGATCAAAATTTTTCAAAGACAAACACAACTGCAAGTAACTCCTTTTCAATAGTAGTATAATTCAATTGAGCATCTGAGAGAGTTTTGTTAGCATAATAAATTACATGCAGTTCCCAATTATGCCTTTAACCTAAACCTACCCCTACAGCATAATCAAAAGCATCACACATGATTTCAAATGGTAGGGTTCGATCTAAAGGCTTAATAATTGGCATAGTGGTTAAAGCAGTTCTAAGAGTGTTATTATCAACTAGACAATCTTCATTAAAATTTAAAAAAAAAAAAATTGGTGAGCAAATTGCATAAGGGTCATGAGATTTTACTAAAATCCTTGATGAAATGCCTATAAAAACTTGCATGGCCAAGAAAGGATCATACTTGTCTAATCAAGGATGGGGGAGAAAATTTTGAGATTACTTCAACCTTAGCTTTGTCTACTTCAATCCCTCATTCGGAAATAATATATCCAAGCATGATTCCCTCACAAACCATAAAATGGCTCTTCTCCAAACTTAAAACTAGATTTGTCTCCATACATCATTTAAATACCTTAGTTAAGTTCTAGAGGCAGTGGTCAAATGTAGAACCAAACATCAAAAAATCATCCATAAAAACTTCAAGGAATTTATCAACCATATTAGAAAAGATGGGCAACATACATCACTAAAAGGTAGCTGATGCATTATAGAGATCGAATGGCATGCATCTAAAGGTAAACATTCCAAACGATCATGTGAAGGTGGTGTTATCTTGATCGACAAGGAATACTGGGACCTAGTTATATCTTGAATATCCATCTAAAAAATAAAAGAAATTCTATCCTGCTAGCTGTTCTAAGATTTGATCAATAAAAGGCAGAAAAAGTGATCTTTCCTAGTGACAGGATTCAATTTTAGATAGTCTACCCATGCTCTCTAACCAATTATTGTACAGGTAGGTATTAGCTCACCCTTGTCATTCTCTACTATGGTAATACCTAACTTTTTAGGTTCTACCTGGATTGGACTGACCTATTGGCTATCCGAAATTGGGTAGATAATGCTGGCATCAAGCCACTTTACGACTTCTTTTTTTACAACTTCTTGCATATTCAGATTCAACCTCCATTGCATGTCCCTTTGTGGCTTTGATTCAGCTTCATAGGAAATGTGATGCATGCAAATAGAAGGATCAATACCCTTAAGATCGGTAATGGTCCATCCAATGGCCTCTTTGTGTTCTTTAAGTATGCCTACAAGTTTGTCTTCCTGATCAGTGGTTAGGGTAGATGCAATGATTACCGAGAGGGTATCATTGGATCTAAGGAAAGAATATTTTAGCATGGCAGGAAGAGGCTTTAACTCTAAGATAGGTGGTGCTTCAATGGATGGTACTAAAGGGCTCGATTGTGTTGGTAGTTGTTCATATTTTATAGTCCATGGGGGAGTGGTCTTTATATTGGATGGCTTTAATAAGGCATTCACGTTTCTCATATACCCATCTATATCAAAGTTATCTTCATCACATGAGCCAGACATGCTTATAAAGGATCTTGTAATAGGACAGTAGGCTCAGCTTCTTCTACAAGCTTTTTTAGGCATTAACTTCACCATAATCATTTATAAGTGGTCCCAAAGTAGCATTAAAATCATTCAACCTTAGCTTTTTGTTTCCGAACGATACATCCATGACTCTAGTCATATAATTAATGCAAGATTAGCAGTTGCTAGGAATGGCCCACTTAGAATAATCGGGATTTGACTAGGTTACCATCGGATTCCATATCTAGGACTAGAAAATTAATAGGAAAGTAGAATTCATCAACTTTGACTAATACATCTTCTATCATTTCATGTGGTACCTTAATAGATCGATCATCTAGTTGAAGAGTAATTAATGTTAGTTTTAATTCTCCAAAACAAAAGAGTTCATATACTGAACCTAGAAGAAGGTTAATGCTTACTCCCAAATCTAATAGAGCATTTTCAATGTCAGGCCCCCTATTACACATAAGATAATTAGGGTGCCAGGGTCCTTGAGTTTAGATGGAGCTGCGTGTTGGAAGACTGAGCTAGCTTGTTTGGTAAGTTGGACTTTCTTTGGTATATGTGCTTTAGATCTACGTTTTTGCTTACACAAGTCCTTAAAAAACATAGCATAAGTAAGAACTTGCTTGATGGCATCAAAAAGAGATAAGTTTATCTGAACTTGTTTAAATAGCTCAAGTATCTCATTCATTTTTAGGCCCTTCTTATCTAAAGATAAAGAAAATTCTAAAGCACTAGGAAATGGAGCCTTAAGTATAGGTGCTAGGCTAACAGGTTTCTTTCCCTCCTCAATGTTTTCTTTTCTAGCTTAGCCAACTCTAGTTTCTGAGTTATCTCTGGCTTGCTTAAAGTTTTCCCACTTCTAAGAGTTGTGACTAATTTAGCATGTTCAGCAAAAGTCTTAGGGCCAGTGAAGCTCTCAGTTATGTACTATCCTTTTGGGTTACCGATGGACTGGCTAGGTAGTTTGCCTTCCTCCCTCCTACCGAAAGCTATAGCTAGTTGACCTATCCGGGTCTCTAGCTTTGTGATAGATTGTGTGTGAGTGAGGGAGTTGAGTGTTCATTTCTATCCCCTTAAATGCTTGGAGTACTTTTTCCTTAAAGGTAGAATCATGATTACTTGATAGGGATGGGGGTTGTGGGGCACTTAAGTATTGAGAATATGGCATGTTTCTAAATTGGGTTACCTGATGATTAGGTCTGATTGATTTTGTGTTAACAATAGATCGAGGTTTCCAAAAAAAATTTAGGTGATTTCACCATCCTGGATTATAAGTATTAGAGTATAGATCATTTCCTGGTCTAAGAGCCATTCAAGTTTGGGCTTGGTGGACTTTCTCTTGAACAAGCTCAGGAAATTGTTATGCAGCTGGACAATCACCTATCAAATTGTTGGGACTTGAACAAATGATACAAACATCATAAGCTTGAGTAGATGGAGAGGAAGTATGTCCAACTTGTAAAATTTGGTCAAGCTTTTGAGACGGTTCATCTACCTTGCTATAAATATCTATAAAATGACCTACTCATATATTCTTCCTCTCTTAGGTCCTATGGGAGGATCTTTATGGGCAACTAATATATGATGCAATGAGTTTTCACTTAGTATTTCAAAAAGTTGCCATACCTCATGTTCATTTTTAGCATGAAGGTCCCACCACATGAGGAATCAATCATTTGTCGGTGCCTTTCTGATAGACATCATAAAAGCACTAGACCAATTGCCATTTGGGTATGGCATGGTATGGACATTTTCTAATTAATTCTTTTAATCTCTCTCATATTTCATGAAACATCTCTCTATCTATCTGGGAACAAATTATTGTGGCTTTCCTAATTTGATTAGTTTTTCCTACAAAGAAGTATTTTTTAAGGAATTCTCTGTGGAGTTGGTTCCAAGTTGAAATTGATATAGTGTCTAAGGAGTTCAACCAATACTTGGCCTTATCATTAAGAGAAAAAGGGAACAACTTAAGTCTAAGAGCATTATCAGAGAAATTTTAGATTTTCACTATTGAACAAATTTCAAGAAACTCATCTAAATGTTTGAAAGGGTCCTCATTTGCAAGTCCATAAAAAGAAGATAACATCTGAATCACATTGGACTTAATTTCATATTGGATAGCCTCTACAGGAGGTACTTGAATACAAGGAGAGTAGGTATATTTTGAAGGAGTGAAATACTCCTTTAATTGCCATCGTGGATTAGTTTCGTGATTGGGATCCATGATCATGATCTATTTACTTTAAAAGTTCGGTCTATTTCTAGATCTAGGGGTACCATTTCTGGTTCTAATGATCGATAACCTAGCATACACCCTATAGTAGTATTCTAAAGCAAACAGTTGTTCAAACTTTTAAAAATTTATTATTATTTTTTATTAATTAAAAAAAGAAAGAATGAAAGGAGGTCTAAAGAGAAGAATCCTGAGAGAGTCCTAGACTAGAGACAACCGATGAGAGAGTTATTTTATTTTTTATTTTTTATTTTTTTAAACAAGTGATGCAATCAAAATTAATTTTATCATGGGTTAACCTAAGTCTAGACAGCTCATAACTATTCCAAGGTTACCTTTGATCACTCTAAGCCCAAGATCAATTAACTGACTCGGCTAAGTAAGTGTAAGGTTGGTGGGGGTCCCCCAGTTGCTTGCCTTAGATATTAATTAAATTGGCAAGGTAAGCAAACGGAACTAATTAAAGAATCACTTTCCTTTGGACTATTGTTCCTGAACCACTTGCCTTAGACACTGAGCAATTAACCAATCTGAACCTGATCCAACTCTAAGGCTTCCCTTACCCTATTGAGCTTGAAATTCTTAGGACTGACATTTAATTGATTTTAGAAATTGAAGCTTTAGTTATGCAAATGCAAGGTGATGATTTGTGGGCCAAGGAAGGGTGATCAGCTCCCCGCCTTATCTGATTAATCGGTTATGTCCTTAAAGTTATTTATAAAAAAATGTAATGAAATAGATAAGTTGTCCAAACTTTATGATTAGCACATAATCAAAATTAGACTATTTTTTAAAATTTTTAATTTTATGATTAAATTTTAAATTTTTTAATAATTTATTAGATGTAAATATTTTAAATATTTTTTAAAAAATTTGGAAATTTTTAAGTTAGTTCAACCTTTTTGTATCCTAGGACAACCATTCAACATAACTTAAAGTTGTGCTCGGACAACCTTATGTCAAGACACTCAACATTGAAAGAGAATAACTATTAATTTTTATTTTATTTTATTTAATTTGATATATTTCTCTTTTTCAAAATAACATGCCAAAAGTTCTTAGCAATGATGCCAAAAAATTTGGTGCATGTCATGACATATTGATTACAATACCTTATTTACACTATTCTGATATAGAGTAACAGGAGTAAGGATTGAATCCATCGAGACTTTAAGTATTTATTTTAATAGTGATTTTAAAGAATAATAATGGCAAAAAAATAAAAACTATCTAACTGAAATAAGTAAATAATATACTAAGAATTCAAATGAAAGAGAAAAGTCTCAGGATTTCAATGATTTACTTGGCAGATAGCTGGTTGTGCTATGCTCGCACTCCTAACATCTAAAAAGGATGGTTCTTGGAGGATGTGCATGGATAATATATCTATAAATAAAATTACTATAAAATATCGGTTTCCCATTCCTCGACTAGATGACATGATAAACATGTTATCGGGATCCGTTATTTTTTCAAAAATTGACTTGAAAAGTGGATACCATCATGTTAGGATTAGACCTGGTGATGAATGGAAGACCACTTTCAAAACAAAGGATGGTCTATATGAGTGGTTGGTTATGCTGTTTGGCTTGTCTAACACCCTAGTACCTTTATAAGGATAATGATGCAAGTATTACAACCTTTTATAAGGTCATTAATGATTGTATACTTTGATGAGATCCTGATCTATAGTAAATCTAAGGAAGACCATATAGTTCATCTCCAGTAGGTTTGTTAGATGCTAAGAACTCAAAGTCTATACACAAACCTAAAGAAATGTGAATCTATGATAGAATAAATTATCTTTTTAGGTTTTATAGTTATCCCAAATGATATGTTGATAGACCCAAGAAAAGTTCATGTGATAACTAAATGGCCTATACCTCAAAACATACATGAGGTTCGAAGCTTTCATGGCCTTGCAACTTTTTATCAAAGATTTATCAAGGTGTTTAGTACTATTGTAGCCCCAATCACTAACTATATGATGAAAGGATGTTTTGAATAGACCAAGGCCACTGAATGAGCATTCTTGGAGATCAAGGAAAAGATAATCCATGCTCCTATCTTGCATCTACCAGTGATGGGGAATATGGAGCATGCAAGTGATCATCATAAAAAAGAGAGCAATTTTAGATTAATATGAGTATGATTTCAAAGTTTACGATTCTTCTATTCCCAAAAATGAATTGAGGAACATGCAAAGTTAATCTATGATGATCAAAGTTACAATCCCCACAAAGTTAACCCTCGAGAAAAAAAAGAAAATAGGATTACAAGGATTAAGAAACTCTAACCAGAACATGCTCGATCTACTCTTCAACAAAATAAATCTAGGAGAAGGGAAGGGTTTGGAGTAACTGGCAATGAATATCCCCTCTCTTAAAGCAACGGGATCACACAGTCTCTCGAAGGATGCGCCTGGATGAAAGGGCTAGGTTTCCCCTGAACTCTTGGCTCCTGGCTGGCGGCTCAGTTTTCAAAGAAGATCTCCTCTACAGGGCGTGGTACCTGAGGGATCCTACAAACACCAAAGATTAGAGTTCTGGGAAGTATGAAAAGTATGAAGAGAGAGCAATTTTAGATTAATATGAGTATGATTTCAAAGTTTACGATTCTTCTATTCCCAAAAATGAATTGAGGAACATGCAAAGTTAATCTATGATGATCAAAGTTACAATCCCCACAAAGTTAACCCTCGAGAAAAAAAAAGAAAATAGGATTACAAGGATTAAGAAACTCTAACCAGAACATGCTCGATCTACTCTTCAACAAAATAAATCTAGGAGAAGGGAAGGGTTTGGAGTAACTGGCAATGAATATCCCCTCTCTTAAAGCAACGGGATCACACAGTCTCTCGAAGGATGCGCCTGGATGAAAGGGCTAGGTTTCCCCTGAACTCTTGGCTCCTGGCTGGCGGCTCAGTTTTCAAAGAAGATCTCCTCTACAGGGCGTGGTACCTGAGGGATCCTACAAACACCAAAGATTAGAGTTCTGGGAAGTATGAAAAGTATGAAGAGAGAGATGGAAGTAGAGAGGAGGTGGAAGAAGATGCTGAAGGGGCCGGCGTGGAGAAGTGCTTGGTGGCCTGGAAGCTGGCGGCTAGAGCTTGGAGGAGGGATCCCAAGCAGCTAAGACTATAGTACTTTGGAAGATGGTGGCCTGGGGCTCAGGAGCTTTGAAGTTGGCGGCTAGGGTTTGGAAGTGAAATAGGTGTGGTTGTTTGGTTGGGTCTCTCACCCTCCCCCTCACGGAGTGTCAATGCTCAAGAGCACAGGAAACTAGAAGAAGAAGAATTATTTCATTCATTAATCATCAATAATAATTCTTATAAGAGGGAGGAGGGGTATTTATAATTCACCCAGTCCTCTTAAACTCCATGTCAAAGTTGGATTGTATACTTGGAAAAAAAGGGGGTGCCACAAAGTTTCCATCCTGGTTTGTTATACATGGAAATAAGAGGAGAAGAAAGAGGGGGCACTCACTTGGTTTCTTCTTTTGCTTGGGGTGGTTTGAGTGGGATAAGGAGGCACCAAGTTGACTCCTTGTGGGACTTGGATGGCTTGATTCCTTGTTGGACTGGGAGGCTTGATTCCTTGTTAGACTGGGTGGCTTGAGTGGGGACCAGGGAAGTTGGCACATGAAGTCTTCATTCTTTGCTTCAGTGGGGGCCAGTGGAGGGGGCACATAAAATCTCCTATCTGAATTAAGTGGGGTCTGATGGCTCTCCTCTTGGTTTGACTTGAATGAAAGAAATCAAAATTACAGGACTCAAATGAACTCACTTGATTGGACTGAAAACAAATGGACTCGATTGACTTAATGGACTCAATTGACTTGACTTTATTACAGGACTCAATCTTTATTACATGACTCAAGTGACTCAAGACTCAAAATTGATGGACTCCCATGCCTAGGCAATCCATAATGAACTTTGATTTGGGTGCAGCCTCTTTCTGATCTTGGTGCCTGCACCAACCAATTTTTATGAAGATTTTCAAAGTTGCATGTGATGCATCAAGGTTGGGATTGGTGGAGTCTTAAGTCAGGAAGGACATCCTACAACTTTCTTTAGCAAAAAGCTAAATGATTCTAAGCACAGGTATTCCACCTATGATAAGGATTTCTATGCCACTGTCCAAGTCCTAAGGTTTTAGTGGCAATATTTGCTTTTTCAAGAGTTTTTCTTATACTTCGACCATGAAGCTTTTAGATTTCTCAATTTGAAAAAGAAATTACATTCCAGACATGCAAGTGGGTTGAGTTTCTACAAACTTACACCTTTATCGTAAGACATAAAACAAGTATAGAGAATCGTGCTATTGATGCAATCGTCATTGAATGGACCTTTTATCACCATAGTCAGAAAAAGAGACCCAAGCTACTGATGCACTCAATCATCGAGTGGCCCTTTTATTAGTAGTTAGTATCAAAGTCATGGGTTTTGAGCAACTCAAAGAGAAATATGTTGAATGCCCTGACTTCAAGAACATTATAGCATTGCTAAGGCAATGACTATCTAAGGAATTTAGTGAGTATACCCTTCAGGGCGGTTACCTTTTCAAAAATAATAAGCTATGTGTCCCATTCGAGATTTTCTAACTTGGGAAGTACATGTTGAGACTTATCAAGACATTTTGAAAGAAATAAGACTATCGAAGCCATGGAAGTCTAGTTTTATTAGCCTAGCTTGAAGAGCAAGGTGGCTCATATTGTGACATAGTGTCGAACTTGCATAGTGGCCAAGCATCATAAATAAAACTGTAGATTATACACCCACAACCTGTACCTGATTATCCATGGCGGGATGTGGGTATGGATTTTGTTTTAGGACTACCCCAGACATCTAGAAAGAATGATTCTATCTATGGTAAGGATAGATTCTCAAAAATGGCACACTTTCTTCCTTGCCCAAAGCTTCTGATGCCTCTAGTGTTGCATGACTATTTTTTGATGAGGTGGTTAGGCTGCATAGCTTACCAAAGTCAATTGTGTCTAATGGAGACATGCAGTTTATGAGTTATTTTCGAAAGACATTATGGCACTTAATGGGGATGAAACTAAAATTTTCACCTACATACCATCCCCAAACTAACGATCAACAGAAATCACGAATAGGAGCTTAAGAAAATCTCCTTTGCTATTAGTAGCAGAGTATGTGAGGAATTGGACTTGTTACCTAGAGTTGAATTTGCTTATAATATTCTGTTAATAGGTCAATAAGAAAGAGTCCTTTTGAGGTAGTGTATGGTCTTCAACTAGGAAACCAGTCAAACTCATTCCATTACCTTTGCATATTAGGACATCTGAATCAATCGAACCATTTGCATAGCATATAAGAGATCTACATAAAGAAATTATTAAAAAAATTAGTGTCAGTAATCGATCTATAAGCAATTAGCTAATTTGCACAGACGAGTTCATGACTTTGCTATAGGGGATTATGTTATGATACAGATTAGGCCAAAGTAGTTTCCTTCAGGAACCGTTAAGACACTACATGCCTAAGGAGCAAGCCCTTTTAAGATCTTAAATAAACTTACGCCAAATGCATATATTGTGGACCTACTATCTGATTATGGCTTTAGCTCTACTTTTAATATATTGAATCTAACAATGTATAAAGAACTAATAACAATACCCAGCGATCCTTTTGAGCCTAATTCCATTGTTGAGAGTGAACCCCCATTCGAGTGTCTATAGCCAAAAGTTTCTCAAAGACATGATCGGATTGGTAGGATTCTAGACGAGCAAGTCATATCTACTAGAAGTCACAGGTATCAAAGATATCTAGTTAGATGGCAAGGCTGCCCTAAGTTTAAGGACACATGGATTACTTAAAAGAGGCTTCCCTAAGTTTAAGGACACATGGATTACTTAACAGAGTAGCAACAGATTGATTCTAACATACTTGAACACTACAGAGCAAAGGTTGAGTTTACTTGGCAGAGCTGAGTTCTTTCAACTTGGGAGAATTGGTATGGACACCATTGACCATTGCCAATAGAGATCTTTCCTGTAGCTTGGTTAATGTCGAGCCTTCCATTGATTTATTATTTGATTGATGTTATTTGCCACTTGTTATTTCTTTTGTTTAGTTTAATTTTAAAGTCATGAGTTTGTGTTAGCTTATTTAGATTGAGTCCTATATTCAATTGGAATGGGTGTATCTTCTTTTATCTCCAGCTCATGTACAGCTCTTAAAGCATGGGATTATATTAGTCTAAACTCTTTTAAATTTATTTTAGATTAGTATTTTTTTAATTAGTTTGAAACCTTAGAATTTGATAGAGTTGGCCTCCAAGATGTTGGGATATAAAGTTTATTAAAAGATCCCTATTATGGAAAAAAATAATCTATCGATAATTGAACAAAGATTTGAGTATTCTTCTTTCACCTAAGTACTCTCTCTTTTTCCCCTCTTCTACTTCTTCATCTCCTCTGTTTTCTTTCTCTATATCTCCCTCTTCCTCTCTTCTTCTTTCTTTGCTTCTTCATCTCCTATTCCTCTTCCCTTCAATTCTAAAATCTCGAGAAATCCAACTCACAAGTCTTCGTAAACAACTAAATCCAACCTCCCTCTAGCCTTTGCCCACCACTGCAAGCCATCTCCCACCACCATCAAAACAACATCCACGACACTACCTCCCATGCCCTGGCATCCCTCCATGGCCGGCCCCTCGACCACCCCACCATCTCCACCCATCTCCTTGGCCTCTAATTTGTGCCATCAAAGCCACCGATGATGCCATCCATGTCATGCATGAGAATGACTATCCCATCTCCATGTGCCTATGCCATCGCTCATGGCTACCTCTCATTGCCAGGCCTCCTCTGACATTAGCGACCCCTCACTCACAACCTGAAGGGTAACTGTTGTGCAGTGAAAGACTAGATTTCAAATTTTAAACCTTGGAACCCTGTCAACCAAAATCTTAGACCCAGGACCCCTTGATTATATCAACTAATAAGGAAATACATTAGGATACAGAATTATACCTATAATGCTAATATCCTTTATTCTACTAGGCACATAAGTGTATGTGCTCCAGAGGAGATCCACATAAGAACTAGATCAAGGAAGCACTCCTATTTCTTACTGCTTGATTAGAAACTCCTCCCAGCACCTTTCTTCCTTCTATAGCCTTCCTCTCTTGCTAGGACCTTTACCCTCTTAAAGAGTATTTCAAGATCTTTTCAAAACTTCTCTTACTATCCTATTATCTTTTCTAATTCTCTTCATAAGTCCTTGTCTTAAAATAGTGGACTTATCTTAAAATAATAGACTTGTCCTAACAAGGGAAGGAAGAGAGTTGTTGGGATAAATTGGGTGCATTTTCTTCAATCACTGAAGCCTTTAAATAGTTAGAGAAGAGGTGCCAAAAGCATCCTTTCTAAGTCCTTAACCTGATATTTAATATATTAGATATGACCCTTCAAGCAGGAGTCTCTAGGTAGAAAGGTGCTTTATGAAACCATAAACATATTATGTTTCACAACATATTTCCACAAGAGTTACTTATCGTAACTCTTCAAAAAAACCAACATTTTTCCGATCCTTCTACTTAGCTTAGTACCTAGTTAAAGCACCCAATAAGCATATAATTAAGAGATGATTATCAAGAAAATGGTAATTAATAATTAGAAGGACTCTTGTCAATTCATGTGCCATAAATTCCAAGCATCGCAACCTTTCATCCACCCACATGAATTCATGCCCAAAATTATCTAATTGACTGGACAAATCCACTCCAAATGGATGTGGATAAAAGAGGATAGGAGCTAAGCTTTATTAGCAAAAAGGTGATTTAATTGTAGAACTCTTGGTCCTTCTTTGCCCCTTATATTGTGTGCACACCAATATTGGCTCCTAGAGTCCCAAGCCCTTAGAACTCTTGGGACTCTTGGTTCAAGACATGGGATAAGGGCTATACAATCAAGATAAATCTTAATTTGGCTACCCATGTATGGCTCAACCTAATTAAGTTCTATTCAAATTAGTTAGCCCAAATTGCAAACATTTAAAATTCAATCTAATTAGGTTAGGAGTTAGGCTAGCCAACATATGCTAGTATATTAATTAGCTAGCCAATTAGGATCCTATCACCCTAAAAAAATATAATTAACTTCCTTGATCAACTCCTTAGCATGTGTAACCCTTTCAGCTCCATATCTAGCCAGCAGTAGGTCTAAATTCATATTGATTTAGTTTGATTAGAAATCAACTAATCAAATTATATCAAATCGAGCTAACCCTAATTGCCAATTTGAACCATCTTTCACATTGACTCATGAATTCAATCAATTTAATAAAAATTCACAAGACATGATTGATCCTAGCAACATGTCATGCCTATCTAAAAGATGAGAAATTTAGTAAAAATTATCAAAATACCCTTCAATGGCAAGTTACCATTCAATTCAATCATTCAATCTTCTTTTATCCCAAATAAGCGATGGATATGGAAAATTATCAAATCCTAACACTTTATTTATTCAAATATCAAATCACTAATGATGACTCGAGTGATGAAAGATTAGAAATTTTTTTCTAATTTCATCCTACTTTGATCAAAGACTTTCTTAGTTGTCATTTGATGAGATTACATAGGAAAATACTCCTCTTACTAAGAGTGATTGATTGTTTGTTGATCTATTCATAACCTTCATATACAATTTACCATATCAATGAACACTTCATACATGACTAAGTCATGAATGAGTATGAACCAAAACATGGATTCATGTGTATAAGATTCCGTGATGATCTCAAGTCTAAGGATCACTTGCACAACTCCCACTAAGAGAATCATATTTTGAAAAGTAAGACTGACTTCCATAAGATGTTCTCATGATGGATTAATTCAGTGAACTTATACCCTAATGAGCACTAATAAATCATGTATTTATACATTTATTCTAAGTACTTTAAGTAATTATTAGTGCTAACATCTTCTAAAGATTCTAATTTTATAATTAAACTAGACCTTCTTACAAAATCAACTATTTTAAAATACCTTTGAAAAAGATGAAATTAGTATATACGATAAGTAGATGTCGAGCCAAAGAACCACACATCCATTAAAATATTTAATAAAAAGTTTAATTCATATTTTTCCTCTTTGGCAAGTACATTAAAATTGATAAAAATTTTTGAAACTTTGAAACCTAGCAAATATGGTTGGATTACTAATTAAAAAGCTTGCTAACATGTAAAGCTCAATTTGTGGAATCTAATGGATCAAACAGCATGCAAATCGAAGTTCACAGGGGCCCATAATCAACGAAAAACTAATAGAATCAAGTTTTACATAGATTTTAAAGCAGCCGGTCCATCATGGACTAGCTGCTTGGTCTACAGAAGCTTATACAATCCATAAGATGCCATCTTTATCGATCCACAGCTCTGAGCCATGGACCATGGAGGGATTTTTGCTACAAAAAATTGATGCACTGCCATCTCCTCCACCCGATCTGTCCGGCCATCATCCTCCTCGTCGCCGATCATCCCCCCATCCTCTCCATCACCATCTTCATCATCATCGGCTCGAGGCACCACCCGAGATGCCACCATGTTTCCCACCCGATTTGCTACCCAATCTATGTTATTGTCCTTTTCCTTACCATCGCTTGGAGCCACCTAGCCACCGCTATACTACCGCTTCCCCGGTCCACCATGTCACTACCTTTCTCTTCCCTGCACATCACCATCATGTCTCCCATATCATCGGCCTCCTCTCGTCCCCTTTTCACTAAAGCCACCACTGAGACACTGCCATTGTTGCCATGGCTATCATCTTCCTCGAACCATAGCCAGCATGCTCCTCCTTGGTCGAGTTCTCCTCTATTCGAGATGCCGACTAGCCACCGAGCCATCACTGCTTCACCTCGTTGGTCCATCACCACCATCTACCCATGATCATCTTGCTATCCATTGCCATCACCGTCGATCACCATTTTCTTTTCCATCGCCAGTCACCTTCCTGAGTCACTTGCCACCCCCTCGCTAGCTTGAGGAGCCACCAGCCATGACTGCTAGAGCCACCCATTTCCACAGCCTTCAATGGAGACAGGTCTAAATTGGAGGTGTCCTAGGCATGTCTCAAGCATGATCCATGACTATCTAATGAATCCCAACCATTCAAAGCAGCTAATTCGATGCCTGAAATTAACTCCAACATGATTTTGAGCTTGTTAGACTTATTTTTAGTGGTTGGATATCTCTAACACCCAAAATAATTTTAGGAGTTTGAGGAGTCTAATCCCAATCCTACACCAATTTAGCCTTCTCTAAGCTCTATTTAACAGACCCCTGGGCTATAGAAGAGAGCATCCTAGAGAGAGGGTATGGTACAGGATAGAGGTTATAGCTTTGGATTATGGGTTGGCCTCTAAGAGTAAAATTCTTTAGAGAAAAGTTCTACCCCTACACCATCTTCAAGTCTATTCCATCTCCAACATCATGATCCAAAGAGGAAGAAGAGGAAGCCCAATTCACTCTACGGAGTACAATAGAAGAAGGCAAAGTGACATCAACCAACTTTCTAATGAGGCTATGGTGAATCAACTTCAGATGCTTTGTTACTGCTTTTCTTATTTATTTAGTTATTATTTTCATGTAATTAGACTTTAATTAATACAAAATTTATTTTATATAATTTAAATTTCTATCTTTTACTTTTCTTGCAAGTAGATGCTAAGATCTGACTAATAGATCAAACATACCTGAGTTTGAATTCACGTTCTTTTATACTTTTTAATTTATTTTCTGACTCAAAAATATTTTTTTTTTAAAAATTAAAGATTTTAAATTATCCTAAGCACTACCTTCTCCATGGATTTGACCTGACTCGCCACTTTCTATGCAAGTTTAATTAATTAGAAGCCAAATTTTAAACTGATAATCATGGTGTCTTAACAACAACATCATGATCTATCAAGTTTTTGACACCATTGCCAGGGAAGGGAACAACGCTATTTTATTTTTGATTTCATTGATTTCCTGTAATATAGTTTACTAATTTTTTTTATTTTCTTGCAGGAAAAAGAGGAGAGAAAGAAAATTTTTGGTAAGATCAACTCTAATCCTAGATTAATTTTTCTTTTTTAATATTAGTTTTTTAATTAATTTCTTCATTTTCATATTAATCAAAAAAATTTCTTTTATTTGTTTCTTTTTATTAGTCTCTTTTTTTTCTACCTAGAAATTTCTTTTGCTTAGATTTATTTATTTTTCTATTGCTCCCTTCCTTTCAAATTAACATAAAAATATATATAAATATATATTTTTTGCTTTTAATTAGTTCTTTCTTTTCAAATTAACCTTAAAAAAATAATTTTTGATTTTTTTCCTTTTCAAATTCACCTAAAAAAAATTACTTAACTTTTTAATTAACTACCTTGAATACTGGATTTGATTTCTTGCCTTAATATTAGTTACTTTATATTCTAGTTTAATTTAGTTTTATTTTTCATATATCTAACTAACCAAATTTGAAACCTGGCTTTTATTCATCTTGCTTAAATCAACATAACATAAAAAGAAAACAAAAAACATCACATAACACTTAAAAACTTACTAGTTTCAATTAATTACCTTGAATACTAGATTTGATTTCTTGCCTTATATTAGTTACTTTATATTCCTAGTCTAATTTAGTTTTATTTCTCACATATCTAACTAACCAAATTTGAAACCTGCCTTTTATTCATCTTGCTTAAATTAACATAACATAACAAAACAAAAAAAAAAAAAAACATCACATAATACTTAACTAAAATAGAAAAACAAATTAAATTTAAATACTTACTACTTATTTTGGATATTGATGTGGCACCTCTGCTGACATGGAGCCTACTAGCGACCACGCTGGCAAAAGATCCACCACCCAGGCATGGTGGCCTGACGAGGAGCCAAGGTGAGCCCTCTTGCCAAGGTTAGCTCCCAGCCAGAGTCATGCTCATAAGGCGAGCTCTTCGTCTGAGGTCAGCTCCTGGTCGAGGTCGTGCTCATGCTGCCAAGGTGAGCCCTCCTACTGAGGTCAGCTCCCAGCCGGAGTCGTGCTCATGAGGCGAGCCCCCTATTTGAGGTCAGCTCCCGGCCGGGGTTGTGCTCATGCTTCCAAGGGCGGGCCTCTCGAAGAGAGGTCCCTCCCTACCATGTGAAGGCCAGAATTCTAGCCAGCGATGAAGGAGGGAAACATCAACAAAAATTCAAACCATGGCATAGGGGTTCCTGTCCACCTGTGACCCTTGAAAGGTGGTGCATGCCCTACCATCAATTCAGGCTCTGTGATGCACCACCTGCATGCTTTGTGCAAGGTGAGCTCTGCCAAGCCTGAGGCCTTGTAATGTGCTACCAGGTCCACCACCGTATGACTGGAGGATGCTGACCCATGCGGCATGAGACCCAGAGTTCCCCTAAAAAGTGGATCCTACAGAGGCCTCATGATGTGGGACAAAAATGAAATGATGAATGGAGAATTTTAGCAAGCTAACCAGCAAGAAAACTTGAGCAATTAATTATCAAATAAATGGGCTAAATTAATCCAAGAAAAAAAATTTATAAGGAGACAAGTTGATCTAAGTTACATCACCTGCAATATAGATCTAGTTCAAAACAATAATTAGGATCTTCATGGCAAGGAAACCATCACTACTAGGACAAGTTAACCTTCAAATGATCAGATCTAATAAAACTTAGGAAGATTTTTCCTACCAACAATGATGGCTAAAATATTTGGTGGAAGGGAAGCTCTCAACACTTAAGGATTTGAGGTCTAAACCCTAAAACTAGCACTCCCTACCTTTAGGACTCACCTTGGCCTTGATCCATGGCTTGGAGACCTTCATCTTGGACCTAGAAAACCTAAGAAAACCTACAACAAAATCAAGCATTAGGCATGGAAGAGAAATCAAGTTGGAATTGAAACAAATGGGAAGAAGGAAGAAGAAGAAAGAAGTGGTCGGCGCTTGACTTCGAGGAACTTAGATCTTGGATTAATCAAAGGGAATCCCACCCTTCAAACACACACTCAAGAGCCTCTCACCCTCTTCTCAGATAAGGATTCAAACACTCAAACTAAAGAGAACTCACTCACTCCACACAAGGGAACACAAGAGAACTAGAACAAGAAGAAACATTTCATTCATTAATCCAAAATAACATGAATACAAGTGAGAGCCTTAGGGCCCTATTTAATGGCTCCTAAGCTAGGAAATTCGGCCAAGGGGAGAGAGGAGGGGATAAGGATGGGCTTAGTTGGATCCAACAACTTTGGGTAGGTGGTTCTAACTAGAAACAAATTATGGGTAGAAAGTTACAACCACTTTGACATGTGGTATCTACATGACAATGATGTGGCTTCTATTTGCTATTGTGGAGCCTTAGGTGGGGTGTGATGTGGAATCTCACATGGCAAGTTGGTTGGAGGGAAAGTGGAAGGTGGTTGTACGCTCTCCTCATAATCTTTGATGAGATGTCCAATCCTTCCCCCAAGAATACTTGATAAGGTGTCCCATGTGAGAAAAATGAGCTTCAAAAGGGAGGTGCCATGACTTGCTTGGGCCTTGCTTTGGAGGGCGTCAAGGTTTGCTTGAAGTTGGGCTTTGGCTTAGGTTGAGCCAATTTAAGAAAAAGATGGCTTTCTTTCATGAATTGGCTAGTCGATTTGAGCTTCAAGTGGAGCTAGGTTCATGGACTAAGTGGGCTTCATTTCAAAGCCCTTATTTTCTCTTTAGTGGACCATATTAACTGCAAAATCAAAAAGAATTAGTAGAAAGTGTTTTCTTCTTGTTGATGTCCCCATCAGTTTTTCCAGGGTGGAAAGAGCTCGACTCTGTTGAGTAAGAATCAGTTTGACTTTGGTAATACTCTAGTAGGTCAGGGTTGATTCTTTGTAGGTCTCTCGAGTAATCCATGAGTCTTCAGAATCAAGGAGTCCTTGTTAATGAACCAAGTAGCATAGATATTCCTTGTTTCGAGTAATGATAATCTTATCGTCTAAGATTCGCTCAATCCTATCTCGCTGCTTTGGAAATATGGTTGGTGGACACTCAAGGGTTGGCTCACTCTCAAAGTAGAATTAGGCCTGAATGGCTCACTGGCTATCATTGTTGGTTCCTTGTACTCTACTAGATCTGAAATGTTGAAAGTTATACTGATACCAAAGTTGGATGGTAAATCTAGCACATATTAGGTCCAAATTTTCTTGTTATTTTGAAAGGACCTGCACCATGGGCATGTAACTGTTCAGTTTGAGTCTTATCATGACATAGTCTCCTTCTTGAAATTCTTTGGCTCTTTATGTGAGTTAATCATATGCTTGTTAATTTCATTGCTCAAATTTTTTTACTAATCATGCTATGCATATGACTCTCACAATCATGGAAACT
Organism: Areca catechu; assembly: GCA_021397845.1. Taxonomy (NCBI): domain Eukaryota; kingdom Viridiplantae; phylum Streptophyta; class Magnoliopsida; order Arecales; family Arecaceae; genus Areca; species Areca catechu. The sequence goes on along the minus strand of CM038038.1, from coordinate 76,343,524 downwards.
ATGCATGGGAAGGTCAAATGGCATCAAATGACAAAACACAAATGCACCAAAACAAAACAAGCTCAAATGGACTTTATTATATAAACTAAACTTTATTGTTGGGCTAGGAAACAAAAGTTTCTAATTTTCAATATTCCACTAGATGGCTTTGAAGATTCTAGCATACAACTTCAGGTAGGTGGCAGTGAATCTTAATTTGGTGCCTAATAAATGCCATAACGTCTTCCAAAAATAACTGTTGAATATCACTAGGACCAGATCAATGGTATGGTGGATGTCTCAGCTGGGTGGATTAGGATTGGGAATGTTCCAGAAGGGTGAATCAGGCTCAGGGCAATTATCAGGGAATACAATTTCCATCTTCCATCTCTTCCATTTCCATCTTTCAATTCCTACCATCTCTTCACTTCCAACCCTTATGTTGAATTCTTTTGCAGGTTCTACAATTTCTTGGGGCTGATCCTTTGGAATTGGTTCTAGGATTTCTCTGATGGTCAATACCCTATTAGGTGATCCTTCATTAATCTTTAGATCTAAATCCTCAACATTGATTAATTCCGGGTCCTCTATTATCTTCTCGAATTGCTCTTCATGGTTTTGTCCCTGGACTTCATTTTCTTCAAGTTGATTATCCCATTATTGATTTCTTTAGGCTGGATAATTTTTATCCTTAAGCAATTGTTCATGTTCATACCCATCCATAAAGTTAGACCCAGCTTCATAAACTTCTTCCTTAAGTTGTTCAATGGGTTTAGGATCTTCTCTTTCTATCCCTCATTTGGATAAGACTTTGATTCTATTTCATCTTTAAATTGTTCAATAGGTTCAGAAGATTTTTCCTCTAGTTTTCAATGGGCTTAGTCTCTTCTTATCTTCTTTATATTTATTTATGAGACTGGATTTAGCTTCATATATTTCTACTTTTGGCTCTTCAATGGGATCTAGGATTTCTTCCTTACAAACTACTGGGATAATAGGAGTTAGTTTGTTTGAAGGAATCTGATGCGGGATGATCCTAGGACTATCATGATTGTAGGAAAATAGAAACTAGTTTTTTTTTAATTTTTTAGAATTTTAATTTGTAGGCTAATGACCCGAAATCAAGTAAAGATGAGCAGGAAAACTAATAATGAAAAAAAATATCATACCTGCAAAGAACTCATGCAAAATAATAAAAGAAAGGATCTTGAAGATTGAGAAACTCCCAGTTAGGATAACGTACCTTCAATGAATCAGAAGTTAAGAGGGGGAAGGATTTTACCAAGCACCGATTCAAAAATCTACTCGAAGCAGGGGTCACACAGCACTCAAGATTGTCGCCTAGAAGACAAGCCTTCAGTTCCTCAGTTCAGGCAGCTATCTGGGATTAGTTCTAGAGGAAAAGAGGGCCTCCTCCTTGGAGGTGAATACCTCGGGGATCCTACAAGCGTCAGAGGTTACAAAGAGAACAAATAAGAAATCAAAAAAGAAGAACTAGGGTTTGGGAAAAGAGGAATCAGGGTTTCTATACTGTGACTGGAGGTGGAAGAAGACTCAGGATGAAAAATAGCTAGGGCTCTCTTCCTTAGGATGGATTAGGGTTTGAATGCTGATGCTTTGGTCAGTCAAGGCTTGGAAGAACTAGGGCACAATTAGTAGTACTCACACACCTCAATCACAAGAACATAATTGAACACAATTGAACTAAATTTCAGCAGAGTTTCATTCATAAAAAGAGTTACTTACAAGAGAGGGGTGAGGTATTTATAGAGTTTTCCCATGTCCTCTCCTTGTTAGGATAGAATTACAAAGTAGAGTGGGAGAGAGATTACAAAGGGTTTAGAATTAGGAGTATACACTTTGAATGAAATTAAAACTTGTTCTCCTTGTTCTAATTGGATTTCTCTCCTCATTTGACTTAGTCAAAGAGCTTTCTTTGGGCTTGGACACCAAGATGGCTTGGGCTTGGAATTTAGGGCAGCAAGGGGCATCCTCTATTAGGCTTGGATGGCCTCCAAAGGGCTTGGGTGCATGGGCCTCCAAGTGAGCTTAAAACCCTAGGCTGGGGTGCCTAGAATATTTCCTATGTATCTTGGTTCTTTAAATCTTCATATGGGCTTGGAAAAAAGCCTGGGACACCTCCTCTTACTGGACTTCTAGTCTTGAGAGACTCTTGGGCTGAGGCGCCTGGTATATTCCTGGAATCATGGGGCACCTTGGTCCTTGGAATATTCTCTGGGCATCTGGAAGGAATCTTGGCATCTGGGGCATCAAAACATCTGGGCCGCAAGCAAAGGCCCATTATGGCTGATGTGAGGGCCTCTAACTCCTGGTTGAAGCTTGGTAGAACTCTAAAACTGGGTATCCTCTTTTCTTGTACAAAATTGGATCGGTACTAGACTAATACAAATGTACAGAAATCAATGGGATTCAACTGAACTGGACTAGGGTTGAGACAAACCAACTTAGACATCTTGCCTTAATTTATTACAGGACTCAATCTTACTTGATTACAAATTTTGACACAGGCAAGGGCTTAAAACCCTAATCAATAAACCAGATAGGGCCAAGTAATCTGTGTCAGATCCTGGTGCCCCCACCAATTCTCCCGGGATGGGAGGAACTCGACCCCATCGAGTATGGGTCAATGTGGCTCTCATATGGCTCAGGAAGGTCTAGGTTGATGCACTGCAGATCCTCACGGGTGATCTATGAGTCCTCGGATTCTGGCTAACCTTGCCATCGGATCGAATACCGTGGATAATCGTTTATTCGAGTACTGATGGCTCGATCATCCAAGATGTGCTTAATCCTTTCCTCACTAATAGGCCAGATTGTAAGTGGACTCTCTGGGATGGGTTCTCTCTCAATGGAAGGGAGAGGTTCAAAGAGCTCGCTAGGTATCGTTGCTGGCTCCCAAAACTCTATAAGGTCTAAAGTACTGAAGGTGGAACTAATACCTAATTGGGTGGCAACTCAAGCACATAGGCATCAGATCCAACTCTCTCTATTATTTTGAACGGTCTAGCTTCGTGAGCATGAAATTTCTTTATGGTCCTTGGAGGGAACTGCTCAGGCCGAAGCCTGATCATCACATAATCCCCTGTAGAAATTTTTTTAGCTTATTTTTAGGAATTAGCCAAGTTTTTATAGGGTGCATTACTTATGTTCATCTTTAGACTAATTTCCTGATGCAAATGCTGTGCAGAGATTAATGCAGGTGTAGACAGATGAAGTAGGTCTATGGATTTGTTGGACTCAAAACCAGATATTATTTCACTATCCATATCTACTTCCTGGGATTGTTCCTTAGGGACTTGTACCTAGATTTTCTCTATGAACAACTCTTGTGAACCCTCAATTTCATCTATAATGTTCGATCCTAGCTCAGTCACTTGTTCTTCAATTACTATAGTGGGTTCAGGATCATTTTCCATTGGTTCCTCAATGGGTTCAAAAGTTTCTTCCTCTAATTTCTTAGCCTTAATTAGAATAATTCCTGATTTCTTCTCCTTAAGGCTACTAGAATTTCTCCTTATCGGTTCTCTGGGCTGAGTCAGGTGAATCACAAATTTCTTTCCATGATGACTAAAAGTACAGGTATTGGTTCGACCAGATAGGGCTGCATCGTGATCATAAAGCCATGGTCGACCTAAGATGATGCTACTGGCTCTCATGGAAAAGATATCACACCAATCTTCTCCTCATATGATTGCAGTTGAATCAAGATTTGGAACCTAGACTTGATTGGAATGGATGTGGAGTCTATCCATGAGACTTTATAGGGGCTAGGATGGGGAACTGGGGTCAATCCTAAAGATTTAACTGTATCAGCAACAATAAAATTGACACAACTCCCACTATCTATTATAATCTTGCATACCTTATCCCCAATTTTCACAAAGGTTTGTAGGATACTAGTCCTACGCCAATCTTTCTTAGTTTGGGTTTGGGTCACACTACAAAAAATGTCTCATACACCCATGCTTTTTAGACACGTAAAATACATACATGAGTAAAAGTTCAAATTCTAAAAAAGAGGTTATATATATCCACGTTTGGCAAATGTGAAAATGCTATAATCAATTTGTAACTTACGTTTCAACTATTAAATGTGAGTAAATCAAATATAATGGATAAACGTTGGTATGCCAAGAAAAGAGTATTCAAAAAAATTAATATGATCCCAGGTCTAAAGCTATTCCAAACTCGGATCTGATTAACTCTAACATAAATGGATCGAATCTAGATATTTAATATCCAGACCCAAGACCCGACTAAAAATAATATAATATATAATTAAATAATATAATATAATGTATGTAATGTAATATGATATATTTTATAATTTATTATAATATATTATTTTAAATTTTAAATATTAAATATTAAAAATATAATTACACTATATTATAATTTATCATAATATATGAAAATGTATCATATTATTTTATATTCTATTATATTTAATATAATGCCAAATATTGATTTTATTTATATTAAACCATATTATTTTTTAAAATATTGTCTGGACTAGCTCGACCCAGTTTCATGAGATATGAATCAGATACAGGATAAATTGGTGGATGCAAGAATAAATTCAAAATTTATCAATATAAATATTACCTAACTTATTTAATAAGTCTAAATTTTAGCTCATAACTTTATTATTACATGAAAGAGTTGTTCCAAGCTAATCAAGCTAATACATTGGTTAGGAGAGGAAAATAGGAGACGAAAAAAAATTTAATTTTTTTTCTTGATTGAGTTTTTTAAAAAATAAAAATAAAATTTATATTTTTTTTAAATTAAATTTTTAAAATTTCTCTTTTATCCCTTAAATCTTTTCCTTACCTACCATCTTGATGGTAAATCCATTCATTTTTTCCAATTTCATCTAACCCCCCTTTCATGAGCCCAACTAAATAGAGTTAAGACGGTTTACAGGCCTTGCATGGACTACGAGGACGCCTCTTTTTTTTTTTTTTTTTTTTTGCCATTGCTTCATTTTCTCCTCTCATCGAATCCAAACCCTTCTCTCCCTGGCCACAGGCACACTCCTCCACTACATGATGGCTACAAACTGGCTCGCACCGGTACTCCTCACCACCTTTGGCTAACCCGTATTCCTCCCTGGCGAGGTCGAGTGCTACCTCCTATCTATCGTCGACCTCGAAGCCGAGGAGAACCCTGCCCTCCCCACCCTCCGATCGGGCCTTCTCATCCTTACCTCCCACCAGATCCTGTGGATCGACGAATCCTCCACCTCCGGCCATGCCATCCCCCTCGTCACCGTGGTCCATGCCTTTGCCCCTAAAAAGTCACTATGGAGCATGTTTTCCAGCCCCAGGATCCAGATCCAGGTATCAGTGTTGCCGAACGAGATGGTCGGGGAGAAGGGGATGCAGTCGGAGATGGTCACGATCATGATGAGGGGGAAGATGGACCCCGACGTGTTCTACGGGAGGCTGCTAGAGGTCCTGAGGTCGAGGATGTGGGAGGTGTCGGAGGGATCGGAGGGGAGGGAGCGGGGATCGGGATCCGGATCCGGATCAAGGGAGGGGTTGGCGAGGGTGAGGATGTGGGTTGTGGGGGTTTCAAGGATTCTCATGAAAGAGCAGGAAATGTGGGAGAGCACGAATAAGAGCTTGCAAGAGGCCTTCCATGACCTGAACGCTCTCATGGTTCGTAATTGATTTCCATTCTTCTTTTTCTATTTTTTTGTTTGAAGTTAAAGATCATAACCACTAGAATATTGTATTATATAATCTCAAACTACATTTTGCATCATTGTAGTTTTTTAAAAAAAATAGAAATAAACCAAAAACATGATTGGTCCATTCTCTCTCTTTCTCTCTTTCTTTCTCTCTCTACACAATAAGGGCCATCGACATGGCCGGTGATGAGGGGAGGGAGTTGGGATGGGCCGGGGACATGATCGAGAACAAGGAAGAACTCGACGTCAGGCGAAGAGGCAGTCATAGGAGCGGCAGAGGAAAAGGAAGTGACGATGGAGCCAGTGACGGAGCCTGGCATGAGGGTTAGCTCAGCATCAGGCATAGAGATGGCCGGTGAGGCTTGGGTCGCTAGTGTGGTTGGGTGGAGGCAATGGGGCTGAGGGCATGATTGGATGGAAGAAGAGGTATTATTGGGTTAGGAGAATGGTGAAAACCCACTTAATTTAAAAAAAAGAAGAGAAAATTTTCACTCCCACTTTTTTTAATAATATATATATATTAAAGAAAGAATAAAATAGAAATAGGTAACCAAACATATTTTCTGCATTGGATTTCATATTTGTATTTTAAAAAAAAGAAACAAAAAAAATAAAACAGGCTCTTATTAGTTTGAACCAGTAAATAATTCAAGACGAAAAAGGTTGGTAACTAGTTGCTTTCCTACTTATATAGGGTGAGTATGATTTAATGCTTGATATTATTATATTTAATATAAATAGATGGATGCTTAGTTTTTAATAGTCTTTAAATATTTTTTTACTTATTTATTTTTATTATTTTTAATTATATATAGAGCAAGCTAAGTTCAGAGAGATAATTATGGTTTCATTATTTTGATTGCATATTGTTTAGTTTGTATGTGAGTAAGCCATCAAAAATGAAAGTTTCAAAGTGGATAAGGAACAAAGAAGTCTTTGAAAACAAATATCTTATCCTTCCTATTTGTATATGGTGGATTATTAGGTTTAGTTATTTCTAATTTATCAAATATTGTATGAAAGGATGTGTACTTATTTTTTTCTAACATTCGAAATCATTGGCTTGTCATGATTTTTTTAACTTTGGTAAGAGCTTTATTTCAACCAGTCCACCCTGGAATTCTCTCCCAAATAATAGTTGTGATAGATATGAAGCTGAAATAAGATGGTAATCAAATAAATATGATTTTTATTTTTAACTTTAGTTTTCATAGTCGATTCATATTAATATATTTAGATTGTTTATATATGTCTACTTGCAGCCTAGTTTTTGACATATGTGACTATGAAAAAAAGTCAAAAGATGCAAGAGCAATATGAAATATGCCGTTGATAGCCCTAAGGATAGTTATATTATATTTTTTAAGCAAAATAATTTATTTACATGAAACATAAAGCATAATAGTCATTATCTTTTTGTTTATATTTCAATAATAACATATACCAATGCAATCAAATAGAAATGATTGTGGATACTTTGTTTCATATTATATTCATCTTTTTATGCAGGATGCTCCCACAACTATCTTTCCAATCAAGATTTCTTCTTTTGTATATTCTAATCTTCTTAACTTTTTACCAAATTTTTATATGCATTTTAAAATTATTTATTGATTTTTATTTATTTAGCTTAATGATCATTGATTTATAATGGCAAAGTTGGATTTCTTTTTCGTTGGTTTAGATTATGTTGGATGTGCAAAAACGAGTGCAACTAGGCAAGCCATTGACGAGCAGAGCATTATACATGAAGATGATACTGGTGTAGCCTCAAAAGAGAAAGAGATACTCAACCTAAAGAGCTACTTCCTAAAAAGTATCGTGGTAAGACACAAATGAAAGATGTGCATATTATGGATTCTGATAAGATGATTCATATAGAGTGGAATGAGTATGGACAGCCAATTAGGGATGGTGGGCAATCATTTATGATCTTTTTGACTAGCCTAACAAAATTTTATGAGCAACATGGTGGGCAATCGTTTATGTGCTTTTTGACTAGCCTAACAAAATTTTACGAGCAGCTGCCAGTTAGTATGAATAATTAATGAAAGATATCTAAAACCACTAAACTTGAACTTTGGGAATACATGAAGGTGATATTGATTTTTATTTCATCTATGATTTGGCATTTATTTTTATGATGTATTAATAATATTTTTTTATGTCATAAAAAGTATGGTGTGGGAGATAAGCATTATAATTTTGCAATGAAGACTTTGACAGGAAAATGGAGAGGAATGAAGTACTGTTTAAAAAAAAGTACTTAATAAAAAATTGTAATAAGAATAAAAAAGATAAGGTGAAGTACCTAAAAATGTCCCAAAGGCTTAATGGAAGGAAGCTATAGACAGTTGGTCTACTTTACAATGGCAGGTATATAGAAATTGTTATTTTTCATTGGCTGAGATCAATTTTTGTAATAGTTAATGTCGGTTTTAAATTTTGGTATATATGAAATAATGACAAAAAAGGATAGATATCAATATTGACTGCAAGAAGAAATACAAGTTTCCCATTGTGTAGGAACAAGAAGCTTCGTGCAAATCAATATCTATATGTGAAACCCATCCAAATTTCTTTAAGTGCTTGCTTTGAGAAATATGTGTTATGTTTAACTAATTTTTTTTTATGTTATATACTCAGTTCAAAAGGACAGAAAAAAAATTGAGACATCCCTGCATGTGGATGAAGACTTGTACCAGAAGGAATGGTAGACCTGTAAATGATGCTGCTGCTGGACTAGATGTAAGTATCCTTTATTAATCAATTAAACTATAAGTCTATCTTATTTTTTATTATAATATTTATTTCTTGTAATTGATACATACATGTTTACTGGAACCAAAAAGAAATATTTAAAGGTGCAAAAGAGGATAAAGTATTTTCTAAACAGTTTGGCAAAGAAAGACTAGACATGATCCGTTGCTTAGGGATAGGACCAACTCCCAATTCATTGTGGAGCTCTAAAGCAATAAATAAAGTCTTGAAAAAGGAAAATGAGAGTTTGCATAAAATGGTTAATGACTTGGCAGGTCAAGTTGAAACTCTCCAAGTCTAAGTAGCAAATATTTATGGTTCAACAGTTTTGGTGAGTACTTTAGTTAAATGTATATTTTTTTTTTATTTCTATATGAATGAGATTGGATAACTTAATCTTTATTTTTAGAATTGTTCTGACTTTTTTAAAAATATGAAAATGTCATGGAAGAACCGGATGACCATTCATTCTACTTACTATTTGATCGATGAATTTAACATGTTATTGTACTTATTTATTAATAGGGTATTGCCAACATGAAAGAAGCCAAAGATAGATAAAATATCATCTGTCAGTAGCAAACATAATCCAGAGGTATCTATGATATCATTATTTTATGCAATACTTGTAATTTAATATTTATTAAAAAAGTTGGCTAACTCTTTATTATTTCTAGAATGGTGATAGGGTTGAACTAAACTCATCTCAAGTGAACATATCACCTATTCTTGAATCATCTAAAATTATAAGTGAAATTTGTTTTAATGAATTTATAGATTTTAATAGAATGGTTCAATACTTTAAGTGGTGAATCATCAAGGCTTATTCATTATATTATATGAAATCAATACTTGCAGGATAAAGAAATAATTTTATTGGATATCTCACAGAAATAAGTAGGCAAAGGAATATTTATTTCTGATGATAAAGACAAGATGTTGATAGACAAAAGTTTGAGAGATATATTTTGTGAGATTTTGTTTCTTATGCAATTGAGCCCGATGCTCCATTGCTTGTAAAGGACAAAAGTCAATCTTTAATAAAAACATGCTGTGGGCACTAACATTATTTAGTGAAAAGATTATGTATATATCTATGTACATTATTGATTTAATAATGATTTATACTAGCTCTGAAATGATGTATATTTATATAATTCCTTTCTTTTGCAGATTCAAGTGATATAATGGAAGGTGTCAAGGAAGATATGGAGACTTTTGCAAAGTTTACTTTATCTTTATTCTCTTTATAGTGTAGCAAAATAGTTGGAACTTGTTTTATGATATATTTTGAGTTCTAGTATTTACTTTATTTTGAAATCAGTACTATATTTTGTTTCTTGTTCTTTGGGTTTTGATAAAATTAACAAAGTTATTAAGACAATATTTTTGTAAGACTACCACTATGTATGTTCAACTATATTTAATATAATGATGAAAATTATCTTGTTTGTAGTTATGTTATGTCTTTCTATTTTTATTTGTTATTACAGGTGATCCATATTTTGAAATTAGATTGAGCAGGACTATATTTAATTATATACCCATGTTTTATTATTGATAGTACAGGTTCATTTATATCCATGCTTTGTTAAATCCAATGAATTCTAATTCATGTGTATTTAATTACCCATGTTTTATAAAGGAGGGTATAGACTAGATTTATATCCACGTATACAATCTTACCTATGTTAGATATTATGTGGGTAAAGCATGCTTACACACACGGAAAAAAAAAGTGGATATAAGCTACACCCACGCCGGACATACCTACGTTTAACAAAACGTGTGTACCAATGTGGGTATAGATATATATCCATGCTTTTTAAGCTTTTATCCATGTATTTTTCACGTGGGTGTAGCTTAGTTTTTTTGTAGTATCAGGATGCATCTAACTATCCCTACTAGGTCAGACTGATCAAATTCCTCCTCATCTCCTTCATATGCCTCAATCAAGTCTGCCTCAGCTTCATAAACTTCTTCTTCTTCAACATTGGGTTCAGGCTCTTTCTCCTCAAGCTCCCCTATGTGTAATGATCTTGTGGGACACTGGCTAGCATAGTGACCTACCTTGTTGTATCTAAAACAGGCATTGGGGCTGGGATTTGGGGCTTTCTGAAATGCTGGTGCCTTACCCTTATCGATTCTAACTGGTGCAGAATTACTTGAACTGGACTAACTCGGGTTAGGGTTGGGACGGGCTGGGTTGGGATTGGATCAAATTGGGTTAGGATTGGGTCAGACTGGATTAGGGTTTAATCTAATTGGGTTGGAGTTAAATCTGACTGAATTAGGATTATGGTTTGGTCAACCTTGGTACACCTGGTTTGGGTTTGGTTTTGGGAATGAGGTATTGGTCCTAATAGGTTCAGATCATTGATACATAGGTCCCCTTTGGAATTTTTCATAATGTCTAGCTATCTAGTATGCTTGATCCAAATTGGTGACCTCCCTCATGTATAGCTCTCTTTGAATGTCTTCACGTAATCCAATTCTGAACCTAGACAGGGTTTGAGCTAAAGACTCGGGTTCATTACACCTAACTACGAAATCATCAAACTGGGTGATGTACTCTGATACAGACCTATTCCCTTGACGTATCTTATTCCATTGGTCTAGGAGTTTCTGGTTGTAGGATTCAGGAACATACTTCTCTTTAAGTTTTAATTTCATGTCTTGCCAGGTGGTTATGGGAGGAAGTTCTTGTTATCTCCTAGTACATTCAAGGTTAGCCCAATATAGCCTAGCCTGATGAATCAACCTCATCTTTGCAAATTTGTACTTCATCTCCTCACTCATGTCATACCATTCAAAATAATATTCCATGTCTCCTACCCAGTCTACATAGACCTTTGGTTCTAGACTACCATCAAAGGTGGGTGCCTCTACCCTAATGCTTCTCATGGCCCTCTCATCTTTATCACAGACTTCATGGTGGGGCCTTCTACGATTGGGTTCCTGGATAGGGTCAAGGTCTTGGACTCTCCTAGGGCTGGGTTCTTGATATGGATCCTGATGTTGAACTCTCCTAATGTTAAGTTCCTGATATGGTTCCTGGAGTGGACTCTCCTAGGGTTGGGTTCATGATGTGGTTCCTGGTATTGGACTCTCCTAGGATTGGGTTCCATAAATTGGTCCTGGTTCTAGGTTCTCTTAGGGTTGGGTTCCATAAATTGATCTTGATTTTGGATTCCCCTAGGATTTTGAGAGGTAGAACAGGGTGAATCAAGATCTGGTTCAGCGTTGGACTCTTGGGTTCGTTCTATGGTACCTAATCGATCCTCTACTTGGTTAAGCCTATTGGTTAAATGGTCAAGCCTGGTGGTTGCTTGGGCATTTGATTGAGTTATTTGGTTTATCTGGGCGGTCAACTGGGCAAACTGGTTTTGGGAATGGGTATTGGACTGGTTAACTGAGTGGTTAATTGGGCAGTGGATTGGGCATTCAGTTGGTTCATCTGGTCAAATCGTTCAGTCATGGCTTTTATGAAGATCTCAAAGTTGGATTCCATGGCCGAGCTAGGTTGGGACTTAGACTATTAATATTTGGTTCCTAACCTAGTGGTCATACAATCAATCACTCAAAGTGGTATGGTGTAGTCAAGCATGCAAGGATCAGTACGTTCTAGGGTTTGCTAGACCTAGAGCCAAAACTGAGTGGGTCCACTCAACTTACACCCAACTTGACAACTAATCCTTCCACTAGCCAGGTATGGGGTGGGAGTGTGGGAGGCCCCCCCTGCTTTCACAGGGACCCAATTAAAGAACCACAACACCACTTAGGTCATTTGACTCTGGACCCCTAGGCTTATACACCAGTTTCCAGTAATAGTTGGAGAATTGAGTGCACTAATTTACCCACACAATTCGGACCCGCCCTATTGGTGTCACCTAGCTCTCTATAGTAGATTAAGTCTAATTAATTTTAATTAAGGCTTGGATTTTGATGATGGTGGTTGTTTTGGGCCCGGGACAGGTAATGCCCTCCTGCCCTGATCTGAGATAGAGAAATGACCTTAAGATTAGTTTAAGAAGATGATGAACATTCAATGGTCCTGATGCAATCTAACAACAATCAGAAAAATAAAATATTTTTTTATCTTTTATGAGATGGCAAGTTAGGTTTAAGTTTATTAAGTTAGCAAACAAAAGTTGGCTTGGGATTTGAGGGGTTTGGCAGTTGATTAGGTTACGTTCAGTCAGGTGTGCAGAAATCAAAGAATCAAAAAATTAGGGTTCAGTTTGATGTAGTGTTTTGACATGGTTTTGGATGCAGAAAAAATCTGAAAAAATTAAAGAACAGAGGATGGATGGTGCTAATGATACCTACCTAAATTTTATGCAGATAAAAAATCATATGATGATGCAAATCCTAGAGTATTTGGACTATGTGCAGAAAACATAGGATTTCAGTTAGGGTTTCTAAGATGCCAGATTTTAGGATCTTTTAATTTCTTAAGAAATAATTAAGAATTATGAAAATTATTAAGACAAAATAGGGGGAATGTCATGAAAATCTTAGAGCAAAATAAAATGCCTAGATGGATGAAATTGATTGAAAACTAGACCCCTAATGCAGAAGATATGATGCAGAAAACCAGAGATGAAATTTTTTTGGTGTTTTTGATGAAGATGCAACTATCCTAAACTAGATTTGATACCAAACTAATGCAAGATGATCCGAGGACTACCATTATTAAAGGAAAATAGAAACTAGTTTTTTTTGTAATTTTTTTATAATTTTAGTTTGCAGGCTAATGACCCGAAATCAAGTAAAGATGAGCAGGAAAACTAGTAATGAAAAGAAACATCATACCCGCAAAGAACTCATGCAAAATAATAAAACAAAGGATCTCAAAGATTGAAAAACCTTCAGTTAGGATAGTGTACCTTCAATAAATCAGAAGTTAGGAGGGGAAAGGATTTTACCAAGCATTGATTCAAAAATCTGCTCGAAGCGGGGTCACACAGCATTCAGAATTGTCACCTGGAAGACAAGCCTTTAGTTCCTCAGTTCAGGTAGCTATCTAGGATCAGTTTTGGAGGCAAAGAGGGCCTCCTCCTTAGAGGTGAATACTTCGGGGATCCTGCAAGCATCAGAGGTTAGCAAGAGAATAAATAAGAAATCAAAAAAGAAGAACTAGGGTTTGGGAAAAGAGGAATCAGGGTTTCTGTTGCTGGCGGTTGGAGGTGGAAGAAGACTCAAGTTGAAGAATGGCTAAGACTCTCTTCCTTGGGATGGATTAGGATTTGAATGCTGATGCTTTGGTCAGTCAAGACTTGGAAGAACTAGGGCACACTTAGTAGCACTCACACACCTCAATCACAAAAACATAATTGAACTAAATTTCAGCAGGGTTTCGTTCATGAAAAGAGTTACTTGCAAGAGGGGGAGGGGTGGGATATTTATAGAGTTTTCCATGTCCTCTCCTTGTTATGATAGAATTACAAAGTAGAGTGGGAGAGGGATTACAAAGGGGTTTAGAATTAGGAGTATACACTTTGAATGAAATTAAAACTTGTTCTCCTTGTTCTAATTGGATTTCTCTCCTCATTTGACTTAGTCAAAGAGCTTTCTTTGGGCTTGGATGCCAAGATGGCTTGGGCTTGGACTTTAGGGTAGCAAGGGGCATCCTCCATTGGGCTTGGGCAGCCTTCAAAGAGCTTGGGTGCATGGGCCTCCAGGTGGGCTTGAAACCCTGGGCTAGGATACCTAGATATTCCCTGGGTATCTTGGTTCTTGAAATCTTTATATGGGCTTGGAGAAAAGCCTGGGATGCCTCCTCTTACTAGACTTCTGGACTTGAGAGACTCTTGGGCTGGGGTGCCTGGTATATTCCTGGAATTATGGGACGCCTTGGTGCTTGGAATATTCTCTGGGCATCTAGAAGGAATCTTGGCATTTGGGGCATCAAAACATTTGGGACGGTGAGCAAAGGTCCATTATGGCTGATGTGAGGACTTCTAACTCCTGGATGAAGCCTGGTAGAATTCCAAAACTAAGTATCCTCTTTTCTTGTACAAAATTGGACTATAGTACTGGACTAATACAAATGTAAAGGACTCAATGGGACTCAACTGAACTGGACTAGGGTTGAGACAAACCAACTTGGGCATCTTGCCTCAACTTATTACTGGACTCAATCTTACTTGATTACAAAATTTGACACATAGGCAAGGGCTCAAAACCTTAATCGGTAAACCAAATAGAGCCAAGTTATCTGTGTCGGATCCTGGTGCCCCCACCAGAATCTGACTAGAACTAGGCCTATGTCCAGATGTATTATTTTTGTTGGACTTAGGTCGACTAATCAAGAGTTCCTTTTGATATGTATCAAATTCTCTAGCAATTTGATAAGCTTCTTCTTGGTAATGAGTTTCCTATTAAAACAATTCCCATTAGATATCCTTATGTAAACCAGCACGAAATCTAGATATGATCATTGTCTTAGATTCGACTGAGCTACATCTCCCGACAAACTCATTGAATTTAGCAATATACTCAGATACAGTTGCATCATCTTGTCTCAATCTGTATGATTGGTCTAAAATTCTTTGCTCATAATATCTATCTAGGTCTTTTCTCTCAGTTTACTCTTCATATCTCTCCAAGTAATTATTTTATCCCTACTATAATAACTTGTACGCTCAACTTCTCCCTAATATGTTTTAGCATGTCAGACTAACTTTAATTTGGCAAATTGACATTTCCTTACTTCCGATATTTCATCAAGCTCAAAGTATTGATCCATTTTCTTCTCCTAATCGACATACACTTCAAGATCTAAATTTTCATCGAAAGTGGGTGCATAGAGTCGATTGCTGCTAAAGACTCTCTCCTCCTGATCTACAAAGTCTTGGCAGGGGTATCTAGGATTATACTCAGGGGTGAGATCATGACATTGGGCTTTTGGACCAAGGGGAGGTGGACTAGGTGATTTGGGCTTACTATGGTTCCTGATTTGATTGTCCATTTATCCTAACTCTTTGTTCATTGACCCTAATTGTTTAGTTAGGGTATCAAACTTTTCAATCATGGTCCTCATAAAGAATTCAAGATTAGGGTCCATGGGTAAACCAGACTGAGTGTAGGACTATTGGTCTAAAGCACTTGACCTAATAGACAAGCAATACAAACCTAGCTTCTAGGGTTCCTAGACCTCGAAGTTCAAAATATAGGATTTAAGTAGGTACTAATTAAGGATTTAACTAGGACCGGCCGAAGAACCTCCCCGCTCCCTGCTCTCCATTCCTTCTTTATACTATTTGCACATTACTATCCTGTTCTTTCTACTTTTTGAATATTACTATCATGTCACCCTCCAAGGCGATGGAGTCCCCCAAGCTCCCCATCTCGAAGATTCTATTCTCCTCGATCCTCCCACTGACTTGATCATCGAAGTGCCCTCGTCGAAATCCCCGACCCGGGTCTGCTCTATTTTGCAGGGTGGCTAAGCCAAGAGTTGGCCGGGAGAGGGGTGGACCTAGCCCCCGAAGGTGGGAGGTCCATCACCCGATGCCATGCGAGAGCTGCAGGCCACGGTGATCTTGGTGGCAACAGATTGGCATGCCAGGAAGGGGGAGAAAGAGCTAGGGTGAAGGACCCCGGCCACTCACCATTAACAACTGGCCTACCGGAAAGCCGGCGATGAGACAACATCCCTAACAATGGTCGGGGCCTTACCTTAGGAAGATCTCCAAGGATCTTTGCACCTATCTGGGCATCCATCACTGTTCCCCTTCAGTAGCCCACCCTCGAAGCAACGAGGAGGCCGAGGCAACTAGCCGGGCCATCCTGCCAGGGACCCACATGGAGCTAGACGTAACAAGATCCAGGGCCTAATCCTGGGGGGTAGCCTGCCAGTAAGGAACAGCGCACTACTGCAACTCCTGTGAAAGGCCTCGAAGAGGGGGTCGAGGCCCAACTAGGCGGAGCCTATTACCTCACCAGCCTTGGCGCCTCCTGACGCTCACAAACCCAGAACATGAGCAATTTAAAAAGGGCACTAACGGTGATGTAAAATTTCTTCTTAGTTATTTAAGTTCCTTTTTTTGTGCAACTTTGTCTTTAACCCATGCAGGAATGTCTCCATCCAACTCCAAGGCCAGTAGAATAAGTTTAGAAACATACGAAGCCTGGCACTATAAACATAGAAACTTATGAAGCCCAGCACTTTAAGATCGGAAACTTACAAAACCCAGCACTTTAAGCCTGGAAACATATGAAGCCTGACACTCTAAGTCCGGAAACTTATGAAGCCCGACACTCTAAGCCAGAAAACTTGTAAAGCCCGGCACTCGAAGCCCAGAAACTTATGAAGCCTGGCACTCGAAGTAGCAGCTCTACCTCTGAGGTCAGGAGACACCAGCAATCCCGCCTCCGAGGTCCGGAGACACTCCTCGCTGTGCTCACAGCCCGGAGGTGGTGGTAGGCCAACCCACAATCCACCGCTTGACTCACAACACGGCCCTATCAAGCCAGGCCCCCCAGCAGGCCTGCACTACTCGCCATGCTTGTTTGGAGGTGGCGGCAAGGCAACCCACCATCCACTACCTGACTCATAATATGGCCCCATCAAGTTGGGCCCCACAACAGGCTCGCACTCCTCGCCGTGCTCAAAGTCCGGAGGTGGCGGCAGGGTAACCAACCATCCACCACCTAACTCATAGTATGGCCCCTTCAAGCCAGGTCCCCCAGCAGGCTCGCACTCCTCACTATGCTCACAGTCTGGAGGTGGCGGCAGGGCAACCTGCCATCCACCGCCTGACTCATAGTACGACTCCTTCAAGTCGGGCCCCCCAACAAGCCCACATTCCTTATCGTGCTCACAGTCCGGAGGTGGTGGCAAGGCAACCCGCCATCCACCGCCTAACTCACAGTATGGCACCTTCAAGCTGCACCCCCCAGCAGGCACTGCTCGTCATGCTCATAGTTTGAAGGTGGCGGCAGGGCAACCCACCATCCACCGCCTGACTCACAGTACGGCCCCTTCAAGTTGGGGCCCCTAGTAGGCCCGCACTGCTTGCCGTGCTCATAATCCAGAGGTGGCGGCAGGCCAATCCACCATATACCGCCTGACTCACAATATGGCCCCTTCAAGACGGGCCCCCCCAACAAGCCCGCACTCCTCGATGTGCCCATAGCTGGAGATAGCAGCAGGTCAACCCGCCATCCATCACTTGACTCACAGCACGGCCCCTTCAAGCCAGGCCCCCTAGTAGGACCGCACACCTCGCCATGCTCACAGTCTGAAAGAGGCGACAGGGCAACCCGCCATTCACCGCCTGACTCACAATACGGCCCCTTCAAGCCAGGCCCCCCAGCAGGCCCTTACTCCTCGCCATGATCATAGTCCGGAGGTGGCGGCAGGGTAACCTGCCATCTACTACCTGACTCACAATACAGCCCCTTCAAGCCTATTCCCATAGCAGGCCTGCGCTCCTCGCTGTGCTCACAATCCAGAGGAGGTGGCAATGTAACCCGCCATTCACCACCTGAGTCATAGTACGACCCCTTCATGCCGGGCCCCGAAGCAAACCCGCACTCCTTGTTGTGCTTATAGTTTGGAGGTGGCGGCAGGGCAACCTACCATCCATCACCTGACTCAAAGTACGGCCCCTTCAAGTCAGGCCCCCCAGTAGGCCCGCACTCCTCGCCATGCTCAAAGTCCGGAGGTGGCGGCAGGCCAACCCGCCATCCATCACTTGACTCACAGCATGGCCCCTTCATGCTAGGCCCCACAGCAGGCCCGCACTCCTCGCCGTGCTCATAGTCAGGAGGAGGTGGCAAAGAAACCTGCCATTCACTGCCTGACTCACAGTACGGCCCCTTGAAGCCAGGCCCCGCAGCAGGCCCACCCTCTTCACCGTGCTCACAGTCCGGAGGTGGTGGCAGGGCAACCCACCATCCATCGCCTGACTCACCATACGGCCCCCTTCAAGCCAGGCCCCTTGGTAGGCCGTATTCCTTGTCGTGCTCATAATCCGAAGGTCATGACAGGGCAACCCATCATCCACCGCCTGACTCACAGTATGGCCCCTTCAAGCCGGGACCCCAACAGGCCCGCACACCTTGCCGTGCTCACAGTCCGGAGGTGGCAGCAGCGCAACCCGCCATCCATCACCTGACTCATAGTAAGGCCCCTTCAAGCTAGGCCTCCCAACAGGCCCACGCCATTCATCGTGCTCATAGTTTGGAGGTGGCGGCAAGCTAACCTGCCATCACCACTATACTCACACCATGTCCCCTTCAAGCCGAGCCCCCTAGCAGGCCCACACTCCTCACCGTGCTCAAAGTCCGGAGGTGGCGGCAAGCCAACCTACCATCCATTGCCTAACTCACAGTACGGCCCATTCAAGCTGAGCCATCCAGCAGGCCCGCACTCCTTACCATGCTCACAATCCGGAGGTGGCAGCAGGCCAACCCGCCATCCATCGCTTAACTCAGAGCACGTCCCATTCAAGCCAGGCCCCCTGCAGGCCTGCACTCCTTACCATGCTCATAGTTTGGAGGAGATGGCAAAGCAACCCGCCATCCATCGCTTGACTCACAGTACGGTCCCTTCAAGCCGAGCACCCCAGCAGGCCCGCACTACTCGTCATGCTCACAGTCCAGAGATGGTGGCAGGGAAACTGAGAAGTATCGCCACCTACCGCTCAATTCATAGCTTGGCCAGCCAAAAAGTTCCTGGGATCCTATGTTCAGGCTTGCACAACTTTGAAGTTAGCAGACAGGGGACAAGATGCCCTCAAAAATTTTGGCATCAATCTTAAGGTCCCAATGTTCATCTAGAATGATTAAGGCCTAAGAGAAACATGCCGACATTTTCAATGGCCTCGAAGTTCATCCACTTTCCATGCGAAAGGGAGGAATAACTAAGTGAAGAACAAAGCCCAAGTTGCACTACAGTCCCTTAAACATCTTAAAGGATCCCTTCGAAACCTCTAAAAAAAGAGAGAGAAAGATAGAGAGGGAAAGAAAGAAGATGGGGGAAGAAGAATAACAACCATGAAAAAAAGGATATTTTTCATTGCTAAGTCTTCTTTTACATCCGATGAAGGTTCTCGACAGGCCGGGAAACCCTCCGAAAAGCTAAGTTACAAGAGAAAGAAGGATGCATGAGGGAGTCCCAATTACAAAATGAAGAAAGGGAAAAGGTTGCCCGACCAATGGGTAGATCCCCTCTGACTCTGGACTCTACCCTCAGGCCTGGCACGCCCTCAGCACTGGGGTTATCCTGTTCCGAAGTGCACCTCCCTCGGGCACCGAAGGTGCGGCAAGACTAGCAGCAGATGTTCCAGTCCCTTCTACCCGAGAGAGTAGGTGCCCTTCCTTAAGGACACCCTAGACCCTGGGCGATAAGGGTCCAACGCCGCCCCTACTGCCTCGTCCTTGGAGGTCACCGATCTTGTGATTCCAAGGACAGCTTCAATAGCTTCTTGTTAAGCCACCTCCCTCAACACCATGGATGGCCTTGGCCTTCTCCATAGTGACCACGACTGCATCCACCTTCTTCACTGCCCCCCTGGGGGCTCTCCCCCTTCTCCTCTTTCCTCCTGGGGGTGACATCGAACTTGGTGGATGCCTACTCTAAGTCCAGACATCCCCGTCGGGATGCTGGCCAGCCACTCCTGAAGAGTCCTTATCTGGCCCGTAATGCTGGCCAGCACTCCCTGAAGGGTCACTATCTGGCCTACAAGCTCTCGGGACTGGGCGGCCTGAGCCTGAGATTTGTCTCGCCCCACGTCCGAGCGATGGTTTTGACTCAGTGACACTCGGCAAGAATGAAGCAGGAAGGAAGGAGACTCTACAGAAACTTGATCCCTCGCACCCGAAGGTCCTTTAAAAAGGCGAGGGGGGACGTCCCTTGCAATAAAGTTTGCCACCCACCATCACCTCGTGCCCATCAAAGACCTGCAACTATTCGAATCCCTAGCCAACTAGGAGATGCCATGCACTAGCACCGGGCAGCCCCGATGCTTCAGTTCACAAGGTAGTCACTTTGATCCGGAAGGGGCATTTATGCCCCCTTTTCAAGAAGGGCAATGTGGTGCTGCCCCATTGAATTGGAGGCGTTGTCTCCGAGGCACGAGCGATTGAAGCATTGATGGTGCAGCAGGTACACCCCTCCATGTCAGCACAATCATTACTCCCTTCACCCCGAGCACCATTTCATCCTTTGAACTCGGGAGCCGGGGGAATTTGATGTGGTACCTCTGCTAAAATGGAGCCTGCTGGTGGCCACGCTAGCAAGAGATCCACCACCTAGGCATGGCGGCCTGATGAGAAGCCAAGGTGAGCCCTCCTGCCGAGGTTAACTCCCAGTCGGAGTCATGCTCATAAGGCAAGCCCTCCATCTGAGGTTAGCTCCTAGCCGGGGTCGTGCTCATGCTGCCAAGGCAAGCCCTTCTACCGAGATTAGCTCCCAACTAGAGTCATGCTCATAAGGTGAGCCATCCGTTTGAGGTCAACTCTTGGCCAGGCTCATGCTCATGCTACCAAGGCAAGCCCTCTTGCCGAGGTCAGCTCCTAGTCGGAGTCATGCTCATAGGACGAGCCCTCTATCTAAGGTCAGCTCTTGGTCGAGGTCATGTTCATGCTACCAAGGTGAGCCCTCCTGTCGAGGTCAGCTCCCAACCAGAGTAGTGCTTATGAGACGAGCCCTCCATCTAAGGTCAGCTCCCGACCGGGGTCGTACTCAAGCTGCCAAGGGTTGGCCTCCCAAAGAGAAGTCCCTTTTTACCATGCAAAGGCCAGAATTCCAACCAGTGATGGAGGGAAACATCAACAAAAATTCAAACCATGGCACAGGGGTTCCTATCCACCTACGACCTTCGGAAGGTGGCGCACGCCCTGCCATCAATTCATGCTCTGCAATGCACCACCCGCATGCTCTGTGCAAGGTGATCTCCGCCATGCCCGAAGCCTTGTAATGTGCTGCCATAACGACCACTGTACGACCAGAGGATGCTGACCCACACGGTGCGAGACCCAGAGTTTCCCTAGAAGGAGGATCCTATTGAGGCCCCAGGCCCTGCAACACATCGATGGTCCCTCCTAAAATAGAAGCACCACACCATGGCTCGGGATCAAAAAAAGGAGAAAAAAAGATAAAAGGGGCACGGCACCCCCAAAAAAAAAGAAAGAAAAAGGAGAGGGAAAGAAGGGGCCCCCGAACCAACTCCGGGCCATGAGGGAGATACAAAGGAGAAAAGGGAAAAGGTAAGAGAGGTTAGAGGAAGAAGCGAGAGAAGCAGGAGAGGTAAGCAAGCAACCGGAAGCCTAGCAGCCATGGGACCGACCAGAGAACCTCCCCGCTCCCTGCTCTCCATTCCTTCTTTCTACTATTTGCACATTACTATCCTGTACTTTCTACTTTTTGAATATTACTATCCTGTCACCCTCCAAGGCGAGGGAGTCCCCCAAGCTCCCTGCCTTAGAGGTTATATTCCTCTCGATCCTTCCACTGACTTGATCGTTGGAGTGTCCTCACTGGAATCCCTAGCCCGGGTCTCCTCTATTTTGCAGGGCAACTGAGCCAGGAGCCGGCCGGGAGAGAAGCGGACCTAGCCCCCAATGATGGGAGGGCCATCACTCGATGCACGTGAGAGCTGCAGGCCAAGACGATCTTGGCGACAATAGATTGGCATGCCAGGAAGGGAGAGGAAGAGCTGGGGTGAAGGACCCCGGCCACTCGCCATCAACAACCGGCCCACTAGGAAGCCGGTGTTGAGACGACACCCCCAACAAGGCCGGGGCCTTACCTTAGGAAGGATCTCCAAGGATCTTTGTGCCTAACATGGCATCTATCACTGTTCCCCTTCAGTAGCCCACACTCAAAGCAACGGGGAGACTGAGGTGACTTGCCGGGCCATCCTACTAGGGACCCACATGGGGCTGGATTAAATAAGAGCCGGGGCCTAACCCTGGGGGGCAGCTTGCCGGTAAGGAATAGCGCATTGCTGCAACTCCCGTGAAAGGCCTTGGCAAGGGGGTCGAGGCCCAATCAGGCAAAGCCTACTACCTCGCCGGCCTTGGAGCCTTCCAATGCTCATGAACCTGGAACACGAGCAATTTAAAAAGGGCACTACCGGTGATGTAAGATTTATTCTTAGTTATTTAAGTTCTTTTTTCTTGTGACTTTATCTTTCACCCGTGCAGGAACGTCTCCGTCCAACTCCAAGTCTAGCAGGAATAAGCCAAGAAACTTACGAAGCCCGGCACTCTAAAAGAAAACTTACGAAGCCCGACAATATAAGCCTGGAAACTTACGAAGCACGGTACTTTAAGCCTGGAAACTTATGAAGCACGATACTCTAAGCCTAGAAACACACGAAGCCTAGCACTCTAAGCCCGAAAACTTACGAAGCCTGGCACTCTAAGCCCAAAAGCATATAAAGCTTGGCACTCTAAGCTTGAAAACTTACGAAGCCTGGCACTCTAAGCCTGGAAACTTACGAAGCCTGGCACTTTAAGCCTCGAAACTTACGAAGCCTGGCACCCTAAGCCTCGAAACTTATGAAGCCCGGCACTCTAAGCCCGGAAACTTATGAAACCCGACACTCTAAGCCTAGAAATTTATGAAGCCCAGCATTTTAAGCCCGGAAACTTACGAAGACTGGCACTCGAAGCTCAAAAAATTATGAAGCCCGACACTTGAAGCCAGCAGTCCTACCTCTGAGGTCAGGAGACACCAACAGTCCCACCTTCGAGGTTTGGAGATACTCCTCACCGTGCTCATAGTCCGGAGGTGGTTGTAGGCCAACCAGCAATCCACTGCTTGACTCATAGCATAGTCTCCTCAAGCTGGGCCCCCCCAGTAGGCCTGCACTTCTTGCCATGCTCACAGTCTAGAGGTGGCAGTAGGGCAACCCACCATCCACCGCCTGACTCACAGTATGGCCCCTTCAAGCTGGGCCCCATAGCAGGCCCGCACTCCTTGCCGTGCTCACAGTCCGGAGGTGGCGGCAGGGCAACCCGCAATCCACCGCCTGACTCATAGTACGGCTCCTTCAAGCTGGGCCCCCCCAGCAGGCCCGCACTCTTAGCTATGCTCACAGTTCGAAGATGGCAATAGGGCAACCCACCATCCACCACCTGACTCATAATATGGCCCCTTCAAATTGGGCCCCCCAGTAGGCCTGTACTCCTCACCATGCTAACAGTCCAGAGGTGGTTGCAGGGCAACCCAACATCCACTGCCTAACTTACAATATGGCCCCTTCAAGTTGGGCCCCCCAGTAGGCCTGCACTCCTCACCGTGCTCACAGTCTAGAGGTGGTGGTAGGGCAACCCACTATTCATCGCCTGACTCATGGTACAGTGGCTTCAAGCCGGGTCCCCCAGCAGGCCCGCACTCCTCGTTGTGCTCAAAGTCTGAAGGTGGAGGCATGCCAACCTACCATCCACTGCTTGACTCACAGTACAGCCCCTTCAAGCCAGGCCACCCAGCAGGCCCGCACTCCTTGCATGCTCATAGTTCGGAGGTGGCGGCGAGCCAACTTGCCATCCATCGCTTGACTCACAACATGACCCCTTCAAGCCGGGCCCCCCAACAGGCCCGCACTCCTTGCCATGCTCATAGTCCAGAGGAGGTGGCAAAGCAACCTGCCATTCATCGCCTGACTCACAGTTCGACCACTTCAAGCTGGGCCCCCCAGTTGGCCCTCACTCCTTGTCATGCTCACAGTTTAGAGGTGGCGGCAGGGCAACCCACCATCCATCGCCTGACTCACAATACGACCCCTTCAAGGCAGGCCCCCCAGTAGGCCCGCACTCCTAGCCGTGCTTACAGTCCAGAGGAGGTGGCAGGCCCCCCAGTAGGCCCCCAGTAGGCCCGCACTCCTAGCCGTGCTTACAGTCCGAATCTTGAAACCACGCTAAGAGGCCTAAATGATCTAATGGCCCAATTGAACCAAATGCTGGCTAAACAATTTTCCTTAGACCAACCAACTCCTACTATCCCATTAGCTCATATGAATGATAGGAGTAAGAACCCTGAAGTACAAGTTGAGTTCATGAATACTCAAGACTTAGGGTATCCTCAAACTGAAGGGCTAGGGAAGGAAGAAGGCAAATCTGAACCTAGTAAATATGTGTATGAGACTAACATAAGTGCTCAACCCTGAACGGTTCCCCTCTAGAACCATAAAGAAGCTGCATGCCCGTGGAGCGGGACCTTTCAAGATCTTAAAGAAAATAGGGCCTAATGCATATATTTTGGAACTTCCACCTGATATGGGTATTAGTAAAACCTTTAATGCTTCAGACCTAGTAGAATACAAAGAACCACTACTAATACCTAGTGAGCCTTTTGAGCCAGAAACTTTCATTGAGAGTGAACATATTTCCGAGTGTCCACCACCAACCTTACCTGAGCAGAGAGAGAGAATTGAGAGAATCCTGGATGACAAGATCATTACTACCAGGATTAAGGACTATCAGCGATACCTGGTTCAATGGCAAGGTCGACCTGAGTCCGACAACTCTTGGATTACTCGAGAGGACCTGCAAAGACTTAACCCAGACTTGTTCGAGCATTACCAGGGCAAAACTGAACCATACTCGACTGGGTCGAGTTTTGCCCACCCCAGGAGAATTGGTGTGGACACCAGAAGCTGAAAGAAACTTCACTCCAACAAGCCAGCAACAAGACTCAAATTCTAGACCCCAGAATTTGACCACATGAAGAAGAGAAGACACATCAACCAAGCAAGAGAAAAGGACCATCAACTAGGACCACTGGGCAACACATGTCATTCTTATCCAAGTAGAAGACCACCTCACCATGCCACGTCATCAGGTGCCACTTCACCAGCCACCTCATCACCCTTTGGGCGCCAACAAGGGAGATTCAAATTCAAGGAGGTTGGCCACATCCCTCCAAGTCCTCCACCAAATCCTCCAACCCCCCCCACATCCCTCCAAACTCTCCACCAAATCCTCCAACCCCCCCTTGTAATCCTCCTCGATTTGGGGAGTTTTTAAATTTCAAAAGCTAGCTTTGTGAGGCTATTAAAAGCCTTGGACGCCCATTGTAAAAGGGATTGATTTTGATGAGATGAATGAAAAATGAAGTTGAAGTTGAAGTTGTAGTCTTATATTATTTCTTTGAGTGATTGTTCCTAAGCCCCTTTTCCCCCCACTCGAATCTACTTTCTTCTCCAAGCCATCCAACGCCAAGTTCAAGAAGGATACATTGGAGCCGGCCAAACCATCTCAGACTTCCTTCCTTGCTCATAAATTATTCCATCCCTTCCATATGCCTGCTTTCTTCTTCCTTAACTTTTGATCTTCAGTGCAGGGTCCTTCGAAGTCTTTGAGTTGTGAACAAGGTTCCCCTTGACAATGAACCAACAAGCTGAAGCCCAAGCCCAGCGTTCTGATCTCTGTTATCCGAGTTCTCCAGTCCAGAGCATCGGTAGTTTCAAGGTTTGAAATCATTAGAAGGTTGGAAAGCTCAACAAGGCAAGTCCTCAATCATTAGCCCCTATTGTCTAGATCTTCTTCCTTCTTAGTTTCAGGATTGTGTCTAATCATGTAATAGTCCCTTTTCATGTAATCCTTAAGACTTATTATGATGAGTACAATGCTAGTGTAATTAGGTTTCATTGCTCTACAAACACGAATCAATCACTAATCATATGCTTGCCGCATCATTCTTGGTATCAGAGCATGGTAGAATAAGTTCCTGATTGCATAGCATTAAGTCCTTGAAGTACTTGGATCGGGGGCGTTACCAGGCCGTCCGGTCTTAGGAGAAAGTAGGGTTTAAACACCCTCTCTTCCCATTCCACGGGGATCTCCTAAGGCGTGTCGGGGTGCCATTGTGATTGACCCGTGAAAAAGAAAGCCAAAGGATTTTTTTAGATTTCATTTGTGAATTTTGCATTGGTCACGTTCTGTTTTTCTGCTTGCTGTATTTTCTGTAGGCTGACTGTAATCCGCCTGCAACTTCAAAGGCAAGTCACTGATTTTTTATTGAAATATTTTTTTTCTTGTTCCTTTATAAGTCAGTTATCACCATATTAAATTTCATCATTAGAAAAAAATTATAAAAAAAAATAAAAATTTCTGCAGTTCGACACTATCATTAGGGTTATGTTCTATCCTTTTTATTTATCTTCATTTGTAGGATCTGCTTAGATTAGTATAGATTTTAGTATTAAAATTCCTTTTATCTACATTGAAACATATAAGTTAGGAATCCTTTGTGAATTTTTCAGAATTTTTAGACATTTTTTTCATCACGTTTTCTACACCACTTTCAAATTGCAACACACTTCTGCAGCACCTTTGCATTTCATTCATCTCATGAGAAATCAAATTAAGGGCATCAATTTGACATAGGGTCAGGGTTTCATCACCTGTCCCTAGCCCAAAAATCACCAACCAGCATATCGATCCCAGCCCGTTAATTAAAATTGAGTAGAACGTTAATTGCCCTAGTGGGTTAGGGACACCATCAAGTTGGGTTCAGGTTAGGGTCAAGTTAACTGTGTCAGCTAATTGGTGTGTGCTTACTGGCTTGGTGTCTAGGATTGGTGCATCAGGGCTTGTGATTTGGTCCGCCTACCTGGCCAATCTCAGATTGGTGTCTAAGGTTGGCAATCAGGGACCTTCACTCCCCACCACCTACCTGGCTAAGTCCCATAAGTACTTCTAGCTAGTTGGTTCACTTAATTAGACTTCTAATTTGTGCTCTAGGTCTAGGAAACCTTAGCTCGAACTTGAGTCCACTTGCATGCATGAAAACTAGATCAGGAGCCTTATATTCACTAGTCTAGACCCAGTCCAGTGTAGCCATGGACCCGAATCTTGAAACCACGCTAAGAGGCCTAAATGATCTAATGGCCCAATTGAACCAAATGCTGGCTAAACAATTTTCCTTAGACCAACCAACTCCTACTATCCCA
This sequence comes from Areca catechu, assembly GCA_021397845.1. Lineage (NCBI taxonomy): Eukaryota > Viridiplantae > Streptophyta > Magnoliopsida > Arecales > Arecaceae > Areca > Areca catechu. The sequence continues at coordinate 76,316,155 of CM038038.1, read as the reverse complement.
TTAGCTCATATGAATGATAGGAGTAAGAACCCTGAAGTACAAGTTGAGTTCATGAATACTCAAGACTTAGGGTATCCTCAAACTGAAGGGCTAGGGAAGGAAGAAGGCAAATCTGAACCTAGTAAATATGTGTATGAGACTAACATAAGTGCTCAACCCTGAACGGTTCCCCTCTAGAACCATAAAGAAGCTGCATGCCCGTGGAGCGGGACCTTTCAAGATCTTAAAGAAAATAGGGCCTAATGCATATATTTTGGAACTTCCACCTGATATGGGTATTAGTAAAACCTTTAATGCTTCAGACCTAGTAGAATACAAAGAACCACTACTAATACCTAGTGAGCCTTTTGAGCCAGAAACTTTCATTGAGAGTGAACATATTTCCGAGTGTCCACCACCAACCTTACCTGAGCAGAGAGAGAGAATTGAGAGAATCCTGGATGACAAGATCATTACTACCAGGATTAAGGACTATCAGCGATACCTGGTTCAATGGCAAGGTCGACCTGAGTCCGACAACTCTTGGATTACTCGAGAGGACCTGCAAAGACTTAACCCAGACTTGTTCGAGCATTACCAGGGCAAAACTGAACCATACTCGACTGGGTCGAGTTTTGCCCACCCCAGGAGAATTGGTGTGGACACCAGAAGCTGAAAGAAACTTCACTCCAACAAGCCAGCAACAAGACTCAAATTCTAGACCCCAGAATTTGACCACATGAAGAAGAGAAGACACATCAACCAAGCAAGAGAAAAGGACCATCAACTAGGACCACTGGGCAACACATGTCATTCTTATCCAAGTAGAAGACCACCTCACCATGCCACGTCATCAGGTGCCACTTCACCAGCCACCTCATCACCCTTTGGGCGCCAACAAGGGAGATTCAAATTCAAGGAGGTTGGCCACATCCCTCCAAGTCCTCCACCAAATCCTCCAACCCCCCCCACATCCCTCCAAACTCTCCACCAAATCCTCCAACCCCCCCTTGTAATCCTCCTCGATTTGGGGAGTTTTTAAATTTCAAAAGCTAGCTTTGTGAGGCTATTAAAAGCCTTGGACGCCCATTGTAAAAGGGATTGATTTTGATGAGATGAATGAAAAATGAAGTTGAAGTTGAAGTTGTAGTCTTATATTATTTCTTTGAGTGATTGTTCCTAAGCCCCTTTTCCCCCCACTCGAATCTACTTTCTTCTCCAAGCCATCCAACGCCAAGTTCAAGAAGGATACATTGGAGCCGGCCAAACCATCTCAGACTTCCTTCCTTGCTCATAAATTATTCCATCCCTTCCATATGCCTGCTTTCTTCTTCCTTAACTTTTGATCTTCAGTGCAGGGTCCTTCGAAGTCTTTGAGTTGTGAACAAGGTTCCCCTTGACAATGAACCAACAAGCTGAAGCCCAAGCCCAGCGTTCTGATCTCTGTTATCCGAGTTCTCCAGTCCAGAGCATCGGTAGTTTCAAGGTTTGAAATCATTAGAAGGTTGGAAAGCTCAACAAGGCAAGTCCTCAATCATTAGCCCCTATTGTCTAGATCTTCTTCCTTCTTAGTTTCAGGATTGTGTCTAATCATGTAATAGTCCCTTTTCATGTAATCCTTAAGACTTATTATGATGAGTACAATGCTAGTGTAATTAGGTTTCATTGCTCTACAAACACGAATCAATCACTAATCATATGCTTGCCGCATCATTCTTGGTATCAGAGCATGGTAGAATAAGTTCCTGATTGCATAGCATTAAGTCCTTGAAGTACTTGGATCGGGGGCGTTACCAGGCCGTCCGGTCTTAGGAGAAAGTAGGGTTTAAACACCCTCTCTTCCCATTCCACGGGGATCTCCTAAGGCGTGTCGGGGTGCCATTGTGATTGACCCGTGAAAAAGAAAGCCAAAGGATTTTTTTAGATTTCATTTGTGAATTTTGCATTGGTCACGTTCTGTTTTTCTGCTTGCTGTATTTTCTGTAGGCTGACTGTAATCCGCCTGCAACTTCAAAGGCAAGTCACTGATTTTTTATTGAAATATTTTTTTTCTTGTTCCTTTATAAGTCAGTTATCACCATATTAAATTTCATCATTAGAAAAAAATTATAAAAAAAAATAAAAATTTCTGCAGTTCGACACTATCATTAGGGTTATGTTCTATCCTTTTTATTTATCTTCATTTGTAGGATCTGCTTAGATTAGTATAGATTTTAGTATTAAAATTCCTTTTATCTACATTGAAACATATAAGTTAGGAATCCTTTGTGAATTTTTCAGAATTTTTAGACATTTTTTTCATCACGTTTTCTACACCACTTTCAAATTGCAACACACTTCTGCAGCACCTTTGCATTTCATTCATCTCATGAGAAATCAAATTAAGGGCATCAATTTGACATAGGGTCAGGGTTTCATCACCTGTCCCTAGCCCAAAAATCACCAACCAGCATATCGATCCCAGCCCGTTAATTAAAATTGAGTAGAACGTTAATTGCCCTAGTGGGTTAGGGACACCATCAAGTTGGGTTCAGGTTAGGGTCAAGTTAACTGTGTCAGCTAATTGGTGTGTGCTTACTGGCTTGGTGTCTAGGATTGGTGCATCAGGGCTTGTGATTTGGTCCGCCTACCTGGCCAATCTCAGATTGGTGTCTAAGGTTGGCAATCAGGGACCTTCACTCCCCACCACCTACCTGGCTAAGTCCCATAAGTACTTCTAGCTAGTTGGTTCACTTAATTAGACTTCTAATTTGTGCTCTAGGTCTAGGAAACCTTAGCTCGAACTTGAGTCCACTTGCATGCATGAAAACTAGATCAGGAGCCTTATATTCACTAGTCTAGACCCAGTCCAGTGTAGCCATGGACCCGAATCTTGAAACCACGCTAAGAGGCCTAAATGATCTAATGGCCCAATTGAACCAAATGCTGGCTAAACAATTTTCCTTAGACCAACCAACTCCTACTATCCCATTAGCTCATATGAATGATAGGAGTAAGAACCCTGAAGTACAAGTTGAGTTCATGAATACTCAAGACTTAGGGTATCCTCAAACTGAAGGGCTAGGGAAGGAAGAAGGCAAATCTGAACCTAGTAAATATGTGTATGAGACTAACATAAGTGCTCAACCCTGAACGGTTCCCCTCTAGAACCATAAAGAAGCTGCATGCCCGTGGAGCGGGACCTTTCAAGATCTTAAAGAAAATAGGGCCTAATGCATATATTTTGGAACTTCCACCTGATATGGGTATTAGTAAAACCTTTAATGCTTCAGACCTAGTAGAATACAAAGAACCACTACTAATACCTAGTGAGCCTTTTGAGCCAGAAACTTTCATTGAGAGTGAACATATTTCCGAGTGTCCACCACCAACCTTACCTGAGCAGAGAGAGAGAATTGAGAGAATCCTGGATGACAAGATCATTACTACCAGGATTAAGGACTATCAGCGATACCTGGTTCAATGGCAAGGTCGACCTGAGTCCGACAACTCTTGGATTACTCGAGAGGACCTGCAAAGACTTAACCCAGACTTGTTCGAGCATTACCAGGGCAAAACTGAACCATACTCGACTGGGTCGAGTTTTGCCCACCCCAGGAGAATTGGTGTGGACACCAGAAGCTGAAAGAAACTTCACTCCAACAAGCCAGCAACAAGACTCAAATTCTAGACCCCAGAATTTGACCACATGAAGAAGAGAAGACACATCAACCAAGCAAGAGAAAAGGACCATCAACTAGGACCACTGGGCAACACATGTCATTCTTATCCAAGTAGAAGACCACCTCACCATGCCACGTCATCAGGTGCCACTTCACCAGCCACCTCATCACCCTTTGGGCGCCAACAAGGGAGATTCAAATTCAAGGAGGTTGGCCACATCCCTCCAAGTCCTCCACCAAATCCTCCAACCCCCCCCACATCCCTCCAAACTCTCCACCAAATCCTCCAACCCCCCCTTGTAATCCTCCTCGATTTGGGGAGTTTTTAAATTTCAAAAGCTAGCTTTGTGAGGCTATTAAAAGCCTTGGACGCCCATTGTAAAAGGGATTGATTTTGATGAGATGAATGAAAAATGAAGTTGAAGTTGAAGTTGTAGTCTTATATTATTTCTTTGAGTGATTGTTCCTAAGCCCCTTTTCCCCCCACTCGAATCTACTTTCTTCTCCAAGCCATCCAACGCCAAGTTCAAGAAGGATACATTGGAGCCGGCCAAACCATCTCAGACTTCCTTCCTTGCTCATAAATTATTCCATCCCTTCCATATGCCTGCTTTCTTCTTCCTTAACTTTTGATCTTCAGTGCAGGGTCCTTCGAAGTCTTTGAGTTGTGAACAAGGTTCCCCTTGACAATGAACCAACAAGCTGAAGCCCAAGCCCAGCGTTCTGATCTCTGTTATCCGAGTTCTCCAGTCCAGAGCATCGGTAGTTTCAAGGTTTGAAATCATTAGAAGGTTGGAAAGCTCAACAAGGCAAGTCCTCAATCATTAGCCCCTATTGTCTAGATCTTCTTCCTTCTTAGTTTCAGGATTGTGTCTAATCATGTAATAGTCCCTTTTCATGTAATCCTTAAGACTTATTATGATGAGTACAATGCTAGTGTAATTAGGTTTCATTGCTCTACAAACACGAATCAATCACTAATCATATGCTTGCCGCATCACCGTCATCCACTACCTGACTCACCATACGGCCCCCTTCAAGACGGGCCCCCTAGCAGGCCGCATTCTTAATCATGCTCACAGTCCGAAGGTCATGACAAGGCAACCCTTCATCCATCGCCTGACTCACAATATGGCCCCTTTAAGCCGAGCCCTCCAGCAGGCCCGCACACCTCACCATGCTCACAATCCAGAGGTGGCGGCAGGGTAACCCGCCATCCACCGCCTGACTCATAGTACGGCCCATTCAAGCTGGGCCCCCTAGCAGGCCCGCACCACTCACCATGCTCACAGTCTGGAGGTGGCAGTAGGCCAACCCGCCATCACCGCTTGACTCATAGCATGGCCCCATCAAGCCGAGCCCCCCAGTTGGCCCGCACTCCTCACCGTGCTAACAGTCCGAAGGTGGTGGTAGGGTAACCTGCCATCCATTGCCTGACTCACAGTATGGCCCCTTCAAGCTGGGCCCCGTAGCAGGCCCACACTCCTCGCCATGCTCACAGTCCGGGGGTGGCGGCAGGCCAACCCACCATTCATCGCTTAACTCACAACACGGCTCCTTCAAGCCAGGCCCCCTAGCAGGCCCGCACTCCTTGCCATTCTCATAGTTTGAATAAGGTGGCGGAGTAACCAACCATCCACCACCTGACTCACAATACGGTCCCTTCAAGCTGAGCCCCCCAGTAGGCCCGCACTCCTCACCATGCTCATAGTCCAGAGGTGGTGGCAGGGAAACCGAGAAGTCTCCCCATATACCGCTCAATTCATAGCTTTGCTAGCCAAAAAGTTCCTGCGATCCTACATTCAGGCCCCAACACCGGGGTTATCCTATTTTGAAATGTACCTCCCCCGGGCACCAAAGGGGTAGGCAGGACTGGCGGGAGACATTCCAGTCCCTTCTACCCGAAAGAGTAAGTTCCCTTCCTCAAGGACACCCTAGACCCTAGGCGATAAGAGTCCGACACCACCTCCACTACCTTGTCCTTGGAGGTCATCGATCTTATGATTCCAAGGGCAGCTTCAGCGACTTCTTGTTAAGCCACCTCCCTTAGTGCCATGGATGGTCGTGGCCTTCTCCATAGTGACCATGACCGTGTCCACCTTCTTCGCTGCCCCCCAGGGGGCTCTCCCCCTTCTCCTCTTTCCTCCTGGGGGTGACATCGAGCTCGATGGATGCCTTCTCTAAGATCAGACATCCCCATTGGGATGCCGGCCAGCCCCTCCTTAACAGTCATTATCTGGTCCATAATGCTGACCGGCGCTCCCTGAAGGGTCACTATCTGGCCTGCAAGCTCTTGGGACCGGGCGGCCTGAGCCCGAGATTTGTCCCACCACATGTTCGGGTAATGGTTTTGCCTCATTGACACTCAACGAGAAAAAAACAGGAAGGAGACTCTACAGAAACTTAATCCCTCAGACCCGAAGGTCCTTTAAAAAGGTGAGGGGAGAGGTCCCTTGCAATAAAGTCCGCCGCCCACCATCGCCTCGTGCCCATCGAAGACCTATAACTCTTTGAATCCCTAGCCAACCAAGAGATGCCACGTGCTAGCACCAAGCAGCCCTGATGCTTTGGTTCATGGGGCAGTCGCTTCGATTTGGTTGGGGCATTTATGCCTCCTTTTCAAGAAGGGCGACATGGCACCACCCCATTGGAGTGGAGGTGCGGTCTCTGGGGCATAAGCATTTGAAGCATTGATGGTGCAGTAGGTGCACCCCTCCATGTCAGCATAGTCATTACTCCCTTTGCCCGGAGCACCATTTCATCCTCTGGGCTTGAAAGTGGGGGGCATCTGATGTGGCACCTTCACTGACATGGAGCCCGCTGGTGGCCACGCTGGCAAGAGATCAACCACCTAAGCATGGCGGCTTGATGAAGAGCCAAGGTGAGCCCTCCTATCAAGGTCAGCTCCTAGTCGAAGTCGTGCTCATAAGGCGAGACCTCCTATCGAGGTCAGCTCTCTCGGTCGAGATCATGCTTATGCTGCCAAGGTGAGCCCTCCTTCCAAGGTCAGCTCCTAGTCGGAGTCGTGCTCATAAGGCAAGCCCTCCTTCTGAGGTCATCTCCCGATTGGGGTCGTGCTCATGCTGCCAAGACGAGCCCTCCTATCGAGGTTAGCTTCCAACTGGAGTCATGCTCATAGGACGAGCACTCCATCTGAGGTCAGCTCCCAGCTGGAGTCATGCTCAGCTATCAAGGTGAGCCCTCCTACCGAGGTCAACTCCCAGCTAGAGTCATGTTCATGAGGTGAGCCTCCCATCTAAGGTCAGCTCCTAACCGGGGTCATGCTCATGCTACTAAGGGCGATCATCCCGAAGAGAGGTCCCTCCCTACCATGTGAATGCTAGAATTATCGCCAGCGATGAAGGAGGGAAACATCAATAGAAATTCAAACCACGGCACAGGGGTTCCTATCCACGTGCGACCTTCGGAAGGTGGTGCACGTCCTGCCATCAATTCAAGCTCTATGACACACCGCCAGCATGCTCTATGCAAGGTGAGCTCCAATAGGCCTGAGGCCTTGTAATGTGCCACCACGTCCACCACTATACGATCGAAGGATGCTGACCTGCACGGTGCGAGACCCAGAGTTCCCCCAGAAGGAGGATCCTGCCGAGGCCCTAGGCCCTGCAACACATCGACGACCCCTCTTGAAATAGAAGTGCCACACCATGGCTTGGGGTCCAAAAAAAGAGGGAGAAGAAAAAGACAAAAGGGGCATGGCACCTTCGAAAAAAAGAAAGGAAAAAGAGAAGGAAAGAAGGGGCCCCTGGACCAGCTCTGGGCCACGAGGGAGATACAAAGGAGAAAATGGAAAAGGTAAGAGAGGTAAGAGGAAGAAGCGAGAGGAGTGGGAGAGCTAAGCAGGCAACCAGAAGCCTGGTGGCCAAGGGACCAGCCAGAGAACCTCCCCGCTCCCTGCACTCCATTCCTTCTTTCTACTATTTGCACATTACTATCCTGTTCTTTCTACTTTTTGAACATTACTATCCTGTGACCCTCCGAGGTGAGTGAGTCCCCCAAGCTCCCCACCTCGAAGGTTCTGTTCCCCTTGATCATCCCACTAACTTGATCATTAAAGTATCCTCGCCGGAATCCCCAGCTTGGGTCTCCTCTATTTTGTAGGGCGATGGAGCAAGGAGCCAATTAGGAGAGGAGTGGACCTAGCTCCCGACGGTGGGAGGGCCGTCACCCGATGCCACACAAGAGCTACAGGCCACGATGATCCTAGTGGTAATAGATATCTTTTCTTTTTGCTTCTCATGTTTCCGTAAGACATCTTAAGGTCAACAACCCATAAACAACATAAGGTAGGGATTTGATAACACTTCCTTGGCCCACAAATCACCACCCTCTATCTTGGATTAACCCAAGCCTTTTAATTAAAATCAAGTAGATGTCAGCCCCTAAGAAACTCGAGCTCAATATGATGATTGACTGGTGTCTAGGAAAAGGATTCAAGGATGATGTAACCCTAAAAAAATATGATTTTTAATTTGTTTCATTGACTAACCTGGCCAATCTAATTAGTATCTAAGGAAAGCAACGAGGGACCCCCACCAATTTTACCCTTACCTGGTCAGTTGATTAGTTAGTTTCTAACTTGGAGGGCTTTAATGTGGACTTGGTAGTTAGGAGCTGTCTAGATTTAGGATAATCCTAGGATAGAGAGTTCATGATATACTAACTTATTTGTAAATAACATCAAATCCTAACTAATTCTTTTCTCGCTCTCTCTTAGCTTTAAGACTCAGGCACTTATTTTTAGAACTCTTTTGTATCTTTCTTCCTGACGGGGGATGGGATCAGGGGATGATCGTCGACGAGCTGAGAAGTCACCGAAGATTAGGGTACACTAATTTTTTTTTCTAATTTGGTGGTGAAGGAAATAATGGGGATGGAAGACATAAGGTTTGGAACTCATGGACTTTGGGACTCATACTCACGGAGAGATCTCTCACTTCTACAGCATCCCACCCACCTCGCTACTTGGAGCTGTTAGGGTGAATCTCAAAGGGCATGAGGGTGGTAACGAAGATGGAATCAAAAAAAAGGATAACTAAACATGATGCGAAGTAACATGTCCAGAGTTGTATCTCTTATGCTCTCTTTGTAGAGCGAATTTGCACCTCACGTGCTCTCCTTGCGGAGTGAAAAGTGGGCCTCTCACCCTCCCCATGTGGACAAAGAAAAGAATTACTCTTTTCTAAAAACTCATTTTTATTCACTAAACTATTTTTGTACAAAGAACTGAGAGTGGTATTTATAGACCTTTCCAACCCTCATTTGAATTTGAATGCAAGGTAGAAAGATAAGGATGGTTCAAATTCAAATACAAGATAAGGTCTATCTATACTAGATAACTCAATCCTAACCAAACTAATCCTAAATCAAATTTCAAAATAATTGATAAATATAAATACTAAACTAATTTATTCTAGACATGCATCAAAATTCATGCTGCTCCGAGATTCGTGCTACTCGAGATTCGTGCGGGCTGATGTCCCCATTATTCTCCTGAGGTGGGAAGAACTTGACTCCATCAAGTCAGGGTCAGTGGAGACTTTGGTGAAACCAAATCCAATCAAATCAAAGGAGCTCTACTCTGAAATTTGTGCAGCTTTGAGAATCGTGCAGTACTAAAAATCATGCAATCCTGAAATTCATGCTGCTCTGAGATCCATGTAGCTTTGAAAGCCATGTAGCTCTGAGGATCGTGCAGCTTTGAGGGGCGTGCAGGCTTGAAGTCGGCAACAGGGAGGGGAATATGCATTCACGTTCATGCGGGATGCCTTCTTCCCCATGGATTGACACTGCGCAATAGAGAAGGGACTCCCGGTGCGCTCTTTGGTGACGATGTTGTGGACGATAATGGTGGCATGGGGAGGGAGCGGCACAGTCTCATTTCGGCGTCCAGCAGCAGAGGAAGGGAACCAGATCTGGATGGGAGGGAGAAGTGCGATCGTGGCTTGATTTCAAATTGATGGGGGACGGGATCAAGGATAGGATCGTCGACGAGCTAAAAAGTCACCAAAGATTAGGGTACTACTATTTTTGTTTGATTTTTTTTAGGAAGGTGGCGAAGGAACAATGGAGATGGAAGGCAGGAAAATTGGACTCTCATGAACTTTGGGACTCATACTCACGGAGAGACCTCTCACCTCTAGGGCATCCCACCTACCTCGCTACTTGGAGCCGTTAGGGTGAATCTCAAAAGGCATGAGAGCGGTAAGGAAGATAGAATCAAAAAAAGGATAACTAGACATGATGCGAAGCAACATGTCCGGGGTTGCACCTCTCGTGCTCTCCATATGGAGTAAAAAGTGGGCCTCTCACCCTCCCCATGTGGGGCAAAGAAAAGAATCACTCTTTTTTAAAAACTCATTTTTATTTACTAAACTATTTTTTTACAAAGGACCGAGGATGGTATTTATAGACCTTTCCAACCCTCATTTGAATTTGAATTCAAGATAGCAAGATAATGATGGTTCAAATTCAAATACAAGATAAGGTCTATCCATACTAGATAACTCAATCCAAACCAAACTAATCCTAAATCAAATTTCAAAATAATTGATAAAGATAAATCCTAAACTAATTTATTCTAGATATGCATCAAAATTCATGCTGCTCCGAGATTTGTGCTACTTCGAGCTTCGTGCAAGTCGATGTCCCCATCAGGGGATGGGATTAGGGATAGGATCATCGGCGAGCTGAGAAGTCACCAAAGATTAGGGTACTACTATTTTCGTTTGATTTTTTTTAGGAAGGTGGTGAAGGAACAATGGAGATAGAAGGTAAGAAAATTGGACTCTCATGGACTTTGGGACTCATACTCACGGAGAGACCTCTTACCTCTAGTGCATCCCACCCACCTCGCTACTTGGAGCCATTAGGGTGAATCTCAAAGGGCATGAGGGTGGTAAGGAAGATGGAATAAAAAGAAAGATAACTAGACATGATGCAAAGCCACATGTCCATGGTTGCACCTCACGTGCTCTCCTTGCGGAGCGAATTTGCAGCTCGCATGCTATCCTTGTAGAGCGAAAAGTAGGCCTCTCACCCTCCCCATGCAGGGTGAAGAAAAGAATCACTCTTTTCTACAAACTCACTTTTATTCACTAAACTATTTTTTTACAAAAGACTGAGAGTGGTATTTATAGACCTTTCCAATCCTCATTTAAATTTGAGTACAAGATAGAAAGATAGGGATGGTTCAAATTCAAATACAAGACAAGGTCTATCCATACTAGATAACTCAATCCTATCCAAACTAATCCTAAATCAAATTTCAAAATAATTGATAAAGATAAATCCTAAACTAATTTATTCTGGATATGCATCAAAAATTGAATTGCTCCAAGATTCGTGCTACTTCGAGATTCATGCTACTTCGAGATTCATGCAGGTCGATGTCCCCATCATTATCCTGAGGTGGGGAGAACTCGACTCTGTCCAGTCAAGGTCAGCGGGGGACTTTGGTGAAACCGAATCCAATCAAATCAAAGGAGCTCTACTCTAAAATCTGTGCAGCTTTGAGAATCATGTAGCACTAAAAATCATGCAATTCTAAAATCCATGCTGCTCTAAGATCCATGCAGCTTTGAAAGGCATGCAACTCTAAGGATCGTGCAGCTTTGAGGAGCATGTAGGTTTGAAATCGACAACAGAGAGGGGAATATGCATTCACGTTTGTGTGGTATGCCTTCTTCCATATGGATCGATGCTGCAGAATAAAGGAGGGACTCCCGATGGGCTCTCCGATGATGCTACTATGGAGGATGATGATGGCACAGGGAGGGAAAGGCACAGTCCCATTCCAGTGTCCGATAATAAAGGGAGTGAACCAAATCTGGATGGGACGAGGAAGTGCAACCGTGGCTTGATTCTGGGGAGGAGGGTCCCCGGTAGGCTCAGGCGGCTATGGGGCATCAACCGGAGGGAGGATCCATGTGGCTGGGGACGATGGCAGTGGACTAGAGGGGAACCAGAGACCAGTGGCTATGGATCGCTGATGATCGCGTGGTCGGATGGCTCGAGGAGCTAAGAGGTGGTTGTTGATGGCCTGGATCTGGCGAGCGGTGGACCAGGAGCAAGAGACTCTCAAGGAGAGGGAGTGGAAGTGGGGGCTATGGTGGATCTTTCAATGGGGCTATCGGTGGGGTGATGGCAGCAAGGGTGTCGGAGGTCACGATGAAATCGATGGAACTCTGGAAGCAGAGGTCGATCTTGAAGTTCTGGGTTTCCTCACGGACGAGGCACTGGAAGGGGAGCTTGCGGATGAGGAGGGAATAGAGGAGGCAAGCGAATAGGATGGAGAGGGCAATAGTGGTGACATCGGGGTCTGGAAAGGCGAGGTCGGAGCAGACACCGGAGAGGATAGTGTCCCAGAGGTCGATCTTGAAGTGGTAGTGCGAGCAGAGATGGAGCTTGGATATGGGCGGAAGCTGTCCGAGGTGAATTTGAAGTGGCAGGTGGCGGATTCGACGGGGCAGGAGGGGCTGGGCTGGGTTACCAAGGCGAGCACGGACGACGTAGGTAGGGGTCTGGAGAAGCTGATGGCTGGGGATAATGTGATGCGGGATGATCCTAAGACTACCATGAAAGCAGGAAAATAGAAACTAATTTTTTTATAATTTTTGTAGAATTTTAATTTGCATGATAATGTCACAAAATAAAGTAAAGGTTAGCAGGTAAACTAGCAATGCAAAGAATCCACATGCCCGCATAAGAACTCATAAAAAATAATAAAAGAAAAAATCTCGGAGATTAAGAAACCCTCGGTTAGGATAGCGTACCTTCAACAAATTAGAAATTAGGAGGGGGAAAGATTATACCAAGCACTGATTCGAAGATCCTGTCGATGAAGAGGTTGCACAGCACTTGAGATTGTCGCCTGGAAAACAAGCCTTGAGTTCCTCAATTTGGGCAGCTATCTGGGATCGGTCCTGGAGGCAAAGAGGGCCTCCTCCTTGGAGGTGAATACCATGGGCATCCTGCAAGCATCAGAGGTCAGCAAGTAAACAAATAAGAAAGCAAAAGAAGAGAACTAGGGTTTAGGAAAGAGGAAATAAGGGTTTCTGGAGCTGGCGGCTGGAGGTTGAAGAAAACTCGGGCTGATGGACAGCTAGGGCTCTCTTTCTTGGGATGGATTAAGGCTTGAATGTTGATTCTTTGGTTGGCCAAGGCTTGGAAGAACTAGGTCACTCAAGAGTCAATCACTCACTTCAAACACAAGAACACAAGGAACACAACTTAAGAAAATTTCAGTAAGGTTTCATTCATGAATAAAATTGCTTACAAGAGGAGGAGGAGTGGGGTATTTATAGATGTTTTCCATTTCCTCTCCTAGTTAGGAAAGGATTACAAAGTAGAGTGGGAGAGGGATTACAAGTTTGCTTAAAACTAGGAGTGTACACTTTGAATAAAAATAAAACTTGATCTCCTTGTTCTAATTAGATTTCCTCTCCTCCTTTGACTAGGTCAAAGGGCCTTCTTTGGGCTTGGACGCCAACATAGAAGTGGGCTTGGACTTAGGGCATCAAGGGGCGTCTCCCCTTTGGGCTTGGGCGGCCAAACTAGGGCTTGGGTGCATGTGCCTTCAGGTGGGCTTGAAATCCTAGGCTGGGGCTCCTAGAATTTTCTCTGGCATTTTGGTTCTTGGAATCTTCATATGGGCTTGGGCTTGCTTTGCTCTAGGGGCCTGGACAAGGCTTTGACTAATACTCCTTTTCTTGTATAACTGGACTTGTACTGGACTCAAGTTATGATACTCAATAGGACTGGTTGAGATAACTCAACTCAGTTATAGGACTCAATTGGACTGGTTAAGATACAGGACTCAATTCAACTCAACTTAGTTGAGCTAACTTGATTACAAAACTCTCAACTGGACTAACATTATTACAAGACTTGATTACAAAATTTGACATATTATTAAGGGTTCGAAAAAAATCCTAATCAGTATACCAGATGGACCCAGCAATCTGTGTCGGATCCTGGTGCCCCCACCAATTCTCCTGGGGTGGGAGGAACTCGGTCCTATCGAGTAAGGGTTAATGCGGCTCTCATCTTGCTCAATTAGGTCTGGGTTGAGGTGTTGCAGATCCATTCGGGTGATCCATGAGTCCTCGAATTATGGCCGACCTTGCCATCAGACCAAATATCGTTGATAGCCTTTATTCCAAGTACTGATGGCTGATCATCTAGGATGCGCTCAATCCTTTCCTACTAATAGGCCAGTTTGTAGGGTAACACTCTGGGATGGGTTCACTCTTAAGGGAAGGGATAGGTCCAAAGGGCTCACTAGGTATCGCTGTTGGCTCCCAATACTCCACAAGGTCTGAAATATTGAATGTAGAACTAATACCTAATTCGGGTGGTAACTTGAGCACATAGACATTGGATCCAACTCTCTTCATTATTTTGAATGGTCCAGCTCTATGAGCATGTAATTTCTTTACGATCCCTGTATGAAATTGCTCAAGCCTAAGCCAAATCATCATATAATCCCCTACAAAAAATTCTTTAACTCATTTTCAGGAATTAGCCAAGTTTTTATATAGTTCATTATGTAGGTTTATCTTTTGACTAATTTTCTAATGCAACTCCCTAACATGCTGTGCAAAAGACTCAGCAGACTCAAAACTCATGCATGTGAGCATAAGGGGATCAGATCAAGAGGTTTATTAGGTTTGTAACCATGAACAACCTCAAAAGGATACTTTCCTATGGACTTATTGACAGAACTATTGTAAGCAAATTCAGCTCGAGATAAAAGAAGGTCCCAATTCCTGGTATGTTCACCTACAAGGCATCTATGTAAATTTCCTAAGCTTCAATTTACTACCTCGGTTTGGCCATCAGTCTATGGGTTGTAGGCTATGGAGATTTTGAGTTTGGTTCCTAATAAGTGCCAAAGGGTCTTCTAAAAGTAACTGATAAAACGAACATTTCTATCTGACACTATAGTCTTAGGAAGGCCATGTAACCTAACCACATGATCTAGGAAAAGTCGAGTGACTTTGGATGCATCAAAAGTTTGAGAGCAGGGTATGAAATGGGCCATTTTAGAAAACCTATCGACCATTATACATATGGACTCATGTTTCCTTAGGATCTTAGGTAGGCCTAACATAAAGTCCATGCTCAGATCCTGCCATGGACGATCCGGTATGGGAAAGGGGTATACAATCCAGTGTTTTGCTTCTGCTGCTTTGCAACAGCATAAGTTCAACATCTGGACACTATGTTGGCAACATCCCTTTTCAAGCTAGGCGAAAAGAACTGGTCCTCTATAGCTAAGATAGTCTTGTTTCTACCAAAGTGATCAGCAAGGCCTCCTGCATGGGTTTTCCATACTAAGAATTCTCTAAGTGATGTCCTGGGAATACATAACCTATTATTCTTAAACAGATAACCATCTTGAAGGGTGAATTCGCTATGGGTACTAGATGGTCCTTGGGCAAGGGTTTGGAAGATTTCACTAAAGTCTAGACATGTTTCATATTCTCATTTCAACCGATCAAATCTAATGACTTCAGTGCTAATAGTGTTCAACAGCAAGGCACGTCTACTTAAGGCATCTGCTACCTTGTTTTCGATTCCGGCTTGATGTTTCAGTACAAAGGTATAGGCTTGTATGAATTCTACCCACTTGGCATGCCTAGGGTTTAACTTCTTTTGAGAGTTTAGGAATCGAAGTGCTTCATGGTCAAAGTAAAGGATAAATTCCTAGGGTAGTAAATAATGTCTCCAATATCTAAGGGCTCGTGCTACCGTGAAAAATTTCTTGTCATAGGTTGAGTACTTAAGCTTAGCCTCATTAAGCTTTTCACTAAAGAAGGCTACTGGGTGATTTTCTTAGCTCAAAACTCCTCCTATGCCTACTTCCAATGCATCACAAGCTACCTCGAAAACTTTGGAGAAATCAGGTAACCTCGAAATGGGTGCTTGTATCATCCTGGTCTTAATCTCTAGGAAGTTCTATCTACTGCTTTAGTCCACTCAAAATTACCCTTCCTAATGTAATCAGTTATTGGTGCTACAATGGTGCTAAACCCCCTGATAAATCTTATATAGAAAGTAGCTAGACCATGGAAACTTTGAACTTCATGGACACTATTGGGTACTTGCCACTCTACCATGGATCTAACCTTTTCAGGATCAGCTGACACTCCTTCAGGGGTCACCACAAATCCTAGGAAGATAACTCTATGGGTCATGAAATCACACTTCTTAAAATTGGCATAGAGATTCTCCTTCCTATGGGTCAGACAAACTTGTCTCAGGTGCTCTAGTTGGTCCTCCTTAGTTTTGCTATAAATCAGGATGTCATCAAAATATACTACCATAAATTTTTTTATGAACATCCTAAGGACTTGGGTCATAATTTTCATGAAGGTGCTAGGGGCATTGGATAATCCAAAAGGCATAACAACCCACTCATACAGACCATCTCGGGTTTTAAAAATAGTCTTCCATTCATCCCCAGGTCTGATTCTCACCTGATGATAGCCACTCTTAAGGTCTATCTTTGAAAAGATTGTGGCACTAGCCATCATATCCAACATATCATCCAAGCGGGGGATGGGAAACCTATACTTCATAGTAATTTTATTTATGGCACGACTGTCAACAAACATCCTCCACGTGCCATCCTTCTTAGGGGTTAATAAAGCTGGTGCAGCACAAGGACTTAAGCTCTTCCTAATAAACCCTTTTCTAAGGAGTTCACCTACCTGTCTTTGAAGTTCTAAATGTTTAGTTGGATTCATCCTATAATGGGGCAGATTGGGTAGGGTAGCTCTTGGGACTAGATCTATAGCATGTTGGACATCCTTAATGGTGGTAGCTAGTCAGGTAAATCATCAGGAAATATATCATTGAATTCACTTAAGATTTCCTTACCTCCTGAGGGTACTGCTTATCAGATTGATTAGGTACTTCCTTTATAGCTAACATCCAAACAATAGTTCCCTCAGATATCTCCTTTTCTAGCCTTTAGCAGTGATCGGATTAACTCCAGACTTCTTTTTCTTAAGTGAGCTAGATCCTCTCTTAACCGTTTCCTAAGGTGGGGTGGGGTTAATGGTAATCTTCGTCCCATGAAAGCTAAACATACATGCATTAGACTGGCCATATAGGGTGGCATCATGATCATAAAACCAGGGTCTACCTAAGAGTATACTACTCACTCCCATGGGCACAACATCACACCACACTCTATCCTGACAAGATTGAAGCTAGATCTTGACTTGGCATCTGGATTTAATGGGTATGGATGTAAAGTCTATCCAAGATACCTTATAGGGCTAGGGTGGGGAATTGGGCTTAAGCCTAGGGTTTTGATTGTCTTAAGTGAGATGACATTCACACAGCTCCCACTATCTATGATAATCTTGCATACATTATCCCCAATCTTTAAAAAGGTTTGTAGGATGTTAGTCCTATGCTAGTCTTCCTAGGTTTTGGTCTAGGATAGGATGCATCTAACTACCCCTTCTAGGTCAAACTGATCAAATTCTTCTTCATCTCTTTCATACTTTTCTATCAAGTCTACCTCAGCTTCATAAACCTCTTCTTCCTCATCAACATTGGGTCTGGGCTCTTCCTCCTCAAGCTTCCCTATGTGCAATGATCTGGTGGGACATTGGCTAGCATAGTGACCTACCTTGTTGCATCTAAAGCAAGCATTGGGGCCGGGGCTTGGGTTCTTCTGGAATGCTGGTGCCTTACCCTTATCAGACCTAAAAGGTGCAGAATGGCTAGAACTAGCTTGACTCGAACTAGGGTTGGGTCGAAGTGGATTAGGGTTGGGGCAAGTTGGTTTCGAATTAGGCCGAGTTGGATTAGGTTTAGGACGGGATGGATTGGGATTGGGTTGGCCTGAGCTAGGGTTAGGTCGGGTTAAGCTAAGGCTGGGTCAACCTAAGTAACCTGGGTTCTGGTTTGGCCTAAAACTAGAAGGGTTGGCCCTAAAAGGTTCAGGTCGACGGGCTAATGGTACCTTCTGGAATCTCTCAAAATTTTTAGCTATCTGATAGGCCTGGTCTATGTGTTCAACTCTCCTCAGGTATAGTTCCCTCTGTATATCCTCATGAAGGCCAGCTCTAAACCTAGATAGGGTCACTAATTCAGGCTCATCTAGGACACACCTAAGGGCACATTCATCAAACTGGGTTACGTACTCCCTCACAGTCTTGGCTCCCTGTTTTAATATTTGCCATTGATCTAGGAGACACTGTTGGTAGTATGCAGGAACATATTTTTCTCTAAGTTTTAGCTTCATGGCTTCACATATGGTAATGGGTGGATGGTTTCTTTGTCTTGTGAGGTGCTCTACATGTTCCCATTATAACCTAGCTATATCGGTTAGCCTAAACTTGGCAAATTGACACTTCCTTTCATCACTCAAGGCATACCATTTAAAATATTGCTCCATGCCTCCCTCCCAATCTATGTAGACCTTGGGATCTATGGTACCATCAAAGAGAGGTGGATCTCCTATGATGCTCCTAAAGATTCTCTCATCATGGTCCTGGTCATCATGATTGGGTATCCTAGGATTAGGTTCTCGATAGGGTTCCTGGTGTTGAACTCTTCTAGGGTCAGGCTCATGATGTGGTTCCTGGTATTGGACTCTCCTAGGGTTGGGCTCCATAAATTGATCATGGTTTTGGTTCCTTCTAGGGTTATGAGAGGTGGAAGGGGGTGAGTCAGGGTCAGGTTCAGTATTAGACTCTTGGGTTCTTTCTATGGTTCCTAATCGGTTCTCTACTTGGTCAAGCCTAGTGGTTAATTGGTCAAGTCTATTGGTTGCTTGGGCATTTGATTGGGTCATTTGGTTGATCTAAGTGGTCAACTGGGCAAGCTAGTTTTGGGTTTGGGTATTTGATTGGTTCATTTGGGTATTGGATTGGTCAAACCTGAGGTTATTCTAGGCTAACTGATTTTGGGTTTGGTCAAATCGTTCAGTCAAGGTTTTCATGAAAATCTCTAGACTAGGGTCCATGGTTGAGCTGGGTTGGGGTTTAGACTATTAATATTTAGTTCCTAACCTAGTAGTCATGCAATCAATCAAACAAGTTGGTATGATGCAGTCAAGCACATAATGGTTATTATGGACTACAGTTTGCTAGACCTAGTGCCAAAACTGAATGGGTCAACTCAACTTATACTTAACTCAACAGCTAATCCTTTCATTGGCCAGGTAGGAGGTGGGGTGGTGGGAGGCTCCCCCTACTTATGACAGGGTCCTAATTAAAAACTACCAGTCTACTTAGGGTGTTTGCCTCTGGACCTTTAGCCTTAGACACCAGTTTTCAGTAATAGCTAGTGAATTAGGTGCACTAGTTGAACCACACAATTCGAACCCAACCTATTGGTATCCCTAAGCTCTCTAGAGCAATTAGGTTGCTAGTTGATTTTACTTAAGGATTGGGTTCTGATGCTGGGTGGTTGTTTTGGGCCCAAGACAGGTGATGAAATCTTGCCATGATCTGAGAGAGGAAATTGCCTTCAGAATTGACTTATGAAATGATGAACACACTATGAGCCCTAATGCAACTAATAACAATCAGGAAAATAATTTTTTATTTTGTATTTTATGAGATGGAAAATTAAGTTTGAGTGGGTTAAGTTAGCAAACAAAATTAGGGCTTGGGTGACGTAGGGTTTGGAAGTTGATTAGGTTTGGTTGATCAAGTATGCAGAACAAAAATTAGGGTTTGATTCAATGCAAATTTGGTTTGGTTTTTTGTGAAGAAAAATATCAGAAAAATTTCAGAACATAGGATGATCAGTGCAAATGATCTATACCAAATTTCATGCAAATACAAACTCAAATGGTAGTGCAAAACCTAGGGTTTTTAGACGGTATGCAAAAGATCTGGATTTGTGTTAGGGTTACTAAGATGCAAATGTTTTTAATGTTTTCATTTCGGTTAAAAATAATTAAAAATTATGATAATTCTCAATACTACACATAGAGCATTACATGAAAATTTCAAAAAAAAATAAATTTTTAAGATGATGAACTAGACCAAAAATCAGACACCTATTGCAGATAATAGAAGCAAAAAAAATAGCAATGAGTGTTTTTGTGATTTTGATGAACATGCAAGCTATCCTAAACTAGATCTAATACCAAACTAATGCAGGATGATTCTAAGACTACCATGAAAGTAGGAAAATAGAAACTAGTTTTTTATGTTTTTTTTAGAATTTTAATTTGCAGGCTAATGTCTTGAAATCAAGTAAAGGTTAGCAAGTAAATTAGCAATGCAAAGAATCCACATACCCCCATAAGGAGGGGGAAGGATTGTACCAAGCACCGATTCGAAGATCCTGTCGATGAAGAGATCGCACAGCACTCGAGAGTGTCGCCTAGAAGACAAGCCTTGAGTTCCTCGATTTGAGCAGCTATTTGGGATCGGTCCTGGAGGAAAAGAGGGCCTCCTCCTTGGAGGTGAATACCATGAGGATCCTGGAAGCATCAAAGATCAGCAAGTAAACAAATAAGAAAGCAAAAGAGAACTAGGGTTTGGGAAAGAGGGAATTAGGGTTTCTAAAGCTGGCGGCTGGAGGTTGAAGAAGACTCAGGCTGATGGATGGATAGGGCTCTCATTCTTGGGATGGATTAGGACTTGAATGCTAATGCTTTGGTCAGCCAAGGCTTGGAAGAACTAGGGCACGCAAGAGTCACTCACTCACTTCAAACACAAGAACACTAGGAACACAACTTAACAAAATTTCAGCAAGGTTTCATTCATGAATAAAGTTGCTTACAAGAGGGGGAGGGGTGGTGTGTTTATAGATATTCTTCATGTCCTCTCCTAGTTAGGATAGGATTACAAAGTAGAGTGGGAGAGGGATTACAAGTTTGCTTAAAACTAGGAGTGTACACTTTGAATAAAAATAAAACTTGATCTCCATGTTCTAATTGGATTTCCTCTCCTCCTTTGACTTGGTCAAAGGGCCTTCTTTGGGCCTGGACACCAACTTAGAAGAGGGCTTGGACTTAGGGTAGCAAGGGGCATCTCCCCTTTGGGCTTGGGTGGCCAAACTAGGGCTTGGGTGCATGGGCCTTCAGGTGGGCTTGAAACCCTAGGCTGGGCTCCTAGAATATTCTCTGGCATCTTGGTTCTTAGAATCTTCATATGGGCTTGGGCTTGCTTTGCTCTGGGGGCCTAGTGAAGGCTTTGACTGATGCTCCTCCTCTTGTATAACTGGACTTGCACTAGATTCAAATTACAGGACTCAATTGGAGTGGTTGAGATAACTCAACTCAGTTACAGGACTCAATTGGACTGGTTGAGATACAGGACTCAATTCAAATCAACTCAGCTGAGCTAACTTAATTACAAAACTCTAAACTGGACTACCTTTATTACAAGACTTGATTACAAAATTTGACACACTATTAAGGATTTGAAAAAAATACTAATCAGTAAACCAGATAGGGTCCAGCAATCTATGTCGGATCCTGGTGACCCCACCATAATAGGGACAAAAGATCGACAGGTGATGGCAAGAGAGACAAGGTAGAGGAGATGGGAGTCATCACAGGAGAGGAGGTCGAGGATAGTGTCTTCCTAGGAGGCGTATTGTTGGAAGGGGGAACAGTGATGGGGACTGGGGGAAGAACGAAAAAAAAAGAAAGAGACGGTGTCGAAGAAATCTAATTTGTTTTTTAGATGGTGTGGAAGTAGATGAATCTGCATAATTTGGGTAGATGAAATGTACCCTAATTTTCTAGCTCTGATACCAAATTGATAGGGGACAGGATCAGGGGAGGATCGTCGACGAGCTGAAAAGTCACCGAAGATTAGGGTACACTAATTTTTTTTTTCTAATTTGGTGGCGAAGGAAATAATGGGATGGAAGACTTAAGGTTTGGAACTCATGGACTTTGGGTCTCACACTCATGGAGAGACCTCTCACCTCTAGGGCATCCCACCCACCTCGCTACTTGGAGCTGTTAGGGTGAATCTCAAAGGGCATGAGGGCGGTAAGGAAGATGGAATCAAAAAAAAGGATAACTAGACTTGATGCGAAGCAATATGTCCAGGGTTATACCTCTCGTGCTCTCCTTACAGAGTGAATTTTCACCTCACGTGCTCTCCTTGCGGAGTGAAAAGTGGGCCTCTCACCCTTCCCATGCAGGGCAAAGAAAAGAATCACTCTTTTCTAAAAATTCATTTTTATTCACTAAACTATTTTTTTACAAGGAACTGAGGGTGGTATTTATAGACTTTTCCAACCCTCATTTGAATTTGAATACAAGATAGAAAGATAAGGATGGTTCAAATTCAAATACAAGATAAGGTCTATCCATACTAGATAACTCAATCCTAACCAAACTAATTCTAAATCAAATTTCAAAACAATTGATAAAGATAAATCTTAAACTAATTTATTTTGGATATGCATCAAAATTCATGCTACTCCGAGATTCTATGCTTCGAGATTCATGCTGCTTCAAGATTCGTGAGGGTAGATGTCCCCATCACTTCCTTATTCATCTCGCTTCTCCTCTTTAAAATAAATAAATAAATAAGGATTGCTTTGATCTAAAACCTTGATTGCATATTTGAATAATCAAAATAATTTGACAAACTAAATCAGTGCCAGGAGCATCAATCATTATGGTAAAGTAACATTTCTTCTGGGACACCAAGTTTATTCAAGCCCCATTCACTTTGTGAGTGAATTCTCAACCGTGAACCAACATCTTAAGTTTATGTATGACCAAGTTTATTAAGATCAAACTCAAATGGCCTATAGCTCAGGAAATAATCTATACTTTAATGCCTATATGATGCAGGACCAAAGATGCAAAAATAAAACTAATAATTCTAAGATTGATTATCAGTAATTAAGTAGAGATTAATTTTTTTATAATTTTCAGAAATAAGACTCAAAGTACTTAAATGAATTTAACTAGTCAACTAGTTATGCTACCCGCAAAGCAAATCAACAAAACTAACTAAGAATCAGGACTTGGTGATTAAGAAATCACCTAAACTAGGGTTCTTTCAAAGAATCAGAGCTAAAGAGTTGAGGAGGGGTTTGATTTACAAACGAAGATTTACAATGCTCTTGATGTGGATCAGATTCAGTACTCTAGGATTCGTGGCAGAACTTTAGGATTATCGATCTTCGGGCTCCGATCTTCAACTCGATTGGTTCCAAGACAAGAACACCTTTACTTTAGATCTTGATTGATAGAAAAGTGCCCTAAGAGCCAATCATTATGAGGGCCTTTTGTAAACTTCCAGCTCATGTATGACATACTTTCATATTAATAAAGGCATTTGATTCATCATATACTTCTATGTCATATTTTTTTATTGATTATGATGAACCCAATAAATTAAGGCAATGGATTTAGGGTTATGATGGAGTTCATAATAGTGAGACCTAATTCCTATAAACCCTAATCTAGAATGTTCCTAGTCGTTGGACCATCGATTCGGGGATCGATGAATCTGGAAAGACTAGCTTATCCTATGTATGCTCAGTTGATGAGGGTGGTTGATCTCACAACCACTTGTGTAGAACATTAATACAAGGATAAGGATACTCATCAGGGTATGAGTACACTGGACTAATCCGCACCGGGACTATTTTATGGAAGTCTTACTACTTGTCAAAAGATAGATCCCAGAGTAGAAGTTGTGCATGTGACCTTTAGACCTGAGGTCACCATGGTTCCTTGTGCACACTAAGCCATATTTTGGTTCATACTCATTCATGCCATTGCGGCATGTACGGGGTGTTCTGGGTATGGTGAAAAGTGTACGAAGGATGTGAGTGGACCAACAAAGAATCGATCATTCCTAGTAAGAGGAATTGTTATCCCATGCAATCTCTTCGATGAGAGACTCAAGGAGCCTTTGATCAAAGCAGGATGAGATTAGTGGAATCTAATCAGTCATCAGTTGAGTCCTCATGATCGAGCTAAGATTTGATATGATTAAGGTTAGGGTTTGACATATATCCATACCTATCACTTAATCGGGATAATGGGAGATCGAAAGATTGAATTGCATGGTATCTTACTACTGAAGGGTATTTTGATATTTTTCACCAATTTCTTCATCTTCCGGGTAGGCATGACACGTTGCTAGACATCAATCTTGTCTTATAGGTTTTCATGAACCAATTGGTTTGGTTTCATGGGTCAATTCGATGTGTGATTCAAATTAGACAATTAGGTGAGCCAATTTGACCTAATTAGGTCAATCGGGTTAGATCGGATTGAATCGGCTCAAACCTAAACCTATTGCTGGCTAGGTGTGGAACCCAATGGGTCACACACAATAGAGACTTGGCCAAGGAAGTCATTCATGATTTATTTAGGGTCATAGGATCCTAATTGGTTAGCCAGATTGCATACTAGCATATGTAGGCTAACCTAATTCCTAATCCAATTGGATTGGGTTCGATTGCTTGCTAATTGAGCTAACCTAATTATGAAAAACCTAAATTAGGTTGAGTCCTAAGTGAGGATAGCCAAATCAGAGCTTGATCTGATTTTAATTTGAACTTAAGGGTATTTTAGGTGCCATATATGAAGAGTCCCAATGGCATGGGACTCTTGGTACCTAAATGATACCTTAACTTCAAAAGGGCACAGAAGGGCCTACAGACCTCTGATCTGAAAATAAAAGATATGGTCAGAAAGCTTATTTAATGCCCTTTCCAATGACTCCCATATTGCATATGTTTGACCAAGACAATTTGATGCTTTGGGCAGACTAAATGGAAAGGGAAAGACTATTGGCACCCTTTGGTGCACCCGGGAGAAAGTATGGCGCGCAGATGGATGAGAGTCCTTCTGCAGATGAGACTCTGGGAGCTTCATTAGGAAGGCACCTCTTAGCTCAATCCCTACACCTTGACAAGTCAATAGACCGGTTTAAAGTTTGAATGGGATGGTTTGAAGAGGTGTGAAAGGTGGCTCGCGCCTCTTCATATGAGTGCACACAACAGAGGGCAGAGTCCTTCTACCTCTGAAACTCTTCAAGCCTCGCATTACTTTGGATTAGAAGAGGCATCTCCCTATCTCAGAAACCAATATTTGACACAAGGCACGATGGGGATTGATCTGGTAAGTGAAAGAACATAGATATGACTCTCCATTCTCGAAGAGTCTTATCAGATATGATGTTTCATATCTGATAAGTGTTGTCAGGATGCATTTCATGCCCCATCTGAGATTATAAATAGGGGGTATGGTGAAATGAGAAACACTATGACTTCTTCTTCTTTGGTCTTCTGAGATCAGTGTTTTTATTTTCCCGAGAGTCTGTCTGAGAGTCTTCCACTTTCTCCTTCCCTCCTTCCTGTTTTAGGACAAGACTTGTCTTGTTAAGACAAGTTCTTTTATACTAGGACAAGGCTTGGTTTTAGGACATAAGCCTGTAAGGTCCTAGAGGAGGGTAGTCTTAGAACCTAAAGTGGTTTAGGACAATGTCTTGAGTGCCCTTCAGTAGGACAGGGTGTCCTACAGTGGTCAATAGACCAAAGGCTGCCGAAAGAGTTCCACTTCTCCAAGCAATTTGAAGGAGTTCTTCCTTTGTCCGAGTTTTGTGTGGATCATCATTGGAGGGTTTGCACTTGTGAACCTTGTGAAAAAGTTGGGTTTCAGCGATCCAGGTATTTTTCTTGACTCTATTTTATGATTCATTAGTTGATATTGCACAAGAGGTTCCTAGAAATTAGGGTTTTCTATACATGTTATACATGTTAGGGTATCATGCTATGAAATTTTATTTTTGAAAGTCAATTTCGCATGCTGCATGATCCCCGGCATCCTAGGAGAATTTCCATCAGTGGTATCAGAGCCATCCTTGTGACATTCCAATTATGAATCATTTTGGAGTTTGATTAATTTCCACTACCGAGCCGACCCGAACCTTATCGAGTCGACTCGACCATGTTCATATGTATGATATTATGTCAATATGAAATTATGCATGAACCAAGTAACTGCTTTGGATTGGGTTAGTCACCATGGCCGTCCGGTCATAGGAGCCAAGTAGGGTTTAAAGGCCTTCTCTTCCCATTCAATGGGTCTCCTATGGCGTGTAGGGTTGCCGCTGTGGCCATATCCCATGAATAAGTAAGGTGAAAGGTATTTTATCATGTCTTGATTTGCATATTAGGGTAATATGCTAATTGTCATATAATGCTATGCATATTAGGGTAATATGCTTGATGACATGAATTTTAATGCATATGCTAGAGTGATATGCATTGAGTTTATATTTGTTATAAACTTGGATATCATGTTTATATTTATACTAGTAGTAATAAACACTATTATCATGATAGTTTTAGAATATGTTTTGAGACCATCAAAGCCCTCATCAAAAATCATATTTAGTCATAGTATAAAACTTAGTCAAGAAGCAAAACTGGTTAAGGTTTGATCAACCAATTGGTGTCTAGGCAAGTGGTTCTGGGAAGGTAAAGGGAATGAGGTTTATAATTGGTTCCATTGACTGACCTGGCCAATCTAATTGGTGTCTAAGGAAAGCAACAGGGGGGTCCCCTCACCCCTTCCACTTACCTGGCCAATTTGGTCATATCTAAATCTTAATTTAGTAATGCTAATTGGTTAAGTGTACTATATTTTGCCTTCCTTCATGCTAAGCCAAATTTATGTCAAGACTATAATAGGTTGTTGTGCATACACAAGGCCTACTCTAGGATTTGATATAAGATTTGTCTTGGTGCACTTAGTGCTTTATGGCATGGTTGGAAATGTTGCTTTGTTATGCATACACAAGGATAACATTATTCAATCATAGCTATATGGAAATGAAGGGTCCGACTAAACTAAGACATTATGGTTTGTTGTGCATACACAAGGCCATAAGTGTCTTAAAGGCAAAGATAATTATTGAGAAGTGCACAGGTTGCAATTGGAAAGGTTGTCCTACCTTTGAACTCATGTGTGTTTGTTGTGCATACACAAGGCACTCATGAGGAATAAGGATCTCAACCCACTAAGGAAACCAGGAAAGGTTTCTCGCTTACTATAGTTGAGGGTTATGGTATTTGAAGAAAATAGTGGGAGACATAATTAGATAGAAAGTCCTTATCTAGTTATGGATGTCATCTTGAGTGGTCTGCTGATATTGTTTTTAATTAAATATATGATATTTAAATAATGGCTTCAAACTTATCACTGAGTGGCATCTTGATGCTAATAAGTTAGTCGGTTCAAACTATGTGGACTGGTTGAGGAAGAAGGCTGATGGAGCCCGTTTCCATTGCAACATGTTTGGGCATTGGAAGAAGGATTGCAAGACTTGTCTTGCAAATGTGAAGCTAGATGCAAGTGGTGCATCTAAGGGTTTGTACATGATACAAACCGATTTATCATTGAGTGAATCTATTTCTAATTCATGGGTATTGGATACCGCATGTGGGTCACATATTTGTAAATCTTTACAAGGACTCCATAGAATTAGAAATTTGAAGAAAGGTGACTTCAAATTATATGGGACAAGTGGAGAACCCATATATGTTGAAGCTGTGGGCACCTATCTTCTGTTATTACCTTCGGGTAATATCATAAGTTTCGAAGAATGCTACTATGTGCCAAATATTATAAGAAACATTATTTCTATACCCTTGTTGTTACAACAAGGATATGAAATAAGTATAAAGAGCAGTGGCTGCTCTATTCTTCATAATAATATAATATTTGGGCATGGTTGCTTTGTGAATGGTCTTCTAACTATAGTACTCAATGATGAAATACTTCTTGTAGATGACAAGAAGAAAAAAGAGATAATGTCAATATCACATATCTTTGGCATTGCCGGTTAGGTCATATCAGTAAGTCAAGGATAAACAAGTTAGTCAAAGAGGATTACTTTGACCCTGATGATTTTCAATCATTAGGAACTTATGAGTCTTGACTCAAAGAAAAATGACCAAGTCTCCATTCACTGGAAATGGAGAAAGGGCAACTGAATTGTTAGGTCTTGTACATATTGATATGTGTGGACCTATGTCAACTCAGGCCAGAGGAGGATATTATTATTTCATCACTTTTATTGATGATTTATCAAGGTTCGGTTATGTGTATCTTATGAAACACAAGTCTGAAACCTTTGATAAGTTTAAAGAATATCAGAGTATGGTTGAAAGACAAACTGGACTAAGTATTAAAGCTCTTCGGTCTGATCGAGGAAAATACTTGTCTAGTGAGTTTTTGAACCATCTCAAGAACAAAGGCATTATTTCTGAATGGACCCCTCCTTATACATCCCAGTTAAATGGAGTGGCAGAAAGGAGAAACTGCACCTTGTTGGACATGGTGAGGTCCATGATGTGCTTCACAGATCTTCCCATTTCCTTCTAGGGACATGCCTTGGAGACTGTTGCATATATATTAAACAAAGTTCCATCTAAGTTAGTAAGTAGCACTCTATTTGAGTTATGGAATGGTAAAAGACCAAGTCTTAATTACTTAAAGATTTGGGGTTTCCATGCTTATGTCAAGAATAACTTTGGGCATAAGTTAAGTGCTAGGGCTGACAAGTATAGATTTGTTGGTTACCCAAAAGAAGGTAAGGGATACCTCTTTTATAATGCTACTGAGCAGAAAATAATTGTCAGTAGGCATGCTATATTCTTGGAACATAAGTTTATCCAAGAAGGATGTAGTGATTCTTCACTTGAGTTGTGTGAAGAATAGAACCAACAAACTGATGAGCTTTCAAGTGAAGTTTCCTCAACCAGAGGTTCTTATAGATCAAGAACAACTATAATACACACCTCCTCTCCGAAGGTTAGAGAGAGTGCGGGGAGCACCTCTCAGATATGGCTTTGTCATCGGGGATGACAATGAAGCCGGTATCATATAGGATGATGATCCTGTGACCTATTCGGAAGCTGTCGAGAGTAGGGACTCCAACAAGTGGCTTAGTGCCATGAAATCTGAAATGGACTCCATGTATTCCAATCAGGTTTGGGCCTTGGTAGATCCACCTGAAGGATTTAACCCGATAGGGTGTAAATGGATCTTCAAGAAGAAGATTGGAGTAGATGGTCAAGTTGAGACTTATAAGGCTAGGCTGGTAGTAAAAGGTTTTAGACAAAAACATGGTGTAGACTATGATGAAACCTTTTCTCCAGTAGCCATGCTCAAGTCTATTCGGATACTGCTTGCCATAGCAGTATACCATGACTATGAGATTTGGCAAATGGATGTAAATACTGCTTTCCTCAATGAAATCTTGAGGAAAAAGTCTATATATCACAGCCAGAGGGGTTTGTCTTAAGTGGGAGACCAAACCAAGTATGCAAGTTGAAAAGTCCATTTATGGACTTAAGCAAGCATCGAGGAGTTGGAACATCCATTTTGATGAAACAATCAAAGGATTTGGTTTTATCAAAAATGTGGATGAACCATGTGTGTATAAGAAGACAAGTAGGAGTGCCATTGATTTCTTAGTTTTGTATGTGGATGACATATTGATCATTAGGAATGATATCCCAATGTTGCAATCGGTTAAAACTTGGCTATCATCAAAGTTTTCCATGAAGGATTTGGGAGAAGCATCCTATATACTGGGTATAAGGATCTATAGAGATAGATCCAAGAGGATGCTAGGCTTATCCCAATCCAGGTACATTGACTTAGTGTTGAGATTCAACATGGATGGAAGTAAGAAAGGTTACTTACCTATAAGTCAAGGCATACATCTCTCTAAGAAAATGTCTCCTAAGACATCAGAAGAAAGAGAGAGGATGGCTATGATTTCTTATGCTTCGGCTGTAGGATCGATAATGTATGCCATGTTATGTACCAGACTTGATGTTGCATATACCTTGGGCATAGTGAGTAGGTTTAAGGCAGATCCTGGAGAGGATCATTGGAGAGCTGTGAAAAATACTCTTTAATACCTGAGAAGGACTAAAGATATTTTTCTACTATATGGTAGATCTGAGTTGAAACTAGAAGGTTATACAGATTCTAGTTTTCAATTAGATCCAGATGATAGCAAATTCACATCAGGGTATGTCTTCACCCTGAATGGTGGTACAGTGAGTTAGAAATGTACAAAGTAGCCAACTGTAGCTGACTCAGTCACTGAGGCAGAGTACATAGCTGCTAGTGAAGCCGCGAAGGAAGCTGTCCGGATGAAGAAATTCATCATGGAATTGGGCATGGTTCTAGATGTACAACAGCCAGTGCCATTATACTATGATAACACTGGGGCTGTTGCACAAGCTAAGGAACCGAGGTCTCATCACAAGTCCAAGCACATTCTAAGACGGTTCTACCTCATTCGAGAGATTATTGAAAGACAAGATGTCATCATTGAACGAGTTGACACAAAGAACAATATAGCAGACCCATTCAATAAAGCTTTAGCCAAGCAGCAGTTAAATTGTCACTTAGATTGTATGGGCATAAAATACAAGGGCGATTGGCTTTAGTGCAAGTGGGAGTTTGATAGAAAAGTGCCCTAAGAGCCAATCATTATGAGGGCCTTTTTATAAACTTCCAGCTCATGTATGACATACTTTCATATTAATAAAGGCATTTGATTCATCATATACTGTTGTGTCATATTTTCTTATTGATTATGATGAACCCCATAAATTAGGGCAATGGAATTAGGGTTATGATAGAGTTCATAACAGTGAGACCTAATTCCTATAAACCCTAATCTAGAATGTTCCTAGTTGTTGGACCATCGATTCGGGGATCGATGAATCCGGAAAGACTAGCTTATCCTATGTATGCTCAGTTGATGAGGGTGGTTGATCTCACAATCACTTGTGTAGAGACACTAATATAAGGATAAGAGTGCTCATCAGGGTATGAGTACACTAGACTGATCCGCACCGGGACTATCTTATGGAAGTCTTACTACTTGTCAAAAGATAGATCCCAGAGTAAAAGTTGTGCATGTGATCTTTAGACTGAGGTCACCATGGTTCCTTGTGCACACTTAGCAATATTTTGGTTCATACTCATTCATACCATTGCAGCATGTACGGGGTGTTCTGGGTATGGTGGAAGGTGTACGAAGGATGTGAGTGGACCAACAAGGAATCGATCATTCCTGGTAAGAGGAATTGTTATCCTATGCAATCTCTTCGATGAGAGACTCAAGGAGCCTTTGATTAAAGCAGGATGAAATTAGTGGAATCTAATCAGTCATCAGTGAGTCCTCATGATTGAGTTGAGATTCGATATGATTAAGTGTTAGGGTTTGACATATATCCTTACCTATCACCTAATCGGGATAATGGGAGATCGAAAGATTGAATTGCACAGTAACTTACTACTGAAGGGTATTTTGGTATTTTGAATCAAATTCCTCATCTTCGGGTAGGCATGACATGTTGCTAGACGTCAATCTTGTCTTGTAGGTTTTCATGAACCAATTGGTTTAGTTTCATGAGTCAATTCGATGTGTGATTCGAATTGAATAATTAGGTGAGCAATTTGACCTAATTAGGTCAATCGGGTTCAATCGGATCGAATCGGCTCAAACCTAAACCTACTGCTTGCTAGATGTGGAACCCAATGGGTCACACATAATAGAGACTTAGCCAAGGAAGTCATTCATGATTTATTTAGGATCATAGGATCCTAATTGGTTAGACATATTGGATTGGGTTCGGTTGCTTGCTAATTTGGCTAACCTAATTATAGAAAACCTAAATTAGGTTGAGTCCTAAGTGGGGCTAGCCAAATCAGAGCTTGATCTGATTTTAATTTGAACTTAAGGGCATTTTAGGTGCCATATATGAAGAGTCCCAATGGCATGAGACTCTTGGTACCTAAATGATACCTTAACTTCAAAAGGGCACAGAAGGGCCTACAGACCTCTGATCTGAAAATAAAAGATATGGTCAGAAAGCTTATTTGATGCCCTTTCCAATGACTTCCATATTGCATATGTTTGACCAAGTCAATTTGATGCTTTGGGTGGACTAAATGGAAACGGAAAGACTATTGGCACCCTTTGGCGCACCCGGGAGAAAGTATGGCGCGTGATGGACTGAGAGTCCTTCTATAGATGAGACTCTAGGAGCTTCATCAGGAAGGCACCTCTTAGCTCAATCCCCACACCTTGACAAGTCAAAAGACTGATTTAAAGTTTGAATAGGATGGTTTGAAGAGGTGTGAAAGGTGGCGTGCACATGAAGAGTCGCGCCTCTTCATATGCACGCGCACAACAGAGGCTGCCTCTGAAACTCTTCAAGCCTCGCATTACTTCAGATTAGAAGAGGCATCTCCCTATCTCAGAAACTGGTATTTGACACATGGCACGATAGGGATTGATCTAGTAAGTGAAAGAACACAGATATGACTCTCCATTCCGGAAGAGTCTTATCAGATATGATGTTTCATATCTGATAAGTGTTGTCGAGATGCATTTCACACCCCATCTGAGATTATAAATAGGGGGTATGGTGAAATGAGAAACACTATGACTTCTTCTTCTTCGATCTTTTGAGATCAGTGTTTTTATTTTTCTGAGAGTCTGTCTGAGAGTCTTCCACTTTCTCCCTCCCTCCTTCCTGTTTTAGGACAAGACTTGTCTTGTTAAGACAAGTTCTTCTACACTAGGACAAGGCTTGGTTTTAGGACATAAGCCTGTAGGGTCCTAGAGGAGGGTAGTCCTAGAACCTAAAGTGGTTTAAGATAGTGTCTTGAGTGCCCTTCAGTAGGACAGGGTGTCCTATAGTGATCAATAGACCAAAGGCTGCCGAAAGAGTTCCACTTCTCCAAGCAATTTGAAGGAGTTCTTCCTTGGTCCGAGTTTCATGTGGATCACTGTTGGAGGGTTTGCGCTTGTGAACCTTGTGAAAATGTTGGGTTTCAGCGATTCAGGTATTTTTCTTGACTCTATTTTATAATTCATTAGTTGATATTGCAAGGGTTCCTGGGAATTAGGGTTTTCTATACATGTTATGCATGTTAGGGTATCATGCTATGAAATTTTATTTTTGAATGTCAATTCCGCATGCTGCATGATCCCCAGCACCCTGGGAGAATTCCCATCATTGATCACCTGAAATCACTCACAAGAAAATAAGTTAGAAGGCAATGAAGGAAGGAAAGATGGGAAAAAAAAGTAAGAGAAGGAGGCAGATTAGGGTTTCTTGGATGGCTAGAAGTTGGATAGTTAGATAGATGGGCCTCACGCCCTGGGACCTCATGCCTCCTCCCTCACGGAGTTTGATGCACTCGCAGCGAAGGAATTGAAAAGTAAACTCTCACTTTATTTCATAAAAAAACTTGATTAGAAAGGGAGACGTTGAGGGGTATTTATAGACCCTCATGAATTGCAAGCTAGAAGAGTAAGGGCTTCATCCTCTTGAGTTCTTGTTGAAAAGGTGTGAAACTCCATAGATTTAGCTTCCTTTGGGTGTCAATACAACATTTGAATCTCTCTTTGGCATCTTGGACTCTTGGTGTGTGATCCCCTTTGGCTTCTTCCATGTTGGGCGACAAATCTAGGAATGAAGGTTGGAAATTCTTGGAGTCTTGAATTTGAATAGCAAAGGACTCTTGATCTTGGAGGACTTCTTGGATTCTTGAAGTATAAAACTCCCTTGCAACTTAAACACCTAGCTTCTTGAATTGGTGCCAACTTTGAATCCTTGTAGCCAACCATGTGTGATGATGAGGTGGCATGTCAGGGTGTCGTGGCATGTGACAAAGCATGATGATGTGCCATGATGACATGGCATGTGGCATAATGATATGGCATGTGACATGGCATGGTGACGTGCATATGGCATGATGACATGGCATGTGACATGGCATGGGATACCCAAGGTGATGATGTGGCAGTATGGGCATCCAGGATGATGTGGCACCGTGAATTGGATCCTTCTTGGTTGCATTCTTGATTTAAGCTTGAACCTCCTCATTACAAGACTCAATTGAAACTAATTAACTAATTAACTAATTAAGGACTTAATTGAACTAACTTCAAATCCACTTGATCAAATTGGACCAATTTTTATCAAAGACATAACTAACCCTCAATCACAACTCAAAACCAAAAATTGACTAGATTTATATATATATATACAGGTCTCAATTAGGTTCAAGGATTTATTCATAGGCTTAGACTTATACAGGACTCAACTGAATTTGGGGTTTAGGATTTAGTCACAGGTGATCCACAAGGATATGGGATTGACCAGTCGTCTCTTTCTAGCCCTGGTGCCTGCACCACTATAATTCAAGTTGGGGGGCTCAATCAGATTTTTCACGGCAACCACATCCAGTGGTTATCCCGGTAACTCAAGGATCTGTGTTCGTAGATACACCATATTATGATCAGCCGTATCCATAATGTCAGCCTTCTCTAATGATCTATAGCCCATTATTTGAAAAGAAGGTTCAGCAAACATCATACCCACCTCCTCTATAGACCAACCTAGATGTTGATAGGATTGCTCAATTTCAATAAATAATTATAGCCCAACAGCAATCTATCGATAAGCTAATAGACGAAACTAATCAATGATTAATCAAACTTAATAAAGAGAAGGGAGGTGAACTATCTAGTCAACCCGAGAGTAACCTAGAGAGGCCATACCTAGCTCAAAATTTTAATGACCCTTTATCTTTTCCTAAATAATCAACTTGAACTCCAAGAAATGAACTGGTCTTAGAGCAACTCTATACAACCATAAAGATCAATATAGATAATTTGACTAAGGTAGAAAATATATAAAAAATTACACTTGTGGGATAAACCATTTTTATCATTATCCCACTCAAATATGGCCCCAATCTCTAGTGCCCTAGAAATGTCCATGCCTTTTAATGGGATGGGAGAGCAAATAGATGCAATAATAAAATTAGTTGATCCTTCCCAAGAACTACAAATGCAAAACATAATAGAAGAAGTTACCCCCAAGGTTCTCTCACAGGATTCAGTAGATTCCTATTTGGCTTATTTAGGGTAGATGACTTCGATGCATATTGGTATACCACAAAAATTCATAACTTAATACAAACATCCTACTTTGAAACTACTCCACTTTGGATTGATGAACAACAAGAGCCATCACCTAGCCCACAAATAGCTCCCTTATCAGAATCATCAACTAACATAGAACTAAAACTACTTCCTAATGCACCTATTGAAACCTTCTTAGTGAACCTTATCCAGGAAGCCCAACTTAGTGGAATTCTAAAAACATATAAAGAAGCTATTGGATAGGATATTATTGAAATGAGGGATCATAATCTTTAAAGTTTTATAATTGATTTCTCTGAATTCAGCACTAATCTTGAGAACTACCTCTAAAATCTTTCCATGATATTAAAACAATGTATGGAGATAGCTTTAATATTAATCTAGAAAAGGTACCTAGCTTTAAAATAGAAAGTAATATTGACTAAACACATAATGCTTAAGAAAGGGAGTAGGGTAGATCAACTCATAATTAAAAAAATTTCTAAACTACCAACTCCGATCTCGGTCCAACAAACACAATCCCTTCCTAATTATAGTATAAACTATAATAATATTTTTAAATCCTGGAATAACATGCTTTACCAGTGTATTTTATTAATTCAGGCTAATCATCATAGAGTACTCTATGAATATTTTTCTACCATGATGACATGGCCTCTTAATTGGCCCTATCCTTTTGATGTCGTGAGAGATATATTAAAGTTAATCATCCATGGACTATCTCATAATGTCGGACTGAAGACGTTAAACTTAGTACTTTTAGGAAGGCAACCTAATATTTATTTTTATACTCTTCAAAATAAAATAATAAAATAATAAAAATAAAATTTTAATCTAAATTGATTGTTATAGTCTTTATTTTATTGATAAGCTCCTCTTTTCATGTAACCTCTATCCCTATATATTTTTTGTCCTTATATTTGGATTTATTTTTTTAACTTGTTTATATAATTAGGGATAATGGTACTTAAGTTGGGGATAAAGATAAACTTTTAAAATTTTAAAAAAAAATTAATTTGTTTTGAAAATCATTGAAGATTATTAATTCTTTTAATTTTTTTTGAATAATCATATGTCAAGAATGAAAATCTTAAACAAAATATATTAGAAAAAAATAATAGAGTTAGAATGTATTTGCTAATAACTGTAGCGAGCCAAGAAGTAGACTAGTGGTTGATCTTTTAGTAGCCTACTTAGGTCATATAAAGGCTATTAGTACTTTCAATTGCATATGCATATTGACAAGGCAAAGTAGATGTTAGTTGTAAGGCCAATTAAAGATTCAATTATCACTAAAAATTAGTAATTGATATACATCCTAATTAAAGAAACTTGAATTTAAAAAAAGAGCTACCTACTTGAAAAAAATTAGGTAATATAAAAACTACCTTAAATTTAAGAAAAGAGCTACCTGTCTAAAATAAAAGTGCAAAATACAAAGTATATATAGATGCCCTAAACTTAGTAACCGAATTTCTGCACCTAAGTCAAGTGTGGAGGTTCACGTTAAATAGTGAAGGAAAAGCCATAATGCTCAACACTCAAAAAAAATTTAGGTAGTGTGAAAACTACCTTATCTTTTTTAGCTTGATATGGGGGTATATAAAAAATTAACCAAAATAGGTGATAAGCAAAGAAACACATGTTCTTTACAAGCTAGCTCTAAAATGCTAAGTTAGTCATCACAAATACAAGTGCTACAGATCTTTAGATGAAATCTAAGAAAGTTTATAATTATGCTAACTACAAAATTTGCTTTGAAAACTTAATACATAGTTTGTGATACTTGCTAGATCCTTTTACTTTCAATCTTAGATCTATTATTGTAAAGGAAGCTTTTAATGATACATGGTTATAATTTAGTATTTATATATCTATTACATTGCTAAGAAACTAGCAATAAGTAAGTTGGGGATGATAAATTACGTATTTATATATTTATTTTAAGTATTTTAAGTAATTATTGGTGCTTACATTATCTAAAAATTCTAATTTCATAATTAAACTAGACCTTCTTGTAAAATCAACTAATTTTTAAAATATCTTATAAAAAGATAAAATTAGCATATTATGATAAATAGATGTCAAGCCAAAGCACCACACACCATTAAAATATTTAATAAAAAGTATAATTTATGTTTCTTCCTCTTTGGTAGGTACATTAAGATTGATAGAAATTTTTGAAACTCTAGAACCTAGAGAATATAGTTGGATTATTGATTAAAAAGTTTGCCAACATGAAGAGCTCGATTTGTAAAATCTAATGGATTAAACAACATGCAAATCTATTGACTCTGGTCTTGGTTTTGATGATTGACAAAATACTTAAGTATATATGAGTACTAATATGTGTTAAAAGTATTTATTAGATACAGGTACTCATCAATATTAAAAGATTAAAAAGATTGTCATTTAGTTGAAGAAGCTATGGATTTTCAAGTTATAAGGACTTTGGAATTAATATGGAAGAACTTGAAGAGGCTAAAAATCAATTTCGGAGAAGTTTTAGCAAGTTTCAACACTGGCACAAGCAAGTGTCGACTCATGAAGAAGTTCAAGTATCGACTCAAGGCCTGAAAACAAGAAAAATATAAAAATGTGTCAAACCAGAATTTTTGTCTTGAGCTAACCTAAGTGTCGACTCAAGAGGTCGACTAATGGAAAGTGTCGACTCAAGAGGTCGACTCATGAAAAAAAATCAAAAAATTCAAGTATCGACACTTGGTGTAATGGCTAGTTTTTCAGAAGTGCAGAATTGATTCTAACTTGCTTCAAATGGCTAGTTTTTCATCCCAACGGTCATAAATGGTCATCTATGGTTTGAAGAGCTATATAAATACCAAAAATCAAATAAGGAAGCAATCCTTTGGTGAGATCATTGAATATCCTTCAAAGATTCAAGAGTTGAGTGGTTCAAGCCTTTAAGCTTCCAAACATAAGAGAGTTTATCCAAGTCCACAACATCAAGCTTCAATCAAAGGCTTCAACAACTTGAAGACA
Organism: Areca catechu; assembly: GCA_021397845.1. NCBI lineage: Eukaryota > Viridiplantae > Streptophyta > Magnoliopsida > Arecales > Arecaceae > Areca > Areca catechu. Next base: position 76,278,525 of record CM038038.1, on the reverse strand, counting down.
AGTTCTTCATCAACAATCAAGGGCTTCAAAGAGATACTTGCTTTGTTTAAGAAAGCTTTTCTTGTATTCTTTTCATATTGTGCTTACTTTATTTATTAAGGTTTTTGGTGAGCCTTGAAAAACCAAAGAGGTTTTTGGTGAGCCTTCAAAAATCAAAGAGGTTTGTTGGTGAGCCTTATGTGAAAACCAACAAGGTTGTTGGTAAGCCTAAGTTACAAAACCAACAAATTTTTGGTTAGCCATGAAAACCAAAAGGTTGTTGGTGAGCCAAAGGTATAAAATCAACTAGGGTTTAACTTGTGAGCCCGAAGACAAAACAAGTTGTAAAGGTTGTTGGTGAGCCTAGGTGACAAAACTAACTTGGAATTTGATTAGTGAGCCTAAAAAGTTAATCGACTATAATCTTGGTGATTATAGTAAAATTCCCAAGAAAAATTTGGAGAGTGGATGTAGGTGCCTTGGAGTGCACCGAATCACTATAAACTTCATGTGTTTGTGATTGCTCTTATTTATTGCTTATTTACTCTTGCATTTACTTTGTTAATTTCGTTGCATATTTTCATTAAGCAAACAAACACTTTGAGAAAATACAAGTACTTAATTACAATTATCACATACTTGTTTTATATCTATTGAAATAGTTAAATAATTTTATAAAACCCAATTCACCCGTCCCTCTTTGGTTGCATCATCACTGGGCAACAATTGGTATCAGAGCCCAGATCCAAAATTATTGGTATCTAAACTTGGTGCTTTGCAAAGAATCCAATGATTTTGAGTTAAAAGATCATGGCAACCCTTGTAGGTATTAGTGTTAGACCATCATTTTTCAATGGCATAAATTATACTTATTGGAAAACATGCATGTGCATTTATATTCAATCTATAGATTATTATCTTTGAAAAATTATTGTTAATGGTCCACATATTCCTTCAATATTGGTTAATGGCATTTCCATTCCAAAACTCGAAGAGGACTAGGATGAAAATGACATTAAGCAATCTAAGCTTAATACCAAAGTAATAAACTTGCTTTATTGTGCATTGAACTCTAATGAATTCAATAGAATCTCTACATGCACATCGATGAAGGAAATATGGGATACACTTGAGGTTACTCATGAGGGTACTCTTCAAGTGAAGAATTTTAAAATCAATTTGCTTATACATTCTTTTGAAATGTTTAAAATGCTACACTATGAATCTATAGCTGATATGTGTACTAGATTTATTAATATTGTTAACGAAATGAAAAGTCTTGGCAAAGTAATGACTAATGCTGACTTGGTTGATATAATTCTCAGGTCTTTGCATCCTCATGGGATCCAAAGGTGACGGCGATCCAAAAAGCTAAAGATGTAGAAACCTTACCTTTGGAGAAGCTCATCGGTTCACTCATGACCTATGAGTTGAACTTATGGCAAAACAAGTGGATGATGATGAAAAGAAGAAAATAATCACTTTTAAATCCACTACACAAGATGAGTCTTCAAGTGAGGAGTCGGAAGACAGTGAAGATGAAGATGAGATAGAATTTTTAGCTCATAAATTTTGAAGATTCATGAGAAAAAGGACCAAAAAGAAATACACAAAGAAGGCGATGATGGCTACATGAAGCAAAAGTGAAGACTCTAGTTCAGAAGAAGAACAAATTCAAAAATTAGCCAATCTTTGCTTTATGGCAAATGAGATAAATTCTAAAACCAAAAATGATTTTACTTTCGATGAATTACATGATGCTTTTAAAGATCTTGTGCATGAATATGAATTGTTAAAAATTGAGAACAAGAAATTAAAGAAACATGCTAATTCATTCTCTTTTGAAAATAACAATCTTGGAATTGAAAATAAAAAACTTGAGTTAAAAAATAAGAATTTCTTTAATACTACTTCTTCCAATATTGCATACTTTAATTATAAAAAATTTGGACTTAATGCATATCCTTGTAGATTAAAAAAAATTTGGGTTCCAAAAGAAACCATATTTACTAACCCTAAAGGATCCAAGAAAGTTTGTGTACCAAAATTGTCCACCTAGTTTATTTTGCAGGAATGTCATGCAGCCCAAAGAAAGAAAAATAATTGAATAGTGGCTGTACAAGACAACATGAAGAAGTGGACAAGCTACATTTTTGAACAAACGGTAAAGAAAGGATTATCTATATTGGTAAATTCTAAACATCTCCTTCCATATGGAAAATGTAGTTGAAATAAAAATTGTTATATATTTATCCTTTTATTGAATATTTGATAAATGTTGCAGTTAATCACTTTCATGTTATCAGTCATTTTGAAAAGTGATTAATTAGAATCAAGTTTAGACTAATAGTCATTTATTACGATCATGAACTTTTTGTTGTTGATGGATTTCATGCTCTCATGATTAAACTTGTGATTATTAAACTTTCACTTGATTTTGATTAATATGGTTTTAAACTATTTCAAATGAACTATGTATTTTCATTTTTGACATCTATGCTTAAGTTAGAAATGATTTAGATCAAGTATAGAACTAGTAGTTAAGGATTATATTTAAAGAAGAAGGTATGCATATTGATAAACCCTTAATCTAGTAGCTAGACTTGATATCATATTACTTCTAGCATTTGTATGGATATCAAATCATTTCAAATGGATTTTAAATCATGCTAAAAGTTTTTAAATGATCAATCTCTTGTTTTTTGAAAATAATGTATATCTTAAAAATTCAATCTTTGATTTCAGACTTGGTATAAATGTTTATATTTCAAATTATCTGAAATTATGATGCTTATGATTTCATGTTTTATTTCTCAATGAATCATATTTTTAAGGGGGGAATAATAGTTAGGGAGAGCATCCAAAGATTTGTTGTCATTATATATATATGATGCTTTCAATATTTTCTTGATATCATTCTTATATTGCTCTGATACTCTTTCTCTTTGTTTTCAAATCTAGTCCTTTGAGGGGAGTTACATTCAATTGGCACCAAGATTTATTTCATTAAGAATCTTTAAAAAAAGGAGAGAAGATCTCCTAGTAACTGCTTCAAATTGGGTTAGTCATCATGACCGTCCGGTCATAGAAGCAAAGTAGGGTTTAAAGACCCTCTCTTCCCATTCAATGGGATCTCTTATGACATGTTGGGGTGCAATATGGCCTTATCCCATGAACAAGTGAGGTGAATTGATTGTTGTCTTGCTATCAGTTATGCATATTAGAGCTAATATACATTGAATTAATTTTTGCATGTGCATGTCATTTTTGTAATATCATGTTCAATTAGTATCATATTTAATTGGTATCATGATTAATTGATTTCATGTATTGATTTTGATGATCTACTTGCTATTCTTTCCACCTTCATTTTATTTTGTATTGCCTTTCACCCATTTTCATGATGACAAAAAGGGAGAGAATTATGTTAAGTATGAAAAGTGGAAATATATGATAAACATGAAAAATTATAAGAGAAATGAAAGAAAGGGCAAAAGGGAGAGAAGAAAACAAAATATTATAATCTTAAGAGAAGAATTAGTAAGGGAGAGAATGTTTAAAAATTTTGAATAATTTTTGAAAATATTTTTGAAATCATATTTTGAGGGGGAGCTTAATATCCATTGATTTTGAGTTTACATGTTTATCTTATTGTTAATCCTTTTAAGCTTACCCTATTTATATACTTAAAGGTTTTGTCATCATCAAAAAGGGGGAGATTGTTGACTCTAGTCTTGATTTTGATGATTGACAAAATACTTAAGTATATATGAGTATTAATATATGTTAAAAGTATTTATTAGATACAGGTACTCATCAATATTAAAAGATTGAAAAGATTGTCATTTAGTTGAAGAAGTCATGGATTTTTAAGTTATAAGGGCTTTGGAATTAATATGAAAGAAATTGAAGAGGCTAAAAATGAATTTTGGAGAAGTTTCAACAAGTTTCAGCACTGGCACAAGCAAGTGTCGATTCATGGAGAAGTTCAAGTACAACTCAAAGCTTATGAACAAGAAAAATACAGAACTGTGTCAAACCAGAATTTTTATCTTGAGCTGACCTAAGTGTCGACTCAAGAGGTCGACTCATGAGAAGTGTCGACTCAAGAGGTCGACTCATGAAAAAAATTCAGGAAATTCAAGTGTCGACACTTGGTGTAACGACTAGTTTTTCAGAAGTGCATAATTGATTCTAACTTGCTTCAAATGGCTAGTTTTTCATCCCCAATAGTCATAAAAGATCATCTATGGTTTGGAGAGCTATATAAATACCAAAAATCAAATGGAGAAGCAATCCTTTGGTGAGATCATTGAATATCCTTCAAGGATTCAAGAGTTAAGTGGTTCAAACCTTCAAGCTTCCAAAGATAAGAGGGTTGATCCAAGTCCACCATATCAAGCTTCAATCAAAGGCTTCAACAACTTGAAGACAAGTTCTTCATCAACAATCAAGGGCTTCAAAGAGATATTTACATTGTTTGAGAAAGCTTTTCTTATATTCTTTTAATATTGTGCTTACTTTGTTTATTGAGATTTTTGATAAGCCTTGGAAAACCAAAGAGATTTTTGGTGAGCCTTAGAAAATCAAAGAGATTTGTTGGTGAGCCTTGTATGAAAACCAACAAGATTGTTGGTAAGCCTAAGTTACAAAATCAACAAGGTTTTTGGTTAGCCGTGAAAACCAAAAGGTTGTTGGTGAGCCAAAGGTATAAAACCAACTAGGATTTAACTTGTGAGCCCGAAAACAAAACAAGTTGTAAAGGTTGTTGGTGAGCCTAGGTGACAATACCAACTTGTGTTTTAATTAGTAAGCCCAAAAACTAATCGACTGTAATCTTGGTGATTATAGTAAAATTTTCAAGGAAAACTTGGGAAGTGGATGTTGGTGCCTTGGAGTGCACCGAACCACTATAAACTTCTTCTGTTTGTGATTGCTCTTATTTATTACATATTTACTCTTGCATTTACTTTGTTAATTCCATTGCATATTTTTATTAAGCACACAAACACTTTGACAAAACATAAGTACTTAATTGAAATTATCACATACTTGTTTTATATCTATTGAAATGTTCAAATAATTTTATAAAACCCAATTCACCCCCCTCTTGGGTTTTATCATCACTGGGCAACAAAATCAAAGTACAAATTGGCCCAAAATCAAGGAAAACTAATAGAATCAAGTTTTACATAGATTTTAAAGTAGTTGATCCACCATGAATGAGCTACTTGGTCTATAAAAGCTTATACAGTCCGTAAGTTGCCACTTTTATTGGTTCACAGCTCTGAGCCATGAATCATGGAGGGATTTTTGCTCCAAAAAATTAATGCACTACCATCTCCTCTACCTAATCCATCCGTCTGTCGTTCTCCTTATCGTCGATCATCTCCCCTATCCTCTTGGTGGGGACACCAGAGGCACCTAGAATAAGACAGAGGCTTCTCAACCCTCTGTGGATTACTTAGTCACATTCAAGTCTATTTGTAATAAAGCTTAGTTCATTTAAGTTATTTTTTTTTACTTGAGTCCTGTACTAATCAGCTCATGTTAAGCTAGTTATTTTTCAGAGATCAGTACATGTAATAACTCATACAAGTGAAGACCAAGCCAGTCCAAGTGAAGACCAACCCAACTGAAGCTATAAGATCATGGAATACCTAGGAGAAGAAATCAGAAGCCCGGGAGACAAGCCCGAAGCCCTGAAGCCCTGAAACGCAGCCTAAAGCGAACTGAGCTAGCCCAGGCCTAGGAGAAGAGAAAGTGGCACCAAGGCTTATGCTTACCACCCTTGGTCAGCCACTAGGGTCACCTCCCTTGGCTGACCAAGGCAAGAGGAGGGAGATAAGTTTTAGGGATTTTTTCTACCTATTTTTTCCTTATTTTTTAGCTAGAGTTGGATGGGGATTCAAACTCCTATGTAATGTCTTTTTTAGCCTTACTTGGGGCCCAAGTCTAGGAGTCCATTTAAAGGGCCCTAGTCTCTTGTATGAAGAATTATTTTTGATATGAAATAATATTTGATTCTCCAATTGCTATGTGCTACCTTGCTATGTGCTTGAAGGGATTCTGTGTGAGCCCTTCCTCTTCCGGTGTCATGCGATTGCTTCTTGTCGCCATCCTGCTCTCCAAAATACTAGCCGCCCACTCCAATCCACAACTTTCCTTTGATGTTTTTCCTTTATTTCTTCTTCCCTACTGTGTTTTCTAACCCTTGGAAGGTCATTTATAGGTCCCTTGACTCCGACGAATCCAACAACTCTAGCCGAGCCGCAATCGGACCACCGAGCAGAAAGCCGGGTATCCGTGGGTCTCTGGCTTGATTTTCCAGGCCACGTCTAGAGTGAGAGTGATCTCTTTATGTACGATCTGCACCAGGTGCTTCAACCATTGCCAGGTACACCCCCTCTATCGTCATAGCTCTATTATAGGTGAACTAGCCCAACCAAGGCTTCTCAGCCTCGGCGGTCCTTCTTTCCTATTACTTTTAGGTCCTGTTATGCATGCTTTAGTTTCTTATTTTTATATAGAACTCTTTACATCGATACTTGGTATGTTCTTCGGGATTAACCATACAACTTAACATTAAAAATACAAAAAAAATACTTGCATGCATATATAGGTTCCGCATCATAAGGTATCAGAGCCTGTTTGGGCTCAGTTCTCTTTGGATACTCAGATCGGGTGCTTCACCATGGCCGTCCGGTCATAGGAGATTAGAAGGGCTTCAAAACCCTCTTTTCCAATCGACGGGATCTCCTATGGTGGTAGGGGTGCCGCTATGAATTGACCGCTGAAGAGGAATACAAAGGGTTCCATTAGGGTTTTTTTCACTTTCGACCTTTCAGTATATACCCTGTTTTTTTAATTATTTCTATCTATATAAAACTCAAAAAATTCAAAAATTTATTTTTATAGATTCATCATAATTCAAATTAATTTTTAAAATTTTTTCAGGAATTATTTCAGTCTGTGTATTTTCTTCTAGCCAAAACACTGCCTGATAACAGTTCTGCTCTGTTTTGGCAGCAAAGTCGATTTCGAAAAGTTCAGGTTTTTTTAGTATTATCTTTGCATATCTTTAATTTTAGTATATTTCCTGCATATTAGATCATAATCTGCAATTATCTTTATATTTAATAAAAATCCCAAAATAAAAAAAAATTACATATATTCAAAAAATACCAAAAACATCGAAACCCTAATTTGCATCTTTATCTGCCTGCCATCATTGCATAAATTACTTTAAGGGCACTTTCTTTATGTCAGATAAGGGGAGGAGTTGAGAACCTCTCCTTAGCCCAAAACCACATCCCTTGCATTCAGTCCCAAGCCTAATCTAAAATTAATTAGATTTAATTTGCCCTAGTGGGCTAGGGACACCCATCGGTCGGGTTCAGTCTTTGTGGGGTAACTAGTGCACCCAATTCATTTTCTATTACTGGATACTGGTGTGTCTAGGCAAGAGGTACAGTGTCAAACGACCTAAGCGAATCGTGGTTCCTTAATTGGATCCCTGCGAGAGTAGGGGGGCCTCCCACCTCCCACCTCCTACCTGGCCAGATTGAAGGATTAGGATTTGAATTGAGTGTAAGTTAAGTCAACCCATCTGATTGGGCTCTAGGTCTAGGCAGTTGTAGTCGAGTCAGTATTGAGCCTTGCATGAGCATTAAATAGGAGCATCATATCATCCACCATCTCCACTTTTAGCTGAATCCATGGACAATCTTGAAGCCCAGATTAAAGCCCTTACTGAATAGCTAACCTAGATGAATACCCAAATGACCCAGTCCAATACCTGAACCCATAATAGACTTGACCACTTAGCCAATAGATTTGATCAAGTACATGTTCGGATAGGAACCCTAGAGAAAATCCGTAGGACTCAGACTAGATCCAAACCTGAGCCACCTATATCCACACTACCCAAATTATATAAACCTAAAACCTATGTACCCAAAACCTATGAACATAGATCATATGCACCCACACCCTATAAGCCTGATAGACCTATGACCTATCAACATGAACCCTATAAGGTTAGTATCCCTAGATATGAACCCAGTAGTAATCCACTATCCCTTATTCAACCTGAACCCACTAGGAGTAGTGCCCATAATCAGAAACCAGAACCTATTAATGAGCCTGAGGTAGAAGTGTATGAGGCTGATCCTAGTTTAGTAGATGAATATGAGGGAGAGGACTTTGAAGAGGATGAACCTCTTGAAAATTTAGAAACTCCTGAGCCCACTAAGACATCTAAAGAGGCCACCTATGAGTTTAGTCTAGTAGAGGAACCTATAATGGAAGAACAATTAGAAGAAGAGAACTCTGATACTAGGATTTTACTTGAGGAAACACTAGAAAAAAGCCTAATTATAGAGCCTAATCCTAAATTCCATGAACTAGAAGACTTTATTGAGGATTTGGCTTACTTAACCCATTGCCCTCATGATGAATCCCTTCCTGCCATTCCTATTGAAGATCTCTTCCCAGAAATTGTTGACCCATCTTTCCATAGCATGACCTTTTCTTGCCTATAGATATAACTCTATATTCATACATTAAGGTCAGTCAATTTAGCCCAGAACCTTTCCCTGAATCCCCTTTCTATTTCCTATCCTTTCCTGAGTCTTCTCATGTATCTAGAACTATTAGGTTACATTTTATTGGGGTTACCAAGTTACATGAATCCTTAGAGCCCATCCCATTTGCCACCTACTTTTGGAAGACCCGCTGGCATCTATTAGGAGTTCCTGGCAAATTTTCTTCTGCATGTCATCCATCAACCATGACTCATGCCCCATGCTCAGTTGTAGTTCAAACCTAATAAAATTTCCTTCGATAGGATTACATAGTCGAGTCTGTTAGGTGTTGGTATGAGTCCGTTGCATCACCTATTAGGAGTCTGCATGTGCCCAGCATGTTCACCACCTACACTAATTTTGAAACAAACTGGCTAATTCCCGAAGAAGGGCCAAGGAATTTGATGTAGTGGATTTTGTCTTGGTTAGGCTTAGGCCTAAAAGAGAAGCTTCATGCTCGCAGAGCCGAACCTTTTAAAGTGATAGAGAAGGTTGGACCAAATGCCTATGTGTTGGGTTTGCCTCCAAATATGGGCAATAGTTTACCTTCAATATCATAGACCTAGTTTATTATAGGGAACCGCAGCGATACCTAGTGAGGCCTTTAGACCTACTCCTTCCATTGTGAGTGACCCTAACCCAGAGTGTCCGCCAATAAATTGGCTTGTAGGAGGAGAACGGATCAAGCGTATCCTGGATGATCAAGCCATAACAACCCGGGGCCGTGGCTATCAACACTATATAGTCCGATGGCAAGGCTGACCAGAGTTGGACGATTCGTGGATTTCTTGAGAGGACTTGCAGCGCCTCAACCCAGACCTCCTCGAGAGATATGTGAGCCAACCTGATCTTTACTCGACAGGGTCGAGTTCCTCCCACCCCGGGAGAATTGGTGGGGACACCAGAGGCACCAGAATAAGACAGAGGCTTCTCAACCCTCTATGGATTACTTAGTCACATTCGAGTCCATTTGTAATAAAGCTTAGTTTATCTAAGTTGATTTTTTTACTTGAGTCCTATACTAGTCAGCTCCTGTTGAGCTAGTTATTTTCCGGAGATCAGTACATGTAATGACTCATACAAGTGAAGACCAAGCCAGTCCAAGTAAAGACCAATCCAACTGAAGCTATGAGGATCATGGAATGCCTAGGAGAAGAAATCAGAAGCCGGGAGACAAGCCCGAAACCCTGAAGCCCTGAAATGCAGCCTGAAGCGAACTAGGCCAGCCCAGGCCCAGGAGAAGAGAAAGTGGTGCCAAGGCTTATGCTTACCACCCTTGGTCGGCCACTAGGGTCACCTCCCTTGGCTGACCAAGGCAAGAGGAGGGAGAGAAGTTTTAGGGATTTTTTCTACCTAATTTTTCTTATTTTCTAGCTAGAGTTGGATGGGGATTCAAACTCCTATGTGATATCTTTTTTAGCCTTACTTGGGGGCCAAGTCTAGGAGTCTATTTAAAGGGCCCTAGTCTCTTGTATAAAGAATTAATTTTGATATAAAATAATATTTGATTCTCCAATTGCTGTGTGCTACCTTGATGTGTGCTTGAAGGGATTTTGTGTGAGCCCTTCCTCTTCCTGGTGTCCTGCGACTGCTTCCTACCGCCATCCTGCTCTCCAAAACCCTAGCACCCACTCCAATCCACAACTTTCCTTTGCTATTTTCCTTTATTTCTTCTTCCTTATTATGTTTTCTAACCCTTGGAAGGTTGTTTACAGGTCCCAACAACTCCGACAAATCCAACGACTCCAGCCGGGCCGTAATCGGACCACCAAGCAGAAAGCCAGGTAACCGCAGGTCTCTGGCTTGATTTTCCAGGCGCATCCAAAGTGAGAGTGATCTCTTCATGTACATATACACCAGGTACTTCAATCATTGCCAGGTACACCCCCTTTATCGCCAGTAGCTCTATTGTAGGTGAACTAGCCCAACTGAGACTTCTCAGCCTTGGCGGTCCTTCTTTCTTGTTACTTTTAGATCCTGTTATGCATGCTTCAGTTTCTTATTTTCATATAGAACTCTTTACATCGATACTTGGTCTGTTCTTCGGGATTAACCATACAACTTAACATTAAAAATAAAAGAAAAATACTTGCATGCATATATAGCTTTCGCATCGCCTCTCCATCATTATCTTCATCATCGTCTACTCGAGGTGCCGCCTGAGATGCCACCATCTTCCTCGCCCGATGCTGCTACCCAACCAACACTATTGTCCTTCCCTCTACCATCGCTCAGAGCCACCAAGCCACCACTAAGCTACCACTTTCTCAATCCACCATGTCGCTACACTTTTTCAGTCCGCCATATTGCTGCCTTCCTCTTCCCTGCACAACACCATCATGTCTCCCATATCGCCGACTCCTGTCTCCTCTTCACCAAAGCCAACACTGAGATGCCACCATCATTGCCATGGCCATCATCTTCCCGAGCCATAGCCACCATGCTCCTTCCCTGGCCGAGTTCTCCTTTACTCGAGATGCCACCCAACCATCAAGCCATCACTACTCCTCCTCGGTCCATCACTACCATCCACCCATGATCATATCCATCATCCATCACCACCACCATCAGTTTCCATTCTCTTTTCCACCATCGATCACCTTCCCTGAGTCACCTGTCGCCCCCTCATTGGCTTAAGAAGCTACCAGCCATAACTGCTAGAGCCACCTATTGCCACAACCTTCGATGAAGATGAGTCCAAATTAGAGGAGTCCCAGGCATGTCTCAAGCACGATTCGTGACTATCTAATGAATCCCAACCATTCAAAGCAGCTAATCGGATAGCTAAATTAACTCCAACATGATTTAAGCTTGTTGGGTTTAATTTTAGTGGTTGGATCATCATCCAATGCCTAAAATAATTTTAGGAGTTTGAGAAAGAGTTTAATCCTGATCCTACATTAATTCAATTTTCTTTAAGCCCTATTTAATGAACTCCTAGGTTACAAAAGAGAGCATCCTAGAAAGAGGGTACAGTACAGGATAGAAAGCATAGTTTTAGATTATGGATCGGCCTTTAAGAGTAAAGTTTCTTAGAGAAAAGTTTTGTCCCTACACCATCTTCAAGCCTATTCGATCTCTAAGATCAAGAATTAAAGAGAAAGAAGAACAGAAAGCCTAGTTCGCTCCATGAAGTACAATGGAAAAAGGCAAAGTAACATCAACCAACTTCCTAATGAGGCGATAGCAAATCAACTTTAGACGCTCTGTTATCACTTTTCTTTATTTATTTAGTTATTATTTTCTCATAATTGATTTTAATTAATATAAAATTTATTTTTATATAATTTAAATTCCTATCTTTTACTTTTCTTATAAGTAGATGCTAAGATCTAACTAACAGATCGAACATACTCGAGTTTAAATTCTTTTTTTTATACTTTTTAATTTTGTTTTTTGACCTAAAATATTATTCTTTTCTTTTTATAAAAATCAATGATTTCAAATTATCCTAAGCATTACCTTCTCCATGGATTCGACCTAACTGACTACTTTCTATATAAGTTTAATTAATTAGAAGTCAGATTTTAAACTGATAATCATGGTGTCTTGACAACAACATCATGATCTATCAAGCACCCACATCCTTGTATTAGTGTCCCTATACAAGTGGTCATGAGACCAAGCACTCTTTCCATCAAGCATACACAGAATGTGCCAATCTTTCTACAAACATTAATCCCCGACTTCATGATCCTTCAACTAGGAATATTCTAGATTAAGATTTATAAGATCTTGGATCTCATTCTCTTGAACTTCATCATAATCCTAAATCTATTATCTTAATATATGGGGTTCATCATAATCTTAAAATAAAAATCTATAAGACACAGCATATGATGAATCAAAATATCTTTTATTAATATAATATCATACATGAGTTAGAAGAACTTTACAAAAATATCCCTGTTACATAAGAAATATGATTGACTTTCATAGCAATATTCTTTTAATCTCCCACTTGCACCAAAGCCAATTACCCTTCTATTTAACTTTCATACAATCTAAATGGTGATCAAATAATTATTGAGGAAGGGCCTTAGTAAATGTATAAGATATGTTATTCTTTGTATCTACTCGTTCTATAATCACATCTTGTCTTTCAATATTTTCATGAACAAGATGAAAGTGCCTTAGGATATGCTTGGACTTTTGATAAGACCTCGGTTCCTTAGCTTATGTAATAGCTCCAGTGTTATTATAATAAAGTGGCACCAGTTGTTGTATCGCAAAAACTACGTCCAACTTGAGATGAACTTCTTCATCCAGATAGCTTCCTTAGCAACTTTGCTAGTAGCTATGTATTCTGCCTTAGTAATTGAGTCAGCTATAGTTTGATACTTAAAAAACTCACTAGATAAGTATTCTCCTTCCTGATTTGACCAAAGGATTTTAATAATTTTTTAGTTTATTTCACAACCATACTTTGATACTCTTTAAATTTATCAAAGGCTTCGGATTTATATTTCATAAGATATACATATCCAAACCTAGATAAATCATCAATAAAGGTGATAAAATAAGAGAATCCTCCTCAAGCTTGAGTTGATATTAGTCCACATATATCTATATGATTAGCCCTATCTCCATGACCAGTGAATGGAGACTTGGTCATTTTATCCATGAGACAGGATTCACAAGTTCCTAATAATTGATAATCATAAGGATCGAAGAATTTATCTTTGTATAACTTGTTTATCCTAGACTCACTAATATGACCTAACGGCAATGCCAAAAAAAAATGACACTAACATCTTCTCTCTTTTTTCTCTTATTTTAATAAGTAAAACTTTATCATTGAGTAAAAGAACTAAAAGATCATTAATAAATAAACCACTTCTAAATAAATTATTAGAATGAAAAATAGAGCATCCATTACTCTTTATATTAATTTCAAAATCTTGTTGTAATAACAAGAGTACAGAAATAATATTTCTAATAATATTTAGGACATGGTAATAGTTTTTCAATTCTAAAATTTTGCTTGAAGCAATAATAATAGATAAGTGCCCACGGTTTCTACTTGAATGGCTTCACCACTCACACCACAAAGCTCGAAGTCACCTTTTTCAAGCTTCTAATTTTTTGAAGTCCCTACAAAACCTTGCATATATGAGATCCACATGTGGTATCCAATACCCATGAATCAGAAGTTGAAGTACTAATGACAAGTTAGTTTATATCATGTACAAACCTTTTGATGCTTTACCGGCATTAGGCTTTAGACTAGTAAGATATGACTTGTGATTTTTCTTTCAGTATCCCTACTTATCATAGCAAAAATAGGTTCCATCAATAGAGGGCTTCTTTGCCTTCTTCTTCTTATGGATACTTTTCTTAGGGTTCCACTTTCTTTTTGAACCCTTCTTCATTATTATTTTTTTCTTCCCATTAATTAGAAAAAGATTATCCTTATCTCCCTTAAAATGGCTCATAGCTATCTTGAGCATGTTAAGCAGTTTAAGTAATGAAATGTTCAGTTTATTCATATAATAGTTCATGACAAACTCAGAAAAGGAATTAGGGAGTGATTGTAGGATCAATCTAGATTAAGCTCTCCATCTATAACAAATCCTCTTTGACCTAATCAAGTGATTAAGTCAATCATCTTAAGTACATGGACTTGAACGGATGGCTCTCACTTACACGTGCTCAGAATAACTACTTCAATATTTCGTATTGGGCAGCCCTACTTTGCTCTCTATAAAGCTCTTTAACATTGAGCAGTATGGACTGAGATTCCATTTCTTCATATTGCCTCTGTAATTCATTGCTCATAGTAGCCAACATAATGCACTTAATAGTTAAACTATTATTCTACCACATTTTATATATGGCCCTTTTCTCCTTTGTAGCATCATCTCTAATCAGATCAAGATCAGGAGAATCAAGGATGTAGGAGACATTTTTCTGAGTTAAGATAATTCTTAGGTTTCTTAACCAATCTACATAATTGGGATTGATCAACTTGTTGGCATCTAAAATGCCCCACAGTGATAAAGTAGAATCCATAATATTAATCTATATAAAAATAAAGAACAAAGTATAAGATGATATATATAACTAGATAAAGGCTTATCAATTTAATTGTCTTCCACTATTTTACTACGAATACCATAGCCATCACCTATGATAAGCGAGAAACCCTAATAGGGTTTCTTTAGTAGGATTGAGATTCCAATACCACATAAATGTCTTGTATTATATAACAAACATTTATGAGTTCAAGAATAGGAAATTCTTTTTTCCAATTATAACCCATGCAACTCTCAACATGATAGCTGCCTCTAAGACATTTATAGCCTTGGTTATATAACAAACTATAATGTTTTAGTTTAGTTAGACCCTTCATTTCCACATAGCCATGTTTGAATAATGTTGCTCTTGTGTTACACAACAAAGCAACACAATCAATCATGATAAAAAGTATTAGATGTACCAAGATAAATTTCATATCAAATTCTAAAGTAGGCCTTGTGTTACATGACAAACCTACTATAGTTTTTTACGTGAATTTGGCTTAGCATGAAGGAAGGCACTTAATAATATTTTAATCAATCAGCATTTTCAATTCAAGATCTAAATTAATCAAATTGGTCAGGTAAGTGGCAGAGAGGTTGGAGGCCCCCGCACTTGTCTTAGACAAAAAATTTAGCCGGGTAGGTAATGGATCTAATTAAAAACCACATTCTCTTTACCTTCCCAGAACCACTTTACTAGATACTAATTGATCAATTAAACCCGAAATGGATTTACATTATGATTTTAAAACACTATGACTAAATATAATTTTAAAAAGGGCTTTCATGGTCTCATGCACATCTTAATACTACAAACTATCTAATAGGCATATTACTCCATAACATAATATGCGCCAAGTGTGTCATCATTCTAGGATAACCTTGCAACATAGCAGATGTCTACCACTATGTTAGGACAACTTTATTTTAGAATGACACTGAATAATCTAAACATATCTCTATATTAATTAGGATTTAAGTGAAAATACCTAATCAGTGGCATATATCAACAAACAAATGCTACAATTATTATGCTAGATATAATTAGATAGCATATAATCATTTAAATATTAAATTGACTATTAAGTCTAATACCACTAAAAGGTTACGGTTTTGTAGTGGAAGACTAGATTTCAAAAATTTTTAAACCTTGAAATCCTAGTCAACCAAAATTCTAGACCTAGGATCCCTTAATTTTATCAACTAATAAGACAATACATTAGAATATAAAAGAATACTTGTAATGCTAATATCCTTTATTCCACTAGGCACACAAGTTTATACCTTCCAGTGATGATCTACATAGAAACTAGATCAAGGAAGCACTCCTATTTCTTTCTTACTTGATTAGAAACTCTTCCTGGTTACCTTTCTTCCTTCGATAGCCTTCCTCTCTTGCTAGGACCTTTACCCTCCTGAAGAGTATTTCAAGACCTTTTCAAAACTTCTCTTACTATCCTATTATCCTTTCTAATTCACTTCCTAAGCCTTTGTCTTAAAATAGTTGACTTGTGTTAAAATAATAGACTTGTCCTAATAAGGAAAGGAAGAGAGTTGTTAGAATAAATTTGGATGCATTTGCTTTAATCACTGAAACCTTTAAATAGTTAGAGAAGAGGTAACAAAAGTATCCTTTTCTTAGCCCATAATCTGATATTTAATATATCGGATAAGACCCTTCAAGCAAAAGAAGTCTCTGGTAGAAAGGTGCTATGTGAAACCGTAAACATACGGCGTTTCACAATATATTTATGCTAAGAGTTGCTTATCGCAACTCTTTGAAAAAACTAGCATTTTTCCAATCCTTCCACTTAGCTTAGGACTTAATCAAAGTACCTAATAAGCATTTAATCAAGAGAGGCTTATCAGGAAAAGGTGATTAATAATCAGAAGGACTCTTGTCCATTCCATGTGCCATATATTCCAAGCATCACAACCTTTCATGTGCCCACATGAATTCACATCCAAAATTTATCAACTTGACCAGTCAAATCTAATCTAAATGGATATAGATAAGAAAGGATAGGGGCTAAGCTTTATTAGCAAAAAGGTGATTTAATTATAGGACTCTTGGTCTTTCTGTGTCCCTTATATTGTGTGCATGCTAATATTGGCACCTAGGGTCCCATGCCTTTGGGACTCTTGGTTCAAGACATGAATAAAGGCTATAGAATCAAGATAAATCCCAATTTGGCTATCTTACTTAAGGCTCAACCCAATTTAAGCTCTATTCAAATTAGTTAGCCCAAATAGCAAGCATTTAAAATCCAATCTAATTAGATTAGGAGTTAGGCTAGCCAACATATGCTAGTATATTAATTAACTAGCCATTTAGGATCCTATCATCCTAAAAAAATATAATTGACTTTCTTAATCAACTCCTTAGCATGTGTGACCCTTTGGGCTCCACATCTAGCCAGCAGTATGTTTAGATTTATGTTAATTTAGTTCGATTAAAAATTAACTAATTAAATTATGTCAAATCGAGTTAATCCTAGTTGCCAATTTGAACCATCTTTCAAATTGACTCATGAATTCAATCAATTTAATTAATAAAAATCTCAAGACATGATTGACATCTAACAACATGTCATGCAAATGAAAACCTACAATATATGATTGACATCTAGCAACATATCATACCTACCTACAAGATGAGAAATTTGTTTGAAATTATCAAATATCCTTCAGTGGCAAGTTACCATGCAATTCAATCATTCAATCTCCCTTTATCCCAATAAGTGATGGTTATGAAAAATTATCAAATCCTAATACTTTATTCATTCAAATTTTGAATCACTAATAAAGACTCGATCGATGAAAGATTAGAAATCTTTTTTATAATTTCATCCTGCTTTGATCGAAGACTTCCTAAATTATCATTTGATGAGATTATATGGGATAAATATTCCTCTTACTAGGAGTGATCGATTCCTTGTTGACCAACTCATAACCTTCATATACAATTCACCATATCTATGAACATCCCGTACATGACTAAGTCATGAATGAGTATGAACTAAAATATGGATTCATATATATAAGATTCCATGGTAATCTCAGGTCTAAGGATAACTTACACAACTTCCACTAAGAGAATCATCTTTTGACAAATAAGACTTCCATTAGATATTCTCATGATGGATAAATTCAATGAACTCATATGCTAATGAGTATCCACATCCTTGTATTAATATCCCTACACAAGTGGTCATAAGACCAACCACTCTCTCCATCGAGCATATATAAAATATATTAGTTTTTCTGGAAACATCGATTCTCAACTCGATGATCCTTCAACAAAGAATATTTTAGATTAGGATTTATAAGATCTTAGATCTCACTGTTATGAACTTTATCATAACCCTAAATCTATTATCCTATTCTATGGGATTCATCATAATCTTAAAAGAAAAAGGGATAAGACAGCATATGATATATCAAAATACCATTTATTAATATAATATCATACATAAGTCGGATGAACTTTATAAAAGTACTCCTATTACATAAAGAATATGATTGGCTTTCAGGACACTAGTCTTTCACGACCCCCATCCACCATCCGCCACCCTCTCCCTTCTTAGATCTGAGGAGAACTCAGCTGTGACGAATCTCTCTACCTCACCTCTACTACCATTGTCAAGCCCATGCCACCTCGTATAACATGTCGAGCGAGCTACCGTGCCGCAGCTATGCCTTGCCCGTGCCACTCGTGCTATCTGTGTCGACTATGCCTCCATGCCATCATTTCATCGCTCCCTTCCTCCCTGGTGATTGTTCTCCTCCAAGACTGCCATCGAGCTCCCCTTCTCCGTCCACAACGTTCCTCCCTGACTCCAAGTGATACCAAGCCCCTGCTGGCTGCTCCTCCTCTGAGTGCTGACTTCAGCCTTTTCCAAGTCCCCCTTGGTCACATGATCGTGAAAGCAAGAGGAAGCTTGTGCACATCCTTAAAGCAACTCCCAAGCCCACTATCAACTTTAGTCATTAGGTTGATTTGGTTTTCATTTAATTGGGCTGGTTTTCATACTGATTGGTTGAATACAACCATTATGGTGTAGGGATTGATACCTTGGAGCTTAATCGAGTTTCTCATCATAAATTTTAGAATGAAATTCCTATTTAACTAGGATCTCAATCTGGCTTGGTAGAATGCCTACTTTTCCAAGTTCGAGTACGATCATGATTGTGAGCATCCTTTTCACATTAAATAAGTATACATTGTTATTGGTAGTGAGCATAAACCCTTCTTTCATTTTATTAGACTTATATGTTAATTGTCTTAGCTGAGCCTAACCTATAGATGATTTCTCAATTGCTCATGGTCCTAATCTTTAGATCTAGGATCTTCTATTAGTGCCTGTGGTTTGTTAATACCTTTTTTATTATAGCTTAATCCCCCTCTTTAGTCATAAAGAACTGAACCAATCGACATTGATTATAGTTTTGTTTGCTGACAATAAAACTTCTAAATTAGTTTTATTTCATGCACACCTAGATCAGGTTGTCCTGTATCATATTTCGTATATCTTATCTATAAATTTATTCCCCCAACCCTCTAGGTATGTCTCCTTTCTAGTAAGTGCTCCTGGACAATCACTCTATGGCAAGTTCCTTAAGCAATACCTCAGAGCAAGCTTATCTCTAAAGGACCTTCTAGAAAGCTCCTCTATCACAAGGACTTTCTTTGAGCAAGCATCCTTAAGCATTCGGAGCCCTCAAGCCATCTAAGAGTTTTGGACCTCTATCCAAGTAAAAGCCAGAGTCACCTTGCTTAGCCAAAAGCACTGCCATGCCTCACCTTGACTTATCTAACTCCCTCACACTCTCCCGATACTGGCTAGCACCCATTTCCATTGCATCGCTAGAACCTCAATGAACCACCCACTAGTTCTACTACCTCTCACATGCCCATCTCCACTGCTTCCTCTACTCCCATCTCACCTTGCTAGTACTTTCTTATGATAAACACTTAATTAATGCATCAAATATTGAATTAATTAATATATATTTATGAAATTTGATACTTCTATGTCTCTTTTATAGATAAGTAGAAGCTTGGATCCATTTGATCAGCTAAACTCTAAATTGGTTTAAATTCACATGAACTGCTAAAAGGATTAGGCAGGACCAAGCACTAAAGAATTAATGTATGGAGTGGAGTGGGTTTTATTTAATTTAAAATGCAAGAGGAATTGTGAACAATACACTAAGGCCACTTGTGTTAGCCAACTGCTAATGGAGTAGAGCTGGGCCCCTGATCCAGTTCAACGACCATCCTTCACCAAATTGTCAGTTGGTTGCGTGCTATGTCCATGGCCAAGCCAAACAAAGCCAGCAAAATGGTGATAAACAAGTATATCAGCATGCAGCCTTAGCACATAGATGAGAGGGATAAATGGGATTTAATATTCAAGCTTGTAGTGGTCAAATGGATTTAATATTTTCTTTGTGCTTCAGGATGCTTAGTGGGAATTCACGTGAGGCAAGCATGGGATGTGGTGCGTGGGGATGAATGCATGAAGATAAATGGATTCAGCTAGCAGACTTGGTCAATGCATTAAAGAAATTAATGTTTGGCATGTGAAACCTTAAATGCATTAAAGAAATCAATGTTTGGCACGTGAAATCTTTCCATCACGACGAATGGTTTTAGGGTGGTGTTCATCACGATCCAGAAATAATATGATACAGTCCATGTGCCATTATAGAGAGCGGTGAATAGAGTTTGACACGGGATGTGTGGAAGGCTGGGAATGGATGCAGAATGGATTCGCTGGAACAACCAGACCCGACCCGATCATCGATTTCACGGAGCAAAGAATAGAGCACTGGATTCGCTGTAGCTGGGACACATTAATCTCTATTGGAGATTGATAAGGATCAGGAAATAGAGTGATTCATGGAACTGAAGCTCTAAACAAAGAGTTGGAATGCATCCATGGCCGTTGAACCTCTCGGTCGGCTGGCTGTTGGGATTCGGCATAGAATGGGGCTTTGGCTGGATTTTGACATGGGGTGCGCGGAAGGTTGGAACGATCGAAAGCAGTATGCATTACAAAAAAAAAATATGAAAAATGGCAACGCTAATAAAAAAATTTTCGAAACTTTAAAGCATCGCTAAAATTTTAAAAAGTATTGTAAAAGCATCGAGAATGCAGAAGTGGAGAGGATTTTTTCTATACTTTTTAAACGTGTCGGACAAAATCCCAACACTTTTTAAAATATCAGGAATAAAATTATTCTCGATACTCTTTATTCCCGATACTTTAAAACATCGGGAACAGGATTATTCTCGATGCTTTGAAACAAAGCATCGAGAATAATCATTCCCGATACTTTAAAGTATCAGAATATAAAAAAATAAAATAAATTTTTTAAGAAAAAATAAAATAAATAATTTTTAAAAAACAAAATCTATACATATATTTTCTGAACCTGTATATTAATATCGTAACAAACATACAATCACATTATTAACATTCTTCACATCCAAATTTAAATTGTAAATATAAAATTCATTACATTACAATATAAGGAAGTTTGTTATAATCTAAAGTTTAACCAAATTAAAAAATACATGAAATAGAAGTTATAAAATAAAAAAGTCGAGGTCTATGATCTGCAGGAGGAAGGTCATCATCTGTCCGCAAGAATCTGATGCTCCAGAAGCCTGTAAAAAATATTTAAAATATTTAAGTTACGAACATGTTAAAGAGAATATATTATATACATCATTGATTTAATATAATAATATATATTTAATAATATATGTATTTATCTTATGTGAAACAAACATCTATACGACATATGTAAGCACTTAATATGCTCTCCATCACTGCTCTATCGGCGGCAATGTACTCTCTCATGCTCTTCATCGCTACTCTATCGGTGGCATAGCTCTGTCACATCTTCTCTATCTCCTTCTCAAATCTGCAAATAAGTGTATCCTGAGCACCCTCTGTAGCATCACAAGAAAATCTACTAACCGTAGATAACTGAGTGGGGGTGACTCCAACTCCATAATCTCTCACTCGACTAGCACTCCGGCCCCATCAGCGTTGTGAAACCTCAGCCTCGATGCGACTATTCTATGTAGATGCTACAAACTCATAGACACACTTTGCAATAAGAGCTGTAGCTCTTTCCTGTATTAATTTAAAAAAAATTAGTTAATGACCAAAAAAATTAAATTAAAATTATTGCATTAAATAAATTATAATAAAATAATTACATATATGTCTCTCGACTTATCTCTGATAAAAGTGCCATCATGGTGAGTATGAGTCATCCGATAAACTCCATCTTACTGGATTACCTTCCATGCTCATCCATCTATAAGAAAAATTATAATTTTAAGCAAACAGTTCAAACAGATTTGAAAATTGTTTGAGTATCGTGATACTTATAAGTATCATCATGATACATATAAGTATTGCAATACATATACGTATCACGATACATATATGTATCACGATACCTATTTATATCGCGATACGTATATATCGCAATATATCGTCGATGATACATAATATTAGTTTCATTAAAATTATAAATGATTTAATATAAAAAATATAAATTTATAGTTTAAGAAACATACGAATTTTGTCTGACTCGTGCGTAACTTTTGGATCCCAATGTATATGGAATAGACATAGCTGCTCGTGCAGCTCTACCAATATCAGAATATATCTGTAACATCAAATAACTAATTGTTATAAACTGAAAGTAAAGATATATAAGTTTATGTACAATATAAATCCAATATTTTAATAAAGTTGCTTAATAGATTGAATTAGAAGATACCTGTCCCCTCTCGGAGGACTAATAAAAACCAACTGCACCCACTGATGAGGGGATCACAGGAGGACAAGTATGATGAGGGAAAACATCAGGAGGACAAGTATGAATCCTACTCCTCGATCATACCCGGTAACCTGTACTTCATCTTCACTGTGCTTTATATTCTTTTCATTTTGGTTGAGAGACTTAAGTACAAAATCATTAGCAGATGGAGGACTACAAACTTGGACTGAAAAAATAAATGTTAAAATCAAGTAAATATTAGAAAATAATCACGCAGATTCCAAAAAAAATAATGAAATAAAAAATTGTTATTTTGAAAGAATATAAAATATAACAATGTCCAGCAATCAAAATAATAAATATTTAGTTTCAATTTTTACCTGAACAACTCGTAAAATCTTAACTTTATACACAGAAGCATGTCATTCCACTTTGCATAACTAGTAGACAAAATTGATGCCTCCGCGCAACTATCCCTAAAAAATGAACTCAATAAGCTGGCGGCTTTTTTAATTGGCTACCCCAACTGATTGTACTCACTTCAGCCTTTTCCAAGTCCCCCTTGTCACATGATCGTGAAAGCAAGAGGAAGCTTGTGCACATCCTTAAAGCAACTCCCAAGCCCACTATCAACTTTAGTCATTAGGTTGATTTGGTTTTCATTTAATTGGGCTGGTTTTTCATACTGATTGGTTGAATACAACCATTATGGTGTAGGATTGATACCTTGGAGCTTAATCGAGTTTCTCATCATAATTTTAGAATGAAATTCCTATTTACTAGGATCTCAATCTGGCTTGGTAGAATGCCTACTTTTCCAAGTTCGAGTACGATCATGATTGTGAGCATCCTTTTCACATTAAATAAGTATACATTGTTATTGGTAGTGAGCATAAACCCTTCTTTCATTTTATTAGACTTATATGTAATTGTCTTAGCTGAGCCTAACCTATAGATGATTTCTCAATTGCTCATGGTCCTAATCTTTAGATCTAGGATCTTCTATTAGTGCCTGTGGTTTGTTAATACCTTTTTTATTATAGCTTAATCCCCCTCTTTAGTCATAAGAGCTGAACCAATCGACATTGATTAGTTTTGTTTGCTGACAATAAAACTTCTAAATTAGTTTTATTTCATGCACACCTAGATCAGGTTGTCCTGTATCATATTTCGTATATCTTATCTATAAATTTATTCCCCAACCCTCTAGGTATGTCTCCTTTCTAGTAAGTGCTCCTGGACAATCACTCTATGGCAAGTTCCTTAAGCAATACCTCAGAGCAAGCTTATCTCTAAAGGACCTTCTAGAAAGCTCCTCTATCACAAGGACTTTCTTTGAGCAAGCATCCTTAAGCATTCGGAGCCCTCAAGCCATCTAAGAGTTTTTGGACCTCTATCCAAGTAAAAGCCAGAGTCACCTTGCTTAGCCAAAAGCACTGCCATGCCTCACCTTGACTTATCTAACTCCCTCACACTCTCCCGATACTGGCTAGCACCCATTTCCATTGCATCGCTAGAACCTCAATGAACCACCCACTAGTTCTACTACCTCTCACATGCCCATCTCCACTGCTTCCTCTACTCCCATCTCACCTTGCTAGTACTTTCTTATGATAAACACTTATTAATGCATCAATATTGAATTAATTATATATATTTATTGAATTTTGATACTTCTATGTCTCTTTTATAGATAAGTAGAAGCTTGGATCCATTTGATCAGCTAAACTCTAAATTGGTTTAAATTCACATGACCATGCTAAAAGGATTAGGCAGGACCAAGCACTAAAGAATTAATGTATGGAGTGGAGTGGGTTTTATTTAATTTAAAAATGCAAGAGGAATTGTGAACAATACACTAAGGCCACTTGTGTTAGCCAACTGCTAATGGAGTAGCGCTGGGCCCCTGATCCAGTTCAACGACCATCCTTCACCCAAATTGTCAGTTGGTTGCGTGCTATGTCCATGGCCAAGCCAAACAAAGCCAGCAAAATGGTGATAAACAAGTATATCAGCATACAGCCTAGCACATAGATGAGAGGGATAAATGGGATTTAATATTCAAGCTTGTAGTGGTCAAATGGATTTATATTTTCTTGTGCTTCAGGATGCTTAGTGGGAATTCACGTGAGGCAAGCATGGGATGTGGTGCGTGGGGATGAATGCATGAAGATAAATGGATTCAGCTAGCAGACTTGGTCATGCATTAAAGAAATTAATGTTGGGCATGTGAAACCTTAAATGCATTAAAGAAATCAATGTTTGGCACGTGAAATCTTTCCATCACGACGAATGGTTTTAGGGTGGTGTTCATCACGATCCAGAAATAATATGATACAGTCCATGTGCCATTATAGAGAGCGGTGAATAGAGTTTGACACGGGATGTGTGGAAGGCTGGGAATGGATGCAGAATGGATTCGCTGGAACAACCAGACCCGACCCGATCATCGATTTCACGGAGCAAAGAATAGAGCACTGGATTCGCTGTAGCTGGGACACATTAATCTCTATTGGAGATTGATAAGGATCAGAAATAGAGTGATTCATGGAACTGAAGCTCTAAACAAAGAGTTGGAATGCATCCATGGCCGTTGAACCTCTCGGTCGGCTGGCTGTTGGGATTCGGCATAGAATGGGGCTTTTGGCTGGATTTTGACATGGGGTGCGCGGAAGGTTGGAACGATCGAAAGTAGTATGCATTACAAAAAAAAAAATATGAAAAATGGCAACGCTAATAAAAATCTGTTTCGAAACTTTAAAGCATCGCTAAAAATTTTAAAAAGTATTGTAAAAGCATCGAGAATGCATGAAGTGGAGAGGATTTTTTCTATACTTTTTAACGTGTCGGACAAAATTCCAACACTTTTTAAAAATATCAGGAATAAAGTTATTCTCGATACCTTTATTCCCGATACTTTAAAACATCGGGAACAGGATATTCTCGATGCTTTGAAACAAGCATCGAGAATAATCATTTTCCCGATACTTTAAAGTATCAGAAATATATTTTTTTAGAAAAATAAAAATAAATATTTTTTAAAAATAAAATCTATACTAATATTTTCTGAACCTGTATATTAATATCGTAACAAACATACAATCACATTATTAACATTCTTCACATCCAAATTTAAATTGTAAATATAAAATTCATTACATTACATAAAGGAAGTTTGTTATAATCTAAAGTTTAACAAATTAAAAAATACATGAAATAGAAGTTATAAAATAAAAAAGTCGAGGTCTATGATCTGCAGGAGGAAGGTCATCATCTTGTCCGCAAGAATCTGATGCTCCAGAAGCCTGTAAAAAATATTTAAAATATTTAAGTTACGAACATGTTAAAGAGAATATATTATATACATCATTGATTTAATAATAATATATATTTAATAATATATGTATTTATCTGATGTGAAACAAACATCTATACGACATATGTAAGCTACTTAATATGCTCTCATGCTCTCCATCACTGCTCTATCGGCGGCAATGTACTCTCTCATGCTCTTCATCGCTACTCTATCGGTGGCATAGCTCTGTCACATCTTCTCTATCTCCTTCTCAAATCTGCGAATAAGTGTATCCTGAGCACCCTCTGTAGCATCACAAAAAATCTACTAACCGTAGATAACTGAGTGGGAGTGACTCCAACTCCATAATCCCTCACTCGACTATAGCGCTCCGGCCCCATCAGCGTCGTGAACACCTCAGCCTCGATACGACTATTCTATGTAGATGCTACAAACTCATAGACACACTTTGCAATAAGAGCTGTAGCTCTTTCCTATATTAATTTAAAAAAATTAGTTATAATGACTAAAAAAATTAAATTAAAATTATTGCATTAAATAAATTATAATAAATAATTACATATATGTCTCTCGACTTATCTTTGATAAAGTGACATCATGGTGAGTATGAGTCATCCGATAAAACTCCATCTTACTGGATTACCTCCCATGCTCATCCATCTATAAGAAAATTATAATTTTAAGCAAACAGTTCAAACAGATTTGAAAATTGTTTGAGTACCATGATCCATATAAGTATCGTGATACTTATAAGTATCATCGTGATACATATAAGTATTGCAATACATATACGTATCACGATACATATATGTATCACGATACCTATTTATATCACGATACGTATAGTATCGCAATATATCGTCGATGATATATAATATTAGTTTCATTAAAATCTATAAATGATTTAATATAAAAAATATAAATTTATAGTTTAAGAAACATACGAATTCTTGTCTGACTCGTGCGTAACTTTTGGATCCCAATGTATATGGAATAGACATAGCTGCTCGTGCAGCTCTACCAATATCAGAATATATCTGTAACATCAAATAACTAACTTGTTATAAACTGAAAGCAAAGTATATATAAGTTTAATGTACATAGAAATCCAATATTTTAATAAAGTTGCTTAATAGATTGAATTAGAAGATACCTGTCCCCTCTCGGAGAACTAATAATGAACCAACTACACCCACTGATATGGGTACATCAGGAGGACAAGTATGAACTACCTACTCCTCGATCATACCCGGCAACCTGTATTTCATCTTCAACTGTGCTTTATATTCTTTTCATTTCTGGTTAAGAGACTTAAGTACAAAATCATTAGCAAATGGAAGGACTACAAACTTGACTGAAAAAAAATAAATGTTAAATCAAGTAAATATTAGAAATAATCACGCAGATTCCAAAAAAATAATGAAATAAAAAATTGTTATTATTGAAAGAATATAAAATATAACATAATGTCCACCAATCAAAATAATAAATTTTAGTTTCAATTTTTTACCTGAACAACTCGTAAAATCTTAACTTTATACGTCAGAAGCATGTCATTCCACTTTGCATAACTTAGTAGACAAAATTGATGCCTCCGCGCAACTATCCCTAAAATGAACTCATAAGCTGGCGGCTTTTTTAATTGGCTACCCCAACTGATTGCACTCAACCACTATCTTCTCCCTCGCACATCTGCCAAGCATCTGTACTACTGTAGGCCCGTATCTGCGTGTAACACTCCCAGATTCGTCTGTAAAAACATAGATATAAATAATTATAATAAGAAATGTAATGAAATTTTATCAAACCAAATTAAAAATAAAGTACCTTAAATGTGTAGCTCATTATCAGCTACATTGATGAGCGGATCATGCTGCCCCGATGATGATTGACCTACAGTAGACTGCAGTGCCGAAGGACTGGCCGCAACATCTGGTACTGAAGAAGGACCGGCATGAACATGCTGCACCAAATAAGTATTCGCCTCGACCTGCTGTGCGGAAGAAGTGCCAGCCTCTGTTTGTGAGTGCTGGAATTGCACACCATGAAATCATCACGAGCATGGCATAATGTCACCTATTATGTACATTAGAGTCAGAATCAGTGAACATAAATATGAATTTAACATAATAATTACCATAAATTGCATACACTACAAATCCAGATTCTTATTTTCATTGTAGTGATGCCAGATTCATGGGGCATGGGATTTGTGATGTTGAAGTTGGAATAGCATGTGGAATAGGTGGGATTGAAGCTAGGATTTGGGAAAGATTTATGGGCTACCGGAGTTTGGTGCTGAACGACCGATACAGAGATGAGCCTTGATGAGAAACAAGAAATAAAGTGCAGAGAGCTAGAGTCCCTGGCTATTGAACCAAGATAGAGTAGAATCTGGATTCCATGACGCTGGAGGTAGAGCAGAGCAGGATATGTGGAATGAAAGAAACGACAAAGTGAAGATGCATCTTTCTCTGTCTATAAAATAGCAGCAGCATTAGTTTCAAGGAGCTATCTAGTTTTCACCAATTCCTTTCCCCAAACACCATCCAGGAAGCCTTCATTCTATTGAGCCTCCCTCACATTGTAGAGACCTTCAACCTTCTCCACGTCCTCCCCGAATTGAGCCTTCTCCACTGCCATTCATCTTCCTCCATTCCATCCTCCCACCTTCACCCATTCACTATTATCCCACACCAAAGCCTCCTACCATTCTCCCTTTTCTCCCTTTTCAATAACTCCATCTTCCCATGCCCAGAGCCTCCTACCATTCCTCTACACCATAGATATCTAGCTTCCTTCATCACTATTAGTGAGAAATGTGATCAGACTAGAGATACAGGGCTTGCAACGATGACGGTGGACCATACACTGAACTAAGTCGTCATAAAATGAATGGGACTGACTGGTGTGATCGATCTCCTGGATAATGCCTCACCGAGTGCTCAAGGAGCACTCAGCTAGTGCTAAGCTAGCGTTCAGCCAACATCAAGTACTTAACCAGTGCACAACCAGTGTTCAGCTACAAGCCGTTAGGTGGACATCAGGAGATGCCAACTCTATATCCGAAGGCATCACCGAGCCTCGCCAATTGCTTAAGGAGTACTCAGCTAGTGCTTAGCTAGCATTCAGCCATAAGCCCAAGAGTAAGCATTGGTAGAGGCTAATTTCTATGCCCAAAGGCATCAGCGAGCCTCACCAATAGCTTAAAGAGCATTCAACCAGCGAGTAGTCAGCATCAATGAGCCTTATCGATTGCTCAGAAAGTATTTTACTAATATTTAGCCACAAACCCTCGAGCAGGCATTGATAGAGGCCAACTTCTATCACCGAAGGCATCAACGAATCTTGCCAACCATTAAAGGAATGTTCGACCACAAGCTACTAAGCCTTAGAAACCTTGTGAGCACTCTAAATAGTGAAACTATTTTGATGCACCTATCTCAAGTCCCAGAGAAGTGACACTTAGACATTCATTGCTACAACCTTCACCACATGGCAAGTTCTTTTGTCATGTCCTGAAATCTCCAAGCATCACCAAATCTAGGTGGGTGGAGGGAGGTGTACCCAGATTTTTTATAATCAGGCCCATCATTTAATGAGGCGTGCCATATATCAGACTTGTGATAGGGATGCATTTAAAGAGATAGAACATCCCCTATAGACAAGAAAGCTCCATGTGGTACATGGGAGACTCCATCGCCACTCACCAGATCCGAAGAGATCTTGATCAAGACCCAATTGCCCCTGAAGTCTCTGTCTATAAAAAGGGACTTCAAACAAGTCTCCAAGGTATATGAGCCACTTCATTGCTACAACCTTCACCACATGGCAAGTTCTTTGTCATGTCCTGAAATCTCCAAGCATCACCAAATCTAGATGGGTGGAGGGAGGTGTACCCAGATTTCTTATAATCAGGCCCATCATTTAATGAGGCGTGCCATATATTAGACTTGTGATAGGGATGCATTTAAAGAGATAGAACATCCCCTGTAGACAAGAAAGCTCCATGTGGTACATGGGAGACTCCGTCACCACTCACCAGATCCGAAGAGATCATGATCAAGACCAAATTGCCCCTGAAGTCTCTGTCTATAAAAAGGGACTTCAAGCAAGTCTCCAAGGTATATGAGCTTTCTTGCTTACACTCCCATACTATTGGTATATCAATACTGACTTAAGCATTAAAGTGCCATCACCGAGGCCATCCCTAGTAGGATTTTTTTGCAAGTACCACTTCTTGGAGCCTAACCAGCATTGTCCACTTCAGTATCTCTAGCTCTTTCTTTGGTGCTTCATAAACTTTGGCACCAACAGATTAGAGGAATGGCATGAATATTTATAGGAAGTATAACCCACAAGATAGGAATGTCATGCCATCCAAGAAGGCCACCTCTCATTGCACCAACACTGCGGCCTCCTCTCGACTGGTAAAAAGGGTGGTAAAGATATAAGCAAACGATCCACCTTGTCCTATGCCTAGTAGGAGTTTCACTGCCACCACAAGTGGCGGTGGTGGGTGTAGACCAATTCAACTCACTTATTATACAAGTCCAAAACTTGATGGTGACCATTCAAGCTATCCAAGCCACCCCTGTGCCATCCCTGGTGACTCCACTCCCACTGGCAGTGCCATGCATAGGCTCTCAACCTCTGGTGCTGCCCATGCCTGCCTTGCTTTCAGTGATGCAACATCCCACCATTGGGGTGGCACCCCCACCATTGAAGCAATCCCAATCCCTCTGAAGGATCCTAGAGGGACCACTAACCATCGTCACCACCATCCTAGAAGTCTTGGGGCAAGAAGACAATGCCCTGAGAGTCCTTGATTGGAGCACGATTCCATCCTGGATCGTTGATCTCTACAGCAATTGGAAGTCTTAGCGGATTGAGACTTTGAGATCGATTGGAGATCTAAAGAGATGGACCAATAAATCGAGGCGATTCATAATCTTTCTTCAACACCAAATGATGGGGTCAACAACGAGCCACTATTTGATGATAGAATTATGCGGGCACTACTTTCACGATATTTTAAAATCCCATAACTTAAGAACTATGATGGGATTGCTGACCCCAAGACCATCTAGAGAGTTTTTGGAAGACATTGCTCCTTCACAGAGCCCCCAATCCCATTCTCTACCAAGACTTCCCCTCAACTTTTAAAGGAGTAGCTCGATATTGGTACATAATCTTGAAACTAAGATCGATATACTTCTTTGAATAATTGAGCCAAGCATTCATCGACCACTTTGTTAGCAGTTGGAGACCATAATAGTGCTTGGACTATCTCTATACCATTAAACAAAAGGAACGGGAGATAATCCAAGCCTTCATGAGCTGCTTCAATGTAGCAACTTTGGAGATCCACAACATGGACCAGTCGGTTGCTATATCAGCTTTAATGAAAGGTTTGCTGAAAAGTGACCTTAAAAGTCATTAGCCAAGACTTATCCTAAAGATTTTACAAGATTGCTAGCCTGAGCTGAAAAGTATGCTCGAATGGAAGAGGCCCATATATTGGAAGAAGATCCACCCACCTCTACACTGGGGGGTGGCGATGCAAAGTGAGAATGAAAACTATCCTCGAAGCATGAAGGGATGGTCCAACCTTGCTCTAGATCCCCATGGGAGAAGAACAAGTTCTTCAAAAACCAATGGCCTAAGGAAGCTCACCAAACATCTCCACCAGGAAGGTTCTACACCTATACCCTATTAAATGAACCTAGAGAAAAAGTACTGATGGAGGTTAGAAAATAGATCCCAGAGCCTCAAAAGCTATAGACACCACCATCAAGGAAAGATTTGAGAAAGTTTTGCTTATACCATCGAAACAATGGTCATGACACTAAAAAATGTATCCAGCTATGGGATGAGATTGAAGAGCTAATCTAACAAGGCCACCTCTGGAAGGAGGAGATCCCACACCATTGGAAGATGTGAAAATGATAACTTGGGATGCTATTAACCCAAGTAGTTGGCAAAGAGGCATGCAATGCCAATAGTTTTTTTTCTAAAGAGGATGATCTGTCAAAAGATGGTTCTCTAGTAAAAGTTATGCACGATCTTTAGACCTAAGATCATCTGAAACTAGCACACATGAATCTATGTTTTAGTTCAAACTCATTCAAAGATATAGAAAGTATTATTAGAAGAATTCAAAGTATATAGAATTATGTATAAGTTTAGTAATTCAAAGATATAAATCTAAAGAAATGCTATATGTAAGTCTTTAAGTCAAAGCAGAAAAATCAAAGAAATGATCTAGAAATTGTCAATTCTAATCATATTGAATTAGCATTTGAATGGAAAAAGGATTTGATAAGTTTCCATACTTATTTGGATAAATGGTGATCGATTGAAATTATATGGTAACTTGCCACTGAATGATAATTTTACCAAATTCCTTCTTTTTTGGTAGGCATGATATATTGCTAGATGTTAATCATATCTTGTAGATTTTCATGAATTAAAATAATTAATCATGAGTCAATTTGAACGATAGTCCAAATTGATAATTTGGATTAGCTCAATTTTAACCTAATTTGATTATTCAGATTCTAATCAAATTAGATCGACATGAATCTAGACCTACTACTGGCTAGATATGGAGTACAAAGGGTCATATATACTAAAGAATTGATCAAGAAAGTCAATTATATTTTTATTAGGGTCATGGGATTTTAATTGGCTAGCAAATTGACATACTAACATATATTAGCTAGCCTAACTTCTAACCTAATTAGATTAGGTTTAATTGCTTACTATATGGGCAAATCAATTTAGGTAGGACTTAGATTAGATTGAGACCTATGTTTTCAACCTTTTTGGATTCTCTATAGGCCTTATCCATGCCAATTAGCAAGAGTCCCAAGTGCTTGGGACTCTTGTTGGTGCCATTTAGAATGGGCACAAGTTTGACATGTAAAAGGACCAAGAGTCTTTTTGTAGGTTAATCACAAGTTTAGGATAAAGTTTATCCCTTTCCTCTCTCTTCCATACCCCATTTGGAATTGATTTGATCGATCAAAAGAATGAAGGTGGTGCTAAACTTCATGTTGGCATGAAAAGGTTTATGTGATGAAAAGGTGGCACGTGGGAATGGACCTAGAGTCCTTCTGCTTGATGATCATCTTTTATCTAATAAGCCTATCCATTTGCCATGCTATTTAGAGTTTTTACTAGATCCTAGGCCATGTGGAAGGATGAAATTGCTGGATTTCATAAAAGTTGCAAGAAACAACTCTTGGCACAAAGTTTTTCCAGAATGCCATATATTTATAGTATTTATTGCACATTTCTTCCATTAGACTCCTTCTATTTGAAGGGTCTTATCTGATACATGAATTATCATATAAAGGGCTGGGAAAGGGTGTGTTAGGCACCTCCTCTCTTTCTATTTAAAAGTCTCGATGGAAACACCAAAGGCATCCAGGTTGTTTGATTTTTTCCTTCTTTTCCTTGTTAGGACAAGTCTTCTAGTTTAAGACAAGTCTATTTT
The DNA here is from genome assembly GCA_021397845.1 of Areca catechu. Taxonomy (NCBI): domain Eukaryota; kingdom Viridiplantae; phylum Streptophyta; class Magnoliopsida; order Arecales; family Arecaceae; genus Areca; species Areca catechu. The sequence continues at coordinate 76,245,315 of CM038038.1, read as the reverse complement.
AGGACAAGGGCTTAGAAAGAAATTAGCAAGGATAAAAAATTTTAAGAGAGATTTTGGAGAGGTCTCGAGATACCCTACAATAGGCATAGGTCCTAGCAAGAGAAGAAAGGCTGTCGAGGGAAAAAAGGCTAACGAAAGAAGAAAGGTTATTGGGAGAAAAATCTAAGCAAGCAATTTAAGGAGTGCTTCCTTGATCTAATTCCTATGTAGATCATCTCTTGAGGGCATACACTTGTGTGACCACTTCGATAACTTGATCTAATCAATTGCTGGATTATATTTTATTTAATTAGATCTAATTTTATTGAAATTGGACATCCCTAACCTAATGATCATTCCCTAACGATCAATGGTCCAATATCTTGAATATTTTGACTGTGCATGCCGATCGGATCAATTCCTAGGTTGGATCTTGATTTGACTAGGATTATTTCTTAGTTTAAATTCTTAATTGCATTGATTATCTACTGGTCTTTATCTTTAATTACTTTATTAATTGTTTCATTGATCTCATTAAGGTCCTTAGGTCTAGGATTTATTGGTCGTCCCGCACCAACTTGGTATCAGAGCAATAGGTTAGGTTAGGATCAATTTCAATTTTTTTTAAAATTTATTGCAAAAAAAAAAATCTTGTGCATGACAACTAGGTCAAGAATCAAGTATCAATCAAAACCTTCCTCTTTAGATAACAAAATGGACCCCAGTTTAGAAACTGCCCTTCAGGGAATCATTGGTAAACTTGAAGTAATTGATAGCAAGTTAGGATCTTTAGATGCAAGGGTAGGAACCCTTGAGGAGGAACAACTAGTGAAACAAATCATCCTATTAGGAACTCTTTATCAAGAGTTATAGATCCTAGAGACCTAAGAGACTGAAATGACTACCCGGGTTGTGATGGTGGTCGTACTCATACCTTTCGACCTGACCCTAGGGATCGACATGATATTCAGGTTTTGATGTAGGTAGTCATCAAACACTTAGACCTCATTGCAACCCAATTAATCAAGATGAATGAATCATGAGGAATGTTAAGGTTGACGCCCCGAGTTTCGTAGGTCACCTGGACCCCAAAGAATACATTGACTGGGAAGCTGAAATGGATCATTTTCACTTGGTATGATATGTCTGAGGATAGGAAAGTTAGGTTTGCCCAAATGAGGTTGTTGGGTCAAGCCAAATTATATTAGCACAATGTCTAGAGATTAGCCACTCATAGGAAACAGGACCCCATTGGAACATGTGATGAGATGAATGATAAGCTTCGTGAGAAGTATCTTCTGCGTCTTATCAATAGCAACTCCTGGACCAATGGCAAAGGTTGATCCAGGGAACCGGATCTGTAAATGATTACATTGATAAATTTGATGAATATCTTATGCGATGTAATGTGAATGAAACCCGTTTGTCACTTAATCCCGGTTTAGAGCTGGTCTGAGGGTGGATATTCAAAAAGAACTATTTTGAGAGAGGTTTATAATCTAGAGTAAGCATATCAATTAGCCCAGGACTATGGAAGATTCCAGAAGATGTCTATCACACGTAGACCTGAACCTTCTAGACCATGAATTTTAGGTCCAAAGCCAAGCATAAATCAAGCCTCAACTGGTCCACAACCTAACATGAGCCAAACCCCTGGTAGTCGACCCCCGTCTACAACCCCACCAATTAAGATAGATGAAAAAGGAAAAGGGATTATAGGAGAAACTTCCCGAGGAAGTAGCTCTAAGATCCACTGCTTCAGGTATAATAATAGGTCATGTGGCTGGTCAATGTCCATCTAGAACATTGCATATAGGGAAACTTGAAGAACATGAAGATCTAGATAATGTCCAAGAAGAGGAAGTCTACACTACTGATCCAGGATTAGTCAATGTCTACGAAGAATATGACCTTGAGGCTAGAGCTAAAGAATGATTAGGAGTGAATTTGATTAATATAAGTAATCAAATGAATAAAGGACTAGCAGATTCTCACCAGCAAGTTAAGGATTTTGCTGAACAGTTTCCATCAGCAAGCCCATTCAAAGTTTAAAGAAAATTGGACTGAATACATATGTTATTGATCTACCATTTGATTATGGGAATTGTCCTACTTTCAATATTTTGGATCTAATTGAATATGAAGAACTAGCATTGACACCTAGTGATCCATTTGAGCCTGCACCTTCCTTTGAGAGTGATCCTCCTCTTGAGAGCCCACTAGCCCAAATGAGAGGAAAGCACGATGTGATCAAACATATTTTGGACAAGCAAATCAAGTCTTCGAGGAGTCGAAACTGCTACTGCTACCTGGTTCACTAGCGAGGCAAACCGAAATCAGAGGATTCCTGGATTACTGAAGAGGAGCTACAAAAATTGATCCAAATATATTTAAGTACCTCCAGCCTGACTTAACGAAGTCAAGATCTCCCCACCCTAGGATAAATGATGGAGACATCGAGCAGATCCTAGCCAGTCCAGATCCTAGCCAGTCCAGTCTAGATCTCAGTCCCAGCCCAGCACGAATCCTAAAGATATTAGTCAGCATGGATCTTGAAGATTTCAGCCAACATGAATCTTGATGCATTTTATGGGTGTACGAGGGATTTAGGATATCTCCAAATCGGATATCAGTTTTTATTTATGTTTAGAGTTATCGAAATCCCTTAGTAGTTCCGATTATTTTGAGTCTGATTTAGGATTTATTTTTATCTTTATCGGTTGTTTGATAACTTTATTTAAGATCTTTTTGTGATCGAATAAAAAGTAGCAAAGAATATTTTGAGAAAAGTCAGGGTGTGTCCCGACTCCTCGCCCCCTCTTCTTCTTCTTCTCCCCCTTCTCTAGCTCATCTTTCTTCCTGGTTCTACTTCCCCTCTTCCCGGTTCTTCCTCTCCTCTGTTATATTCCCTCCCGACTCCTTCTACTTCTCTTCCAAGTAACTCAACCAAAGCGACGCCCTCGACCAACTGGGGACCCACGTTCTCCTCACCAATCGGCACCTCCATAGTCCACTGAGACATTTTCATCAGCCTTCCCCCCCACGATCGTCGTCACCGTTGCTCGCCATCGATCGCTGACACCTGACAATCGCCCATCCGTGAACCTCGTCGACGTCTCATCTTCTACCGGATCTGTTGCTAGCCGAATCCTAGATGCCGTCACCACTTCTGGAGACATCCACGACCATGCCGCATCCATGGCCCCGGCCATCCATCTCTCCTCCCATGCTGCCACATGAACCACTGTGGTCCTACCCTTCTACATTTCAATCACGCCACCAATCGCAACTCCATTGCCCCAGCTTGCCCATGCCCATGCCAAAGGACTGTGCTAGTCCGCCCGTGCAAGCCTTCGCCAAGCGCCTCCACCGTGTCCACCGCCATCCGTTCCGCGTCTCCACCCAACATCGACACCGGTGAATCCCTCCGCAAGCCCTCCTTTGGTTTTTGGTGTTGATCCATGGAGAAGAAGAACTCGGCACGAACATGAAAGCAGGAGGAGAGCCACACGATTTCTAGAGCCACATGGTTCTCAAAACTGCAAGGATCCCAAAGCTGCCCGGTTCTCAAAGTCACACAGTTATCAGAGCATTATATTTATTGGGATTAACTTAATTTATTTATTTTATTTTGATTAATACATCACTTGTTTTTGGTGTTCCAGGTCCGACGGCTTCTGATCCATCTCGCTCATGAACCACTGGTCCGAATTTTGATTACCTCTAAACGATCTCACTTTTCCAAAATTCATGATATTTCATGTTTCGGGTGAGACCACTTTGATAACTTGATCTAATCAATTTTGGATTATCTTTTATTTAATTAGATCTAATTTTATTGAAATTGAATAGCCCTAACCTAGTGGTCGTTCCCTAATAATCAACGGTCCAATATCTCGAATATTTTGACTGTGCATGCCGATCAGGTCAATTCCTAGATTGGATCTTGATTTGACTAAGATTATTTCTTAGTTTAAATTCTTAATTACATTGATTATCTGCTGGTCTTTATCTTTAATTACTTTATTAATTGTTTCACTGATCTTATTAAGGTCCTTAGGTCTAGGATTTATTGGTCCATCCCGCACCACTTTAGCCAATTCCTTAATGTGTGTGACCCTTTGGGTTCACATCTAGCCAGTAGTAGGTCTAGGTCCAAGCCATTTCGATTCAATCGAAACCAATTGACCTAATTAGGTCAAATTGAGCTTACCTAAGTTGCCTATTTGAACCAGCTTTTGAATTGACTCATGAATCCAATCAAATTGATTCATGATAACCTAAAAGACATGATTGACATCTAGCAACAAGTCATTTCTACCCGGAAGATAAAAATTTGATTGAAATTACCAAAATATCCTTAAGTGGAATGTTACCGTGCAATTCAATCCTTCGATCTTCCTTTATCCTGATTAAGTGATGGGCATGGATTAATGTCAAATCCTAGCACTTAATATTTTTGAATCTTAATTCGATAATGAAGACTCGATCAATGAAAGATTAGAAATCCTATCTAATCTCATCATGCTTTGATCAAAGACTTCCTGAGTCATCATTCAAGGAGATCACATGGGATAACTTTTTCCCTTACTAGGAATAATCGATTTCTTGTTGACCTACTCATTACCTTCATATACAATCCACCATATCTAGAAACATCCCATACATGACTTAATTGCCATGAATGAGTATGCACCAAAACATGGGTTCATGTGCACAAGATACTGTGGTAGTCTCAGGTCTAAGGATCATATGCACAACTTTCACTAAGAGAACATTCTTTTGACAAGAAAGTAAGACTTCCATTTGATATTCTCTTATCAGATCAGTTCAGTGAACTCATAGCCTAATGAGCACCCACATCCTTGTATTAGTATCTCTACACAAGTAGCTATGAGACAACCACCCTCTCCATCGAGCATACATAAGATGTGCTAGTCTTACCAGATTCATCGATCCCTGAATCGATTATCTAATGACTACGAATATTTTAGATTAGGATTTATAAGAACTTAGGTCTCACCATTATGATCTCCATCATAATCCTAATTTCATTGCCCTAATCTATAGGTTTCATCATAATCTTGATAACATGAAACAGTATGATGAATTAAATATCTTTTATTAATAAATAATATCATACATGAGCTGGAAGATCATAGAAATGCCCATATAAAGATTGGCTTTTAGGGCATCATTCTTTCAATCTCCCACTTGCACTAAAGCCAATCACCTTTGTATTTTACACCCATACGATATAAGTGGTGATCAAATTACTGCTTTAATAATGCTTTAGTGAATGGGTCTATTATGTTGTTCTTTGCATCTACTTGTTCAACAATCTTTCTATGATCTTTCGAATAAGATGGAAGCAGCTTAGGATGTGCTTGGACTTATGATGAAACCTTGGTTCCTTAGTTTGTGCAACAGCTCTAATGTTATACAATAAAGTGGCACTGGTTGTTGTATAGTAGGAACCATGCCCAATTTCATGATGAATTTCTTCATCCACACAGCTTCCTTTGCGGCTTCACTTATAGCTATGTACTCACCTCAGTGACTAAGTCAGCTACAGTTTGTTACTTTGTACTCTTCCAACTCACTGCACCACCATATATGGTGAAGACATACCCTGATATGATTTGCTATCATTTGGATCTGATTGAAAACAAGAATCTGTATACCCTTCTAGTTTCAACTCTGATCCACCATATATTAGAAAAACATCTTTAGTCATTCTTAGGTACTTAAGAATATTTTTCATAGCTTTCTAGTGATCTTCCCCTAGATCAGCCTGGAACCTGCTTACTATGCCCAAGGCATATGCAACATCAAGCCTGGTACATAACATGGCATAAATAATTGATCCTACAGTTGAAACATAAGGGATCAAATTCATTCTCTCTCTTTTCTGGTGTCTTAGGAGACATCTTCTTGGAGAGGTGTATGCATTGACTCATGGACAAGTAGTCTTTCTTACTTCTCTCTATTTTGAATCTCTTCAATACTAAGTCAATGTACCTAGATTGGGATAAGCCAAGCATCCTCTTAGATCTATCTCTATAGATCTTTATACCAAGTATATAGGATGCCTCTCCCAAATCCTTCATGAAAAATTGCTTTGATAGCCAAGACTTGACCGATTGCAACATTGGGATATCATTCTCAATAATGAGTATGTCTTCAACATACAAAACCAAGAAAACAAGGGCACTCCCACTTGTCTTTTTGTATACACAGTTCATCCACATTCTTGATGAAACTAAACTCTTTGATTATTTCATCAAAGCGGATGTTCCAACTCCTCGATGCTTGTTTCAATCCATAAATGGATTTTTTAAGCCTGCATACTTGGTTTGGTCTCTCACTTAAGACAAACCCCTCTGGTTGTGACATATAGACTTCTTCCTTAAATATCAATTAAGGAAAGTAGTCTTTATATCCATTTGCCAGATTTCATAGTTATAGTATGCAACTATGGCAAGTAATATCCGAATGGACTTCAGCATGGCTACTGGTGAAAAAGTTTCATCATAGCCAATACCATGTCTTTGTTTGAAAACTTTTGCCACTAGCCTAGCCTTGTAGGTCTCTATTTGACCTTCTGCTCTAATCTTCTTCTTGAAGACCCATTTACACCCAATTAGGCATACTCCCTCAGGTGGATCTACTAATGTCCAAACCTGATTAGAGTACATGGAGTCCATCTCAAATTTCATGGCTTCCAGCCATTTGTTAGAGTCTCCACTCATGACAACTTTTGTATAGGTCACAAGATCATCATTCTGTATGATACTAGCTTCATTATCATTCCCAATAACAAAACCATATCTGAGTGGTGTGCTCTCTCTGATCTACAGAGAGGAGGTGTGTGTTGTGGTTATTCCTGAACCTTAGAAACATCTGGTTGAGGAATTGCTTTAGATATATGTTGAACTTCTTCAAGTTCAAATATCCTCTCACTGTCCTTTCTTGGATAAACTCCTTTTCCAAGAATGTGGCATGCCTACTGACAAAGATATTTTGCTCAATAGGGTGGTAAAAAAGGTAACCCATACCTTCTTTAAGATATCCTACAAACTTGGACTTATCAACCCTAGCACTTAGATTATGTCCAAAAATATTCCAGACATAAGCAGGTAACCCAAATCTTAATAAACTTTAAGACATGGCCTTCTCCCTTTCCATAATTTATATGGAGTGCTTTTAACTGCCTTTGATGGCACCCTATTCAATATGTAGGTAGCAGTATCTAGGGTATAATCCCATAAGGATACTAGAAGATCTATGAAGCATATCATGGACTGTACCATGTCCAACAAGGTTCGGTTCATCCTTTCTGCTACACCATTTAGCTATGGTGTGTATGGAGGAGTTCATTCAAAGAGTATGCATTTGTCTTTAAGATGATTGAGAAATTTATTAGACAAGTATTCTCCTCCTCTATCAGATTGAAGGATTTTAATGCTATGCCCAGTTTGTTTCTCAACCACACTTTGATACTCTTTGAATTTATCAAAGGCTTCGAACTTGTATTTCATAAGATATACATATCCAAACCTTGATAAGTCATTAGTAAAACTGATGAAATAAGAGTATCCTCCTTTGGCCTGAGTTGTCATAAGACCACACATATCTGTGTGTACTAGATCTAACAACTCAGTTGTCCTCTCTCCATGTCCTATGAATGGAGATTTGGTCATCTTACCATGAGACTGGACTCACAAGTTCCTAATGACTCAAGATCAAAAGGTTTAAAGAAATTTTCTTTGCATAACTTGTTTATCCTGGACTCACTGATATGACTCAAACAGTGACATTCACGTCATCTCTCTTTTTTTTCTTGTTTTTAACAAGCATAACCTTTAGATGCTCCACCAACATCATACTTCAGACTTGCAAGATACAACTTGCAATTCTTCTTCCAGTGCCCTTGCTTCCCACAATAATAATGGGTCCCATCAGTAGAGGGCTTCCTTACCTTCTTCCTCTTCTGGAAGCTACTTTTAGGGTTCATTTTTCTTTTTAAACCCTTCTTCATTGCCTGCTTCTTCTTTCCATGTCTAGAAGAAGCTAAGCCTTATTCCTTTAAAGTGGCTCTCTATTATCTTGAGCATATTCAGCAGCTCAGGCATTGACATATTTAGTTTATTCATATGATAATTCATGACAAACTATGAGAAGAAATCTAGGAGTGACTATAGGATCAAGTCCTGATTAAGCTCTCCATCCATCACAAATCCAATTGACCTAATCAAGTGATCATGTCAATCATCTTGAGGACATGTGCCTGAACAGAAGAGCTCTCACTCATCCATGCTTGAAACAACTACTTCGATGTCTCATATCGAGCAGTCCGACTATGCTCTTCATAAAGCTCTTTAAGATTGAGTAATATGGACTGAGGTTCTATTTTTTTATGTTGCCTTTACAATTCATTGCTCATAGAGGCCAACATGATGCACTTGACATCATTCTATCATTCTGCCATATTTTATATATAGCTCTTTCCTCCTCAATAGCATCCTCTCCTACCATATCTATGTCATGAAAATTGAAGATATAAGCAATCTTTTTCTAAGCTAATACAATCCTCAAGTTCCTTAACCAGTCCACATAATTTGGGTCGGTCAACTTGTTGGCATCCAAGATGCCTCGTAGTGAAAGAGTAGAAGCCATAATATAAAAATCTACAGTAAAGAACAATTATAAGCATACCACTCATGATGATATTCATAATTAGATAAGGACTTTTGCATCTAATTGTGTCTCCCACTATTTTCTTTTGAAACATAACCCTCAACTATGGTAAGTAGGAAACCCTGCTAGGGCTTCCTTGGTGGGGTTGAGATCCCATGAATGCCTTGTGTTAATCATAACAAACACCCATGAGTTCAAGGATAGAAAAATCCCGTTCCAATTGCAACCCCAAAAATAGGATTTAAATTAGCATGAAGAATAGATTTGGATAGGACTAGATAAACGATAGAGTTTTACTTGAACTAGGAGTTTGATTCCTGATAAAACTTCTCTAATTTAAGTCCAAATCAATTCAAACAAACTCTAGATTTTATCCAAACCTATCCTAATCCAAAAGAAAAATGAGGAAGGGTGACAACTTGAATTTTGGCATGGAATTCTTCATACCAAGATCAGATTGGCATGGAGAATGTGTGGCACATGGGAAGAAATTCTTAGTTTGACTTGGTCAAAATTGATTATAATCCTAATTTAATTTGTTTGATTATTTAAATAGCTTGAACCTAATCTAATTGGACTCTAATTAAACAAAATTAATCAAAAATTAATCAGATCTAAATTTAAATTAAATTAAGGTCAAAATTTCTTAGTGATTAGATCATCGAATAACATAATCAGGTAAAATCTAATTGAACCAATTTCAATTAGACTTGACCAAATCCTCTTTGCTTAATCAAATTAAATCAATTATCAATCCAATTACTAATTAATCCTTTTAAAATTAATTAATAATTATTTATTTATTTATAATATTTGTATAAGATAAATTACTAATTATATTTAAAATTTTGTTACTGAATGATTCTTAATTGTTGATCAACCATCATGATCAATCAGAAACTTCTATTATATATGACCTTATAAGTTCAAACCCTAAGTCAATAACTCCGAAACTATTTTCTAAACTAATTGATGCGACCATCTAGCAATGGTGCCCGATATCCAGATGGGTCGAATGATGATAAAGCAACATTCAAGAATCTAGGCTATGGTTACCGTATACTTTATTCCTTTGACTCAATACTCAAGATGACTTCAGAGTCAACTGCTAACTCTTAATCAGTGCATCCGTATGTATCTCAATCTGATAAATCCTGTGACTCCTCACCAGGATTATCCAAGCATAAGTTTTGCTAAATTGAAACATTGCCGAGCATTTACTCCAACAACTTGGAGTGTCAATCCCTTCTTAACTCAACACCAACTTAACAAGTACTTGATTGCACCCAGAAACCTTCCATTATTGGATTAAAAATTCAAGTAATCTGACACCAAAGTACAGTGAGTTGATTGCCAAGTCATCATGATAGTCTCAGATTGGAAATATACTTATACCCATACTCTTTCTACGAGATGATAGCAGAGTATGATCACTGTTTAATGAGATGTATTTCTACACTCATCTACATGCCATATCATTATCTCCACACATCTTGATTAAAAAAGCAATCAACCTATATGGCACACAAAAATCTATTCTTGATTAACATTGTCATCCTAGGTAACAACATATCATTTGGTCGCGATCCAATTTAATAACCGCTCCATAAATACTCCTTTATCGAATCAATGTAGTTTTAAGGATCTCAATATATTAGAGTTCACAGGAAGATAACAAATAGTATTAAACTGCTGAAAATATTATTTATTTTATTTATAATTCATATACATTTACAAGATAGTTCAACCGTCTATAACCTAAACAATTGGCTTTAGAATACTTTTTCCAATACTTAGAACTGCCAAGGCAACTTTTATTTCTTAGATAGTAGGTATACGTTTCTAATTTACATACTTTACTTAAGGACGAGTAAAATTCAAGAGGCATGATAAACATTTAATTTATGTATTAAATATTATATTAATTAATTTTATTTATTGAAATTTGATACTCTATGTCTTCTTTACAGGTAAGTAGAAACTTGAATCTATTTGGCCAACTAAACTCTGAATTGATTTAGATTCATATAAATTTACGAGAAGGATTAGGTCAGACCAAGCACTAAAGAATTAATGTATGGAGTGGAGTGGGCTTTATGTAATTTGAAAATGCAGATGAATCGTGAACAATATACCAAGACGATTTGTGCCAGCCAACTGTACCGGCCCCTGATCTAGTTCAACGACCATCCTTCACCCAAATTGTCAGTTGGTTGCGTGCTATGTCCGTTGCCAAGCCAAACGAAGCCAGCAAAATGGTGATTAACTGGTACATCACATGGAAGAGGAGGATAAATGGAATTTAATGTTCAAACTTGTAGTGGTCAAATGGGATTTAATATTTTACTTGGGTTTCAGGATGCTTAGTGGGAATTCACGTGGGGGCATGCATGGGAATGAATGCATGAAGACAATTGGATTCAGTTTGACATGTGAAACCTTTCCATCGCGGCATATGGGTTTTGGGGCGGTGTTCATCACGGTCCAGGGATAATATGATATGGTCCATTGTGCCATTAGAGAGAGCATTGAACAGAGTTTGACATGAGATGCATGGAAGGCTGGCAATGGATCTAGAATGTATTCACTAGAATGATTAGACCTGATCATCAGATTCACGGAGCAAAGAATAGAGCGCCGAATTTGCTAGCCAAAGGCAGCGGGACACGTTTGTGGTTGTTGGAGATTGATAAGGATCGGGAAACAGAGTGATTCACGGTGATAAAAGTCTTAACGAAGGGTGTTGGAACGTGATCGATGGCCATTGAAGCTCGATCGGCGGACTACTGGGATTCATCATAGAATGGGTTTTTGGCTGGGTTTTGACATGAGGTGTGCGAAAGGTTGGAACGGCCGAGAACAGTACGCCAGATTCATGGAGCATGGGATTTGTGATGTTGAAGTTGGAACAGCACGTGGAACAGGTGGGATTGAAGCTGGGTTAGCGGAAGATTTATGGGCTGTTGGAGTTTGGTGCTGAATGGCTGATACAGAGAGATGAGCCTCGATGAGAAACAGGGAACAAGGTGCAGAGAGCTAGAGGCCCTGCCTGTTGATCCGAGATAGTGCGAAACCTGGATTCGATGAAGTTGGAGGCAGAATAGAGTAGGATATGTGGAACTGAAGAAATGACACACGGTGAAAATGTGTCTTTCTCTGTTTATAAAATAGCAGCAGCATTCAGTTCAAGGAGCTATCTATCTAGCTTTCACCCAATTTCCTTTCCCCAAGCACCATCCAGGAAGCCTTCATTCTACTGAGCCTTCCCCACATTCCAGGGACCTTCAACCTTGTCCTCATCCTCTTTTAATCGAGCCTTCTCTGCTGCCATTCATCTTCCTCCATTCCATCCTCTAAGTCTTCACCCCATTCACTTTTATCCCATGCCAATGCCTCCTGCCATTCTCCCTTCTCCCTCTTCAACGCCTCCATCTTCCCATGCCCAGAGCCTCCTACCATTCCTCTACACCACCATCGTCCAGCTTCCTTCATCACGAACCAATCCTTCCTCATCAAAAGTCCTGCTCCATCTCCCCTACACCTTTCCACATAGCTGACATCCAGTTCCTATTTCAGCAGCATGAGGGTATCAACAAGGATGTAGTAATAAAATTCTCCATAGAAGGCTAATCTTTACTTCTCAAAAATTTCCTGAAATGGTTGTAACACGCGGTGTATATTTTGTTTTATTTTTTGTACTTATCTTTCTATTAAATAAAAATTTAATTTCCATTCTATATTTTTTATGAGTCTTTTATTTGAATTTATATTTAAAATAATTTAATTCTCGGAACGGACCATGATCGATAGATACTATTCATATTTTTAAAATAGATTATCTTTAAATAGGATTTTTATTACTTTGTATGTACTTATCTTGACTAGTCTATATTTCACGAGAATATATCATGATCTAACTGTACAGATCGCAATCTCTATAAATAGGTAATGTCTCGATAGAAAAAGCATACCATCTATCTGCCAAGTAACCAATAAAAATCTTGAAGCTTTCTCTCTTACTTGAATTAATATTACTTCATTAATAATACAAGCTAGTGTTAGCTTAATTTCTTAGTTATTAAATTACCATTATTTTCCTTTGATTTTACTTTCAAAATAATTATCCAAGGTTCCTATATATTCAATATCTGGTCTCACCACTTTTATATTATTAGTAGACCAATTTAATTTTTTTGATCACCTCATGACAAGGCATATCACCTTGCTACACCACTTGCATAGAAATTGTAGCTTCTTCTCTTTTCCTATTTGTTTCTATATAAGACTGACTTAAGTATCGGAGGGTTCTCCATGAAGAACCACATCCCAGTATTTAGACTTTTATATCTTCTTCATTTTGCAGATTCCAGAATGTCCATGCCAGATTGAGGGAAATCCGAAGCTGTCCAAGTTAGCGGCCACATCCAGCCATGTCAGTTGGTCTCGGGTGGAACCACAACAGAATGGTGCTAAAGGAAGGGCTTTGGCCTAAAAAGCTATTGAGAGGACCTGTAGTTTCTCTTTTCATTGCATGAGCATGGCAAGGAAGAAGTCAATGGCAAGATCTGCTACTCCCCCTCCTAACGAGGAGCCAGTGGTCCTAGAGGATCACCCTTAGACACCTCCAGAGCAAGGCATTGATAAGCTGTTGGCTGTTCCTCCAGTCATAGCCAAGCAATTCCACCAGCTCTTGTTCCAAGTCGAGTCGCTTGCCATTGTGATGCAAGTCTTGTAACAACCCTCGACTCGATCGATCAAGTAGCTGCCTTTGGACATTCCACCATCGATGCGAGGGGCAGGTCAAGATGATGTAACCTGCTCCACTAAAGCTGAAGCCCCTTAACCAGCTAACAGCCTTGAACGAGCCCCCCATTGTCGCCCATTACAGCCCTCGGGACCCTAGGAGGTAGGTCATGCTCATCACTCCCAACACCAAACTAGTTGTCAAGGTAGAGATCCGGGACATGGTCCTCCATTCCTCTTTCTTCTTCATTGCAATATTCTTCATCAAAAGGATTACTATATTATCGCTCGGCGAGGTATACCCTATGATGAGATGAGCTGACCAAAAGCTCTATGAGATAGATAGCTACTTAAAGGCCCTTTGCTGGTGGCAGATGGCATCAGCAGGGGAGTCATTTTCACCATGCATCCACCCTTCATCCTAGCCATCAGGAGGAGCCCATTCCGTGACACTTTCAGGCACCTTCTATGAAGGCCTATAATGGCTCCACCAATCCTTATAACCATCTAGAAAGTTTTAAAGCTCTCATGATGCTACAAGAGGCATCTGATGCCTTAATATGCAAGACTTTTCTAATCACCTTCCAAGATGCTGCCCGAGCTTAGGATACCAGGCCCCTACCAGACTCCATCAGCTATTTTGAGGAGTTCAATCAAAATTCATTGCATAATTTTAGAGTATCCAAAAGTCTCGAAAGAACTCCAACTCCCTCTTCTCCATCCAACAAGAGGAAGGGGAGTCTTTTTAGAACATTATGGGTTACTATGGAGCAACCATGTTAGAGGTTCATGGCCTAGAGCTAGCAATCACAATGTTAGCCCTTATACAGGTGCTCCGAGTGGGAGGCTTTTCCTACTCCCTCTCCAAGAGATTCCCTCAAGATCTTCCAAAGCTCCTGTCCCGCACTGAAAAATATATCAATGCTGAAGAAAACACAGTGGTAAAGAGAAAGGAGAAGGGAGAACATAAGCATCCTCGGGAGAATCACTCTTTCTACTCCTTAAACCAAGAGATGGAGCAACGAAGCCTAATTCCATCATTGTTCCAGGAGCCCACACCTTTGCCATGAAGAGTTCATGCCACTAAATGCTTCCCAAAAGCAAATCTTCATAAAAATAAAGAATCAAGATATCATCCACTGTCCTGTAGTCCCAATCTAGATGATAAGCATACTATTCTAGGTTCAAAAATCCTAGATGCTAAAGCTAAATACATGAAAAGTTATTTTCATTTAAGCATATTGATTTAAATAAATCATATTAACATCTAAGTCATATCTCTAATATGTTGAAATAATTTAATCTAATCAGATCTAAAAATTTAAAGATTATAAGAAGAAGAAATCAACTTACATGTATCGCTAAATCCTTCTTCTTGTACTGGAACTATCGAATCAAATAGATCTGACAGGATTTATCGAAGCCGCGTCATGCTCAGCCTCTACTAGTATCCACACAAAGCCTTCTTGACCAAATCACCAAGATCCCTGGACTACTAGATCCTTATAGGTTTCTCTTCTTCCATGGATATGGACCTCTTCTTTTAGTCAAAAACCAGAACTCAGCAACCTACTCTCATATTCTCTCAAGAAATTAAATACCAAAAAATAATATAGTGTTATTTTGATATTTTTAGTGAAATCCATGACTCTCAACTTTCTATAGAGTATAGAACTTAATTTTTTGTGGAGGATCAAAATATGGATAAAAATTAAAAGGGATATTTGTCGATCAAGATTTTGTACAGCCTCTCTTGTTCATTACTTAAATCCATGCCCAAAACCCCCTTATCACCACCTCGAAAAATCTAGATAAATATGAATTCTTATCTGATTTAGTCAATGATCAAATCAAATAAGAGTCAATGTTTATCAAAAAGGAGAGAGAGTCCCAGATGAGAAAGAGGGGTGCCAATTTAGTGCCTCCTTCTTCTCATCGCACATGCCAAGAAAAGGGGCATATTTTTGTGTACCTCCCTTTGTTTCTACATAAGATTGGAGAGAAATTCAGTTGACTAGGTCTCCTAATTGCTCGCTCAATTTGACTCAATTTTGATTGATCTTTGAAATCATTTCATGCCCCAATTGAACCAAATTTAAAAAGGCTGCTGACCAAATTCAATTAGGTCTAGAATTCAAGTCCAACTTAAATTTTGAGTCCAATTAAATTTAAATAAAGTTAATAATAATTAACTTTGATTTAATTAAGTCAAATAATAAAGTAAAAAATTATTGTAATATTTGCAAATAGGTCTAATATGCTAAATTTGGCATGTACTAAAATTAGCAGGTGCTAGTTTCAATAGGTACCAAATTTAGTAAATACTAAATATGTAACTCTTACATAGATCCGTGGTTTAGTCAAGTCGACTCCTTATGTGTGTGACTTCCAACATTATATAGTGGCAACCGAATAGAATAAAAATAAATCTCTAGGTGTAGTTAGTATGTAATCAAATTCCTCTATCAAAAATTTTAACAATATGCAGGTCATGAAAACTCATCAAATTCTAAGCATCCATCATATGCCAAACTTAATTAGCTCGAGTCCAATTATGATTTTCATGAAAACTCTTTTTCAATATCACACTATTATGATTACAAATTCAAAGACTTAGCCAATTAGGTCACATAGGATTATACCTTAACTACTAAGACCGATAGATTCCATATAAGTATACTCTCTACTCCTATAATGAAGCTACTGCAGCCAATGAATACCATTAGATTCCAAATAGCTAAGGACCATGTTCATGTGCTGTCAAACCACAGCAACCTCACTGTGAATATCCGAGATACCACAGGTCAAGGAATTACTCATACTAATATAGCATTTGAAAAGTCACTGATGAGTGAGTAGACATCTATGTGATTTTCATTCTTTGGTCATGCTCAGTACATTATTCTCTAATAACCACTTGTACTATAGTTTTAGTGTTCCTATACTATAGACTCGAGACTCATTTACCTGAAAAGAAAATGATCTATGTACCAATCTTGATAGATTAATCACCATCCCTATGATAATCCAATGACTAGGAGCATTTAAGAGTTAACCTATAATGACACATATCTCAATTTTTAACTCTTGAGAATATATATCATGTTCATTAACTCCATGGACGGTTCATAGATATATAAAAATATGAATGGATAAATATCTAATTTTATTGATAAAGATTTGATTAAGTACGATATGATGTCCTAAAAATTATAGTGTGTCGCGAACTTGGCTTCTAAGGCATAAACATCTAACATGGCCTAGGAGGATGAGTAACAGATCCAAGAAAGACCTCACCAAGTACTGCCATTTTTATTGGAAGTAGATACGATACTGAAGATTGCCTCATCTTGAAGAAAGAGATCAAAGCCTTGGTTCACTAGGATATCTGCAGGCCTATGTTATCAGCCTAAAGGTGTGGAAGCTTCTTCCCAGCAACCACACCTCAGCATAGAACCCCTATGGAAAACCATCCCACAAGCGACCGGTGAACACCATTATCAAAGGGTTTTCCAAGGGGCATCCTCATCAATGGAGGAGCCCATGCTTGCACAATTCTCGAGTTCTCTCAAATGAAGCAATAGAAGCATGAGGAAGGAGGACGTCATAGTCTTCTCCAACTTTAATGCAAAAGGCATCCAAACTCCCTAAGACAATGCCATTATAGTTTCTTTTACTATCATTCATCATGATGTATGTTGTATTTTGATTGATAATGGAAGCTTTGCAAACATTTTGTTTTATGATGCTTTTGCCAAGATGAACCTTTCAAGGGACCATCCATAGAGGACAAGCTTTGCCATGATAGGGTTCTCAAGAGATGCCATATCCATAGAAGGCACTATTGCCCTACCTGTGATAGTAGGCCAAGCCCCAAGATAAGCTACAGTGATCCTAAACTTACTAGCGGTAAAGGTCCCCTCGATGTATAATGCCAGCTTGGGAAGGCCAGACTTAAATGCTTTCTGAGCCACTATCTCTACTTATCACTTGCTAACGAAGTTCTCAACTGCCCAAGGAGTGGACGAAGTACGAGGCAACTAGGTTCTAACCAGACAGTGCTGTGTGGCTACATTAAAAGGCAAGAAGTCCCAAGAGGCACTACCCATTGACAGCCTCTATTTCAAAGATGAGTAGGTTGAGCAGTGGGGTCGCCCAACAAAAGATCTCCTCTCATTCCCTTTGGATGACCGCAACCCCACTCGAAAGGTCCAAGTTAGGTCTTAGCTAGATGAGACCTCACTTGACCAACTCCTTGCCTTCCTAAGAGCCAATGCAAATATCTTTGCATGGACTGACTC
This sequence comes from Areca catechu, assembly GCA_021397845.1. Lineage (NCBI taxonomy): Eukaryota > Viridiplantae > Streptophyta > Magnoliopsida > Arecales > Arecaceae > Areca > Areca catechu. The sequence continues at coordinate 76,227,592 of CM038038.1, read as the reverse complement.
TGACATGCCTGATGTAGACCTAGAAGCCATGGTACATCGGTCGCACATCAATCCATCACATAAATCAGTGAAACAAAAGAAACGGTGCATTATTCCTGAGCACTAGCAAGCTATCAAACAAAAAGTTATAAGCTACATGCTAAAGGATTCATTCATGAGGTTGACTACCATGAATGGCTCCAAGCCCCAACAGCCTTTCACATCCTTCTTAGGTGTAGAATTTTTCTATAGCCTAGTTTTTTATACACCGGCCTCCAAATCATACTACATTTGATCCCCTGACCTCCTAGGATGAGTCTCCATGAGTTTCACACATAGAACTCTTCTTTCCATATCTTGGAGGTAGTACCAATCAGGCTAGAATATCAGCAAGGAGGAATCCTAGTTAGACTAAGACTCCTTTAGTCAAATCCTTCTCCTGCACAACTCCTACTTGCGCTCCAACTATTCCATCAATCCAAAATCTTTTGGGATAAGGAATCCTTCTCAATGAAGGACCTTCAAGCACCCCTCAATTGCTGGATACCTAGTTGTGGAATAACATTTGATGGATAACCAAAATTGCTAAACTTGTTGCATAGAATTTTGCAAAACTTTGTTTCATGACTAACAACTTGTAGATGATGCTGGCACTTCTTCGAAGGTCCTTTGGATATGAAATTAAAATTGTAACATCATCAGGATGTGCCCTCCTAGTTATTTTAATATCATCCAAAATGGAGTTTCATAGAGAGAGAAACAATCTTGAGAATAGAGACCTATTAGCACTGAAAATAGAATACTGAAATCTATTTTGAATGTCTTGCTTTCTCTTGGCATGAATCCTTTTATGTGGTGTGAGGAGAGAGGGAGAGAGAGAGGCTTAGAGAGAATATAAAATTTATATTGAACTGACTTTTAAAATATTAGGTTATATGGTGTGCCCTTTTAAAGAACAAAGGGCCCTCCTAATCTAATTAGGATGGAACACATAAACCTAACCTAATTCTAATTCTTCTAAAGCTAGCTCAATTAGGAGAGCACTTATCCAAGTCCATGTATATCCATGAGTTAACCTACTCTTATATCCACTTGGACTAAATTCAATCTAACATTGAATTAGCCCCCTTAAGATCCAAAAATCAAGACCCCAAGCCTGTAGAGGGCCGAACCTGCATCCTAGGACCAAACGGGTCCTAGCCTAAGATCCAAACCAATCCTAGCCTTAGGACCCAAATCGATCCTAGAATCTTGGAGCCATTACTATAGCTCCTCTTTTAGCCTCCCAAGGCTTGAGAGCACCATACATATGCCAACAATCTCCACCTTGGTGCCCATAAGCCTTGGCATGCTCTACTTGATCCGTCTGCACCAACTTGCTGCCACTGCACACCCTAACAACTTTTTATGTAAACTCTAATGTCAATGTCGATCCCTTCAATCCTGGAGGCCTCTAAGACAACCACCTTCACCTGGACTGAAGCTCCTTGCCTATATCTAGGCATCCTCTTTATTATGTTGGCATCTTTTTTTCAGCACCTGCACCAACTATCACTTCGGCTTCTCCTAGAGGGATTGCAACTCCCCTGTCCTGACTCAAACCCATATATCTCTCCCGAGACTCACCTTAACCCCCTATAGGTATCCAAGTCCTCTCTCACTACAAGAAAACTATCTAACATGGTCTCTCCAGAGCCGCACCTCTTTGGTGTGTGCATTTTCTCATCGATCCATGCAGTGCATCACCATCACTGATGCTGGAATCTAGCACCTTCCCTTGCACCTCTTAGTTTTGAACCTATGGAAACCTCCCTCTACCTTTGGAGGCTCCTCTAGCCAATGCTCTACTTGAATGATGACTCCTACTGGTGCTCCTACAAAAGAAGAAAGTGAAGTTCAAGGTCAGCTGCCCAAAACTATCCTACTAGGCCTCCTGCTGCACCTCCACCATCATACTCCCTTTTTGGACCCTCCGCACTCCATGGACCTCTCCAAAACATTCAAGAGGACCTTCTCCTCCTCTAAACTAGCAGCGATACTCTAGGAATCAATCATCTCCACCTCTTCAAGGCTCTACGAATAGATGTTCTAGTCGAACCGCTGAAGGTACCCCAACTACTTCTCTACCTTCCTATATTTGATGGCTGTATAGTTGCTTCTTCAGCTCCACCTCGACCACTATCGCTTGGATAACCTCTTTCCAGTATGCCAAATACTCCTCATACATCAAAGTGCCCTTTGCTTTCCATCTTCACCAAAAAGTTTTGCTACCAGTCTATCATACACCCTAGACTTTCCTCCAAGACCGAATCTAATCAAAGTTGGACTAGAAAATCTAACACCGAAACCTTGCATCCTGGGAAACTTCCTTCCCATCAAACTTTTCAAACTCCACCTTCATCCCACTACTCATGGTGACACCAACAAATCAGCCACAAAAACTATGAAGAAGAATTGAGTAGAGTTCCATGGAATAGGGTGTGCAAAATTTCTAGATGATAGCCTTCATTTCCCATGTATCTCAAGCTTTAATATAAATTGTTAGGACCACCAACCTTCACGTGGACCTTTGGAGATCATCAATAGATGCCTCCACAAAGTTTCATGTCGATCAAAGTTTGTGTGGGTGGCTAAACACCAAGCCCTAGCAGCCTTTCACGTCCTCCCTAGGTGCAAAATTATTTTGCAACCTAGTTCTTCATGCACCGGCCTCCAAATCACACTCTATTTGATCTATTGACCTCCTAGGATGAGTCTCCATGAGTTTAAAATATAAAATTATTCTTTCCATGTCCTAGAGATAGCATAAATTAGGTTAGGATGTCAACAAGGAGGAATCCTAGTTGGACTAAGACTTCTTTGGTCAAATGGTCAAATCCTTCCACCTACACAACGCCTACTTGCACTCCAACTATTCCACCAATCCAAAACCTTTTAGAATATGGGATCCTTCTAAAAGAAGGATCTTGAAGCATCCCTCAATTGCTAGATACCTGGTTATGGAATAGGATTGGACAGACAACCAAAAATGCTAAACTTGCCGCACAGAATTCTATAGAACTCTATATAGTGACCAGCAACTTGTGATGATGCTGGCACTTATTCGATAATCCTTTGGGCATGAAATTATGATTATAATATCATCAATATGTGCCCTCCTTGCTATTTTAATTTCACTTAAAATGAAATTTCAAGAAGAGAAAACAGTCTCGAGAATAGGAACCTGTTAGTGTTGAAAATGGAAAGCTGAAATCTATTTTGGATATATTGCTTTCTCTTGGTGTGAATCCTTCTTTGCAGCATGAGGAGAGTGGAAGAGAGAGGAGAGAGAGAGGCTTAGGGAGAATATAGAGTTTACATTAAATCTACTTTCAAAATACTAGGTTGCATTGTGTCCTTTTGTAGACCAAAGGGCCCTCCTAATCCAATTAGGAATAGAATACATAAACATGACTTTACTTTATTCTTCTAAGGCTAATTCAATTAGGAGAGCACTTACCTAAGCTCATGTACCTACCCACTCTCATATTCACATGGACTCAAACCTGATCTAATATTGAATTAGCCCTCTCAAGATCCAAAACTAGGACCTCGAACTCATGGAGAGCCAAACCTTTATCCTAGAATAAAATTGGTCTAGCCCTAGAATCCAAACAAATCTTAAAATCCTGGAGCTATCACTATATCTCCTCTCTTGGCCTCCCAAAGATTGAGGAGCATCACACCTATGCTAACAAGTTATCATCTGCCCCTGATAGGTTAACTAATTGATTCTATGTCGAGGCTTGAGTTGCTTAGTTTTATAGATACTTTCTCCAAATATAATTAAATTTGGATAACCCCAGAGGATGAGGAGAAAACCTCCTTTATCACAGACCAAGGGCTTTACTACTATAAAGTAATGCCCTTTGGCCTGAAGAATATAGGAGCCACATACCAATATCTGATCAATAAGATCTTCAAAGGTCAAATTGGATGATACGTCCAAGTATATATTGACAACATGTTGGTAAAGAGCCAACAAATAGAATGCCATGTGGTGAACCCCAAGAAGACTTTCTAAACTTTGAGAAACTATTAAATGAGGCATAACCTGGCCAAGTGTACCTTTAGTGTATCTTCCAAAAAGTCCTAGGATTTCATGGTCTCTCACTGAGGAATTGAAGCTAACCCAAAAAATTATGGACAGTCCTAAAGATGTTGCCTCCTGGACCCTAAAAGAACTACAGTGCCTCATGGACGGATAGTCATGTTTAGGTTCATCACCAAGATAGGTGATAGGTGTTTACCCTCCTTCAAAACCTTAAGATAGATCAAGGAATTCTATTGGATAGAAGAGTACCAGATTACCTTTGAGAAGAAATGCTACTCTTGGCCAGACCAACAATGGGAGAAATGCTATGCTTGTACTGGCTATATCGCTAATTGCAGTAAGCTCTGTCCCCATTTGGGAGAACAAAGGCATATAGAAACTAATATATCATGCTAGTAGGTTGATGAAGGATGTAAAGACCTACTACCCAAGGATGGAGAGGATCGCCTATGCTCTCTTGATTGCTTCCTAGTGGCTTCGACCCTATTTCCAAGCCTCCAAACTCTAACGACCTTACAGCAAACCTCGACCTCCGTGAAGAAGTTTAAGAGAAGTCCTAAATCAGAATGGTAACCCATTGATGATGAGCAGCTTACTACTTTAACTCCAGAGTCAAGGGAAAGCAGTTTTGCCCAAACAACTTGGAGCTCAGGAGGCTCCAATTAGTCAGCTGGCCAAGTAGGAGAAGCTCTCACCCAACAAGGAAGGATCTTACCACATCACTAAGGTTATGCACTTTGGCACTTATCATCTAGAATAGTTGGGTTAGATGCCTATCCCATGCACCCGGAACTTGGAAAATCTATGACCTTACTATTTTATAAACTTTCCTTTTAGTTCATGAGCTATCTCTATCTACGATGAAGTTTCTCTCTTTTGGGCACCAAACTTCTAGCTCACAAAAGAGGAGGTGTGCTTGAAAATCTTGGGTGAGCTCCACACCCCAAGAAGGGCTTAACAATCCCTTGAAGACCTAGGAAGTGATCCTTTAATCAAACTCCCAAGCACAAATCCCTGGTGAGCTCTGCACCCTGGGTAAGGGCTTAGCAGTTTCTTAAAGCCCTGGCAAGTGATCCTTCAATCAGATTCCTAGGTACAAATCTTAAGTGAGCTCTATGCCCTGAGTAAGGACTTAACAGTCCCTTAAAGCCCTGGCAAGTGATCCTTCAATCAAACTCTCAAGCATAAATCCTAAGTGAGCTCCAAGCCCTTATAAGGGCTTAATAGTCCCTTAAAATCTTGGCGAGCAATCCTTGTTCAAACTTCCAGGCATAAATCTTGGATAAGCTCCGCATCATAGGTAATGGCTTAAAGTTCCTTAAAGCCCTGACAAGAAATCCTTCGATCAAACTCCTAAGCATAAATCCTAGGTGAGCTCCATGCCTTAGGTAAGGGCTTAACAGTTCCTAAAGTCGTGGCAAGTGATCCTTCAATCAGACTCTTAGGAACAAATCTAAGATGAGCTTCATGCCATGGGTAAGGGCCTAACAGTCCCTTAAAGCCCTAGCAAGCAATCCTTCGACCTCAGAATCCTAGGCACAAATCCTAGGTGAGCTCCATACCCTGATAAGGGCTTAGCAGTCCCTCAAAGCCCTGATAAGCAATCCTTTGATCAGACTCCTAGGCATAGCAAGTCGCCATCTCAAAGCCCTACCAAGCAGTCCAATGACTAAACTCCCAAGTATGATAGTTTGCCATCTCAAAGCCCTGGCAAGTAGTCCAGTGACCAAACTCCCAGGCATGGTAGTTCACCATCTCAAAGCCTTGGCAAGCAGTCTAGTGACCAGACTCCCAAGCATGGTAGTTCACCATCTCAGAATCCTGGCAAGTGGTCCAATGATCAAACTCCCAGGCATGATAGTTCACCATCTCAAAGCCCTAGTAAGCAGTCCAATGATTGATAGGTCATGATGTTGTTATGAAGATATCATGATTATCAATTTAAATATGACTTCTTAAATAATTAAAAACACGTACAAAGTAGCAAGTCAGGTCAAATCCATAAAGAAAGTAGTATTTTTAGAGATTAAAATCTTTGATTTTTATTAAAAAAGAAAAATAATTTAAAATTAAAAAAATGAAATTAAAAAGTGTGAAAGAAAATAAAGAATAAGAATTTAAACTCAGTATATTCAACCTGCTAATCAAATATTAGTATCTACTTGCATAAAAATAAAGAACATAAATTAAAAGGCATAAAAATAAATATTACATTAATTAAAAATAAAATCTAACCACAAGTAAATAAAATAAATAAAACTATAACAAAGGCTCAAAAATTGATTGGTATAACCTCATCGGGAAGTTGGTTGATGTTACCACGCCTTCTTCCTTCATACTCCATAGAATGGACTGAGCTTCCTCTTCTTCTTCTTATTTAGATCTTGATCTGGAGATTGGTGTAGGCGAAAGGATGGCATAGGAGACAGAGCTTTTTCTCTAAGAAATCTTATTCTTAGATGTCAACTCTCAATTCAAAGCTAAGCCCTCTACCCTATACCATACCCCTATCTCATAGATGGTCTTCTTTTGTGGCCTAGGGTCCTTTAAATAGAGCTTAGTAAAGGTTAAATCAATATAGGACTGGAGATTAGACTCCTATTAGAACTTCGAGAATTTTTTAATCATTGAATCACTAAAATCATGCTAATCAAGCTTCATTAGGTCAGATTAATTATGGACTATTAGATTACTGCTTGAATCGTGCTCAGATCTAGCTCAAATCCCATGCATTAGAACTGAAATAAGGCCATATTACATCCTGGACATTGGATGGAATGGTTGTTTAGGTCATTACTTAATTGTTCTCGACCCTCGGAGTCACCTTCTCTATACACTATATGAAGACCGAGCCCCCTTTGCCATGGACGTGCCAAGAAGACTTGGACTTGGTGGCTTCCCATCATCAAATTGGTGATGGGGGTGGGGAAGATAATGGAGAGGATGGCCGACGATGGCTCTGAACAGGGAAATGGTGGGCAAAAGGGTGGTAAATCTTGGGAGGTGATGATACAGTAACTGTGGTGGTGCGTAGAGAAGCAGTAGCTTGGAATAGGGAAGAAGGTGGTGGCTATGGTGTCACGAACTAGGGAGGATGAGTAGCGATGGGCGATGGTAATGGCATCTCATGCCAGAGAACAACCCGATGAACTGGTGATGTTGGTAGCGGGTGGCTATGGATGGTGATGATAATGGTGGCTTGAGGGAGCTCGGGATAGGGAGATGAAGCTCGAGAATGTGAGAAGGTGGCATAGACTCAGCAATGATGGCATGGTGACATTGTGAAGAGGGGCCGATGGATCATGGCAAGAAGAATGGTCGGTGGTTGGAACTCGGGATGGACTGAGAGGGGAAGAAGGCAGCAACAATGGTAGCTCATGGTAATGGTAGAGGTGGGCATTTCCTAGGCTGTAATGGGGAGAAAGCTACAAGCGACGGCAACATTGGAGTAGAGAATCGGTGGCTAGTAGCAACAATGGTAGCATGGTAGCGAGGAAAGGAGGAAGGCGATAGTAATGGCAGATAGCAAGTAGCGGTGTTGAACATTGGAGATGGGATGCATGATTGATGATGGGCAGTAGAGGACCACGGCTAGCATGGGTGAAGGCAGCATGGGTCAAGAGGCAGATCCATGGAATAGGGGTTATAAACTAAGCGACCGATCTAGGATAGATCGACTACTTTAAAAAATGCACCAGGCTTGGATTTTAGTTGATTATGGACTTGTTTGAGCTCCAATCTTAGTCCCATTTGCATCCTCTCGACCTGTATATTGAGCTTTTTAAGTTGGCAAGATTTTAAATTAGTAACTCTATCAAATTTCTAGGATTCCAACATTTTAAATATCTCCATCAATTTATCCACCAAAGAAGAAAATAGCATAAATTAATTTTTAATTAAAAATGTAATGGGTTTGAAATCAACTTGGTGCTCAGATTAATTAGTCAGTTCAACATCTATTTTTTTATAAATATGCACTAATTTCATATTTTTTAAATTATATTTAATTTAAAAGAAAATCTAATTTAGTTATAAAATTAAATCTTTAAGATATTAGCACCATTAATTGACTAAAACACTTAAAATAAATGTATAAATATGTGACTTATAACACCCCCAACTTACTTGTTGCTAGTCTCTTAGCAATGTAATAAAAATACTAATTTATCATAATGTATCATTAAGAGCTTCCTTTATAAAAGTAAATATATGATTGAAAGTTGAAAGAATTTAGCAAGTACCACTCACTAAGTATTGAGTTTCAGAAGTAAATTTCATAGTCAGCATAATCAAATACTTTCTTAGAATTCATCTAAAATCTACAGTACTTGTATTTGTAAAAACTAACTTAATATTGGGGTGCCAACTTGTAAAAGATAAATGTTTCTTCGTTTATCACCTATTTTGGCTGATTTTCAATATACCCCCAAATCAAGCTCATAAATTAAGATAGTTTTCACACAATCTAATTTTTTCTTTTTTTGAAATGCTAAGCATCCTGGCCTTCCGTTTACCATTTGATGCAAACCTCCATACTTGACTTAGGTGTAGAGACCGGTTACTAAGTGTGAAGCTATCCACATATACTCTATCTTTTACACTTTTACTAGGAAGGTTGCTTTTTCCTTAAATTCAAGGTAGCTTTTATATTACTCGATTTTTTTCTTTTTCAAGTAGGTAGCTCTTTTCTTAAATTTAAGTTTTTTAATTAGAGTGTATATTAATTACTAGTTTTCAGTAACAATTGAATCCCAAGTTGGCCTTTATAATTAATACCTAATTTGCCTCATCTATGTGCATGTGCAATGGAAGTGCTAATAGCCTTTAGGTGCCCTAAATAGGATCTAAAAATCTAACCAACTAATCTATTCCTTGGCTCACTATAGTCATTAGCATATACTCTCTAACTCTTATTACTTTTTTTTAGTCTGTTTTTGTCTAGATTTTCTTTCTTGCACATGATTTATTTAAGATAAAAGTTTTCTATTTTAAAAAATTTTAATAGACTTTTCAAAAAATTTTCAAAAGGTTTTCCCTATCCCTTAACTTAAGTACCATTATCTTTAATGGTATAAATAAGTTAAAGAAATAAATTTAGACCATAAGAATAAAAAGAAATGGATAGGGGAAGAAGAGACCTGAGAAGAGGAGCTCATTAACAAGATAAAGGTTGCAACAAATATATAAATAATGAATATTGGGTTACCCCCAATAAGTGCTAAATTTAACATCATCAGCCAATGTTTATTATGACTATTTCTAAGAAATTGGATTTCCTCTAATAAGTACTAAGTTTAGCATCTTCAGTCAAATACTATGAGAGAGTCCTATTATATTGAACTTGGTCCCATCCCTCAAGATCTCAAAAGGATAGGACTAATCAGGAAGCCTTGTCATCATGGCAAAAAAATGTTCATAAAGTACTCTATGATAATTAGCCTGAATCAATAGGATATAATGAGCAAGTATCTTACCAAGATTTAAAAATATTATTATAATTTTTATAATGATCAGGAAAGGATGGTGTTTATTATGCTGAGATTGAGGAAGGTAGTTTAGAAATGTTGGCAATTATGGATTGATCTATCCTAATCCTTTTCTTGGATACGATATGTTCTGATAGAAACCCTTCCCAATCTAGAACATGGTACTTTGTCCAAATTAGCATTAAATCTACCTCCATACATTATTTCAGTATTTTAGATAGATTTTGGAGGTAATCCTTGAAAGTGGTGCCAAAAATAGAAAAAATAGTTATAAGATTTTAAAGATCATGATCACTCATTTCAGTAAAATCCAACCGATAGCACCTTTATATACTTTTAGAATACTACTAAGTTAGGTTTCCTGGATAAGGATTACTGAAAAAGTATCAATGGGTGCATCAGGAAGTGGTTCAATTCTAGATCAGGGATGATTCTAACAAAGGAGCTATTGGTGAGCTAGGTGATAGCTCATGTTTGTTAATCCATAATGAGGTGATTTCAAAGTAGGGTGTTCATACTATACATTCACTTGTATGGTATATCCATCTATATTAAAATTGCCCATCTCGAAATGAGTCAGACAAGGATTTAATAAATCCTAAGAAAAAATTATGATATTGGCTTCCTCTATTATGTATGTATTCGTAGTTTTTGAGAAGGATCAACTAATTCTATTATTGCATCTATTTATTTTACCATCCCATTAAAAGGCATTGATGATTCTAGGGAACTGAAAAATGAGGCCATAGGTAAGTGGGATAATGATAGAATTGGTTCGTCTCACTAGTCTAATTTCTTGCTATATATTTCTAAATTGATCTTTGCCTTAGTAAAATTATCTATATTGATCTTTATGGTTGCGCAAAATTGCTCTAAGACTAGTTCATTTACAAGAGTAATGGTTAATTGTTCAAAAAAAATTAGAGGGTCATTAAAATCCTCAACTTTGCATTGCCCCTCTAGGTTACTCTCAGGCTGACTAGGCAGCTCACCTCCTTTCTCCTCCCTACCAAGTTTGATTAATAGTTGATCAGTTTGATCCATTAATTTATCGATAGATTGTTGTTGGGATATAATTATTGGTTGAAATTGAACAAACCTATCGATATCTAAGTTGGTATATTGAGGAGGTGGGTATGATACTTGCAAAACCTTCTCTTTAAATAATAGACTATAGGTAGTTAAAAAAGATTGATATTGTAGATCGGGCATGTCATAGTAGGGTGCATCTACAAACTGAGATATTTGTGTCATCGGGGTAACCACTAAGTGTGGCTGCCACAAAAAATCTGGTTGAGCCCCCTAACTAAATTATAGCCATTAAAGGATGTGATATTTCTTGATCTATAGGCCATTTGGGTTTGATCATTATAAACTTGGTTGTACACAGATCCAGAAAATTGGTAGGTAGCTAGGTATTCACTTATAAGTGAGTAAGACTCGAATAAACTTGGTATGCCGAAAGAAAGGATACTCTACTGTAATGATTCATACTCCTAGCATTGATTTCGTTTATCGAATTGTTCTGATTATTTGGATATGTAATCAAGATTTTATATCAGAGCAATCCTTATTTATTTATTTAAGAGAAGAGGTGAGATGAAGAAGAAAGAAAGATAGAAAAGAGTTCTAAAGATAAAGGCCTAAAGAGTTTTAGAGCTAATAGAGAAAAGAATTAGTTAAGGTTTGATATTATTTATAAATATGTTAGCATGATATGAACTCACTATCTTAGGATTATCCTAAATCTAGATAGCTCCTAACTACCAAGACTATCTTGGAGCCCTCCAAGTCAAAAACTAACCAATCAATTGACCATGTAAGGATCGATGAGGTTTCCCCCATTGCTTTCCTTAGACACCAATTAGATTGAACAGGTCAGTTAACAAAACCAATTAAAAATCACCTTTCTTTAGGACTACATCATCTTTAAATCCCTTTCCTAGACACTAGTCAATCAGCTAATCCTGACTTCATTCAACTCTTTTGGTGCCTTGTTCTATTGAGCTTAAGTTGCTTAGAGGCTAATGTCTAGTTAATTTTAATTAAAATGCTTGGATTCATGTAATATACAGGGTGATGGTTTGTGGGTCAAGGAAGGGTAATCAAATCTCCACCTTATATTGTTTACGAGTGTTATCCTTAAGATATTTTATAGAAATATAAAATGCAAAAAGAAATGATGTCAATACAAGTAATAAGCTTTTAAAGTTTAATTAGTTTCACTATTTTAGTTAAGTATTTTATGATACTCTTATTTTTTTTATGTTAGGAAATAAAAGGTAGGTTTTAAAGTTGGTTTACAAAAAAAAGACCAAATTAGGTTAGGAACATAAAGTAATAAGAGATCCTATAATTAAAGCAAGAAATCAAATCTACTATTTAAGGTAGTAAATAAAAAATTAAGTAATTTTTTTAATTTATTTGAAAAGAAAGAAATTAATTAAAAAAGAAATTAAAAAAATTATATATCTTGCCAGAAGAAATTTTTTAGGTTCATTTAAAAAGGAAGGAGATGAATCAAAAGAAACTAAACAAAATAAAAATTTTTGGTTAATTTGAAAAGAAAGAAACTAATTAAAAGAAACTAATAAAAAAAGTTGATCTAGGGTTAGGGTTGATATTATCAAAATTATAGAACTTTCTTTCTTCACTCTTTTTTCTTTTTTTAATAAAGAAATAAATAACAAAAGAAAAGTTAGTAAGCTATTTTATAAAAAATCAAAGAAATTAAAATTTTGGTATTCATGTCTTTCCCAGCAACAATGCCAAAAACTTCATATGTCGCAATGTTGTCATTAAGACACATCATTATTAGTTTAAATCCTACTTCTTAAATAATTAAAAATAAGCAGAAAATAGCAAGTTGGGTCAAATCCATAAAGAAAGTAGTGTTTTTAGAGATTTGAAATCTTTGATTTTTATTAAAAAATTAATTTGAAGTCCAGAAAAATAAAATTAAAAAGTATAAAAAAATAAAGAATAAGAATTTAAACTCTATTCATTCAATCTACTAATCAGATCTTAGCATCTACTTGCATAAAAATATAGAACATAATTTAAAGGTCATAAAAATAAATATTGCATTAATTAAAAATAAAATCCAACTATAAGTAAATAAAATAAATATGTAATAAAGATTCTGAAGTCGATTGGCGCAGTCTTATCAGGAAGTTGGTTGATGTTATCTTGTCTTCTTCCATCATACTCTGTAGAGTGAACTAGACTTCCTTTTCTTTCTTTTTGGATCTTGATCTGGAGATTGGCATGGAAAAAAATGGCATAGGAGACAAACTTCTCCTCTAAGAAACATCACTCTTAGAGACCAATCCTCAATCCAAAACTAAGCCCTCTACCCGGTGTTATACCCCTCTCTCATAAATGGTCTTCTCTTATGGCCTAGGATCCTTTAAATAGAACATGGTGAAGGCTAAATCGGTGAAGGACTGGAGATTAGACTCCTATTAGAACTCCTAGAATTTTTTGGTCATCAGATCATTGAAATCATACTAATCAAACTTCATCAAGTTAGATTAATTATGGACTATCATATTACTGCTTGAATGATCTATCTCAAATCCCATGCATCAAAACTAAAATAAGATCAAATAACATCCTGGACGTTGGATGGAATGGCTATTTGGATCGTTACTTGATTGTTCTCAGCCCTTAGATCTCACTCAACGAGAACAATCACCTTCTCTATACACTATGTTAAGACTGAGCCTCCTTCGCCATGTACCATGCCAAGAAGATCGTAGACCGGGTGGCTTCCCATCGTCAGACTGGTGATGGAGGTGTTAGATGTGTATGCCCTAGAAGCCAAGTTGGCTAACATTCTATGTAGGCTCAGGTAGGCAACCCAAGAGGGGGGGTGAATTGGGTTTTATAAAACTTTTGTACTATTTAAAAGATGTGAACTAAGGCAAGTATGTGCTAATGCAATTCAAGTGCTTGTGTATTTCAAATAAATGCAGCGAAAATAAAGAAATAAAAGCATAAGGAGAACAATCACACAAACACAAAGATTTATAGTGGTTCGGTGCCAACCAAGCACCTACATCCACTCCCCAAGAATCCCTTGGGAATTCCACTAAGTTTGGTTTTATAACTTAGGCTCACCAACAATCTTTACAACTTGTTTTGTCTTCGGGCTCACAAGTCAAACCCTAGTGGTTTCAAGGCTCACCAACAACCAACCTTGGTTTTACGGGATAACCAAGAACCTAAACAACTTGTTTTGGCTTCGGGATCACAAGTAAAATCCTAGTTGGTTTCAAGGCTCACCAACAACCACTTTGGTTTTCAAGGCTTACCAAAAACCTCAAGGCTCACCAAAAACCTTAAGTTAAAATAATAAGAGCAAGTATAAATGAATACAATAAAAGCTTTCTAAAATAAAGCAAATATCTCTTTGAAGCCCATTGAGAGTTGATGAAGATCTTGTCTTCAAGTTGATGAAGCCTTTGATTGATGCTTGAGGATGTGAACTTTGGATGCTCTCTTTGAAACTTGGAAGCTTGAAGGCTTGAACCACTCAACTCTTGAATCCTTGAAGAATATTCAAAAATCTCACCAAAGGATTACTTTCCCAATTGATTTTTGATGTTTATATAGCCTCCCAACACTTAAATGACCGTTTATAGCTGTTAGGGAGGAAAATATGACCGTTTGGAAGCAAGTTGGAGAAGTTCTACAGCCCAGAAAACTAGCCGTTACTGTTCAAGTGTCGACACTTCACCTCCAGGTGTCGACACTTCAGTTTCAAGTGTCGACATTTCAGTTTCCAGGTGTCGACACTTCACTTCAGGTGTCGACACTTCAGCTCCAGGTGTCGACACTTCAGCTCCAGGTGTCGACACTTCACTGAAAGAGCTTTCTGAAGTTTTCTGTTTGTCTCAGGCCTTGAGTCGACACTTCACTCTTCAAGTGTCGACACTTGTTCCTCAGGTGTCGACACTTCATTTCCAAGTGTCGACACTTGCCTGTGCCATTGCTGAAACATCTTCAAATTGAAACTTTAACCTCTTCAAGTTCTTCCATATTAATTCCAAAGTCCATATACTTAATTTTCATTAATTTAAGGACTTTTTCAACTGAAATACAAGCATTTCTTCATTAACATGGATGAGTACTAAGATCTGAGAAATACATTAAAACACAATTAGTACTCATATATACTTAAACATTTTGTCAATCATCAAAATCAAGACCAGAGTCAACAATCTCCCCCTTTTTGATGATGACAAAACCTTTAAGTATATGAATAGGGTAAGCTTAAAAAGATTAACAATAAGTAAACATGTAAGCTCAAAATAATAAGCACCAAGCTCCCTCTCAAAATATGATCCAAAAAATCTTCAAAATATTTTTCAAAATATGCAAAATTTTCAAATTTTTTTAAAATTTCTTCTTCTTACTAATTCTTCCCTTTAGATAAAAATATTTTACATTCTTCTCCCCCTTTTGCACTTTCTTTCATTTCTCAAATGATTTTTTATATTTATCCAATCTTCCCTTTTCATACTTAACAATTTTCTCTCCCTTTTTGACATCATGAAAAGGGTGAAAGGCAATAAAAAGTGGGAATGAAGTCGGAAAGAATAGCAAGTAGGTCATCAAAATCAATGCATGAAATCAAATAACTATTATATCAATTGAATGTGCTACAAATTGAACATGATACCACAGAATGTAAGCACATACAATAAATGATTTGATATTATTATCCATTTGCCTTACTTGTTCATGGAATAAGGTTACAGCGGCACCCCTACACATCATAAGAGAGCCCATTGAATGGGAAGAGAGGGTCTTTAAGCCCTACTTATCTCCTATGACCGGACGGCCATGGTGACTAACCCAATCCGAAGCGGTTACTAGGAATTCTTTTTAAAAATAATTTTGATACCAATAGAATATGATACCATTTGAATGTAACTCCCCTCAAAGAATTAGATTTGAAAACAAGGAGTATCAGAGCAATATAAGCAAAGCATGATATCAACAAGATATTTCAAAGCATCAAATATGATAACAAATCTTTGGATGCTCCCCCTGAATGTTATTCCTCCTTTAAAAATATGCATTTATTTCAGGAATAAAATATGAAAGCTTATGCATCAAGATTTGAAATTTTTCAATATATTCATGATTTTCAAAATACAAAGCATTTATATCACTTAAGAACTTTTAGCATGATTTCAAATTCATTTTATGATGATTTGATATCCATACAAATGCTAGAAGTAATATGATATCAAGTCTAGCCACTAGAGCAAGGGTTTGTCAATATGCATACCTTCTTCTTAAAAGTCCCTTAACTACTAGTTCTATACTTGATCCAAATCATTTCTAGATTATGCATAGATGCCAAAAATAAAAACATATATATCATAGCATTTCACTTGAAATAATTTAGAAACTATATTAATCAAAATCAAGTGAAGATCTAATAATCACAAGTTTGACCATGAGAGCTTGAAATCTATCAACATCAAAATGGTCATAATCACAACAAATGATTATTAGTCTAAGCTTGATTCTAATCAATCACTTAAGACATTTTTCAAATCAATATGCATCTTTAAAAGTATTTTTCATGAAATACATTAATCAAAATCAAGTGAAGGTCTTACAATCATAAATTTAATCATGATAGCATGAAATTCATCAACACCAAAAAGTTCATGATCATAGCCAATGATGATAAATCCAAACTTGATTCTAATTAACTATTTAAAATAATTTTTTAAAGTAATAAATATAACAAAAACATTTAACTACATTTTCAATCATGGAAGGAGATGTTTAGAATTTACCAATATACAAAGTCCTTCCTTTTACCATTTAGTTCAAAATGTAGCTTGTCCATTTCTTTAAATTGTCTTGTACAACCTTTTTTCAAGAACTTCCTTTCTTCATGTTGGGTTGCAAGACATTCCTGCAAAATAAATTAAGTGGACATTTTTGGTTCCCAAACTTTCTTGGGTCCTTTATGATTAGTAATTATGGTTCCTTTTGGAACCCAAACTTTTCTTAATCTAGAAGGATAAGCATTGAAACCATATTTATAAGAAAAATTGAAAGAAGCAGGAATATTGAAGTTCTTCAAAAGTTTTTGCTTCTTTTCCTCAATCAAAATATTTTTCTCATTAAAAACTTTATCACATAAATCTTTTAAAATAACATTTTCTTTTTCTAAAAATTCTTTTTCTTTAGAAAACTTATTCTTTTTATTTTTCAAAATATCAATCTTGGCATTTAAATCATCATTTTTATTTACAAGATTGGTGTTGTCAAGAGAAAATGAATCTACATGCCTATTTAATTTCTTGTACTCAATTTTTAGCAATCTATATTCATGCACAAGATCATTAGATGCATCATGTGATTCTTTAAAGATAAAATCATAATTATTTTTAGCACATACCTTTTTCTCATTTGCCATGAAGCAAAGATGGGCAACTTCATCATCCGTACTTGAATCTTCGCTATCGCTCCAAGTTGCCATCATTGCCTTGAATTTCTTTTTGGTTTTGAAAGCCATTATTTTCTTTTCTGTATCAGCTTCCACTATCCTTTGCCATAAGTTCAACTCATAGGTCATGAGTGAACCGATAAGCTCCTCTAAAGGTAAGGTTTCTACATCTTTAGCTTCTTGGATCGCCTTCACCTTTGGATCCCATGATTTTGGCAAGGATCTAAGAATTTTGTTCACCAAAACAGCATTAGTATAGATTTTTCCAAGACTTTTTAATTCATTAATAATAGTCATAAATCTTGAAAACATATCAGATATAGATTCATAATGCATCATTTCAAAATTTTCAAAAGAATGTACAAGCAAATTAATTTTAGTGTTCTTCACTTGAAGAGTACCCTCATGAGTAACTTCAAGTGTGTCCCAAATTTCCTTAGCCGATGTACATGTAGAAACTCTATTAAATTCATTTAAGTCCAATGCACAATAAAGCAAGTTCATTGCTTTAGCATTGAGTTCAATTTGTTTAATGTCATATTCATTCCAATCCTCTTCAAGCTTTGGAATGGAAATGCCATTAACTAAAATGGAAGGAATATAAGGACCACTGATAATGATTTTCCAAAGATGATAACTAATAGATTGAATATGGATGCGCATGCGAGTTTTCCAAAATGTGTAATTTATGCCATTGAAAAACAGTGGTCTAACATTAATACCTACAAGGGTTGCCATGAACTTTCGCTCAAAATCGTTGTTTGATTTTCATTCAGAGCACCGAGCTCTGATACCAATTGTAGGCTCAGGTAGGCAACCCAAGAGGAGGGGTGAATTGGATTTTATAAAACTTTTGTACTATTTAAAATATGTGAACTAAGGCAAGTATGTGCTAATGCAATTCAAGTGCTTGCGTATTTCAAATAAATGCAGCGAAATAAAAAAATAAAAATATAAGGAGAACAATCACACAAACACAAAGATTTATAGTGGTTCGGTGCCAACTAAGCACCTACATCCACTCCCAAGAATCCCTTGGAAATTCCACTAAGTTTGGTTTTATAACTTAGGCTCACCAATAACCTTTATAACTTGTTTTGTCTTCGGGCTCACAAGTCAAACCCTAGTTGGTTTCAAGGCTCACCAACAATCAACCTTGGTTTTACGGGATAACCAAGAACCTAAACAACTTGTTTTGGCTTCGGGCTCACAAGTAAAACCCTAGTTGGTTTCAAGGCTCACCAACAACCACTTTGGTTTTCAAGGCTTACCAAAAACCTCTTTGGTTTTCCAAGGCTCACCAAAAACCTTAAGTAAAATAATGTAAGAGCAAGTATAAATGAATACAATAAAAGCTTTCTAAAATAAAGCAAATATCTCTTTGAAGCCCATTGAGAGTTGATGAAGATCTTGTCTTCAAGTTGATGAAGCCTTTGATTAATGCTTGAGGATGTGAACTTTGGATTCTCTCTTTGAAACTTGGAAGCTTGAAGGCTTGAACCACTCAACTCTTAAATCCTTGAAGAATATTCAAAAATCTCACCAAAGGATTACTTCCCCAATTGATTTTTGATGTTTATATAGCCTCCCAACACTTAAATGATCGTTTATAGCCGTTAGGGAAGAAAATATGACCATTTGGAAGCAAGTTGGAGAAGTTCTGTAGCCCAGAAAACTAGCCGTTACTGTTCAAGTGTCGACACTTCACCTCCAGGTGTCGATACTTCAGTTTCAAGTGTCGACACTTCAGTTTTCAGGTGTCGACACTTCACTTCCAGGTGTCGACACTTCAGCTCCAGGTGTCGACACTTCACTGAAAGAGCTTTCTGAAGTTTTCTGTTTATCTCAGGCTTTGAGTCGACACTTCACTCTTCAAGTGTCGACACTTGTTCCTCAGGTGTCGACACTTCATTTCCAAGTATCGACACTTTCCTGTGCCATTGCTGAAACATCTTTAAATTGAAACTTTAACCTCTTCAAGTTCTTCCATATTAATTCCAAAGTCTATATACTTGATTTTTCATTAATTTAAGAACTTTTTCAACTGAAATACAAGCATTTCTTCATTCAACATGGATGAGTACTAAGATCTGAGAAATACACTTAAAACACAATTAGTACTCATATATACTTAAACATTTTGTCAATCATCAAAATCAAGACCAGAGTCAACATTCTATAATTTCTGGGATATTATATTATACTTAATCAAATTTTTATGATAAAATTAAGCATTTTTTTATTCATATTTTTGTATGTCTATGAACCAACCATAGAGTTAATGGATAATGATATATATTTTCAAGAGTTGAGAATTTAAGACATGTATCATTATAAGTTAACTCATAAATGCTCTCAATCGTTGGATCATCATGGGAACAGTGATTGATCCATCAAGATTAGTACACATATCATTTTCTTTTCAGGTAGATGAATCTCAAGTCTACAATGTAGGGACACTAGAATGAGAGTGCAAGTGAATGTTAGAGAATAATGGTACTAAGCATGACCAAAGAATGAGAACTCACATGGATGTCTATTCACTTGTCAGTGACTTCTCAAATACTATTGTTGTATGAGTAATTCCTTGACCTACGATATCTCAAATACTCATAGTGAGGTTACTATAATTTGATAGCATATGAACATGGTCCCTAGCCATTCAAAATCATATGGTGTTCGTTGGTTGTAGTAGCTTCACTATAGAAATAAAGAGTACACTTATATGGGATCTATCGGTCTTGGTAGTTAAGGTATAATCCTATGTGACCTAATTGGCTAAGTACTTGAATTTGTGGCTACAATAGTGTAATATTGAAAAGAATTTTCATGGAACTCATAATTAGACTTAAACTAATTAAGTTCGCATATAATGGATGCTTAGGATTTAACAAGTTTTTAAGACCTGCATCCTATTGAGATTTTCAATAGAGAAATTTAATTACATAGTAACTTACCTAAGGTCTATTTATATTCTACTGGGTTACCACTACATACTACTAGGTATCACTGGTAGATTATGAGAGCTCATTAGGATCACTTTCGGATCAATGATCCAAGTTAAGGTTGAGTTGAAAAATTATTTCAAACCATCAAAAGAGTTTCGACAATACTATGATTGAGATCATGGTATATCTTACTACTAGATGGAATAGAACCGAAGCGTCATATATATAAGGAGTCGACCTGACCAAACTATGGAATCTATGTAAGAGTTACATTTAGTACCTGCTAATTTTGGTACCTGCTAATTTTGGTACCTACCAATTTTGGCATTACTAATTTTAGTACCTGCTAAAACTCGCATCTATCGATTTTAGTATATGCCAAACTTAGCATATTAAATCTATTTACAAATATTATAATAATTTTTTATTTTATTATTTAACTTAATTAAATTATATTTAATTATTATTAACTTTATTTAAAGTTAATTGGACTGATAATTCAAGTTGTACCTGAATTTTAGATATAATTGAATTGGATCAGTAGCTTTTTTGAATTTAGTTCAATTTCAGCATGAAACAGTTTCAAAAATTAGTCAAATTTGAGTTAAATCATACTGCAGCCAGGAGACCCAATCAGCTAGGTCTCTTTCTCTAATCTCATGTAGAAACCAAGGGAGGTACACAAAAATGTGTGCCTCCTCTTGGCTTATGCAATGAGAAGAAGGAGGCACCAAGTTGGCGCCACTCCTTATTTGAAACTCTCTCTCCTTTTTTATAAACATAAACTCTTATCTAATTTGACCATTGACCAAATTAGATAAGAATCCGTATTTATGTAGATTTTTAGAGGTGGCGATGGAGAGGTTTTTGGCATGGATTTAAGAAGCGAATAAGAGAAGCTACATAGAATTTTGATCAACATATATCCCTTCTAATTTTTATCTGTATTTTAATTCTTTATAAAAAATTGAGTTCTATATCTCCATAGAAAGCTGATAGCCCATGGATTTCACAAAACATATCAAAAAATATTCTACTATTTTTTTAGTATTTAATTTCTTGAGAGAATAGGAGAGTAGGCTGCAAAGTTATGGTTTTTGACTAAAAGAAAAGATCCATATCCATGGAAGAAGAAAGACCTACAAGGATCTAGCAGTCCGGAAGTCTTGGTGATTTAGTCAAGAAGGCTCCTGTGGATACCAATAGAGGTCGGGTATGTGAACTCTAACGAATCCTATTAGATCCAGTTGATTCGATAGTTCCAGTACAAGAATACGGTTTTAGCGATACAGGTAACTTAATTTCTTCTTCTTATAATTTTTAAGCTTTTAGATCTGATTGGATTTAATTATTCCAACATATTAGAGATATGATTTAAATATAAATATGATTTATTTAAATCAACATGCTAAGATAAAAATAGCTTTTCATGTATTTTGCTTCAGCATCTAATATTTTGAACCTAGAATAGCATGCTTATCATCTAGATCGGGAATCCAATAGTGGTAGCAAAGCCAAGTTATTGATATGTTTGGAATAAAATTAGATTTGAATCCCTTTTAGATCTGAAGGATTTAACAGGATTTGAACTAATTTATAATGTTTGAAAGGGTTTTCAAATCACTAGTCATGTTGTTTGTGAAAATTATTTTCAAAATATGTATTGATATGTTTAGATCTAATTTTTGTATATATGATGATGTATCATGCTTTTAATTTAGATCTAAAAATGATTAAATTAATTTTATAATTAATTTATCATAATTAATTTAGCCAAGTACTCGTATTGGGTGCAACCACCATGGCCATCCAGTCATAGGAGCCAAATAGGATTTAAAGGCCCTCTCTTCTCATTCCATGGATCTCCTATGGCATGTAGGGGTGCTACTTTGTAACTTGACCCATGAAGTAGAACATGGCTAATTAAATTAGATTCCTGTTTTAGATCTAAAATAAATTATATAAGATGTAACTTAATCAGTTTAGTCTAAAATAAATTGTATGAGATGCTTAAGTTAGGGTTTAGATTTGAACCAACAATTTATAATCATAAACCATTAATTCTATCAAATTAAACCTATTCTAAAATTAGTTTAGGTTCTGAATTTTATTTCATGGATGTAGGTGTAGGTGTTCAAATTAGGTCTAGTGATTAGGCTACACATTAGGGTCATGATTAGATCAAGCTAGAACCTTGTTTTGGTTTTGAGTAGTTCATCGAACCCAATCAATGATGATTAGGGCTAGGTCAAAGGGACTCAAAATTGATTTTAGATGTAGTTTGGTTACATTGATTCACACTTGATGTTAATTAATTTTTAAGACCTAATTTGGCTCAATTGTCTGAGCCCAAGTCACTAGGCTGACCTATTCATACTTATCGACCAATTGATTTCTAAGACAAGTTTTGATCATGGTTATTAATTAGGGCTAACTCTTACATGGCCAACTTGATTGGTGTCTAAGAAAAGAGGTTTAAATGATGTAACCCTCCCTTTAATCTAACTTACCTGGCCAACATGGTCGATTAAGTTTTGATTAGGTTGTTTATTGATTCGAGTTCACCCATGCCATTTAAGTTCATCAAACATGAGATGTACTAACATGAACTAGGATTGTCAGACATGAGATGTGCTGACTTAAACCTAGTGAGTCAGATATGAGATAGGTTGACCACGATCGAGCTAGTCAGACATAAGATATGTAAACCTAATCTGGCTTAGTCAAACATAAGATATGCTTACCTAAATCAGGTTAGTCAGGCATAAGATATGCTAACTAATTTAGATAAAACCTGAACCTCAACCTACTCATAAATATTAAGTCCATATGTCTTCCACCATTGTAGAGATGCTGGCATCTCTTAGGTATTGATTGTTCTCGGCTGAATATAGTGGTTTAGTTGCATCGGGGGGGGTGGCCACAACCACTCTATTAAACATGAAATGTTACGGAATGAAGATGGGGTTGGGCCCAATAACTATTAGGTGAGGAACCTAATGATAGCTTCACTTCTGTAATGAATGGTGGATCGAACTTAACTAAAGAGTGTGGACAAAAATTGTTAGGTGAGTCTACATGACTTAGAGATCGAGTTACTATAATTTGCTTGAGAAGCATTAGACATGAGTTATCCACTTATTGATTTGTTGCTAATAACTGTTAGGTGAGGTGCATGTAGATCGGTAGGACCACAATACCTACTAGGAATCCTAGTCGTGTAGAGATTTTCATATCTCCACCGAGAAGTATGAGAGATCCGAGAAAATAGTAAGAGTTTTATTTATTTTTTAAAGTCCTTAGAATAAATAAATGATTGAGTACAACCATCTAACTAGAATCTTTTCTCTTTAGATAATAATGTCAGCTCTAATTTTTTTAGTCCAAAACTTTGATTCTAACTATTTAACCAAACCCAATCACAAGGACTAGTCTCAAGTTTTAGGATATGTCTTACACCATGAAACAAAAGGGACCCTGAAGAGGTCAAGGGGTCTTATATACCTGGAAAGCACAAAGAGAAGTGTTAACATGCATTTAGAAGGTATGACAGAGGTGCTCATTGTTGAAACAAACCTAACTATTTCTTCTATATCTAATTAGGTCATGGACTATGGTTTAAGTGCACATTTATGCACTTCAATGCAAGGTCTAGTGGGATGTAGAAGGTTAAGGGAAGGTGAAGTAATCCTTCGGATCGATAATGATATAAAAGTTATGGCTGTTGCTGTAGGTACCTATCTTCTCCAATTACCATCAGGATATTGTTTAATGCTTAAAGACTATCACTATATACCTGTTGCTAGCAGAAATTTGATTTCTATATTAATATTAACATAAAAGAATATAGTTTCAATTTCAATAAGGACCACTCCTCCATTTATTTTGAGAATAATTTGGTTGCACGTGGTTTTATGATTGATAGTCTCCTTCGTTTAAATGCTAATTATGCTGATGAGTCGTTAATGTAAATGAGAAATTGGTGAGTACTGTAGGTCAGAAGAGATCTAAAGATGACCTGAATCATAAATACATGCGACATCTTAGACTTGATCATATTAGTAAGGACAGAATAAACAAACTGGAAAAGGATGGTGTCCTTCACCCATTGAATTCAGATTCATTTCTAGTTTGTGAATCCTTCCTTCAAGGCAAGATGGCTAGGTTATCCTTTGTAAGATATGAAGAAAGGGCCACTGAGATACTTGCCTTGGTACATACTAATATGTGTGGGCCATTTGATGTGTAGGCCAAGGATGGTTATCAATACTTCATATAATATTTTCTAATGATTATTTATGGTATGGGTATGTGTTTCTTATGTGATACAAGTCTGAAGCTTTTGAAAAGTTCAAAAAGTTTAGACATGAAGTAGAGAAGCAAATAGGAAAATCCCTTGAGGTTCTCCGATCCAATCGAGAAAGGGAATATCTTAATGGGGAATTTCTAGGTTATCTCAAGGATAACTGTATAGTCTTACAATGGACTCTACCTGGTATGCCTCAGCTCAATGGGATATCAAAAAGGAGAAATAAGATTCCATTAGATATGGTCCAATCCATGATGAACTTCTTTGATTTATCCTTATATCTTTGGAGACACGCCCTACTTACTGCAACTTACATTCTGAATAAGGTTCCCTCTGTTCCTACCACACCATATGAGATGTGGCATGGTAAGAAACTGAGTCTTGGTCACATTAGGATTTGGGGATGTCTAGCTTATGTTGAAATGCAACAGCTAGACAAGTTAGAGGTTAGGTCCATGAGAGCCCATTTTATAGGATATCTTAAAGAATCATTATGATAATATTTTTACTTTCTAGAAAATCATAATATGACTATGAGCCAAAATGCCATATTCTAGAAAAAATAGTTTATCCAAGATGGCGGCAATGGGAGACAAATTGAGCTCAAAGAGAAGATCTTTATCTAGCAGTGGGCTGTAGATCTTATTGAACCTATTCTAGCATAGCCAGTTATTGTAGCTCCACCTCCTTCACCTTGTAGGTCTAGTAGGATTTCCTATCCTCCTGAAAGGTACTTAGATATGTTTACAAAGGATGTAGACAAAGTGTTTCACATGGAAGATGGGACCAAATAGTTGATCCGAAGACCTATGACGAGGCAATGTCAGACATCAACTCCAAGAAATGGTTGAGTGCTATGAAGTCAAAAATTGACTCGATGCACTCGAACTAGGTCTGGACCTTAGTGGATCCACCTGAGGGTATTGTACCCATTAGGTATAAATGGATTAACAAAATAAAAATAGGTGCAAATGGTAAGGTAAAGACCTATAAAGCTAAGCTAATGGCAAAGGGATATAGTCAGCATAAAGCAATTGACTATCATGATACGTTCCCACCAGTAGCCATATTGAAATCCATCCGCACATTACTTGCCATTGCAGTATTTTATGATTATGAAATCTGGCAAATGAATGTGAAAATGTCATTCCTTAATAGATATCTTGAGAAATATATCTATATGGAGCAGCACTTAGATTTCACTTCCAGTGATGAAGATCACAAAGTTTACAAGCTGCATAGGTCCATTTATGGGCTAAAGCAAGCTTCTGGAGTTAGAATACTCATTTCAAAGATGCGATCAAATTTTTTGATTTTATCAAAAACAAAGAGAAACCTTGTATATATAAGAAGGTCAGTGAGAGAGCAGTAACATTCCTTATATTGTACATGGATGATATCCTCCTAGTTGGGATTGATATTCTCATGCTGACCTCAATCAAGAGTTGGTTATGCAAGGAATTTTCTATGAAAGGCCTAGGCAAAGCATCATACATTCTGGAAATTAAGGTCTATAGACATAAATCGAATAGAATGCTTGGCCTATCATAGAAAATTTACATAAAGGAAGTGCTGAAAAGGTTTAGCATGGAGAACTCTAAGTGGGGACTTCTATCCCTTAGGCATGACATTAGTCTCTTTAAGAAGATGTGTCCCAGCACACTTGAGAAGATTCAGAGAATGAGCAAGATCCCATATGCTTCAATAATTGGGAGCCTCATGTATACCATGTTGTGTACATAACTTGATATAGCCCTTGCTGTAAGTATTACGAGCAGGTATTAAGCAAATCCATGCAAAGAGCACTGGATAGCTATGAAGAATATCCTTAAGTACTTGAGAAGGACTAAGGATTTGTTCCTGTCTTTGGAAAAAACTTAAAGCTACAAGTTAAGGGTTATACTAATTCAGACTTTATGTCTGATCTTGATGATAAGAAAGTCTATATCAGGTTGTGTATTCCTTTGCAATGTTAGTTTAACCAGTTGAAAGAGTTCCAAGTAGCCCATCATTATAGATTCAATAATGGAAGCTGAGTATATTACTGCCTTGAAAGTTGTGAAGGATGCATTCTAGTACAAGAAGTTTCTTAAAAAGCTCAGAGTGATGCGATCAAATACCATCCCCTTGTATTGTGACAACAAGGCACCATAGCCCTTGCTAAGGATCCTAGGTCTTACCAGAAGTCAAAGCATATCGAATGGCATTTTCATATCATACATTACTACCTTGAGAAGAAGTATGTCAGGTAAAGAGAGTTGACTCCATGGACAACATGGCAGACTCATTAACAAAGCAGTTGAGCTAGCAAAAGACTGAAGCCCACCTTGAAAAAATGGGATTTAGGTATTGGCCAATTAGCTTTAGTATAAGTAGAAGATTATTAGATGCGTATGCCCTAGAAGCCAAGTTGGCTGACACACTATAATTTCTTAGACATCATATTATACTTAGTTAAATTTTTATCAATAAAATTAGATATTTTTTTATTTATATTTTTGTGTGTCTATGAACGATCCGTGGAGTCAATGGATAATGACATATTTTCTCAAGAGTGGAGAATTTGAGACATGTGTCATTATAAGTTAACTCCTAAATGCTCCCGATCATTGGATCATCATAAGAATGGTGATTGATCCATCAAGTTTGGTATATAAATTATTTTCTTTTTAGATAGAGGACTCTTGAGTCTATAGTGTAGGGATACTGGAACAAGAGTGCACGTTGTTATTAAAGAATAACAGTATTGAGCATGACCAAAGAATAAGAAATCATATGAATGTCTACTCACTCATCAGTGACTTCTCAAATATTGTAGTTATATAAATAAATCCTTGATTTACAGTGTCTCAAATACTCACAATGAGGTTACTATGGTTTGATAGTAGATGAACATGATCCCTAGCCATTCAGAACCTTGTGGTGTTTGTTAGCTACAATAGCTTCACTATAGGAGTAGAGAGTATACTTATATAAGATCCATTGATCTTAATAGTTAAGGTATAATTCTATATAACATATTTGGCTACGTTCTTGAATCTATGGCCACAGTAATATGATATTGAAAAGAGTTTCAAGGAAATTAAAATTGGAGTCGAGCTAATTTTGGCATATGATAGATGCTTAGGATTTGATGAGTTTTCATGACTTGCATCATATTGAGATTTTCAATAGAAAAATTGATCATACAATAACTATACCTAGGGATTTATTTTTATTTTACTAGGTCACCACTACATACTGCTATGCATTACTAGTAGATTATAAGAGCTCACTAAGATAATTTTCGAATCAACAATCCAATTTAGGATTAAGTTGAAAAATTGTTTCAATCCATCAGAAGAATTTTGATGATACTATGATAGAGACATGGTATACATCACTACCAGATGGAATAGAACCTAAGAGGTCACTACATAAGGAGTCGACCTGACCAAACCATGGATCTATATAAGAGTTATATATTTATTACCTACTAATTTTGGCCCCTATCAATTTTGGCACTTGTTGAAACTAGCACTACTAATTCCAGTACATGCCAAATTTAGCATATGAGATCTATTTACAAATATTATAATAATTTTTGACTTTACTATTTGATTTAATCAAATCAAATTTAATTATTATTAATTTTATTTAAAGTTAATTAGACTCATAATTAAAGTTGGACTTGAATTCTATACCTAATTGAATTGGGTCAGCAATCTTTTTGAATTTGGTTCAATTCCAGCATGAAACGATTTCAAAAGTCAATCAAAATTGAGTCAAATAGAGCCAGCAGCTACGAGACCCAATCAACTGGGTTTTTCTCTTAATCCATGCAGAAACTAAGGGAGGCACACAAAAATATGTGCCTCCTCTTGGTGCATGCGATGAGAAGAGGGAGGCACCAAGTTAGCATCCCACTTTCTTATCTAGGACTCTCTCTCCTTTTTGATAAACATGGACTCTTACTTGATTTGATCATTGAGCAAATCAGATAAGAATCCATATTTATTTAGATTTTTAGAGGTGGCATGGATTTAAGAAGGAAATAAGAAAGGCTACATAGAATTTTGATCGACACATATCCCTTCTAATTTTCATCCATATTTTGATCCTTTATAAAAAATTGAGTGCTATACCTTTATAAAAAGCTAAGATCCCATGGATTTTATGAAAAATATCAAAAAAAAAACTCTGTTATTTTTCTATATTTCATTCCTTGAGAGAATAGGAGAGTAGATTATTGAGTTCTGGTATTTGACTAGAAGAAGAGGTTCATATCCATGGAAGAAGAAAGACTTGCAAGGATCTAGCAAACCAGAGATCTTATTGATTCGATCAAGAAGGCTCCATGTGGATGCTCATAAAGCCCAAGCTTGTGCATGACTCTGATGAATAACATCAGATTTGGTTGATCTGACAGTTCCAATAAAAGAAGAAGGATTCAACGATACAGATAAGTTGATTTCTTCTTATAGTTTTTAAGTTTTCAGGTCTGATTAGATTTAATTATTCTAACATATTAGAGATATTATTTAT
Source organism: Areca catechu (assembly GCA_021397845.1). Lineage (NCBI taxonomy): Eukaryota > Viridiplantae > Streptophyta > Magnoliopsida > Arecales > Arecaceae > Areca > Areca catechu. Next base: position 76,198,773 of record CM038038.1, on the reverse strand, counting down.
ATATTAATATGATTTATTTGAATCAGTATGCTTAAACGAAATAGTTTTTCATGTATTTTGCTTTAGCATCTAGGGTTTTCGAACCTAAAATAGCATGCTTATCATCCAGTTCGGGATTCCAATAGGAGGTGGGGTAGATAAAGGATAGCAGGCGATGGCTCAAAATAGGAAGATGGTGGGCAAAATGGTGGTGAATCATGTAAGGCAACAATGCAATAATGGTGGTGGTGCGTAGAGAAGGGGTGACTAGGAATAGGGAATAAGGTGGTGAAGGGAAAAACATAATAGGCAGATGAAAAGTATTTTAAAATAATTTTAAAATAATGACAGTGGAAGGCCTGGTAGATCAATCAAAATGATTTACCAAACTACCTGCAATAGAATCTAGTATAATAATACAGCATGTAACATAAACATCAAATACAAGAAAGGAGCAAAGATATAAAAGTACCTTACCATTATACCTTTGAAAATGCTGTGGAAAAGGGTAAAGCACTCGAGCCACATACGTGTCTGGCCTCTACAAGTAATCCACACCGGGACTCGACCTTGATCAACTCTCTCGGAGTGCTAGCTCCTTAGGATCCTTGAGGCCGATCTTCTTCTTCTTCTTGGAAGACAAGGAGGAGAGGTGGAACCCTTCATGAACTAACTCTCTTCCCAAGACCCAGCTTGAGTGCTAGGCATTCGTACACCCAATGCTCAAGTCCTCACAACCCTTTTCTTCCCTCTAAGAATTTCAACAGCAAGACAAGCCGAAATCCTTATCTTTTCTACCTGTTTTCCAACCTCTAGCAGCCCTAAAAATAACACTTATTTATAGAGGCAGCCAAGAGAGGGAGAAACAAGGAGGAGTGATTAGGGAAGAAGGTCAAGAAGCATACCAATTTGGCTCTAACCATATTAAAAAAGAATGACAATCATTTCATGAAAGTTTGGAGCCAAAACAGCTTGAATTAAAAATTCAAATCAGGTCAAAACCTTCTCAAAAAGCTTTCTAGAAATTTCGTTCAGTGTTTTCTAGTCGAGCAGAGATGAGTCGACTCAAGTAGGGGTCGAGTTGGCTTGTCCAGAACATAGAACAGTCAGACTGTTCTTTCAGCAGGAATAAGTCGACTCGAGCAGGGGTCGAGTCAGCTCGTCCAAAAAAGTCTTTCGAAAATACTTCTCATTACAGCCAAGTGTCGACCCATGAAGTGTTGACACATGGTCAATCATATTAACTGCCAGTGATAGCAAACGATTCTTAATCATCGATTAGCCTTAAGACCAGATAGAGAACCCTATGGTGTGTGACCCCATAGGTTCGTATACTAAGCCGATAGCACTGGAACACTTCCAGTACCAGTTAAAGTCCACATCCAGCAATGATACCCGATGTCTTGATAGGTCGAAGATTATATAGCAACTTTCAAGAACTTCTAGCATATGGCTACCGTATAATTTATCCTTTTGATCTCATAATGCTCAGGGTGACCTAGGGTTTGATTGCCAACCTTAATTTGGTTCATCTAAATCATGTCTCAACCTTACAAGTTTTGTGACTCCTCACAAGAACTACCATAGCCAAGATTTTGCTAAATTGAGACACAGCGAGTCATTCACTCCAAACTATTTGGAGGGAAAATTTCATCTTGATCCACCATCGCTCCACAAGTACTTGATTGTACCCAGAAACCTTTCATCACCAGATTAGAAATCCAGGTAGTCTGGTACCAAAGTATAGTGAGTTGCTTGCAAGCGACCATGGTGACCTCTGGTATGAGGAACATATATACTCATATCCTTTCGCAAGCAACCCTTTGGTAGAATAGAGCTCCGTAGATGGTCACGTTCAATAATATGTCACACATTTCACTTGTATATCACATCAGTATCACCACACTCCTTGGTCAAGAGGACAACCAACCAATGTGAGATACAACAACCTATGCTTGATACATCATCATCCTATAACCATGTATCCTTTGGTTGTGAACCAGTTTAAGAACTACTTGATATATCCTCTCTATACCAAATATAATGTAGTTTTAAGGACTCCATCACACAAGAGTTCTTTTCAGAAAAATGCACTTGTGATGAACAACCAAAAGAATAACTTTTATTCAATAAGAAATTCATATACAATTACAAAATTAGCACTACCATCTACAGCCTAGATGATTGGCTTTGGGACACAATTCCGAACAGGTGGTGGCTTCAGTGCCTCGAGCCAAGGAGGATGGGTAGCAATAGATGGTGTTAATGGCTTCTCATGGCAAAGAATAGTCAATGAACAAGTGATGTCGGTAGTGAGCGACAAAGGATGGTAGTGACAATGATGGCATGAGGGAGCTCGGGATTAGGAGAGGGAAGCTCGAGAAAGTAAGAAGAAAGCATCATGGACTCGACGAACAGAGAGGGGAAGAAGGCCGGTGGATCATGGCAGGAAGAATGGTCGGTGGCTAGATCTCGAGACGAATAGAGAGGGGAAGAAGGCAGTGGCAATGGTAGCTCATGCTGATGGTAGAGGTGGATGGTTTCTTAGGCTAAAATGGGAAGAAGGCTACATGCGATGGTGACATGGGAGCAGAGAAGTGGTGGCTAGCAGCGGCAATGGAGACAAGCGAGGAAAGGAGGAAGGTGGCAACAATGGCGAATGGCAGGCAGCAATGTCGAGCATTGGAGATGGGAGGCATGACTGACAATGAGCTGAAAGTAGAGGATGGCAACCGATATGGGTGCAGGCAGCACAAGCTGAGAGGGAGATGTGTTGGTCTATGGAATAGGAGCTATAGACTAAGCAATCGGTCCACGATGGACTGGCTACTTTAAAAACTATCTATGCTTAGATTTTAGTTGATTCTGGACTCTTTTGAGCTTCGATCTTAGTCCCATTTGCATCCTCTCAATCTGTACATCAAGCTCTTTAAATTGGCAAGCTTTTAAATTAGTAACTCTATCAAATCTCTAAGATTTCAAAATTTTAAAAATCTCCACCAATTTATTTGCCAAAGAGAAAAAGAGCATAGATGAAGTTTTTAATTAAAAATGTAATGGATGTAAAATCATCTAGGTGCTTAAATTAATCAGTCGGTTCAACATCTATTTTTCATAAATATACTCTAATCTCATATTTTTCAAATTATATTTAATTTGCTAGAAAATCTAATTTAGTTATAAAATGATATTTTTTAGACGATGTTAGCACCATTAATTGACTAATATATATATATAATAAATGTATAAATATGTGAATTATCACAACCCCAACTTACTCACTGCTAGTCCCTCAGCAATGTAATAAAAATATTAATTTATCACCATGTATCATTAAGAGCTTTCTTTATAAAAGTAGATTTAGGATTAAAAGTTAAAAAAATTTATCAAGTATTACTAAGTATTGAGTTTTAGAAGCAAATCTCGTAGTCAGCATTATCAGAAACTTTCTCAAAATTCATCTAAAGATCTACAACACTTGTATTTATGAAGACTAACTTAACATTTGGGTACCAACTTGTAAAGAATAAATATTTATTTGCTTATCATCTTTTTGGTTAATTTTCTATGTACCCCCAAATCAAGCCTATGAATTAAGGTAGCTTTCACACTACCTGATTTTTTTACCGTTTTTTGAAGTGCTTAGCATCCTAGCCTTTCCTTTGCTGTTTGATGCAAACCTCCACACTTGAATTAAGCTTTTGAATAGTATTGTTATAATGAGTAGATAAATGAGAAATGGTATATATGTACTATCACAACCTGTTGGTGTAATATACATTCATGCAAACATCTTAGGTTAGATAATGTCAGTGATACTTACCTTTGGCACTATAGTATAGGTCATATTAATAAGAACAGGATAAATAGGTTGATTAAAGAGGGTATCCTCAAAGTTAGTGATTGTAAATCAGTACCAACTTGTGAATCTTGTCTTCTTGGAAAAATGACCAAATTACCTTTTACTAGAAAAGGTGAAAGGGCCAATGAGGTTCTAAGTCTCATACATACCAATGTATGTGGACCTATGAACACCAGTGCCAGGGGTGGATATAACTATTTCATTATGTTTACAGATGACCTTTCAAGATATGGTTTTGTCTATCTTATGAGATATAAATCTGAGTCATTTGAAATTTTCAAACAATATTGTAATGATATAGAGAAATAAAGTAGAAAGACTATTAAAATTCTTCAATTAGATTGAGCAGAATACCTACCGGTGAGTTTCTGATATACCTGAAAGAGAATAGGATTCTCTCTTAATGAATACCTCTGGGCATATACCTGTTAAATGGAGTGTTTGAAAAGAAAAATCAGACTTTGTTAGACATGGTTCAATCCATCATGGGATTTATGAGTTTGCCAATCTCTTTTTGGATATATGCTCTAGAGTCAGCCTGTTATATTCTTAATAGGGTTCTGAGCATGTCCATTGACAAAATACCATACGAGATATGGACAAGACATTAACTGGTGCTATCATACCTAAGGATCTAGAGGTGTGTAGCTTATATCAAATGTTTACAAACAAATAAAATTGGACCTATGTCCAACAAGTGCCTATTTGTTGGAAGAAATAAAAGGATATTACTTATACCATCCTTAAGAACAAAAGTTGTTCGTCAGTCTTGGGGCTACCTTTTTGGAAAGGGAATTCCTTGAGGAAGGAACTAAAGCCACTAATGTTGAACTTGGTGAAGTTCAACAGGTAGAAAGATCGACACATTTAAGCGACATCATAGAACTGGCTTTGATTAGATCAAACCCAAAGCCCAAAATAAATGAATCATTGAAAAGATCCAGTAGAGCCCAAATAAATGATTAAATATGCTATGATTTTTTGGTCTAGGATGGTGATCTTGTTGAACTCAATGAGAATAATGAGGATTCGATTACCTATATGGATGTCATGTAGAGGTTAGCTCTAATAATTGGCTTGAAGCCATAAAATCTGAAATAGAATCTGTTACCGCCTAAACTGCCATGGCCTGTAGCTGAAGATGACATCGGACTGCTCCCTTGTTGCTCTGGGACTTGCCAGCATGTCCGAACCTGCAAAATAGAAGAGACTCGAGACGGTGATCCCAGTGGGGGCACTCCGATGCTCAAGTTAGTGATGATCCAGGAAAACAGATCCTCCTGATTCAGCCTCGTAGATGGACTCCATGCTAGGAAGAGAAAGTAATATACTGGGGGAATGTAAACAAGTTGTGAGTGGAGCGAGAGAAGAGGTGACGGAGGAGAGTTTGGTCAGGAAGGCTATGTCCGTCGAGACCCTTCTAGTGGGTCTCCGGTAGCCATGGACACCTAGTCTCTCAGTAGCTCTCTTGTGTGTCACCCCCCTTCGCCCGTTAGTTTGCTTACCTTTTTCTTGGAACCTTAGGGGGCTCTTTTAAGCAAGGGTGGCTGCTAGATGCCTACCTCGGGATCCCCCCTCGCTTACAGGCATGTGCAACGATGTCTCGTGCCGTGGCAAGATGCTTTTTCTTATTTGTGATAAGGCACCTACCGTGCACTCTAACATTCCTTCCGGTCACTCCATTTTGGAAAGCTTGGCAGAGCCTCGATCAAGGGGCAACCATCTCCTAGATTTGAATCTTCTAGGTCGACTTCCTCTTTTGGATGGTACAGACAGTTGGTAGGGAGCGCAGCACTTCGATCGAGGGATCCCTTCCTTTTTGGTGTGAGTGGTAACTGGAGAAATTATTGTGACCTGGTAGGCGCCTCTCCGTGGTCCTTGGTTGGCTTACCACCACCCAAGGAGAGCGGCGACGTCCCTTGGTTGCTGGTCCTTTCATTCGAGGTGGGGCTGCAATGAAGAGGCGGAGCTCGACTTCGGCCACAGCATCTCGATCTCGAGGGAGCCATCTGGCGAAGGAGTCTGGAGAGAGGTGAAGCTCGACTTTGACCACAGCGTCTCGATCTCGAGGGAGCTGCCTGGCAAAGGAGTCTGGAGAGAGGCGAAGCTCGACTTTGACCACAGCGTCTCGACCTCGAGGGAGCCGCCTGGGAAAGGAGTCTGGAGAGAGGCGAATCTCGACTTTGGGCATGCCGTCTCAACCTCGAGGGAGTCGCTGGTGAAGGAGTCCAGAGAGAGGCGGAGCTCGACTTCGGCCACGACATCTTGACTACGAGGGAGCCACTTGGCGAAGGAGTCTGAAGAGAGGTGGAGCTCAACTTCGACCATGGCATCTCGACCTCGAGGGAGCTGCCTGGCGAAGGAGTCTGAAGAGAGGCAGATCTTGACTTCGGCCACGGTGTCTTGACCTCGAGGGAGCCGCCTGGCAAAGGAGTCTAGAGAGAGATGGAGCTCAACTTCGGCCATGGCACCTCGACCCCGAGGGAGCCGCCTGGAGAAGGAGTCCGAAGAGAGGCATCCATTGTGGCAGCTTCCTCCGACGTGGCATATAACTGAGTCTGATATGGGTTACATGTCAGCAATCCTGCCACATCATTTGCCCCCCACCCCCAAGTCCCGTTGGTGTGTGATGCTCGGGGCGAAGGGAGTAAATGCAGCGTTGACATGGAAAGACCAAAATCCTGTGCCATAATTGCCACGATCATCGATGCCTCGCGGGGCGGACCTCCGAGCCAATGAAGCAGCGGCACATGGATCTGTCCGAGGAGGCATTATTGCTTGATGCAGAATTTGAAGTGATCATGGGCGAAACGAAGCACTGGCCCCTTTCGATTGCTGACACATGGAGTGAATCCGATGGTGATGATGGGATGGTTGCGGTCTGGTCACTTTGAAAGGAAAGATAATTTCTTTTTCAAAAAATCTTCATGCCCGCCAGCATATCGGAGAGTCTCCTTCTTCCCCCTAGTCATCCTTTTCCTCCAAAGGCAACCAGGTTCATCCATTCTTCCCTCCCCATAGGTTGGGTAGAGTTTCTTCTTAGGGCTAGGATCTTCTTGGACCTCGTCCGTTCCCTTCTTCCTACTTCTCTGTCTTTTCTTCTTTGTCTTCTTCTTCTTCTCCTTCTTGAGATGTCTCGCTGGGGTCGGAACTTCCGCCCCTCGACTAATCCCAACGAGGTCGGGCCTTCTCGGCCGAGGACACCTTCTTCTGATGATGATGATGAGGAAGAGGTGCGCTTCGAGATTTCTAGGAGGCCTCACCAATGGGAATAGTCATAGGGTCACCTAGGGTCCATCCCCGCCTCCTCCTTCTGACCCTTCTCCCAAACCTCCGCGGTTGACTGGTCCCGATGGTATCGCTTTGGTGAAAACCGACGAGGAGCTTGCAACCATCCGGGACACCTACAATATCCTGGACTCCATCTAGCTCTCGGTTCCATGACCGAGGGAACGGGTCACTGCTAGTGGCCTGGGTCAAATTGCTCTTTATGAGGAGACCCTTGCAGCGGGCCTCTAATTTCCTTTCCACCCTTTCTTCCTTTCCGTCCTCATCAACTATCACTTGGTTCTGGCTCAGCTGGTTCCAAATACAGTCCGAATCATCTTCTGCTTCATTGTCTTGTGTCATTTCCACGGGATTGTTTCCCACTTTTCCCTCTTCAGGCCTTTTTCATCCTGAAGCACCACCCATCTGAGGACGGGTGGTGGTTCATTTCACTTCATTCTAAGGGCATCAGATTTGAGCTTCCCTCTTCCATCAAGGGATAGAAGAATAAATACTTCTTTGCTTCGATCGAGGGGATCGACTGGGTTTCAAGTGATCCATATCGGATCCAAACCGGAATGATATCATCGAGGCGGCTAATCAAGAAGTGTACGACTAGCTCCGCATCGACCAGATACCTTCCCTCGAGGTTCTGCTGATAGAGCAGAACCTCCATGAAGCCAGAGTCGGCCCAATGGGTGAGTTCAGCATGAACTTAGCTTGTTTCTGCTTTCTATTTATTTCCTTGTCTTTAGAACTGACCTTGTCTTTTCTTTGTGCAGGCATGAAGTATTCTATAGAGGACCTTCTTGAGCTCTCCAAGAAGAGGGGTTCGCCGGTGGTGATCGAAGAGTCCCCATCAAAGAGGCCCGGGATGAGGAGAGCATGAGGGCTGCACCTGCCGCATCGATAGAGCCGAGCGGGAGAGCGGTCGAACGCATCCTTGAGCCATCGAGAAAGTAGGTCCCGCCTCCGATTCTGGAGCTAGAAATGGTGGTCTGAGCCAGGTCTGCTGCCGCTACTGCTGTGCCTCCAAGCCCCAAAGTCATCGAGGTGGAGGTGGATGAGCTATAGAAGAGGAGGGAGCCACCATCGATGGCACCGTTTAGAGTGGCACCGAGCCCCCACTGCACCTCAGATGCTTCCTTGATCGGAGGAGGGGGCGAAGCTGCATCTGCAGTGAAGAAGAGGGAGAAGGATCCTTGTAGGCTGCCCTTCGAGGTGTTACCGAATGCCTCACTGGTTCGAGATCAAGACCTCGCCGAGCACATGATGGACTTCGCCGTCCAGTCGCACGATCGATGGGAGAAGGTGGGGAAGCTCCTAGGCGATGCCATTCGTGGCACATTCCCTTAGCTCTTCTCGGTGAGTGTTCCTTTCCTCTCGCCCCTTCCCTTTCTTCTTTCTCTTCATTTTTGTGGCTGACATCTTCCTTGGTGCAGCTCGGGGCTGACCTCTTGCTCATCCAGGACTACTGCAAACACTGGGCAAAGAGGGACCAACAGTGTACTACACATCTTGAGTCCTTGTCAGTTGAGACCAAGCTGAAGTCAGACGCTGCTTGGAAGGCCGAGCTAAAGAATAAGGAGCTGAGGGGCGAGGTAGCCAGCACTGAGAGGCGCATCAAGGAGCTTGAGGAGTCCTTGGACCACGAGAGGAGCCGATCCAAAAGCCGAGGCGAGGAGATCAGGGCCAAGGAGGCCAAAGTGGAGGAGCTCAGGGTCGAGGTTGCCCGAAAGAAGGAATAGGCCCAATCCCTCCGGGGCCAACTAGAGGCGATGAAGGAGCGAGAAGCTGCCACCGAGAAGAAGGCTGTGGCCATCGAGAAGAAAGCTGTGGCCACTGAAGAGAAGGCCGCGATGGTGGCTGGTCAGGTGGAGGCTGCAAGGAAGGAGGCCACCGAGGTGGTAACAAAGTACAAGGCCTCGAAGGAGTCCGACGTCGAGTTCCATGAGCTGAAAATGGATTCCTTCTTCAAGGGGTTTATGTACTGCCGGTAGAAGGTGGTGGGGCTTGATCCAAATAAGAACCTGAGTAGGCTCGCCTTCACGACGCTTCGTGTAAGAGCCCGACTCCAGACTTGGCTGAAGTGGAGGACCCAGCAGCTGCAGCCAATGTAGCTCTGCCTCCGGAGGTCACCGAAGATGATGCCCCGCCTGTGTGCCATCCCAAGAAGGAGCCAACCTAGTAGCATAGGAGCTCCTTGAACCCTTTTCCTCTTCTTTGCTTCTGTCTGGCCTACCCGGCCCATCGGGGTCTAGAGACAATTGTAAAACTTAGGAATTATCAATGAAATTTCCTTTGGTTTTCTTTACTTGTCAATTCTTGCATTCTTAATGCTTTGGTAATCTTCCACCCTTTATGTCTTAACTACCCATGTACATGTTTTGTACGAGGTGTCTTGCCTTTAGGCTCTAAGCGCTTGGGCTCTTTCCTACCGAGCTCCGAGTACGCGAGGCAGTTAGAAGGGGAGTCTTTTGACTTGCTGAGTCGTTCCCACTTCGTGGGCAAAGTGGCAACAAGGCTCCTAGCACTTCCTTCAGAGAGGTTTGTTCGACCTCGGATGGAATCGCCTCCAAGTGAGCATGGCATGAATGAGCCCGGATGCTATGCTTGGTGGGACCACTAGGTGATTATGAGGTGCCGGTTTCAGGAGTTTCTGGGCTTGAGTGCGGGCTTCAGGAGTTTTCGGGCTTGAGTACCAGGCTTCAGGAGTTTTTAGGCTTGAGTGCCGGACTTCAGGAGTTTCCAGGCTTGAGTGTCAGGATTTAGGAGTTTCCAGGCTTGAGTGTGGGCTTCAAGAGTTTCCGGGCTTGAGTGCAGGCTTCAGGAGTTTCCGGGCTTAAGAGTGCTGGGCTTCAAGAGTATCCGGACTTGAGAGTGCCAGGCTTGGGAGTTTCTGGGCTTGAGAGTGTCGGGCTTCAGGAGTTTTCGGGCTTGACTTGCCAAACCTGGGGTCGTGCAACGACATTCCTACAAGGCAAAGGTGATTTGCACAAAGAGGATCTTTATCATTAATGGAGGAAGGCCTTACATTACTGATAATACATTCTCAAATTGTTGGCATTTCAAGTACATGGGAATCTAGCATTGCCCAGCTCCGCTAGGTAGTAGGCTCCACTAGGGAGAGCCTCAACCACCTTGTAAGGGCCCTCCCAGTTTGGCGAAAGCTTGCCGCACTCCCGGGATTGTGAGGCTTCAGCTCGGCGCAACACCAGGTCGCTTGGACGGAAGATCTTCGGCTTCACCCGTGCATTGTAGTATCGAGCTACCCACTGTCGGTAGGCTGCTATCCGGAGTCGAGCCTTGTCTCTCATTTTCTCCAAGAGGTCCAAGTTGAGAAGAAGGCAGGCCAGATTCTTTGCTTCATTATACTATTCTACCCTCAGTGTGGGCATGCCTAGTTCAACAGGGATGATGGCTTCCATGCCGAAGACAAGGCTGAAAGGCATCTTATCCGTAGCCATCTTGGCTATTGTGTGGTAGGCTCAAAGAATGCTGGGAAGTTCTTCTACCCACCTACCCTTATCCTGGTTCGGTCTAGTCTGGAGTCCCTGAAAGATCTTTCGGTTAGTCACCTCGAGCTCCCCATTGGTCTGGGGGTGAGCCACCGAGGTGAAGTGATGTTGAATGTCGAGGTCGGCACAGAACTCTTTTAACTCTCGGTTGTCGAGCTACCATCCATTGTCAGTGATGATGCTGTGGGGGAGCCCAAAATGGTAGATGATCGACTTCCAAAAGAACTGGCGGACCTTGGCCTCGGTGATCCATGCTAGTAGCTCCTGATGGGGACCGAAAGTCTATTTTATTTTATTTTATTTGAGTCCTGTAATAAAGTGAGACAACTGAGTCCAATTGAGTCTACTTAGTCAGCTCTAGTCTTTTAGTCCAGTCAAGTCCAATCGAGTCAATGTAGTTTTCATTCAGGTCAAGTACAAGAGGAGAGTTGATAACCAGGAGATTCACCAGGCCCCCTAACCAGAGCTGGCCTTCATGCACCTGGGCCCTTTCATGCCGCCAAGCCCGCAAGAGAGAGCTCTAGTCCAAGACAAAAGCACACTATTGACCAGGTCTACCAGGATTTCTTGGCCTACAAGTCAGGATTTCTTAGCCCTCAAGTCATGTACCTTAGGGTGAATCTATAAATACCACCCCTCCCCTCTTGTATGAAGTATCTTTTTTCTCATGAATACAAATTAAAAGTTATTTTGTCATTAGTGTCCCCCGATCACTAATGATTGCTCTAAGAGTACCAAAATGGGAGAAAATATTTTTCTTAAGAAATTTAATAATCACTTTGTATCAGTGGATCTACATGGAATAGCTTCTATCCACTTAAAGACATAATCGACAACTACTAAAATATATTCATTTCCAAAGGAGTTTGGAAATGGTTCCATGAAATCAATCCCCCATACATAAAAAATTTTGACCACCAAGATTGGATTGAGTGACATCATGTCTCTCTTGGTGATTTGACCCATTTGTTGGCACTGAGCACAACTACAGTACTCATACACATCCTTAAATGAATTGGGCTAATAAAATTTATATTGAAAGACTTTGGCAATTATCTTTTTGGATGCGAAGTGACCACCACATGCTTGGTCATGATAAAAGGATAAAATATTTCTAACCTCATTATCTCAGATAAACCTATTAATGATCTGATCAGGATACTATTTAAATAGCTATGGATCATCCTAAATGAAGTACTTCACTTGGGCAAAGTATTTGTGTTTATTATAGGTAGTCCAATGAGAAAAAACTTTACTAATGGCTAAATAGTTTACAATATCAGCATACAATAATTTAGTGGACACGAACATAAGTTATTCATCAGGAAAGAATTCATTAGCAAGTGATTCACTAGATGGTGTGATTATGATTAGGGACAAGTGATTAGCTACTATGTTCCTTTCTTGTCCTTAATCTCTAGGTCAAATCTTTGAAGGAGCAAGATCCATTGTATCAAGCACACCTTGGCATTTTTTTTTACTAAAATATATTTAATGGTAGAGTAGTTAGTATAAAAGATGGTATGTGACCCAACCATATAAGATCTGAATTTTTCTAAAGCAAAGACAATGGCTACGAACTTCTTTTTATGATAGTGTAATTAAGCGGTGCATCATTTAAAGTTTTACTTGCATGGTAAATAACTTTAGATAGCTTATTAATTCTTTAACCTAAAACATGCCTATAGCATGATCAGACACGTTTGCAATATGATAGTGTAATCCGCTTGTCCGACTAATTTCTTTAATATTTGATCAAAAGTGGTAAAGGAAATTGATCTTTCTTTGTTGCAATATTCAGTTTCTTATTATCCATACAGGCCCTTTATCTTGTTTGGATCCTAGTTGGGATAAGTTCATTTACTTCATTTTGGATCACTATTATCCCAGACTTTTTAGATACCACTTATACAAGGCTTACCCATGAGCTATCAAAAATGGGATAAATAATTCCATTATTTAATAACTTCAAAATTTCTTTCTAAACTACATCCCTCATGGCTGGGTTTAATCTTCTCTAGGCATCTCTAGTTGGTTTAGCCTCTTTCTCTAAGTATATCTTATGTTGAACTATGGAAGGGCTTATTCCCTCAATGTCTACCATAGCTTAACCTATTGCTTCTCGGTTTTCTCCTAGGATCACTAATAATTCCTCCTCTTGTTTAAAATTTAAGTCTAATGCAATAATTACAGGCAAGGTTTCCACTATACCTAAATATACATACTTAAGGTGCTTGGAGAAATGTTTCAATTCTAATTTAAGTGCCTCCTCTATTGGTGGCTTGGGTGATGGTTTAGCCACTTTCATGAATGTTTCAGTGGAAGGCTCCCATCTATAGCTATTCCTATTATCTATAAGTATTTTATCTGTGTTCTTAGATTCATGGGTTGGCTAAAAATTAGACTCAACATTGACTTCCTCATCGTTAATATCTATAGATTCATAAATTTTATCTTGGATTACATTTACATTAGCATGCTTGGTAGATTTATGTTCCATATTAAATATATTCAGCTCAATAGTCATGCTCCTAAAAAATAGCTTCATAAATCCATTCTTGCAATTGATTTCAGTATTAGTAGTAGCTAGAAATAGTCTTCCTAAAATAATTAGGATATGACTCTTAGGATTTGATACTTGTTCAATCTCCAAAATAATGAAATCCATAGGAAAGATAAAATTACCAACCTTAATTAGAACATCCTCTACCATTCCTTTAGGGATCCTAAAAGATTGGTCTTCTAATTGTAATGTGATCCTATTGGTTGAAGTACTTCCAATTCCAATTGCTCATAAACTAAATAAGACAGAATATTCATAGTAGTCCCTAAATCATGTAAGGCCTTCTCAATATGGGTTTCTTCTATGACACATCTATTGCCACCAAGATCACCGTGGCCCGTAGCTCCTGCCGGTGCCAGAGTGCGCTCCCCTTGCTGCCCGGCGATCCTCTACTCTTGGAGCTGCGAAACAGGGGTTAGTGACCCGGGCCGGGGTTTCCAGTAGGGGCACTCCAACGGTCAAGTCGGTGACGATCCAGGAGAACAAATCCTCCTGGTTGAGCCCCTCTTGATGGACTCCGCACTAGGAGGAGTAAAATATGTGTGTGAGGACGGAAATGTTGCAGAGGGAGAATGATAGCGGGGACAGAGGGGTTCCCTGTTCCCCCGCCTCTCCTTGTTTCCCTCGCTTCCCCTCGACTGTGGTAGTGGTGGTGGAGCTTTGCCCTCTTGGTTGGGCATGCCCCTGTGGTCGTGGTGCCATGCCCCTCTTCGTGGTGGGGATCACACATGTGTACTTTTTTTTTCTCTCTCGCTTGTCTCCTTTTTTTCTCTGTGTGTTTTTGTTGTTGTTGTGTTACCTCCGAATTTGCTGCAGCTAGGTTACCGTTGGGCGCCTGTCTCGGGATCCCCGCCGGGCTGTCAGGCGCATGTGGCGGTGCTCCAAGGAGTCTTTCCTGATTCATGATAAGGGGAATTGTCGGGCGCTCCGACACTCTTCTTGGTCGCCTCATTCTGGGATACCTGGTAGTGCCTTGAATGGTGGGCCGCTGCCTACGAGATTCGAATATCCCAGTTGGCTTCCTCTCTTGGATGATCCGGGTAGTTAGTGAGGAATGTGGCACCTCTCTCGGCGTGCTCCTTTCCTTTCTAGTGTAACTGGCGGTTGCAGGTGGTCAGTACGACCTGGAAGGCATTCCAGTGCAGTCATCGGGTGGCCCACCGGTGTTCTAGGCTGGTGAGGACCTCGTCCGAGCTGGGGCTGAGCTGGAACGGCAGGGCTCACTTCGACCTAGGCGCTCCAAGCTTGCGGGGGTGTCTTGGTGGAGGAGGGCAGAGTGCAGGCCCGGTTTGGAGGGCGTGCGCTCGGAGAGGCTCCACGTTGGCGGGTGAGTGCTGAGCTCGACCTCGATCACAGGGCACTAACCTCCGAGGGTCTCGCTCTGGAGGGCAGGAGACGGACCCGATCTAGAGGGCACGCGCTCATAGAGGCTCCACATTGGCGGGTGAGTGCTGAGCTCGACCTCGACCACAGGGCACTAACCTCCGAGGTCTCGCTCTGGAGGGCAGGAGACGAACCCAGTCCAGAGGTGCGTGCTCGAAGAGGCTCCACATTGGTAGGTGAGCATTGAGCTCGACCTCGACCACAGGGAACTAACCTCCGAGGGTCTCGCTCTGGAGGGCAGGAGACAGACCCGGTCCAGAGGGCGCGCGCTCGGAGAGGCTCCATATTGGCGGGTGAGCGCTGAGCTCGACCTCGACCACAGGGCACTAACCTTCGAGGGTTCGCTCTGGAGGGCAAGAGATGGACCCGCTCCAAAGGGCGCCCGCTCGGAGAGGCTCCACATTGGCGGGTGAGCACTGAGCTCAACCTCGACCATAGGGCACTAACCTCTGAGGGTCTCGCTCTGGAGGGTAGGAGACGGACCCGATCCAGAAGGGCACGCTCGGAGAGGCTCCACATTGGCAGGTGAGCGCTGAGCTCGACCTTGATCACAGGGCACTAACCTTCGAGGGTCTCACTCTGGAGGGCAGGAGATAGACCTGGTCCAGAGGGCGCGCGCTCGGAGAGGCTCCACATTGGTCGATGAGCATTAAGCTCGACCTCGACCACAGGGCACTAACCTCCGAGGATCTCGCTCTAACGGGCAGGATGCGGCTCCGACCTAAGCATCCCGAGCTTGCGGGCCCGGCCTGATGGAGGACAGAGCTCGACTCGCTGTCTTGAGGGAGCTCAGCTCAGCTCGGTAGTGGAGTCCAGGCTGGAGAGTTGACGCGGCACCTGATACAGCGTCCTTTCTTGATGTGGCACCCGCCGATTCCTCCACGTCAGCGATCCCTCCACATCACACATGAAATTAGAGATCCTAGATCCTAATATTTTATAGGCATATGACTTAACAAGCATGAGCTCACACTTACTACTAATAAAGCTTTCTTTGGTACATTGATGGACATTTTTCTTGGTACAAAGGTTTTTTATGAATTTGGCATAAGTTAAAATCTATTAGATCATATTTAGTAGAAGAATATTTACTTAAACTTGCGTAAATACCTCTAATATTTTATCTAAATATTCTTATTATTTATTAGACCTTAGTCGATTTAGAAAAGGAGCTCTAAGAATTGTTGGTACCTGGTTTAATGTACTATCAATTTTAGAAGCCTGAGTTTGTAAGGCAAGTTGTTCTTTGGATGACTCAGCAAATGAGTCCTTTCTAGTGTCAGATGTATCTACCTTATTATCCACTTGTTTTCCTAATCTTAAAGAGTGAATAGCATTCACTTGATTAACTTGGTTTTCTTGGGGTTGTGAACCATTTTAGTTTCTTATTTTGGGCTTGGGTTGGCTAAGTGGTCTACCTCATTTTCTTTTATTAATGGTAGATGCTAGCTGATCCACTTATATTTCCAAGCGGGCTATTGTCTGGGATTTTGAATTTACAAGTTGGTCCATGGTTTGTATAAAATTATTTAATGTGGCATTGGTGTCAGCATTGTATTTGGCTAGGCATTTTATGATTTTTCTATAAATAACTAAGTTTCTTATCATTGTTATTAAAGCCTAGTGGTGGTGGGTTTGTTCATCATAGGGTTAGGTTTTGGTTTTTGTTGATTGAAACTAGGACCATCTACATTTGGGTTCTATGACCATGAAAATTTGGATGATTCCTCTATTTTAGGTTATGTGTGGATATATAGTGATAGTTCATTGATCTTTGCTACGTGGCATTCATCTATGCACATCTATTCTTTATTAGGTTCATCAAGAGAGGACATTCTTTAAGGATATAATCTGGTATATTGCACCTGCTACACATAGGTGTAGACACTTGGTCCATACTAGCTGGTCTCTGAAGTTCTAAGGCCTCTAACTTATGTATCAAGATTGCAATTTTGGCCTCTACAGTTATGGAAGTCTGAATTTGGTATATTCCACCTCTTAAATGTATGAATCTTTCTAATTTCTTAGTTATTTTCATTATAAGTTCTTTTCAGCTAGGTCTTTTAGAAATTGCCTGGCTTCATTGGGTTCTTTATATATAAATTGATCCTGGCACATAGACTTTAGCATGGTTTCTAAATTTGAATCTAGCCTTCATATTTCTATTCCACGGCATGGACATTGGGTCAAGAGGTTCTTGAAGAAGTCGAAGTATTTTCAAAATGACTTGCTAGCTAATTGATAGAAGTAGTTTATTTCATTTTTAATTCTAGCTATTTTATGATAAGAAATTTTTTTTTAGGAACACTCTTATAAAGCCCTTCGAGATCATGATAGATTGATTTAGGAGACTATAGAACCACTTTTTGGCATTATCCTTAAAGGCAAAATTAATCAATCTTAATTTGATTTCATCCTTTAACAATTATTGCAACCTCATGGTTGCAAAAATCTCTTCAAATTTTCTAATAAATATTATATGCATCCTCTATTCTCGTGAATTTTAGAAACATATTAATGATCTTAGATTTGATTTCAAAATTATTTGTAGTGAGTTGAGGCAATCTAAAGCAAGAAGGTTGGACAAAACCAACAAAATAACATAATTCTTAAGGATTTGGGGCTAATTTGTTATATCCAATATAGAGGTCGTAAGATCTGAAACAAGAATGAATCAGTTCTAACTAGTAGACCTAATATGCTTCTCTATGTAAGAAGTGAAGAATTTACTATATTTACTATATCTTCTATTATATATATATATATATATATATATTATTTTTTATTTCTTTGAAAACATTTCTTCAAAGATTCTAAAGTAATTCAATCTTTTCATATCTAAGGAAAACCATGTAACATAACTTCTAGTTATTTCAGGGCAACCTTATATCAAGACAATCAAGATTGATAAAAATAACCTAAAACAAGATTTTTTTTTATGTGAAATAGAGAAGAGAAGAAGGAAGAGTTCTAAAGATAAGAACTTAGAGAATTTTTTTTAAAATAAGTTTTGCATAAAATTAATTCTATCCTAGGGTCAGCCTAGAACTAGACAGCTCCTAACTATTCCAGGTCGACCTTCGAGCACTCCAAGTTTGAACCAATTCACTAAATTAGCTAGGTAAGTATAAGATTAGCAGGGTCTTATGTTATTTTTCTTAGATACCAATTAAATGGGCCAGGTCAACAAACAGAACCAATTAAAGAATAGTCTTTCTTTGAGACTAAGATTCCTGAACCACTTTCCTAAACACCAATTCAATGATCGAAACTAGCTTGGTACAACTCTTAGGTATCCTTATCCAAATGAGATCGGATGTCCCTAGGATCAGCATCTAATTGATTTTATTTACAACTTAGGTTAATGTAAATGAGGGAAACTTATTTGTGGGCTAAGGAATGGTGATGAACTCCCCACCTTATCTTATTTAGATTTGTACCCTTAAAATAATTTAAAATGCTTATGCATAACTAAAAAAAATAAACATATTTAAATTAAAAACTAGTACTAAACTAAGATCAAAATAATATGCTGAAAGAAGAAGGGATAGTTTAGATTATGTATCTAGCTTTCAATACTCACCAACCTGAAAAAAATAAAGAAGTTAGAAAGATTAGATTAAAGTTAAACTAAAAATATGAAGAGCAAGAATTTTGAAACATAATTTAAAACATTCCAATGTTTTGGCAATGACACTAAAAACTTGATGTATCTTAAGTTTAGTCGCAAGCATGGTGTGCAAGGTAGAATGTTCGACAAGTATAGATCGATCCCACGAGGAATAGGTATATGAATTATATTCAAATCCTAGCTCAGGAAAGCTTTAACAAAGAGAGGAAGATGTTGTTTGTTTAATACCACTGAGCAAAAAAATAATAATCCAAAGACTAGGATTTTTGAATCTACTAAACCAATGACTCAGAAAGCCTTTCTATAATTTCTCTTATGATTTCCAATCAACTCCTTTCCTTGTGTTATCCAAGTATGGATTATGAAGGGATTTTGATCCAATAATAATCCATCAAGGTTCCCATAAGAAAGAAAAGAGTTTAAAAAGAAATTGTGAGACTTTTATCTGTTACTCTTCTTGTATTGAATGAAGTATGAACTATGAAGGGATTGAAATCTAATGATAGTCCATCAAGTCTCTAGCAAGAAGATAAAAAGAAAGAAAGACTTTAAAAAATTAAAAGTTTAAGAAGAGATCCTAAAAAAAGTTTCTCGTTATGGTCTAGTTTCATCGCTAACCTTAGAAATTTGCTTAGCCATACATGATCTAAATTGAAACTCTAAAATTATTTTAAAAAACTTTAAATAAGTTTTATGCTACTTGCTAGAATTTAAATTACAAAACTTAAACATATACAAAAAATTAAATTAGTCTAATTATGAAAATTAAATTATATATATTAAATTACAAAAATTTAAACTATCCTAGAATTGAAATTAAAAATTATAAAAAATTAATTTAAAATAAGAATAATAAATTTTATTGCTAGAATAAATTTTGATTACAAAAAAATTAACTCCTAAGCCAATAATGGGGCTTGGAGTTGAAAAATAATTTTTTTTAGAACTTGACAGAATCTTTCTTTCCCTTAGCTCACTCTCCTTTCATATAATGAAAGGATAAAAGAAAGTGGAAAGTGATTTTTCAAGGAGGTATACAGGCCTTTGTAAAGTGCCAGTGAAGAAGGATTGTTTGGATTCTTCTGATGTGGGATAAAAAAAATTGAAGAAATTTAAATTTTGAATGAATTTAGCCATAATTCCCTTCTTAATTTATTGATGAATCTAGACGTAAATCCCCTTCAAATTCATTAATAAATCTAGTCCCAAATCTCTTTCAAATTTACCAGTAGATCGCATGAAGGCTCTTTATGGACCAAGCAGCTGGTCTATGGTAGATCGACAGCATGTGGGCTTGTTTAGATCACCTTTAAAATGGATTTTGGCCTCCAATTATTCACCATTTGGATTCTAATTTGTATCGTTTAGGCATGTTGATTGGGCTCTTCGTTATGGTGTACCTCTTTTCTGCAAAATACAAGAAAAAGTATCAATTCTAAAAAATAAAGATAATTTGATATATAAATTAATACTTTTATGGTTAGATTTATACATTTATCAACATCCTTGAATTATAAGGGATAAAAGTTTGGTTGTCATCTCAATTTTTCATGAAGGATTTGGGAAAAGGATCTTACATCCTTGGGATGAAGATCTATAAAGATTGATCTAGGAGATTGCTTGGATTGTCTCAACCCATGTACATTGATACTATATTGCAACAATTTAGCATGAAGAGTTTCAAGAAGAGTCATCTACGATAGGCTAAGAAATTTTTCTCTCTAAGAAGGATTGTGCAACAACTTCTAAAGAAAGACAATATACGACTTGGAGTAGCACCCTCCTTTGATGGTCCAATTCTCTTATATTGTAACAATACTACAGCCATAGCTTAAGCAAAAGAATCAAGTTCCATCAGAGAACCAAGCATATTCTACATCACTATCACCTTGTATGAGAAATCATTGAACAAGGTGACATTAAGCTTCATAAGTTCAATGAAAAAGAGAACTTAGCTGATCCATTTATTAAAGCCCTCGGAATCAAAGAGTTTGATAAATACAATTGAAAGATGGGTGTTAGATATTATTTTGATTGGCTTTAGTCCAAGTGAAAGTTGTTAGAAAATGTGTCATAAAGTTAATCATCTAAGCTGTAGACGGTTGTGCTATTTATAATTATATATGAATTATTGATAATCTATTTTGGTAGTGTATTATATATGCATCTTTCTATAATGAACTCTTTTTTAATGAAGTTCTTAGAACTATTTCCATTCGATAAAGAAGGATTTACCATCTAGTTTTTAAATTTGTTCATGGCCAAATAATACGTTATTAAAGGATGATAACGTTTATCGAGTATAGATTATTGTGTACCATATGGGTTGGTTAGTTTTAAACTTGTTTACAACAAAATAATATGTTATTAAAGAACAATAATATTTATCGAGTATAAGTTATTGTATGTCATATAGGTTAGTTATCCTCGTAACCAAGGAGTATAAAGACACTGGTATAGTATACACATGAAATGTAGGATTACATTTTACTAAACATAACCCACTTATAGAGCATTCTACTACCAAAGTTTACTTTCAAAGGATATATATAAGTATCCCTTGGACTTGAGATCATCATGGTGACTTACAAATAACTCACTATGCCTTGGTACCAGATATCTGAATTTTTAATTCAATAATGGAAGGTTTCTGGGTACAGTTAAGTACTTACAAAATCTGTGTGTGAGTCAAGATGGAATTGACTACTCTAAAGTGTTGGAAATAATGCCTTACTTATTTTAATTTAGCAAGATCTTGCTCGAGATAATCCTTGTAAGGAGCCACTAGATTTGTAAGGTTGAGACACTATATAGATGTACAGATTAAGGGTTAGCAGTTTAATTCAGAAGTCATCCTAAGTATTGAAGGTCAAAGGGATGAATTATATGGTAACCATATATCAAAGGTTCTTGAATGTTGCTTAGCAACAATTCAACCTATCCAGATGTCAGGTATTATTACAAGATGGTCATTTCGATTAGTATAGGAATTATTTCTTTACTACCGGCTTAATATTTGAACCTATGGAATCACATACAATAGAAATTTCTGACTGATTAAGTGATTGATCAATGATTATGAATCATTTCAGGATTTAATTGTTAAATTGATTGATGATTAACCTTGAGTTGACTCATCTGTATTATCAATGAGTCAACTCATCAATGGTTCTCTAAGAGTTAGTGAATCTTAGAAGGATTAATTGGTAATTGGATTATTAATTAGCTTAATTTGATTGAGCAAAGAGGTTTGGTTTAAGTTTAATTGAATTGGATTAAATTAGGTTTATCCAATTAGGTTACAAGATGGCCTAATTGCTAAAGATGTTTGATTTCTAATTTGATCAGGACTTGGACTCAATTAATTCTTAATTGGATTATATTTTGGTTAAAGAGATTAGGTTCCTAATTTGATTGGGTTCATTCTACTCTTTGGGCCTAACCAAATATGAATTGGTTTAAAAATCGAGTTGAGCCCAATTAGATTGGATCACACCCAAGCACTCAACCCATATGCTAATTCAGAATTGAATTCGAATATAAATGTAATTTTAAATTTAAACTTGAATTAGGATTTGAATTTAAATTTTGAATTCAAATGGTTTGAATTTGAATTTGAATTCAAATAAGAGTAGGTTTTGATTTTGAATCAAAATCACCCCATTTTATCCCAACCCACTTAACTCCCTAACTACTTGGGTGCCTCTTCTTAAGGGGATGGTTGATCGGTGTGGGCAATGAATGATAGAGTGTGAAAATTCTAGGAAGAGAGTCTTCCCGCCAACAAAATAAAGGTGTTGGTGCGGCAGTTTTCTAAGAGGGAAATTCTTCTTGGGTGTGGGTATCTAGTTTTCCTCTAGGTTGGAAAGAGAGGAAAAAAAAATAGTTTCTAATCACTTCTTCCACCTCAATCCTCCTAAGTGTTGTCCTACACTTCTAAAGCATCCCAGTGATTTGAAGGAGTGATTAGCAATCGAAGGTCTTCATAAGGAACTAGTACTCCATGAAGACTGGTCAACACGGGCCTTCGTGTGGATATCCTTTAGACTCATACCCGGTGCATGATGTGTCTTAGAGTAAGGTGGCTTGTCCAACTAAGGAACTACCATAGCAAGTTGATCTGGCTCAACCATAGGGACAGCTATTGGCGATCGCCCATCTAGTGATACAATCAAACTTGCTTAAGGTGGCCTGATGATAAAGGGACAATAGCCAACATCGATATCTCAATCCCTGGGCAAGATACCACTTCCTTGCCCCTTATTGATCGCTTAAGCTTAGCGATTTTTTCTTAAGCTTGGTGCAGCTAATCTTGAAATTCCATCAATCGAGCAATAATCTCCCACCTCACTTCCCTGGACGTGAGTAGCAATTCAAGGACATAAATTTTCTCATGGGTTGACAAGAGCTAGCTCCACATCCGAGCCACCTTGATAGTTGCATCCCAAGTCATCGTGGAGATTTTCTCTGATAACCTTTTTGATTCCTCCTTGAACCTAGTCTTTTTGAAAGCATGTGACTTGGCCATCGAGTCGAAATATTCAATCTCCTCATTCACTCTCTTTAGCACTTCTTACACCTTCGAAAATCTCCTCTTGCAGCATGCAACTCTCTTTTCTCTATTTTGATTTTAGTCTATCGCTTCACCATATAGGCTTTGATTTCTATAGCATCATGGAGGCATCTAGCAGCCATAGGTTTGTCTGAGGATGGTTCAATAGCCTGAGCATAGTTATACAATCAAAATAAATGCACGATGTATTGTACAGAAGGAAAATTTCATTTCATTCCATCAAGTATAAGAGTTCTTACATGGATAAAGAGGAATAGCATAAAAAGAAAATTACAAGTTTAGTAGAAAGTGCAAGCTACAAGGGAAAAAACAAAAAATGCAAAACTAATTTCTGACCTTTTCTCAAGGGTTGATGGTAGCAGGAGCATCTTCTGAGAGAGGAGTGGACTCTTTGATTGAAGGAGGCCTGGGCCTGATAGTAGGATCAGCTGGAGCATGCTCGAGTGCAGTGACGAGCTCAATGGCAATAGGCTTGAGAGGAATAGTCTTGGATGTTGTAGCAGGCATGATTGAAGGAGCTTCAATCATGATGGATGGAGCAATAACCCCACCGTGATCGAAAGGTTCCCTGTTGGACTCTTCTCCATCCAAGAAGGCAAGGTCTAACTCTTCGTAGCAATTAGTGACTTGATTCTAGTACTCAAGCCTCCCCAGCTCGTGTCCCTTCTCAAAGGCCTCCTAGCTGAAGGCGATGTAGGCATCAGAAAACTTGTTCAATGCCCGAAAGATTGATACTGCACGAGCCATCTTGGCTGCGAAGTCCAAAAAGGCCTTATATTTCTCTATAGTAGCTTTCGCTTCCCTATTCACTTCAGCCAACTCCTCCTTAGCCATCCCCACCTCTCTTTTTCTCTCTTTCTTCTCCAAGGCTAAGCCAGCCCTCGCCATAGCTAGCTCAACCTTTGTCGTGGCTAGTTCAACCTTCGTCATGGACAAATCATCTCTTGTCATGGTCAAGTTGGTTTTTGCTTCAGCAAGTGCCTTCCTCAGATGCTCGAATGCAGCCTCAACCTCCTCAGCCTGTTGACAAGACTTAGTGGTAGTTTTCTTGAATTTCCTCCATAGCTTAAGGGCCTTTCTCCCCTTTTAGGCCCGGTTCAACAAATCCATGGAAAAATGAGACAACTACAGAGCCAAATGTCAAAGAATAAGAAGGAAAGAAAAAGAGGTGAAAGTCCATGCTAGAAATACTTGCTAGACGAACATTAAAAGTCAGTGCCTCAAATCTTGAAAGTCCATGGTATGAACCTTCTCTACTCCCCTTGGGATCAAAGATCTCTCGAAGTGGCCCAAATGTCTTGCCAATCTTAAAGAAGTACATCTCCCAAACCGCCTTTCGAGGAGGGCCTAGAATTAGGCACGACCTTTGGGATAGCCTTGGTCAAAATACTAGGAGGCAATAATCGAGGAACCAAAATAGATGGAGGGAAGACAGATGGAGATAGGGCTATGGTGATCTTGGAAGTGACCTCAGCCATGTTAGGAGCTGGCTTGGAAGGGACCTCCACTGCCTTAGGTTTGGTGAACCTGACCTTCTTTGAAGTGGAAGATGAGGCTTTGACCTTCCTTTTCTTCTGGGCCATGGTCTCCCTCAATACCTCTAATTACTCGAGTGCTATATCTACAAATTACATCATTCGATTAGAACAAAGATGAATAGTGGTGAAGGGAGCAAAGCTAGGGCCCAAAGAGACTCTTTTGATAAAAGATGCTTTAACCAAGGGACTTTGTAGCTCCCATGGATCTTAAAATGACTTTCCTTCTCATCATTTAACTCAAAAAAATTTAAAGTAGACATTTTTGGCTGATCCCATCTCGATAGCCCTAGTAATCTATGGAAGAGTAGGAAACAAACAAGAATCGCTCCTTCCACCCTTCCACCCTTAATGGCAGAAGGAGCACCTTTGATCAAAGGCTCTACACCCTTTTGGGTGGTGAGCTACCATCAAGCCTTAGCATATGAATGCTTTTGAATGGTGAAGAAAGCATAAAACAAGGAAAAACTAGACTGAACTTCAGCCATAAAACAAAGGACTAGGAACCCTACAATATGCCTAACGGAGTTTGGGATCAAAATACACAAAGGAGCTTTGTAGGATCTAAGAAATTCAAGAATGAAAG
Organism: Areca catechu; assembly: GCA_021397845.1. NCBI lineage: Eukaryota > Viridiplantae > Streptophyta > Magnoliopsida > Arecales > Arecaceae > Areca > Areca catechu. The sequence continues at coordinate 76,173,876 of CM038038.1, read as the reverse complement.
GGGAGAGGGGAAATCTTAGCCCTGCCTTGAATGTCTTCTCATGGATTCCCCAAATGGCTGGAAGGAGGATTGTTAATTCAAGCATCGAGACCAGGTAGTTCCAACTCGAAATCCTCGAGAATGCAATATGCTAGTCAAATAAGGGACAAGTCTTGTTTGTCCATCATGGATTGATACCTATCTGGGCCGAAGGTTGCCAATACAGTATTTTCTTTACAAAGGGCACTAGATCCCTTGACCCTTCCTTCCTAACACCTCTCAGTGGTCTCTATTTTCTAACATTCCTAGGGCTCGACATTGGCTTTGGATTCTAAGAAGAAAGAACAAGTACGGGAAAGGAGAAGAAAGTTGACTTCGAACTCAAGCAAGGTAGAAAATTAGAGATGACAAACCCTCCAAAGGGAATCTTGGAGAAAGAGTGGATAGGAAGAGAAGAACCGATGCCTAGAATTGGAGATGACAATCAAGAGCCTTAGAAGAAGAAACTCTAAGCAAAAGTACAAAGGAACTTGTGATACCATGAGGGGTCATTTCAAATGAGACATGCAGTCCCAAACCATCCCAAATCGTTCAACAACGATGCATGAAGATACCTATTTGCACCAGTGACCATGGGTATCCCAGATTAAATGCCGTGCAAAGACCAAAACACCACCAAGAGCTACAAATCGAGTCTTATCATTGTCCTTGTCCATCTGGATCCATGTTGAAGTCAACACATCCCTAAGCGCAAAAAAAGACCCTCATGTCCCAGACCCTCTTCTCTCTTAGGGTATTTCCATGATCTTACCGAAGCTCGGATTAGAAAGTAGTGGGTATTTATTGATGAAAAATATAATCGGGCTAGGAACATGGGGCCCATCATAGCATAAGTGATCCATCGGCCTGGGAATATGATCATCGATTAAAGATATAAGGCCCAAGTTGGTAGAATCCAAGGGCTCGATATAGCGCATCTCCTGGCCACGTGGAGGCAGCATTGATCGAGGCCACCATAGAGTCACCGATTATTCATAAGGTGCTCAGCCATAAGATTTCAAGTGGGCATTGGCGGTAGTCAACTCCTATACCCTAAAAGTATCAGCAAGCCCACATTGATTGTTCATAAGGGGCTCGACTATAAGCCTCCGAGTAGGCATCGACAGCAACCAACTCCGATACTCTAAAGATTTAAGCGAGCCTACATTGACCATTCATAAGGTGCTTGTCCATAAGCCTCCAAGTAGGTATCGGCAGTATCCAACTCCTATATCCTAAAGGTATCAGTGAGCTTATGTTGACTATTCGTAAGGCACTCAGCCATAAGCCACTGAGTAGGCATCGATAGTGGCCAACTTTTATGCTTGAAAGGTATTAGCAAGCTCTCACTGATCATTTGTTAAGCCAAACCATGCAACCGACATGAAGGAGCCTACCCACCAAGGACATTCTGATCGACTGTTCATCTAGCATCTATGCCATTCAACCAATCATTTCTAACCGATCGAACATCAGCCCAAACCGATCCTTACAAGTCCTATGGCCTCTGTCTTTTTAGATGTGCCTCTCCCTCAGTAGGAGTCACTTGGTTAGGCCTCCTCCGGCAGCCAGGCCTTAAACATCTTGAAAAAACCCAAGCTGGTAGAACTTAGGCAATGCATTTGCTTTAACCTACCAAGGCATTGCACTTTAATGCTTGCTACCACAGCTTCTACCATGTGACTGGACTCTCCATCATATCCCAAAATCTCCAAATCATTGCCAGACCTAAGTAAATGAGGGAGGCGTGCTTGGATCCATGCCATAGTCTAAGCCACCTTTTGATAAAGCATGGCATATCTTAAGTTAACAACAAAGTTGCATTTAAAGGGACAAGACATACCCTGCTAGCAAGCAAGCCTCAGGCAGCACTTGGAGCCCCTGTCACCTTTCATTGAATCTAACAGGACCTCCATCAACCCTAAAGTATCCTTGAACCTTTATCTATAAAAGGGACTTCATGCAAGTTCCCAGGATATGTATGCTCTCCCATTTATATATTAGGAAATGTATCATAAAGCTAATCATTTAAGTTATAGACGGTTGAGCTCTTTTGAAATTTATATATGAATCATTATAAAAAAAAGTTATTTTTAGTAGTTTATCATATTTTGTACATCTTTCTTTGAAATCTTTTGTGATTAAGTTCTTAGAACTACTTTTATCTGATAAAAGAGGATTTGTTGTGTTGTTCTTAAATCTATTCATGATCAAATGATATGTTATTATGTAGGACAATATTTATCGAGTATAGGTCATTGTATGCCATATAGGTTAGTGTACTCATAACTAAAAAATATGAAGATGCTGGTATGGCATGCAAGTGAGTGTAAGATTATATTCATTGAATATGACCAACTCTGTAGAGTACTCTGCTATCAAGAGTATCTTTAGAAGAATATGGATATAAGTGTCCCTCCGACTTGAGATTACCATGGTGACTTGTAAGCAATACAGTATCCTTTGATACTGAACTACTTGTATTTCTAATACAATGATGGAAGGCTTTGGATATAGTCAAGTACTTGTAAAGTCAGAATGTAAATCAAGAAGGGATAGACCACCCCAAGGTATTGGAGAAAATGCTCTATTATGTTTTAATTTAGCAAAGCCTTGGCTAGGATAATCCTTGTGAAGAGTTATAGGATTTATTAAGTGGAGACACATCTGGATGCATTATTTAAGAGTTGGCAATTGATTCTTAAGCTATCTTTAGTAGTAGATCAAAGGGATGAATTATATGATAACCATATGCCTGGGTTCTTGAATATTGCTTTGCAATCATTCAACCTATTCGAACGTCGGGTACTATTGCTAGATGATTATATTGATTAGTTTAAAAATTTATTCTATGCTATCAGCTTAGTGTTCGAACCTATGGGTCACATATAATAGAAGTTTCTAACCGATCATGATGGCTGATTAACGATTAAGAATCGTTCAAGTATATAATTATCAATGCAATTGATAATTAACCTAATACAAATATTATAAATAAATAAAAAAAAGTGTTTATTAATTATAGAATGATTAATTAGTAATTAGATTACTAATTGATTTAATTTGATTGAGTAGAAAGGTTTAGATTAAGTTTAATTGAATTTGGTTCAATTAGGCTTCACCCAATTAAGTTATATAATGACCTAATTGCTATTGAGTTTTAGTCTTGATTTGATCCGGATTTTGGTTCACTTAATTTCTAATTTGATTGGAATATAATTAAGTTAATTGGTACCTAATTGAATTAGGCTTAGTTATTTAACTAAGTCAAACTAGATTTGATTTGGTTGGATTTAAATTAGGACAAACCAATTTCAATTTCCTACCTAGCGCTAACACCTAAATGTTCTCCTAGAATTTCTTCATGCCCAATCCTTGTTTTTGTGAAATTTTCTCATGCCAATTTATGATTGTCACCCTCCCTTTCTCTCTTCTTGATAAGGATAAGACGAGGTTTAACTTTGGATTAAATCTGATATAGTTTTGAATTAAATTTGATAGAGTTTTAATTTGATTGAAACTCTTATCCTTATCCATCTAGTCTCCACTTATCCTTAGAATTTCTCCATGCCACAATTTATTTGAATTTTCTTGATGGTTGACATGTATTGGGGGGTGGATTATCATGAGAGATCTGATAGGAAAAACATCAAAAAAAAAATTGAGAGGGAGATTGTGCATGAAAACTAAAGGTGGGCATGGCTTCTTAGCATTAGGTTTATTAAGGGGAGAAAGAAAAGAAAAATATTGAGAGGGGTCTCTATAGTTCTATTTTTTCTGCTTCTAATTCTCATGGTTCTCTTTCTATTATTCTTCTCGGAGGGTCTAAGAAGATCTAAAGAAGAAATCTAATTAGTTATCCTCCGACCTTCTCGCAAAGTTAGCACTCTAGGAAGATTGATCAGCTTCGAGACTTCGTGTGGACGATCTGTAGAAGCCGAGCATCCGATGCAGTTGTAAGATGATCTAAAGATCCATTACCATGTGCCATCAGCAATAGTGATCAGTGATCTGTGATAAGGTATGAGATTCGATCTCATCAGTTATATAGATTAGATCTACGCATGCATTAGATAGATGATGCATGCTTGTTTAAATTTTTGTATGGCTAAATCCTGCGGTAGTGTTTTTAGATTTGATCTTATATTTATATTTCTGATTAAAAGTAGTTTTAATCTAATTATGCTTCTGCTATATTTTAAGAAAAAAATTAAATACATGCATGAAATCCTATCCTGATATCTAACATTATGCTCTTCACACTGTCGGTCCAATACTGACTTGAGCATCGAAGTGTTTTTGCCTGTGCCATCCTTGATGAAATTTTTTGTAGGTACTGATTCCTAGAGAGCCACTTGTGTTATCTACTCTAGCACCACCTCTAACAGTCCCTTCGATGCTTGATGAATTTCGGCACCAACACTTATCAAGAAGCTTAAGGATATTGGCTTCAATCATTGTGGAGACCTTAGCCATTGGCCAATTGAGATGGTCCTCGAGCTACTGGGATGCTCTGCTCGAAGACTTACTTACGGGGTAGAGGCTCTCACCTTTCTCGAGTTCTCAGGGTTCCCACCCAAGGAAGAGCCACGAGACCCTTGCAGTTTGGAGACATTACTCATCGAATGACTTTCACCTTTAGTGAAAGACATCTCCTGAGTAAATAAGGGAAATATCAAAGAAGAGAGAAAAAATGAAAGAAATTCAGAAGAAACTCCTTCACCCGAGAATTGGATGAAGGCGGGAAGCTAAAAGCCAAAGAAGTAACAAAGAAAGAGAAGGGCCCTATGAAGACCCTACAGGACCTTTAAAGGAAAGAACTTTCAAAGAAAAATAATGAAGAAAACCAAGAAGAGACAAAGAAAACTAACTTGGGAACTGAAGTCTCTGAAGAGTTAAGTCCAAACTTCCCCTTCTCTTTGTTTTTCTCTGCAAACTCGGAGTTACAATAATAATGGTGGGGAAGCCTTAGTTATACCCACCTTGATAGTCAGGATCAAAGCCCCGATTCAGCCAAGACTCTTAAATTTTGATACGTGGCCTACTACTGGCCAATTAAATCTCGGTACCAGGTTCCACACAAATCATTTAAAAGCTATAGTTGTTAGGCCACATGGTGCTATCCTATTGACCGAGGAAGACCCATCGAATCGCTAACCACTCTAGAAATTATTATGCATTCCTTCGAGCACCGTGCCAATGATTCCTTTGCCCATCAAGGTCGAGGTGACAAAATAGCTAACAATGATTTCTATGGTGCCAATAATGTCCAAATGATGAAAACATTTGCCTAACTCTCGAGATCAATGGAATAAATACTCCCTTTATCTAGAGATAACAAAGCCCAATAAGGTTACTTAGCGATGCCTTGAACTCGGGAGTAGGGGGTAATTATTGTGATAACTGCTTACTCGGCCTCCAGAACCAATTGGACCATGACTAAGGAGAAAACCCACCAACTGATGGTCCACTTGATAACCGACTAAGTGGAAGACCACTATGAAAGAGATAGCCAAGACAATCACTATATTAACTAGATATTATAACATTCTAAACCAAGAATTTAGGGACCCGATTAAGACAACATTTCTCAATGTATGTCTATCAAGTACTTACTCGAGCTCGACTAATTATTAGTATAGTCCTAGTTGGGCTCACTAGGAAAGGCATCCACTGAGTACTTACTTGGGTCTGATTAGTTACCAGCATAATTCTACTTGGGCAAGCCAGGATATAATATCAAGCTTTCATCTATAACTGATACTTGGAGGAGTTCGCAATGTTCGAGTAAGTGATAAAAATTGATCGGCCATGGATATCTCAGTAGAGATCATGATGGATAGGATTGTGGTGGAAGGATCTCAATAGAACCTGCTATTTTAATAGCAATAGAAAAAATTTCAGAGATACAATCCCAACATCTCAATGAAATTAATTTTATAAATAATTAAGAGAGGACTTCTGATAAGGTACGTGTTAGATATCTTTTTCTCATGTTCATTTAGTTCTCACTATTATTTTTGGTTATCGTAGTTGTAGTTTATTTTTTCATTCATTGGCTTGATCATCGAAAGATTTCTCATCAATTATCATCAATTAAAAAATTATTTTTTAATTTTAATCTAAAAAATATTAAAAATAATATTTTTTTAATTTAAAAAGGTCAAAATTTTTTTTGGGCACCGTGGGAGTTTCGCTAAAAGATAATTTGACAATAACATACTCTAACCTTAGGCCTTGTTTGGATGGAGGGATCAAGAGGAAAAGGAAAGGAAGGGTTTACCTTTCTTTGTTTGGATATTAATTTTTAAAAAAATAAGAGAAGGGAAAGGATGTCATTTCCTTTTTCTCCCCTCTTTTGATTAAGTTAAGTTTTCAATCTTCTCGATTTGGAGGAATTAGGAAGGAAAGAAAAGTTTCTAATAGCTAAGTTTTTCTTTCCTTTCTATTAGGAGAACTATCTTTACAAAATAATATTTTTCTTTCTTCTTTCTTTTTTTTTTTTTTTTTTTTTTTTTTTTTTTTTTGAAGTATGAGCGCCTTGCAGCGAGGGTACGTAGCCTTGAGAGTACTGTCACAAGAGAAAAATCATGCGTGCCGCAGAAATTGGAAACGGCAAGCTTGCTTTAAGGAAATTATAGCTTTAAGAGTACTGTCACAGAGAAAAATCATGCGTGCCGCAGAAATTGGAAACGGCAAGCTTGCTTTAAGGAAATTATTTAAAATTAGCTAGTATTTGTAATCAGTTCGGCGCCCTTTCATGGTTTCCCGAATCCCCGATTGAGCCATTGAGGGGGCTTCCGCTCCCACAGCTGCCCACACTCTTTCTTCTTTTTGGAGCATATCAAAAGATTTTTTAAAGAAAAATCGGTAAAGGAAGCTGAAAAAGGCGAAAAAAAGTGACTAGTTTGACTAAAAGAACCCCGGGCAATTTCAAAAAGACTAACGATGCCGAGAAACCAAAGGGCGCGGCCCCCAGTTTATGCTGCCGCTTTGCTCAGGTGCGAAGTGGTCGCTTCCGCAGGATTCTCCAGGATTTGGAACGTCTCCCACCGTCCGATCTCCGACCCTTGTCCCTTAAGACATCCAACCTTCACAAAATCTATTTACCCAGGATTTAAAACATATCCCACTGTCTGAACTCCCACCCTCTCTCAAGACATCCCTCCTTCACCAAATCTCTCTCTCGGTTGAAGTCTTTGGAAAGGGGAAAGGGGAAAGGGGAAAGGGGTGGGCAAAGATGAGCACGGGAACAAGCACCTTTGTCATCAGGTGGATCAACTTTTTCACCATGGTGAGCATATCAGGATCTTTTCCGTCTCATTTTTGTTCACTTGTAAGAATTTTAATCATTTTTTTGTTTTCCTCAGAGACAATTTTGCCTTTTCGATTCCCTCTTTTGATTTTTATCCTCTCTTCTTCCAACATCGTCACTTTTTTTTTTTTTAAAAAGAAAAATCCCATCTGGGTTTTAGTCATTTCTTAAAAGATTTTGGTAATGCTTCTTTAGTAAAGGGAAAATCGTAATTTTTCTTTCTTCTTGATGCAAATGCAATCGTGGGTTTGTTTCAGGTGCTGCCCAGGGGATATTCTTTTTACACCTTTCCACCTGTGATTATTTTGGGGCTTTGGAAGAACAAATAACATAGATTTTTATGTTTTTACCCTTAACGCAAGAAACCTCAGCATTGAGGTACGGTTCATTTTAGAATGAAAAAAGAAGTTATCCTTTTTTTTTTTTTTTTCCCATTGAAGTCCTCATTGTTCAAATCTTGTTTTATATAAGAGAGAAATGACAATGGGAAAGACGGATTGAGGGTCAGGCTCATTTTCCACAATATGGCAAAGTGCACTAGGTTTTCCCTCTGATTTTTACTTACTGTTATTTCATAGTTGCAGTAAGTAGGAAAACATGTGACTTTAAGGTTATTGCTTTTTATTAATTGCTACAAGTTCTTCTGTTAGTCTATAAATTTGGTGGTTTACTCTTCGTGTGGTGATACAGATATTAGCAATAGCGGTTATTTGTTTTGGGATATGGATGAGTACCCACCATGATGCATGCCGAAGGACCTTAACTCTCCCTATCATGGGTCTTGGTGCTTTAATCCTTCTAGTGTAAGCATTTTATGCATTTGCTACAGAAAGCTATTTTGATAATTTGCTTTTCTCTTTGGTATTTTATTTGAGTGTTCTTCAAACTTTCAGATCCTTGATTGGGTTCCTTGGAGCTTGGAAAAACGTCACCATACTGCTGTGGGTAGTATCCTTTTTCAGTTTATTATATATCACAATTTTGTAAATTTTAAGCTATTTTTCCTCTCTTATGTTATTATAAGGTGACCTTGACAAATATTCAGTATCTCGTGATTTTGTGCTTGATTTTGGTGGCAATTATGGTGTTCACTGTGTTGGCGTAAGTATTGATTGTGTGAAATCCAATATTGTGAGTTTCATTTTTGCCACACTTGATTTGATAAAAATTCACAGAATATCTAGCTCTTTTACTTCTTTCAACTTAATTCTTAAATGTCCACCCAAACATAATCCCCATTGCATAGCTCTCAACAGTTTTCATAACTTTCAAGAAAAATCAAAAACCAAGCAAGCCGAAGTGAAGAAGCAGGGAGAGGAAGGGCTAGCTTCTTTTCTATCATCAACTTTGACATGCATCAGATCCACTAGGGACTCTCCAAGAATAATTGCCATCAGTTTTTTCATCTACTTATAAGGAAGAGCACTTGCCCAAGATAGAAAATGAAACTTGACATATATCAAATTTTAATTAATAAGTTTGTGTTGACGTTGCTTTACGTTGCAAAACAAAATAAAAAAAAAACTCTATCCCCCCACCCCCCGTGCATGCAATGGTCGCACGATCCACACGGCCCGTGCATTATGTTTTTCCTTTATTTACCATTTTCTATTTTAATTTTTAATTAATTCTGAATTTAATCTTAAACGGTCATTTTATTTATTTCTTATTTAATGAAATAATGGCTAGTTTGAGGGCATTTTTGAAATTTTTTTGAAATTTTGAGCCTATAAATAGGCATTTATCCACCCTTACAAGGCATCCAAGAATTTCAAGCTCTCTCTCTCCTATATTCCTTGTTCTAAAATTTTTCAAATTTCTTTCTTTTACCTTTCTTCCATTTTGAACATTTTGGACTGAAGACGAGTTGATCGGCGTCCGTTCGAGATCGTGCCAACGACGGGCATTGGAGTTTTGGCTTATGGGTTGTATCTTGGAGGAGAGCATGTAGTTCAATCATTCTTCGCACGAGAAGGGGATCAAATCTCTTTTAGGATAGTGGTTCTATTTGCCTCCCAGACTAGACTTTTTAACTTAGTACCTTAGTATTTTTAAATTTTCTTGTCACTACAAGTTTATTCTGTCACACACACCATGAAAAAAAATAATTTTCAAATATTTCAATATATATATATATATAAATACATATATATGTATTTATTTTTTATACATTACAACTAACAGTCTAAAAAAAATTGCAGTATGGTTTATAATGCATGCATATAAATATAATTGTTTGCACTTAATTATAGTTTACTTACATTACATATTTTATTAAAAAAATAATTATATTTTTTGATTATTTATAGCATAATATTTATTTTTTTGTATTGTGTAAAATTAATTGAAGATCCCCACTAAACTTGTATTGCAGCATGTAAATTAATTTTTAAAAGACTACACAAACAAATTAATCAAAATCTTTAGGATTCAGAGACAAATAACTAATTAAAAATTTTAATAAACCACAGGTCCGATCATATTGGTGATCAATTTAATAAAATCTTAATTTTCAAAAAAAATTAGGAGATATTTTTAGAAATATATTAAAAAAATATAAAATATTTAAAATATTTAAATAAATTTTTAATAAAATTATTTTTATTTTTCAGATCTTTCTCTCTGAACTTGACTTGGATCCAATGGCAACCCTTAAGGATGACATCATTAGTCTTAAACTCAAAAAAATTGATGGATCCCATTTTAGGAGGTGGCAAAGCCAAATAAAATTTTGGCTAACTACCTTAGGACTTTGATCAGTGATTGATCAGTTCGCTTATTCTTTTAGTTCAACCACCAACTATCCCAAAGAAGATTATTTATATAAAGGTAGAATTCTTAGTGCCCTTTTTGACTCACCCTATGACATTTACCTGTCAGCCAAGAGTGCGAAGGAATCGTGGGATATCCTAGAGTTTGAGTATGGCCTTGATGATGCTGGGTTAAACGATTCAACACTGCATCATTTCTTATATTTAATATGATAGAAGACATACCCATTAATGACTAGCTTCCCCAATTCCAAGATTATCTTGGAAAATTTCAAGCCAATGGAGACATTCTCTGAAGGATTTAAGGTTTTAGCTTTCTAGATAAGATGCCTCTCTTTTGGAATGGCATTGTCAAAAGATAGCTCCAAAAGCAAGGAAAGCTAATCCTAGCATAACTTTTAAATTCAATCAAGATAGAAGACCAATAGAGATCTAAAATTCAGCAAACGAATTCAAGTGTCCAAGCTAACTTAATCCAACAATACCAGACCAACAACAACACTACATCAAAATCAAAGTCTAAATTTCAACCAAATCACTAATACCAGTCAAACCAATCTAACTTGTTTAACCCAAACAAGTTCGAACCTAAGGGTAAAATGCCAATAACGCTAGATCTAGCAAGCCTGTCTAAGATCCAAGTGAAAGTTCTGTTTTGTGTATGGAAGGATAAACCATCTTGCAAGAGACTGCTTTTATTGGAAGGAGTCTTTTTGCAAACCTTCCGCTTTATACGGATTCCAAGCTCATGTAGTTGAAGGTCTAGAAGACTCTTTATGAACTTTAAAAAGGAAGGAATCCTAATATAGAATTTCTCAAAGTGTTCAGGTGCCTAGCCAAGGTTAACATTCCTGAATCCAAAAAGAGAAAACTATGACCTAAGACTATAGATGCTGTATTTATAGGCTATGCCCGAAATAGCAATGCCTATAGATTTTTAGTAATAAAATCAAAGGTTAGCGATATAGCAATTCTTTTACTAAAAATTTTAAAAGTTTTCTTTAAATTATGATTGTAGAGCTCTAGTTGATATGTTAAATCAATAGACAACTAATAAAAAGATGAACAATCATATCCTTATCAGGTATTGTTGCTGCAACTTCTCCTGAACCAGGATCGAACGGCTGGGCTGGAGCGCTCTTTTCCCGGTCGACCTGCAACAAAGTCCCCAAGGGCCGGTGGTATTCCGGCGGCGGGGGACACTCCGATGCTTAAGTTAGCAGAGCTTGAGGGCAACAGAATAGAGGAATCAGAGAGATAGCATATGGAGAAGGAAGAGTGTCCTTAGCTCAAAATGAGGTCCCCCGGTTCCTTTATAGGCGCGGAACAGTCCAAAATCTGTTAGGGGAGAAGCCGAGAAAGATTGATCTGTCCCTAGAAGAAACTGGAGAGTGGCCACGTGGCATCAAGATAGGGCAACATCATGGAAATAGTGTAGTGGTGCCGATGTGGCAGAATTCTGTTATAACAGAATCCTGGTACCAGCTGGAAGATGCTTCTGGAGTTCTCCGGACCCTTGAAGTGACTTGGTCGGACCTCGACTGGGGAGGGCCAGTCGGACCTCCGAAGGAGAGCATCCGTCGCAGCTTTGACAGGAGCACGTGGGCCGGACCTTAGCATAAGTGGGCCATTCGGACCTCCGAAGGAGAGCATCCGTCGGAGCTTCAGCAAGAGTAGGTGGGCCAGACCTTAGCAGAAGTGGGTCATTCGGACCTCTACTTCAGTGGGTCGGACTTCCGGAGGAGAGCGTCCGTCGGAGCTTCAGCAGGAGCAGGTGGGCCGGACCTCAGCAGAAGTGGATCATTCGGACCTCTACTTCAGTGGATCGGACTTTCGAAGGAGAGCGTCCATTGGAGCTTTAGAAGAACGATCCGGTCGAACCTTAGCAAGAGTGGCGGTCCGGTTTGGTGGTGAGCCGGTCGGGCATAACAGTTGCCCCCTTGCTCTTGGCCTTCGAGCGGTTCTGTAGCTTCGAAGGACGAGAGCATTACTTGGCAATTAATGCACCAGTCCTCGAGATGATTGCGAATTTGATCCGGCATGTTGCGACTGGCCGTATTCCGCTCTGAATTTTTGTCCCTGGACAGGTGTTAGCGCCGCTTTGGTGGTGGCGGGAGAAGCAGTTACTGCTGGTACGGTGCTATGATGGGTTGCCAGCCCGAAATGCCCGCCCGTCGTGTTCCTGACGCGACGTAGGCGACGTGGCAAGATCTGAGCAGTTGGTGTAGTGTCCGGAGCAACCCATCTATCATTGGTTGGGCGGTTACGCGGATCATGATTAGACACGATCCGGCATGTCCCCTCGGCTTCCCCGTCGAATCAGGAAGTTACGTCGTCTGTCGTTGGATCGCGGCGCTCGAGGGGCATGGGGAAGCGGCCCCTCAGTGCCTATAAAAGGAGGGGGAGGAGGTCTGAAGGGAGTCTTCTGCTGCCTTTGCGCTCGAGGAGAAAGAATCTCTCCCTCGCTGCTCCCGCTTCATTAGGAAATCAGTCACCAAGTCAGTCCCGCAACTGTCCAATGCTTTTTTTGTAACCTCCATTAGAATGGCCTCCGGTAATCGGAGCTCCGCACACGGAAAAGGGAACCAGGTCCCTACGACATCCCATCGGTAATGACCCGAGACAGGGTAGAGGGCCTTAGGGTTATTTATAGCATACCGTCCATACTGCATCTTACTGTTCCCAGTGGGGAGGGAAGGGTGAACGGCCCGTTGAACTTAGAAGCCCTTCCCCTGTACGAAGACCACCTTAAGGCCGGCCTTTGGTTCCCGCTTCATAGTCTCTTTGTCCAAATCTTCAATTCCTATAAGATTAATCCCTCACAGCTGACCCCGAACAGTATTCGGGTCATCTGTGGCTTCATGGTCCTTTGTCGGGAGGCCGGAATCGAGCCGAGGCTGTCCTTATTCTCCAGTTTTTCCTTTTAAAGCAAGACTTCCGAAGTCAGGAGTGGTGGATGTTTAGTCCCCGTCCTAGCCGGAAGATATTAGGGGGGCTTCCGTTGGCCGTCCACGGATGGAAGTCCCGGTATTTCTTCGTAGATAGTTTAGAGCCTTGGCATGGAGGGAATCAAGGCCAAAGGCCGTCGACGGGAGGAAGATATTAAGGGCCGACGAGGCTGACTTCAATAAGTTGAGTGATGACGACCCGGTGTTTGTGCGCCCCTTGCTCCAAGAGGAGAGTCTCCACCGGGCTAGGATCAGCCAACACCGACAGCTGGGTAGGATAGATACCCACATTGAAGACCTATCTTCTTCTGTCGCCTTTTTCATTATTATTGCTAACTCTACCTTTGCTTTCTGGCAAGCGGCAAAATGAAGCCGGACCGAACGATTATTTCAGCACTAGCGGCCCAGAGGAGGGCCGTCGGGACTACGAAGCCTGCGACCCAGAAACTGAAGAGGCAGTGGATGGAGGAGCCGACGTTCGAGAGGCCAACGAAGCAGCGTGCAAGGGAGTAGAAGGCCGCCGTTGTTTCACTAGAGTCTGAAGACGATGACGTGTCGTTGTCGGAGTGCCCAGCGGCGAAGGTAGCGGAGTGCTCGTCTTCGGTCGGACAGCCGGCTGCCGGGCGGGAGAGAACCAACCACAACCGTCCTACGAGGAAACAGACCCGATCTCTCCGCCCATCGAGCTGATGGAGGAGACTCCCCCAGTGGCCGAAGGGGAGACAGGAGCCGGAGGGAAGGTGGCTGACAGGGGGGAGGCCGCCGATGTCAGTGACGATGCACGTCAGACATGGCGCACCATACACGACGCCAAGCGGGTCAAGGGCTTGCTCAAAAGGGCCGTCGAGGGCACTGACTGGAACAGATCGGGTCAACGAACGGTGAACGAGGCCGCAAGGAGTTCTTTTCATCACATGATGGGGGTAAGTCACCCATATTCGAGCCTTTGACTTTTATCTGTCAATAACTACGTCGTCTTGTCTTCTTCAGCTCCTTCAAGACATGCTGCTGATGGATGATGGCCTGGGTGAGCTGCTGGATCTGAAAGAGCACTCGACCTAGAGAGCTGAGGCAGCTGAGGTGGCAAGGGACGTCGCAGAAGTGGCGCTGACAGTCGCCATGATGGAGTTGTCCGTCCTATGGGCAGTCGAAGAAGAGCACTCTGCCTTGCGAGCTAAGGCAGAGGCTTAAAAGAATTAGATTGTAGACTTGCCGGCTCAGCGAGACGACTGGGACGTCAAGTTGAATAATAAGAGGTGGAAGGTGAAGTCCCTGGCCCGCTGGGTAGTCGAAGAGAGGGCATGCCTGTTTGAGTCCGAGAGGCGCTCAAGGGGCCACTAGCTGAGGTCGAAAGATATAAGGGATTGCTAAAAAAAACCCAAGAGCTGATGAAGACGGCGGCCGAAGCGGCCGTAAAGAAATACAAGAAGTCTGAGGACTTTAAAGCAGAGATGAATGAGGCCGGCTCATACAGTTTTGACTTCGGGTATGAAGAATGCCTGGAGAAGGTTAGCGCCGCCTTCCTGGAGCTCGATCTTTTCTCTGTATAGCTGCCGAAGCGGGTAGAAGAAGAGGTCGTTGAAGAAGAAACAGGTCCGTCTGACGGAGGGGTCGAAGCCCAAATTGAAGCCGAGGCGGAGGGAGCCGGACCTGATGCCCAGGTCAGAGCCGATGTGGAAGTGGCGGGTGCTCCAGTGGATGCTTCGGTTGTACCGGATGGGGCTGAAGCCGGAGTCATCGATGTACCTTCGGTGGGTCAGACCTAGGTTGTTTGTAAAGGTCTGACCTTCCCTTTTTGTAAAGAACTACCTTTATAATATAATAGAACTTCTTGTCGTATTTTCACATGTATGTCTCAGTGTGCATAAGGTCGTTCGGATCGACCGAAGCTTTTTTTTTTAAAAATGTATCTAAGTATCGCCGGTCGGCTAGGTAGGATCGTAAGAAGTAGTTGTTGAATAGTAGCTTGATCCAAGACCAATAGCTTAGAAATTTTAATAAGTGTGGATCCGTCGGCTTATCTGAATGTGCGGCCGGACCTTCTGAAGTAGATGTTGGGTAGCAGCTCAGTTCGAATCAAGACACTTAGGAATTTTTTCTAAGTATTGGTTCGTCGGCTCGTCCGAATCCGAAGATCGCTGAGGTTGTTGTCGGACAGTAGCTCAGTCCGAACCAAGATACTTAGGAATTTTTTTCAAGTGTTGGTTCGTCGGCTCGTCCGAACCCGAAGATTGCTGAGGTAGCTGTCGGACAGTAGCTCAGTCCGAACCAAGGTATTTAGGAATTTTTTCCAAGTATTGGTTCGTCGGCTCGTCCGAACTCGAAGGTTGCCGACCGGAGTCGGACTTTCGGAAGTGGGCTGCCCTAGAGCCTTTGCCGACCGGAGTCGGACTTTCGGAAGTGGGCTGCCCTAGAGCCTTTGCCGACCAGAGTCGGACTTTCGGAAGTGGGCTGCCCTAGAGCCTTTACCGACCGGAGTCGGACTTTCGGAAGTGGGCTGCCCTAGAACCTTTGTCGACCGGAGTCGGACTTTCGGAAGTGGGCTGCCCTAGAGCCTTTGCCGACCGGAGTCGGACTTTCGGAAGTGGGCTGCCCAAGAGCCTTTACCGACCGGAGTCGGACTTTCGGAAGTGGGCTGCCCTAGAACCTTTGTCGACCGGAGTCGGACTTTCGGAAGTGGGCTGCCCTAGAGCCTTTGCCGACCGGAGTCGGACTTTCGGAAGTGCTTCATAGAAGAAGTTATAGACTTTATTGATAATACTTGCGAAGGTTGTCTACATTCCATGGATGCGCCACTTGCCGTCCATCCATATGTTCGAGTCGGTAGGTTTTGACTCGAATTACTTCAACGACTCGATAAGGGCCTTCCCAATTGGGAAAGAGTTTTTCTTGCTCGGTCGGTCTAGAAATTTCGTTCTCCGCAAGACCAGATCTCCAATCCAGAAAGATTGTGCCTTGACTTGTGAGTTGTAATATCTGGTCATCTTCTGACGGTAAATTGCCATCTTCAAGCCTGTTCGGAGCCTGGTTTTTTCAAGTAAACCTAGGTCAGCCCTCCGTTGCTCCGAGTTGGTCGGCTCGGCGAAGTGATCAATCCGCAGGGATTGCAAAGAGACTTCCACGGGGATGACTGCTTCACTTTCGTAGGTTAGGTTGAACGGAGTCTCTCCGGTCGCCGTTTGGGCGGTTGTCCGATAAGCCCAGAGCACTGAATGGAGTTCTTTTGCCCACAGTCCTTTGGCTTCGTTCAGTCGGGTCTTCAATCCATGCAGGATTGTACGATTGGTGCCGTTGGACTGGGATGGCCGACTGACGTGAGCCGATGAGAGATGTGATATTGCTAGCAAAAGTCCTGGAATTTGGGGTTGTCAAACTGCCTTCTGTTGTCGGTGATGATTGTCTATGGAATGCCATATCGGAAGATGATGCAGTTCCAGACAAAGTTTTCTGCCTTAGCCTCTGTAATTTGTGCTAGTGGTTTGGCCTCAACCCACTTGGTGAAGTAATCAATGGCCACAATAAGGAATTTCCGCTAACCGGATGCCGGAGGGAAGGGTCCCAAGATGTCCATCCCCCACTGTGCGAATGGCCAAGGTGCAGTGAGCGGAGTCAGCTAGCTAGCAGGCCTTCTTTGAATATTGGAGTACCTTTGACACGCGTCGCACCTTTGGACAAAGTTTGACGCGTCCTTGTGAATTGTGGGCCAATAGTATCCCTGTCGGATGATTTTGTAAGCCAGGAATCTTCCTCCAAGGTGATCGCCGCAGATGCCTTCATGTACTTCTCTGAGTGCATAGTCCGCATCAGTCGGTCTCAAGCACTTCAACAGCGGCTGTGAGAATGACCGCTTGTGGAGGCGCTGTCGAGGACGACATACTTAGAAGTCGTCCAGCGTACATGTTTGGCTTCGGTTGGATCTTCCGGGAGAGTCCCTCCGATAAGGAATGTAAGAATTGGATCCATCCAAGAAGCTTCCTGTTCAACTTGGTGGACCTCGGTTGGCTCTTCAGCAATACTTGGGCGCTGCAGATATTCCACAAAAGTTCAGTCGGAGGTGTTGGTGACGGCCGTAGCTAATCGCGACAAAGCATCCGCCCAGGAGTTCTGCAGTCAAGGTATATGGAGAATTTCAAAGAATTTGAACCGAGATACGAGGCTTTGTACCTTGTTCAAGTACTTGGCTAGGGTCGGATCTCTTGCTTCGAATTCGTCCCTTGATTCACCACCAGCTGAGAGCCGGAGAAGGCTCTGATTCGGCCAATGCCTAGTTCATTGGCAATTCTCAGTCCTGTAAGAAGGGCTTCGTATTCCGTCTGATTATTTGACACCTGAAATGAAAAGTGCAGAGCATACTCTAAGCTTTCTCCGTCGGGGTCGGCTAGGATCAGGCCGGCCCCGTAGCCAGCAAGGTTGGACGCTTCGTCCACATGAAGGGTCCAAGCGGGCTCAGCTTCGTAGATGGTGTCGGCTTTAGGTGCTTCGGCCGTTTAAGAGGGTGCTCCCTGCTTCCAGGTACATTCTGCAATTAAGTCAGCAATTACCTGAGCCTTCAAAGTCGATCGGGATTGGAAGGAGATGTCGAATTCGCCAAGTTTGATGGCCCACTTGACGAGCCGACCGGAGGTGTCTGGGCTTCGAAGGATCATCTTGAGGGGTTGGTCAGTCAGCACGGCGATTGGATGCATCTAGAAGTAAGGTCGGAGTCGTTTGGCCACTATGACCAAGGAATAAATGAGCTTCTGCATTTTAGGGTACCTTGTTTCGGCATCATGGAGAACTTTACTAATATAATAGACAGGTTTCTGTTGACCATCTTCTCCAACTCGCACGAGGACGGAGCTGACCGCCTCGTCCGACGTCGACAGGTAGAGATACAAAGGCTCCCCCTCCGTCGACTTGGCCAGCAACGGAGGGTTCTTCAGATAGTCTTTCAGGGCTTCAAAAGCCGACCGACACTCGTTAGTCTGGTGGAAGCGGTCTGACCGGCGTAAGGTCTTGAAGAATGGTAGGGACTTCTCAGCCGACCGGGAGATGAAACGGCTGAGAGAAGCTATGCGGCCCGTAAGCTCTTGTACTTGTTTCTTGTTGGTCGGATGTCCCATCTCAACAACAGCCTTGATTTTGTCAGGGTTGACTTCAATTCCTCTCTGTGACCAAGAAGGCGAGAAACTTTCCGGAAGTCACCCCAAAAGTACACTTGGCAGGATTCAGCTTCATCCGATGGCATCTCAATGCGTCAAAGGATTCCTGCAAGTCCTTGATGTGGTCGGTCCTGAGGAGGCTCTTGACTATCATATCATCTATATACGCCTCCATGTTTCTCCTGAGCTGTCCTTTGAAAACTCGGTTGATCAGCCTTTGGAAAGTGGCACCGGCATTCTTCAGACCGAAAGGCATCACCTTGGAACAGTACAAGCCTTTGTCGGTGACAAAGGCCGTCTTCTCATCTTCCGGGTGCATTCTGATCTGGTTGTAGCCGGAGAAGGCATCCATGAAGCTTAGAAGCTGATGGTCGGCCGTGGCATCCACCAGCTTATCAATCTTCGACAGGGAAAAGCTGTTCTTCGGACAGGCCTTGTTGAGGTCGGTGTAGTCCACACAGATCCTCCACTTTCTATTAGCCTTTTTCATCATTACAACATTTGCTAGCCATTCAGGGTAATGAGCTTCCCTGATGAAGCCAGCATTAAAGAGCTTTTTCACTTCTTCGTCAAAGGCCCTCTGTCTTTCGGCTGTGAAGCTCCTCTTTTTCTGTCGGACGGGCCTGTAGGTCGGATCTACCTTAAGCTGGTGAGTGATGACATCCGACGGAATGCCCGGCATGTCCGACGCCGACCAAGCGAAGACGTCGGCATTATTTCTTTGGAAGTCGATCAGCTCTAATTTAACGTCTTCGCTGAGGGTGCTTCCAATTTGGAGAACTTTGGTGGGGCGTTCTCACAGAGGGGAACAAATAGGATTCTTTCATCTGGCTGACCGTTGCTGTCGGCTTCGGCCCTTGGGTCAAGCTGCTTTAGAGTAGGATGGCCATCCGACTGTCGGTCTTGAATAGTTAGGCACCGCCTAGCCATCTTACGATCTCCCCTCATAACTCCGACCCCGTTCTTGGTTGGAAACTTCGCCAACAGATGGTATGTGGATACGATGGCCCGAAACTTGTTAAGGGCCAGCCAGCCCAAAATGGCATTATAAGCTGAGGTCGTACAGACGACCACAAAGTTGATGGGGAGAGTTTTCTGAAAGGGCGCTGTCCCGATCGTCACAGATAGAGTTATTTCCCTTTTAACTCCGATGGAGTTTCCCCTGAAGCCACAGGTAGAGTTATTTCCCTTTTAACTCCAATGGAGTTTCCCCCGAAGCCCGTCAACGGTATGGGGGATCTTGTAGTCTTGACCTGGACATGTTTATTCTTACAAAAGCATCATACAGTAATACCTCCGTGGAGCTTCCATTATCTATAAGAATTCTTTTTACATCGTAATTGGCAATCACTGCCGACACGACTACAGGATCATTTCCAAAAGCATGGGATTCCAGGAGATCTTCGTCGGAGAAGCTGATTGCGTTGGAACTCCTCGACCTCTTGACGATGTCTGGGTCTTCATATCTCCGGTCGGATCGCCGATGTAGCATATCGACATTCCCATCGGTCGGGCGCTGGTTGGGAAGCTCTGTCTCCTTCGGAGGGCCTCTGGCAGTTGAGGATTCGGCCCGATCCCTGCAGGGTGGAACGTATTTGTGTAGATACCCCCTCCTGATGAGGTTTTCAATGGCGTCCTTCAGCTGGAGGCACTCTTCGGTGTTGTGCCCGTGGTCTCGATGGAACCGGCAGTTTTTGTCTCTGTTTTTGGATGCAGAGGGGCCCCTCATCGGACGAGGCCTTCGCAGGAATGTCTCGTTCTCAATTTCCAGGAGGATCTTCTCCCTCGGAAGGGAGGGGCGCATAAGTTTCAAACCTCTTGGGGAAGTCCTTCGGCTTCGGACTGCGGCGTTGGGCCGACCGGTTGCCATCGCTGGGCGGTCGGACTTCGGGAGCCTTGTCGCTCCGCTTCTTGGGAGCCGACCTCCCTTCAGCCTGGCATCGGCTTGCCGCTTGTTTTCTGCCAAAACATAATTCTGCGCTCGGGCCAATCACTCGAAGTAGCTCGTCGGGAACTTCTTGTCCAGGGAGAATGTGAGCCTGGACGAGCGGAGCCCTCTCTTGAAGGCCGACATAGCTACGTCTTCATTCAAGTCCGGAATATCCATGGCCGTTGAGTTGAAACCGGGCCATATAATCCCGGAGAGTCTCTCCCTCCTTTTGCAGTACGAGGAAGAGGCAGTCGGTGTTCCTCGGAGTCCGACTGCAGGTCCTGAAATGGAAAAGAAAGAGGTTTTCAAGTTGAGGAAAAGAGTGGATCGTACCTGGTCGGATGGCGGAGAACCACATCCGGGCAGCCTTCTTGAGGGTGGCAGGGAAGGCGATGCAGTGGAGGGCATCGGAGGCGTCCTGTACCATCATGTGGGCCTTGTTGGTGCCCAGATGGTCCAGCGGGTCAGTGGTGCCGTCGTAAGGGTCCACCTGGGAGATTTTGAAGTGACGGGAGATCGTCTTTCCCATGATCTCATCGAAAAAAGGTGGGCGGGAGTCGTACACCTGCCCCCTTCGGCTTTCTGCCGATCAACGATTTCAGCAATGCGTTCCTCCATGTGCAAAATCTTGCTGGTGCAGTCTCTCGAGACTTCGGCGGGGTGTTGAGCACCAGTAGGGACGGAGTCGGCGAAGGAGGATGAAGTGGACCTCGCCCTCTTGCCGTCGGCATGAGCCCCCAAGGACTTTCGGGGCTCCGGAGCAACATGAGAGAAAGGCTGAGGGACTTCTTGCCGTCGGCTTCCCTCAGTAGCAAGTTGATGGTAGGTGCAAGATGCAGCAGGCAGCTGCTGCCGGTTGTTAGCCGCCTCCTGAAGATGCTGAACCGTAGTAGTAAGTGTATCTTTGCGGTTTAGCAACGTCTGGAATTGCTGAAGTCCCAGAACAATAGTGGGTTCGGCGGCGGTAGTGGCATCATTCTCCTGGGAGGTCCTTCGGACCTGGACAGGGAGTGACCTCTTCTGGCGGAGGTGTTCTGAGCTCTTTCCTTAGCCATTGCTTGACTGAGTGGACGGATTCCTCCTTTTAGAGAAGGGTGGATGCGCCCTTCCTCTAGCGCCAATCTATTGCTGCAACTTCTCCTGAACCGGGGTCGGACGGCTGGGCTGGAGCGCTCTTCTCTCGGTCGACCTGCAACAAAGTCTCCAAGGGCCGTTGGTGTTTCGGCGGGGGACATTTCGATGCTTAAGTTAGCAGGAGCTTGAGGGCAACAGAATAGAGGAATCAGAGAGATAGCATATGGAGAAGGAAGAGTGTCCTTAGCTCAAAACGAGGTCCCTCGGTTCCTTATATAGGCGCGGAACAGTCCAAAATCCGTTAGGGGAGCAGTCGAGAAAGACTGATCTACCCTTAGGAGAATCTGGAGAGTGGCCACGTGGCACCAAGATAGGGCAACATCGTGGGAACAGTGGAGTAGTGGTGCTGATGTGGCAGAATTTTGTTATAACAGAATCCTGGTACCAGCTGGAAGAGGCTTCTGGAGTTCTCCGGACCCTTGAAGTGACTTGGTCGGACCTCGACTAGGAAGAGCCAGTCGGACCTCCGAAGGAGAGTGTCCGTCGCGGCTTCGACAGGAGCATGTGGGCCGGACCTCAGTAAAAGTGGGCCATTCGGACCTCCAAAGGAGAGCGTCTGTCGGAGCTTCAGCAAGAGCAGGTGGGCCGGACCTCAGTAGAAGTGGGTCATTCGGACCTCTACTTCAGTGGGTCGGACTTCTGGAGGAGAGCGTCCGTCGGAGCTTCAGCAGGAGTAGGTGGGCCGGACCTCAGCAGAAATGGGTCATTCGGACCTCTACTTCAGTGGGTCGGACTTCCGTAGGAGAGCGTTCGTCGGAGCTTTAGAAGAGCGGTCCGGTCGGACCTTAGCAGGAGTGGCGGTCCGGTTTGGTGGTGAGCCGGTCGAGCATAACAGGTATAAAGCTGTAAGAAATAAAATAAAAGAAGTGACATCATTACAATTTGTAAGATTAAAAAATAATCTGGCAGATCTTTTAATCAAAGGCCTTTCGAAGACTGCGATATCTGAGACATCGATGGAGATGGGACCTAAACCTACATATTAGTCACCATAGTGGACCCCTACCGTCATGGCAACTCCATGGTTAAGGTTCAAAGAGAAATGATCTTTGAGATGATGTCTGGGAGTATTAATTTGGAGTCTGTCTCTATTCCATCCCTATAGTGTGGTGTTCTATTGTGACAGTTAGGTTGAGCATAGCTCTTAATAGATCCAAAGCTATAAGTTTAGCGAGATACGATTTCATTGCTCGTATCCTTGAAGGATCTATCTTAGTAAGAGTAGTCGGGAGGTCGCGACTATGGGATCAAGACGAATCCTTAATAATTTTCATGAAAATTAAGACAAGTACATGGTCTAGATAGCGCTATCTTGCATTATGATCAATTCATCTTCGTACTGTGTGTATTTTATACTAAATGCAAGTTTAAACCTATAAGGTACTTGTACTAATACAGTAAAAACTCAAAAATTTTAAATTGTTTACTGAGTTTAATAATAATATAATTTTTTTATTTTATTTTTTTGGCGATTGTTGACGTTGCCTTACGTTACAAAACAAAATTTAAAAAAAAACTCTTCCCCCGTGCATGCAACGGGCGCGCGATTCGTGCGGCCCATGCATTATGTTTTTTCCTTTTACCATTTTCTATTTTAATTTTTTAATTAATTTTGAATTTAATCTTAAACTGTCATTTTATTTATTTCTTATTTAATGTAATAATGGCTAGTTTGAGGGCATTTTTGGGATTTTCTCTGGGATTTTGAGCATATAAATAGGCCTTTATCCCAGCCCTACAAGGCATTCAAGAATTTCAAGCTCTTCCTCTTTTATATTCCTCTGTTTTAAAATTTTCCAAAATTTTTTCTCTCCTACCTTTTTTCCACTTTAAAAATTTTGGATTGAAGACAAGTTGATCGGCGTCCATTCGAGATTGTGCCAACGATGGGCATTGGAGTTTTGGCTTCCGGGTTGTACCTTGGAGGAGGGCATGTGGTCCAATTATTTTTCGCATTAGAAGGGCACCAAATCTTCTTTAGGACAGTGGTTCTATCCGCTTCCCAGACCAGGCTTCCTAACTTAGTACTGTAGTATTTTTAAATTATTTTGTCACATCAAGTTTATCCTTTCACACGCACCACGAAAAAAAATAATTTTCAAATATTTCAATATATATATATAAATACATATATATATTTATTTTTCATACATTACAACTAACAGTTTGCATGTGGAATTAAGACCTCAACAAAGACATGACTTATTCTAAAAACTAATTGTTTATAATTTTGGTAAATTGAGTTTTTCTAGGGATTAAAATAGGTTAGGGTTCTATTTATGCTCTTTATCTAAATCTCATTTTTTAACTCAATGTCAATTAGGTGGCATTTCGAGGAAGGAAGACTGAATTATTCACGGTTGAATGTTTACTAATAATTAGTGGTGAAATATTCAACAAACTTGTAAGATGTTAGTAAACATTAATGGTTTACCTGTGCAAAAGCGAGTTGTGCTACAACTAAGATATCCTGAAGAATTTAAGTATCACATACCGTGGTTGTGGCTGCTAGGATTTGGTATGGTGAGCGTGCAATACTGTTCCATGCTGACTTGGGAAATGGACTAGCATGTAGAAAAGTTAAAACTACTGAGGATTATGCAACGAGCATGCTTGATTATATTACTTCTGATCTCTTTAATTCTTAGACTGGCTAGCTTGCTTATAATTGTGTTTAAAAATTATCTGAAAAAAGGAGGCGGCTTTTGCTAATCTGCAGAAGTCTAGCATCATAAGTGATTTATTGTAACTGTAATGATTGCTGTTAGAGGTTTAAGTACTCAATATCCTTTTGATTCCCTTTAATTTTTTTTATTCAAATCATTCTTGGTCACAACTGCTGCTTTATAACTTCCCAAACCTAATCCATTACTCATAGATAGATTATATGTACCCATGCATCACTTGTTCAGACAATGTCATAAGGTTTTATTGTATTATATTTTTTGATTAGTATTACTTCAAATTCCTTAACCAAACCATTTTCAATTCATGAACTTTTGTCATCCCTACTTTTACTATGCTTGTTTGATGCTTACATTCCATTTTCAGTATACATCTTGATTTATACTAAAATAAATCTTACAATTGTCTTAAAAAATTTCCACTGAAAGTCTGGATGCTATTTTTCAGCAAGCACATAGAACTATAGAGACTAATGAGCAAATATATGTGCCATACTTTGGCCTTCTTAGCACAGACACTATTCTGTTCAGGTTGGAATGTAGACGGTCCAAAAAACAATGGTTTTCTTTTTCTTCTTTAACAGATGAATTGATGACTTTGATACTTTGATTCACTATGGAATGGTTCTTTTGCATGGTTAATTATTCCAATTTGAATATCTAGCTTCCAAAATCTACGAGAGAGATTGCACTTGAAAAGAGACCAAAACTTGCTTAAATGATATTGAGCGATGGCTCTTTGTTAGGTTTGTTCATTTTCATTTTGGTATATATTTTCAAGTTCCTATTGTTAGTAGACTCAGAAAGATATTTCATAACCTTAAAGATGGATAGGTAAGATCCCCATACTCTCTATGTATGATTGGTTGGCTTATTTGGGATGCCTGAGCTCCAAGTTCCCTTAAAGATGGACTAAGAGGTTTTATTTAAATGAATCTATAATCTGCTTTTGCACATACAGAAGAAAGTAACTTTTGAAGGAGGTTAACCATCCAAAAGTGGTCACTAAGAAGTCCTGATCATCTCAAAATGATTAAGTTTCTCTCTAGTTTATTTTATCTGTGTATTTGTCTGAGTCTGAGAGATTATATCATTTTGTTTTAATTTATGGTTTGGAGTTCTAGCTAGCAGAAACTGATTTATTTTGTTAAAATGGATCAGCTTTGACTGGGATCAAGCTTAAACTGATCCTTAAAACTTGGTTTCAGTTAGTTTCAGCTGAAATTGATCGGTCTTGGTCTTGTTTTGATGGTTTTTATCTAATTTAGGTCCTGACAAACTAATATTAGCCAAGGATGTTTTATTTATTCATTCTATTTGTATTCCACTTTTTTAGGAAGAAATTATTACTATTATAGAGTGGAGAGAGTATGACTCATGTGGGAGAGTGTTGAATACCAGGGGTGGCAATTGGATCGGCTTAGGTCAAGTATGGGTTGGGTTGGTTGTGGGTTGGGTCGAAAATTCGTCAACCTGAATATGACTTGTTTATTAAATAGGTAAAAAATTTAGATGTAAACATGATCTGTTTATTAAACAGGTGACCCAATTTGACTTGTATAACCTGTTTATTAGAGAGATCAAGTTGGGTTTAATATGTTAAATAGGTTAAGTAGGTTTCTAACGAGTTAAACAGGTGAAGTGGGTTAGGTTAAATAGGACATAAATAAGTTAGATAAGTCTTAAATGGGTTAAATTGGATTAAATATGTTAAATGGGTTACTTGACCTAACCTGACCCTAATATTAAACTGCTTAAATGGTTTAAACAGGTTAAATGGGTAGATGTTTGAAACCCAAAATTGACTTGAATGTTAAATAGGTTAAATGGGTTGACTAGTTTATGACTTGAACTTGTTTAGCCCAAACCCAGACATGCTTATGATGGGTTGAACACGGGCCGAGTTGATGGATTGAGCCACATTTTGCTAGCCCTAGTGTTGATCGGGGCTAATGCCATCCTAAATGGTGATTGGCTATAGGGTTGCAGGAGTGCTCTCTTTGCACAACCAAAGGTCATGATGCATGGAAAATCATTGAGGCATACTTTTTTGACAAGACTACCTCTATGACCTCTGAAGTCTGGGTTACCAAGTATCAAGAAAGGATCAATGGATATGAGTGAATATATACAAAAAGTCAAATCGATAGGTGATTTCCTTCAGGTGATCGGTGAAGTTGAGTCAGATTACAATTTATTCATGACTGTTCTTCTAGGACTACCAGAGGAACATAGAGGATTTGTAAGTGCCTTAAATACACAAGAGGAAACTTACCTTTGAGCAATTTTGACCACTCTTGATGCAAGAAGAAATAGAAGTTCAGCATTGTGCCGACTTGATGACATCACCTGCCACTTCCATCATTGAAGGTGAAGCCTTTTATGCAAACCGTGATTGAGATAATCGCGGAGGCCGTAAGGGAAATTTTTGTAGAGGCCAAGGATAGCCAAACAATTCAAATTCTGGTCATGGATACCATGGAGCATACCCACATTCTTAGCTTTTCCTCAACCTACTCAATCTAACCAAGAGCCATATGCTTCAAGGTTTAGCACACAGTGCCAAATCTGTGAAAAATTTAATCATTCTGTTCTTCAATGCAGACAATGCTTTGACCATGCTTTCATTATAGATAACATTTCTTAGACTTTCACTGCTATTAGGCTTCTTGAGCCTAGTGAGGAAGTTAGTTATCCAGATATTGGAGCATCTAATCATATGATTGCTAATCCTGGTATTCTCTCTTTTTCTAAACCATATACCCGGCAAGAAAAAATTCAGGTTGGTAATAAAAATTTACTTAATATTTTTCAAGCAGGTGAAACATGGTTAAGTACTCCTTCCATCTCCTTTGCTCTTAAAAATGTTCTTGTTGTTTCCTTTATTAAAAGAAATTTACTCTGTTCCTCAATTTTGTCATGATAATAATTCTTTTTTCTAATATGACTCTTCTTGTTTTTCTATAAAGGACATGAATATGGGGAAGGAGCTTCTTAGATGCCCTAGTTCGAGAACTTCGCTCTATCTAACATTTTTCTAAAGTTGCAAATGTAGGGAATAAGCAACAATTGGCCTTTGTTGCATCTAGGTTTAGTGGAGATATTTGGAATAGATGGTTAGGTCATCCCAGTTTATTGTTTTTTCTAAATTTATTAAAGAGAATAAAGTTATTTCTGATGGTCCTTTTGAAATTATATTATCTGTTTGCAATGCCCGAAATATGGGAAAACATCTTTTCATGATTCTGAATTAAAATATGTTTTTCCTTATCAACTTGTTCATTCTGATGTATGGCAGGCACCTATTCATTTTGTTGCCGGTTATAAATATTATGTAATATTTGTGGATGGTTATTCATGATATTCTTGGTTTTATCTTTTAAAATTTAAATATGAGATTTTTCTAGAAATTTAGGCACCGGTTGAATATACCTTTCATAGCAAAATTAAAATTCTTCAATTTGACAATAGTAAGGAGTACGTAAATAAAAATTTTTTGCTTTAATTCAAAAATTGGGATTATTCATAGATTCTCTTGTCCTCACACATCATAAGAAAATGATGTCTTTGAGAGGAAACATATATATTTATCTAATATTGCTAGAAATCTTCTTTTTCAAGCTTCTATACCTCATTTTTGGGTAGAGGCTATTTAAACTGCTGTTTTTCTTGTAAATCGTACTCGCCGTTTTGCAAGAAAAATCGTCATATAATGTTTTATGGTTGTCCCTTTTGATTTGCGGCTTGTAAAAGTTTTTGGATGCTTGTGTTATCCAGATCTACAGGATATTGCTGATCATAAGCTCTCTCCCCGATCACTTATGTATTCTTGGGACTCTTAGATAAACATAAAGGGTTTTGTTGCCTATATCCAAGCACTGGAAAAAAAATTATTTCTAGGCATGTTATCTTTGTTGAAACAGTCTTTTCATATTCATGTCTCTACAATTTTCTGTGCTTCCGCATCTGACTCTATTGTTTCAAATTTTTCTTTCTAATCCTTTTTTATGGATGAGAGTCCTATTGATGCAATATCTGGTTTCAATTTCACTCAATCTCTATTGTTGATGGTTCTAACACTTGTATCGATCAGCTTATCCTGTCTGTTTCACCAACATCTGAGTCTTTAACTCAATTTTCTACCAATTTGAATCATGATGCTATACATGTTAGAGATGAGAACCTGTTGTTGGTCAGAAAGAGCTCCAGGTTTATACTAGATGAACATCCTCCAGGATTGTTGCACCTGCTCCTGCAACCAATGCTGCTCCTACTAAGGAATATGATGCATTATTGGCTAACTCTACTTAGGATCTTGTTTCTCCTTTACCAGCAATCAATCATATTGGCTGCACATAGGTTTACAAGGTTAAGCAAAAGGCAGATAGTTCTCTTGAGTGTCTCAAGGCTTGGCTTGTGGCTCAGGGCTACAAACAGCAACAGGGTTTTGATTTTGTTGAAACATCTTCACCGATCGTCAAGCTGACTACTATTCATATTGTTTTCTGTTGCCTTCTCTCGGTGGCCACTTTGGTTACTTGATGTGAAGAATTCCTTTCTTCATAGTGTTCTCCCTGAAGAAGTCTATATGAAACAACCATTTACCTTTGTGAATCCTTCTTTTGCTCATCATGTCTGCTATCCAAGGCCATCTATGGACTCAAGCAAGCACCTCGGGCTTGGTTTCAGCGCTTCACTTCATTTCTTTCAGAGATTGATTTAATTGGAAGCATTGTAAATCCCTTGATATTCATTTGTCACTCCTATTTTGGCCTCTAGTCCTTCTCTTGTATGTTGATGATATCATTATTATTGGAAGCTCCTCATCTCTCTTAAAAGCTCTTATAGGCAATAATTTGCAATGGACGTAGGGCCTCTAAATTATTTCTTTGGCATTGAAGTCAATTACTCACCTTCTAGCCTTCATCCGACTCAACAGAAATATGCACATCAACTACTTGAGCATCTTAGGTTTCTAACTAGTAAGCTGGTTTCTACTCAACTCTCTCCGAGTACTTGTCTCTCGGCTCATGAAGGATGCCCTCTTGAAGATTCCTATACCTATCATTAGATGATTGGCATTTTGCAATATCTCACCTTCATAAAACCTGACATCTTGTATGCTGTTAATATGGTTGCTCAGTACCTCCATGCACCTCGCTAGCCATGCATGCAAGCTGTTAAACATCTTCGGTATCTTCGCAAGATATTGACCTACGGCATTTCTATCTCTTGCTGCCTAAATCCATCACTCATTGCCTTTTCTGATGCTAATTGTGGTAGTTGTCTAGATATACCGAGGTCCATTTCAAGTTATTGCATATTTCTTGGACCTAGTCTTATCTATGGTCGGCTAAGAAGCAGCCTACAATTTCTCGCTCTAGTTCTGAAGTGGAGTATCGCTCTGTGGCTTACACATTGTTGAGATAGTTTGGATCCATCTACTTCGTGATCTTGGAGTCCTCTTATGGTGCTTTATTTGCATCTATTGTGATAATCTTAGCACCACATATTTTGCTGTAAATTTGGTTTTACAAGCTTGTATGAGTCATATTGAACTAGATCATCACTTCTTGCAGGGGAAAGTTCAATCGGTGATTTGGATTTGGTCCATATCTTTTCTGACAAGCAACTTATTAACATTTTCACCAAACCTTTGTCCACTTCGGGTTTTGACTTTGTGCTCCAATCTTCGCTTTTATGCCAAGGATGTTCAGCTTGCAAGAGATGTTAGGATATATTTAGTATTGTTCCATATATAGTAGGGGTATTTTTATGATAGTTGGGTTGTATTATTACTGTCTTGTGATTGTCTTATATGGAGATCATGTATTATATATGCTTGTTAATGAAAATCTAGAGGATTGAGCTCTTTTGCCCTTCTTTCATTGGTGATGGGCTCCTTATTGCTGGATCTCAATGTTGACCCCATCAATGTTGGTGACTTGGAGGAGATTGATGGGAGGCTGTCAAGTCCTTAGGTTAGCCCTGGCTTAATAAGTGGTGGTCTTTAGGGAAAGGGAGGTAAACCGAATAAGGACTTTTTTTTCCTTTTATAGGATTGAGAGAAGTCTGAAGTGGGCAAGCATGATTGCAAGCTAGGATGGAGGAAAAAAGGTGTTTGGGATGGAGGGTAGAAGAGAGCAGGGGTCCTGTTATGGGGGGAGTACCATGAGAAGCAAGTTGGGGGGGTCGGGGGAGGGGGGGTGGTGGAGGGCGCGGTCCTACCAAGGGATGTTCAGTCACTGGGTTTGCTAGTGTTGTTTCAATCCACTTGAGGACTATGCTACCTTGGTGATTAAGAAGAAGTCGGAGGCTTTGGAGAAAGAGAAGCAAAGAAAAAAGAAGGCAGAAAAGCTAGGAGGTGCTACTGGTTTGCTTGGGGCTTCTGAAGTTTTGCTTGAGAAGTTGAAGGTGAAGATCCCATTTGGAGTGGAACTTGAGGAGGCTTCGCATGGATACATTGCATTGTTGTGGAAAATGAGCTTGATGTTATGGCATGACCAGATTGGTTCAGTTTAGAACTGATATGGTTTCTTGTGTGGTTGAACCAAGTGCACCTCGATCAAAACGGTAAGCAAGACAACTAGACTATAAGGGCTTTGATATCATGTGTTGCTTGACGAGAAGCACTGCAGCTTGGGTAGATATTCCTTAGCTTGACGACTTGAGCCACCTCATGTTGGCAGATGGTTTTTCCCATGTGTGGAAGGATATTCTCTCCATCAAGCCGGAGATGAAGATTATCATGATAGGCCCCAGCAATTATGCCAAACTTATAGGTAGTTATAGTGCAATCCCAAACGGTTATAGCACGACTCTAGGCTCTTAAGATATGATTTGGATCCCCACTATAAATTAGCCTAAGACCTCATGAGAGGTAATCTATCAAATCCCATAAAAACTAGAAAAGCCCTAGTTAAATGACACCGCCTGGCTTTTCACCCCAAGCTCCATGGTGAGGCTCATTCTGGCTAGCAGGGCTTTATACTCTATCTGGTTGTTGGTTGCCTTCAACGAGAAGCGAAGTGCGTACCTGGCAACCACTTTTGAGTTTGTGAGAATAAGTCCTGCTCTGCTCCCTTGAGAGCTAGAAGTTCGTTCCACATGAAGAATCCAAGTTGTTCCTAAATTCAACTGCTCGACAGGTACTTCAGGCTTGTCATTCGACCATGTGTACTTGACAAGGAAGTCAGCGAGGACTTGGACTTTCATGGATGATCTTGGACAGTAAAAGATATCAAACTTGTTGAGCTTGATCGTCTACTTAGACGTTCTCCTGGAGGTGTCCGACCATTATAACTTGTAAGATAGCCTTAAGTGGTTGGTCGATTAGGGCGACCATCGAATGGGCTTGGAAGCAGGGCCTGAGGCATTACGCAGAGATGATTAGTGCATAAACAATCTTCTCGGATTTAGAGTACCTGGTTTATGCATCATAAAGTATGCGGCTGGTGTAGTAGATGGGTTTTTGAACTCCTTTGTCGTCTAGTTGAATAAGCACGAAGCTGGCTGCTTTCGGGATAGTAGCAAAGTATTAGTAGAGTTCTTTGATTTTTGGCTTAGAGAGTAGTAGAGAACCAACTTTTTCAGTTCCTCGAAGGCTTATTGATACTCATTTGTCCAAGGAAAATCATGCATTCATCGGAGAACTTTGAAGAATGGTAGGCAATGCTCAACTAATCTTGAGATGAACCGATTAAGTGTTGCAATTCGTTCGATTAGCTGCTGTACTTCTTTCTTGGAAGTCGGATGTCACATGTCAAGAATAGTTTGGATTTTCTTTAGGTTTGCCTTGGTGCCCTACTTCATGACTAGAAATTCGAGAAACTTGCTGGCGGTAACACCAAAGGTGCACTTACTAGGATTTAGCTTCATTTGATGCCGATGAAGAGCATTGAAGGCTTTTTCTAGGTTGTTGATGTGGTCGGCTTCCTCGAAGCTTTTGATGAGCATGTCGTCGACATAAATTTTCATGTTCTGATCGATTTGATCTTTGAAGATCTTGTTGACTAGCCATTAATAGGTGGTTTTTGCATTTTTCTAACCGAAGGGCATTACTTTGTAACAATAAATATCTTTTTCGGTGACGAATGCAGTGTTCTCATCCTTAGGAGCAACTTTTATTTGGTTGTAGTCTGAGAGGGCATCTATGAAGCCTAGGTTGTGCCTGGAGGTTGCATCAACTAGCTAATTGATTTTTGGTAGTAGAAAGCTATCTTTTTAGGCATGCTTTATTCAAGTTAGTATAGGCAATGTAGATTCTTCACTTTTCGTTAGTTTTTTTTTTGATCATGATAATGTTGGTTAACCAATCTGGATAGTGGACTTTTCGGATGAATCCGACAATCAGGAGCTTGTCGACTTTTTTGTCAGTAGTCTTTTGTCTCTTGGAAGCAATGTTTCTTTTTTTTATCGAATTGGTTTGAATTTGGGATTAGTATTCAACCTGAGTAAATAACCTCAGGAGGAATCTTAGGCATATATGATGTTGATCAAGTAAAGATGTCTGCGTTGCACTATAGGAACTCTAGTAGTCGGTTCCTTCTCGGGCAGGAGAGCTCCATTCTACTTGGATTTTGAAGGATCGTCGTTCATTGAAAAGGAAAGTAACTGCTCGGCTGGGGCACCCCTTTTAGACTTTTTTTGGTCTATTTGCTCAGTGGTTGGTATCTCATCGGCCTTCTGCACTTTGGTTGATATTAAGAAGTATTGTTGGGCTAGTTGTTGATCTTCATGCATCTCATTCACTGCATTCCTTGTTGAAAATTGGACGAGGAGGTATTTAGTTAAGACAAATCATTTAGTCGATTTAGCCCTGGTCGTTCGAGAATGACATTGTACACTGAGGGTACCTGAACAACTGTAAATGTAAGAAAGATGGTGCTTTGTCACGGCGGAGTCTCGGCAGTGATAGGAAGAGTGTTTCACCTTCAATCCCGACAGAGTTTCCACACAAATCAACTAAGGGTATTGAAACCTGTTTTAGCTGATTTTTAGACATTTATCCGAACAAAGGTATTATAAAATAAGACATCGGTCGAGCTTTCACTATTAATTAAAATTCCTTTTACATCATGCTTTTCTATTATCATAGATACCATAATACAATCATTATAGAGATCTTGGATTCCGATCAAGTCTTTATTAGAAAAAGAAATTATATTTTTTCCTTTCTCTACCTTTTTGGAGGATGCCTTGTTCCTTAGGAGATCATATCAACTCGGCCAGCCGTCAGTTGATTGTCATCTCAGCTTGAGTCTATTGCTAACTAGGATTCTGGGCATTGGACCGGACCTCTCCCTTATTGATGTACTTCTCGAGGTAGCCACGCCAAATAAGATCTTCAATTTCATTTTTCAAGGCGATGTAGTTCTCAGTCTTGTGGCCATGATCTCGGTGGAAGCAGTAATATTTATTCTTGTTGTGAGAGGTCGGTGAAGTTCTCATTTGAGGGGGCCTCCGAAGATATTCTTTCCCTTCAATTTTCATTAGAATGTTAGTTTTAGGGGTGATAGAGGAGTATAGTTATCATATTTGTCGACTAGGTTCTTCGGCTTGGGGCTTTATCGGTAAGATGAGTTGTGCTTCTTAGCTTGGCTTTTGCTAGGTCTCCTTGGGCATGCTTTTTCTTTGGTTTTCCATTATCTTTTCACCGAGTAAGAGCACCCTTCACGCGGATGCACTTCTGGGCATGGATTAGCAACTTTGAATAAGACTTGGGATAAGTCTTATCCAATGAATAGGTAAATTGGGAGTGAAGCCAGCATAGCCACTGACTTGTCTAGGTTGTAGATCTCCAGTGTGGACGCCTTGAATCAGGCCATGTAGTCTTTCAAAGACTCCATCTTGTTATCGGATGGAGAAAAGACTATCAGGTTCCCATGGCATCCTTGGACTAGCATTGGAGTATAGCATGAACTACTTTTCGAACTATTTGAAGGAGCGAATACTCGACTCGAGTTCGGAGTACCACACTTAGGCTGCTTTGCAAAGAGTGCTTGGAAAAGCAAGGTAGTGCAAGGCATCGGTAGTGCCTTGAATCAGCATGAGAGCCTTATAGCTCTCCAGGTGGTCCAGCAGATCCATAGTGCTGGCGTAAAAGGATCCAATTTGGATATTTTGAACTGGCTCGAGATCGGTTCCTTCATAATTTATCGGGAGAAGGGAGGATGAGTGTTGAACTCGATCGGGACTCGACTTCCTCCTAGCAAATTAGCAAGTTGATCATTGATCTTGCTTAACTTGCAGTCATAGTCATCAAGGTGCTGTTTGGCCATATGTCAAATAGCCTCATCAGTGGATCCCTCCAAGGAGGATTTGGACAAGAAATGGGGGTGTTTATCTCGCCCTTGCTCTCTTCTTCATCGTTGCTCCTCGTTCTAGGGACTTGTCACAGAGACGAGAATGACGATTGATGGACAGTTGGTTGGTTAGAGGACCTCCCATAAGAGGACCAGTGGCTTGCTCGATGCATCGAGCAAGCCATCGGTGAGAAGTCCACTGGTGAAGAGATCTCCCTGCGCGGCGAGCGGGACCATGATTGATGAGAAGTCCACTGGTGAAGAGATCTCCCTGCGCGGCGAGCGGGACCATGATTGATGAGAAGTCCACTGGTGAAGAGATCTCCCACAGGGAGATTAATGATTGGGACAACTAACAGTAGCAATGGGAGTAGTAGGGCCTTCGGCTGCTGCTGTGTTGCCATAGGAAGTTGCTGCTGTAGTCCATCCACTGCTATAGTCAATGCTTGGACCTATTGTGCCAGGGTGGTGAGTAGGTCTTGTTGGATAGCTGGTGGCGGAGGTGGTGGAGCAAGAGGCTCCATTGCCTGGCTAGGTGGCTCTCGATGGTGCGAAGAGCATTCGGTGTGACTGATGGAGGCATCCTCGCGTCTTCATCTTTGTCATCAAGCTCCAAGCTACGGGATCGTCTTCAGGATGTTGATCCCCTTGGCGTGCCAATCTGTTGCCGGCAAATCACCTTCTAGTAGGACTGCAACGGTGATGAGTTATTGAAAAACCTAGGCTATTTCATGCATGCATTTTAAAACATTTTAAAATAAATAAGCAGCATAAACAAAAGATTAATCTAATTAATCTAAACATGCATATGATCATATCAATAAATAGCCTCATAGGATCATATCACGATAAAGATGTATATTAAGATGGAGCTAAAATATAAAATGATACAAATTTTTTAAGCATATACCGAATTTAGGCAACAAACTTGATACTGAAGACTATATCTACAGCGAAAGAGTTCAACAACACATTACTTTTCAGTAGTAGATGATGCTTGCTACTACTGAAAGATGGAGGTATGAACCTTGCTAGCCACATAGTGTGTCTGGCCTCTACAGGTGATCCACATAGGAATGCTATCCTAGAGTGCTAGCTCCTATGGAACCTTAACAACTGATCAACCTTTTTTTGGATGTCGGGACACTCCTGGAGCCGAAGAACATGTAGGAGAATAGAGGAGGTGGAGAAGATGAATTGGAAACCCCTTTCCCTTTCTCTCTACCCAAACCCTAGTAAAGATACTAGGGAACACACATCTAGAACCCTTTTCTCTCTTCCCCACTCTAGCTTTTTTTTTAAGGAGAAAACCTTTTCCTAGCCCTTTCCTTCTCTCACTTAGATCAACTTGAAAAATTTTTTTCACACGCACCAGCCATCCATTCTAAATAGGCACCCAAAAGGAGTTAAGGAGAGTAGAATAAGGAGAGATTAGGGGAGAGAAGTTAGGGAGGTCAAGTTAAGAACTTGAATTCAAAATTCAAGTTCAAATTCGAATTCAAAATTTAAGTTTGAATTTGAATTTAGAGACATTTCAATTTGAATTCAAAACTCAAATTCAAAACTTGGACTTGGGTGCATGGGTTAGGTCCAATCCAATTGGACTCAACACGAGTTCAAATCAAATCAAATTTGGGTTGACCCAAATTTCATCACTCAATCAAATTGAGTTAACCAGTAATCCAATTGCCAACTAATCCTTCAATAATTCACCACTTTTAGTGAAGAATCTCTATTATAACATTTGCTATAATAATGAGTTAATACTTGGAAAAATCTCAAGTGTTGACTCAACCTCAAGTGTCAACTCATCCAAGTGTTGACTCAACCAAGTGTCAACTCAAGGTTAACTATCAATCATTTTGATAACTGAATCCTGAAACGATTCACAATCGTCGATTAGCCATCAGATCAGGTAGAAATTCTTATTATATGTGATCCCATAAGTTCGAACACTAAGCCGGTAGCACAGGAACACTGTCTGAACCAATCGGAGTTATCTAGCAATGACACTGGACGTTCGGATATGTCAAAAGTTGCAGAGTAACAATCAAGAACCTTAGGCATATGGTTGCTATATAATTTATTTTTTTGACTCTCAATGTTCAAGCTAATTTCAGGGTTTAATTGCTAATCCTTAAATAGTTTATCCACAATGTGTCTCAACCTCACAAGTCCTGTGGCTTCTCACAAGAACTTTCTTGGTTAAGGTTTTGCTAAATTGAAACACAATAAGACATTCATTCCAAAATTTGGAGAGATCAGTCCCATCTTGACTTACAGATCGACTCCACAAGTACTTAACTACATCCAAAACTCTTGTCACTGGATTAGAAATTCAGGTAGCTTGATACCAAAGTATAGTGAGTTCCTTGCAAGTTACTTTGGTGATCTCAAGTCTAAGGGACATCCATATCTCTTCACGAGCAACACTTGGTAGAAGAGTGCTCTGCAGATGGGTTATCTTCAGGGAAATGTTCTACACTTGCATGCCATACCAATGTTTCCATACTTCTTGGTTAAGAGGACAACTAATTTATATGGTACACAATGACCTATACTCGATGCATTATTGTCCTGTAACAATATATTATTTGGTCACAAATAGGTTTAAGAATCATATGATATATCCTCTTTTTTGTATAAGATGTAGTTTTAAGGACTCATTACATAAGAGCTCATTACAAGAAGATGCAATGTGATAAACTACCAAAAAATAAATTTTATTCATAATAATTCATATACAAAATCAACCGTCTGTAAGTTAGATGATTGGTATTAGGATAATTTCTATCAACTCTCACTTGGACTAAAACCAATCGAAACAGTATCTAATATCCATCTTCCATTTATGATCATCGAACTCTTTGATTTTGAGAGCTTTAGTAAATTGATCGGCTAGGTTCTTTGTTCCGTTGATCTTCTAGAGCTTGATGTCATCTCAATCCACCATCTCTCGCACAAGATGATAGCGATACAAAATATGCTTGGTGTGCTGATGGAACTTCGGCTTTTTGGCTTAAGCAATTGCTTCAGTGCTGTGATAGTACTAGAAAATTGGACCATCCAGGAAGGGTGCTACACCAAGCACGTCGAGGAACTTCCATAATCATAGCTTCTTTCGCCGTATCTGTTGCTGCAATATACTTTGCCTTGCAAACTGAGTTTACCATGGTATACTGCTTGGAATTTTCTAGCAGATCGCTCTATCATTCAGGGTAAAGATAGCTCGACACACTCTTACTGTCGTCCCTGTCTGATTGAAAACTGGAGTCAGTATATCCCACAAATTTTAAGTCAGGATCTCCATAAACGATCCATGGATCTTTTGCATTTTGTAAATATGTGAGGATAGTTTTCACTACCTTTCAATGGGCCACACTTAGGTCAAACTGGTATCTGCCACTACTTTTAGTATGCCATATCTAGTCTCGTACATGTCATAGCATACATGATAGATCCCACTACCGAGGCATATGAGATTCTACTCATATATGCTCTCTTCAAGAGTTATTGCATAATCTTTCTTAGAGAGAAATTCCATTGTCTATTGGAAGATAGTCTTTTTAAAATTCTTCATGCTGAACTGCTTTATCGATGTACGTAGACTGAGACAATCCTAGTAGCTTTGTAGATTTATCTCTATAGATCTTCATCCATAGGATGCAAGAAGCTTCACCCAAGTCCTTCATGGAGAGCTAAGATGACAACCAGACCTTTATTCCTTATAGTGCAGGGATGTTATTCTCGATTAAGAAAATGTCATCCATATCAGCACAAGGAATATTACCATAGAACCATTAGCCTACTTGTAAATGCAGGGTTCCTTTCTGTTCTTAACGAAGCCATACATTTTGATTGTCTTATCAAAATGCATGTTCCAACTCAGAGATGCCTACTTTAGTCCATAAATGGATTTCTGAAGCTTATATCATCTTTGATTCATCTGTGAATGTGAATCCTTCAGATTGCATCATATATACCTCATCCAACTCTCTATTTAGAAAAGTTGTTTGGACATTCATTTGCCAGATTTTATAGTCAAAGTTGTAGCCAAAGCAAGTATAATCCGAATGGACTTAGCATTGTCATAAGGAAAAACGTCTCATCATAGTTAATACCATAATGTTGACGATGTCACTTGGCAACCAGACGGGTTTTATAGGTCTCTACCAGCCCGTCTGTGCCTCTTTTCTTTTTGAAAATCCATGTGTACTTAATGGATCTTATTCCTTCAGGTGGATCAACAAGTGTCCATATATTGTCAATCTCCATGGACTCCATTTGGATTTCATGGCTCCAAGCCACTTATCAGAGTCGGACTTCTGCATGGCATCCAGTTGATCGGATCCTCATTGTTCTTATTAAGCTCAATAGGATCACCATCCTAGACCAAGAAACCATAGTATCTGTCCGGCTGACACGATACTTTACTGGATCTCCTTAATGGTTCCTCTATGGGCTTTGGGTTTGATCTAATCAAAGTTGGTTCTATAATGTCGCTTAAATGTATCGGTTCCTTTACCTGTTGAACTTCATTAAGTTAAATTTTAGTAGCTTTAGTTTCTTCAAGGACTCCTTTTCCAAAAAGTAGTCCTAAGACTGATGAATAATTTTTATTTCTCAGGATGGTTGAAGTAATACTCTTTGGGTTCTTTGAGATACCCAATAAATAGACATTTATCAGACCTAGGTCTAATTTTATCCGTTTTCAAACATTTGACATAAGCTATGCTGTCCAGACCCGAAGGTGTGAGAGTGTCAGTTTACGCCCTGTCCATATCTTATATGGTATTTTGAGTTGGGGTGTCCCAGGTTGTGTTCATTGAGAGATAATTTCATTCTCCTAAGTATGTCAGAAATTCATTGGCAAGGTATTTTCCTTTGATCGAAGAGTTTTAATACTCTTTCTAGTTTGTTTCTCTATCTCGTTACGATATCGTTTAAACATTTCAAATGACTCAGATTTGTCTCATAAGAAAACGATACCTTGAAAGGTTATCTGTAAATGTAATGAAATGGTTATACCTGTCCCTGGCACTGGTGTTCATAGATTTGCATACATCAGTATGTACTAGATTTAGAATTTTACTGGCTCTTTTACTCTTCTAATTATAAGGTGACTTGGTCATCTTTCCAGGAAGACGACTTATAGGTTGGTAGTGATTCACAATCACTAATATCGAGGATGCCCTCTTTTATTAATCTATTTATCCTGTTCTTATTACTATGATTTAGTCTACAGTGTCAAAGATAAGTATCACTGACATCATCTAACCTAGGGCACTTGCTCGAAGTGTACATTACACTAACAAGCCATAATAGTATATGTATGCCATTTTACAATTGTCCATTTATCAAAACAAGACCATTCATAATGATTTTGCAAACATCATTCTTTATTAATAGTTAATAACTATCATTGGCCAAAAGGTCTATAAAAGTGATATTTAATAAAAATGATGGACAAAAGTGACATTCATTCAAAATGAATATACAAGAATTGAAAACAAGCTTCATGACTTTTAAAGCTAGGACTGGATTCAGGATTTTTTGTCATTCTCAAATCTCTTACTAACTTGAAGTTCTTGCAAGGAATTGTAAATGTTAATAAGACTTTTAATATCCAATACTCAAGTAGTAGTATCATAGATAGAGAAATTATAAGGCGTTATTATATAAATACCTTGTCCAGTAACTCCTTGTTGCTTTCTCTTCTTTGGCCTGTTCGGGTCAAGGAAAGCAATATAAAGAGGACAATTCTTCTTTCAATGACCATGCCTAGCTCTTATCAACCTTTATTCTTTTTTGTCTGAATGGGCTATGATGCCCCAGCATGTTGTACCTTCTTATTTTTATTTTTTCTCTTAAATGGACAACGCCCTGTCGAAGAACCTCCCACTAGATTCACCAATTCCTCATAGAGTTGATGCTCTTTCTCATAGGTCTGTAGTAATCCTAACAAACCATGATAGTTTACTACAGGCCTCGTCATTCAATAATGATTGAGAGTCTAGGTAGTTAGCAGGCAAGGAATTCAAAATTGCATCTTTTCCAAGTTGCTTGTGCAAGGAATAGCCGAGTTTGCTTAGGCACTCAATATGCTCAATCATGTACAATACATGATCAGTGATCGATGTCCCTTCATGCACCCGGGCGTTGAAAATAGCACAAGAAATCTTGTGCTACTCAACGTCGTCAGGTGTGCTAAATGATTCCTTCATCTTTTGAAAGATTTTCTTTGACTGGGCTTCCTTGAACTTGTGACTGAAGTCACTGACTCATCGTTCATAGTCGCTAATCTTATGCATCACATAGCGGTCCTGTCAGAGAGCCATTTTAGGTGTCTAACTCCACTGCAAACTTTAGGAGTAGGCTCTTCAGGTATAAGATCTGTTATCACATAAAGGATCCTTTTGTGCTCCAGGACAATCCTGATCTTTCGATATCAGCTATCAAAATTGGGACCCATTTGTTTGTCATTGTCTAACAATGACTGGAGTGACAAATCCGTTATCACATAAAGGATCCTTTTGTGCTCCAGGACAATCCCGATCTTTCGATATCAGCTATCAAAGTTGGGACCCATTTGTTTGTCATTGTCTAACAATGACTGGAGTGACAAATTCGTGGCCATTATCTGAAAAAATGCATATGACCTTATTACTATATGGATTATCAAAATCCTAAAGACTTGGACTTTAGTCTAAAGGTCCTCCCACTATTTTATTCAGATTGGTAGCCTCTACCTTCAATCCGAGGAATGACATTAATTCCTTAGTAGGTACTACTAGAATCCTATTAATTACACATGAGCCCGACTATGGCCAGTCTATCCATGTGCATATAAAGGTAGGTTCTAAACTAACTGTTTCTCCAAACAACTTCTAGTAAACAATTGTCCCTGGCATTTTTTCAGTAGGCCTATAGGCCTTCCATTGAAAGTCCTGGTTAGGTTTAACCATTAACATGACAGTACTTAATGCTTCTCAGAAACGAATAGCCAAGCTCGACTATGGCCGGCCCACATGACCACCATTAAAAGAGTTGCACTAGGCCATTATATTATGAATAGATATTTCAATAACTTGATAAACATTAAGTCTATGGGCCTTACGGTGATCACCCAACTCTTAAACTCATTTCCATCCACTTAGTGGGAGGCTATGACTTAGTTATCACATAACATCATCATTTTAAGGATCTAATAATTTAGAAGATTTAATCTTGTTATATGACAGATGAAATAGAGAAGACATGGATTAGTAAGTCAAGAATCCTCCCACTGACTTTACCAAATTATATAAAAGGGTTCAAGACAAACCGGTTCAAGGGCATCTAAATCAGTGAAACTGATCAACCTTAATAGCATGGGTTTAATCGAATCATTAAGCTATCTTATCAAATCTAATTGACTATGTTGGCCAGGTAAGTGAGATTAATGAGAGGGTTCTGCTATTAATATCTTTTCTTAGATATCAAACAAGTTGACCAGGTAAGAGGTAGTCCCAAGAACCATGATCAAACTACCAAACTTATCTTAGACATCAATTAGTTCACCGGATCGATTAGACTAGTCTAAAGACTTAGGTTTGATCACTAGCCACTATCAGGTCCAATTAGAAGCATGGACTTGATCAAACTATAAGTATTATGAATACTATAGAGAAGGAAATCTAAGTCGACTTTTGGTTAGATTAATTTCTCTATTTAGTCCATTTGAATCTAAATTTAGGTCTAATTAAATTAAGAAACCTGATTCAAGTTAACCTATGATCCAAAGGTTAATGAAAAATGATTTAAGATCTTTCATTCTAA
Source organism: Areca catechu (assembly GCA_021397845.1). Lineage (NCBI taxonomy): Eukaryota > Viridiplantae > Streptophyta > Magnoliopsida > Arecales > Arecaceae > Areca > Areca catechu. Next base: position 76,131,813 of record CM038038.1, on the reverse strand, counting down.
AATCTAGATCTTTTAGTCATTAAAACTTAATTCTTAATAAAGTTCATCTTCTTATTAAAATAATTTCAATCTTAATTTATAAAACAATTTTTACAACAAAATTCAATATTTTGAATTTTCTATTCTCTGTTGCGAGGCGACTCTTCCTGGTTAAGTATCGACACTTCCATGAGACAAATCATAGTGAGTCGATGCTTGATCCTGTGACATCGACTCACGGAGAGTAGACAGAGAGCCGTTCTTTTAGGTTGTAGCCTTGAGTCGACACTTGACTTGTAGGTGTCGACTCACCCGGTCGAAGTGTCGGCGCATCAAGGTCAAGTGTCGACACCTGCAGGCTGGTAGAAAATATATCATTTCTAGATTTGAATTTTATGCTAAATAATTTAACATATAAAATTCTTTTAGATCTTATCTAAACATGTTTTATGATCTTCAGATCTAAATAATTTGGATTAAAACTATTTTAATCTTTACTCCTTTCGCAGTTTTTCATGGGTCATGACACAAGTGGCACCCCTATATGCTATCAGAGATCCTATTGATTGGAAAGTGAGAGCCTTTAAACCGTACTTATCTTTTATGATCGGATGGGCTAGTGAATCCATCCAATCCAAGAACTAAGCAAATAGGAAAATTATTTTAATATTTCAGTTTATATACATGATTATCATGTCACATGAACCTTGTGCTCTGATACCATTATTGAAAAATCTAGACTATTTCATGTATGCATTTCAAAATATTTTGAAATAAATAAGCAGTGGAAATAAAGGATTAATCTAATTAATCTAAACATGCATATGATCATATCAATAAATAGCCTATATAGGATCATATCATGATAAAGATGTATATGAAGACGAAGTTGAAATATAAAAATGATACAAACCTTTTAAGCATAGACCAGATCTATGCAACAAACTTGATGCTGAAGATTATATCTATAGTCAAAGAGTTCAACAACATATTACTTTTCAGTAATAGATGATGCTCGCTGCTGTTAGAAGGTAGAGGTATGAAGATCCTGCTTGCTACAAGTATGTTTGGCCTTTATAGGTGATCCATACAGGAATGCTGTCTTGACTAGTCCCCTAAGAGTGCTAGCTCATTTGGAATCTAAATAATCTGCCTTCTTCTTTTTGGACGTCGGGATACTCCTGGAGCTGAAGAAGAACTTGTGAGAGAATAGAGGAGGGTGGAGAAGATGAACCGGAAACCCCTTTTCCTTTCTCTACCTAAACACTAGTAAAGATATTAGGAAACACACCCAAAGCCCTTTCCTCTCTTTCCCGCTTTAGCTTTTTCTTAGGTAGAAAAACTTTGCTAGGCCTTTCCTTCTCTCTAACTTAGATTAACTTCAATTTTTTTTTTCACACCCACCAGCCATCCATTCTAAATAGGTGTCCAAAGGGAGTTAGGGAGTTAGAGAGTTAGAGTAGAATAGGGAGAGGTAAGGGGAGAGAAGTTAGGGATGTTAAGATAAGAACTTTAATTTAAAATTTAAGTTCAAATTCGAATTCGAAATTCAAGTTTGAATTTGAATCCAGAGACCTATTTGAATTTTAATTCAAAATTTAAATTCAAAACATGGGCTAGGCTATATGGGTTAGGTCCAATCCAATTAGACTGAACACGAATTCAAATCAAATAATATTTGGGTTGACCTAAATTTCATTACTCAATCAAATTGAGTTAACCAATAATCCAATTGCCGATTAATCCTCCAATAATTCATCAACTTTAAGTGAAAAATTCCTGTCACAACATTTGCAATAATGATGAGTCGACACTTGGAAAAGCATCAAGTGTTGACTCATGGAATTGTCGACTCATCCAAGTATCGACTCAACCAAGTGTCAGCTCAAGGTTAACTAATTGAACCTTGAAATGATTCATAATCATCAATCATTCATCAAATCAGGTAGAAACTTCTATTGCGTGTGATCCCATAGGTTCGAACACTAAGCTTGTAGCTTAGGAAAACCTCCTGTACCAATCGAAATCACCATCTAGCAATAATACCCGACATTTAGATAGGTTGGAAGTTGTAGAGCAATAATTAGGAATTTCAGGCATATGGTTGCCATATAGTTCATCCCTTTGACCTTCAATGTTTAGGATGATTTCAGTATTTAACTACCAATCCTTAAACAGTTCATCCTTAAGATGTCTCAACCTCACAAGTCCTGTGACTCATATGAACTATTTTGGCCAAGATTTTGCTAAATTGAAATACAGTGAGACATTCACTCCAATATTTGGAGGGATCAATCCCATCTTGACTCACCCATTGACTCCACTTTAAGCTCGTCGAGAAACTTCCATAACCATAGCTTTTTTTGTCATATTTGATGCTGTAATATACTTCGCCTCACAAACCGAGTCCATCTTGGTGTGCTGCTTGAAATTTTTTCAGTAGATCATTCCACTATTCAGGATAAAGCAAAACCTGACACACTTCCTATCATCCCTATTTGATTGAAAATTGGAATCAGTATATCCAACAAGATTTAAGTCAAGTTCTCCATAAACGAGCCATTGGTTTTTAGCATGGTTTTCCGAACCGTGCCGAACTGGACCGGTGGCTCGCCGGCACGATTCGGCCATATAAATCGGCACAGCCCAATAAAAATCAAAAAAAAAAATTACCGCACCGAACCGGATCCGAACCAGGTTGAACCGGTGCTGAACCGGTCGAAACGGGCCCGAACCGGCCGGTTCGACCCGATTCGGGTCGGTACAGCTGGGAGGGGGCAGGTAGGGCAATTTTTTTGTTTTTGTCACATGGCTCCGGTAGCCATGTGACGTGCTTTGAGGGGGGGTTTGGTTTGGGTTTTAAGTAAGGAAAAGGCAGAGAGCTCTGTAGAGCCGCGGAAAGAAAAACCAAGAAAAAAAATTCCTTGATCATTTTCAATCCAATCGAACCTGTAAAAGTCGAAGAGGAAGGTAGAATTAAGGTATGTATACCTTTCTTCTTCCGTATTTTTCTCTTTCGTATCGTTATTTTTTGTTAAAATCCGTACAAAATAGAAAATTAAGAAAAAATAATTTCAAAATTTATTTGTTGGCAATTATTTTAGAATATGTGGTAGATCTTGGATAGATCTATACAATGATACTAAAATCTTGATTTTTTGTTAAGTATATAATTTTTTAAATTAAAAATTAATTTTGGATTAATAAATTAATTAAAAAAATAATTAGAAAAAAACTGTAATTATAAATTATTAATTTAGGGTTCGTTACTCTTACTATAAATTTCATGTCGATTTATTCAAGTTTGTGCATCTCATGAATAGTGCCGTAGGTCTTAAATTGAAAAAAAATTAACTTTTAATGCATTTCTAGGATCTTAAAAAAATATATGTAGCATGAATGATAGAATCCTATATGAATCTAAAATTTAATTTTTTTATTTTTCTTTATTGTTTGAATTTTTTAAATAAAAAAATAAAAAAATAAATTAAATTTTAGAAATTAGGTTGATAAAGTGTTAATTAATAAACATTATTGTTGACCTTATATGTAATTTAAATATTCAGATATAGATCCATCAAGGAGGAAGAAGGATCCGGAGCGGGACATTGGCTGGTTACATTGAGAGATGCTCTCTGGTCGGCATCACTGGAGGTGTAAATGGTGCAACACCGAATTCAAAGGTGGGGGGTAACAAGGTTAAAGCAGCACTTGGCTGGCGGCTATCCTGATATATCTGCATACTGACAGTGTCCACAGGAGGTCCATTAGTTGATGAAGAAATATTTTGCTGATTTTAAGCTGGGAAGGAAAGAGCAGCAAAGAAGAAGATAAAGATGGACCGCAGAGCCGCAGAACCACCTTATTACTCTAGGGAGTGAGAGAGAGCATCTATTCCTTCTGATGAGGAGGTACAGATAGAGGCTGCTATTTAGGCGAGCTTGTATGAACAGAAGTAGCAGGAGGCAGCCAGGATAGACAGCGATTCGGGCAATTAGCTTTTGAGTCAGTATTGGGATCCGCTTTTGCTAGTGCTCCAGGAGAGTCTGATACAGTTTAGTAGGACCTCCTTAGTCAGAGAGCCCGTCAGGAGAGGCATCGGCCGTATTGCATCCATATTGGAAGCATTTGGCAGTAGGAGGAAGTCTTCCAGGGACATTCCAGAAGGAACCACTATCCATGATGTCGATCCACATGCATTTTTCAGTAGAGATTCCAAGCAACAGAGGATGACACAATGCTGAAAAAGGATAAAAAGGATATGTGGCGGGCCATCTCCTCCTGGTTTTATTTCAGTCATATCTCAGCCCATGCAGCAGACAATTCATATTATCCCTCTGCTATTTCATCTATACAGGCTGCTGGTGCATGTGTAGATTCTCCATCATTGAGGGATATCTATGGTCATCTTCTGGACATCAATAAGGAGCTAGAAGGATGGATATCCTCATATCAGAACAAGTGGCCCGTGTATGGATTGACGGTGATGTGTGATGGTTGGACTGGTCATACTAGACGGAGCATTATCAATTTCTTGACTTATTGTGATGGGAAGATTTTTTTTCAAAAGTCTATTGATGTTTCAGATCAGATGCACGACGCCAGTTATATTCTCAGATTGATGGAGGTGATTGATTAGGTGGGAGAGCATAATGTCGTGCAGGTCATTACTGATAATGGACCACAGTACAGGACCGCAGGGCAGATCTTGATGGAGCGGCGGCCGCATATTTTCTGGACCCCTTGTGCTGCACATTGTATAGATCTCATGTTGATGGATATTGGAAAAATCCACAGGGTGTAGAATATTGTTGAGCTAGCACAGTCTATCACCATATTTATATATAACTATACATGGGTCTTATCATTGATGAGGAGCTTTACAGGAGGGAAATATTAAGATCGGGGATCACACGGTTTGCTACTAATTACATTGCACTTGATAGTATTCTTGGTAAAAAAGCAGAGCTACGTCAGATATTTGTCAGTCAGGACTGGCAACAGAGCAGATATGCCAGTGCAAATACTGAGAGAAGCAATGTGGAAAATTTAGTAACGAGACAGACATTCTGGCAGCGGGCTAAGAGGGTAGTAGAGGCTATCAAGCCTTTATATGAGGTATGCCGTGGACTCCGAGAGGTATGCTCAGATGTGCTTATATTTCATGATGCAAAGGGCAAAGGAAAAGATCCAGGAGGTAGATCCATCACATGCATCTGAGTATATCCGGATCATTGATGGACGGTGAAGTTATCAAATGAGTTCGAATTTGCATTTAGCAGGTATGTAGTAATTTATTAAGTTTTTAAAAATTAAGTTTCAATTAGATTCATACAAGTACGCTTGATTAATTCTTAAAATATATGCACAGCTTATTATCTAAATCCGAGATTTCAGTATTCCGTACCGGACATTGCCATGGATGAGGATCTTATGTCTGCCCTATGCAATGTTATATATAAGATGGAGCCCGATCCAAATATCGCTGTTATGTGCCTTGAAGAAGTAAATTAGGTTAAAATTATTGAATGATTTTTAATAGCATTAATTTCAACAAGCTAACAAATTTTTTTCTGGAAGACAATTTTTTAGGGATGGCATATATTCATTTAGATCCACTGTAGCGGTCAGAAATAAATCAAAGATGAATCCTGGTAGGTATTACTAAAGAGTAAGTCTAATATTATATTAGAATTAAATTTTTTATTTTGCCAAATCTAAAATTCTAAATGATGTAATGTCTTTTGCAGCTGAATGGTGCGTGCATTTTGGTGGATCTGCTAAAAATTTGAAGGTTCTTGCAGTAAAGATCCTCTCCCAGACGGTGTCATCCAGTGGATATGAGCGCAACTGGTCTACATTTGGTCTTATCCACTTCAAGCAGAGGAACCGTCTGAAACAGAAATGCCTCAACGATCTTGTGTATGTACACTATAATTTAAGGTTAAGACTAAAATGTATTCAGGAAGAAGTAGAATTGAAATATCCCGATCCCACTGCAAGTTCATATGTTGATGAGGATGAAGATCCAATGATTGGGTGGGTCATGGGTCAACAGCAGATTCCAGAGCTTGATGAGCCAGGATCGCCTCCTTGACCAGCCAGTTTTGTAGCTAGTGAGGCTGAGGTAGATGCTGGATAATGGGCAACAAGTCATATTCCTCACAGGGCTCTAGCAGATACAGTACATCGTCCATCCCCATCTAGTAGACATGGAGACAGAGAAAAAGGAAAGGCAGTTGCACCTCCATCGGAGCACTCAGTCCACTCAGATTTAGATACCAGAGATAGTGATGATAGTGCTTCAGATAGTGGAGGATCTAGTGATCAGGGAGGGGCAGGAGGACAGGAGTCGCAGCCACCTATTCATATTTGATTCACTGAGGAGTCGTAGTTTAGCCATGCCACGCAGGATACAGATCATGGATTATCATCTGATAGACACCGTGGTGATACGATTTCATATAGGCGACATGCCTTGCATGATCGTTCGGGACACGATACAGCTGCAGCTTTTGCACGTGGAGTAGGATCCATGGATGTATCTGGATCATCCTCATATTCAGGATTCTCTTATCCGCAGCTACCAGCAGCTTCTGGTCCATATGATCCATATGGTGCATTTGAGATGTCAGCATCCAGTGGTTATTATCTCATGCAGCCCGGAGCATCTTATGGATCTGATTTTGCTACTGGTATATTTGGATAGGCTACTGCACTGCCATATCATTAGTTTCTGGACAGCTCTTAGAGTCGGGACATCAGAGAGGGATCTGCGATTAGTTATGATCCATTATGCATATCTCCTGGGATGAGCTTTGAGTATCATGCTGCATGGCAGGAGGGACATGCCGAATTTCCTACAGAGTACATATATGATCCCTATATTTATGGATATCATCATTCTACCCGATTCTAGACATTGGTATATAATTATATGTTTATGCTACATTTCACTTTCATTAATTGCTGATAATCTTAGTTTAATTATCATTTTTTATTTTATTTCAATTAAAAATAGTCCTAAATATTAGTATTTAGTCCTAAACCCTAAACCGATATGTCATCCTAAATCCTAACCCTAAACCCTAAACCCTAAATTCTCCCTAAACCCTAAATCCTAAACCTTTAAAAAATGAAATTAAAATTTTAAAATTATAAAAAACATACCGGTACCGTGAACCTTGGTTTTTAGTATTTCTCAAATACTTGAGGATAGTTTTTACTACCTTCTAATGGATCTCACCTGGGTTAGACTGGTATCTGCTCATTACTTCTAGTAAGTATGCTATGTTTGGTCTCGTACATGTCACACAATCCTACTCATACTGAACCACTTACATGATAGACCCTACTACTGAGGTATATTGGATCCTACTCATATGCTTTCTTTTCAGGAGTTGTCATACAATTCTTAGAGAAATTTTATGGTTTATCAGAAGATAGCCTTTTTTAGAATTCTTTATGCTGAATTGCTTCAGCATAATATCGATGTACGTAAACTAGGATAATTTCAATAGCTTTCTAGATTTATCTCTATAGATCTTCATTCGTAGAATGTAAAAGCTTCATCCAAGTCTATAAAGAACTGAGATGATAATTAGACTTTTATTTCCTGTAGTTCAAGAATGTCATTCTCGATTAAAAGAATGCCATCCACATATAACACGTGGAATATTATCATAAAATCATTAGTCTATTTGTAAATGTAGAGTTTCTCTCCATTCTCAACGAAGCCATATGTTCTGATTGTCTTCTCAAAATGCATGTTCCAAATCCGAGATGCTTTTTTTCAGTCCATAAATGGATTTTTGATGCTTGCATACCTTTAACTTATTTGTGGATATGAATCCTTCGGGTTGCATCATATATATCTTATTCAGCTCTCCGTTTAGAAAAGCTGTTGGATATCCATTTGCCAAATTTCATAGTCAAAGTATGTAGCCAAAGCAAGTATAATCCGAATAGATTTAAGCATTGCCATAGGGGGAAAGCATCTTATCATAGTCAATACCATAATGTTGATATTTCTTGGCAACTAGACGGGCTTTATAGGTCTCTACCTGCTTGTTTGCATTCCTTTTTCTTTTGAAAATTCATTTACACCAATGGATTTTATCCCTTAAGTTGGATTAAGTGTCAATACACTATTGTTCTCCATGGACCATTTCGGATTTCATGGCTTCAAGTCATTTATCAGAGTTGGATCTCTGCATGGCATCCATATAGTTTATTGTATCCTTGTTCTCATCGAGCTCAATAGGATCATTGTTTTGGACTAAGAAATCATAATATCTGTCCGGCTGATACGGTACTCTACCGAATCTCTTATGGGCTCTGGGTTTGATCTAATCAAAGCCGGTTCTATAATGTCGCTTAAATGTGTCAGTTCCTTTACTTGTTGAACTTCATTAAGTTCAATTTTAGCGGCTTTAGCTCCTCCTTCAAAGAACTCTTTTTCCAAAAAGGCAATCCTAAGACTAACGAACAACTTTTATTCTTCAGAATTGTACCCTTTGGTTTCTTTAGATACCAACAAACAGGCATTTATCAGACTTAGGTTCCAGTTTATCCATTTTCAAATGTTTGATAAAAATCATGCAGCCCAAACTCGAAGAGGTGAGAGCAAGGTTTCCGGTACCGGTACCGGGAGCCATACCGGTGGCCGGCCGGTACCGGTACGGGGTCGTACCTTACCGTGCCGACATGGTACGGCGTGGCGTACCGATAACTGGTACATCCAATTTTTTTTTTTGATTTGTTTTGTTATTTTTTGTAATTTTAAGATTTTTATTTTATTTTTTAAGGGTTTAGGGTTTAGGGTGGCGTACCGGTTTAGGGTTTAGGGAGAATTTAGGGTTTAGGGTTTAGGCCCTAGGGTTTAGGCTTTAGGGTTTAGGCCTTTAGGGTTTAGGGTGGCGTACCGGTTTAGGATTTAGGACTAAATACTAATATTTAGGATTATTTTCAATTGAAATAAAATAAAAAAATAATAATTAAACTAAGATTATCAGCAATTAATGAAAGTGAAATGTAGCATAAATATATAATTACATACCAATGTCTAGAATCGGGTAGAGTGATTATGTCCATAAATATAGGGATCATGTATGTATTATGTAAGAAATTTGGCATGTCCCTCTTGCTAGGCAGCATGATACTCCTCTAAGCTCATCCCAGGAGGTATGCGTGATGGGTCATAACTAATTGCAGATCCCTCTCTGATGTCCTGACTCTGAGAGCTGTCCAAAGACTGATGATATGGCAGTGCATGGGCCCATCCAAATATACCAGCAGCAAAATCAGATGCATAAGATGTTCCAGGATAATAACCACTGAATGCTGATGTCTCATATGCATCATGTGGATCATATGGACCAGAAGCTGCCGATAGCTATAGATTAGAGGATCCTGAATATGAGGATGATCTAGATATATTCATGGTTCCTACTCCACGTGCAAGAGCTGCAGCTGTATCGTGTCCCGAACGACCACGCAGAGCCCGTCGCTTATATGGAATCGTATCACCACGGGGTCTATCAGATGTACTCCATGATCTGTATCCTGCGTGGCATGGCTAAACTGCGACTTCCCAGTGAATCGAATATGAATAAATGGCTGCGACTCCTGTCTTCCTGTCCCTCCCTGATCACTATATCCTCTACTATCTGAAGCACTATCATCACTGTCTCTGATATCTGAATCTGAGTGGACTAAGTGTTCCGATGGAGGTGCAACTGCCTTTCCTTTTTCTGTCTCCAGGTCTATTAGATGGTGGGGACGGACGATGTGCTGTATCTGCTGGAGCCCTATGAGGAATAGACTTGTTGTCCATTATCCAGCATCCACCCCAGTCTCATTAGTTACAAAACTGGCTGGTCGAGGAGGCGATCCTGGCTCATCAAGCTCTGGCGTTTGCTGCTGACCCATGACCCACCCAATCATTGGATCTTCATCATCATCAACATATGAACTTGCAGTGGGATCGGGATATTTCAATTCTACTTCCTGAATACATTTTAGCCTCAACCTTAAATTATAGTGTACATACACAAGATCGTTGAGGCGCTTCTGTTTCAGACGGTTCTTCTGCTTGGAGTGGATAAGATCAAATGTAGACCAGTTGTGCTTACATCCACTGGATGACACCATCTGGGAGAGGATCTTTACTGCAAGAACCTTCAAATTTTTAGCAGATCCACCAAAATGCACGCACCATTCAGCTGCAAAAGACATTACATCATTTAGAATTTTAGATTTGGCAAAATAAAAAATTTAATCCTAATATAATATTAGACTTACTCTTTAGTAATACCTACCAGGATTCATCTTTGATTTATTTCTGACCGTTACAGTGGATCCAAATGAATCTGTGCCCTTCATAAAAAATTTCGTCTACTAGAAAAAAAAAATTGTTAGCTTTTTTGAAATTAATGCTCTTAAAAATCATTCAAATATTTCAACCTAACTTACTTCTTCAAGGCACATAACAACGATATCTGGATCGGGCTCCATCTTATATATAACATTGTGTAGGGCAGATATAAGATCCTCATCCATGGCAATATCCGGTATGGGGTACTGAAATCTCGGATTTAGATAGTAAGCTGTGCATATATTTTAAGAACTAGTCAAGCGTACTTGTATGAATCTAATTGAAACTTAATTTTTAGGGATTTTATAAATCACTACGTACCTGCTAGATGCAAATCCGAACTTATTTGATAACTTCACCGTCCATCAATGATCCGGATATACTCATATACATGTAATGGATCTGCCTCCTGGATCTTTTCTTTTGCCCTTTGCATCATGAAATATAAGAAGCCCATCTGAGCATATCTCTCGGAGTCCACGGCACGAAGTACCTCATATAGAGGCTTGATAGCCTCCACTACCCTCTCAGCCCGTTGTCAGAATGTCTGTCTCGTCACTAAATTCTCCATATTGCTTCCCTTAGTATTTGTCCTGGCATATCTGCTTTGCTGCCAGTCCTGACTGACAAACATCTGACGCATCTTTGCTTTCTTGCCAAGAAGACTATCAAGTGCAATATAATTAGTAGCAAACTGTGTGACTCCCGGTCTCAATATTTCCTTCCCTGTAAAGCTCTTTATCAATGATAAGATCCATGTATGGTTATATATAAATTTTAGATTTGGCAAAATAAAAAATTTAATCCTGATATAATATTACACGTACTCCTTAGTAGTACCTACCAGGATTCATCTTTAATTTACTTCTGACCGCTACAGTGGATCCAAATGAATCTGTGCCTTTCCTAAAAAATTGTCTGCCAGAAAAAAAATTTGTTAGCTTATTGAAATTAATGCTCTTAAAAATTATTCAATAATTTCAACCTGATTTACTTCTTCAAGGTACATAGCAGCGATATCTGGATCGAGCTTCATCTTATATATAACATTACGTAGGACAGACATAAGATCCTCATCCATGGCAATGTCCGGTACGGGATACTGAAATCTCGGATTTAGATAGTAAGCTGCACATATATTTTAAGAATTAGTCAAGCGTACTTGTATGAATCTAATTGAAACTTAATTTTTAGGGACTTCATAAATTACTACGTACCTGCTAGATGCAAAATCCGAACTCATTTGATAACTTCACCGTCCATCAATGATCCGAATATACTCATATGTATGTAATGGATCTACCTCTTGGATCTTTTTCTTTGCCCTTTGCATCATGAAATATAAGAAGTCAATCTGAGCATACCTCTCGGAGTCCACGGCACGAAGTACCTCATATAGAGGCTTGATAGCCTCCACTACCCTCTCAGCTCGCTGCCAGAATGTTTGTCTCGTCAGTAAATTCTCCATATTGCTTCCCTTAGTATTTGCCCTGACATATCTGCTCTGCTGCCAGTCTTGACTGACAAACATTTGATGCAGCTCTGCTTTCTTGCCAAGAAGACTATCAAGTGCAATGTAATTAGTAGCAAACCGTGTGACTCCCGGTCTCAATATTTTCCTCCTGGAAAGCTCCTCATCAATGATAAGACCCATGTATGGTTATATATAAATCTGGTGATAGACTGTGCTAGCTCAACAATATTCTATACCCTGCGGATTTTTTCAATATCCATTAACATGAGGTCTATACAATGTGCAGCACAAGGGGTCCAGAAAATATGCGATCGCCGCTCTATCAAGATCTGGCTTGTGGCCATGTACTGTGGTCCATTATCAGTGATGACCTGCACGACATTATGCTCTCCCACTTGATCAATCACTTCATCAATCTGAGGATATAACTGGCGTCGTGCACCTGATCTGAAGCATCAATAGACTTTTCGAAAAATGTTTTCCCATCACAATAAGTCAAGAAATTGATGATGCTTCGTCTAGTAGGACCAGTCCAACCATCACACATCACCGTCAATCCATACACGGGCCACTTGCTCTGATATGAGGATATTCATCCTTCTAGCTCCTTATTGCTGTCTAGAAGAGATTATAGATATCCCTCGATGATGGAGGATCTATACCTGCACCAGCAGCCTGTATAGATGAAATAGCAGAGCGATAATATGGATTGTCTGCTGCATGGGATGGGATATGACTGAAATGAAACCAGAAGGAGATGGCCCGCCACATATCATTTTTTTTATCATTTTTCAGCATTGTGTCAATTCTCTGTTGCTTGGAATCTCTACTGGAAAATGCATGTGGATTGACATCTTGGATAGTGGCTCCCTCTGGAATGTCCCTGGATGACTTTCTCCTACTGCCAAATGCTCCCAACATGGATACAATACGGCCAGTGACTCTCCTGATGGGCTCTCTGACTGAGGAGGTCCTAAACTGTCTCAGACTCTCCTGGAGCACTAGCTGAAGCGGATCCCAATCCTGACTCAAAAGCTGATGGCCCGAATCGCTATCTATGCCTGGCTGCCTCTTGCTGCCTTTGCTCATACAAGCTTGCCTGAATAATAGTCTTCATCTATGCCTCCTCATCAGAAGGAATAGATGCTCCCTCTAATTCCCTAGAGTAATAAGGTGGTTCTGCGGCTCTGTGGTCCACCTCTACCTTCTTTGCTGCTCTTTCTTTTCCAGCTTTAAAATCAACAAAGTGTTTCTTCGTCAGCTGACGGATCTCGTGTGAACACTGTCGGCATGCAGATATATCAGAATAGCCGCCAGTCAAGTGCTGTTTCAACCTTGTTACCCCCCACATTTGAATTCCATATTGCACAATTTACACCTCCAGTGATGCCGACCTGAGATCATCTCTCCATGTGACCATCCAATGTCCCGTTCCGGATCCTTCTTCCTTGATGGATCCATACCTGAATATTTAAATTACATATAAGGTCAATAATAATATTTATTAATTAACAGTTAATTAACCTAATTTTTAAAATTTAATTTATTTTTTTATTTTTTTATTTAAAAAATCTTAAAAATAAAAAAAATAAAAAAATTTAAATTTTAGATTTATGTACGATTCCATCATACATGCTACATATATTTTTTTAAGATCCTAGAAATATATTAAAAGGTATTTTTTTTCAATTTAAGACCTACGGGCACTATTCATGAGATGCACAAAACTTGAATAAGTCGATATGAAATTTATAATGAAAGTAGCTTACAAGTCCTAGATTAATAATTTATAATTACATTTTTTTTCTAATTTTTTTTTAAATTAATTTATTAATCCAAAATTAATTTTTAATTTAAAAAATTATATACTTAATAAAAAATTAAGATTTTAGTATCATTGTGTAGATCTATCCTAAATCTACCACATACTCTAAAATCATAGCCAACAAATAAATTTTGACATCATTTCTTCTTAATTTTCTATTTTGCACGGATTTTAACAAAAATTAATGATACGAAAGACGAAAATACGGAAAAAAAAGGTATACGTACCTTGATTCTACCTTCTTCTTCGATTTTTGCAGGTTAGATTGAATTTAAATTGATCAACGAATTTTTTTCCTTCATTTTCCTTCCACGGCTCTGCAGCAGAGAGCTCGTATGCTTAAAAAGCAAGGCAAAGCCCCCCCTTCCCCACCGTCACATGGCCACAGTAGCCATGTGACAATTCCAAAAAAAATTGCCCCCCTTTCCCACCCGAACCGGTCCGAACCGGTCGGTTCGGGCCCGTTTCGACCGGTTCGGGTCCAGTTCGTCCCGGTTCGGTGCGGTTCGGGTCCGGTAAGTAATTTTTTTGATTTTTTAGGGGCTGTGCCATTTTTTAAAGCCGAATCGTGCCGGCCGGCCACCGGTCCGGTTCGGCACGGTTCGGAAAATCTTGGGTGAGAGTGTCAGTTTATGCTTTGTCCATATCTCATATGGCATTTTATTACTAGACTTGCTTGGCACATTATTAAGAATGTAATAGGTTGACTCAATAGCATATCCCCAATAGGAGATTGGCAGACTAGCAAAGCCTATCATGGACCGAACCATGTCCAACAGTGTTCGATTCCTTCTTTTAGATACTCCATTAAGTTGGGGTATCCTAGCTAGCGTCTATTGAGAGAGAATTCTATTCTCTCCTAAGTATGTTAGAAACTCGCTGGTAAGGTATTCTCGATTTTATTGAAGAGTTTTAATACTCTTTTCAGTTTGTCTCTCTATTTCATTATGATATCATTTGAATATTTCAAATGACTTAAATTTATGCCTTATAAGAAAGACAACCATACCTTGAAAGGTCGTTTGTAAATATAATGAAATAGTTATACCCATTCTTGGCACTAGTGTTCATAGGTCCGCGTACATTAGTATATACCATATTTAGAATTTCACTGGCTCTTTCACCCTTTCCAGTAAAAGGTAACTCGGTCATCTTTCTAAGAAAAGACTCCGGTTGGCAATGATTCATAAACACTGACATTGAGGATGCCCTCTTTTATCAACCTATTTATCCTATTTTTATTAATCTGGCCTAGTCTACAATGCCAAAAATATGTTACTAATATTATCTAACTTAGGGCACTTGTTCGAAGTGTACATTATACAAACAGGCTGTGATAGTATATATATGCTATTTGGCAATTATTCATTCATCAAAACAAGATCATTCATAATGATTTTGCAAACATCATGTTTTATTAATAATTCATAATTATCATTAGCCAAAAGGCCTACAGAAATGATATTTGATAAAAATGATGTACAAAAGTGACATTCATTTAAAATGACTACACGAGAATTGAAAACAAGCTTCATGACTCTAAAGTTAGGAGTGGAACTTGATTTCTATCTTCCACATTCAGAAATCTTTTGCCGTCCTCAAATCTCCTACCAACTTGAAGTTCGTACAAAGAATTGCAAATATGAATAGGACTTCTGGTATCCAATATCCTAGTAGTATCACAGAGAAATTACAAGGCATTATTATATAAATACCTTGTCTAGTAACTTATTGCTAATTCCTCTTCTTTGACCTGTTCGGGTTAAGGAAAACAATATAAAGAGGATAATTCCTCTTCCAATGACCTTGTTTCTTATAGAAATATTCCGCCCGACTCTTATCAGCCTTATTCTTCTTAGTCTGAATGAGCTGTGATGCCTTAGCACGCTACATCTTATTTATATTTTTTTCTTCTCTTCTTAAAGGGACAATGCCCTGCCAAAGAACCTCCCACTATATTCGTTGACCCATTATGGAACTGGTGATCCTTTTTATAAATTTGTAGTAATCCTAGCAAACCATAATAGTTTATTATAAGTCTCGTCATTCTATAATGATCGAGAAAGTCTAGATAGTAAGTAGGCAAGGAATTCAGGATCGCATCTTTTTTAAGCTGCTCGTGCAAAGGATAGCTAAGTTTGTTCAGGCGCTCGATCTGCTTGATCATGTACAATACATGATCTATGATCGACGCCCTTTCATGCATCTGGGTATTGAAAACAGTGCAAGAAGTCCTATTACACTCAACGTCATCAGGTGTGCCAAAGAATTCCTTCAACTTTTGAAAGATTTCCTTCTCCTGGGCTTCCTCGAACTTGCGACTGAACTCATCATTCATAGCTGCTAACATTATGCATTGCACAATGGTCCGGCCAGAGCCATTTCAGATAAGTGTCTTTGACTGCACCGCGAGCATTAGGAGTAGGCTTAGGTGCAAGATTCATTATTACATAAAGGATCCTTTCGTGCTCCAGGACGATCCTGATCTTTCGATACCAGCTATCAAAGTTGGGATCCATTTGCTTGTCATTGTCTAACAATGACCGGAGTGACAAATTGGTAGCTTTTATCTGAAAAGAAAACCATAATACCATAGTATATGAATTATTAAAATTCTAAAGATCTTGACTTTAGTCTAAAGGTCCGAACTTTAGTCTAAAGGTCCTACGATTTTATTTAGATTGATAGTCTCTATCTCCAATCCGAGGAATTACATTAATTTCTTAGCAGGTACTAAAATCCCATAGACTACACATGTGCCCAACCATGGCCGGTCTATCCATGCTCATCTAAAGATAGGTTCTAAATCAATTATTTCTTTAAACAACTTCTAGTAAACAAAACTTCTAGTAAACAATTTTGCCTCAGGATCTCTTCAGTAGTCTTATAGGCCTTCTACTGAAAGTCCTGGTTAGGTCTAACTATTAACGTGACAATACTTAATGCTTCTCGCTAACGATAGCCAAACCCGACTATGGCTAGCCCACCTTACCATTGTTAAGAGAGTTGCACCGAGCCATCGTATTATGAATGATAATTCCAATAGCCTGATAAACACTAGGCCTGTGGGCCTTGTAGTGATCATCCAACTTTTGAACTCATTACCATCCACTTAATGGGAGGTTATGACTTAGTTATCATTATAACATTATCATTTTAAGGACCTAATAATTTAGAGGATTTAATCTTGTGATGTAATAGATGAAATAGAGAAGACATGAACTAGTAAGTCAAGAATCCTCTCACTGACTTTACCAAGTCATAGAAAAGGGTTCAAGACATTGGTTCAAGGGCACCTAAATTTGTCAAACTAATCAACATTAATGGCATGGGTTTATTTGAATCATTAAGCTATCTTATCAAATCTAATTGACCACATTGGCCAGGTAAGTGAGATCAATAGGCGGGTTCCATCATTAACCTTTTTTCTTGGATACTAAATAAGTTGGCCAGGTAAGAAATAGCCCCAAGAACCATGATCAAACTGCTAGACTTATTTTAGACATCAATTGTTTCACTAGATTCGATTAGACTAGCTTAAAGATTCAGGTTTGACCACTGAGCCACTATCAAGTTCAATTAGAAGCATGGACTTGACCAAACTACAACTATGGACTTTTGGTTAGATTAATTTTTCTATTTAGTCCATCTGAATTTAAACTTAGGTCCAATCCAATTAAGGAACCTGACTCAAGCTAACCCATGACTTAAAGTTTAATAAAAAATGACTTAAAATTTTTCATTCTATCTTTTACTCATTAAAACTTAATTCTTAGTTACGTTCATCAACTTCCTATTGAAGCAATTTCAATCTTAATTTGTAAAACAATTTTTACAATAACATTCAACATTTTGCATTTTCTATTCTTTGCTGTAAGTCGACACTTCCTATGTCGACACTTCTATGAGTCGAGTCAGGTGAGTTGACACTTGACCTTGTGACATCGACTCACAAAGTTCAGATAGAGAGCCGTTCTTTTTAGTCTGCAGTCTTGAGTCGACACCTGCAGGAGCAGGTGTCGACTTATTAGGTCCAGGTATCGACATATCAAGGCCAAGTATCGATACCTGCAAGCTGACAAAAAACATATCATTTCCATATTTGAACTTTATACTAAACAATTTAACATAATATATATTAAACTTCTTTTAGATGTTATATAAACATATTTTATGATCTTGAGATCTAAATAATCTGAACTAACTCTATTTTAAACTTAACTCCTTTCGTGGTTCTTTATCATGGGTCATGACATAAGTGGCACCCCTACATGCTATAAGAGATTCTATTGATTGGGAAGTGAGGGCCTCTAAATCGTACTTATCTCTTATGACTGGCTGGCTTGGTGAATCCATCCAATCCAAATACTAAGCAAATAGGAGAAACATTTTAATATTTTAGTTTATATACATGATTATCATGCCATATGAATCTTGTGCTTTGATACCACTATTGAAAAACCCGAGATATTTCATGCATGAATTTCAAAACATTTTGAAATAAGCAGTAGAAATAAAAGATTAATTTAATTAAACTAAACATACATATGATCATATCAATAAATAGTCTATACAGGATCATGTCATGATAAAGAAGTATATGAAGACGAAGCTGAAATATAAAATGATACAAACTTTTTAAGCATAGATTGAATCTATGCAACAAACCTGATACTAAAGACTATATCTACCGTCAAAGAGTTCAAAATACATTATCTTTCAATAATAGACACTCACTGCTATTGGAAGGTGGAGGTATGAAGATCCTGCTAGCCACACAGTGTGTCTAGCCTCTACAGGTGATGTACATGGGAATGCTATCCTGACCAGTCCCCTTGGAGTGCTAGTTTCTCTAGAACCTCAATAGTTGATTTACCTTCTTTTTGGATGCTGTTAATTCCTGGAGCCGAAAAACTTGTGGAGAATAGAGGAGGTGGAGAAGATGAATTGGAAATCCCTTTTCCTTTCTCTTTACCCAAATCCTAGTAAAGATACTAGGGAACACACACCCAAAGCCCTTTACTCTCTTCTCTACTTTAGCTTTTTCTTAGGTAGAAAACCTTTTTCTAGCCCTTTTCTTCTCTTTAACTTATATCAACTTTGAAAATTTTATTACACCCACCAGCCACCCATTCTAAATAGGCGTCCAAAGGGAGTTAAGGAGTTAGAATAGAATAGGGAGAGATAAGGGGAGAGAAGTTAGGGAGGTTAAGATAATAACTTGAATTAAAAACTCAAGTTAAAATTTAAATTTGAATTTGAAATTCAAGTTTGAATTTGAATCCAGAGACCTATTTGAATTTGAATTCAGAACTCAAATTCAAAACATGGACTAGGGTGCATGGGTTGGTCCAATCAATTGGACTCGACACGAGTTCAAATCAAATCAAATTTGGGTTGACCCAAATTTCATTACTCAATCAAATTGAGTTAACTAGTAATCTAAATCTAATTGCCAACTAATCCTCCAATAATTCACCAACTTTTAGTGAAAAATCCTTGTCATAACATTTGCTACAATAATGGGTTGATACTTGGAAAAATCTCAAGTGTTAACTTAATCTCAAGTGTCGACTCATCCAAGTGTTGCTCAATCAAGTATCAATTCAAGGTTAACTACGAATCATATTGATAATTGAATCTGAAACGATTCACAATCATTGATTAGCCATTAGATTAGGTAGAAACTTTTATTGTATGTGATCCCATAGGTTCAAACACAAAGCCGGTAGCATAGGAACACTTCTTGTACCAATCGAAGTTGTCATCTAGTAATGACACCCAACATTCGGATAGGTCAAAAGTTGTAGAGTAATAATCAAGAACCTTAGGCATACGGTTGGCATATAATTCATCCCTTTGACTCTTAATTTTCAAGATAACTTCCGGGTTCAACTACTAATCCTTAAACAGTTCATCCACAATGTATCTCAAACTTACAAGTCCTGTGACTCACAAGAACTATCTTGGTCAAGCTTTTGCTAAATTGAAACACAGTGAGACATTCACCCAATATTTGGAGGGATAAATTCCATCTTGACTCACACCGACTCTACAAGCATTTGACTGCACCTAGAAATCTTCCATTATTAGATTAGAAATCTAGATAGTCTGGTATTAAAGTATAATGAGTTGCCTGCAAGTCACTATGGTGTTCTCAGGTCTGTGGGATACTTATATCCATATTCCTTCGTGAGCAACACTTAGTAGAAGAGTGCTCTGCAGATGAATTATGCTTAGTGAAATGTCCTACACTTCACCTGCATGTCATACTTGTATCTCCACACTCTTTGGTTAAGAAGACAACCAACTCTTATGGCATATAATGATTTATACTCGATACATTATCATCCTATAAAACGTATCATTTGGTCTCAAACAGGTTTAAGGACCACATGATAAATCCTCTCTTTATCGTATAAGTTTTAATTCTAAGGATTCCATTATATTATAGGAAGATGCAATATGATGAATGGCAAAAAAATAATTTTTATTCATAATAATTTATATACAATATCAACCGTCTATAAGTTAGATGATTGATATTTTGACGTAATTCCTAACAAATCTCATTTGGACTAAAGTCAATTGGAACAATATCTAATATCCATCTTTTATTTATGATCATCGAACTCTTGAATTCCAAGAGTTTTAGTAAGTGGATCAATTAGGTTCTCTTTTCCATCGATTTTTTGAAGCTTGATGTCTCCTAGATCCATGATCTCTCGCATAAGATGATAGCGGTGCAAAATATGCTTGGTGTACTGATGGGACTTCGGCTCTTTGGCTTGAGCAATAGTTCCAATGCTGTCACAATACAAGAAAACTGGACCATCAAGAGAGGGTGCCACTTCAAGCTCGCCAAGAAACTTTCGTAACCACAGCTTCTTTTGTTGCATTTGATGCTGCAATATACTCCACCTCGCAAATTGAATCCGCCATGATATGTTGCTTGGAACTTTTTCAGCAAATCACTTCATCATTTAGGGCCAAGACAAAGCCCGACATATTCTTGTTGTCATCCCTATCTGAGTGAAAATTCAAGTCAGTATATTCCACAAGAACGTTTAAAGCCTTTTAAAAGAACGTTTAATGCTGGCCATTGGACCCAAACATTTCCACGTGGATCCCATCCATGTATGTACAGCACCCTGCGGTGCAAATTTTGCACTGTAGAGGATCCACACCCGTTATTACTATGATAGGACCATACTAATTCATATTAGTCTAAGTCGTCTGGCATGGATGATGGATCAGCATTGACCAATGTCTGCTGATACTAATGGAACTTGGGCTGATGAACGCGCACAATTTTCCCCATTGTGTCATACTGTCATGCCTGTATTTGGTTGAGTCAGTATGCATTGTACAGTTTGGACCAGCATGTTTGGCACTTCCAAGGGGGAATATTGAATGTAACAATTCTTTTTTCTATCATTTGTGGATGACAACATCATTATTAGTGTGAAAAGCTGGAGTTTACTCTATAGATATGTTTTACATGATTGTTTAGTGACACCACCTGCAGAACTTCATCTATCCTAAAAGATATTTTACATAATAAATAACAGTGCAAACTATTGTAGTGTTAAGAAAGAAAATCTTTGTGACAGACATGTTATCACTACAAGCATCCTTGCAGACTTGATTTTAAAATAATCTGTTTTTCACTCTATCCAATCTCTATGCATTATTTGTTTATAACTTGGGTTTCTCACCCCAAGTAGAACAAAAAAAATTATGTTGCTTTGGGCCTTTGGAATCCCGAACCAAGTGGTCTGGGGCATACCGAAATGAGGTGGTTGGGAACCAAGATAATTTGAGCTTGAAATGGGGAAGGGGTGAATCGGTTTGAATTGTGCCAAACTGGATCGAGCTGTCGGGCTCTTTAGCTGAAGTTTGATTGTTGGACAAAACTTTTGACCATGAAGGACACAATATGTCACGCTGCTCTTAGGGAGCTTTGGTTGTTGGCCTTTAGATGTAAATGTGAATTACTGATATATCTTAATATTCGTATGATTGGTCATCCTAAATCTTTCCTACAATTTTTACCTAGCGAGTATCATTTACCATGATCAAGGTTTGTTGTACTGGTTGGTATCTTAGCATGCCAGCTGTACCATTACCATCTTGGCACCGAACTAGTAGTCTCTTACCATACCGATAGTCGGTACATCTTGCCGTCTCATATTGTATTGCGTATTGACATTGTAATAGGATGGTACTGGTTTAGGGTTTAGCATTGTGACAATGAACCTTGACCATGATCGTAACATCCTACAATGAGTCAAATGGGCAAATATCACAACAAAGAATCCTGGAAGTCTTGTGACAAGCTTAATTTTGGTCCATAATTCATGTAGTGTACATAAACAAGGAGCTTTTTAACACTTTTGAGTCCCAATGTCACAAAGTAGGCAACTAAATTGACAAAAGTAGGGGTGGCTTGACAAGTCACCAAAATTTGTTGTTTGCTTCATTTCCTATGTTGTTTTTATTTTCATGAAAAATTAGTCTCCATGTTTCCTGTTAATATTATTGTATAACTTGCAACTTTTTGAATGATGGTTGAAGGGCTCTATAGGTTTCAAATGAACTCATCATGCAAGGTCATGGCAATAGGACAAGTTTAAATCAGTGCTTTAGTTTTTTGGGTAATTAGTCAGTGCTTATTGATGAACAAGTTGTAATAAACTTTCAATTTTATTTAAATATGTCATGGCATTCTTTTTCTTAAATATTTTTCAGTTTTGCTCAGATTTTTGTATCTCATTCAAACATTTTTTTTGCTTTTCTAGGTTTATCATAACAAATAATGGATCTGGTCATGCTGTAGCTGGATTGAGGTAAGATTGCAGAACATGAAGCACTATAACAATTTCATTTCTCAAGTCTGCGGGTGAGATTCTACATGAGCAACCTTGAGACAACCTCTTATCATTCTAATATTGAGGATCTGTAACCTACGTCTGGCTGAACTGTCTAAGTTTTTCATATTTTTGTATTTGATATAAGGATTCAGGTTCCGGCGGGACATTCTATGGGGACATTGGGACAGGGTACCATCCCATGTGTTGGGACAAGACGTCCCGCCAGTATCCTAGCATTCCAATCGAGACACCTTGGGACATTCCTTATCTCGAGTGTCGGGACAGGACGGGACACTGTCACATCCCGTTTCATGAAAAAACTGAGACATTCTCGGCCCATGGGATTTAAAATCTTGATTTGATATATGGACTGCAAAGAGTTAAACATGAATCCATTATTTCTTGCATGAGTATTCATCACATCTGTTCTCTAGAATTATGTAAGCTAATTAACTGATAGTCATAAACAAGAGCCGTCACTTGACTTTGTTTCTTTTGTTTCTTCCATCATTTGATTTTTGATTTTAAACTTATCGACATTTGGTATATTTTCATACTCCGAGAGTACAAACTTTAAGAATGATTTAAAGAAGAGATAAAAACAAAAGTGGTTGCTTAATATTACCTGAATAGCCAGGATCATATTTCTAATAGAAGATGATCAGTCTAGATGCTATATCAGTCAATTTTCACTAACCTTCTTTTCAGGTACAAAGAGTATCATCTTCATGATTATAGTTCTTGGTTCTTAAAACAGGTGAGGCTTCTTTGTTATTATGAACACTTATGTCTCTCACCTACATTAGTTTGAGTAGATATTCTTATAACTATACTAATTTGGTTTGTTACCTTGATTAAGCTGAATAATACTAAAAATTGGAAACGCTTAAAGAGTTGCCTTGTGAAAACTGAGGACTGCAATAATTTGCCAAAAAAATACAAGGTCTGTTTCAATTTTCCTCATTTCCTAATATTTGACTTATGCCAGATCTTCACTCTCACTTTTCTCAATTTTATCCAGACTTTGAAAGAGTACAAGTTGGCAGAACTGACCCCGATCGAGGCTGGTTGCTGTCAGCCACCATCAGAGTAGGTGCTTTATTTTTCTTGATCAGATTGTCATTTGGTGTTGAAGTAACTTTATTATTTTATTACAGTGCACTTAGAATCTGAACCTCCAAGTTACAAAGCCAATGTAATCATCCTACAAGTTTCCTTATCAAATTAAATGTGGTACTGCCTGCAACACTCACTAGCTGCCCCAGTTAGGCCACTAAGGCATATAACTGATGAGTGAGTGATGCTGGATAAAGAAAAGGGTGTAGAATTAGCATCCTCAAACTGTTACTGGATTTTATTTTATTTAATTTTTTTTGTAACTGCAGAATACATGTTAGCATTCGAGCTGACATATATTGGTGCCATGCTGTGGTCATGGCATGTGCACAGTGCACTGCATTACATATGCCAAATGATTCAATAATTTTGAGCATTTTTTTCTGATTCCTAGACAACCCCTTCCGGGGCTCAAAGATTATCCAAGAAAAAGAAAAACAACTAAGATAATTTTGCAATTAGTTCAGTAGTGATTAGCTATTGTGCTCCGAACCTGGAGCGTAACAAATATTGCATTCTTGAATGGTGCACCATTCAAGCATTCAAGGCTATTGATCAAATTACAATAAATTTCAATTAATAATAACAATTCTTTGATCCTCAAAAAATTAATTTAATCATCAATAATAATATTCAATCCATATAAAATCTTCAAATCTAACTAAACTAATAAGAAGATCAATTGACATCGGTAACCAAGATAGCTAGATCCAATAATTACTCCAAGCAATCTAGCATGCTCTTTCATGTTCCAAGCAATTCATGATTTAGGATTTGGAAAATAGAAAAGAAGGAATAATGAGCTACACTAGTCCAATAAGCAACATAACATAATGGGGGCCAAGCATGCCAAGCAAATAAATAACAACATTGAAGGTTGACTCTAAGGAGATGCCAGAATCAAAACATTCCCAGGGTGCAGCCTGACGACCTTCTCTCTGCAAATCTTCTGTAGCTTTGCGATGTCCTTTGGTTTCATTTTTTTGAGGATCGAAGAAATAACATAATGGGGGCCTGGCACGTGGCATCATTCATTATGTGGCATGGAGTTTTCTCATGCCCCTTCTATTTATTATTTTCTCATGCCAAATCCTATATTTTGTTTTCTAGAGTCCTTTCTTATATAGAATTAGGACAAGAGTTTAAAACTTTAAATCAAATTCAAACATCATAGATAAGGATAAGAGGAATGGAGAAAACCCTGGAGACTCAAACTTTTTTGGCACTCCCACTATGATTCTATGCACATTCTTCTTTTTCACATGAAGGGGGTGGCCTTTCTTTCTTACATGCCAACTTGAGAAAGAAACACGGGGAGGGAGAGAATAATTAATTAGGAATTAGTTAGAAATTAGTTCAACCAACAAACCTAATTCTTAACCAATTTAGGTTTAGGTTTAAATCTATGACTAATTAGGAATTAGATCCTAATCTAATTAAGATCATAAATCGAAATAGCATAGATTAAATTTAATTGAATTAAATCAAATTTAATTCATCTAGAATTAGGTAACCAATTAGGTCAAACTAAATTGGCTCGCAATAATTGTAATTAGGTTAATCCAAATCCTATTTGGATAGGGCATCACCCAACTCAACCAAATCAAATCCAATTCAATTTGTATCTAGCCTAATCATAATTAAATGATCAAATCATGTAATTAAATTACAACTTTTATAATAAAATTCTCTTTGCTAAAATTAGTAGGTGCCAAAATTAGCGGGTTCTAAATTTATAACACTTATAAATTTAGACTTTCTAAATTTTTAACTCTTATATATTTCGATCCAATTATGTGATCAGGTTAAACTCCTATTGTATGTGACCACTTAGGTTCCATTCTGTTTGGTAGTGAGATTTATTATGATCTCTATCATAGTATCATCGAACTCTTTTGATGAACCGGAACAATTTTAGTTCACCCTATTAAGAATCATTGCTCCAAAATGATCATAATGGATTCTTACAATCCACTAGTGATGCCAAGCAGCATGTAGCGGTAATCTAACAGAATAGAATAAAGAACCTCTACGTGTAGTTATCGTGTGATTGAGTTTTTCTATCGAAAATATTGACAAGATGCAGGTCCTTGAAACTTGTCAAATTCTAAGCATTTGTTATATGCCAAATTTAATTAGTTTAGGTCTAATGTGAAATTCATGGAAACTCTTTTCCATCCTTCACCTTGCCATGGCCATGGTCTTAAGGATTTAGTTTCTTAAATCATATAGGACTACACCTTAACTATTGATGGTGCTAAAATATGCTCGATTGTTAGAGTAAGCTAGAAGGGATGTCGGTGGCTATACCTACAAAAAAAGTTCTAACTGAAGATGGCTCTGGCGAAGGCCCTCCAACAGTCAAGTCAGTATCTCAGACCCAGAGCAGAAAGTGGAGTGATGAAAGGTGAAAGCACATGCATGTACATAGAGGGTGCGTATCTCTAGGAGTTTTCTAAGAACCCCTTTTTATTCTTAAGTTGTAGGGGTAGTCCAGGGATGCCTTGATATGTCAGGGAGTAGGTAGAGTGATTTAATTTTGGCCTCTATCAAGACTTTTGGAAGGAAATCGCCTTTATTATCTGAAATGTCCTTTTCCTATTAATGGAAGATTGTCTTTCATGTCTCTTGCCATTTGCCTTAATGGCTCCGGGGGTTATGATGTAAGGAGGGGCCATACTTTAATGATCGAGATCTACTTTTGATAATGAGATTTGATGGTTTGTCTTTTGTGAGAGGCAAGTCAAGGTGAGCATTGATAGACTTTTCTTCGGTCATTTAGTGTAACGCCCCAATGAGGTGCTATTGGTTGGGTTTGGATTCTAAGTGCTATGGTTTGGTAGGCCTAGGAGCCCTTCGGGACTAGATATCTATGGAACTTGGTAGTTTGAAAGGCCAAGCACCAATTATATCATAAGTAGATGGGAAGATGTCTCTTGACCAGGGATCCATGAAACAATAGTTCAAATAGCCGAATGTCACTCCGGACCGGGTCTAAAAGGTCGAAGGTTAAGTATGGCAGAGACTCAGGGGGCTAATCATACTTTAGCACGATGTCTGATAGGACCGGGAGTTGAAATGTTCTCAATCTTTGTTCTCGAGAAGTGGGACTGGATGACCAGTAAAATATTCTAGAAAAATATCCTAAAATTGGACTCATCCTTTGAATGGTTCAGTAGTATACTACTTCGGTTATATAGATTCAACTATTCCCGGATCGTCTGGATATTTGCTCTGCCTATTCGTGCCCAAAATACTGTTGACCTAATATTGTAGATAGAAATAGCTGGGTATAGCTCCACCTTATCCCAAAATAGATTCAGTCATTTCTTGATCTGGCCATCTTCCCGGTCTTTAGATCTTCGGGATCCTGGGGATGGGATTTTTTTTACATCAATTACCTCCCACTTCTTAGTCCGAACGTGGAGATTCGGGCTGAGTAGTTCCAGTGCCACCTTAGGAGATCCTGGGAGCCATGTTGGATTTCGTGTTCTCAAAAAGTGAGCTTGTTAGGAAGTTTTCATATCCTGTATTTCTGACATCTTTTCGAAGAATGTGAAGAATTAGTGCGACCGATTCTCCTTATAAAAGAGCTTCAAAAATGGTTTGTCACTGTCGGCATTTCTGCTAGGAAGATTTTTTGTTTACTGGATGGTGATTTTTGGTGGAAATGATGATTTTTGGCAGTTTTTTGGTGAATTTTCTGATGGTTTGAGTAAATGGATCTTCGTGACATTTGGATCTATGTAGAGCGGTCTTGAAGCATCGTAGGGCTAGTGCTTCAGATAATAAGAATTCTGGTTGTTTTATCGACGCTCTCGGGGTTGAAGCATCGGGAGGTGACTCTGGTATCCTGGACATTCTCGAGAGCTCATTATTTGCTGAAGAGCGAGTTTGGACCTTCCTTCGGGCATTAGTTGACCATCAGGCTTGCGAGGTAGAATTTGAAGAGCATGGATGTATGGCTTTTGAGTCAATTATTTAGGTATGGAAGAGGTTTATCATTCAATTCTTATGCTATTACTGCTCCGCCTTGTGTTACCTCTCCCCTTTTAATACGACTCTGTCCAAATTTGATGTAGTTGGCCCGTCATCTTCACTTCATGGAATTGGCCGAAACTACTGAGGTAAAGGTTATGATGGAGGAAAAAATCGTCAATGTTGAAAAGGAGATCAGTGAAGCCAAAATTCAGGCTTCTAAAGTATAGGGAGATTTTTGGGAGAAGGAACGTGCAGATGTTTTGTCGAAGAAATATCTTACGTTCGGCGATAAAACTGGATGGGCCGGGCAATCATTTAGCTTCAATGTGTCGGAACGTAAAGGTCGCGTGCCATGGTGAGGCCCACGCAGCTTCAAATGCCAAAGTAGAAAACGTCCAAATGGAGAAAAACTTTCAATCCGAAATTAAAGATTTAAAGTTGAGACAAACGGTCAAATTCAATGGTTCTAGGAGGAGCTTAATTCAGCTAGAAGCCAAAATGAGTAGTTGTGGAAAAAGTTTCACTTAGCTCGCAACCGAATGTAGGGTGAAGGATCTTCGGAAGAAAAGATTCAACAAGCCGTATGAGTCAAAGATGAGGCCATGGCTGAAGTCCAGTACCTTCAGTAGGTGCTAGAAGAAGGATAGGAATGCAACCACCTTTTGATGGGTTCATACCCGTTGAACCATGGAGATGGAGAAAAATATATCCCTATGTATCCAATTGGAAGCGCTCAAAATTACTATTGACGGTTGAAAAGGAGTAATGATAACTATAGTAACGAAATTTTGAGATTGCAAAGCAAAGCATTTCTGGCCGAAACGTGCATGGGGGCTGCGAAGACCTGACTTTGCCATGCTGAGAGCAAGACATATGGGGCCGGATTTGAGGATTGTAGACTTTTGGTGGCCTAGATACTTCCAGCGGTAGGAGCACACCTGCTTCGGGTCCTTATCACGATGCGGGCTATATAATCTTTTCATGCAAGCTAAGCGAATCGGGAACAAGGATAAGGGAATTAAGATTCCCACCTATTATAACCTTTTACTTTTTTCCTTCTTTCCTTTTGTCTTAACTCTATAATTATCTTTGAAATGAATAAAATATGATTTTTTTAAGTGTTGTCATTTGATGCTTTTGAAAGTATCCCATTGTTCATAAGAGATTTTGGTTTTATTGGTTTGCGCTTGGTAGTTTTAGGAAAGAGTGGAATGGCCGAAGTTCAATATCGATCAAATTACATTAACTTTTAGATTTTCATAGATATGGTATGATGATTAAAAAGATGTCTTGTCATGGGCTACTTAGAGAATGGAGAGCATTTATGATATCATGATGGCCTAAGGTGATACAGTGCTTGAGAAGGATAAAAGCCTTTTTGCACAGAAGGCATTGAGGCTGCAGGAGGCATTCAAAACATTTTGATGTTGATTTGTGGGGATACGATTCGGCCTACCTCCTGTTGCCACTTGTTGGCCATCCAACAGGTTGATTTTTTTAACTGAATCCAAGTCATTGAAATGGCATTTATAAGTAGGGGAATCCTTGGTGCTTGATTTATCTTTTACTTTCAAAATTTTGTTCTTCTCTCTTGCTCTCTCTTCCTTCGAGTTCCCTTCTCTGTCTGACAATTGTTTCCAGTAAGTTCTATCGGCACTCACCATCATTTCTTCCATTTCCTTCTTGTTTAGGCTCTTCGTACTCTTGCTTAGGTTTGTTAGAGAGTTTCCCTACTTTCTCTAGGATGTTTTTTATCTTAGCCTCGGTGGTGTTTGTCACTTGTTCCTTGTTTCAAACTCTTAGAGTTCTTCATGCTTGTTTTTAAGATGATTTTTTATGATTTTAGGTATTTCCCTTTGATCTTTAGATGTCGGACTCTGAGTGGTCCCTCAAGTTGGGTAGCTCATGGTCTTCGGACTATGATTTTACTCAATCAGGAATTTCTGTTGGGGATATGGAAGTTTGTTTCGAGTGGTGAGGTAACAGTATTTGTTGCCTTGCCATAGGAGTTAGTGGATCCTGAAGGGGGATCCCCTGTGAATCTCGAAGGAAAATTCCTAGGGGATCCCAAAGAAAGAGCTTTTTGGGGACTCGAAGGAGATTTCTTTCCTAGGCTCATCCTATCTGAGATTTAGGAGTCACATTTGAAAAGCTGCAAAGCAAGTACCAAATCCCTCCAAGTTTCGGACCGGAAGTCTCGCTCGAGATTGACCGAGCATGCAACCCTCCTTTATGCTGGTTGACCCTATATAAAAAATATTTTCCGGCCGGGCTTAGGTTGCCTCTATTTCCTTTATGGAATTTTTTAGAGCTATAGGTCTCCCTCTGTGCGGTGATGCCAAACACATGGTGATTTATTTGTAGTTTTTCGATAATTTGCATCTTGGCCGAGGTTCGCCCCACAATTTCCCTTTTTAGGATTTTTTTTCTTCTTCGGCAAGCACCGCCAATATTGCGAATGATGGTTTGCCTATCTCTGTAAGGGATGATGTCCCTTGATTCGGGGAACTCCTTCCATTCATTACTGGAAGAAGCAATTCTTTTTTGTAAGACATGAGGATGTAGATAGTTAAGATTTTATGCAATGGGGTATCCAATCATATCAATTGACTTGCCCTGCTCGTTTATCCGGGGAGGAGTGGGTCGATGTTCTTTAGCATTTTCAGGCTCCTAGCCTAAAAGTGTTGCTATCTAAGGTGACACTCTTTAACATTGGGGTCAATCGAGTTCTTAGTCGAGATGTAAGAAAAATCCTGATCCATTCTTTTTGCTTTATTTGTTTCGGTCCCTGTTCTTTTCTAAACATCTCTTTTCTTCGATTTCAGATATGAACCCTTCGGATACCTGCGAGTTGAGGAAGGCTATTCTAAAAAAGAGGAAAGCCGACATGGCTCTTGCTATTAGGGAGACATCGGGGGTCTAGGCTATGGCCACCCTCAGCCCAAGGCCGTTATGTTTGACACTCTAGAGGTTGCTCCTCTAATCGCTTTGAAGTGCTCTCGGGTGTCAAAAGTCGGGACTTCACTCATTTAGTTACTTTTGAGGGTGTCTTTGGCGACCAGGTCCTGGGGACCGAGATTTGTGCCTTCAACAATCGGGAGGTTGCCAAAGGCATCTTTGAAAACTTCATTCATTCAATGGATGCCATCGAGTTGTTGGGGAAGGCAACCATCAATGCCGAAGGGATGCTGTTTGGAGC
Source organism: Areca catechu (assembly GCA_021397845.1). Classification (NCBI taxonomy): domain Eukaryota; kingdom Viridiplantae; phylum Streptophyta; class Magnoliopsida; order Arecales; family Arecaceae; genus Areca; species Areca catechu. The sequence goes on along the minus strand of CM038038.1, from coordinate 76,100,991 downwards.
ATTATGAGGGTTAGTTTCTTTTCCTTTTGAATTTGGTTTTTAACATTCGGTGACTTATTACTTAATTTGTTGCTTTGTAGGATGCCATTTCATCAAGGACTACTATAACTTGAGGGGTTGTTGAGCAATCAAAGAAAAGGACTTGGCAACATACCTAAAGGAGGCAGAAGCTTGTTAGAAAATGGTCGAAACTAGTCTCAAGTGCATTGAGAATGAAAAAGATCAACTTAAAGAGCTCTCTCTGGAAAAGGGGGCTCTGGAGATTACACGGCGGGAGATAGCAAATCTCGAAGTGCAAAAGAAAAAGGCAGTGCAGAAGGCGGTAGAAGCTTACAAGGCTTCTGAAGTGTGCTACCGTGGAAGTTGGCCTTCGCTCAACTTGCTTTTGTAGAGGGCATGGATGACACTCGGAGGAGGATCCTTAAGCGTTACTCAGATCTCAACTTGGATTTTTTGGATGAGGACGAGTCGGACAATGAAGCCCTCGTTGAAGGTGCGCCAACTCCCGAAGCAGAAGTCGTTGGAACCGAAGAAGTTTTCGGTGTCTTGCCTGTCTGAACTACTTTCATCTTGTAAAGATGGCCATTTTTGTATAACCTTCGGGTTTTTTTTGGTGCTATCAAAGAAATACTTCCAATTTTTGACCAAGTATCGTAATGCAGTGTGCATGCTTTTGATTATTTTTGAGGCTATAAAAAATTAATAGCTTACTGGTCCTTGATAAGGACTTGAAACCCTTGTCATTGTGTTGAGGGCTTTATGCAGCCTTTGGAGTAGAGCGCATTCATCCCGGTCACCTTTAGTTAGTGGCACGAGCCATAATATAAATGATCTTCATTGTAGGGCTCGGGATGACTCGACATAGACCGGTGGTTGATGGCATTTGGTGTTGTCTTGTGTTGTTGTCGATTACCGGATGTTGGCTTGACTCCTAGGTGAAAATTATCTTGGGGTGCCGAGCATCAAGTTGAGGGGTTTCCAAGATCAAGCATAAGGCTCGGTCATTGGTTTCTAGGCATTTTCTAATGCTGATCGAGTTAGAGACCTTCGGGTGTTGTGCGTCGAGTCAAAAGGCTTTTTCAATGCTGACCTAGTTAAAGGCTTTCAGGTGCTGGTTCTTCTTGTCCCGGCTTTCGGGAGTTGAGTGTCAAGCCGAAGATTTTTCAATGCTGGCATGGTCAAAGGCTTTCGGACATTGATTCTTCTTATCTCGATCAAAGACTTTTGAGAGTTGAGCATCAGGTCAAAGGCTTTTCAATACTGGCCCAGTCAAAGACTTTCGGATATTGATTTTTGTCCTAGCCAAAGGCTTTTAGGAGTTGAGTGTCAGGCCAAAGGCTTTCCAAAACTGGCCTAGTTAAAGACTTTCGGGCACAGATTCTTCTTGTCCCAGCCAAAAGCTTTTAGGAGTTGAGCGTCAGGCCAAAGGCTTTCCAACATTGGCCCAGCCAAAGACTTTCGGGCATTGATTCTTCTTATCCCAGTCAAGGCTTTGGGGCATTGATTCTTCTTGTCTCGGTCAAAGGCTTTCTAGGAGTTGAGCATCAGACTAAAGGCTTTCCAACACTGACTCGGTCAAAGACTTTCGGGTACTGATTCTTATCCTGATCAAAGGCTTTCGGGAGTTGAGCGTTAGGTCAAAGGCTTTTTAATGTTGGCCTGGCCAAAGGCTTTCGAGCATTGATTCTCGTCCTTGCTAAAGGCTTTCGGTAGTTGAGCATTAGATCAAAGGCTTTCCAATGCTGGCCCGGTTAAAGACTTTTGGGACATTCTGTAATGGATGCTTCAACTCATCTTAGCATATTCCTGGGTGCTTGTATGCATGAAGCACGATTGGTGAGCAATATCAAATCCCAAGAATCCTATGCTATCTTCTCGAGCCAAGAGTGCGTTTATGCTACTTGGCTAGAAATTTTGCAGGATTTCCGTGCTGATTTCAAGGTGAGGTGAGATTTAAGCTTGAAAACCCACCATGCTTGTTTTTCTCATGTATCTTTTAGTATCATAGGAGACATATGTCAGCTTTTGGTTGGTCATTGATTTGCCAACTTTTGCTTGGCTCCCCAAAAAATAGAGAATTCGGCCAGCTTCTCCCAGCGATGCCTTTGGCCATGGGTAATATTAAAAATGTGTAATTTTCTTTCTGGATGTGTTTCCAGAGAAAGGTGCATAGATAGGACTAACGGCATGGTAATATAGAGTTTACCTTGGAATAGGAGGTATTGGAAACAACCAACAGCTCAGCTATATTGCTGCTACCATCACTAGCGAGGGTATGACACTGGAGGTGGGTTCTTGGGTGAACCTTCTCTCCTAGTTTCCCCTCATCACCCAGTATCAACGGACACTAGGATGGAGGGAGAGGTGGAGGATGCTCTCTTGGGGCTTTTGCTGCATGCAGCAGGCGGTTGGGAGTCTTTAGGATGTTTCTCTCCCTTTCCTTCTTATAACAAGTGAAAGCCTTTAGTCTGCATAAGCTCCCTCTTCACTTGCTGGTAGACTGGAGGGAGCCTTTTCATTGCCTTAACACCATGCATTGAGGGCCCGGACGTGTCATCCATCAGCTTCATCCGCCTGCATGGATACCACTATGCCACGATCTTCCTTCTAGTTTTCTGTCCCACCTATATTTCACAGAATGTTTTAAAGAAACATGTAATTTGATCGAAATTGTAATATATATATGTATCGAAACTTTTCAGGAGGAAAGGTTATTTGCTATGTTTCTGATGCATGATGTTATATGCTACTTGTTGAATCTCGGGGCTTATGGTTTCACACATTTTCATCGATAGTTTGCATCTTGGTTCTATGAACTCTAGCAAGAGTTTCTTATCTTTCCTTGAGACTTTTGGTTCGGCTGAACTCTAGCAAGAGTTTCTTATCTTTCCTTGAGACTTTTGGTTCGGCTATCGTGTCAGCCTTTTGGATTTCCTGTTAACCAAAACATACAATTTTCATATAGCTTTCACAAAAAAAGGTAGACTATTAATAATACGTTTTCTGTATTCCAAGGTCAAGGTAGGGGGTGTCGTCTAGTTGTATCAAGCGATAGGTGTCGGGTCGAATGACCTCTACCTGATATGGTCCCTCCTAGTTTGGAAAAAGTTTTCCTTGATGAGTTGGCTGGGATACTTCGGCTCTCTTCAAACTAGGTCCCCAGCTTTAAAAAACTTGCCCTAAACATGGGCGTTATGGTAGTTGGTGACTTTCATTGATAAGTGGCCATTCGTACGGTAGCACGCTTTCAAACTTCCTTCAGCAAGTCCATGTTTGCCTGAAGTCATTCAGGGTTGCTACCTTCATCAAAATTTTTCATCCTTAGTGATGGGAGATCGACTTTCAAGGGGACAACGACTTCGGTTCCAAGGCAAGATTGAAAGGGGTTTCACTTGTTGGAGTTTTTTATGCAGTTCGGTAGGCCAGAGGACGTGGTATAACTTGTCCACCCACCATCCTTTTGCTTGATCCAGGCATGTGTTCAATCCCTATAACAAAATTCGATTAGTAACTTCGGCCTCTGTTAGTTTTGGGATGGGTGAGAAGTAAAACATTGGTTCATGCCCAAAGCATAGCAAAATTAGGCAAGTTTAAAGCCACTAAACTTTAAACTGCCAACCATTGTTAGTGATGATAATTTGAGGTAGTCCGAAGCAATAGATAATGGATTTCTAGATGAAGTATTTTACTTTAGCTTTTGTAATTTTGTCAAGTGGTTCGGTTTCTATCTACTTGGTGAAATAATCGAACGTCACAAGCAAAAACTTCTATCTTCTAGTAGCTAGGAGAAAAGGTCTCAAGATGTCCATGCCCCATTGAGTGAAAGGCTATGGTGCGCTTAAGTGAGTAAGCGAAGCAGCTGGCGTTCATTGTATGCTGGCATGGCATTGACATTGGTCACACTTCGGGACTGTCCCTTGAGTCTTGATCTATGGCCAATAATATCCTTGTCTTAGGATTTTAAGGGACAAAGCCCTGCCCCCTTAGTGGTTGCTGCAAATTCTTTCATGGACTTCTTGAAGGGCATATCTTGCTTCAGAGAGGCGTAGGCATTTTAACAAGGGTTGGGAGAATCCCCTCTTGTAGAGCTTTTTTTCATGGAGTGAACATGGAGGTTTGGTTTTGCATCTTACAAGCTTCCTCTATTTGGGAGAAGACTTTTGTCATGGAGATACTAGATGAGTGGATCCATCTAGCAAGGCTCAATGTTTATCTGGAGTACTGGTATTGGCTTGTTGATGCTGGGCTCCTCCAAAACTTCAAAGAAGACTTGCACGCTAAGGTCATCAAGCATAGATGTAGCAAGTATAGATAGCGTATCGGCCCAAACATTCTTTGAAAATTTACTGAATATCGAAACTACAGAAGGCTGAGATCAGGTCCTTATCCTTTAGGAGATATTGCTTCATGTTTTCTTCCCGGGTTTTGTCCTCATTCAGAATGTTGCTTACCACAAGTCGGGAGTCACTATGGGCTTTTAGATGTTGCACCCCTATCTCCTTAGCGATGGTAAGGTCAGCAATTAAGGTCTCGTATTCAGCTTCATTATTAGTGGAAGGGAATCCGAACCGGAGGGTGTATTGGATGTTCCATCCCTCTGGGCTAATAAGTATAAGCCTTGCTTTGGAGCTGTTAGCATTCGAGGCCTCATCCACATACATCGTCCATTGTTCTCAGGGTCTTCAAGCATGGGATCCTCTTCTTTGGGTTCTTTGGAAATAGTACATTCGATGATAAAGTACATCAATACTTGCTCCTTAATAGATGGTCTTGGATAGAATGCCAAATCAAATTTAAAAAGTTCAAGAGCCCATTTATAGCCATTCTGCTCGAGGTATCAGGTCGGTGCAGAATCATCTAAAGGGGTTGGTTCGTGAGGACCATGACCGTATGGACTTGAAAATATGATTGAAGTTTTCTGGCTGATATCACAAGAGCAAAGATGAGCTTTTCTAGCCAGGTGTACTTGGTTTCAGCATTTTGTAGGACCCGATTGACAATATATCGGCTTCTATATCTGGTCTTCTTTTCTAACAAGGACAAAACCTATAGTAGAAGGGAAAACTGCCAAGTACAAATATAGCTCACCTTCTTTTGGCTTGCAAAGAAGTGCACTAAGATAGGCTTTGAGCTTCTCAAATACTTTTTGACGTTCTTCAGTCCATCGAAAATCCTTTGGCTTTTTCAAGTCTGGAAAAAAGGTAAGCATTGTTCGGCCGATTTGGAGATGAATCAGTTAAGGGCGGCTATCCGCTCGGTAAACCTTTGGACCTTTTTTATAGTCTTCGGTGTAACCATCTATCTCAGAACCAGGATTTTCTTCGGGTTGGTTTCAATTTCTCGGCTAGACACCATAAACCCGAAGAACTTCCCGGAGGTAACTCCAAATGCATATTTGGCGGGGTTCAGTTTCATCTGGTATCGGTGCAGTGTGGCAAAAGTTTTTTCAAGATCTTACACATTATTTCGGGAGATATGGCTCTTGACCAACATGTCATCAACATAAACTTCTATATTACAGCCAATTGATCCTTGAAGATCTTGTTCACCAGTCGTTGGTACGTTGCACCTGCATTTTTCAAGCCAAATGGCATCACCCTATAACAAAACAAATTTTGGTTAATCACAAAAGATTATTTTTTCCTTGTCTTTAAGCACCATTCGAATTTGGTTATATCCTGAAAATGCATCTATGAAGTCTGGAGCTCGTGTCCGACTATGCATATACTAGCTGGTCGATGCGGGGAAGATGATAACTATTCTTCAGACAGGCCTTGTTAAGATCCGTGAAATCTATGCACATCTGTCACTTTCCATTGACCTTTTTCACCAGTACTACATTGGCTAACCATTTGTGATAGCCGACTTCTCTAATGAACTTGGCATCAAATATGATGGGGGACTAATATGCATGCCATTTTTTTTGCATGTTTTACATGTTGAGTTAGGTGATTAATTCCCGAATTTCAGATCAAAATTATTTGTAGGGAATTTTGTATGAATTTTTGAAGATCAGCATGCAGATTAGGACCTAGAAAAGTAGCAAAGAAGGACCGCCGGGGCTGAGAAGCCTCGGTTAGGGCAAGTTCTCCTACAATAAAACTACTGGAGGTAGAGGGGTGTACCTGACAACGTCTGTGAAGATCGCAGCGAAGGGATCTCTCGTTCCTCGACGGATGCGGCCTGGAAAACTGAGCCAAAGACCCGCGGATACCCGGCTTTCTGCTCGGTGATCCGATTGAGGCTTGGCTGGAGTCGTTGGATTCGTAGGAGCTCAGGGATCTGCAAACGACCTGTCAGGGGTTAGAAAATTCACAAAGGAACAAGAAAACAAAGGAAAAACAGCAAGGGAAGGCTTCTTTTGGAGTGGGCGTCCAGGGATCTGGAGGGTTTGTTGGCAGCAGGAAGATGATTGCAAACACCGGGAAGAACTCTCACAAATCCCTTTATGCACACAGCAGGGTATCACACCACTCAATAGAAGAACTCAAGGTTTTCATTCATCAAAAATTCTCCTTCATACAAGAGGCTAGGGTCCCTTAAATAGACACTTAACCTTGGGCTCCAAGTAAGGGTACATAAGTCTTTACATAAGAATCCTTTTCCCTCTCAAACCCTAGCTAGAAAATAAGAAATATTAGGTAGAAAAATCCCTAAAAATTTTTTTGACTTGGTCAAGACTCCAAGGACGCCTAGGGGGGCGTGTTGGGCTTCTAGGAGCAGCAAAAGGCCGGCCCAAAGGAGCTCGGGTGCATGGGTTTGGGCCTCTGGAAGCTGGGGTGGCCTGGTAGCCAGGTAGCAGGAATATTCCCTGGTATCTTGCTTCTTAGGGGCTTGGGCTTGGCACCTGGGCTTGATTTCTTTGGACTAGGATGCAGATGGACCTCTGGAATCATGGATGCCTTTATCTATGAATATACTTTGGCATCTGGAAGGGAATCTGGGCATCTGGAGGGTATCTGCAAGAAATCAGGGTTTTCTGAATTTTCTTCCTGGGGTCTTCAAATCTTCAAGCTGGGTTGGACTTGTGCTATACTTCCATGCCTTCAATCTAGTTGGACTTGGTCTTCACTTGTATGATATAGTCTTGAGTCTTCAGTATGCTTGGACATTACTCAAAAAAATAAAATAAGCTCAACATGAGCTGATTGGCATTGGACTGAACTAGCTCAACATAAGCTGACTAGTACAGAACTGTAATAACAACTCAAAAGACTCAAACAACAACTAAAAAAAGGACTCAGATGGGCTAAGACCTTATTACAGATGGACTCATAAATTATTGATCAATTCACAGAGGGTTGAGAAGCCTCTACCTTATTCTGGTGCCTTTGGTGTCCCCACCAAAATAGCTTTTGCACTCCTTTGCTACGACTCTGTCACTCCAGTGCAATGCTTTTTTCCTTCTGCTTTACGGGACGATGATTCAAGTCTATCTTCAAATAATGCATCATCACTTTGGGATCAATTCCTGGCATATCCGTGGGAGTCTAGGCAAAGATCAGCAATTTTTGTAAAAAGGCCATCAGCTGCTGCTGTCTTTTTTTAATCTTGAGCCTACTTGGACATGTCAGGGATCCTCATCATGCAGGGATATGGCAACAAGGTCTTCTACAGGTTTTTCTCTTTGTTCGGTTAGTTCATTTCTGGTAACTAGTCCATCGACAGGAAGACTGTTTGGAGGCTTGATTTGCTTGGTTTGGTGGGCCGCCAGATAGCATTATTTTGCTAGGGCTTGGTTTTCGTGCACTTCTCCGACTTGCAATGTAGGGAATCTCATTAGCAAATAGCAAGTTGACACTATCGCCCATAGAGCGTTCAATCGCGGTCGATCGAATATGACATTATAGACCGAAGGTGTCTTCACAACTGTAAAAGTGAAACGCACTTGGGATCGTTGGGAAACACTTCCTGCCATCATGGCAAAGTGATAGTGCCTTCAACAGGAATCGATCTTTTCAAAAATCTTGTTATCGGTGCATCTACTTTTTTTAATCTTTCAAGAAAAATATTCATCTTCAAGAATGCATCATAAAACAAAACATCTACTAAACTTTCATTATCAATAAGTATACGTGGACATTACTGTCGTCAATATTGAGTGTTATGACGATGGGATCATGGTGGGGATATTGGACCCCCTTTACATCTGTCCTATTGAACATTATGGCCTTATTAAGGCTCTCCTTTTGGCTGCTAGCTCTGGCTTCTTCCTTCGGTCCCCGATGATAGCGTGGACATCATCTTGGGTGGGTCGATTAGTGGGTTCCTCCACTCTGGGTGGTGGCTCTGGTAGGCACGGGATCGGAGCATCACGTCTCTCTCCTCGATCCTGAAGGAATCTGTTTAGCCTGCCATGGCAGATGAGCTTTTCAAGCTCATCCTGAAGTTGAATGCATTCTTCCGTATCATAATCATGGTCTCGGTGATAAAGGCAGTACTTATTCTGGTTCCTTTTGGGCTTCGATTGCATCTTCCTAGCTTTGGGTAGATGTCCCTGGATCTGCATCAAAATATGAGCATGTGGGATGTTTAAAGGGGTGTACTGCCTCAACTTTCATGGCTGTGGCATGCCCGACCGATTAGGGCTTTGAGTCGCTGAATCTAGGGAGGTCCTTTGGCATTGTGAAGGTGATTGGCTCCTCGGCCTTTTCCCTTGGCCTTCTTTTTTCGAGCAAAATCCTGAGGTCAGAGGCTACACCTTGGACGTTAAAGCAGGTGGAATGATGGACGATGAAGAGCCAAGGTGGGTGGAACGGTTGGAGGAACATGAGTGCCATATGCTTCCTCTGCACGTACATATTTTTGTCTTGGTAAGCATCTCGGAAAAATCCATCGATGATTTCTTTTCCCGAGAAAAAGGGAAAGTACATTGCTGGAGACCATACTTCAAGGTGGTCATGGCAATCGAATGATCGAGGTTATATACCTTCAAAGCCGCTTTATTGAACTGGCTCACGTAAGACATGAGCGATTCTTCTTTCCTCTGCTTGATATGAATTAGGGAGTCTAAATTCCATCGTGGCTTTCTGCTGCTAGCAAAATGGAAAATAAAAGATCGATATAATTGGTCAAGAGTGGATGGAATCTGGTTTAAGCTAGAATACCAATATCATGCCGATTTTTGAGAGTCAAAGGAAAGGTACAACATAACACTGTATCAGTGGCTTCATCAAGAGTATCATTGTCTTGAAGCCCTGTAAGTGGTCCACTAGATCGGTAGACCCATCGTATATCTCCAATTGCGACGTCTTGAAATGTCTTGGTAGTGGCTCTTGCATGATACGGGCCTTGAAGGGTGGCTCAGTGGCGAAACCAAGATCTTCTCTAGATGATGCTAAGCCTCGTAAGGCTTCAATACGTCGATCTATCTCCTGAAATTGGCGGTCCACTTTAGGATCTCTAGCTAGGTGTGCTTCAAAAGGTTGTGGAGGTGAACGGGCCGGAGTGGACCCTTTGTTCGACTAGGGCAAAGGGGAACGTCTCCTTGCTTGCTTGGGGTTCTCCAGTGCTGCGGGAGGAACATGTTCCTCTCGCTTAACATCTTGTAGGAGTGGAGTCATGGTTCCAAACATGCAGCTCCCGCATCCATCTTGTAGGAGTGGAGTCATGGTTCCAAACATGCAGCTCCTCGGGATGCGGGAGGAACATGTTCCTCTTGCTTAACATCTTACAGGAGTGGGGGTCATGGTTCCAAATGTGCAGTTCCCTGGGATGCGGGAGTTTGCGGTGGTATAGCTTGATATGCTTCTGGTTGTGGTGCAGCGATCGGTGTCATAGACACCGCTCGACGTTGCATCGCTTGGACATTGCAGTCAACTCTGACTTGCTGGTTGAGCCTTTCCAGAGTGTTAGGTTGACTTTCTTGTGGGATGGTATCAGCTGAGTCCTTAGAATCGGATTCCTGGCGGGTTGACTATCTTGTTGGGAGGTGATGGTGCCGTAACGCCGAATGAACACCTTTCGGGGGCATGTGACTTGCATTAGAGGTTTTTTTCAAGCAGTGGGCAAACAGTAGGCTCTTTATCTGATGGTGTTGAAATATATTCAAACGTCAGAAAAAGCTAGTGAGGGGATGCCGGTAGCTATACCTACAAAAAGAGTCCTGGTCAGAGGTGGCTCCAGTGAAGGCCCTCCGATGGTCAAGTTAGTATTCAGATCACAATCTCAGATCATAAAGCAGAAAGTGGAATGATGAAAGTAGGGTGAAAGTACATACATGTACATAGAGGGTGCGTACCTCTAAGGGGTTCGCTAGGAATTTTTTGTACTCAAGCTATAGGGATAGTTTGGGGATGCCTTGATATATCAGAGAGCAGGTAGAGTGATTGAATTTTGATCTTTATCATGAATTTTGGAAGGTAATCATCCTTTATTATTTGGAATGTCCCTTTCTCACTAATGGAAGGTTTTGTCTTTCATATCTTTTGTTGTTTGCCTTATTGGCTCTGGGAGTTATGGCCTAAAGAAGGGCCACACTTTTTTAATGACCAGGATCTATTTTTAATAATGAGATTTGACGGTTTGTCTATTATAAAAGGCATGTCAAGGCGAGTATTGATAGACTTTTCATTTGGTCATTTAGTGGAGCGCCTTAGTGAGGTGCTATTGGCTGGGTTTGGATTCTAAGTGCCATGGTTTGGTAGGCCTAGGAGCCCTTTGGGACCAGTTATCTACAGACTCGACAGTTGGGAAGGCCAAGCATCGATTATGCCAGAGGTAGACGGGAAGATGCTCTTGACCAGGGGTTTGTGAAATAGTAGTTCAAATAGCTGAATGTCACTTCGGATCGGGTCTAAAGGGTTGAAGGTTAAGTCTAGCAGAGACTTAGGGGTTGATCGTACTTTAGCACGATGTCTGATAGGACTGAAAATTAAAATATTGTTCTCGATCTCTATTCTTGAAAAGCGAGACTGGATGACTGGTGAAATGTTCTAGAAAATTATCCCGAAATAGGATCCGTCCTTTGAATGGTTTGATAGTATAATACTCTGGTTACATAGATTTGTTTATTCCCGGATTGTCTAGATGTTTGCTCTGCCTATTCGTGCCCAAAATACTATGGACCCAATATTGTAGGTAGAAATAGTTGGGTGTAGCTCCACTTTATTCTGAAATAGATTTAGTCATTTCTTGATCTAGCCATCTTCCTGGTCTTTCAATCTTCAGGATCCTGGGGATGGGATTTTCTCCCACATTATCTAAGGTCGATAGATCTCCTATGAGTGCACTTTCAACTCCTACGGTGAACCTACTGCAGCCAACGAATATCTCAAGGGCTTGAATGGCTAGGGTCAATATTTTGTGTTGTCAAACTATAGTAACTCCATTATGAGTGACCGAGGTACCGCAGGTTAAAGAATCACTCACACAACTACAGCATTGAGAAAGTCACTGACAAGTGAGTAGACATTCATATGACTTCTCATGTTGGTCGTGCTCAGTATCGTCACTTTATATTGACCATTTGCACTCATTTCAGTATTTTCATACTATAAACTAGAGATTCATCTATCCGAAAAGAAAAGCGATCTGCGCACTGATCAAACCGGATCAATCACCATTCTCATGATATCCTATGATTTGGAGTATTTAAAATTAATCTATGATGACATATCTCAAATTCTCAATTCTTGAGAATGTGTCACTGTCCATTAATTTCTTAGATGATACATGGACATACATTGAACATGTATGATTAAAATTATCCAAATTAGAATATTAAATACAATTTTATCCTATAATTAAAATATATATCAGCTAGATTGATTTTTAGGGCATACATCTAACATTTTTATCTTTAAAAAAATACCCTTAAAGCGACGAGTGGTGGTACATCTCGTCTTGAAAAAGGTAGTGGGTTTGTTCGTTGATCGATGGCGCTCCTTCCTTTATCCATGGTTGGAAGGAGTGTTTCTTTGTTTCAGAATTGTCTAGGAAAGGTTGGGACTTCGCTACGTGGGGCGAGCCTAGGCCATCGGTTTTGAGAGACCCATCCTCGGGCAATTCGGAGAGTCGGAGGTATAAGAGCTTGTACAATTTCAAGGACCCCGAGCTGAAGGAACTTTTGTCTAATCAAATGCTCCACACGTCGGGATTAGCCAAGCCAAGCACTGATCTTCTCTGTTGTCTTCCACTTTCTATTCTTTTGTTTTGTAACTTGCCTTGAATCGATGCATAAATGAGGCCCAAAGATGTAAAGAAGCTAAAGAAGGCAACCCAGAATAGGAAGGCTGTGGGGTCCTTAAAGGATCAATCGAAGTGTGCTCATGCTGAGACCCTTGACTCGCTTGTTCATTTGGGGGCGAGGTGGTCCTAACCACCCCAGCTTGTACTGCCCTTCTTGGGTTGGTGATTCAGCACCGTTCTTTGCCCCTACCCCCCAAGTAGGAGGGCCCTCAAAGTCCCCTCAAGCTTGGGCATTCGGCTCAAGATCCATCCTTGCTCTAGCCGAGTAGGGTCTAACTATCCTCTCCATCCATCCCTCCGACCATGTTTTGAAGGATTGGAGGGTCGCCCATGATATGTTTCATGGTTTTCTGCTCCTCGCCGATGCCAAGAAGGTGGGAGAGTTAGTCTTCGCATCCTATCCAATAAGAGGGATGTGGTAAACTTTTTCACTTGGGTATGTGTTACTTTCCTAATCTTTTGTTCTGCTTGCTTTTATACCTCGCAAAACTAACCAATCTCTTTGCAGGTTGGTCATCACTTGAGTGCCCTTATGAACTTTGCCAGGGAAGCCAAGTTCAAACTCATCAAGATGACCGAGAGAGCTGAAGCAATGGAAAGAGATGCTTCGGAAGCTAATAAAAGGGCCTTGGCATATGTCGCAAAGGTTTTTGAAAAAGCGGAAGCCTGAGCTAGAGCGGTTGCTGAGATAGAGCTTTTACAAGAGTGCTTGATGGCAATAAAATAAGAATCTTTGTAGAAAAGAAGAAGAGGTAGGAGGCCGAAGATAGACTCGTCGGGGCAAAAAAAGGGCCAAGAGGGAGGTTATTGAGGCAGGTCGGCTGGCAATGGAGGCATTTAAGGCCTCTGAGGAATGCACTGACATAAAGAGGTAATATGCTATCGAAGCTTTCATTGTTGGCTAGGTCAAGTGCTGTAAGAGGGTCACTAGGGACTTCCCTTAGCTGAATTTGTCTTTTTTGGATGAGGACAAGTCTGAATTTGAAGAAGACTACTCACTGGTAGAACCTGGAGTTGCTGGCACTGATTTCACACCAATTGCAACCATCAAGGATGGCCCCTAGTTTGAGGCCACTCTTGCCTGAATTGCCCCCCCTTCTTTTTTTTTGGTAAACATCAATTTAGCTATTCAGTGAACCAAGTTATGTAATTGGCCCAGCCGACTTTTAAACATCAATGAAATATTCTTCTGTTATTTCATTCTGTGGTAGCGCGGTGGTTAAGGCGCAGCTCCTCTCTTGTATTTATCCACTAGTCACGGGTTCGAGGAATGATCCCGCGAGTGACTCGATTAAATTCTAGATTAATTCTGGGCGCACGTGACTGGGAGGCGGAGCGGCTGGAACTGTCGGCGCTGTAGTGGGGTTAGGCTGACGTACTCACCAAGTCGGTGGGGAGGGTACGAGGAAATTTGCGGCCCGAATCGAACAAAGAAAAAGGTCTAACGGGTTGGGACCCGAGTGGGGAGCTACACCGGGGGGGGGGGTTTCCTCCCTCCCCTCACCCTTTTGTTTACCAAAAAAAAAAAAAATGAAATATTCTTTTTTTCGAAGATTCTAATGTTTTCTTTGAAATTAAAATAATCCATGACTTGAACCTTCTAATAATTGGCTTTCGTAATTCGTCTTTTGAGATAATTTATCTACTTTGGTAACTTAAAATGTTACACTAGCATAGGAGTCCCTCATTTAGACTGAACCTCTCGCAACAATTCGATCTGGAGCAATAGGTTGAAAGGATAGTCCTAATTTGGTCCTTCCGACACTTGACAATCCTTTCATTTTGCTAGATAGGTGCATTGGATTCGTTAGCACTAATCATGATGATGTTTATTAGGCTTTGAGGGACCTTTAAGGTTTGCCCACACTTCTCGATCCGCTCAGGATTTTTGTCGGCTTAGTTCTATCTTTTGGATGAAGGGCCTTCGAGGGTCCTTGAAGGTTAGCCCCCTGCTTCTTGATTGGTTGAGGTCTTCGGATCTTAGAAGTTTTGAAAGGCTTGAGAGGGTCCTTAAGGGGTTTAGCCCTTTTGAGGGTCATCTTAGAGTTAATCGCTTGCTTCTTAGTCAACTAAAATTTTTCATTTGCTCAGTTTGTCTTAAAGATGAAGGGCCTTTAAGGGTCCTTGAAGGTTTGCCCTCACTTCTTTTGCTTCATTTATTCCTTTTTTTCTTTATGGAGAAATTTTAAACATTGTGTGTGCGCACATCGCTAACCATCATATTGTGAATTCATTCAGGTTCCTTTATGGATGCATTTTTTTTTTGTCGGCAACATATTCTTTCATTCAGTTGTAGTTGATACATGCATGAATCTTGCACACCAAATACTGATATATTTGGTTATTGTTTGTAGAAAGGAAAATGCATAGGTTAATGTGTAATAGAGCTAGGCAGGGATCAGCTATGGATCAATGTATTAGGGGAAGTGCAATAGCTGTCTTACTTGATGATGAAGTTCTGAGAACTGATTATGATGGCATAGGCATGTAAACAGAACTCTTGGAATGTTAGGATGGCAAGGGCTTAAATTTGTTTTTAAGGTTGGACAGTTGATGGAAAGACCTTAGGATAATGCAGATGTCAGGTAGTGAGACAGGATTCTAATATGCTTGCAGTAAAATTAGTTTTTTAAAATTTTTTTTTTGGTAAAAAAAAGGGACTTGGGGGGGGGGGGGGGGATAATTAGTTTTTCCTTTACTAGGAACTGTCAGCAAAGAATTTATAGAACTGACCAAAAATATATAAAGTGTAGATGGTCGTCATTTATCTCAGGCCTTCATTCCTTAGTCAAATGCATTTCTGCGCTTGTGGGAGCAAGCTTGTGTTCTGTCTCCTGTGCATGTACAAGTTATGTCTAACATCCTACTTGTGATTGAGAATTAATTCTATTTTCCTTCTTCATAGTAACCGGTTTATTCTAGCTCTGTTTGTCAAAGTAACAGTATTTTTTTTTTATTGTATTTTTCTTTCCTTCATTCAGGTGTGGATACCCAGCAGTAAATGCTTCCTACTATGACTTGAGCTACCATCCTGTGAGCGATAACAAAGACTGCAAGCTTTATAAAAATGCACATAGTGTTAAATGCTATGATTGTGATTCTTGCAAGCAAGTTCCTGCACTACCTTCTAAGCATTTAATTTTAAAGCTCAGTGGTCATTAATTTTTTATTTTATTCAGAGGAATAAAATTTCTTATGTTCTACTTTCAGGGCTGGAGTTGCACAGTACATGAAAATTGAATGGAGAGTGGTTGCAATTTTTAATGTGATCCTGTTTGTCATTTTGGTATGTTCCTGAATCCTCACGTCTGGTACCCCATAGCCTGATGCCAAATATTGTTAAAATATTTGGTCCTTTGCTGAAGCACCAACATTTTCTATCTAGACTGGACCCAAGGAATTATAGTTCATGCTTAGAACCAATGTTTTTGTCTAATTCTTCCACATTCAGTGGATGATATATTTCACTAACATTTTTTCTTCTCTCTTTTTTATTTGTTTCTTTGTTTTTTTTTGGTACAAACCATCTGTGAAGATCAGTCGGCGGTATATTTTGTCGGTTGTTGTGCAAGGAGGAATGCTGAGAGGAGTCATTCTTCCAAAGTAGGAGGCAGATAAATCTCCGTTTTGTAGCCATTCATTGGAAGATGTAGGAATGGCTTCTTGAGAAGTTGACAATGTGTAACTTATGTGCTTACCATAAGTCGAAGAAATTGAATTATATGATCCTTAGCTTGTAGTGTACAGCCCAAATCAATTAATTCTTTTCCTCCACGCACCTTATCAATTATGTAAAGGGTTTGAGTATGAATTATGTGTCATCAAAATGACTCCATTCTCTGGTTGCATTTGAACCTCTACTAGAAAACCAGCATGTCCCATGTATTATATATTCTTTAATATTAGGAATTATGGTTATATAAGATGTGGTATTTGGTTATGCAATGGAGATTTATAAGGGCTAGAATCATGAATTTAGAAATTTTACTGGGGTAGAAAATTTCAAATTCGCATTTTACTTCCCTCATCACCTTGCATATTTTCTATTGTTATACTTTTATTGGTTTTACAGGGATAACTGGTGGAAGCCGAGGACCCTCTTCCGTGTTTGCCGACCCATTTGCGTCGGCCTTGGTCGAGGAGAAATCTGAATCTCACTTGTCCGTGATTTATGGTGATGATTACAAAGAGGATCTATGCTAGATTGTGATAACGCTCGTAAGATGTCTAAAGCCATCGGGTGATAGATGGGTCACGCTGGTCGTAGTTGGCATGTGGAGCAGGATTTTCGTGCATTCGGCCATTGCACATTGCGCGGCCTTTGGCCTCCCCTTCTATATGAGTAGGGGGAAGTAGGGGATCCAAGATAATGTAGAAAAACTCTTCTTGCACTCTCTGTTTCACTGTTCTTTGATCGTAGCGGACTAGAGTGTGGAAGGGTTTCTCTCGGAAATAATACCAGCAGAATCAACTTCCATCCTTTTCGGTAGGCTCGACTTCAACTTTAGCTCGGGAATCAGCAGCAACAACCAGATATATTACATTGAGAATCAACGTATAAAATATTCAAAAGCTGTGTAGAGATTATACATGCAGAACTTTTATTTTTAATAACTAATATCATTTGAAAACTTCTTTTATATTAAAATTTATATTTAGAATTAATGGGGGGAAGCAATAAAACCATGATTATCAATGTAAAAACTTTTAAATGAAGCCTAATAAGTGGTGTGGCAACGGTTGATGTGGTCTCGGTGATTTATCAGAGTATGCGCTACTAGTTATAGCGGATCATGATGGCTAACTTGGAGTGATTGAGCCACTGGCTTGGTGCTAAAATCGTCTAGTTACTTCGTAGGAAGGTTCAATAGTTGGGGCCTACTTGCTAGCTAGTTTTTCTTAGACTGGCTAGTCGCTTCAAGGCCGAGTAGTATCGATCTACTAGGTCTTGTTAACAAGGTTTTCACCTTTACGTATCGACTTCCTGCTTGGCACTCACAAGCTAGTCGGATAGATTGATAGTTTGCCATAGTTTGCCATAGTTTGCCTTGGTCTACGGTTAAATCCCTTTTCTTGCTGAAGTCCCATGGGGTTCGAGGAGCCATCAGTCCATTCGATCATAGTTGCCCTGGCATATTACATGACGAATACGATTGTTGAAAATCAGGTGGGGTTTTCTCCATGTATTTTATTTTTTTAATTATCGGTATAAGTATATCAGATTAAAACTAGTTTTAATAAAAAATGCATAAGAACAATTCTAAAATTTCTACCATGGATCTAGAATATGATATACAAAGTAATAAGTGCTGAAACTTAAAATCAGCAAGCATCGATCTGGTCAATTCATGCCATAAATCTAATCTACACTATCTATGAGATTGGATTTCGTACCTGAGTGCGGGCCGCTATCTCTATTGTTGATGAATGTGGTAAAAGGTTTTTCATGTCTCCTCACAACCGTACAAGATGTCTAGCATCTATAGATCATCTACACAAAGTCCTAAAGTAATCAACCTTCTTGGATTGCTAAATCTCATGAAAGCCACTAGATGGTTGATTCATCTTCTTTTTTGAAACTTCTTGGATCCTTCGAGTGGTGAAGGAAGTAGAGATCTAGGAGATTAAAATCAAGAAATAAAAACAATAGAGACCTTCTCTTTTTTTTTTTTTTGATCTCCTTGAAACCTTAGAACCCTAGTGCCAACCAAGAACCCACACCTAAAATTATTTCACACCAACTTCTCCCTTCCCAATTTTTTTCTCAGCAATTTTTCTTCACAATCTCATAGTAATCCTCTCTAAATTATGCACACGCCACCAGGAAAATCCCATAAAAATATGGCATCAAGAAGAGTTTTAGATTAGTTGGTGATAGAGATATATTAGGATAAGAGTTTCAATCCTATTAAAACTTTATTAGATTAAATTCAAAACCTAACCAAATTTAAACCAGATTTAGTTCTTATCAAACCTCATCCTAGGGAGGGCAACAAAGCACTAAATGGCATAGGAATACTTCATGCAAATCTAAATTTGGCATGGAGAAATTTTAGGAGGTGCTAGGTAGGATTTTAATCCTACTTTAATTCGAATTGAGTCCTAATCAAATCAAATTTGATTTAACCCAATTAAATAATTGAGCCTAATCTAATTAGGTCCTAATAAACTTAATTAAATTTTAATTAAATCAAAATTTAATTTAGTCCAAGTCTGAATTAAATCAAGATTAAAACTCTTTAGCGATTAGGTCATCATATAATCTAATCAGGTGAAAGCAAATTAAACTAAACTCAATTAGCCTTGACCTAAATCTCTTTGCTCAATCAAACTGAGCCAATTAGCAATCTAATTATCAATTAATCTTTCTATAATTAATTAATATTTAATAAATTATTTTTTTTATAATACTTGTATTAGGTTAATTTTCAATCATTTTGACAATTATATTCTTGAATAATTTTTGATTGTTAATCAGTCATTATGATCACTCAGAAACTTCTATTATATATGACCCCATAGATTTGAACACTAAATCGATAGCACAGGAATAAATTTCTGAACTAATCGATGCGACAATCTAGCAATGGTACCTAACATTTGGATAGATTAAATAATTGCAAAGCAACATTCAAGAACCCAGATATATGGTTATTATATAATTCATCCTTTTGATCCAATGCTAAAGATGATTTAAGAGTTAACTATGAACTCTTAAATAGTACATCAAGATATGCCTCTACTGTGACTTCTTATAAGAATTACCCTAGCTAAGGTTTTGTTAAATTGAAATATAGCATAGAATTTTTTTCAATACCTTGAACGGTCAATTCCATCTTGACTTATACACCGACTTTACAAGTACTTGACTGTATCCAAAAAACTTTTATCACTATATTAGAAATATAGGTAGTTCGACATCAAAGTATAGTAAGTTGTTTCAAGTCACCATGGTGATCTTAGGTCGGAGGGATACTTATACCCATATCCTATTGTGAGATACTCTTGACAGCAGAGTACTCTATAAAGTCGATTACTTTCAGTGAAATATACACCTTCACTCATCTGCATTCCATACTAGTATCTCCACACTCCTTGGTGTTGCCCAGAAATGGAGCCCAAGAGGGAGGATGAATTGAGTCTTTTTGAAAATTTAAAGCAATAATGTGCAGGCCTTGTGATGTTTATGAGTTATGAAATTGATGCACTAGATTATATACAGCGGAAAGCAATAAATAGAGTGTAAGAAGTAAAATAGCAAGAGATAGAAGAGACAATCACACACAAATACAAGGTTTATAGTGGTTCAGTGCAAACCTAGCACCTACATATACTCCCCAAGCCATCCTTAGGAATTCCACTATAATCTCTCCAAGATTATAGCCGACTTGTTTTTTCAAAGGCTCACAAGTCAAAATCTAAGTTGGTTTTATAACTTAGGCTCACCAACAAACCTTTACACTTATTTTGTCTTGGGAATTCCACTATAATCTCTCCAAGATTATAGCCGACTTGTTTTTCCAAAGGCTCACAAGTCAAAATCTAAGTTGGTTTATCACCTAGGCTCACCAACAAACCTTTATACTTATTTTGTCTTCGGGCTCACAAGTTAACCCTAGTTGGTTTTGTCCCTTTGACTCACCAACAAACTACAACAACCTACTTTCAAGAAATCCTTGAAAGCTAAGTCAAATCACAAGATAAAATCAGATATACAATTTCAAATAAATAAAACAAACTTTCTTTAAGAGTATAATAGAAGCTTTGAGGCTTTAATTGATGCTTTGTCTTGTCATCTCCTTGGAATATTCTTCAAACTCTCTTTTTGGAAGGTTAAAAGGATGGATTTGTAAGCTTTTTCAGGGAATCAAACTTTAAAAGGCTTTTGAAGCAAAGTTCTTGAGAGAATATTGACTTTTGGGCTTTGAATGGACTTCAATGCTTTAAGAATAAGTTTGGTGAAGCTTAAATACTTCAAAAATTTCCAAAAAATGGTTTGTGACCATTTGAGCTTCGAATTTAGCCGTTAGAAGCTTGAAAAGATACTTCTGCAACTCAAAAAAATAGATCCGTTAGGCCTGTTAGAACCTGAGTGTCGACACTTGGTTTGTCAGGTGTCGACACTTGACTTCCAGGTGTCGACACTTGAACATTCAAGTGTCGACACTTGAACAAAACTTGAATCACAAGTGTCGACACTTGATACAAAAACACTCTTTTGGCCAAGTTCTAGATTTTCAAAAAGTCTCAGGCCTTGAGTCGACACTTGGGAACTTAAATGTCGACACTTGAGTTTCAGATATCGACACTTGAATTTCAGATGTCGACACTTGAATTCTGGGTGTCGACACTTGGCATGCCAAAAAGTTTTTCTGCGTTTCAAATGCTGAAGTGTCGACACTTGACTTCCCAGGTGTCGACACTTGGTTCTGCAAAATTCATAATTAGGTACAATTTAAGCCAAAAACACAAGTGTTGAATATAAAACTTAAATCCAACGTAAATAAACAATAAATGAACTCTTTTAAGCCCTTTTTGCATGGAGAAGACTTCTCAAATTGCAAAAAATGCTTCGTGCCACAGTGTGCCACGATACTTTAATTTTGAGAATTTGAGGTGCTTGTTTCCTGAAAACTTACAGCTAGAAATAAACATTAGTACACATATATACTTGACATTTTGTTATTCATCAAAATTACTAGGTGGAGCCAACAACCTCCCCCTTTTTGATGATGACAAAACCTTGAGTATATTAACATTTAATTTCAAATCTCAGATTTGATAATTCATGAATATGATTTCAAGCTAATACATCCATAACTTGCATAGTTAAGAAAGACGAATCTCCCCCTTAGTTAGACAATTTTAATCAAAACAAGCAAATATAATATTGGTATTAGATCTATGCAATATTGGTATCATATCAAATTTGAAATTCATAAAAATAAAGATAGATAATTCCACTCCCCTTTTTGTCAATCATTAGAAAAAGGGAGTAAACTCTCCCTCAAAACGAGCATGGAGACAAAAAGTAGAAGAGTATCAGAGTTGATACAAGAGACAGTTTTTCAAGAGTTAACAGGTATCAGAGCCAAAATGTATATCTATCAAGTAAATATAAACAATCAAGCTATCAAAATCAATCATAGTGATCACAAATTATAGACATCAAGCTGAAATGAGATAGATGGGATCTCAAAATTTGCTTATATGAGATATATATATATATATCTGTCAAGTAATACTTTCAGTACAAAATTTGCTGACTCATCAGCAACACTAAAATAATCAAAATACATCATGAGACATAAATCATAAATAACATGAGACATAAATAACATACAACAACATAAACATCTATGAGGCTAATCCTCATCAGATGGGATCTCAAAAGATATATGACCTGTAATCCTAGACCTATGGGCTAGACCTCTAGGAGTCTTCAAGATACCACGACTCCTAATCCTAGTAGAAGGTCTAAAGTGGGGTACAACCCTAGAAGCTCGAGTAGAGGGAGGTGAAAGAGTCTCAGTAGGAGTGACAAAGACTGGATCAGTGGAGATAGGAGTGCCAATCAAATTAGCAGGAGGAATAATAGGAGACTGCGACACTCGGCTGACTACCTCATATCCATCTATACCGCCATCACTGTCACTATCACTGTCGTCATCAACAACATCAGTATCTCTGTCCTCAATCCCATCAGCATGGGCACCACCATTAATAATGTCATCATGTCCATCTTGGTGGTCATCGTCATCATCATCATCACCAGCATCAGGAGGTGGAGCTGCAGGTGCTGCTAGAGGTAGAAGGGATCTCAGTAAGTCCTCGATATGAGAAAAACCCTCCTCCATAGTATGACGAATCTCAGCATGCTCCATGGTAGTATGTGAATGAAGACCCTCAATCATAATGCGTAACTGGGTCGTGCGAACACCCAATCCAATCATCTCACTCCTGAGATCTGTGAACTGCTATCTCGCATGCTCTTTAAAAGATATGTCCATAGAAGGTGGAGGAGGACCCGAAGATGTAGCTATCAGGGTCATCGGCTCTACCTCTGATGCTAGAGCAGCCTGAGGATGTGAACTAACTGGCCCTGATGGCCCTGCCTCTGCCTCTCGAGTCTTGTCCTCCTTGTCTAGCTCCTATCCAGACTCTCTCCTGACCCAACGACCTGCGACCAATCGAGATCCCATGCGGTGTAGCGATCGCTCATCATAAACATCGATATGTAGAATCTCCTTGGGGATCTCCCCCTCTAAGGGAACTCTACAAGCCCTGAATAGACAAGTCAATTCCATCCTGTATGGTAAACAATGACATCTCTGTGTCACAGCATCATGCATCTGAACTAACATCAGTGAGGGTAGATCAATTTGGATACTTTGGGTCATACTGACCATCAGCATCAGCTCCCTCTCAGTGATGAAGTCGAATCATCTAGTCTTCGGAAGCAAGATACGTGCGGTGATGTGATGTAACAGGCACATCTCTACTGATAACTGGTTCACGGTGACCACAGTCACTCCGCAAACATCCTCTCGCTCAAGGATGCACCTAAAAGCTGCCTCTCTATCCTTTACAGTGAAAACATTAACTCCCTGGTGGGAAATCTCCCAGACTCTGCTCAATAACTCCTCAGTCAGAGAGATCTCTACACCTCTGATTGTGGTGCTCCAAAGAAGTCGACGGCAATCCATGGCACCATAGAACTCCCTCACTATATGAGGATAGTACTTATCCTGTATGGTGTAGAAGGGTACTGTCCTGCATCTATGAGTATCTGCTGGATGTGAAAATGGTGCCTATCAAAGAACTCTAGGTAGACTTGTCTGCCAAAAGCTACTGCCTTCCCTGCCATCCTCTCTGCAGGGGAACCTAGAGCAGCTGAACTACTGGTCTGATCTGCATCATGTCTGGCATTTGTCCTCCTCTCAGACCCATGTTCAGTCCTACTCCTAATAGATAATCTCTTTCTCGAATCATCTCAATCAAGTTGAACAAGAAAGGAAGAAGATAAATAAACTAGAAGGGACAAGTTCAATCAGTCTGAAAACTAGTTTGGCTTCAGGTTGGGCTAAAGGAAACTAAGTTTTTTTTTTTTAAACGAGAAATACAAGTTTTAAAAGATGCTTAGATATGTTTTGAAAAACTGGGATTAAAACAAATTTAAGTTGTAAAATACCTTTAACACAAAAAATCGAGGGTAAAATACTTTTAATAGTTTGAAAAGTGGGAATTTTACAAAATACATTTAGGTTAAAAGACATTAATCCCAATATATATAAAATGTATATAAAATATATTTAGGTTGCAAAAATTATATTCAAAATACATAAAATACATTTTATAAGGCTAGTGAACTAGGTTTAGCTGAATATGTGGGATTTGGGTTAAAACAAATTAGGGTTTTAGATTAAACAACAAAGTAATGAAAATGAGGGTAAAATGTCATGAAAACATCACAAATATTCTTTCCAAAACAATGAAAATGCAATAAATATTTTACAAAACCAAATTTTAGATGAAAACCACGATTATTTTGGCCAAAAATCAATCCAAAAGTGATTTTCTGAAAAATGGATGGAATGAGTCGGAAATCGGCCAAAAATCTGTGAGAAATCCAAGAGGAATGCATTCAAGCATGATTCCCTCTAAATGGAATCTTCCAAATGACTAAGAACATCAAAAAATCTGATCAAAATTCATTAAAAATGGATGGAAAACCCTATACCCAATTTACACAGTTCCAAAACAACAAAAATGAGAAGGGAAATACCTGATTTTAGTTGGGGAAAACATGAAATGAGTTGATTTGGAAGGAGTGGAGCTTAGGGGACCACTGGAGCTTGAGAGAAAATGGGGGAAAATGAAATACAAAACATTCGGCCTGCCCTAAAAAGATAAAATTTTTGTAAGTGTCGACACTTGGTCAAGTGTCGACACTTTGCAAAACTCAAGTGTCGACACTTGGCCAAGAAAATCCCAAAAAAATCTGAAAAATTTTCAAAAAATCAGGGATGTTTTTAAAAGCTTTTGGGACTTTAACACAAGTGATTTTTGGGTGAAAATAACTTGTATAGGATGGAAATTGAGAGAGTTCTAGGAGAATGGATCAATGATACATAACTCTATTCTAATCAAACAAAATCTCTCTTTACTCAAAGGTTTGGTAAACACATCAGCTAATTGATCATCAGTACATACAAATTCAAGTATAACATTAGAGTTTCGTACATGATCTCTTATGAAATGATGTCTTATTTCAATGTGTTTACTTCTTGAATGTTGCGTAGGATTCTTAGTTAGATTGATTGCACTAGTATTGTTACATCTTATGGGTGTCTTAATTAGTTTAATGCCAAAGTCTTCGAGCTGTTGTTTGATCCATAGGAGTTGAGCACAATAGCTTCCAGCTACTATATATTCGGCTTCCACCGTAGATAGAGCAACTGAATTCTTTTTCTTGCTACTCCATGAGATCAAATTTACTCCAAGAAACTGACAAGTTTTACTAGTACTTTTATGATCAAGTTTACACCCAGCAAAGTCAGCATCAGAATAAGCAATCAATTCAAATAAAGAATCTCTAGAGTACCACAAACCAATTTCAATTGAGCCAGATAGATATCTAAGTATGGGTTTAACAGCCAAAAGATGAGACTCTTTAGGATTAGACTGGTATCTTGCATACATACAAACACTAAACATGATATCTGGCCTACTGGCAGTAAGATATAATAATGATCCAATCATGCCATGATATAATTTTTGGTCTACAGATTTACCTGATTCATCCTTGTCAAGTCTACAAGAGGAGCTCATAGGGGTACCTAATGGCTTGGTGTTCTCCATCCCAAACTTCTTGAGTATTTCTTTTATATACTTAGCTTTGTTGATGAAGATCCCCTCTTTGGTTTGCTTTATCTGGAGTCCGAGGAAGAAGTTCAGTTCTTCCATCATGCTCATCTTGAACTCACCCTGCATTAATCTTGCAAACTCTTGACAAAGAGATTCGTTAGTAGCACCAAATATGATATCATCTATATATATTTGTACTACTAAGAGATCATCATTCTTTTTCTTCAAAAATAAAGTTTTGTCAACATTACCTCTAGTAAAATCATTTTTGAGCAAGAAAGAACTTAAATGATTATACCAAGCTCTAGGAGCTTGTTTCAAACCATACAAAGCTTTATGAAGTTTGAAAATATGGTTTGGAAATTCAGGATTTTTAAAACAGGCGGTTGTTCAACATAAACTTCTTCTTTGATAAAACCATTTAAAAAGGCACTTTTAACATCCATTTGAAATAATTTAAAATCTATAAAACAAGCAAAAGCCAACAATAGCCTAATTGCCTCAAGTCTAGCCACAGGAGCAAAGGTTTCATCAAAATCAATCCCTTCCTCCTGATTGTATCCTTTGGCAACTAGTCTAGCCTTATTTCTTGTAACAATATCATTTTCATCAAGTTTGTTTCTAAAAATCCATTTGGTGCCAATAATTGAAACATTTGAAGGCCTATCTATTAGAGTCCAAACATTATTTCTTTTAAATTGGTTAAGTTCAACTTGCATAGCATTTAACCAATTACAATCTTTTTCAGCTTCTTCAATTATTTTAGGTTCAATCTGAGAAACAAATGCTAAGTAATCACAAACATTCCTAAGGGATGAATGTGTACTTACACCTTTAGATGGATCATCAATGATAAGTTCTTTGGGATGACCATGAGCATACCTCCATTCTTTGGGTAGCGGATCAACTGTAGATATGTTTTCATCACCTTGTGCTTGATTTCCTTCATTGTTTTGATCAATTTCTTATTCCTTGGCAAGCTCTTCATTGTTGTTTACTTCTTCAATTCTTTTAGTACTTGTTTCATCATTAAGCACATCTTCTTTTCTAGAAGATTTCTGGTCAGATTCATCAAATACAATGTGTATGGATTCTTCAACAACAAGTGTTCTTCTGTTGAAGACCCTGTATGCCTTGCTAGATGTAAAGTAGCCTAGAAAGAACCCCTCATCTAACTTGGCATCAAATTTGCTCAAATTATCTTTATCATTGTTTAAGATGAAACAACGGCATCCAAAAACATGAAAATATCGAATTGAAGGTTTTCTACCCTTCCAAAGCTCATACGGTGTTTTCTTTAAAATCGGTCGGATTAAAACACGGTTTAAAACATAGCATGCAGCGTTTATGACTTCCGTCCAAAAATATCTAGGTAGGTCATTTTCACAAAGCATGGTGCGTGCCATTTCTTCAAGAGTTCTATTTTTCCTTTTTACTATCCCATTTTGTTGAGGTGTCCTAGGTGCTAAAAAATTATGATAAATGCCATTTTCAATACAAAATTTATCAAAATCAGAATTTTCAAATTCGATTCCATGGTCATTTCTCAAAGATATAATTGAAACACCTTTTTCATTTGAAATTCTTTTGTGAAATCTAATGAATTCAGAAAACGTTTCATCTTTGTATGCTAAAAACATGACCCAAGTAAAACGTGAGAAATCATCTACAATGACTAGACCATACTTTTACCTCCCAAACTAGATGCTCTAGTCGGCCCAAAGAGATCCATATGAAGCAACTCTAAGGGTCTAGATGTAGAGATTACTCCTTTTGGTTTAAAAGATGATTTGGTTTGTTTTCTAAGCTGGCATGCACTACAAATCTTGTCTTTTTCAAAACTGAATTTTGACAAATCTTTTATCAAATTCTTTTTGCTAAGTTTTGAAATCAAATGTATACTAGCATGTCCTAGTCTACGATACCAAAGCCAACTAGTTTCATTGATCTTGGCTTCCATTGCCACTAGGCATTGACCATTTTGAATAGGAAGATCATCAAGATCAACCATATAGATATTGCCATGCCTATGACCAATGAACTTGATGCCATTATCTAAACTAGAAACAATGTACATAGAAGATTCAAAAATAACTTTAAAATCCTATCATAAAATTGACTAATACTAAGCAAGTTATGTTTCAAACCATCAACATATAAAACATTTTCAATATAAGTAGAGGGGGTGATATGGACTTTACCAATACCAATAATTTTGTCCTTTTCATTATCACCAAATGTCACATTACCACCATTTTGATATTTGAGTGATGAGAATTGCTCCACTTCTCCGGTCATATGCCTTGAGCAACCGCTATCGAGGTACCACATTCTTCTTTTATTGGTTGCAAGGCATACCTACAAAAAGAATCAAGTGGAGACTTTAGGTACCCAAGTCATCTTAGGTCCTCTTAGATTAGTCGCAATGGTTCCTTTTGGAACCTAGATTTTCTTAACATTGCTTAATTTTTTCTTATTGCATATATAAGATTTATGCCCTACTATACCACAAGCATAACAAGTAATGGATGAAGATGCAGGCACAAAGAAATTTTTGAAAAGCTTTTGTTTCTTTTGAGTTCTAAATCCTATACCGGCTCTATCAAAAATATCTTTTTGATTATTTAAAAGTATATTTAATTTTTCAAAACTATACGTAAATTTGTCAACAAAAGGTTTCAATTTTTTAATTTCTTCTTTATATTTTTTGTTTTCTTCTAAAATCTCTTTGCTTTGTTTTGAAAGATTTTCATTTGATACAGAAAGATTTTTCTTTTTCAAAACTTCCTTTTCTTTTTCAAGACTAGCAATTCTTTCATTTAACTTTTTATTTTGAAGAAGTAGGCAATCATTTTCATTTGAAAACTTGTCATTAGCTTTGACTAAAACTAGATTTTACATTTTTAGTTCTTTATGTTTTGATTTTAGTTTTTGAAATTCTATAACTAACTCATCAAAAACTTTATGCAGTTCATCAAATGTAAATTCATTTTCAGTTTCAGATAGTACCTCATCATGATCCGCCATCAAATAGAAGTTTGCAACTTCCTGTTGTTTTTTCTCTGAGCTGGAGTCTTCGCTGTCACTCCAGGTTTCCATCATGGCATTCTTTCTTAGTTTTCTTCTACTTTGCTTAAGTAAGGGACAGTCCATCTTAAAGTGACCCGGTTTCTTGCATTCAAAGCAAGTGGACTGCTCGTTATCTTTCTCCTTTTTTTTCTCTTTACTTGGGTCATCGTTTAGAGGTTTCTTCTTGAAGTTGTATTTCTTTTTCCTCATGAATCTTCTGAACTTTCTTCCCATTAGAGCCGTTTCATCTTCTTCTTCATCTTCTTCAGATTCATCGCTTGATTCTTCTCTTGCGGTGGATTTGAAAGCGATTACTTTCTTCTTTTTGTCAACATCCACATTCTTTTGTTTGAGGGAAAGCTCATAGGTCATCAATGAGCCCAACAATTGCTCAAGTAGAAGAGTGTTGACATCCTTGGCTTTATCAATAGCTATCACCTTTGCATCCCAAGAAGCCGGTAGAGACCTGAGAAGTTTGTTTACAAGTTCACCATTAGAAATAATTTTTTCTAAGCTTCTCATGCCATTCACAATATTTATGAACCTAGTGTACATCTCACTAATAGACTCAGTAGGTTCCATTCTAAACATTTCGTATGTGTGAATAAGCATGTTAACTTTAGTGGTTTTCACTTGGTGTGTATCATCGTGGATAACCTCAAGTATGTCCCATATTTTCTTAGCAGAGAGACAGTTAGATATTCTATTGAATTCACTCGGATCAAGAGAGCAAAATAATAAATTCATAGCCTTAGCATTAAGCTCTATTTGCTTAATGTCATTCTCATCCCAATCATCTTCCATCTTTGGAGTGAGAATGCCATTAATCAACATAGTTGGCTGATGAGGACCTTTTATGATTGTCCTCCAAAGATTATAATCAATGGCTTGAATGAATATGCGCATGCGAGTTTTTCAATAAGTATAATTCATGCCTTTAAAAAGTGGGGGACAGTTTGAAGCTTGACCTTCAACAACACCCATTCCTATTGGGGCTGCCATGATCTTTTACTCAAGATTCTTGGACCTACAAGAGAGTACTGGTGCTCTATTACCACTTGTTGCCCAGAAATGGAGCCTAAGAGGGGGGGTGAATTGGATATTTTTAAAAACTTAAAGCAATAATGTGCAGGCCTTGTGGTGTTTGTGAGTTATGAAATTGATGTACTAGATTATATGCAGAGGAAAGCAATAAATAGGGTGCAAGAAGTAAAAGAGCAAGAGATAAAAGAGACAATCACACACAAATACAAGGTTTATAGTGGTTTGGTGCAAACCTAGCACTTACATCCACTCTCCAAGCCACCCTTGGGAATTCCACTATAATCTCTCCAAGATTACAGCCAACTTGTTTTTCCAAAGGCTCACAAGTCAAAACCTAAGTTGGTTTTATCACCTAGGCTTACCAACAAACCTTTACACTTGTTTTGTCTTCAAGCTCACAAGTTAAACCTAGTTGGTTTTGTCCCTTTGGTTCACCAACAAACCACAACAACCTACTTTCAAGAAACCCTTGAAAGCTAGGTCAAATCACAAGATAAAATCAGATATACAATTCAAATAAATGAAACAAACTCTCTTCAAGAGTAGAATAGAAGCTTTGAGGCTCTAATTGATGCTTTGTCTTGTCTTCTCCTTGGAATATTCTTCAAACTCTCTTTTTGGAAGGTTGAAAGGATGGACTTGTATGCTTTTTCAGAGAATCAAACTTTAAAAGGCTTTTGAAGTGAAGTTCTTGAGAGAATATTGACTTTTGGGCTTTGCATGGACTTCAATGCTTTAAGAATAAGTTTGGTGAAGCTTAAATACTTCAAAAACTTCCAAAAAATAGTTTGTGACCATTTGAGCTTCGAATCTAGCCATTAGGAGCTTGAAAAGATACTTCTATAACTCAAAAAAATAGATCTGTTAGGCCTGTCAAAACCCGAGTGTCGATACTTGGTTTGTCAGGTGTCGACACTTGGCTGTCAGGTATTGACACTTGACTTCCAGGTGTCGACACTTGAACATTTAAGTGTCGATACTTGAATCACAGGTGTCGACACTTGACACAAAAACACTCATTTGGCCAAGTTCTAGATTTTCAAAAAGTCTCATGCCTTGAGTTGACACTTGGGAACTTAAGTGTCGACACTTAAGTTTCAGTGTTGACACTTAAATTCTAGATGTCGACACTTGGCATGCCAAAAAGTTTTTCTGCATGGCAAATGCTAAAGTGTCGATACTTGACTTCCCAGGTATCGACACTTGGTTCTGCAAAATTCACAATTAGGTGCAATTTAAGCCAAAAACACAAGTGTTGAATATAAAACTTAAATCCAATGTAAATAAACAATAAACTCTCTTAAGCCCTTTTCGCATGAAGAAGACTCCTCAAATTGTAAAAAATGCTTTGTGCCACAGCGTGCCACGATACTTTAATTTTGTGAGTTTGAGATGCTTGTTTCTTGAAAACTCACAGCTAGAAATAAACATTAGTAGACAATATGTAGTCAACATTTTGTTATTCATCAAAATCACTAGATGGAGCCAATACTTGGTTATGAGGACAACTAATCCATATGGCACACAATAATTTATACTCGATAAATGTTAGCATCCTAAGTAACAACATATTATTTTATCATGAATAGGTTTAAGAACTACACGACAAATTCTCTTTTATTTAATGGAAGTAGTTCTAAGGACTTCATCATAAAAAAGTTTAAAAGAAGATACACAAAATATGATGAATAGCTAAAAATAACTTTTATTTATTAGTGACTCATATACAAATTACAATAAGCTCAACTATTTACAACTTAGATGATTAGAGATAGGACACATTTCCAAACAACTCTCACTTGGACTATAGCCAATCAGAATAGTGTCGAATACCTATCTTCCACTTATAATTATCAAACTCTTTGATTCCTAAGGCTTTAGTAAATGGGTTAGCCAAGTTCTCCTTTTCATCAATCTTCTGAATGTCAAATCATCTCAATCCACGATCTCTTAGATAAGGTAGTAGTGATGCAAAATATGCTTGGTTCGCTGATACGACTTTAGTTCCTTTGCTTAAGCTATGGCTCTAGTGCTATCACAATGTAGAAGAACTAGACCACCAAATAGCTTCCTTTGCTTCATCAGATGCTATAATATGCTCTATCTTGTATATTGAATCGGTCACAATATACTTGAAACTTTTTTAGTAGATTCCTCCTTCGTTCAAGGCAATAATATATCTTGACATATTCTTGCTACCATCTCTATTTAACTGAAAACTAGAGTCAGTATAACCTACTAGTTTCAAGTTAGAATTTTCATAGAGCCATTGATCCTTCTTATTTCTTAAATACTTTAAGGATAGGCTTTATGATCTTCCAATGTTTCTCACCTAGAATAGATTGGTATCTACCTACTATTCCTAGTGAGTATACTGTATCTGGTCTTATATATATCATGGTGTACATAATAGATCCCGCTATCGAAGCATATAGAATTCTACTTATACACTCTATCTCTTAAGGGTTGTCATACAATCTTTCTTAAATAGAGTAATTTTATAGCCTATCAAAAGATAGCCTTTATTGGAATTCACCATGGTGAACCATTTTAGCAGTCTTAATGTACGTGGACTGGGTTAATCCTAGCAACCTTTTAGATACATTCCTATAGATCTTCAATCCAAAGATGTATGATGCTTCTTCCAAGTCCAGGAAAAATTAAGAAAAAAACTATACTTTTATTCCCTAAAATGCAGGAATGTCATTTCCCATTAAGAGGATATCATCCATATACAAAATAAGAAATACTACTACTGAATCGTTAGCCCATTTGTATATGTTGGGCTCTTTTTCATTTTTAATGAAGCCATATACTTTGATCACTTTATCAAAATACATGTTCCAACTCCGAGATGCCTACTACAATCCATTGATGGATCTCTAAAGCTTACAAACCTTTGATTCATCTATGGATATAAACCCATTAGATTGTATCATATACACTTCTTCTTTCAACTCTCTATTTAAGAAAGTGGTTTTAACATCTATTTGCAAGATTTCAAAATCAAAATGTGCCATTATCACAAGCATAATCCGAATAGACTTGAGTATTGCCACAAATGAAAATGTCTCGTTATAGTCAATATCATAATATTGACGATATCCCTTGGCAACCATATAGGCTTTATAGATTTTCACATTCCCATCTGCCCCTTTTTCTTTTGAAAATTCACTTACACCCTATGGATTTTATCTCTTCAGGTAGATCAACGAGTATCCATACATCATTGACCTTCATAGACTCTATTTCGGACTTCATGGCTTAAGCCATTCCATTGAGTTGGAACTTTGCATGGCATCAATATAGATGATCGAATCATTCTTGTTTTTATCAAGTTCAACAAGATCAATATCTATCTAGTTGACATGGTACTCTACCAGATCTCCATAAGGGTGCATCTACAATGGGCTCCAAGTTTGCCTAATCAAATTTAGTTCAGAATGTTCAGTTAATTATGTCAGTTCTTCTACCTATTAAAGTTCTTAAAGTTTGAACTTAGAAGAATTGGTTTCTTCTCCAAGGAACTCATTTTCTAAAAAGGCTATCCTATTACTGATGAATACCTTTTATTCATCAATGTGGTAGAAGAAAT
This sequence comes from Areca catechu, assembly GCA_021397845.1. Classification (NCBI taxonomy): domain Eukaryota; kingdom Viridiplantae; phylum Streptophyta; class Magnoliopsida; order Arecales; family Arecaceae; genus Areca; species Areca catechu. The sequence continues at coordinate 76,068,227 of CM038038.1, read as the reverse complement.
AGCCCTTAGTTTCTTTTAGGTACCCTATGAAAATACATTTGTCAGACTTAGGTTTTGCTTTCATTTTCAAATATTTGACATAGGCTGGACATCCCCAGATCCTAAGGTGTGAGAGTCTCGGCTTACACCTTGTCCATATTTTATATAAAGTTTTATCTACAGACTTGCTGAGAACTCTATTGAGAATATAACAAGCTGATTCAAGTGTATATCTTTAAAAGAAGATCGGCATACTTGCAAATCCCATCATGAATCGAACCATACTAACAGGGCTTGATTCCTCTTTTCAAACACTCCATTATGCTATGGTTGATGGAATTTTATAGCAAGCATGCTAAAAATTAGAATTTCTAAAACCTTGGCAGAAGCAATTTATAAAATAATTTTATAAAACCAAGCAAAAATTATTTAAAATAAGTATTAATGATGTATCTAACATGCTAATTAATATTCCATCACATGAAATCAGATCTAAAAATAATATAAAATCAAAAGGATAGATGAACTTACCTTGATCGCTATCCTTATTCTTCTTGACTCGAGTCGGATCGATGGATGTTCACGGTTGCAGTTGGAGCTGCTGCCCAGCCTCTGTTGGTATCTATATGGAGATGACATTGATCAACTTTTCAAAGCTCCCAGAGTGCTAGCTCTTTGTAGATCTCTCTTCAGCTTGAATCTCAAACTCCTTTCAAGACATTTTTGAAAAAGCAAAGCTATAGCCCTTTTACAGCCTTTGCATAAACATTTTATGCAATTGATCAGGATATTTCCTTAGACACCTAGGGAGGAGAAGATACTTCCTTCTCCCATTCTCTCTCTCTCTCTCTCTCTCTCTCTCTCTCTCTCTTCTATGATTTTAGAGACTTAGGCATGAAAAATAATCAAAATCGAAAGGGTGGTAGTAGAGAAACAATGGAAGAAGAGAATTGCTAGATCAAAATATCACAAACCAACAACAACCTTTCTTATAGTTGTCTCACAACTAACCAGCTATCCCATGCCACAACTAGATTGATGCCTCAATTAGAAAAAGGCCTATCTAAGTCTGAATCAAATTCTAAAAGGGGCGAAAAAAAAAATGGTGTGAAATTTGTTTTTGCGGTGGGAAAGATGTATGGCACACCGATATTCTTTCTCTTTTTAATTTGTCACACAAATCAACTCCCATTCTCCTTCATGATGCCGACTCTATATTAGGCTTTATCTAGAAGAGGATAAGGCCTTATCAGATAAGACTCTTTACCCATTTAAATAGGAACTTTTTCTAACCTACAAGGAAATTTAAATGATATCATGATTGTGCGACAACAAGGAAAAACAGGATGAGAAAAGTTCCATAGATATTTCCTTCACAAAATTATCACCCAAACCATATTCCCATGCCAAATAGAGAGAGAAAGAGTCCAATCCAATTATGCTAGGTATCCTATTTTAATTAGATTTAAATTTGGATCAAATTGAATCAAATTCGAACATGATTTGAATTAAATTAAAAAAAGGCTATCAATCCTAGTCCATCTATGATTTGAAATCCTAGTCCAACTAGGATTCTTAAATCAAATTAGATCAAACCAAAATAAATCAAATTGCAACCTTTACAATTAAGTCCCAGCATGCCAAAATTAGCATGTGCCTAAATTAGCAGGTACCAAAAATAATGTGTACCAAAAATAGTAGCTACTAAATTTGTAACCTTTACAAAATTAGTAGTTACTAAATTCGATCCAAGCCTTGATTAGGTCAAATCCCTATTGTGTATAAACTCTTAGATTTTATTATGTCTGATAGTGAGACATACTATGATCTCTATCATAGTATCTTCAAAATCTTTTTTGATAGATTGAAATATTTCCAACACAACCCTAAAATAGATCGTTGATCCGAAAATGATCCAAGTGAGTTTTCATAATTAACTAGTGATATCTAGCAATATGTGGTGGCAACTGAGCAAAATAGAAGGATAAACCTCTAGGTATAGTTCTTGTTTGATCAAGTTTCTCTATCAAAAGTCTCGACAAGATGAAGATTATGGATCCTCATCAAATTCTAAGTATTCATCATATGCTAGACTTAATCGACTCGAGCCCAATCATGATTTTCATGAAAATTCCTTTCCATTATCACACTACTATGGCTACATACTCAAGGATTCAATCTCTTAGGTCGTATAGGACTATTCCTCTACTACCAAGGTTGATAGATCCCCTATAGATATACTCCAAACTCTAACAAATCTACTACAGCCAACATACATTACAAGGCTACATATAGCTAGGGACCATGTTTATTTGCTTGTCAAACTATAGCAACCCTGCTGTGATTGATTGAGGCATCGTAGGTCAAGGAACTACTCATATAACTATAGCTTAAGAAGTCATTAATGAGTGAGTAGACATCTATATGACTTTTTGTTCTTTGGTCATGCTTAGTAACATTGTTCTCTAACAACCACTTGCTCTTTTACTCCAGTGTCCCCACACTATAGACTTGGAACTCGTCTACTCAAAAAGAAAGTAATCCATGCACTGATCTTGATGGATTGATACCATCCCCATGATGATCCAATGATCGGGAATATTTAGGAGTTAACCTATAATGATATATATTTCAAATTCTTATTATCCATTAACTTCATAGATGATTCTTAGACACACAAAAATATGAATGAAAAAATATCCAATTTTATTGATAAAGATTTGATTAAGTATAATGTCCCAGAAATTATAGTGTGTCAGCTAACTTGGTTTCTAGGACATACACATCTAACATTCTCCCACTTGCACTAAAGCCAGTGGCCATGTACCTAAGTCCTATCTTCTCAAGGTGGGCTTCAATCTTCTACTTTCTTAAGTGCTTTGTTAGGGGTCTACCATGTTATCCATTGAGTCAACTCTCTTCACCTTGATATACTTTTTCTTGAGATAGTCACGTATGATATGAACCACCACTCAATGTGTTTTGACTTCTAGGAAGACTTTGCTCCTTAATGAAGACTATGGTGACATTGTTGTCACAGTACAAGGGGATGGTATCTAATGACATAACTTTGAGCTTTGCAATGAACTTCTTGTACTAGAATACTTCCTTCGCAGCTTCTAAGATAGTGACATACTTAGCTTCCATTATTGAATCTATAATGATGGGTTGCTTGGAACTCTTTCAGTTGGTTGAACCACCATTATAGAGAAATACATAACCTGATGTAGACTTTCTATCATCGAGATCAAACATAAAGTTTAAATCTGTGTATCCCTTAATCTACAAATCTGATTTCTTGCAAAGATCAAGAACAAATCCTTAGTCTTTCTTAAGTACTTAAGGATATTCTTCATAGCAGTCTAGTAGTCTTCACTTGGATAAGCCTGATACCTGGTCATGACAGTCATGACAAGGACTATATTAGGTCATGTACATAACATGGCATACATGAGGCTTCCAATTATCGAAGTATATGAAATTTTGCTTATTTGCTGAATCTCCTCAGGTATGCTTGGACATATTTTCTTGGAGAGACTAATGCCATGTTTGAGGGATAGAAGTCTTTTTTTAGAGTTTTTTATGATGAACCTTTTTAGCACTTCCTTTATGTACATTTTTTATGATAGGCCAAGCATCCTATTCGGTCTATCTTTATAGACCTTAATTTTTAGAATGTATAATGCTTCGCCTAGGTCTTTCATGAAAAATTTCTTGTATAACCAATTCCTGACCAAGGTTAGCATGGAAATATCATTTCTAATGAGAAGGATGTCATCCATGTATAATCAAGGTATGTCATGGTCCTCCCACTGACCTTTTTGTATACACAAGATTTCTCTTTGTTTCTAATGAAATCAAACAATTTGATTGCATCATTAAAATTAGTATTCCAACTTCAAGAATCTTGCTTTATTTCATAAATGGACTTATGTAGCTTGTACACTTTGTGATCTTCATCACTAGAAGTGAACCCAAGGACTACTCTATATAGATATCTTCTTCAAGAAATCCATTTAGGAACACCATTTTCACATCCATTTGTGAAATTTTATAGTCATGAAATGCTGCAATGGCAAACAATGTGTGGATGGATTTCAGTATGGCTATTAGTAAAAAGGTATCATGATAGTCAATGCCTTCATAATAACTATACCCCTTTGCCACTAGCTTAGCTTTATTGGTCTATACCTTACCATCTACACCTATCTTCTTTTGTAGATCCATTTACACCCAATAAGTATAATACTATTAGGTGGATCCACTAATATCCAAACCTGATTCAAGTGCATCAAGTCAATTTCTGACTTCAAGGCACTAATTGGTTCATCAGATCAATTGACTAGCCTAACTACTCGGGTCCAACCACTAAGCCATAATCATGTCTGTTTGATATAATATGGACTTGATTAAGCTATCGCATCACTATAAAATTGATCTAGAGAATTCTTGACCTAATTTTGAATAATTTTTGGTTAGATTAGATCCAATTCTCTATTAGGTTCAGATTAAAAAATCTAACCCTAGGCCTAAGCCGGTATTGACGTGATTCAAGCTAACCCATAGCCCGAGTTTTATAAATTGATATTATATTTTTAATTCATAATTCTAAACCTAATCATTCAATTCTTAAGTCTAGTAGTTAATCAAGTTTAATTTTGCTAATTTTAGATATGAACAATTTACATGCATCTCGTATACATTAAATACTTTTAGATCTAGACTATACAATATAGTTGTTTACTAAAATTTATATTAAAATTTATGTTTTAAACATAAAAGTATATTATAAAAACTTAATTTTAGATCATAAAGAATAAATTAAATAAAATTAAATCACTATAAATCATATTTAATTAATGAAATAATTTTAATAAAATTTTTTTTACCTTACTTTTTTATGGGATATGACTATAAGCAGCACCCCTATATGCTATAGAAGATCCTATGGAATAGAAAGAGAGGACCTTTAAACCTTACTTTTCTTTTATGACTAGATAACCATAGTGAATTATTGAAAAAAGTATTCTAAAGTCAATCATTTGGGTTGTAGATAGTTGAGCTATCTTATAAATGTAAATGATTAATAAAATAAATATTATTTTGGTAGCTTAACACTGTTTGTCATCTACCTGTGAACTCTAATGCGTTAAAGTCCTTAGAACTAAATTGATTTGATAAAATAAGATTTATCAAGTGGTTCTTAAATCAGTTCATGGCCAAATGATACATTGTTACCTAGGACGATAATGTTTATCGAGAATAGGTTATTATATGCCATATAAGGTTGGTTGTCCTCTTAACCAAGGAGTGTGGTGACATTGGTATGGCTTGCAAGTGAGTATAAAAATATATCTTACTGAATAGTGACCAAATTTATGGAGTAATCTGCTATCAAGAGTATCTTGCAGAAAGAGTATGGATATAAATGTCTCTCCGACCTGAGATTATCATGATGACTTAGCAAGAAACTCACTATACTTTGGTGTTGGACTACCTTAATTTTTAATCTAGTGACGAAGATTTCTGGGTGTAGTTAAGTACTTGTTAAGTTAATGTTGAGTCAAGAAGGGATTGACCACTCTAAGTTACTAGAGTAAATGCTCAGCATTATTCCAATTTAGTAAAACCTAAGCCTGGATAATCTTGGTGAGGAGTTACAGGATTTAGCACGTTGAGACACATTTGGATGTACTTATTCAAAGTTGGTAGTAGACTTTAAATTTATCCTGAGCATTAAATTAAAGGGATGAATTATACGGTAACCATAACTTGGGTTCTTGAATATTGCTTTGCCATCATTTGACCTATCACAATATCGGGCACCATTACTAGATGGTCACATCAATTAATTAGAAAATTATTTCTGAGCTATTGGCTTAGGGTTTGAATCTACGAGATCACATCCAATAGAAGTTTTTTATTGATTATGATGGTTGATCGATGATTGAGAATCGTCAAGTGACAAAATTATAAATATGATTAACAATTTACCCTAAACAAAAAATATAAATAAATAAATAAATAAATAATTATTAATTAATTTATAAGAATTAATTATTAATTAGATCAATTTAATTGACTAAAAAAAACTGGTCAAATATAATTAAATTTGGTTCAATTAGATTTCACCCATTAGGTTATTGGATGACCTAATTGCTAAGAAATTTTAATCTTAATTTAATTTAGATTTAGACTTGATTAATTTTTTGATTAATTAAGTTTAATTGAAACCTGATTAGAATAGGTTTAACCTATTAAATTATCCAAACTAAATAAAATTGAGATTAGAATTAAGGTTGACCAAATCAAACTAAGAACATTAATTTCTCTTTTGCACCACTTCTTTCTCGATGACAAATATTTTTTTGTGTGTATATTCTCTATGCCAAAATATGATTAGTGCCTTCCCTATTATCCATTCTAATTGTGTTTAAGCCAAGAAAAAATTTAAAAGGAGTTTTAATATGGTTTTGAATCTGGTTTGACTAAGTCAAACATCATCTTGTGCTCCCTTTCAATCTCCATGCATATCTGATTTTTTGTATGTGGATTTCACCATGAAAAACATGTTTTGTCACCCTCCCTTGATCTCTTTTGGATCAAGATAGGTTTAGGTAAAATCTAGAATTTGTTTGAATTGATTTGATTTTAAATCAAAGGAGTTTTATTAGGAATCAAACTCCTAGTTCTCGTAAAACTCTATCCCTTATCTTGTCCTATCCTAATACTTTTCTCCATGCCAATTAAATCTTATTTATGCTAGGTTGTGTGACTAAGGGAGCAGGGCTTTTGATGTGAGAAACCAAGAACAAAATAGCATGGAATATATTGTGAGTGGGTGTGAAAACAAGGTGTGCATGGGGACTTCCTTCTTGGCACTAAGGAGAAGAGAGAAAGGAAGAAAGAAAATAAGAAAATTTAGTTTTGGGATTTTGTTTCTTCTATGAACTAATCATCTTTGACCTCTAGCTCCTCATCTACTTGGAGGACTCAAAAAAAATTCAGAGAATGGATTTTAGATTAGCCATTCATAGCCTTTATATGGAGCTAGCACTCTAGGTAAGGTGTCCTCTTGGTACTTTGTGTGGACTTTTCGTAGAGGTCAGATATCCTGTATGGCTTTGAGGTGACATCCAAACCTTCTACCACACTCCATCAGTAATAGTATTCATCAACCCGTGATAAGGTATGGCATCCGATCCTATTTATATTTATAGATTAGATTTATAGTATGCATCAATTAGATCGATGCATACTAATTTTAATTTTAGCATCTATACTCGATTCATATCTTACCTAGATCATATAGGATAGATTTTTAGAATTGCTCCAATGAATGATTTAGTGATTAAATTATGTTTAACCTAATATGCTTTCATTGGTTTTAAAAAAATTCATGTATGAATCCCTGTCATAGTTTTTCAATAGTGGTATTAGAGCTCCAGGTTCTGGATATAATTTGATTAGATGTATCTGAATATTGATTCGAGTAACTACTTTAGATTGGGTTAATCACCATGGCTATCCATTTATAGGAGAAAATTAGGGTTTAAAGGCTTTCTCTTCCCATTCAATGGGATATCTTATGGCATGTAAAGGTGCCGCTTGTAGTTATATCCCATGAACAAATGAGGTAAAAGGATAATTTTATTAAAATTATTTTAATAATTTATATCTAATTTTTAGTAGTTTAATCTTGATTATTTTACTGTTTTAAATCTAATATTGAGTTATTTACATTGGGTTTTATGTTTAGAATATAAATTATAAACTTAATTTTAGTAATTATACTAAACCATGTAGTTTAAATCTAAAATTATTTTATTAGTATATGATGAATATAAAAATATTTAGATCTGATTTTAACAAAATAAATCATGATTAATTATTGGGAATAAGAGTTGATTGGATCTAGAATTATGAATTAAAGATCAAAAGTCAATTCATAAAACTTGGATTTTAGGTTAGCTCGAATCAGGTTAAATTATTGGGTTAGACCTATGATTAGAATTTAATTAATATGAACCTTAGAGAAGTTGATTTAAACAACCAAAATTTGATTAGAATTAGGTCAAAGTGTCTCTAGATGAATTCTATAATGATAGGTTGATCAAGTCCATATTATAAAATGGACCTGATTTTGGATCAATGGTTAGACCTGAGTCCCCAGGCTAGTCTAATCAAAATCGATGAACCAATTGGTGACTAAGGTAAATTTGGCATTTGATCATGATCATTAATGGGGATAGCTCTTACCTGGCCAACTCTGTTGGTGTCTAAGAAAAGAAATTAATGGCAGAATCCTCCTATCAATCTCACTTACCTGGCCATATTGGTCAGTCAGATTTTGATTAGACAGCTCATCGATTTGAGCAAACCCATGCTAGTAAGAAAGATTAGTTTAATTGATCTAAGTGCCCTTGGACTAGTATGATTCAACCCTTGTCACTTGATAAAGTTAGTGGGAGGATTGTTAATTGGTCCATATCTTCTCTTTTCCCTACTTAATCTAATTAAACCCTTTAAAATTATTAGGTCCTTTAAGTGACAAAATCATGGAGATAATTGAGTCATAGCCTCCAATTAAGAGAGTGGTAATGAATTCAATAGTTAAGATGATCATTGGAGGCCCAAAGACCTAGTGCTCATCTAACTATTAAAATTATTATTCATATCATGATGACTTAGTCACTTCTTTCTAAATGATAGTCAGGTTGGCAGACCAAAGTTGGGCTTAGACATTGTTGGCTAGAAGCACTTAGTACTGTCATGCTAATGGCTGGACCTAACTAAGACTTCCAGTGATAGTCCAAAGGCTTACTGATTAGTTCTTGGGACAAAATTATTATTAAAAACTTTTAGAAAATAATTGGTTAAGAATTTACCCTTAGATGCATATGGGTAAGCCAGTCAAAGTCGGGCTCATGTGTAGTCTATTAAATTCTAGTACTTGCTAAGGAACTGGTGTAACTTCTCAAATTAGAGGTAGAGACTACCAATTTGATCAAAATAGTAGGAGGACCTTTAGACTAAAGTCCAAGTCTTTAGGATTAAATAATTTATATACTAATTAGGTCTTGTTCTCTTTGCAAATTAATATGGCTATCACTTTGTCATTCCGTTCATTGCTAGATAATGATTAATGAGATCCAATTTTGATAGCTGATATTGAAAGCTGAAAATAGTTATAGAGCTCGAATTGATTTTGTACATACTGATAGATCTGGCATCTAAGGAGCTTACTCAAAATGTTTGTGGTGTAGCCTAAGATACTTACTACAAGTGGATCAATGACTGAACCACAGTTCATTGCATAATACAGGCATCATGAATGATGAATTAAATCATTAATTTGAGGATGCCCAACTGGAGGACATACTTTAAGTATTGAAAGAATCCTTTGGCACTCTTGATGTTGTTGAAAGGTACAAAATATCTTGTACCATTTTCAACACAAGGATGAGAGAAGGGGTGTCGGTCACTAATCATGTATTATACATGATTGAACTAATTGAGTGCTTGTGTATACTTGGATTATCTTTGTAGAATAGCTGAAAAAAGATGCGATCCTCAATTCTTTGTCAAAGTCCTACATAGATTTCCTTGATCATTATAGAATGACTAGACCTGCAGTAAACTACCATGGTCTGTTAGGGTTACTGCAGATTTATGAGAAGGATCATCAGCTCCATAAGGGGTTGTGAATGTAGTGGGAGGTTTGATAGGATATCATCCCTTTAAGAAAGGAAAGAAGAAAAATGAGAAAAAGGTGTGAAGTACTTTGATCATTAAGCCAAGTTAGACCAAAAAGTTTGTTGCCCAACGTAGCAACCCAAGAGAGAGGGTGAATTGGGTTTCTTCAAAAATTAAAGCAGATATGTACTGAAATTAATGTATTTGTGAAGCAATGCAAGTGTGCATAAAGTGAGTGAGATGCAATGCTAAGAGTATAAGCAATAAATGCAAAATAGCAAAGAGCACACACACAAACACAAGGGTTTATAGTGGTTCGGTGCACACCAAGCACCTACATCCACTCCCCAAGCTATCCCTTGGGAATTTCACTAGAATCAACCTAGATTACAGCCAACTTATTTTCAACGGGCTCACAAATCAAACCCAAAGTTGGTTTTCTCACTTAGGCTCACCAACAACCTTTACTCAAGCCAACCTAGGCTTGGATCCCAATTCAAGGCTTGGAAGGGCCTAACACATAGTTTCAAACACCCTTGAAACTAGTACAATAAATAAAATCAGAGATACAAATATAAAGCACAAGCAAACTCTCTCATAGAGTGTAATATGGAAACTTTGAGGCTCTTGATGATTGCTTGAGTTGTCTTCTCTTTGAAATCACTTCAAAGACTACTTTTGGAATGATGAAATGAAGGCTTGTAAGCTTTTTCAGTGGAATCTTTTCATTTGCTTTCTTTTTAACTTTGGAAGTGAAGTTCTCAAGAAATGTCTTGTCTCTTATGAGTTAGTTCTTCATGAATAAGTTTGGTGAAGCTTAAATACTTCAAAAACTCCTAGAAAATGGTTTAAGACTGTTGGTGAAGCAAAACTAGCCATTGGGAGCTTGTAAAGCTCAAATCTGACTCTCAAAAAATATAGCCATTAAAGCTATCAAAACCTGTGAGTCGATACTTGACTTCTATGAGTCGACACTTAAGTCTCCATGAGTCGACACTTGGATGAGCATGAGTCGACTCAAGGTATAAGCTTCTGAAAAATCAGAGTTCTATCCTTTTTCTGTTCTCAGGCTATGAGTCGACACTTGAACCATGTGAGTCGACACTTGAATCTTGTGAGTCGACACTTGAACCTCCTGAGTCGACACCTGACAGAAAACATCTTAGAATGGCATAGTTCTATATCTTCAATTTTCTCAGGTTATGAGTGACACTTCATTTCTATGAGTCGACACCTGACTTTTATGAGTCGACACCTGATTTCTGTGAGTTGATACTTAGCATGCCAAAAAAATTTTCGCATGCTGGCCTTCTGAAGTGTCAACACTTTGAATGCCATGAGTCGACACTTGACTCTGCCACTTGACAAAAACTTGTGCCAACCTTCAAAATTCAAGATGTTCTTTAATGAAACTTCAATATACTTTTTGTAAAGCTCTGATTGATCTATTTTGAGATATTTTTAAGATGAAAAGACTTCTTAAACAATAAAAATTGTTTAGCTTCCAATGAGTTCCTTGATACTTATATATTGAAAATCTTGAGGTACCTATATCCTGAAACTCATAACTATAATTAAAACATTAGTATAAAATATATACTCAATATTTTGTTAGTCATCAAAATCAAGGGCTAAAGCCAACAATCTCCTCCTTTTTGATGATGACAATACCTTGAGTATATAAGCATTTAAATTCAATTATAGATATTGAACACTCATTCAAGTGAGCATACACTTACAACTCATAAGAATTGATTTAAATTCAACATATCAAGGTTTATACAACACAGTTTCATGGAGGAGAAGTGCCAAACAAGGTTGAAATCTATTTTCTCTCCCCCTATGTTAGATAAGTTATGAAACATTTTAGAATTTATAGAAAATGCTTATCTATAGATCTTACTCTCCCTTTTTGTCAACATTAATCATTAAAAAGAGTAATCTCCCCCTGAATTAATGCTTTAAAGCATACAAAGATGGTTAGGGGCCATGATCTGACAATATATCAGCAGATATTAGTTGGTATCAGAGCAAATGGATAAAAATAAGAGTAATCATGAGATAAAAGTAAGCTTTCATATATTTAAGAGAATTTTAGTACAACAAAATTGCTTATATAGCATAAACTAAAACATGACTAAAAATTGATACATGTAAAGAAAAAGACTAATGCAAAAACATAAATAATAAGATAAACATCTGTGAGGCTACTCCTCATCAGATGGAAGCACAAAGTAAATAGGAGCTCTAATCCTAGTCTTAGAAGCAAGGAGTTTGGGGTCTTATGGGTGCCATGGCTCCTAGTCCTAAGAGCTGGTCTAGAACGGGGAATGACCCTAGAGGACCTAGTAGAGGGTGGAGGCAAGGTCTCTGATGGTGTCAGAAAAGCTGGTGCAGTGGCAAGCTGAGCATCTCTAGGACTATCAATGGTAGCATTTGGAGTCCGAATCTCCCTACTGATAATCTCTTAATCTCTTACTCCATCATCACTGCCATCACTGTCATCACCATCAAGAATATCTGTGCCTTTGTTAGCCTCACCACCACCATCACCACCATCATCACCAGGAGTGTCATCATGCCTATCAGGGTGGTCATCATCATCTACTGGTAGAGAAGGAGGTGGACCAGAAGGTGCAGTCAGAGGCAAAAGTGATATCAAGAGACCAAGAATCTCCGTGAAGCCTGCCTCTATAGTCTGTCTGATGCCTGAGAGCTGATCATCAGTGTGTGCTCTCAGTCCTAGTACCTCCCTTGAGCTGTATAGTCCTGACTACCAATGCAATAACCTCTTCTCTGACCTCAGCAATCTCAACCCTGATCTGCTCTGTAATAGTAGACTCAGTAGATGTGCGAGTGACTGGTTCAGACTCTGAAAAAACTAGTGCTGGAGTGACTGGCTCAGACTCTGAAGCTATTACAGGTGCGGGTCTAGGAGGTGTGAAGTGCTCAATAGGCCCAGATGGCTCTGCCTCTGTAGCTCGCAACTCATCCTCCTCATTTGGCTTTTGACCAGACTCTCTACGCACCCATCTACCGGCAATCCTCCTGTATCCCATATGATGCAGAGATAGCTCGTCATATACATTAGTGTGCAGAATATCCTTGGAGGCCTCCTCCTCCAAAGAAACATGATAAGATCTGAATAGACAAGTCAGACCTATCCAGTATGGAAGACACAGACGATGCTGAGTCGCAACCTCACCCATCTGGCTCATCATCAGGGCAGGGATGTTGACAACAGTCCTCTATGTGAGGCAAACCATCAACATAAGCTCCCGCTCTATGATAAAGTCGAAGCGACTAGTCTTCGATAAAAGTATCCTCGTAATGAAGTGATGAAGGAGGCATATGTCTACGATAACTGATTCACAATGACTGTAGTCACATCGCGAACATCGTCTCTCTCCAAAACACACTAAAATGCTGCCTCTCTATCTCCAACACTCGTGGTAGGAATCCCACAAAGAGGAATGTACCAGACTCTACTCAAAATGATCTCAGATACTGGAATCTCCATGCCTCTGACTGTAGCACTCCATATCAATCCACTAGTGGCTAGACTCCCATAAAACTCTCTGATAAGGTACGGATAATACTTCTCTTTCATAGTATAGAAGGAGGTCAAACTGGCTACCTCAAGAATCTATCTAAGATGAAAACCCTAGCAGTCAAAAAACTCTAAGTCAACTCGACATCCAGCCATGATGATCTTCCTCAACACTCTCTCTACTACGGGGGACAGAGAGGGTGCCACTGTCTCATGCTCATGCTGCTATCCTCTGGCAGTGTCACTCCGAGCCTTGGTTCTCCTTTCGGTAGAACCTTGACTCAACCTTTTCCTAGATACCACTTGCTTGCGGGGTCCCATAATCACCAATAGAGGGAAAGAACAAGGAAAGAAATGGGTGAATCTGGTAAAGGCCAAAAGGAAGAGGAAAGGACCAAAAGAGGGAAAAAGATTGACGGAAGAAAGGGTGAATGCAAGCTAGAATTGGTTAAGGGAATGGACCAAAATGAAAGGATAGGGAGAAATGTGAAAGGGATTATGCAATAGCTCAAGCCGATCCATAAGAAATCAATGGAAAAATGGACCAAAGAAAGGGAAGAAATCAAGAAGAAGGTTTGGGCCGAATCAACAAAAATCATGAATAAAACCATAAGCAATCGGACCACAAGAGGGAAAAAGAGAGGAAATTATCGAAAATCAAAGGACACAGATGGAAGAACATTGTTCCAAGGTCAATGGAGTGTTAGGGTACCACTAGGGCAGAGGAAAAACAAAAGAAAGGTGGCTTCGGAAAGAATAGATGATGCCATAGAAAAATTAGATTTTCGCCCGTGAGTCGACACTTCAAATTTGGTCAAGTGTCGACACTTGGCGTGAGTTGACACTTAGCCAAAAATCAAGTATCGACACTTGGCCAGGAAATCCCCAAAAAAAATCAATAAAAATTTCAAAAATCATGGGGTTTTTAAAGAAGGGTTTAAGACATAAAAGATATGATTTTAAGTATAAGAATTTGAGTAAGAACAAATTTTGAAAGAGTTCTATACAAAGAGATCTATGATACCTAACTCTCTCCTAATCATGCAAAATCTTTCTTTACTCAGGGGTTTAGTGAAAATATCAGCAATTGATTATCAGTACAAACAAATTCAAGCATCACATTAGAGTTTTGCACATGATCTCTTATGAAGTGATGTCTTATTTCAATATGTTTGCTTCTTGAGTGTTGAACAGGATTTTTGGTTAAATTAATTGCACTAGTATTATCACATCTTATGGGTGTCTTTGTTAATTTGATGCCAAAATCCTTGAGTTATTATTTGATCCATAAGATTTGAGCACAACAGCTTCCAGCTACTATATATCCGACTTCCACCGTAGATAGAGCAACTGAATTCTATTTCTTGTTACTCCATGAAATCAAATTAACTCCAAGAAATTGACAAGTTCCACTTATATTTTTACTATCAAGTTTACACCCAGCAAAATCAGTATCATAATATGCAATCAATTCAAATGATGATCTTTAAAGCACCACAGTCCAATATCTATAGTGCTAGATAAGTATCTAAGTATGCGTTTAACATCCAATAAATGAGACTTTTAGGAGCAGACTGATATCTTGCACATATATAAACACTAAACATTATATTTGGCATACTTGCAATTAAATATAGCAATGAACTAATGATACCTCTATATAGCTTTTGGTCTACACTTTTACCTAATTCATCTTTATCAAGTTTATAAGAGGAGCTCATATGCGTACTTAATGATCTGGGATTCTCCATTCCAAACTTTTTTAAGATTTTTCTTGTATACTTAGCTTGATTGATGAAGATCCCCTTTTTTGTTTATTTGATCTGAAGTCCGAGGAAGAAATTAAGCTCTCCCATCATGCTCATCTCGAACTCTCCCTACATTGCTTTGCAAACTTTTGACAAAGACATTCATTAGTATCACCGAATATGATGTCATTGACATAAAGAGATCATCATTCTTTTTTTTCAAAAATAATGTGGTATCTACATTTCCTCTAGAAAAACCATTTTTAAGCAGAAATGAACTCAATCTATCATACCAAGCTCTTGGAGCTTGTTTCAAACCATACAAAGCTTTATGAAGTTTATAAACATGATTGGGAAATTCATGATTTTCAAAACCAGGGGCTGATCCACATATACTTCTTCTTCAATAAAAAACATTTAGAAATACACTTTTAACATTCATTTGAAATAGTTTAAAATCCATAAAATATGTAAATGCTAATAATAGCCTAATTGCCTCAAGTCTAGCAACATGAGTAAAGGTTTCATCAAAATCAATCCCTTCCTTCTGATTATATCCTTTGGTAACTAGCCTAGCTTTATTCCTAGCAACTAATCTATTTTCATCAAGTTTGTTTCTGAAAACCTATTTTGTATAAATTACTGAAACATTAGTAGGTCTTTCAACTAAAGTCCAAACATTATTCCTTTTAAATTGATTTAGTTCATCTTGCATAGCATTTATCCAATTACAATCATTTTCAGCTTCTTCAATAGATTTTGGATTTGTTTGAGAAACAAAAGCTAAATAATCACATACATTTCTTAATGAGGAATGAGTGCTTATCCCTTTTGATGGATCACCAATTATAAGTTCTTTAGGGTGTTCATGAGCATACCTCCATTCTTTAGGTAATGGGTTAGGTGTAGATGAGTCACCAACTCCTTGTACTTGTTTTCCTTCATTATTTTGATTGTCATCTTGCTCCTTGGAAGGTTCTTCATTATTGTTCACTTTTTTAGTTCTTTGAATACCTGTTTCATCATCAAGAACATCTTCTTTTCTAAAAGATTTTTGATCAGTCTCATCAAACATAACATGGATAGATTCTTCAATAAGAAGTGTTCTTCTGTTGAAGACCCTGTATGCCTTGTTAGATATAGAGTAACCTAAAAAGATACCCTCATCTGACTTGGCATCAAATTTTCTTAGATTATCCTTGACATTATTTAAAATGAAACAGCAGCATCCAAAAATATGAAAATACTTAATTGAAGATTTTCTACCTTTCCAAAGCTCATAAAGTGTTTTCCTTAAAATAGGCCAGATTAAAACATGATTTAAAACATAACAAGCAGTGTTTATGGCTTTCGCCCAAAAATATCTAGGTAAATCATTTTTGCAAAGCATGGTGCATACCATTTCTTCAAGAGTTCTATTTTTTCTTTCTACTATCCTATTTTGTTGAGGTGTCCTAGGTGCAGAAAGGTTGTGATGAATACCATTTTCACTATAAAACTTTTCAAAATCATGATTTTCAAATTTTGTACCATGATCACTTCTTAGAGAAACAATTGAAATACCTTTTTTATTTGAGACTCTTTTATGAAATTTAATGAATGCAAAAAATTTTTTATCTTTATGAGCTAAAAACATGACCCATGTAAAACGCGAGATGTTATCTACAATAACTAGATCATACTTCTTACCTCCCAAACTAGTTGTTCTAGTAGATCTAAATAGGTCCATATGAAGTAATTCTAGGGGTCTAGATATAGAGACAACTCCCTTAAGTTTGAAAGAAGATTTTGTTTATTTTTCAAGTTGGCAAGCACTACAAATTTTATCCTTTTCAAAACTAAGTTTTGGCAAATCTTTTATGAGATTCTTTTTGTTAAGTTTTGAAAGCAAATGCATACTTGCATGTCTAGTCTACGATGCCAAAGCCAACTAGTTTCATTGATCATGGCTTTCATTGCCACTAGGCTTTGGCCATTTTGCACTGGAAGATCATCAAGATTAACTATAAAAATATTACCATGCCTATGACTAATAAACTTGATGCCATTATTATCAAGATTAGAAACAATGCACATGAAAGATTCAAAAATAACTTTAAAATCTTTGCCACAAAACTAGCTGATACTAAGTAAATTATGCTTTAAATCATCAACAAAAAGAACATTATCTATATAAGTAGAAGAGGTGATATGGACTTTACCAATACTAATGATTTTACCCTTTCCATTATCACCGAAAGTTATATTTCCACCATTTTGATATTCAAGAGAAGAGAACTGTTCCACATCTCCAGTCATGTGTCTTGAGCAATCGCTATTGAGGTACCACAATCTTCTTTTGTTGGTTGCAAGACACACCTACAATGACAAATCAGGTGGAGACTTTAGGTACCCAAGTCATCTGGGGTCCTTTAGGGTTAGTGGATATGGTTCTTTTTGGAATCCAAACTTTTCTAACTTTATTCAATTTCCTTCTGTTATACAAATATGATTTATGTCCTACGTTACCACAAGAATAATAAGTAATGGAAGATGAAGCAGGCACAAAGAAATTTTTGAAAAATCTTTGTTGTTTCTGAGGTTTAAAAACTAATACTGCTTTGTCGAAAACAACTCTTTGATTATTTAAAAGCATATTGAGTTTTTCAGAACTATAAGTAAACTTTTCAATAAAAGGTTTTAATTTTTAAAGCTCATCCTTGTACTTCTTGTTTTCTTGCAAAAGTTCTTTATTTTGTTTATCAAAATTTTCAGTTGTTGCAAAAGATTTTTTCTTTTTCAAATCTTCCTTTACTTTTTCCAAAAAGATAATTTTATCAGTTAACTTTTTGTTTTCTTGAAGCAAACAATCATTTTCAATCAAGGACTTATCATTTGTTTTAATCAATTCCAAATTTTGTTTCCTTAGCTCTTTGTTTTTTATTTTAAGTTTTTGATACTCAACAACTAAATCATCAAAAACATCATGCAATTCTTCGAAAGTAAATTCATCTTCAAGTTTAGATTTTACCTCTTCATCATTAGCCATTAAACAAAAATTGGTGACTTCTTGATGCTCTTCATCTGAACTTGAGTCCTCGCTTTCACTCCAGGTGGCCATCATTGCTTTCTTTCTTAGTTTCCTTCTGCTCTTCTTGAGTAAGGGGCAGTCCATCTTAAAGTGGCCGGGTTTCTTACATTCAAAATAAGTAGGTTGCTCCCTTTCTTTCTCTTTTTCTTTTTCTTTACTAGGCTTTCCCTTTTGAGGCTTTTTCTTGAAACTATATCTTTTCTTTCTCGTGAACCTCCTAAACTTTCTTGAGATGAGAGCCATTTCATCTTCATCATCTTCCTCATTAGAATCATCACTTGTATCTTCCTTGGTTGTGGACTTAAATGTTATGGTCTTCTTTTTCTTGTCATTGTCTGCAACCTTTTGTTTCAATGACAGCTCATATATCTGAGAGATCTTAGAAGCTGCTCAAGAGGTAGTGTGTTGATGTCCTTAGCTTCTTTGATGGCTGTCACTTTTGGATCCCATGATGAAGGAAGTGACTTGAGAATTTTATTCACTAATTCAACATTAGAAATGACTTACCCAAGCTTCTCATGCTATCACAGTGTTAGTAAATCGAGTGTACATTTAACTAATAGATTCAGATGGTTTCATTCTAAACATTTCATATGTGTGAATGAGCATGTTAAATTAGGTAGTCTTCACTTGATGTGTACCCTCATAAGTTACTTCAAGTCCCATATTTTCTTAGCAGAGAGACAATTTGAGATTCTATTGAACTCACTTGGGTCGAAAGCACAAAATAGTAAATTCATAGCCTTAGCATTAAGCTCAACTTGCTTAATGTCATTCTCATCCCATTCATCTTCCATCTGGGAGTGAGAATGCCATTAACCAAGGTGGTAGGCTGATGAGGATCCTTAACAATAGTCCTCCAAATGTTATAATCAATGGCTTGAATATAAATGCACATGCATATTTTTCAATAAGTATAATTTGTGCCATTAAACAAGGAAAGACAATTTGAGACTTGTCCCTCGACAATTCCATCACCGATTTGGGCTGCCATTTAGATCTTTGACTCAAGATCGTTAGACCTATATGCTGAGTACCAAGCTTTGATATCACTTGTTGCCAAACGTAGTAACCCAAGAGGGGGGTGAATTAGGTTTCTTTAAAAATTAAAGTATATATGTGCTGAAATTAATATGTTTGTGAAGCAACGCAAGTGTGCACCAAGTGAGTGAGATCCAATGCTAAGAGTATAAGCAATAAATGCAAAATAGCAAAGAGCACACACATAAACATAAGGGTTTATAGTGGTTCGGTGCATACCAAGCACCTACATCCACTCTCCAAGCAACCCCTTGGAAATTTTACTATAATCAACCTAGATTACAGCCAACTTATTTTCAACGGGCTCACAAGTCAAACCCAAAGTTGGTTATCTCACTTAGGCTTACCAACAACCTTGACTCAAGCCAACCTAGCTTTGGATCCCAATTTAAGGCTTGGAAGGGCCTAACACCTAGTTTCAAATATCTTTGAAACTAGTACAAGAAATGAAATCAGAGATACAAATATAAAGTACAAGCAAACTCTCTCATAGAGTGGAATATGAAAACTTTGAGGCTCTTGATGATTGCTTGAGTTGTCTTCTCTTTAGAATCACTTCAAAGACTACTTTTGGAATGCTGAAATGAAGGCTTGTAAACTATTTCAGTGAAATCTTCTCTTTTACTCTCTTTTTGACTTTGAAAGTGAAGTTCTCAAGAAATGTCTTGTCTCTTGTGAGTTAGTTCTTCATGAATAAATTTGGTGAAGCTTAAATACATCAAAAACTTTCAAAAAATAGTTTAAGACCGTTAGTAGAGCAAAACTAGCTGTTGGGAGCTTGTAGGGCTCAAATTCGACTCTCAAAAAATATAGCCGTTATAGCTGTCAGAACCCGTGAGTCGACACTTGAGTCTCCATGAGTCGACACTTGGATGAGCATGAGTCGACTCAAGGTATAAGCTTCTAAAAAATCAGGATTCTATCATTTTTCTGCTCTTAGGCTATGAGTCGATACTTAAGCCATGTAAGTCAATACTTGAATCTTGTGAGTCGACACTTGAGTTTCTTAAGCCGACACTTGATAGAAAACATCTCAGAATGGCATAGTTTTGTATCTTCAATTTTCTCAGGCCATGAGTCAACACTTCATTTCTGTGAGTCGACACCTGACTTCTATGAGTCGACACCTGATTTCTGTGAGTCGACACTTGGCATGCCAAAAAGATTTCTGCATGCCAGCCTTCTAAAGTGTCGACACTTTGCATGGCATGAGTCGACACTTGACTCCGCCACTTGATAAAAACTTATGCCAACCTTCAAAATTCAAGATATTCTTCAATGAAACTTCAATATACTTTTTGTAAAGCTCTCGATTGATTTATTTTGAGACCTTTTTAAGATGAGAAGATTTTTTAAACAATGAAAATTGCTTAGCTTCTAATGAGTGCCTTGATACTTATATATTAAAAATCTTGAGGTGCCTATATCCTAAAACTCATAACTACAATTGAAACATTAATATAAAACATATACTCAATATTTTGTTAGTCATCAAAATCAAGGGCTAAAGCCAACAAAGTTTAAGGTTGACCAGAATCAAGCTAAATGCTTTTATGTAAGAAGCAGAGATATTGAGAGATGAATTATCCTCTTTATATTACCTCACTGGATCCGAACAGGCCAAGGAAGAAGAAGAACCAGTATGGCATTGCCGGACAAGGTACTAATATGATAACACCTTATAATTTTTTTATTTGTGATACTACTACCTGGGTATTAGATACTAGATGTCCTATTAATATTTTTAATTCATTGTAAAGACTTTAAGTAAGTAGAAGATTCAAAGATGGCAAGAAATTTCTAAATATTGAAGATGGAAGACCTATTTCAGTTCTAGCCATAGGAATATTCAAGCATGTTTTGGATTCTAGTATCATTATTTTAGGTGATTGTCACTGTTATCCTAGTTTTTTATTGACTGTGATCTCTTTGGGCCTTTTAGCTAAAAATGGCTATCATTTATCAGTAAAAGATAGTTATTGTGATATTATTTTGAATGGTGTTACTATGATGCATGGACAACTGAAGAATGATATTTATATTTTATCATAGCCTGCAAATATAATGTACACATTAAACAAATGTCTCAGGATAAAAAATATGTCCGATGTCTACCTTTGACATTATGGGCTAGGTCCTATCAACAAAAATAGGATAAACCGGTTATCTAAAGAGGGAATCCTCGACGTCAATGATTTTGAATCATTGCTAACCTGTGAATCCTATCTTTTTGTGAAGATGACTAAGTCACCTTTTACTAGAAAGGGTGAAAGATCCACTGAGGTTTTGAGTCTAATGCATAATGATGTATGTGGACCCATGAACACTTTAGCTATAGGTGGATATCACTACTTCATCATATTTACTGATAACCTATTGAGGTATGGGTACATCTACTTAATGAAATATAAGTCTGAGTCATTTGAGATATTCAAATGATTTCATAATAAAGTAGAGAAATAAATTAATAAGTATATCAAAGTTCTTTGATCTAATCAAGGGGATAATATCTTACCAATGAGTTTATGATATATTTGGAAGAGAATGGGATTCCCTTATAATGGACACCTTAGCATAATAGAGTGTTTGAAAGGAGGAATCAAACCCTGTTAAATATGGTTTAGTTTATGATCGGATTTGTGAGTTTGCCTATCTCCTTCTGGGGATATACAATAGAGTTGGCTTGTTATATTCTAAATAGAGTTCCTAGCAAGTTTGTAAACAAAATGCCATATGAAATATAGATGGGGTATAAGACGGTATTCTCACACATAAGGGTCTAGGGATGTCTAGCTTATGTCAAACATTTAAAAATAGACAAGCTTGGGCCTAGATCTGATACGTGCACTTTTATAGGGTACCCAAAGAAAACTAAGGGTTATTTCTTCTGCCATACTGACGAACACAAAGTGTTTGTTAGTAATAAGAAAATCTTTTTGGCAAAAGAGTTCATTGGCGAAGGAACAAATACCTTTAAGATTGAACTTGAAGAAGTTTGATAGGTAGAAGAGTCAATAAAATTAACTGAACAAATTCAATATGATTTATTTAGTTCAAAGTCGGAGCCCATTATAGAGGCAACCTTAAGGAGATCCGGTAGGGTAACGTGTCAACTAGATTGATACTATGATTTTTGGTGGGGACACCAGGATCAGACACAGATCACTGGATCCCATATGGTTTATTGATTGAGTTACTTCTAAATGTGTTTCAAGCTTTTAGTTTCTTAGAAATATGTTGAATTTGAAGATATCTTGAAGCTTGAAGACATGCTGGATGATTCTGGAGAAAGACTGAGAAAATCACTGAAACATTCATCCGAGCCAACTCGAAGAGAAGAGAGCCGACTCTGGCACATAGCATGCATGAGAATTCTGGCATGCAGATATCCAAGCCAACTCTAAGGGACCCGGGCCAACTCGTCCAGTGTACTACTTCCTGAATCAGACAGGCAAGTCGACCCAAAGGGAGTCTGAGCCGACTCTATCACATAGTCAAGTATCCAAGCCAACTCTTCAGAAGATCGAGCCGACTCCTCTAGAGTCCAGAAAATGGTTTATGAGAACTACAGCCAACCAATTCGACTAGAATGGAAGTTAGCCGACTCATCCAAACTGACATGTTGAAGGCATGAGGATCCGAGTCGACTAGAATCAAGGTGAACTAACTCTTACAAAGTGAGGAATCAAGACACTATGCAAGCAAGCTGACTGGATTGAAGAGAGTCGACTCAACTAAAACTCCTCTAAGGATCCGAGCCAACTCGAGTGATCCGAGTTGACTCGAAGGTCAATTTCAGACTTGCAATAGCTAGTTCTAGAACTTGGGTTTTGAATTTAAAAAGTGCTCCAATGGTCAAATGTCATATCCTAATGGTCTACAATGACTTAAACTACCTTAGAATGATGGAAGGCCATATATTTGTGGGATTTGAACTATTTGAAAAAGGCTTTTGAGAGAGTTAATGCATTATTGAATATCCAACCAAGCCAACAAGCAAGAGAGCACTGAGAGCATTCAAGATAGCCTTCAAGCCTTCACTAACTCTCATCTAAAGCTTGAAGCACTTAGTAAAGAAGCAAAAGAAGCCATTAAAGTGCATTGAAGTGTATTCAAGTGGGCTTCTCTTGAGTTGCATCGGCAACCATTCGACAAAAAAATTATTTGTCATTCTATTGCTTTTCTTTTCAATTCATTTTTGAATTATTGGATTATTGGTGAGCCCGGTTGAAAAACCAAATAGGTTCTTGGTTAGCCTTTGTTAAAAACCAAGTGTTGGATTCTTGGTGATTCTGGTAAAACCAAGTTGGGTTTCTTTGGTGATCCTGGTAAAACCAAAGTGTAGAGATTTGGATTGTGAGCCTGTGAAAACAATCCGACTATAGTCCGATGGGGGATATAGTGGAAACTCTATGTGGTAATCTTGGATAGTGGACGTAGGAGCTGGCTTGCTCTGAACCATTATAATTATTGTGTGTTTGTGTTGTGCTTTCCTGATTTGATATTGCTTCTGTAGTTAATTACTTTATCACAGCACTTAACACTTTAAATGGGATTTCAAAGAGCACATAATTGTTTAAATTTTTTAATTCCCAATTCACCCCCATCTTGAAAAAGCTACCTGGGCAACAACTGGTATTAGAGCAGTGTCTCTGAATACATTTAGAGTAAAGATTGATGGCTCATCTCATGAGTACATCCTTGGCCGAAGGCCAATCTACTAATTGACCTCCACTCTTCACTGGCACAAATTATTCGTATTAGAAAGTTAGAATGAAAATCTATATACAAGCTATCGATTTTCAATTATGGAAGGTCATTCTAAAAGGACCACAAATTCCCATAATTAAAACTAATGGCGTGGATGTCCCTATGCCTGAAAAGGACTGGGATGAACACGACATGAAGATGGGGGAATTAAATACCAAAGCAATGAATCTACTATACCGTGCTTTGGATGCTAACGAGTTTAATCAAATTTTTACTTGCTTTTCAGCAAAGAAAATTTGGGATAAACTTGAAGTGACCCATGAAGGAACTTCCCAAGTGAAGACTTTGAAAATAAGTCTTCTTGTACATAGTTACAAATTATTTAAAATGAAATCTACTGAAACTATCTCTACCATGTTTACTAGATTTACAGACATTATTAATGGCTTGAAAAGTCTTGGCAGGGTTTACTCAAATGCTGACTTAGTACAGAAGATTTTAAGATCACTTCCGGATAAATGAGACCCCAAAGTGACTGCCATCCAAGAAACAAAAGATCTGAACACCCTATCACTGGATGAAGTAATGGGTTTACTCATCACAAATGAATTGGCAATGAAGCATAGAACTGATGATAATCAAAAGAAGAAGAAGATAATTACCTTCAAAGCTGTATTGGACTCAAAGGAAGATGAAGAATCGGAAGATGACTCCACCTCCTCCAAAGATGATCTAGAAGATGAAGATATTACAATGGTCGTGAGGAGATTTAGAAGGTTTATGGGAAAGAAGAAAGGAAGATTCAGTAAAAAATTCTATAAACGAGGAGAGCACTCCAAGGACAAGGACAAGGATAAAGAAAAGGAAAAAAAAGTGCCCACATGCTATGAATGTAAGAAACCAGGGCATATATGTCCAGATTGTCCACTACTAAGGAAGTTCTTCAAGAAAAAGAAGAAGAAAGCGATGGTTTCTACATGGAGCAATAGCGAGAAATCCATCTCAACTGAAAAGGAAGAGACCATGAAAATAGCTAATTTATGTTTAATGAGTCTCGAGGACAAGGTAACATCCCCAAATGCTCAAATAGAATTTATATTTGATGAATTAAATTATGCTTTTCATGACTTATTATTTGAATTTAAAAAGGTTGGAGTAAAGATTAGATCATTAAATAATACCAATGATTCTTTACTTAAGGAAAAAGAAGAGATTTCAGAAAAGAATAACTTATTGCAAAAAGAATTACATGTCTTTTTTGAGAAGTATAAAGCTTTGAAAACTGAGAATAGTGCATGTCTAGACAAGAACAAAACTTTAATTACTGAAAATAATGATTTGAAAAAGGAGGTTGAAATACTCAAGCATTTGATCGGAAAACTCACTTTATCTTCTAACAAGCTTGAGTTGGTCCTAAAAGAACAAAGAATTTCTGGTAATAAAGTTAGAATCAATTTTAATTCTATAATTTCAAATGGTATTTCAGCAACTACTTTTATGAAACCAAAAGATTATGTTCCAAAATTTACATCTCAAAAGGTTTTTGCAACAAATGATTCTGCTTCTACTTCTAAAACTATATTGTATGTTCCTAAGAGCTCAAATAGAAAATCTTTTATATCTGCATCTCATGCATCAACATCTAGAACTTCAAAATTTGCATCTTTTCAGATATCTAGAGTTGAATGTTTTGCATGCAAAGGGTTAGGACATTAAGCTTTTGAATGCAATATCTTTAGAAATGTCAAAAGTAAAATAAGAAAGATTTGGGTTCCTAAAGGAACCACCTCCGTTAACCTGCAAAGACCCAAGTTAACTTGGGTTCCTAAAAGAACTTCTTGATTATCTTACAGGAATGTCTTGTAGCCTAAAAATTAAAGAAAAGATGGTATCTAGATAGTTGTTGTTCAAGGCATATGACGGGTGACAAGGATCAATTTATCACCTTGGAAATGAAAGAAGGAGGTATGGTTACTTTTGAAGATAATGGCAAGGAAAAAATAATTAGAATCGGTAAGATCAAGATAACCCCCTATACTTTTATTGAAAATGTATTGCTAGTAGATAAATTGAAGCATAATTTATTGAGTTTCAGTCAATTATGTGATAAAGGCTTCAAGGTTATCTTTGAATCATCTATGTGTATTGTAACAAACTCTCTTGATTCTAGTAGTAAGTTTATTGGACATAGACTTGAAAATATCTATGTGGTAGACCTTAATGATCTTGCCATGTCAAGTAGTTCCAGTCTAGTTACAATAAATACTAAGACCAAGGAGTATTGTTTACTTTGGCATAGACGATTAAGTTATGCTAGCATGCATCTATTGCCAAGTTAATTTTTAAAAATTTAGTTAGAGGCATGCCTAAGTTTAAAGTAGACTTTGATCATATTTGTGATGCATGCCAAATGGGTAAACAAACTAGGGGGAGCTTTAAACCCAAAAATATAATTTCAACTATTAGACCTCTAGAGCTACTTCACATGGACTTATTTGGACCAACTAGGACAACAAGCCTAGGAGGTATGAAATATGTCCTTGTGATTGTAGATTATTGCTCTAGATTTACATGGGTTTTGTTTATTGCTCATAAAGATGAAACCTTTAAAGTGTTTCAAAAATTTCACAAAAATGTTCAAATTAGAAAAATCTACCAATAATTTTAATTAGGAGTGATCATGGCACTGAATTTGAAAATCAATTTTTCGATGATTATTCATAGAAAACGACATTGATCACAACTTTTTCGCTCATAGGACATCACAACAAAATGGTGTTGTAGAAAGAAAAAATAGGACTTTGAAAGAGATGGCTCGAATAATGTTATGTGAAGGCAATCTTTCAAGGTACTTTCGGGCAGAAGTGATGAACACTGCTTGTTACATTTTAAACATCATTTTGATCAGTTCTATTTTGAAGAAAATCTCCTATGAGCTTTGGAATGAAAAGAAATCCAATATTAATTATTTTCATGTTTTTGGATGTAAATGCTTTGTGCTTAACAATGGTAAAGATAATCTAGAAAAAATTGATGCTAAATCTTATGAAGTAATTTTTCTTGGTTATTCACTATATAGTAAAGCATATAGAGTATTTAATAAAAGAACTCTTATTGTAGAAGAGTCCATGCATGTTATTTTTGATAAAACTAACCCTTCACCTTTTATGAAAGAAGAGTGCATAGACAATGATGTAGGTATAATTCAAAAAGAAATGGAAGACATAGCATACAAGAAAGACCAATTGAAGAAGGAGAAGAAATGGTAAGGATCATGCAGATCTGCCAAGAGAATGAAGATACGTAACATCTCATCCAAATGAATTAATTATTGGTGATCCTTCACAAGGTATTAGGACAAGCTCATCATATAGAGATGCACATGATTACCTAGCCTTTGTATCATAAATAAAATCATATACCATAGAAGAAGCTGAAAATGATCCAAACTGGATGATGGCCATGCATGAAGAACTAAACCAGATTGAAAGAAATAAGGTATGGACATTAGTTGATAGACCTTCAGACCATCCAATCATAGGAACCAAATGGGTCTATAGGAACAAGTTAGATGAACAAGGAAATATAGTAAGAAATAAAGCTAGATTAGTTAGCAAGGGATATAACCAAAAAGAGGGCATTGATTTTGATAAAATATATGCACCTATAGCAAGACTAGAAGCCATTAGATTACTTCTTGCATTTGCTTGCTACATTAATTTTAAATTTTTTCAAATGGATGTGAAAAGTGTATTTTTAAATGGTTTCATTTCATAACAAGTTTTTGTAGAACAACCACTAGGTTTTGAAGATCATGTTTTTCAAACCATGTGTTTAAATTGAATAAATCTTTATATGGTTTGAAACAAGCACCTAGAGCCTGGTATGATAGACTTAGCACTTTCTTGATTGAAAATGATTTTTCAAGAGAAAATATTGATAAAACTCTTTTCATCAAGAAGAAAAATAATGATATATTAGTTATATAAATTTATGTCGATGATATTATATTTGGTGCAACTAATGAAACTCTTTGTAGAGAATTTGCTAAGTTAATGTAGGGAGAATTTGAAATGAGCCTAATAGGTGAACTTAACTACTTCCTTAGACTTCAAGTAAAACAAACAAAGGAAGGAATCTTCATCAACCAAGCCAAGTACACCAAGAAAATAATTAAAAAGTTTGGTATGGAGTCAAGCAAACAAATGAACACATCCATGAGCCCATCTTACAAATTGGACAAAGATAAAAATAGATCCAACATTGACCCAAAGCTCTATAAAGGTATGATCGGATCCTTGTTATATAGTCGCAAGTAGACTTGATATCTTGTATAGCATATGTGTATATGCTAGATTCCAATCTAATCCTAAAGAATACATATGCTTGCTGTTAAAAGAATTATTAGATATTTGGAAGGTACAAGTAATTTAGGTCTTTAGTTTTCAAAATATTCTTCATTGAATTTAATTAGGTTTTTGGATGCTAATTATGCTGGTAGTAGAATTGACAGAAAAAGCACTAGTGGCACATGCCAATTTCTAGGGTTGAATTTAATCTCATGGCACTGTAAGAAATAAAACTCGGTAGCACATTCTACTGCTGAGGCAGAGTATGTTGATGTAGGGAGTTGTTGTGCACAAGTGTTATGGATTAAACAACAACTAGAAGACTTTGGTGTTACACAATCTAAAACTCCAATCAAGTGCGATAACACAAGTGCTATAAATTTGATAAAAATATAATTCAGCATTCTAGAACTAAGCATATAGAGATTAGATATCATTTTATTAGAGATCTGTTTTGAATGGTGACATTGAACTAGAATTTATCACAACTGAAAACCAATTAGCTGACATTTTTACTAAGCCACTGAATCAGGATAGATTTGAATTGCTTAAAGGAGAATTAGGTCTTTGTGATCCTTTCTAGATTTTCTTAACCTAATTTTCTTCAAAATTAAGAAAAATTATCTAGAAAACTCTCATAACTATTCAAGATCTTTGAACAACTTTTCTTGAGATTTCACTGAATTAATTTCAATTTTTGAATCATTTCAACTTTTGTGGAAAGTTTCTGTTCGAGTCTACTTGAGCAATTTTTCTCTGGTCGAGCTAGCTCGAATCTCTGTTATTTCTGCTCTTGCTCTGGTCAAGCCAACTAGGTCAATTTAGGGTTTGCCTAGTCGACTTGAATCTCTGTTTCTTTTGAGTTCGCTATGGTCGAGTCGACTTGGATGATTTTAGGGCAAAGCAAGTTGACTCGGATGTCGAGTAAATGCTTTTTTAATAGAGCCGAGTAACTTTTTCTTACTTCTTATGCTCTTCGTTTTTACTCCAAACTTGTTATTCCACTTGAAACTTTCCCAATCCTCCAAGAACCTTTTCCCGAAGCCTCATTTCCTTATTCTTGCTAAAGTGTTGCAATGGCTCCTAAAACTGCTGTGGGAAAGAGGTCAAGAAGATCAGCACCCTCTACAAAAATTGAGAAAAGATCAAAATGTCGGTAGGAAGAGCTGACTTGGACAGTGGAAGAAGAGGAAGAAAGAGAACCGTTGGCCACTACTCCATCTCCGAGACAGGTAGTTTCTATGGCAAATCGACATGTTACTAGCGGTGTGAGAATTTTATTTAACTTTCTTGAAGAGATTGGTTTGAAAATCAAAAATTTGATTGAAGCACAAGGTTGGACATATTTTTGTTCCTTGAATATTTCCACTTACCCAACACTTGTGAGAGCCTTTTATGAGAATCTTAGACTAGAACCCAATCACATTGAGTCTACTGTTAAGGGTAAAAGGGTTATAGTCACTACAGAAAGGCTTAGCTCAATTTTGTAATTACCTGCTGAAGGAATAAAACTTTTGATTTTGAGGGACAGAGAAAGACCCTACAAGTAATTCTTGGCAAAGAAGATGTTGGTGGAGTAGGTACTGTGATGACCAACACATTGTCGTTAGAAATGAGGTTACTCCATAATTTTATAAGCATGATATTCCTCCCAAGAATAGGGATATTTGACTGGGTTAGTAAGCGAGACTTGAGCTTCATAGAGCATATTATTCAAGGAGAATCACTTAACCTACCCTTCATAATGATCATGTAAATGAAAAAAGTAGTCCGAAAGGTAAAGGCTTATCTTCCTTATAAAATGGTCTTAACTTTGCTATTTCAAGCCTCAAGAATAAGCCTTGAAGGGGAAATTGGTAAGCCCCTTCACCATACATATACATACACCTCCAAGTCACTGCTAAGAATGGGTTATTTTTGTACTGAAGGAGTGTGGAAGAAAAAGGGGACTGATGAAAGAGCAATTACAGCCTCCTCCAGCAGTAGCAACAGTTCTGAAGATGACAATGAAGAAATTCCCAGGGAAATCTCCACTGCAACACCTTCAGCACTAGAGGAGACCATTGGCACCTCAGAGTAGATATTCGATATTCCTATTGGTGAGTTTGGAACCTCTTTTGAACTAGCTACACCTGAGTTTATTCCAGTGGAGACTGGGCATATTGATCTACCAGCTTCTCCACCTTTGCTTGATTCCACATATGTTCTTCCTGCATCTTCAGTTGATACTTCAGTGATCTAGGACTTTATGGCTTAGCAGATGAGGACTCTGACTGATACACTGACCTGCACTCTATCTAGTATGTTTGGCAAGTTTCGCTAGTCAGTGGATGCCAGATTGGACCAGTTTGGTGATGAGATTAGAGATCTGCATAGTAGAGTTAACATTCTTGAGAGCTCTAGATCTGTATCACGGTCTGATCTTCAACCCATTCTTGATATGGTATCATCTAGTTCTGAATCCATTAAAAACTCTATTAATCATACTTTAGAAGCATTCAGAACAGAATTAACTAACATAAAGTTCACAATGAATTCATTAGAAGAAGGAAGGAGAATGGAAGAAGACTATACTAAAGGTATTGGAATAGTAAGAGCAAAGTTTTGAATATTAAGAGGATCAGCTGAAGCCTTTGCCAATGTATAAGCAGCCGAGTTAGTTGCCTTAAATGCTAAGGTGAAGAAGACCAGTGAAGAATTGGAACAGATTCAAATTCTACTTGAATAGCTAAGGACAACAGTCATTGCATCTTTTCCCTCTTCACAGCCTAGACTTGCTCACTCCTAGGCCTCAGTCCACTCCCTTTGCTGGTCAGTCTACACATCCCAGATAGCTAGCTCCTCACCTTAGGCCTCAGGGTTCACATCCCACTCCTACACCTTCTGATGTACTTGATCCTGATCCTATAGCTTCCATGCCTCTTGGCATTCAAATACCTGGCTGTTCCACTAGCACTAGATTAGACATAGACAATGATTAATTATACTTCCTTTGATATTTTGTAACTTATATTGAATAGTTTAAATGAAATGAAAGTTATTTTGGTATCTGCTAGCACTATCTTGAAATGATTTGAGCTTATACAATGTTTATAATACTAATGTGATGTATTATAATTAGAATATCAAAATAAAATTGAGAAAGTGAAATTATCTCAAATAAATATCAAAATCTTTCTCATTCTATTTCAAAAATTGAGCTTTATTGTAATACCTTTTTGATTGTTTCACAAAAAGGGGGAGAACTTTGAGCTGACATGAGAACTTTGAGCTGACAGGAGAACTTTGAGCCTTCTTGAAAATTATCTTCAACTAGTTTCATGCATTGAAAAATATTGAAAAATATTCAAAATTAGGAGAATGTTCATAAAGTTCATGAAAAGAACAAAAAAGGGGGAGAGTATAAATGATTGTTTTTAATTAAGCTTAAATATTTCAAAATTTAAAAACCTATAGAAAGGGGGAGAAATTTTTTATTGAAAACAAATGGCTTTAGCTCAAAACCTACATTTTGCTCTGATTGCTCTAAATTTTAGCTCTAGAATTAGCTTTAATTCTTTCAATTTTGAGCTTTGATACTTCATGTTTGTGCTATTTCTGATACTTTGAAGCATACAAAGTTTAATACTCTGATACACACTAAAGCACTAACATTGATACTACATAGTTTTCTCATAAGAGCTCTGATATTTATTTGCAAATATAATTGCTCTGATACATGTGCATACTTACTTTCAAATACTGTTATACATGTAATTGTAAAGAATTTTTTGTGCCCAGTGTTTTGTCATCATCAAAAAGGGGGAGATTGTTGACCCCATAAGTGATTTTGATGATAACCAAACATTGGTGCATGCATTTATTTTACTAACAACTCTTCAAGTGGTTTACAAGTTTTTGAAGGATGAATTCATTGCTCAAATTTCAACTCCTATATTTTCATTTCTTGTTTTGAGTTGTGTTGTAATTGAATATTGTAAAGAAGAATCCAAAGAAAAAAGTTAAAAAAGATCATAAAATTGGGTTACTTCTAAATGTGTTTCAAGCTTTTAGTTTCTTAGAAATATGTTGAGTTTGAAGACATCTTGAAGCTTGAAGACATGCTGGATGAATTCTGGAGAAAGACTGAGAAAATCACTGAAATATTCATCCGAGCTGACTCAAAGAGAAGAGAGCCGAGTTTGGCACATGGCACACATGAGAATTCTGGCACGCAGATATCCAAGTCGACTCTAAGGGACCCGAGCCGGCTCGTCTAGTGTACTACTTCCTGAATTAGACAGGCGAGCTGACCCAAAGGGAGTCCGAGCTGACTCTATCACATAGTCAGACATCCGAGCCCACTCTTTAGAAGATCGAGTCGACTTTTCTAAAGTCGAGAAAATGTTTTCTGAGAACTACAACCAATCGAGTCGACTAGAATGGAAGTTAGCCGACTCGTCCAGACTGACATGTTGAAGGCTTGAGGATCCGAGTCGACTAGAATCAAGGCGAGCCAACTCTTATAGAGTGAGGAATTAAGACACTGTGCAAGCAAGCTGACTGGATTGAAGAGAGTCGACTCAACCAAAACTCCTCTGAGGATCCGAGCCAACTCAAAGATCGATTTCAGACTTACAATGGCTAGTTTCAGAACTTGGATTTTGAATCAAAAAAGTGCTCCAATGATCAAATGTCACATCCCAATGGTCTACAATGACTTAAAGCACCTTACAATGATGGAAGGCCATATATTTGAGGGATTCAATGAAGCTTGAAGCACTTAGTAAAGAAGCAAAATAAGCCATTAAAGTCCATTGAAGTGCATTCAAGTGGGCTTCTCTC
This sequence comes from Areca catechu, assembly GCA_021397845.1. Classification (NCBI taxonomy): domain Eukaryota; kingdom Viridiplantae; phylum Streptophyta; class Magnoliopsida; order Arecales; family Arecaceae; genus Areca; species Areca catechu. The sequence continues at coordinate 76,035,260 of CM038038.1, read as the reverse complement.
AAGTTGTATCAGTAACCATTCGACAAAAAAATTGTTTATCATTTTGTTGCTTTTTTTTCAATTCATTTTTTAATTGTTGGGTTATTGATGAGCCCGGTTGAAAAACTAAATAGGTTCTTGGTTAGCCTTTGTTAAAAACCAAGTGTTGGGTTCTTGGTAATCCTGGTAAAACCAAGTTGGGTTTCTTTGGTGATCCTAGTAAAACCAAAGTGTAGAGGTTTGGATTGTGAGTCTGTGAAATCAATCTGACTGTATTCCGATGGGGGATGTAGTGAAAATCCCAAGTGGTATCTTGGATAGTGGACGTAGAAGCCGGGTTGCTTCGAACCACTATAATTATTATGTGTTTGTGTTGTGCTTTTCTGATTTGATATTGCTTCTATAGTTAATTACTTTATCACAGCACTTAACACTTTAAAAGGGATTTCAAAGAGCACAAATTGCTTAAATTTTTTAATTTCCAATTCACCCCCCTCTTGGGAAGGCCACCTGGGCAACAATGAAGATAATAAGTCTATGGAAGATTTAGAAGAAGAGATACCTATAGGCAACCTAGAGTTAGGAGCCAACCCATAATTAGTTTACCTAGTGGAAACCCAGATAGAAATCAACCTAGAGTTAGTTGAGTCGGAAGTCCAGTACAACCCACCCAGTTCAACCATGGACTTCAATTTTAAGGCTTTCATGAAAGCCATGGTTGATCAGTTTGCTCAAATGAATACCCAAACCCAATCCTAATTAGCCCAAATGAATTTCAAGTTTAATCAATCCAACACCCAGATGACCCAGATAAATAATAGATTAGACCTAATGACCCAAACCAATAATCAGGCAACCAATAGGATGGATCAGTTAGCCAATAGGTTGGACCAGGTAGAAGACCCCCCAACATTAGTTGAACTTGACCACACCCAAGCTGAACTTGTAGTGGAAGACCAGCTAGAGGAAGAGAACCTAAATACTACTATCAGAACCTTACCTGAGGAGCCACTAAAAGAAAGCCCAACTATAGAGCCCAGTCCTTTGGTTTGTGAGCTAGAAGAATTTATTAAGGACATGATCTCTTTAAATCAGTACCCTCAGGATGGAGTCATTCTTTTAACTCCAATTGATCTCTTTCCTGAAATTAATGACCCATTCTTCCATAATGCAGACCTTATAGGAACACCCCAAACCCATAAGGTAAACCTCATTAGTCTAGGACTAATTCCTGACGCCCCTTCTTACATCCTACTCTATCCGATTAACCCCAAACCCTTTTCTTACTTCCTACCCTATTAGACTAACCCTGAGTCCACTTCTTATTTTCTACCCTTTTCTGAAACTTTTCATGATTTTCTAACCCTTAGATTGCATTTTATAGGGGTAATCATATTGCATTCATTCATTGCATAGGTTAGATTTGCATTATATTTCTGGCATACTCTATGGCACCTAGTAGGAGTACATAGTAAATTTTCATGTGCATGCCATGCTAAGGTCAAACATAGAAAGTTATTAGTGTGTTAGGTTAGACCGAAAGAAGTCTAATAAATCTCCTTTAATAGGGATGCCTAGTCGAGTCTATTAGGTGTTAGTCTTGAGTCCAATAAATTCACAGCCCTGAATCACATGTCTGCACCTGCACTTACCTCTGCACAGCACATGCATCAGGAAATTAGTCAAAAGCTGAACAAAAGTAATGAACTAAATAAAAACTTGGCTAATTCCTGAAAGAGAGATAAAGAATTTTTTATAGAGAATGATGTGATTGTAAAGAAATTTTATGCTCGCAAAGCTAGTCCATCCAAAATAATGAAGAACAGTGGATCCAATGCCTATGCACTTGAGATCCAATGCCTATGCCACTCCTTTTTTTTATAAGAGAACCCACCCCAAATTGTCCATATATAATTTAGTCTATTGGTGAGGAAAAGATTGAGTGCATCCTAGATGATCAAGCCATAAGTATCCAAGATAGAGGCTATCAGTGATATTTGGTCCGATGGCAAGGTTGGCCAGAATATAAGGACTCGTGGATCACCCGTGAGGATCTGCAGTGCCTCAACCTAGATGATGCGGGATGACTCTAAGATTGCTAAACATACAAGAAAAATAGTAAAATAATTTTTTTAAATTTTTTTATTATTTAATTTGCAGGCTTGATTCTCAAAATTAAGTAAGAATTAGCATAAGGAATAGCAATGCAAAGAATCATCATATTGCAGGCAAACTCATGCAAAATAATAAATTCCAGGACCTGAGAATTGAGAAACTCCCAATTAGGATAGCTTATCTTCATCAAATCAAAATTAAAAGAAGGGAAGGATGTTACCAATCAATGATTTGAAGAATTTCTGATGAAAAGATCACACAACACTCTAATTGGAGTCTGGATGATGAAGTTCAGTTTCCTTGATTAGATGGCTGATTTGGATGGTTCCGGATACAAGGAAAGCCTCCTCTGGGGAGGTGAAACACCTCAGGGATCTTGCAAAACATCAAGGGTCAATCAAATAGCAAGTAAGAAAAAGAAAGGGGACTAGGATTAGAAGGAATCAGGTTAGGGATTAGAAGCAGGACGGCTTGAAGCTTGATGAAGATCTCCTTGCTTGGTGGCCTAGGGTACTCCTTCTTGGACGTGTGAAGGCTTGGATGGTAGTGAGTTAGGGCGTGGAAGGATGCTAGGGCAGCAAGGTGTAGGGTTTTGGTAACCAGGGCGGAAGCGTGGATTTCAAAAATTTATTATGAAACCACTACCAAACCCTTAACCCAAGACCTCCTTACTAGGAATTAAAACATATAAACTTGCATATATGATATAAACTAGAGTTTAGGCACCAACCTGAACCGCTAGTATCCAATCCGATGAAGAAAAAACCAGATTCAGCCTTCTTCTCCACCAGGCGCCCAAACGTTCGCCCTCCAACGGTGATCCACACGGGGCTTGACCTGTTGGGAATTGTGTCCCAAAGCCAATCGCCTGGGTTGTAGGCGGTTGTGCTGAGTATTATACTTTTTCTTTGAATTAATAAAATATTATTTTTTTGGCAGCTCATCATATATTGTATTTTCCTGAAATGAACTCTTTCCATGTGATGAAGTTCTTAGGACTACACTGACTTCGATACAGAGAGGATGAATCGAGTAGTCCTTAAACCTTGTTCACAACCAAAGGATATATTGTACTGGACGGAAATATATAAAGTATAGGTTGTTGTAGTTCACATCATTTGGTTGTCCTCTTGACCAAATGAGTGTGGTGTCACTGATGTGATCTACAAGTGGGATATGTGATATTTCATTGAACGTGACTCCGTGCAGCCCCTTTCTGCCAAAGGAAAACTCACGATTGGATATGGGTATATGTGTCCCTCTGACCTGAGGTCATCACGGTAGCTTGCAAGCAACTCCCTGTGTTTTGGTGCTGGACTACCCAGATTTTTAATCCGGTGATGGAAGGTTTCTGGGTACAGGCAAGTACTTGTGGAGCAATGATGGACCAAGACGGGATTGACCTGTCCAAACAGTTTGGATTGAATGTCTCGCAGTATCTCAATTTAGCAAATCCTCGGCCGGGGTAGCCCTAGTGAAGAGTCATTGGGCTTGCAAGGTTGAGACACATAGTGGACTGACTCTGTCTGGGTTGGCAGCCCAATCACAGTCATCCTGAGCATTAAAGGTCAAAGGGATGAATTATACGGTAACCATATGCCAGAGGTTCGATAGTTTGCTCCTGCATCTTCGACCTATCCGGACGCCGGGACCCATTGCTAGATGGTTTCCTGTGCTGGTACTGGAATTGTTCCAGTGCTACCGTTTAAGTTCGAACCTATGAGGTCACACGCCATAGAGGATAACTCTCTGATCCGGATACCGATTATGATTGGTAATCGTCTTGATTTTATGGTCATGGTATTTTTGAGCACTCTTTTCCCCGTCTTGCCCTTGTCTGCATCAACTGAAAATTGTTCCGGGCAGACCAGGACTGCGCCAGAATTTTTTTGAATCAGTTTTGAACTGATTCGGAACTCGTTTCGGCCTCCAATTGGTTGTGAACCAATTGAACCAAATTTAATTGGGCTTGAACCGTTCAATTAGATTGAACCAAGGGGTTTTAATGGGATTGAACCTAAATTCTTTGGACCGATTTCTTTTGAACCGGTGATTTTTTCTCCCTTGTCACCGTTTACACGATGATTTGCTGGAAGGAATTCCATTCGTTGGAGGCCAAACGACAGCGTCTCTTCTTCTCCTCCCTCCCTCTTGTTTATTGCTGGTTTAATCCCTGTTTTATGGCTTGGTTAATGGATTTAACCACAGCCTCTTCATTTCCCAGCTCATTCCTCCTCCCTGCGGCCTATATAAACAACTTCAGTGCCCCTGTTTCAGCAGAGATATACAGTCATCGTGTGTGTTTTTGTTTCACCGTGTGAGGGGCTGAAAAACGTGAGAGCTGGTTCTTCCCTTGGAGAGTTTTATTCATTCATTCCACCAGGGTTTTGAGGGCTGGGTTTGGTTGAGTAATTGGGAGAGAAACTCATCTTATTCCCTGTTGTTCGTTGTGCTCAATTGGTGGAAGAAGAAGCTTGTTTTGGTGAAAACAAAAATCAGAACTTGGAGTTCTGTTTCTTCCTTCCTCCCTCCCACCGTTCCATGGTTTTCGGTGACTAGCATCGTGCGAGAGACGGATCAGAGGAGCCCCAGGCGTGTCCCCCCTCTAGAGAGTGTTCATTTGAGCACTTGGGAGCCGGGTCAACCTCCTTGCTGCTATCATTTTGTTGCTCTGTTTTTTGTTTTGTTGCATAAATTGCAGTCCAGAATTTCTGGGTGAAGGAGTTTACAAACCTCGTTGGAAGTTTGATCCAATTGCTCTCCATTGAAGGAAGAGAAGTCTCCTTGCTGTTGTTGCAAAATAAGATACCCCAAAAGATTGCCATTTTTGTTTTGGGTTGCTGCTGTTGGAGAGAAGAGGAGAAATCCACGTTCAAGAGGCTGCTGGAAGAAGACAATAGAAATAAAGTTATTCCTGTTATCCCAGCTATTCCAGCATTATACCAAGGTTATTCCAGGCAGGAATAAGGTAAAGTTTCTGGTTTTAATATTCATGCATGCCTTGATCTAGTTTTATAAAATTGTTTATAAATATTACATGCCCTTGTTCATGCCTCGTTTTGCCTATACATGCATCCGGAATATGTTAGATCCTGTACGGAGTAGGTAGTTTCCGCTATTATTTTAAAATAGTTCAAAATACATACCTGCTCCCTGCTATTGCATGCTTAGTGTAGGCAGCTACAATACCCGCGTAGTTATCCTTCATGACCAAGACACCAGCACCTTCTAAAAACTTGGTTCCACCAACTAGACTTTCAAACTTAAGCCTAATAGGATTTGGGCAAATTCCAATCCAATTGGACTAACTCTTCTTTGAATCAGCCTTTCTACTCCTTCCCTTCTTCTTCCTCTTCTTCTCTTCTTTACTTTTCCCTAATTCCTCTCCTAATTTGAAAACTCCTAGGCCTTCCAAAGACCTTGTCCTAAAAGGGCTAGAGTGTTTAGGACAAGAGGATAGGATGTAATAAAAATAAGAAAGGAAGAAGTCTTCGAGATCAAATCTATTTAACACCCCGAGAGGCTACGCTATTATAGCACACTAAGGGGCTTCTGAGATATCCATTCACACCAGAAGACATGACTCTTCTATTATGACACAAAGCTTGGCAAGTATTGCGATCCTTGGATTCAAAACTTCCGAGAAAAAGAAGCAGAGTGACTCTTTAAATCAAAAGTCGCTTCTTTTCTTAAATCCAAACGCCATACTTTAAACCAAGCAACTTCTAGATTTTTAATTTGCACCCAAGAGTGTTAGGACACGCACCAGAGGAGTCCACGCCATTTAACTTTCTCAAAATGTGCGTGAAAAAGAGGGGACACCACTCTTAGTACCAAGAGTCCCAAGGGGCATGGACTCTTCTTCTTTTGGCGTGAAGACGTTTCCCAATGGGCATGGAAGACTCCAAGAGGCGTGGATGTGTTTTTGACTTGGTCCTCTACTTAATGCAGAAGGACTCTTGGCCAGGGGGTGCCTCTAGATTATTTTCTCATGCAATTTCTACATAGAAAACATGTTGGCACCCAAGAGTCCCACTTTAGTCCAAACATTTCACACACCCAACTTAGCCCAATTGCTAAATGGATAATCTCAGGTTAATTAATCTAAATTGGCTGACTTAAACCTTGGTCTTCTAGCCAAGGACTGACCCAACACTTGAGCCAAATTTAATTTGATTTTAATTAAGCCAAATTAGCCCAAATTGGAACCTGATTCGAAACTGATTCGAATCTAGGTGCTGGGGTTTGCAACACGTGCTAGCATGTTCACCTGCAAACATGGTTTAATCCAATTAAACCCTTGATCAGAACCCTTTGTGTGTGACCCATTGGGTTCCACATCTAGCCAGCAGTGAGTCCGGGTGTAACTTGGCTTGATTCGATTGGATCACATCCAAACCGATTTAGGCCCAACTAGGTCAATTAGAATCCAATTCTAATTAACTGATTGAATTACCATAATTCAACCAATCCCCACAAGACAAGATTGACATCTAGCAATGTATCATGCCTACCCAAAAGATGCGGAATTTTGGTGGCATTACCAAAATACCCTTCAATGGTGAGTTACCGGGCAATTTAGTCCTTCGATCAGCTTGCACCCTGGATATTACTATGGATATGGATACTTGTCAAATCCAATTTCATATTAATTTCTAGCTTAATCTGATAATGATGATTCATTAATGAACCATTAGAAACTATTTCTAATGTTCATACTTTGATCAAAGATTTCCCGAATCTTCATTTGATCAAAATCAGCTGGATGCGATTCCCTCTTACTATGGTTGATGATTCCTTTTGACCTACTCACAATCTCCATATGCAATCCACCATATCCAGTATCACCCCATGCATAACTCAGTGTCATGATTGAGTGTGAACCAAAGTATGAATTCATGCATACAAGGCACCATGGCAGTCTCAGGTCAAAGGATCATATGCACTACTCCAACTATGAGAACTATCTATTGACAAACAGATAAGGTTCCATTAGATGTTCTCAAGCTGGATCCATTCAGTGAACTCATTCTCTAATGAGCACCCTCATCCTAGTATTAGTGTCAAACACAAGTGACTGTGAGATCAGTCACCCTCTTTACCAAGTATACATAGGAGTACTGGTCTTGCCGAAACATTGATCCCCTACTCAATGTTCCATCGACCAGTAATATTTTAGATTAGGATTTTAAGGCTTTAGGTCTCACTGGTATGATCTCATCATAATCCTAGAACCATAGCCCTAATCTATGGGGTTCATCATATAATAATAAAAAAATTAAGACAGTGTATGATGAAAATAAAATGCCTTTATTAATTGATAATGTCAATACATTGGTTTGGGATACAAAGGAAAATTTTATCGAAATACAATATTTTGATTGGCCTTTAGGGCATAATCCTTTCACAAGAAATTCGGCCAAGCACAAGAACACAAACCAAAAACCAAAAGAACAGAGTAACACAAGCTCGCAAGCTCAAAATAAATTCACCATGGTTTTGATATCATAAATAAAAGTTGCTTACAAGAGGGGGAGGGGTGGGGTATTTATAGAGTTCCCATGCACTCTAACTTGGGTTACACACTTGGGTTACAAGTCCTCTTCCAAATTGGAATACAAGTCCTTTCCTAGCTAGGTTAGAAAAATAAATCTCCATTAGGTTAGGAATTGACCTAGTCTTCTCCTTTTTCCTTCATGCTTTGACTATTCCACTCAAGGACACCTCTTGGACTTGGTCAACACTTCAAGGATGCCTAGGAGGGCATGTTGGACTTCTAGGGGCAGCAAGAGGCTAGTCCAAAGGGGCTTGGGTGCATGGGCTTGGGCCTCTAGAAGCTGGGGTGGCCTGGTAGCCTGGTAGCAAAAATAATCCATGGAATTTTGCTTCTTTAGGGCTTGAGCTTGGCACTTGGACTTTATTTCTTTGGGCTAGGATATAGAGGGACCTCTAGAATCATGGATTCCCTAGTTTGGGAATATGTTCTGGCATCTGGACTAAAATTTGGGTATCTGGAGAATATCTGGAAGGAATTAGGATTTCTGGAAGCATCTTGGATCCTGGGTTGTCACATAAAATCCACTGTGCTGATGTAATGGCCTTTGACTCCTGGATGTGGCTTGGTGGAACTCCGAAATAGGGTGACCTCCTCTCTTGTACAAAAATTGGGCTCATACTGGACTCATAATTGATGTACAGGACTCAAAATACTGACTTGGTTGAGGGTTGAGACAAATCAACTAACCTTAACTTATTACAGGACTCAATCTTAATTGATTACAAAATTTTCAAAATTTTGACACATGACTAATTAAACCATATAGGATCCAGGGATTTGTGTCTGATCCGATGTCCCCACCAATTCTCCCGGGGTGGGAGGAACTCGACCCCATTGAGTATGGGTCAATTTGGCTCAAGGAGGGTCTAGGTTAAGGCATTGCAGATCCGTACCAGCATTCCACAAGTTCTGAGATTCTGGCTGACCTTGCCACCAGATCAAATACCACTGACAGTCTCTATCCTGGGTACCGATAGCTTGATCATCCAGAGCTCTTTCAATCTTTATCTCACCATAAGGCCAAATTATATGTGGTCACTCTAGGATGGGTTCTCTCTCAAAGAATGGGAGTGGCTCAAGGGGCTCGCTGGGTATCACTGCTGGCTCCCTAGACTTTATAAAGTCTGAGATGATGAAAGTGGAGCTAATACCTAAATCAGGTGATATCTCAGGCACATAGGCATTGGGCCCACTACTATTCATTATTTTAGATAGGCCAACTTCGCGAGCAAAAAATTCTTTAACAGTCACATATTCCTCTACAGAAAATTCTTCATCTTTCTTTTAGAAATTAGCCAAGTTGTTATTTAGTTCATTAATTATGTTCAGCTCTTGACTAATTTCATGATGCATATACTATGCAGAGGCTAGTACATGTATGGACAGGTAGATTGGGTATGTAAATTTATTGGACTCTAGATTAACACCTAATAGACTCAACTAGACTTTCCTATCAAAAAAAAATTTATTAAACTCTAGGGACAAAACCTAACAGACTATTGACTCTTTAGGTTTGACCGTAGCATGGCATGCACATGAAAACTTACTATGTATGCCTACTAAATGCCAAAAGGCATGCAAGAAGTAAGATGCAAACCTAACATGTACAATAAATGAATGCAACATGCAAACCTCTACATGATGCAGGTGAATGATTAAAGAAATATAAGAAAATTCAAGAAAAGACAGGAAATATGAGGTAGATTCTGGGTTAGTCTGGTGGGGTAGAAAGGGTTCAAGGTTGATTGGATAGAATAAGATGTAAGAAGGGGTGTCAGAAATTAAATCTAGACTAATAAGATTGACCCTATGGGGTTGATGTCATCTACTAGGTTTGCCTTATGAAAGAATGGGTCACTAATTTCAGGAAAAAGATCTTCAATTGGGAGCAAGGAAGTGACTTCATCCAGAGGGTACTGGGTGAGATAAGCCAAGTCCTCAATAAACTCTTCTAGCTCAGGAAATTTAGGACTAGGCTCTACAATTGGATCCTCTTCTAAAGTCTCCTCTAATTGCTCTTCCATTGTAGCTTGGGTGTGATCTGGGTCATCTAACTCTGGGTCGACTACTATATGGGTATGGTCAGGGTCAATTGATTCTAGGATGGCTTCTACCTGGGTATCTATTGATTCAACTAACTCTAAGTCTTCTATGGGGAACTCTTCTTCTTCCTCCTCATACTGTTCCACTAAGCTGGGGTCAGCCTCATATATCTCCTCTTCAAGGTCATTTGGGTGAACCAATGGGGTGGTAAGAGGGGGTTGACTAAAGAAAAATGGACCAATACTAGGCTCACAGCTAGGGGTACTAATCCTATAGGGTTCAGGTTGATTGAGGGATAGTGGGTTACTTGGTGTGGGCACCAGGATCCGACAGAGGCTCCTCAACCCTCTGTGGATCTCATATTAGGGTTTCCCTTTCTATGAGTCCTGTAATAAGGCCTTGAGCCCAAAAATATTGTTATAATTTCTTGTCAAAGTTGTTAAGTCCTGTACCTTGGCCAATTTGGATCAAGTTAGGTCTTGAGTCCTATATTTGTTCGTGTCCGCGTTTGGTCTGGGCCCAAGCCCAATTGAAGTCACTCTGGTTTTCTTCACCAACTCAAGTTCTAGTGGGCCAACCCACCCCTTCTACTTGGGATAATGCCAACTCAGGTGCCATCTCAGCTACCTACGTGGCACCACATCAGGTGCCACTTGGGCATCCAAGAAGGGAAACAAAGTGGCCTCCTCTTGCTCCACACGCCTTGGACAACATCCCCCTCTTCCCTCCCCCATATCACGCCTTGTTCCATCTAAAGAGGGCATTGAAGATCTTTGAAGGAACCAAGCCCCAAAGCAAGCCTCCTCCCAAGTTTTCTTCCCAAAGTGCTCTTGCAAGGAAGGAAGGTCACAAGACACACTCCTCTCTTCAAGCCCTAAACCATGCAATGCCCCATGGAGTTCACCCTTGGTCGGCCAAGAATCAATCCTAGAAGATGGCATGAAGAGCCCAAGGGAACACATCCCTCCAAGCAAGCCATGCCCCACTCCTCTTCCCAAATTAAGCATGCTAATGAAGGAAGTCAAGGGACCAATTCCCCTCTCCAAGCCTTTGCTCATGCCACGTCCAACTCCAAATATTTGGTCGGCCAAAGAAATAGGGATGTAGAAAATTTTTGGCGCCACCATGAGACTTGTATTTTGAATTTCAAAAGGGCCTTGGGTGCCTATTTAAAGGACCCAATCCCTCCCTTTGTAGAACTAATGAATGAATGAATGAATGAATGGATGAATGAAAAATTGAGTGATTGAGTTTGAGTTTCTTCCACCCTCCAACCTTTGTCTCTTAGGCTAGGTTCGAGTGGAATTGCCTTCGTCCCCAGGGACGTCGAGTGGTGCGAGGCCACCTGTCTGTCGCCCCAGGGTGTCGCGAATCCTTCGTCCTCCAGGACGTCGCGTGGTGTGAGGCCACATTCCTTCGTCCTCCGGGATGTCACGGGGTGCGAGGCCCCAAGTTATCTCCAACTTTGACTTCAAAATCCAGCCGGACGCCGGGCTCGAAGCCCCTTCCCAACTCCAGTTCAATTCCTTTCCGTACATCTCCACATTCCACTGACCTTTCTTTTGTTTGCCTACAGGTCCTCCCTGGCATCTCGAGCATTGGAGACAGTCAGCTTTGCCATCGCGACCTCCAGACCCAAAGCCAGAGCTCCCACGGGTTTGACTGCTCGGGCATCTAGGCCGCATCTGTCGAGTTGAGTGATCTCTGCACCGGGCACTTCAGAAGTTTGAGGTTTGCCTTCTCTTTATCTCCTAAGTAGATATTGTAGGTCGAGCTAGTCCTACCGAGGTTTCTTAATCCCAGGGTCCTATTCTCGTTCTTACTTTTAGGGCTTTGAACTGCTAGCGTAAGCTTCCCTTACTGCTCTTCATATTTCTTATCTTTGCTTGTGATCGGGAATTGAAACCCTAAACAACAAAGAAGAACAACAAGAAACATAACAAAAAAAAAATCATCAACCCTAAAACAAAAAAAAAAATTCCTTGCATCATAAGCATCCATCCCAGCATCCCTAGCCCTAACCCCCTTGCCTCCCACATCATTACTTCTGGGTTCCTAGGGCTCATAAGGCAAGGGTTCAACTCTATGGGTCTTGCCTAGGGTTCCTAACTGATTTCCTACTTGGTCAAAACTATGGATTGCTTGATTACTTGATTGGATCAGTTGGTCAAGCATATGGTTCAATTGGATATTGGATTGGTTAATCTGGGTGGTTAATTGGGCAACCATCTGTTCATTCATGGTTCTTATAAGAGATTCAAGACTGGACTCCATGGTTGAACCGGGTTGGGGTTTAGACTTCTGGTATTGGGTTCCTAGTCTAGTGGTCATGCAATCAAATAATCAGTCAGGATGAGATGGTGCAGCCAAGCATGCAAAATGGGTTAGCTTAATTTAGGGTTTCCTAGACCTAGAGCCAAAACTAGGTAAGTCAGCTAAACATATACTTAACCCAGCAGCTAATCCTTCCACTGGCCAGGTAGGGGGTGGGGTGGTGGGAGGCTCCCCCTGCTTATCACAGGGTCCTAATTATAAACCACCAGTCCACTTAGGTCGTTTGACTCTGGACCCCTAGCCTTAGACACCAGCTTTCAGTAATAGCTAAAGGATTAAATGCACTAGTTGGCCCACATGGTTCGGACCCGACCTGTTGGGTGTCACCTAGCCTACTAGGAAAAATTAATTCTAATTAATTTTAATTAAGGCTTGGGTGGAAATGTTGGATGATTGTTTTTGGCCCAGGACAGGTTATGACCTCCTGCCCTGATGTTATATTGATTGCCCTTACGATTAGATTAAAAGATGATAAACATTCAATGGTCCTGATGTAATCTAAAACAATCAAAAAATAAAATGATTTTTAATTAATTTATGAGATGTCAAGTTAAGTTTAAGTTTACTGGGGTTAGCTAACAAAATTTGACTTGGGATTGGGGGGTTTAGAAGTTGATTAGGTTAGGTTGAGTCAAAATGCAGAAATAGCACAATTCAAGATATTAGGGTTTCAACCAATGTAGAATTTGACATAGATCCTGATTCATAAAAAAACCAAAAGAAACCTGGAATGGAGGATGGATGGTGATGATGAAACCTACCAAATTTCATGCAAAACAAAAATCCTATGATGATCCAAACCTAGGATTTTTTGGACTGCTGCAGAAATTATCAAGATTCTGTTAAGGTTTCTATCATGCCAAATTTTAGAGATTTAAAGTTTCAGTAAAAATAATTAAAAATTTTGATAATTACTAGAACAGAACAAAGGACATGTAGTGCAAATCTCAAAGAAAAATAAAATGTTTATGATGCCAAAATCAGATAAAACCTAGACACCTAATGTAGTGGACAGAATGCAGAATTAGGGTTTGTGAATACAAAGCAGATAAAAAACTATCCTAAACCTGCTCTGACACCAAACTGATGTGGAATGACTTTAAGATTGCTAAACATGCAGAAGAAATAGTAAAATAATTTTTTAATATTTTTTTATTATTTAATTTGCAGGCTTGATTCCTAAAATTAAGTAAGAACTAGCATAAGGAATAGCAATGCAAAGAATCATCGTATCGCAGGCAAACTCATGCAAAATAATAAATTCCAGGACCCAATAATTGAGAAACTCCTGGATTAGGATAGCTTATCTTCATCAAATCAGAAATTAAAAGAAGGGAAGGATGTTACCAATCAGTGATTTGAAGAATTTTTGATGAAGAGATCACACAGTACTCTGATTGGAGTCTGGATGATGAAGTTCAGTTCCCTTGATTAGATGGCTGATTTGGATGGTTCTGGATGCAAGGAAAGCCTCCTCTAGGGACGTAAAACATCTCAGGGATCCTGCAAAATGTCAAGGGTCAATCAAAATAGCAAGTAAGAAAAAGGAAGGGGACTAGGTTTAGAAGGAATCATGTTAGGGATTAAAAGCGAGGCGGCTTGAAGCTTGATGAAGATCTCCTTGCTTGGTGGCCTAGGGCACTCCTTCTTGAATGTGTGAAGGCTTGGATGGCAGTGAGTTAGGGCATGGAAGGATTCTAGGGCAGCAAGGAATTCGGCCAAGCACATGAACATAAACCAAAAACCAAAAGAACAGAGTAACACAAGCTCACAAGCTCAAAATAAATTCACCAGGGTTTTGATATCATGAATAAATGTTGCTTACAAGAGGGGGAGGGGTGGGGTATTTATAGAGTTCCCATGCCCTCTAACTAGGGCTATACACTTGGGTTACAAGTCCTCTTCCAAATTGGAATACAAGTCCTTTCCTAGCTAGGTTAGAAAAATAAATTCCCATTAGGTTAGGAATTGACCTAGTCTTCTCCTTTTTCCTTCATGCTTTGACTATTCTACTCAAGGACACCTCTTGGACTTGGTCAACACTTCAAGGATGCCTAGGAGGGCGTGTTGGGCTTCTAGGGGCAGCAAGGGGCCGGCCCAAAGGGGAATGGGTGCATGGGATTGGGCCTTTGGAAGCTAGGGTGGCCTGGTAGCCTGGTAGTAGGAATATTCCATGGAATCTTGCTTCTTTAGGGCTTGGGTTTGACACTTGGACTTGATTTGTTTGGGCTAGGATGTAAAGTGACCTTTAGAATCTTGTATGCCCTGGTTTAGGAATATATTCTGGCATCTGGACTGGAATTTGGGCATCTGGAGGGTATCTGGAAGGAATCAGGATTTCTGGAAGCATCTTGGATCCTGGGTTGTCACACAAAATTCACTGTGCTGATGTAGTGGCCTTTGACTCCTGGGTGAGGCCTGGTGGAACTCCAAAATAGGGTGACCTCCTCTCTTGTACAAAAATTGGGCTCATACTGGACTCATAATTATGTACAAAACTCAAAATACTAACTAGGTTGAGGGTTGAGACAAATCAACTAAGCTCAACTTATTACAAGACTGAATCTTAATTGATTACAAGATTTTCAAAGCTTTGACACATGACTAATTAAACCATATGAGATTCATGGATCTATGTCTGATCCTGGTGTCTCCACCACCAGACCTCTTGAGCATTACGAGAGCCAAGTTGACCCTTATTCGACGGGGTCAAGTTGCTCCCACCCTGGGAGAATTGGTGGGGACACCAGGATCTGACACAGATCACTAGATCTCATATGGTTTACTGATTAGGATTTTTTTTAGAATCTTAGTCATGTGTCATAATTTTGTAAGCAAGTAAGATTAAGTCCTGTAATAAGTTGAGACTAGTTGATTTGTCTCAACCCTATCAGTCATTGAGTCTTGTACCTGAGTATTAGCTAATAAGAGTCTAATTTTTGTATAAGAGAGGAGGTTACCCTATTTTGGAGCTCCACCAGGCCTCACCCAGGAGCTAAAGGCATTTACATCAGCTTATGGGATCTTATTTGATACCCTAGAGCCCTAGATGCCCTGATTCCTTCCAGATGCTCTCCAGATGCCCAGATTTCCTCCAGATGCTAGAGTATATTCCCAGACCTGGGCATATCAAGAATCCAGAGGTCCATCTGCACCCAGCTCAAGAGAAATCAGGCTTAAGTGCCAGGCCCAAGCCTTTAAGAACCAAGATTCCAATCTGATGCCAGAAATATACCAGCCCAGGCACCCCATCTTCCAGGAGGCCCAAAGCCCATTCATCCCAAGCCCTTGGTCGGCCCTTGCTGCCCCCAATGAAGCCCAACATGCCAAGAGGGGAGTCCTTGAGGTTGACTTGGTCCAAGTTAAGAGGAGAAGTCCAAGTGAAAGGAGGAAAACAAGTTCATTTTCTATTCAACTTGTATACTCCTAGTTCTTGGTTTATTTTATAATCTTTCTCCCACTTAAATTGTTTAAATCTATTCTAACTAAGAGAAGACTTGTAATGCCTTTAGGAGAGGGCATGGGACTCTATAAATACCCCACCCCTCCTCTTGTAATCAATTCTACTCTTATGAAATTAAATTCTGGTGAAATATTGTCTTGAGTTTTGGTGTTGTTTTGTTTTGCTTTTTTGTTCTTCTACTTGGCCGACCTCTACCTCCAACCTTCATCCACGTCCAAACACCCTTCCAAGTCTTCAAGTATCAGCCTTCATCCTTGAGAAGAAGCCCAAGGCCACCCGTTGCCAAGAGCCTCCTTCTTCTCCAAGCCGCTAGCACTCCTAACCGTAATATTTCCTTTCTATTTCATACCTTGCTTATTTCATTTGATTGTTGATTTGAACCTAACCTTGACACTTTACAGGATCCTCGAGGTGTTTCCCCTTCCTAGAGGAGACTTTCCTTGCCTTCAGATCGGGTCCAGATCGCCTTCAGATTCGGGAACCAAAGGCTTCATCTTCTAGGCATCAATCTAAGAGCTGTGTGATCCCTTCATCAGCAAGTTCTTCAATCTCTACCTGGTATAAACGTTTCCACTCTTAATTTCTATTTTGAATGAAGGTTAGCTATCCTAAACTAAGATTTTCTTAATTCCTGGGTCCTGAATTTTATTATTTTGCATGAGCATGCTTGTGATTATGATGATTCTTTGCATTGCTATTCATCCTGCTAGTCTTTACTTGATTTTGAAAATTTAGCCTGTAAATTAAAATTATAAAAAAATATAAAAAACTAGATTACTATTTTTCTTGCATGTTTAACAATCTTAGAGTCATCCCGCATCAATTTCTTGATTCAAGATGGTGATCTTGTTGAACTTGATAAAAATTATGATGATTTAATCATCTATATGAATGCGATGTAGAGTTTCGACTCTAAGAAATGGCTTGAAGCCATGAAATCTGAAATGGTATCCATGAAGATCAAAAGTGTATGGACACTAGTTGATCCACCTAAAGGGGTAAAATCCATTAGGTGCAAGTGGATATTTAAAAGGAAAAGGAGCATGGACATGATGGTGGAGACCTATAAAGTCTATCTGGTTGCTAAGGATTATCGTCAGCATTATGGTATTAACTATGATGAGATATTCTTTCTTGTGGCAATGCTTAAGTCCATATAGATTATGCTTGCGATAGCAATGCATCTTGATTTTGAGATCTCATAAATGGATATCAAAATTGCTTTTCTAAATAGAGAGTTGGAAGAAGAGGTGTATATGGTATAACTTGAAGGGTTCATATCTATAGATGAATTAAGGTATGCAAGCTTCAAAGATCTATTTATAGATTTAAGCAGGCATCTCGAAGTTGAAACATGCATTTTGATTAGGTATCAGAACATATGGCTTCGTTAAGAATGGAGATGATCCCTACATATACAAATAGGCAATGGTTCAGTAATTATATTTCTTATTTTGTACGTAGATAACATTCTCTTAATCGGGAATGACATTCCTGTAATGAAGAAAATAAAGGTTTGGCTATCATCCCAATTCTCCATGAAGGACCTGGGAGAAGCAACTTATATCCTTGGGATGAAGATCTATAGGGATAGATCTAAAAGGTTGTTAGGGTTATCTCAGTCGATGTACATTGATACTATGTAAAAGCAGTTTAGTATTGTAAATTTCAAGAAACACCATCTTTTGATAGGCCATGGAGTTACTCTCTTTAAGAAGGATTGTTCGATAACTCCTCAAGAGAGAGAATATGGGTAGGATTCTATATGTCTTGGTAGTGGGATCCATTATTTATGCCATGATATGTACGCTACCAGATATGGCATAATCACTAGGAGTAGTGAGTAGATACTTATCTGATCCAGGTTAAAACTATTGGAAGGTCATAAAAACTATTCTTAAGTATTTGAAAAATATGAAGGACTAATGGTTGGATTATGGAGATGCTGACTTGAAACTAGTCAGTTACACTGACTTCAATTTTTAGTGAAATTGGGATGATAGCAAAAGTGTATCAAGTTATATTTTTACCCTTAACAGGTTAGTTATTTGCCAGAAAAGTTTTAAGTAGTATATTGTGGTTGATTCTATATGTGAGGCGGAGTATATTGCAGCATCTGATGCTGCAAAGAAAACTATATGGTTGCAGAATTTCATCACCAAGCTTGGAGTTGCACCCTTCATTCATGATTTAGTTATTCTACATTGTGTAGCATTGGAGCCATTGCCCAAGCAAAGGAACCAAAGGCACATCGGTAGACCAAGCACATTCTGTGTCGCTACCACCTTATCCGAGAGATTATGAAACGAGATAACATCGACCTTCAAAAGATTGATGAAAAGTAGAACCTGGCTGACCTATTTACTAAAGCCCTCGAAATCAAAGAGTTTGACAATCATAAGTGGAAGATAGATATACGATACTATTTTGATTGGCTCTAGTCCAAGTGGGAGTTGTTAGAAAAAATATCCTAAAGTCAATCTAGGTTGTAGACAATTAAACATCTTTTAAATGTATATGAATTATTAATAAAATTAATAATATTTTTCAAAGCTCAACACTATTTGTTATCTTTCTATGAATTCTAATGTGCTGAAGTCCTTAGAACTATATTAATTTAATAAAGGAGGATTTATCAAGTGGTCATAAATCAGTTTGTGACCAAATGATATGTTGTTACCTAGGACGACAACATTTATCAAGAATTGGTCATTGTGTGCCATATAGATTAGTTATCCTCTTAATCAAGGAGTGTCGTGACACTAGTATGGCATGTAGGTAAGTGTATGAATATATCTCACTAAATAGTGACCAACTCTATGGAGTACTTTGCTGTCAAGAGTATCTCGTAGAAAGGGTATGGATATAAATGTCCCTTCGACTAGAGTCCATCATGGTGACTTGGCAAGCAATTTATTATACTTTGATGCTAGACTACCTAGATTTCTAATCTAGCATAGAAGGTTTCTGGATGCAGTCAAGTACTTATTAATTCAGTATTGAGTCAAGAAAGGATTGACCATTCCAATTTGCTGGAGTAAATGCTTGGCAGTATTTCAATTTAGCAAAACCTAGGCCTAGATAATCCTGGTGAGGAGTCGTAGGATTTAACATGTTGAAACACATTTAGATGTAGTTATTTAGAGTTGGTAGTAGTCTATGAATTCATCCCAAGCATTAGGTCAAAGGGATGAATTATACGGTAACCATAGCTTGGATTCTTGAATGTTGCTTTGCCATCATTCAACTTATCTGGATATCGGGCACCATTGCTAGACAGTCACATCGATTAGTTTAGAAAATCATTTCTAAGCTATTGGTTTAGGGTTCGAACTTACAAGGTCACACACAATAGAAGTTTCTAATTCATCATGATTGCTGATCAATGATTAAGAATTGTTTAGTGGTAAAATTATAAATATGATTAATAATTTATCCTATATAAAATATATAAATAAAAAAATTAAAAAAATATTAATTAATCTTAGAAGGATTAATTAGTAATTGGATTGCTAATTGGATCAATTTAATTAAGCAAAAAGATTTGGTCAAATCTAATTAAATTTGGTTCAATTAGATTTTATCCAATTAGGTTATTGGATGATCTAATCACTAAGAAATTTTGATCTTGATTTAATTTGGATTTGACTGGATTAATTTTTGATTAATTAAATTTAATTAAATTCTAATTATATTAGGTTTAATCTATTTAAATTGGTTAAACCAAATTAAATTGAAATTAGAATTAAGGTTGACCAAGTCAAACTAAGAACATTAATTTCTTCCTTGCGCCACTGCTTTCTCCATGCCAAATGTTTTTTTGTGTGTACATTCTCCATGCCAAAATATGATTAACACCTTCCCTCTTATCCATTTTGATTGGGATTAACCCAAGAAAAATCTTAAAAGGAGTTTTAATATGGTTTTGAATCTGATTTGACCAAGTCAAACATTATCTTGCATGCCCTTTCATTCTTAATGAATATCTGATTTTCTGCATGTGGATTTCTCCATACAAAACATGTTTTTTCACCCTCCCTCAATATCTTTTGGATCAATATAGGTTTATAAAATCTGGAATTTGTTTGAATTGATTTGAGTTTAAATCAGAGGAGTTTTATTAGGAATCAAACTCCTAGTTCTAGTAAAACTCTGTCCCTTATCTAGTCCTATCGTAATTCTATTTTCCATGATAATTAAATCTTATTTATGTTGGGTTCTGTGGAAAAGGGAGCAGGGCTTTTATCATGTGAAACCAAGAAAAAAACAGCATGGAGTATATTGTGAGTGGGCATGAAAACAAGGTGTGCATGGGGACTTCCTTGTTGGTGCTAGGGAGAAGAGAGAAGAAAACAGGAAGAAAGAAAATAGGAAAAAATGGTTTTGGAATTTTAATTCTTCTGTGACCTAATCCTCCTTGACTCTAGCTCCTCATCTATTTGGAGGAGAAAAGAATTTGAAGAAAGAATTTTAGATCAGCCATCCACAGCCTTTCCATGGAGCTAGTACTCTAGGAAAGGTGATCTCTCGGGGCTTCATGTGGACTTTTCTTATAGTTCAGACACCCTATGTGGCTACGAGATGATGTCCAGACCTTCTATCATACTCCATCGCAGTGGTGTTCATCAACTCATGACAAGGTATGGGATCCAATCCTCTTTATATTTTTAGATTAGATTTATACTATGTTTCGATTAGATCGATGCATGCTGATTTTAATTTTAGCTTTTATACTCTATTCATATCTTATTTAGATCATGTAGGGTAGGTTTTACAATGGTCTAATGCAAGATTTGATGATTAAAATTATTTTTAATATAATATGTTTCTATTATTGTTTTAAAAAAAAATCATGCGTGAAACCCTGTCCTAGTTTTCCAACATGATCAACCCAATCGAAGTAGTTTCTAGGATTTAAAACACATCTAATATGCAAGATTCTATATATACATATCATGTCATGCAACCGATTGCTCTAATACCATTATTAAAAACTGGTATAGGGTTTCATGCATATATTTTAATTTTTTAATTATAATGGAAGCATAATCAAATTAAAATCTATTTAAATCAGAAATACAAGCATAAGATTAAATCTAAAAACCCAACCGAGGATCTTAATAAGATATGTAATGTAGAGAATAAATCAGCATGCATCAATTTAATTGATGCATGCTATAGATCTATCTACTCATACCATGAGATCGGATCTCATACCTGATCGTGGGTCACTGATCATCATTGTTGATGGCATGTGGTAAGGGCCGTTTAGGTTGCTTCATAGCCACACAGTGCATTCAGACTCTACGGCTAGTCCACATGAAGTCCTGAACCGAATTAACCTCCTTGGAGTGCTAGCTCCATGTGAAGGCCTTCAGATGGCTGGTCTAACTCCAAATCTTCTTGGACCCTTCAAGAGGAAGAGGAAAACTAATATTAGGAAAAATCAAAACAATAGAGACCCTTCTTTATTGATTTAATTTTTTCTCCTAAAACCTTAGGGTTAGAAGGAAGAACCATGCCCCATACTTCTTCAAGTCAAATCTCCCTTATAAAATTTTTCTTTTGGTAAATCCCTAAATCCCATATTTAATCCCTTCCTTCTTACATGCACAATCCAAGAAAAACTCAAGGCATGGAGTTTGGATAAAGATAAGAGTAGATAAAGACTAATTGGATATATATGAGGTCAAGAATTTTAATCATACTAAAACTCTTATCAAAACCAATTCAAATGTCATCCAAATTAATCCATACTTTATCCTAATCTAGAAAAGAGAAAGGAGAGGGTGACAAATGCTTTTTGTCATGGAGAAACATCACACAAATTCCAAGAATGTGTGAGACAGGGGTGTGGAGAAAAATAGGGGTGCTAGGTAAGGATTTTAGGATTTCTAATTTGATTCAAATTGAGTTCCAAACAAACTATATTTGTTTTAACCCAATTAAATACCTGAGCCTAATCCAATTAGGTCTCAATTAGCTTAATTAATTATTAATTAAATCATGAATTAATTGAGTCTAAGTCTGAATCAAATTAGAATTAAAATCTCTTAGCGATTAAGTCATCATATAGTCTAATTGGGTGAGCCAATTAAAAATCTAATTACTAATTAATGCTCCTTAATCAATCAATAATTAATTATTTATTTATTTATAATATTTTATTAGATTAATTATCAATTAAATTAATAATTATATTCTTGAACGATTCTTAATCATTAATCAGCCATCATCATCAGTCTAAAATTTTTATTATGTATGACCTCATAGGTTTGAATACTAAGCTAGTAGTCTAGGAACCAATTCATAAATTAATCAATATGACTATTTAGCAATGGTATCCGATATCCAGATAGGTCGAATTATTGGAAAGCAACATTTAAGAATCCAGGCATATGTTATGGTATAATTCATCCATTTGACCCAATGCTCAAGATGACTTGAGAGTTAAATGCCAACTCCTAATTAGTGTAACCAGATATGTCTCAACCTATTAAATCCTGTGACTCCTTATAAGGAATATCCTGACCAAGATTTTACTAAATTGAAACACAGCAAAGTATTTTCTTCAATACTTTAGAGTGGTCAATCCCATCTTGACTCACACACTGACATTACAAGTACTTGATTGCACCCAGAAACTTTTTTTTAATAAATTAGAAATTCAGGTAGTCTGGCATTAAAGTATAGTGGTTGCTTGCAAGTCATCGTAATCATCTCAGGTCGGAAGGACACTTATATGCATACCCTTCTTAGAGAACTCTTGATAGAAAAGTACTTCATAGAGTTAGTCATGTTTAGTGAATGTACTCTTACACTCATTTGCATGCCATACCAGTGTCTCCAACTCTTTGGTTATGAGGACAACCAATTCATATGGTACACAACGACCTATACTTGATAAATATTATTATCCTTGGTAACAACATATCACTTGGTTATGAATAGATTTAAGAACTATATGACAAATCCTCCTTTATCAAATAGAAGTAGTTCTAATGACTTCATTACAAAAGAGCTTAAAAGGAAGATGCATAAAAAGTGATGAACTGCCAAAATAACATTTATTTATTAATGACCCATATACAAATTATAATGAGCTCAATCGTCCATAACTCAAATGATTAGCTTTAGGATACATTTCTTAATATTAGATATGCCTCCTTTGCTAGAAGTCTGGGTAACCAAATAGGAAGATATGGCATTGAGGAGAAAGAGTCCTAAGGGCTTGGGACTCTTTAGCACTAAGAAGAAATCAACCTAGTAGGTTTGAGAGAAGAAGGGAGAGATTGGGGCATGCATGGAACTCTTCCTAAGGTGGCATGAGGGAGAGGGAGAGAGAGGAGAGATGTTGGTTTAGGAAGAAGAAGAATTATTATCAATTCCCATAACTTTAGGGTTACACGGTGTGCCTATTTATAGGCAAAAGGCCTTCTTAAACCAAATAGGAGTAGGAACATGAATTAAGCCCTAACTCTAACAACTTCCAAGGCTAACACAATATGATTGCACTCAATCCACATCCATGTACACCCATGACCTGATATGCTCTCTATTGGATTTCGACATAGATGACTAGCATGCAAGCTTAGGTACAAAATCCCTAATCATAATGGATGAATAGTTTATGAAAATAATTCATATGAAATCAGCCTGATTTAATATAAATCATAAAATCATCTATATTATCCTCTAATATGCTGGAATATATAAATATATTAGATTTAAAATGTCAAAAAATTATAAGATGAAGGATTTGACTTACCTTTGTTGCTGAAATCCTTCTTCCAGAAATAGATTTGCCGATCAACCGACTCTCCAGGAATTTGTCAAAGTCCCACACATGCTCAACCTCTGATGGTATCCACATAGAGCCTTCCTAACTGAATCACCATGATCTCTGGACTACTAGATCCTTACAGGTCTTTCTTCAAACATAGAGACAAACCTTCTTCTTCTAGTTGAAGATCTAGAACCTTGCAGCCTTTCTTCATCTTCTAAAGGAAATAATCACTAGAAATATTAAGAACCTATTTTTGATTTTTTTCCTATCTATAAACTAAACCCTCTCTACTTTGTTTTGAGGTATTTTATCAAAAATGGCATGGTGAAGAAAAAGATGGAATGAGTGGAAGAAAGATGTGCGATAATAATGAATGTACGCAGCCTTGTTTCAAGGCTACTTAAAATCCATGCCAAATTCCATCTCCATGCAATCTAAAAATTTAGATAAAATTGGATTCTAATATGATTTGAAGAATATTCAAATCAGATAAGAGTTCTAGTCAAATCTAGAAGGAGAGAGAGTTCCAAATAAAGAGGAGAGGTGCCATCCTTGCACCTCTCTCTTCTCATTGCACGTGCCAAGAGGAGGCATGCAAATTCCATGCCCCCTCTTGGTTTTTGTATGAGGTAGGAGAGCAAGACCTAGCCAACTAGGTCTCCTAGTTGCTGGTTCAATTCTTAATTTTAGACTAATTTTGAAATTGTTTCATGCCTGAATCGAACTAAATTCAAAAAGGCTGCTAACCCAATTCTATTAGGTTTAAAATTCAAGTCCAACTTGAATTATCCATCCAATTAATTTTAAATTAAGTTAATATTTATCAAACCTAATTTAATTGAGTCAAATAATAAAAGAAAATATTATTATAATATTTATAAATAGGTCCATTATGATAAAATTAGCAAGTGTCAAAATTAGTAGATGCCAAAATCAGCTGGTGTTGAAATTAGTAGGTCCCAAACTTATTAGTACTAAATATGTAACTCTTATATAGTTTCATATTTTGGTCAGGGCATACTCCTTATATATGACCCCTCAGTTCTATTCTATCTACTAGTGAGATGTACCATGATCTCTATCATAGTACCATCAAAACTCTTTTGATGGACTGAAACAGTTTCAGCTCAACCCTAACTTATATTGTTGATCCAAAAATGATCCTAGTAATCTCTCACAATCCATTAGCGACACCTAGTAGTCTGTAGGGCAATCCAATAGAATAGAAAATGAATCCCTAGGTGTAGTTACTCTGTGATCAAATTTTTCTTTTAAAAATCCTAATAGGATGCAGGTATGAAGACTCATCAAACATTAAGAATCCCTCATATGCTAGACTTAATTAGCTTGAGTCCAACTGTGATTTCCATGAAAACTCATTTTCAATATCATACTATTATGGCCATGGATTTAAGGACTCAGCCTATTAGGTTGTATAGGACTATCTCTTAACTACTAAGGTGATAGATCCCTTATAAGTGTACTCCCTACTCTTATAGTGAAGCTACTGTAGCCAATGAATACCATAAGGTTCTGAATGTCTAGCGACCATGTTCATGTATTGTCAAATTATAGCAACTACATTGTGAGTAGCCAAGACACCACAAGTCAAAGAACTATTCATATTACTTAGCATTGAAAAGTTACTAATGAGTGAGTAGACATCTATGTTACTTCTCAGACTTGGTCATATTTAGTGCCGTTGTTCTCTAACAACCACTTGCACTCTTGCTCCAATGTCTTTATACTATAGACTGAAGACGTACTTGTCTATCCAGAAGGGAGACGATTCATGCATCGATCTTGATAGATCAATCACCATTCTCATGATGATCCAATGATCAGGAGCTTTTAGGAGTTAATCTATAATGACACATATCTCAAATTTTTAACTCTTAAGAATGTGTCATTATCTATAACTCCATGGATGATTCAAGGACACATTAAATATGAATAGAAAAAAAACCTAATTTTATTCATTTCAATAAACTAAATATAAAAATATGTCCTAGAAAAGATACAATGTGTTATGCCACCTTGGCTTTTAGGGCATATCTAACAATTCCTCACTTATCTAATGCTAGTTGGCCATTGTTGGCACTGAACCCTTGCAAACTGGATAGAGTAGCTGAATTGCTGGTTCACCTCCCAGGGTACTTGCAAAACAAGTCCCTGACCGGATTTCCTCCGGTGGGGGACACTCTGATGCCTAAGTCGATAAAGGTTCAGGCAATAGAACGGAGAACTTGGAGAGAGAATATGAGTGAAAGTGACTCCCGATTGCTTACCAGGAGTGTCCCCTCTTACCATTATTTATAGAAGTGGATGTAACAAAATACAGTTGAGCCCACTTGCTTTCAGTTAGGGGGGTTAGTTAGCCTAACATCCCTGTAACCATAAGTGGTCACTGTCTGATTCTAGCCATTTTGATATTGTTGGAATTGGACTTAGTGGCCAGGTGGTAGGTTATAACAACCATACCCACCTCTAGTAATTTTAGGTCGAGATTAATTGGAGATTTACTTCAGGGCCACTCCTTCAGAAGTGGCCAAAGTCAGATTGGCTGATCGCCTTATGCCTGCCTTTTTCGGAGTAAGCCAAAGACGTCTTAACCATTTGCATCGAGGCTGCCTTCTTCGAAGTGGGCTCGAATTTTGCTTTGAACTTGTCATCTTCGGATAAAGCTGAGAGATGAGGTAGCTATCTTCTTCAGACCAGTCAGTCCAAAAAGGACTAGTTAGCCGTTTGGGGCAACATGGGCCATGAATATGCTTCGAGACCGATGTCTTCGGCCCGTGCCGAAGACTAACCTTACGATGTAGTGATGTCGAATCATTATTTTATCAGCTCGTAGAGTCATCTTCGAGTTTTCTGGCTTGGGTGACTGGTTCAGAAAGGGTTCAATTGAATCAATAATTAGCCTTCCTTGAGCCTCATAATAGTTGCCCCCCACTCCCATCTTTCAAAGCAATCATTCATTTTGAAAAGTGGGAGTACTCATGGGTTGTCATTTACCGGCAGAGAAGGCATGATCAATGATGGTGAATCTTCGATTTAGTTGAATGTAGTAACTGACAATTGATTCGATAGTCGTGTAGAGGACAGATGTCACCATCCCATTGGCTCATGAAAAGAAGACGGTGGGCTGGTGAGTTGCATCTCTTCCTTCCATTATGATCATCCGGCTGACTCTTTGGCTTCGATTTAGATGGAGGATGTGGCATTATCTTATCCTTTGGATATTTAATACGAACTCCATCTCGACCATTGAATGGGGCCATGTGGATCATGGATGATAGTTTGGTTTTTCTCCTATCGAATTGACTGGCATCGCTTGGGGCTTCATACCCGCAATCGACGCCCCCATACATGGCATAATCAATGAGGTGCCTCTTCCTTCGAGGAGATCACCCAAACTATTTTTTCCCCCCTATATAAAGGGGAATGGCATGGTAGAGAAAGCATCTCTGCCTTGTTCTCTTTGCTTTTTGCTGTCTCAGTCTATCTTCTCCTCTCGGTCTCCATTTTCTCCCATAGGTAGGGCCTTTTTTTTCCTTCTTTTTCACCATGGTTAGGACTTTAGAGATCCCTTCCACTGGTAGGACTCCCTCCAGTGGGGGAGAAGTTGAGTCTTCTAGTGCCTCAGAACCTGTTAGGAGGGTCAATGCCAAGTTTAGACCAAAATTGATCCCGAGTTCCTTGTCTTTTGGAAAGATAGCTCATCTTCGGGAATACTACCACATTCCCGAAAACCTTCCCTTAATTTTTTTGGAGCCTGAAGGGAGGGTGAACAACCCTCCTGCCATTGCTATTGCCATATACAAAGACCACCTAAAAGCCGATCTTCATTTTTCACTGCATCCTTTCTTCTCCAAAGTTTTCAATATGTACCATGTAGTCCCCGCATAGTTAACTCCGATCAGTATTCAAAATATTTATGGGTTTTTAGTCTTCTACCACATAGCAAATGTAAGGCCTTGGACTACTCTGTTCACCTCTCTCTTCGTATTGAAGAGAGACTTCCACGGCTACGGATGGTAGGTTATCGGCCCCCATCCTGTCCGTAAAAAATAAAGGATATGCCCAGTGCCATTCATGGGTGGAAACCCAATTTTTTCTTTATCTTTTCTTCTCAATCATGGGGGTTCAATACTGAATGGAGGGAACCCTGCATAAGTGCTAACATCAGCAAGAAAATTCTGACAGTCAACCAACTAGACTACGAAGTATTGTTTGGGGCTAAAGTCCTTTCAGTCTAAGAACTTTTAGAAGAGAAAAACCTTCATCTCGCTCAGATCAATGAGTTCTCATCACTAGGTATAGCTAGTAGATAACTTCAGCTTTATGCAGTTCTATGGTTATTCTGGCAAACTAATCTTGAAGCTTGTTTCTGTTAACAGGTGGCAGAATGAAGCTTGATTTCAATATGCTTCACCAGTCTGCCAAAAAGAGAGCATCTTAGGTTCCTCCTTTGGCAGGTTATCCATGATGTCTCTCCATTAGAAGAGAGCATCCGTGAGTCCATGGGCCTCGACAATGACCTCCAAAGCCAGTTGGCTTTGACCATAGCCAAGAGGGAAATGACTGGCTTCGGCCATAGCCAAGAGGGAAATGACCAAAGAGCTTCGGATTGTTGCTGAAGAAAAGTCAAATAAGATTGCCACCGTCAACTATTCCTTGGAGAGGGAACTGAGGGCAGCTAAGACGTACAAGACTAAGCTGGTGGTTGATTTGCAGAAGAGGCAAAAGAAGGCAATCTCGACTAAGCTGCTAATTAAGGATTGTCTTTGGAATGTTGAAGAGGCGACGGCTCATAGGGCTGAACTAGAAAAGAGAATCACCATTCTAGAGCAGGAGGCTTCATCGCTTAATCAGAGGGCATAACAGGCTGAAGAGGATGTTTTCCAAGCCATCGAGGCTTATAAGAAATCCAAAGCCTTTGTTGATGAAATACACGAAGCCGGAGCAAAGAGTTACCTCATTGGCTATAGGGATTGTCTGGATATAATTGTGAAGGTTTACCCGAACCTAGATGTTTCCCTTGTTGCCAAATCGGGTGATGAGGAAAAAAAAGTGGGTAATTCGATCAAAGAGACATCTGCTCCTCCTGCTGACGAAGAGGCCACCAAGGAGATCTCCATTCCTATCCCGGCTTCTGAATCGACCATGAAAAAATAGCTTCTTGATGTAGCTCTCCTCTCTTTCCCTTTTTTTTATGGATGTAACTCAATCGGCTATACTATTTTTCCTTTTAATGAAATATCCTTTTGTTTCAAGTCAAAATCTTTTCTTTTGATGGAAGAGAGCTTTCCATAATAAAACTTAAGTATAAATTCTTCGGTAGCATTAATATTGGACTAGAGCATTTATAAAGAGTCCCAAGATCTCATATTGGCTCCAAGCAATATGTCTTCATCTTAACCAAAGCATCTGAGCTTGTTGAAGCCACAGAAAGACTTGGATTACTGCTTTGATTAAACTTGCCATCGAGGTAAGCCGATGAGGCCATCCTTATGCATTTCATGGATAGTAATAAGGTAGGCTGTTTAGGCCCGTCTCAGCATATTGTCGGATTTACCATAGGGTAGGCCACTTAGACCATCCTTGTGCCTTTGATTGAGAATAAGATAGGCTGGTTTGTCCCACCTTAGTACGTCATCATATTTACCATAGGATAGGTTACTTGAACCATCCCTACGCCTTTGGTTGAGAAAAAATAGGCTGATTAGGCCCACCTCGATATGTCATCGGATTTACCGTAGGGTAGGTTACTTGAACCATCCGGATGCCTTTGGTTGAGAATAAGATAGGCTGATTAGGCCCTCCTCTGCATGGACTTTTTATTGAAGTTTTTCAAAGAGAGAGATCTCTTATTGATAGTACTTGCAGATGTTATCTACATTCCAAGGCTGAGGTAGTAGGGAACCGTCCAGAGTTTCGAGCCGATAAGCCCCCGGGTGCATGACTTCTTTGATTCGGTAAGGGCCCTCCCAATTGGAGAAAAGTTTGCCTTGTTCCGTTGACCAGGATACTTTGGACCTTCGTAGTACCAAGTCTTCAGGTTAGAAGGTTTGTTCCTTCATCCATGAGTTGTAATATTTGGGAACTTTTTGTTAGTATGTTGCCATCTTCATTTGGGCACAAAGCCTGGTGCTTTGTAGCAGATCTAGACCCACTCTTTGGTTCTTCGAATTTTTAGGTTCCTTGTAATGATCAATCCTTAAGGATTGTAGAGTGACTTTCACAGGGAGGACTACTTTAGTACCGTAAGCCAAATGAAACGGAGATTCGCCAGTAGCCATTCTGGGAGTTGTCCGATATGCCCAAAGAACTGAATTTAGTTATTCAGCCCAGAGCCCTTTGATGTCGTTTAGCCTGGTCTTCAGACCTTGAAGAATGGTCCTGTTTATCACTTCAGCTTTTCCATTGACTGAGGATGATTGACGGAAGTCAATTTGTGAAGTATATGGTATTGAATGCAGAAGTCCTTAAACTTAGGATTGTCGAATTGTTTTCCATTATCGATGATGATGGCATGTGGAATCCCAAATATGAAGATAAATAAATTCTTCGTGAAGCTTTCGACCTTCACTTTAATAATATATGCCAAGGGTTTGACTTTGACCTACTTGGTGAAGTAGTTGATGGCTATAATGAGAAACTTTCATTGTCCGGATGCTGGAGGGAACAGACCAAGAATATCCATGCCCCATTGGACAAAAGACCATGGTGCTGTTAACTGAGTTAGTTGACTTACAGGCCATCTTTGAATGTTGGAATACTTCTGACATTGATCACATCTTCGAACAAAATCAACAGAATCCTTCTGAATGGTTGGCCAATAATAACCTTGGCGTATTATTTTGTAGGCTAGGGATCTGCCTTCTATATGATCCCCACATATACTTTCATGTACTTCTCTTAGGCATAGTCACCATCCATTGGCCCCAAATATTTTAATAGGGGTTGTGTAAAAGATCTCTTATACAGGGCTCCATCCAAGATGACATATTGAGATAACATCCAGCGGACTTGCTTGGCTTCAGTTTTATCCTCAGGTAGTGTCCTTCATTTAGAAATCTTAGAATGGGATCCATCCAGCTGGGCTCATGCTCGACTTGATGTACCTCCAGTGTTTCTTCTGCTATGCTTGGAGCTTTGAGATGTTCTATGAAGGTACGATCAAGGGAATCTAGAGCAGTGGTGCCGAGTCTAGATAGTGCATCAGCTCGAGAATTCTCCATTCATGGCACGTAGGTGATTTTGAAGAATTCAAATTGGGACACTAAAATCTGCACTCTTCCTAGATATTGGATCATAGTAGGATCTCGGGCCTCAAATTTGTCTTTCACCTGGTTCACCACCAATTAAGAATCTAAAAAGATTTGAATCTTTCGAATCCCTAGCTCTTTGGCGATTCAGAGTACTATGAGAAGGGCTTCGTATTCGGCTTGGTTGTTCGAAGCATAGAAAGAGATTGCAGAGCATATTCTATGGTGTGCCCGTTTGGATCGGCTAAGATGAGGCCTGCTCCACATCTTGTAGAGTTTGAAGCTCCATCTACATGAAGCATCTATATAGGTTTCGAATCCTCTCCGGTGGCCTCCTCCTTTTTGGCTCTTGATAAGTCATCTTCTTGCCTCCAGGTGCATTCAGCTAAGAAGTTAGCCAATACTTGTGCTTTCATGGCCAATCTGGATTGGAAGTTGAAGTCGAATTCTCCAAGCTTAATAGCCCATTTAGCTATCCTCCTCAAAGTATTAGGGCATCGGAGACAACTTTTAAAGGTTGGTCTATCAGGACCATAATGGAATGGGATTGAAAGTATGGCTACAAGCACTTTGCTGCTATCACCAGCGAGTATATGAGCTTCTGTATTTTGGAGTATCTCACTTTGGCATTGTGTAAGACTTTGCTGGTGTAATAGATTGGTTTTTGAAGATTGTCAGCTTCTTTTCAGACTAGAACTGAACTGACTGCCTCATCCAAAGCAGAGAGATATAAGTAGAGGGTTTCCCCTTCTTGAGGCTTAGAAAGTAAGGGAGGATTCTCCAGGTATTTCTTTAGTTCTTCGAAGGTGAAGCGACAGTCCTTGGACCATTCAAAACTTTGGGATTGGCGAAGAGCTTTGAAGAAAGGCAAACACCTTTCAACTGACCGGGAGATGAATTGACTTAAAGAGACGATCCTTCCGGTTAATTACTGAACCTCTTTTTTGCAAGAAGGGTGTCTTATGTTTCGGATAGCCTAAATCTTCTCCAGATTAGCCTCTATTCCTTGCTTGGTAACTAGAAACCCCATAAATTTTCTTGAAGTCACTCCAAAAGCGCATTTAGTTGGATTTAACTTCATCTGATGACGCCACAGGGCATCAAAGGACTCTTCCAAATCTTTGATATGGTCAGCTTTGATGAGGCTTTTCACAATCATGTCATCGACGTAGGCTTCCATGTTCTTCCCTAGCTGCTTTTTGAATACTTTGTTAATCAGCCTTAGGCAGGTCACTCTTTTTTAGCCCGAACGACATTACTTTATAATAATAGAGTCCTTTCTCTATTATAAAGGCAGTCTTCTCTTCATCTTCAAAGTTCATCTGAATCTAATTATACTGGAGAAAGCATCCATGAAACTAAATAATTGATGACCCGAAGTGGCATCAATCAGTTGATCTATCTTCGGGAGAGGAAAACTATCTTTTGGACGGGCTTTATTTAAATTTGTATAGTCAATATGGATCCTCCATTTACCATTAGCCTTTCCCACTATCACGACATTGGCTAGCCATTCAGGATAGTGTACTTCCCTTATAAATCCAGCTTTGAGAAGTTTGTTTACTTCTTCATCAATCACCTTTTGTCTTTCGGAAGCAAAGTTCCTCTTTTTCTGCCTAACTAGTTTGTGTCCAGCACTATGAGTCAATGAGTGATTATTTCGGTTGGAATTCCAGGCATATTCAAAGCTGACCAGGCAAAGATATCAACATTACTTTGAAGGAAATGGATCAATCTTGTCCTTGTTTCTCCATCTAGTAGACTCCCAATTTGCATAGTTTTTGTTAGATCGTCTTCGACTAAAGGTACGAAGATGATCTTCTCCATTGGCTCCCCACCATCTTCAGTATGATCTCTTAGATCCAGCTGGTCCAATGTCATGGGATTAGCCGATTTCTTATCCTGTATCATCAGAAATAGTTGGGCAACTCTTTGGTCTCCCTTTAATTCGCCAATACCATTTCTAGTGGGGAAGCGTACTAGGAGGTGATACGTTGATACTATGGCCCAAAATTTGTTTAAGGCGGGTCATCCCAAGATGGCATTGTAAGCTGATGGGGTTCAGACTACTATGAAGTTAATGAGGAGTGTCTTCTGCTGTGGTTTGGTGCCCAGGGTTACAGGTAGTATTATTTTTCCTTCAACTCTGACCTGGTTGCCTCTGAACCTAGTTAGAGGCACGGGATACCTATATAGTTTATTTTTAGACAAACCCATTCTAGAGAATGCATCATAAAGTAAAACATCTGCAGAGCTTCCATTGTCTATTAGAATGCATCTTACATCATAGTTGGATATAATGACTGAAACTATAACTGGATCATCGTGTGGGACCTGAACTCCCTAGAGGTCATCATCTGAAAAGTATATGGAGTTATTGCCCTTGAGCCTTTTGGGAGCATCATCTTCGACTCTTCTCTAGTTAGTTCGTCGATGTAACATGCCTATCCTTCCATCGGCCAGCCTCTGGTTGGGTAGTTTGGCTTCTTCAATAGCCCTGTGAGGGGCAGCAACTTTAGTTCAGAGTTTAGAGTGGCCAACATACTTTCCTAGGTGCCCCCTCTTGATCAAGTCTTCTATGGCATCCTTAAGTTGGATGCAGTCTTCGGTGTTATGGCCATGATCCTTATGGAATCGGTAATATTTGCTTCTATTCCTCATAGTGGAGGATGTCTTCTGGGGCTCAGCCATTGCTGGTAGCTTTCTTTTTCTATTTCCATCAAGATCTTTTCCCTAGAGAGATTAAGAGAAGTGTATGAATCAAATTTTCCACCCAACAATTTGGGCCTGGGACTACGTCGTCGAGTAGAGTCATTGTTGCTGGGGTTACAGGGAGATTTGTTCTTCTTCTTGGAGATAGACTTTCCTTCTGTCTGGCACCGATTTGTCACTTGCTCTTCGGCATCCGCATACTTTTAAGCCCTTGATAGGAGTTCGGTATAACTTGTCAGGAACCTTTTGTCCAGGAAAAACATGAACCTGGATGATCATAGGCTCTTTTTTAAAGCAGACATGGCCACATGCTCATTGAGATCGAGGATCTCAAGGGTGGCCAAATTGAATCTTGCAATATAATCTCTAAGACTCTCCCCTTCATTTTGGTGGAGGAACAAACTGTCCGTGTTGCAGGGTATTTTGTGGCAAGTCTTGAAATGTGAGATGAACAATTTTTCTAATTCATAGAAGGAATTGATGGTAGCTAGGCATATGCTCGAATACCACATTCGAGCCACCTTCTTTAGAGTGGCAGGAAAAGCGAGACAGTGCAGTGCATTAGAAGCTCCTTGAATCATCATGTGGCCTTAAAGCTGCCCAGATGGTCGAGTGGATTGGTAGTCCCACTGTAAGGTTCCATCTGGGGGACCTTAAAGTGTCGAGGGACTATTTCCTCCATTATTCTGGAGGTGAAAGGAGGCCTCGAGTCATAGCCCATGACTTCGTCGTCTCTTCTTAGGTCGTGGAGCCTCGCGATCTTGAACTTTTTTTTGTAATCATAACGGGTTTCTTTTTAGCCAGCACTTCTAGGAGTAGAGTCTTTGGAAAAGATCATGGGGGATCGTCTGATTCTCTTCCTCTCAAGTCGGCTATCGATTGACTTATGGCACTGGTGACTTCGGCCTTCGTGAGAAAGCCGTCCTTGAGCGGAGTGTTGGGTAGACTCATGGTGGTGGTCCTTCCTCAATTTAGATCGATAGCTATGCCTGGAGGTGGCTAGTGGGTGACCTGCTTGGAGGGCAGCTTCTTGAAAAATTTGAACCATGGTTGTTAGTGCATCAACCCAATTCAAAAGAGCTTCGAATTGGTGTTGTCCTACAACTAGTGTAGGAGGTGGGATGCTATTCTCCACTGGGGGGTTGTTCTTTGAGAGGGAGGAAGTCCCCTGCTTGTCGAAGCATTTTGAGTTCTTCCTTTCACCATTTTGGTTTCTTCAAACTCTCCTTTCCAAGGGGGACGATTAGACGTTGTTGACAATCATTACTGCTTGTTTTTGCCCCCTACCTGGCACACCAATCTATTGGTGCTGAACCCTTGCAAACCAGATGGAGCGGCTAGATTACTGGTCCGCCTCCTGGGGTACCTACAAAACAAGTCCCTGACCATATCTCCTTTGGTGGGGGACACTTCGATAACTAAGTCAGTAAAGGTTCGAGCAATAGAACAAAGAGCTTGGAGAGAGAATGTCAGTGAAAGTGACTCTCGATTGCTTACCATGAGTGTCCCCTCTTACCAGTATTTATAGAAGTGGATGTAATAGAATGCAGTTGAGCCCACTTGGTTTCAGTTATGGGGGTTAATTAGCCTAACATCCCCGTAACTATAAGTGGTTGCTATCTAATTCTGGCTATTTTGATATTGTTGGAATTGGAGTTAGTGGCCACATGGTGAGTTATAACAACCATACTCACTTATGGTAATTTCAGGTTGAGATTAATTAGAGATTTACTTCAAGGCCACTCATTTAGAAGGGCCGAAGTCAGATTGGCTGATCACCTTGTGCCTACCTTTTTCGGAGTAAGCTGAAGACATCTTAACCATTTGCATCGGGGCTGCCTTCTTCGAAGTGGGCTGGAATTTTGCTTCGAACTTGTCATCTTCGGATCAAGCCGAGAGATGAGATAGCTATCTTCTTCGGACCAGTCAGTTTGAAAAAGACTAGTTAGCCATTTGGGACAACATGGGCCAGGAATATGCTTCGGGATCGATGTCTTTGGTGCAGGCTGAAGACTGACCCTATGATGTGGTGATGTCGAATCATCATTTTGTCAGCTCGTATAGTCGCCTTCGAGTTTTCTGGCTTGGGCAATTGGTTCAGAAAGGGTTCAATTGAACCGGTAATTAGCCTTCCTTGAGCTAGCTTATCACAACAGCCATATACCTAAATCCCATCTTTACAAGGTGGACTTCAATCTTTTGTTGGCTCAATTGCTTTGTCAATGGATCTACTACATTATCCATGGAGTCTACTTTTCATACCTTAATATACTTTTTCTCGAGGTATCATGTATGATATGGAACTATTGCTTGATGTGCTTGGACTTCTGGTGAGACCTGGGCTCCTTAGCAAGGGCTATGGTACCATTGTTGTTGTAATAAAAGTGAATGGCATCTAATAGTATCACTCCAAGCTCGGTAATAAATTTCTTATACTAGAAGGCTTCCTTTGTAGCTTTAGAGGTAGCGATGTACTTAGCTTCTATGGTAGAATCTATAATGATGGGTCACTTGGCTCTTTTTTATCTAGTAAAATCACCATTGCAAAGAAATACACATTCTGATGTAGACCTTCTATCATCAGGATCAGACATAAAGTCTGAATCAGTGTACCCCTTACTCATAAATCAAGACTTTCACTAAAGACCAAGAATAAATCCTAAGTTCTTCTCAAGTACTTAAGGATGTTCTTCATAGCAGTCCAGTGCTCTTTGGTTAGATTTGATTGATATATGCTCATGACACTTATAGTTAGGGCAATATTAGGTCGAGTACACAATATGACATATATGAGGCTCCTAATTGCAATAGCATATGGGATCTTGTCCATGTGTTGTATCTCCTTAGGTATGCTATAACACATCTTCTTAGAGAGATTGATGCCATGACAAAGAGAAAATAATTCCCTCTTAGAGTTCTCCATGCTGAACAATTTCAACACTTCCTTTATGTATAATTTTTGTGAAACAAGCATCCAATTCGGTTTATCTCTATAGACCTTAATTCCTAGAATATAAGATGTTTCACCCAGTCTTTCATGGAAATTTTTTTAGACAACCAACTTTTAACTGAAGTTAACATGAGAATATCATTCCTAATTAACAGGATGTCATCCACGTACATTACGAGAATGTCACAGCCCTCCCACTAACCTTCTTGTATATACAAGGATCTTCCTTATTCTTGATGAAATTAAAAAATTTAATTGCATCATTAAAATGAGTGTTCCAATTCTGAGAAGTTTGCTTTAATCTAACAATGGACCTATATAGCTTGCAGACTTTGTGATCCTCATCACTAGGAGTGAAACCCAAAGGCTACTTATATGGATATCTTCCTCAAGATAACCATTAAGAAATGCAGTTTTTATATCCATCTATCATATTTTATAATCATGAAATGCTGCAATGGTAAGCAATGTGTGGATGGATTTTAGCATGGCTTCCAGCAAAAAAGTTATCTTGATATTCAATGCCTTCTCACTGACTATATCCCTTTGCCACCAGCTTAGCTTTATAGGTCTCTACCTTACCATCTGCACCCATCTTTCTTTCATAGATCCATTTACACCCAATGGGACTTTCCTCTTAGATGGATCCACTAAGGGCCAGACCTGATTTGAATGTATTGAGTCAATTTTTGACTTCATAGCACTCAATGATTTCTCAGAGTCGATGCCTGATATCGTCTCATCATAGGTCTTAGGATTAATTATTTAATCCTTGTCTCCTATAAGAAAAAAATTTTCTATGTCTTTTGTAAGCATACCTAAGTACCTTTCAGGAGGACAAAAGACCCTATTAGACCTACGAGGTGGTGGAGCAATTATATCTATTAGTTCATTGGGTTTACCTTGATCTCTAATTAACTGCTGTTCAAAGACTTTTTCATCGAGCTCAATTAACCTCTCACTACCACCATCCTGAACAAATTGTTTCTCTAGGATTGTGACATGTCGGCTCATAATTATATTGTAATTCTCTAGAATGTAAAAGTAGTATCCTATAGATTTCTTAGGATATCCTATGAACTAGGCTTTCATAGATTTGGACTCTAATTTATTTACCATTAGTCTCTTGACATAGGTTAGACATCCCCAAATTTTGAGATGGAAAGACTTGGTTTCTTACCATGCCACTTTTCATATGGAGTGGTAGGAACGGACTTAGAGGGAATCTTATTTAAAATATAAATTGAAGTTTGTAGGGCATATCCCCAAAGAAACATTGGTAGGTCAGTAAAGCTCATGATGGATAGGA
Source organism: Areca catechu (assembly GCA_021397845.1). Taxonomy (NCBI): domain Eukaryota; kingdom Viridiplantae; phylum Streptophyta; class Magnoliopsida; order Arecales; family Arecaceae; genus Areca; species Areca catechu. The sequence continues at coordinate 75,997,741 of CM038038.1, read as the reverse complement.
CTATGTCCAATAGTATCTTATTCCTCCTTTCAGATACCGCATTGAGTTGAGGCATATGCGGAGGAGTCCATTATGAGACTATGCCATTATCCTTGAGAAAACCCCAAAAATTTTTACTAAGATATTCGCCTCCCCGATCTAACTAGAGAACCTTAAGGAGTTTTTCTGTTTACTTTTCTACTTCATATATGAACTCCTTGGATTTTTCAAAAGCTTTAGACTTGTGTCTTATAAGAAACACATACCCATATTATGAGTAATCATCAATAAAGGTAATGAAGTATTGAAAACCATCCCTAGCTTGTATATCAAATAGTCCATACATATTAGTGTATACCAGGGCAAGTAACTCGGTGGCCCTCTCCTTTTGCCCATAAAGGGTGACTTGGTCATTTTTCCTTGAAGGCATGATTTACAAATTGGATATTACTTATAATTAATTGAGTCTAGGATTCCATCCTTTTCTAGTTTGTTAATCCTATCTTCTCCAATGCGACCAAGCCTAAGATGCCACATATACTTTTGGTTAAGGTCATTTCTAGGTTGTTTGTGTCCTATGGTATTCACTATTTGCTCGTTAATGTTTATGGATACATCAACATGCAAATGATATATACTGTCAATCAAGAGTGCTTTTGTAATTAATTTATTTTTGAAATAAATTTAATAAAAGTCTTTATTAAATATAAATTTACAACCTTTGTATACTAGCATAGACATAGAAATTAAATTTTTGTTAGCTACAGATAGATGATAATAGTCTTTCAAAATTAAACTAAATTCTAAAGGCAATGATAGAGGATATGCTCCCACAATGACTGCAACAACTCTTGCTCTATTTTCAACATGTAGGATCATCTCTCCTTTTCTTAGCACCCTACTTCTTACTTGCATTGAAGTATAAATATGAGCACTTGAACCAAAGTCTAATATCTAACTAGTAGTAGAAGATACCATAATGTTTGATTTGATAATGAGCATAGACATACCTTCTGAAGGTGCATCTACCTTCTGTTTTTTCTAGGTTCTTCTGGTATAGTAGACATTTTCTCTTCTAGTACCCATATGTGTTGTAGTAGAAACATTTTCTTTTGCTTACAGTAGGCTTCTTTTGAGCATCCTTCTTGTTAGGCTTGCTATCTTTTTTCTACTTCTTTGCAGGGTACTTCTTCATCTAAGTAGACTTTCTCTTGGAGAAAGATGCCTACTCCATAGCTAGAATAGAGTCCCTTGAACTCTTCAAGGTCCCCTCATTACTTATTGGTATGTTTAATAATTTAGACAAAGTTAACTCAATTTGTTCATATTATAGTTCATGACAAATTGAGCAAATGAGTTAGGGACTGAAGGATCAATTGACTTATAGTTCCCTATAAATCGGTATGCTTAGCTTCTCAAGCTGTTCAATGTCTTTGATCATTGTCAAGCAATGATCATGGACTAACTATCCTTCATGCATTTTGGTATTAAAAAGTCTTTTAGAGATCTCAAAGCATGTGGTGTGACTCTGCTCACCATACAATTCTTGTGGGTGAGTAATTATAGCCTTGGTAGTTGGCATCTTTTCATGCTGGCTCTGCAACTTGTTTGACATTGAAGCTAGCATGTCACACTTCACCTTATTATCATCTTCCATCTACTTCTCATGTGCTACTATTTGGCGAGCACTAGGATAGTCAGGTAAGATTGGGGGTCTTGGTCGAGCACATAGCCCAACAATTTAGAACTCAAGATAATTTTGAGGCTCCTGAACCGGTCTTTATAGTTTAGGCCAACAAGTCGGTTAGTCTCAAGGATACGAGGTAAGGGGTTGGAAGCTGATATGATTTAGCTACAAGAGTAAAAGATTAGGTTAGACTTTTTGTACTCAATTATAAAAATTATTCTAGGGATTTTAAGTAATAATTTTGACTTCCACAATTTTCATAGATCTCTCACACTTCTCCATCGAGATGCGAAAAACCCTATGTGATTAAGGTTTCAAATAGGTGTCATGGTTACATTGATATGTAGTACCTTACCGTGCCCAGTTATTTGTAACTTGCTACACTGATGAGTGGATGACTCTTATCCAATGCAACTGTTGCCTATTGTAGTGACTCAGTCTCTAAGTCATGAAGCCTCACCATGCCCAGTTATTGGACCAATCCTTAGTTAAGTCAGATCCATCGTTAATGCTTAGCAAAGCCATCATCGGGTCCTTCACCGTGCCTAGCTATTGGACCCAACCACATCTATAGCTAGTAGCAACTCATGTTTATAGGATGGTTGGATCTTTCCAGTGCAACTGAACCATTGTAACCAGTCGAGAATAGTCAATACTAATAGGACAACCACCACCTATAATGGTGGAAGATTTAATATTTAATATTAATGGAAAGGTTTGGATTCATGTCTCATCTAAACTTAGTTAATACATTCTCATATCCGACTAACCAAATTTAGATTAGCACAGTCTCACGTGTGACAAACCTAGTCGGCATGGGTGAACTCGAATTAAAAGCAACCTAATCAAAAACTTAACCAAACAAATTGCTAGGTAAGTTAGATCCCTGGGAGGGTTCCACCATTTAAACCTCTTTTGTTAAATACCAAATGAGTTGGCCAGGTAAGAGTTAGCCCAAATTAATAATCATGATCAGGATTTACTTTAGACACCAATTGATCATAAAGAATCAATTAGGTTAACTTAATGACTCGGGCTCGCCGTAGAGCCAAATTAGGTCTTAAATTGGTCAATTCATATCAAGTGTAAATTGATGTGATCAAACTACATCTAAGATCAATTTTAAGCCTCTTTGACTTAACCCGAATCCTCCTTTGATCAGGTTTGATCAAATGCTCAAAATCAAACCAAGTTTCTAGCCTAATCTAATTAAAACCCTAATGTGTAGCTGTTGACTCCACTTATTGATTTTGATGATAAGCAAAACAGTTAAGTATAATTTGAGGACTAATTTTTGCTTTAAGTGTGTTTTCAATTAAAAGGATGCTCACACAAATCGAAGAAGCCCAATTGTATTGAATAACCAAGTTTGAGTAGGATGAATGCAGAAATCAAGTCCTGGAAACTCAAAAATTGTTTGAATGGATGTTCAAGGAAAATAGAAACAAGTTCAGCCATTTTCTGCAAACTTTTTGGTAATGTGTCTACTCAAGGTGTCGACACATGAGATGATGTGTCGACACATGAAGATGGTGTGTCGACTCCAGATGGCATGAAACATAACTCCAAATGGCACAGATAATGTGTCGACACATGAACCCTATGTATCGACTCAAAGTGTCAACATATGGATCAACACATCGCCTGAGAATTTCAAGCAGCAGAACATGCAGAAGATGATAGAGCAGTTGATGTGTCGACACATGGATTTTATGTGTCGACTCAACGTGTCGACTCCACTGAGAATGTGTCGACACAGATGATTTTTTCAGAGAATCTGAATAGATTTTTTTGAACTTGTGTTGACTTAAGAGGAGTATGTGTCAACCTAATGTGTCGACACATGAAGAGCAAGTGTCAACACATGAAATTCTGACAACAGTAACGGCTAGTTTTTTCTTGAGCAGAACTCTCTCTTTTGCCCCCCAATGGCTAGTTTCTCATGCTTAACAGCTAGATTTCTGTTTTGGGGACTTGCAAAGGTATTTAAATGGCTTCAAATCAATTCAAAAGGAGAGCTAAGTACTTGTATTAAATATAAAAGAGAGTTTGAAGAAAAAAAGAAAGAAGAGCCTTAACTCTAATTCATTCAAAGCTCAACCACTCTCAAGCCAAAAAGAAGCCTTCCAAGCATTCAAAGCTATCAAGTGCATTGAAGATCATTCCTTCTTGGGCATTCAAAAGGATTCATCAAGAGCAAATCAACTCTACTTCGAGCTACATTATTTTATTTGCTTTTATTTTGAAAGCTTACATTGGTTCATTCTGTTTATACTTCATATCTTATAAAGGGTTCTTGGTTAGCCTTTGAAAAACCAAGAGAGGTTATTGATTAGTCTTGTGAAAACCATTTAGGTTGGTGGTTAGCACTTATGAGAAATTATAAGCATTAATATAAGTCCTACATGTACTAGATCAGCAATTATATTTGCAAATAAATATCAAGACCACCATGTACTTTTTGCTGCCTAGCACTTGCTTCCGGCTCTCAACCATTGCTTTCGTAATCAACACTGCCACCGCGGTGTTATCCCTCGATCCTTAGAGTCCTTCGTCGAATTTTCTCTTCTAACTCCGTCGGATATCCAATCTCCCATCTCCCGACAACCTGGACCGCTGAGAGAGTGTGGCGCAAGAGGAGAAAGAAGGCCGTGGAAGGAGACATTGGTGCGCTGCGGACTTGGAGAAGGAAGAACCCGGCGGCTTGACGGAGAAGCGCTGGACACTGGCCATGGTGGAGTGGACAGCGAGAACAGGGAGGTAGCGAGGTGGAGGACGGCCGGCGGACTGCAGGGACTTGCAACAGGGAGGAAGATGACCGTGGCTCTTCCTTGGATCCATTTCCGGCGATGAGAAGGTTTTCCGGCGAAATCCTCGCCACAAGGAGACTCCCGGCGTGAAGAGAAGAGTTCCGGCGTCTTCCCCCGGCGAAATCGGCTCTTCATTTGGCCTGTGGTCCACGGTTCTGTTCCGTGGACCAGTATCAATGGAGGATGGTGGACCGTTCTCTGCTTTGTGAACCCATTTGGTTGGTTCACGTTGAACCATTGCTTTAAATCCCGTGCTTTAAAAAGCGTGCATATTCATGCTATAAGTTACTAATTCTTTCAAAAATCATTTCTTGCTCAATTGAAGTCCAAATTGCACACCGTTCATGCTGTTGGATCCCAAAAATTGTGCTCTTCATGTTGATGGGGTTCAATCATCTAAAACATTGCATAAAAATATAAAATTTAATTAAATAAGGATAATTTAATATTTAACTTAATACTTTAATACTTAATTTTTATGCATTTATCAATATGCAAATAATTGAATAGATGAATTTTAGAGTATCATAGTTCAATATCAATTATGCCAGACAAATATCTAAGTATGCATTTAATGGCCATTAGATGAGACTCTTTAGGAGTAGACTGATATCTAGCACACATACATAAACTGAACATTATATTTGGCCTACTTGTAGTCAAGTATAGCAATGAACCAATGATACTTCTATCTAATTTTTGATCTATACTTTTACCTGATTCATCTTTATCTAATTTACAAGAATGGCTTATAGGTGTACCTATTTATCTGGTAGTCTCAATTCCAAACTTCTTTAAGATTTCTCTTTGTTGTTCATGTGGCTTCCAAAGAGGGGGGTGAATTGGGATTATAAAAACTTTAGCAAGTATATGCAATTTAAAATCCTTTTAGTATTGTGGTGATATATGCAATGCGGAAGCAAGTAAATAAATGTAATAAAGTTAAACAAGCACAATCACAAACACAAGGAATTTAAAGTGGTTCGGAGCAACTCGTTTCTACGTCCACTACCCAAGTACCACTTGGGATATCCACTATATTCCCTACCAGAATACAGTCAGATTATTTTAACAGGCTTACAATCCAAACCTATACACTTTGGTTTTACCGGGATCACCAAAGAAAACCCACACTTGGTTTTAACATAGACTAACCAAGAACCTAAATCCCTTTGGTTTTTATAACTGGGCTCACCAAAGAAAATCCAATCTTGGTTTTATGTTTTATACCGGGATCATCAAGAATCCAAGCTTAGGTTTTAAAAGGCTCACCTAAAAACCTTTAACACACTCTCAAGACACAGCCCCTTGTTGTTCTTAGAGAGAAAACAAGATATATCAAATGTGTAAAGCAACTATACAAAAAACCAAACTTGTTTGAGTGTTGCCAATGAAGATCAAATTGAAGTCTAGCTTTGAATGCTCTTTAATGCTCTTCAAGCTGCTTATTTTCTTCTTCAAAAAGTTGGATTCAAGAATGAAGATTAGTTGGTGAAGCTTTGAATCCTTTCTTGAATGCTCTTGAAGTGACTTTGTGAAAAACTTGAAAACTTTTCAACTTCCAAAGGATAATCAATGAATAATCTTTCAAAAATTTGTTTAAACTTTCATAAATACTCCCTTTTATAGTCTTCAATCAAAAATAGCCGTTGTAGGGCCTAGGAAACCGAAATAGAGCCGTTAGAGGGCTTTTGGAATTCAAAAATGAGATTCTGCAACTAGCTGTTAGACTACAAAAACCTATCACTTGAGTCGACTCGAGGTCCATGAGTCGGCTTGAAGTCTCAAACAACCCAAATAAAAGTTTTGTGCGAGTCAGCTCTTCTGGGTTGAGTTAGCTCGAACTCTCAATCAATAAAAAATCAAATTCTACATGAGTTGGCTCTTCAAGGCTGAGTCGGCTCAAAGTCACGGTCACCAACAAAACAAGCTCTAGACGAGTCAGCTCTTCTGGGCTTGAGTCAGCTCGAGGTCTCTGTCACCAAAAATATAAGTTCTTCATCGAGTCGGCTCTTAAGGCTTGAGTCAGCTCGAGGTTTCGAAACTATGAAATTTTTTGTGCCATGCCAGAATGGGAGTCGGCTCTTGATCCATGAGTCGGCTCTTACAAAAATTCTTCTTATGCATTCAAACTTCTCCAAACTTCTTCAATTCAAGATTCCAGCAAGTCTTCCAAGAAGCTTCAAAGAGCTTACCAAATAAATTCTAACCTGCCTACTCTCATTTTTATAATTTTAGAGCCCTTTTTACAATATTACATACATAAAGGATTAGGGCTTTATAACTTGAAGTATACAAGAGTTCATACAATGTTGGAATACCTTTCAACTAGATAGAAAATCAACTAATGTAAAGACAAACACTTTCCTGCAAAACTTCTTGAGTAATTGAAAGAATTAGTAAAGCATACATGCTCCAATATTTTATAATCATCAAAATCATTTCAGGGGTCAACAATCTCTCCCTTTTTGATGATGACAAAATACCGGGCATGAAAAGGTTTGAAAACACTTTTCAATTACCTGTAATAATATACTATATATCATATTCACATGTATTAAAAAGTATTCAAAGTAGTGTGTATCAACGTAAATAAAGTGTCAAGTTGTTGTTGTTGAAGTGAAGAGTATCAGAACAATGTATCATTTGTATCATTCATGCACTAAGTATCAAATCATCACAATACTAACTTTGCATTCGAAATAAGTTTTAATAAAAGCTTAACAAAAGCTTCCCCTTTCTTATATAACAATACTCTCTTCACATTTTCATGCTCAACTCATTTTTCATGCTCATCTCCCCCTTTTTCATATTCCATGCTCATCTCCCCCTTTTCGTCATCAACACAAAAGTATATAATTTAAGGAAAACATTCATTCACAAACTAAATCATTCACAATCATTTAAACATGTATCAAGTGAAACATAAGAAAAAAGATATATATATATATATATATATATATATATATATATATATATATAAAGTGTTAGTACAAAGATGATACATTACAAGAGTGCCAAAGCACACCAAAAATAGTATCACAAACAACAATAGGAAATACTAAACAATAAATCCTAAAAATCAAAAGGATGGACTAGGCTTATCATCACTAGGTTTATCTTCACTAGAAGAAGAACCAACCTCTAAAATACTAGGAGCAGGTTTAAATTTAGGGAACCTAGGTCTAAGGTTCCTAAGTCTAGTCCTAACAGGGTTGAAGTCTTAGAAGTTCTAGGTTTAGATTTAGTTGGAGGCTTAGAAGAAATCAAGATAGGTGTAGGCTATCTAGAAGGAGGATCAACAGATAAAGCAAGGGTGCTGGTAGTCGATAGAATCTGCATCATAGGAGTGTCCGATATGCCAGTGCTCGAACCTTAAGTACCAGTACCAAACCCAATAGGAGTAGCAGCTGTAGTAGGAATATCAGTAGAATGCTCTATGATGCGGCAAGCATATGATTAATGATTTGATTAGTGTATGTAGAGCAATGAAACCTAATTACACTAGCATTGTACTCATCATAATAAGTCTTAAGGATTACATGAAAAGGGACTATTACATGATTAGACACAATCCTAAAACTAAGAAGGAAGAAGATCTAGACAATAGGGGCTAATGATTGAGGACTTACCTTGTTGAGCTTTCCAACCTTCTAATGATTTCAAACCTTGAAACTACCAATGCTCTGGACTGGAGAACTTGGATAACAGAGATCAGAATGCTGGGCTTGGGTTTCAGCTTGTTGGTTCATTGTCAAGGGGAACCCTGTTCATAACTCAAAGACATCGAAGGACCCTGCAATGAAGATCAAAAGTTAAGGAAGAAGAAAGCAATCATATGGAAGGGATGGAATAATTTATGAGCAAGGAAGGAAGTCTGAGATGGTTTGGCCGGCTCCAATGTCTCTTTCTTGAACTTGGCGTTGGATGGCTTGGAGAAGAAAGTAGATTCGAGTGGGGGGTGGGGGGCTTAGGAACAATCACTCAAAGAAATAATATAAGACTACAACTTCAACTTCAACTTCATTTTTCATTCACCTCCATCAATAATTTTTCAATGGGATGTCCAAGGGCTTAAAAAAAAGGCTTACAACTCATTTGAAATTTGAAACCCATAGATTAAGGAGGATTACAAGGGGGGTTGGAGGATTTGGTGGAGGGTTTGGTTACAAAGGATTTGGGAGGGATGTGGCCAACCTCCTTGAATTTGAATTTTCCTTTGGTCGGCCACCTTTGGATTCTTTTGAATTTCCTTTATTGGCGCCCAAAGGTGATGAGGTGGCTAGTGAGGTGGCGTCCTTGGCTGATGACGTGGCATGTTGAGGTGGCCTTCTACTTGGATATGAATTTCAGGATGACATGTGGTGCCAAGTGGGGTTACTTGATTAAATCTTGTTGATGTGGCATCTTTGTTGATATGGTGCCATAAGTGGGTCCTAGTTGATGGTCATTCTCTCTTGCTTTGTTGGTGTGTCTTCTCTTCCTCATGTGGTCAAATTCTGGGGTCCAAAATTTGAGTCTTGTTGTTGGCTTTCATGACTTATCTCAACTGAACTGACTTGACTGACCTAGACTTTAAAACTTGAAATGGACTTACAGTAAATAAAATTTAGAAGTGATTACAGGACTAAAACACTCTTGATCGATGAAATTTAGAAGTAATTACATGACTAAAAAAAATAAAACACTCTTGATCAGGAATTAAAACTCAAAATTAATTACAGGACTCAGGGTAACCTAATTATCTTCGATCCAAATTGGAATAAGGCTAACCTTGTTAGAGTGAAGTTTCTTTCTGCTTCTGGTGTCCACACCAATTCTCCCGGGGTGGACTGAACTCGACCCAGTCGAGTATGGTTCAGTTTTGCCTTGGTAATGCTCGAACAAGTCTGGGTTAAGTCTTTGCAGGTCCTCTCGAGTAATCCAAGAGTTGTCTGACTCAGGTCGACCTTGCCATTGAACCAAGTATCGCTGATAGTCCTTATTCCTGGTAGTAATGGTCTTGTCATCCAGGATTCTCTCAATCCACTCTCTCCACTCGGGTAGGGTTGGTGGTGGACACTCGAAAATATGTTCACTCTCAATGAAAGTTTCTGGCCCAAAAAGGCTCACTAGGTATTGTAGTGGTTCTTTGTATTCTACTAGGTCTGAAACATTAAAGGTTGTACTAATACCGATATCAGGTGGAAGTTCCAAAACATATGCATTATGCCCTACTTTCTTTAAGATCTTGAAAGGTCCCGCTCCGCGGGCATGCAGCTTCTTTATGGTTCCAGGTGGGAACCGTTCAGGGTTGAGCCTAATCATTGCATAATCCCCTTCACAGAATTCTTTAGCCCTTTTATGTGAATCAGCTAAATGTTTGTAAGTCTCATTGCTCAGTTTGATCTTATTACTGATTTCTTTATACAAATTTGTGACATGCTGTGCGAAAGATTCAGCAGACTCAGAAATTTACACAAGCACTTATAAAATGCAGACTAAACTAGGCATCCTTATTGAGAGAAATTTTATTAGACTTTCTATGACCTAAACCTAACAGATTAATGACTCTCTACGTTTGACCCTGGTCTGGTATCCACATGAGAATTTACCATGGGTTCCTAGCAAATGCCATAAGGTTTTCCAAAAGTAGGTAGTAAGAGGAATAGGCTTTAAAGGCTCATGCAACCTAGTAATCTCATCAAAATGAAACTTAATGGCTCTAAAATTAGGATAAGACTTAAGAAAAGGCAGGAAATAGGAATCTGAGTCTTGGGATAATTTAGGGTAATCTTGAAACAGACCTTGGTTACTCATGATGACCTTAAGATTTGAATATTGATCTACGGGCGGGATGCTTCTAGGTAGTTGAAGGTCATCGACAAAGTCTTCTAAAATAATGATTGGGTTCTTCTTAGGTAACTGAAGGAGTTCTTGTGTCGAAGCTAAAGTATTGGGTTCTTCCTGAGGGCATTGTCTTACGGGAACCAAGTCCTCACTAAATTTTGGTTGTTCTGATGTTTCAGGACTAGGCTCAATAATCTTTTCTTTACCAAAGGTTTCCTCAGGTAAGGTACTAAAGTTGTTCTCTTCACAGTCTTCCCCTTCATATTCATCTATTAAACTTATGTCAGTCTCATACACATATTTACTAGGTTCAGACTTGCCTTCTTCCTTCCCTAGCCCTTCAGTTTGAGGATATCCTAAGTCTTGAGTATTCATGAACTCAACTTGTACTTCAGGGTTCTTACTCCTATCATTCATATAAGCTAATGGGATAGTAGGAGTTGGTTGGTCTAAGGAAAATTGTTTAGCCAGCATTTGGTTTAATTGGGCCATTAGATCATTTAGGCCTTTCAGCATGGTTTCAAGATTCGGGTCCATGGCTACACTAGACTGGGTCTGGACTGGTGAATATGAGGCTCTTGATCTAGTTTTCAAGCATGCATGTAGACTCAAGCTCGAGCTAAGGTTTCCTAGACCTAGAGCACAAATTAGAGGTCTAATTAAGTGAACCAACTAGCTAGTAGTACTTATGGGACTTAGCCAGGTAGGTGGTGGGGAGTGAAGGTCCCTGATTGCCAACCTTAGACACCAATCTGAGATTGGCCAGGTAGGCGGACCAAATCACAAGCCCTGATGCACCAATCCTAGACACCAAGCCAGTAAGCACACACCAATTAGCTGACACAGTTACTTGACCCTAACCTGAACCCAACTTGTTGGTGTCCCTAACCCACTAGGGCAACTAACGTTCTACTCAATTTTAATTAACGGGCTAGGATCGATATGCTGGTTGGTGATTTTTGGGCTAGGGACAGGTGATGAAACCCTGACCCTATGTCAAATTGATGCCCTTAATTTGATTTCTCATGAGATGAATGAAATGCAAAGGTGCTGCAAAAGTGTGTTGCAGTTTGAAAGTGGTGTGGAAAACATGATGAAAAAAATGTCCAAAAATTTTGAAAAATTTACAGAGGATTCCTAACTTATATGTTTCAATGTAGATGAAAGGAATTTTAAAACTAAAATCTATACTACTCTAAGCAGATCCTACAAATGAAGATAAATTAAAAGGACAGAACAGAACCCTAATGACAGTGTCGAACTGCAGAAATTTTCATTTTTTTTATAATTTTCTTCTGATGATGAAATTTAATATGGTGATAACTGACTTAAAAAGGAACAAGAAAAAAAATATTTCAACAAAAAATTAGTGACTTTCCTTTGGATCTGCAGACGGATTACAGTAAATAGATGCAAATTTTCAGAAAAACAGAACATAATCAAACAAGTGCAAAGGCTTACCAAAACTTCAATCTAAAAAATTCACGTCCGGCCAGGGGCTCCTTATTCCCATGGGTCATGACAGTGTACTGGTGTACACCCGCTCAGGAGGCGTGAATTTTAGATCTTTCTTCGATTTAAAGAAAACTATTCTACCCTAATGCAATAATGCTCTGATACCAATTTGATGTGGCAAGCATATGATTAATGATTTGATTAGTGTATGTAGAGCAATGAAACCTAATTACACTAGCATTGTACTCATCATAATAAGTCTTAAGGATTACATGAAAAGGGACTATTACATGATTAGACACAATCCTAAAACTAAGAAGGAAGAAGATCTAGACAATAGGGGCTAATGATTGAGGACTTACCTTGTTGAGCTTTCCAACCTTCTAATGATTTCAAACCTTGAAACTACCGATGCTCTGGACTGGAAAACTTGGATAACAGAGATCAGAATGCTGGGCTTGGGCTTCAGCTTGTTGGTTCATTATCAAGGGGAACCCTATTCACAACTCAAAGACTTCGAAGGACCCTGCAATGAAGATCAAAAGTTAAGGAAGAAGAAAGCAATCATATGGAAGGGATGGAATAATTTATGAGCAAGGAAGGAAGTCTGAGATGGTTTGGCCGACTCCAATGTCTCCTTCTTGAACTTGGCGTTGGATGGCTTGGAGAAGAAAGTAGATTCGAGTGGGGGGTGGGGGGCTTAGGAACAATCACTCAAAGAAATAACATAAGACTACAACTTCAACTTCAACTTCATTTTTCATTCATCTCCATCAATAATTTTTCAATGGGACATCCAAGGGCTTAAAAAAAAGCCTTACAACTCATTTGAAATTTGAAACCCATAGATTAAGGAGGATTACAAGGGGGGTTGGAGGATTTGGTGGAGGGTTTGGTTACAAAGTATTTGGGAGGGATGTGGCCGACCTCCTTGAATTTGAATTTTTCTTTGGTCGGCCACCTTTGGATTCTTTTGAATTTCCTTTGTTGGCGCCCAAAGGTGATGAGGTGGCTGGTGAGGTGGCATCCTTGGCTGATGACGTGGCATGTTGAGGTGGCCTTCTACTTGGATATGAATTTCAGGATGACATGTGGTGCCAAGTGGGGTCACTTGATTAAATCTTGCTGATGTGGCATCTTTGTTGATATGGTGCCATAAGTGGGTCCTAGTTGATGGTCCTTCTCTCTTGCTTGGTTGGTGTGTCTTCTCTTCCTCATGTGGTCAAATTCTGGGGTCCAAAATTTAAGTCTTGTTGTTGGCTTTCATGACTTAACTCAACTGAACTGACTTGACTGACCTAGACTTTAAAACTTGAAATGGACTTACAGTAAATGAAATTTAGAAGTAATTACAGGACTAAAACACTCTTGATCAATGAAATTTAGAAGTAATTACAGGACTAAAAAAAATAAAACACTCTTGATCAGGAATTAAAACTCAAAATTAATTACAGGACTTAGGGTAACCTAATTATGTTCGATCCAAATTGGAATAAGGCTAACCTTGTTGGAGTGAAGTTTCTTTCTGCTTCTGGTGTCCACACCAATTCTCCCGGGGTGGACTGAACTCGACCCAGTCGAGTATGGTTCAGTTTTGCCTTGGTAATGCTCGAACAAGTATGGGTTAAGTCTTTGCAGGTCGTCTCGAGTAATCCAAGAGTTGTCTGACTCAGGTCGACCTTGCCATTGAACCAGGTATCGCTGATAGTCCTTATTTCTGGTAGTAATGGTCTTGTCATCCAGGATTCTCTTAATCCTCTCTCTCCACTCGGGTAGGATTGGTGGTGGACACTCGAAAATATGTTCACTCTCAATGAAAGTTTCTGGCCCAAAAAGGCTCACTAGGTTTTAGTAGTGGTTCTTTGTATTCTACTAGGTCTGAAACATTAAAGGTTGTACTAATACCCATATCAGGTGGAAGTTCCAAAACATATGCATTAGGCCCTATTTTCTTTAAGATCTTGAAAGGTCCCGCTCCATGGGCATGCAACTTCTTTATGGTTCCAGGTGAGAACCGTTCAGGGTTGAGCCTAATCATTGCATAATCCCCTTCACAAAATTCTTTGGCCCTCTTATGTGAATCAGTTAAATGTTTGTAAGTCTCATTGCTCAGTTTGATCTTATTACTGATTTCTTTATGCAAATTTGTGACATGCTGTGTGAAAGATTCAGCAGACTCAGAAATTTACATAAGCACTTACAAAATGCAGACTGAACTAGGCATCCTTATTGAGAGGAATTTTATTGGACTTTCTAGGACCTAAACCTAACAGATTAATGACTCTCTAGGTTTGACCCTGGTCTGGTATGCACGTGAGAATTTACCATGGGTTCCTAGCAAATGCCATAAGGTTTTCCAAAAGTAGGTAGCAAGAGGAATAGACTTTAAAGGCTCATGCAACCTAGTAATCTCATCAAAATGAAACTTAATGGCTCTAAAATTAGGATAAGACTTAAGGAAAGGCAGGAAACAGGAATCCGAGTCTTGGGGTAATTTAGGGTAATCTTGAAACAGACCTTGGTTACTCATGATGACCTTTAGATTTGAATATTGATCTACGGGCGGGATGCTTCTAGGTAGTTGAAGGTCATCGGCAAAGTCTTCTAAAATAATGATTGGGTTCTTCTCAGGTAACTGAAGGAGTTCTTGTGTCGAAGCTAAAGTATTGGGTTCTTCCTGAGGGCATTGTCTTACGGGAACCAAGTCCTCACTAAATTTTGGTTGTTCTGATGTTTCAGGACTAGGCTCAATAATCTTTTCTTTACCAAAGGTTTCCTCAGGTAAGGTACTAAAGTTGTTCTCTTCACAGTCTTCCCCTTCATATTCATCTATTAAACTTGATTACAATGAGCCAATCACCAACTCTCAAATTTTCTTGCTCTAAAAAAGTAAAATCAACACAACATCCCGAAGTAACTTGCCTATTACCCAAAAGAACAACCTATCTTGGAGCTTCCGGAGCCTCTTCATGTTCTTCTTGTGGTCTTCTATGAGATTTGAAGTGTCAAGCCTTCTCTTGGTTCTTCTCTCCTTTGCTACGGTCTGCACAACCCTCTTTAGTTTCTTCCCTACAACTTTCTTAGGTGCCATTTTGGTTGGATTAGGGTTTAGGAAAGGTTTAGTGGAGTTCTAAGGTTTTTCCTAGATTTGGAATAGGGAACAGTTGAAGTAGAATAGGAAAGGAGAAAAGAAAATGGATTTTGAAACCTAACGATGTCCTATTTAAAAAAGGTTGGCCCGACTCTCGAGTCGGCTCGACAGAGCAACAGGGTGCTTGAGTCGGCTCGAGCAAAAATCAAGGTTAAAGCTCAGAAAACTAAAAAATAAAATTCTATAGGTTTCTTAGCACTAGAGAAGGTGGTCATAAGCTCTAAAGAATATTTTGAGATATCTAGATAATTTTTCCTTATTTTTGAAAAAAATTAGGTCAAAACTCTTAATATGGGTCACATAGACCTAACTCGCCTCTAATCTTTTCAAATCTATCTTGGCTAAAAGTTTTGGTAAAAATATCAGCAAGTTGATCTTCTATAGGAACAAATTCTAATTCTACAACATTATTCAAAACATGGACTCTAATGAAATGATGTCTAATTTCTATATGCTTAGTTCTAGAATGCTGAATTGGATTTCTAGATAAATTAATAGTACTAGTATTATCATATTTAATAGAAATTTTAGACTGGATAACACTATAATCTTCTAGCTATTGCTTGATCCACAACACTTGTGCATAACAGTTCCCCGCAGCCACATACTTTGCGTCAGCAGTAGACAGTGTTACAGAGTTCTGTTTACGACAATGCCATGAAATCAAGTTGACACCTAGAAATTGACAAGTGCCACTTGTACTTTTTCTATGAAACTTACATCCACCATAATCAGCATCAGAATAACTAATTAACTTTAAAGATGAATGCTTAGAATACCATAAGTCTAAATTACATGTGCCTTTAAGATACTTAATGATCTTTTAACAGCAATAATGTGTGACTCTTTTGGATTTGATTGAAAATGTGCACACATACAAATACTAAATAGAATATCAGGTCTACTGGCAGTTAAATAAAGTAGAGAACCAATCATACCTCTATACAATTTTTGATCAACAGTTGTGCCATTTTCATCTTTATCAAGTCTGCATGCATGATTCATGGGTGTTCCAATTTCTTTGCTTGATTCCATGCCAAACTTTTTGATAATCTCTTTAACATATTTGGCTTGGTTGATCAGAATTCCTTCCTTTGATTATTTGATTTGAAACCTGAGGAAGTAACTTAGCACACCCATTAAACTCATTTCAAATTCACCCTGCATTAACTTAGCAAAATCTTGATACAAGAATTTATCAGTAGATCCAAATATTATATCATCAACATAAATTTGAACAACTAAAATATCATTATTTTTCTTTTGAATGAACAGGGTAGTATCAACACTACCTCTTATAAAATTATTTCCAATTAAAAACTTACTTAATCTATCATACCAGGCTTTAGGTCCTGCTTAAGACCATATAAAGCTTTATTCAACTTAAAAACATGATTTGAAAATATGTGATCGATAAAACCAGGTGGTTGTTCGACAAAAACTTCTTCAGATAGAAAACCATTTACAGAAGCACTCTTTACATCCATTTGAAATAATTTAAAGTTCATAAAACATGCATATGCCAAGAGTAATCTAATAGCCTCTAGCCTAGCTACTGGTGCATAGGTCTCATCAAAATCTATTCCTTCTTCTTGATTGTAACCTTGAGCTACCAGTCTAGCTTTATTCCTAATTATATTACCTTGCTCATCTAGCTTGTTTCTATAAACCCATCTAGTGCCTATAACAGGGTAGTCATTTGGTCTTTCTACAAGTATCTAAATATTATTTCTTCTAAATTGGTTTAACTCATCATGCATGGCTAACATCCAATTAGGGTCGGTTTCAGCTTCTTCTATAATGTGTGGTTCTACATGAGATACAAAAGCAATCAAATCATGTGCATCCCTGTGTGAAGCTCTGGTTCTAATACCTTTAGATGGATCTCCTATAATAAGTTCTTTAGGATGTGATTGTACATACCTCCATTCTTTAGGTATATTTTCATGATCTTTGCTTACCACTTCTTCATGTTGTTCACTTGCTTGCTTATCTTTGATAGTCATATCCTTTAGTCCATGTTCAAGTGTACCTGTATCATCATCAATACAATCTTCTTTTCTAGAAGATGTCATGTCAATTTCATTGAAAGCAACATAGATTAATTCTTCCACAGTTAAAGTTCTTTTATTAAAAACTCGATAGGCTTTGCTATTTATAGAATAACTAAGAAAGATAGCCTCATTGAATTTTGCATCAAACTTACCAAGATTTTCTTTACCATTATTAAGAACAAAATATTTGCAACCGAAAACATGAAAATAATTGATATTAGGCTTTCTATTGTTTCACAATTCATAGGGGGTTTTTCTTATAATAAGTCTAATTAAAACTTTGTTTAAAATATAGCAAACGGTATTTACAGCTTTTGCCCAAAAGTATTTTGGAAGATTTTTTTCACAAAGCATTATTCTGGACATTTCTTTCAAAGTTCTATTCTTTCTCTCTACAACACCACTTTACTGTGATTTTCTAGGAGCGGAGAAGTTGTGATCAATACCGTACTTTATGCAAAAGTGATCAAAATATTGATTTTCAAATTCCGTACAATGATCACTTTGAATAGAAATAATAGAAAGGTTTTTCAAGTTTGAAACTCTTTTGTAAAACTTTTTGAATACCTTAAAAGTTTCATCTTTATGTGCAATGAATAAAACCCAGTGTATCTTGAAAAATCATCCACAATCATAAGGCCATACTTCATACCACCTAGGCTTATTGTCCTAGTAGGTCCGAATAGATCCATGTGAAGTAGCTCTCAGGGTCTAGTAGTAGAAACAATATTTTTTGGATTTAAAACTCCCCCTCACTAGCTTTCCTAATTGACATGCATCACAGTCATAATCAAGATTTACTTTAAACTTTGGTAAGCCTTTAACCAAATCTTTTGAAATAAGTTTTACAGTGGTATCCATACTAGCATGTCCAAGTCGTCTATGCCATAGTAAACTTGATTTTTTGCTCTTATCATTCATTGCCACAAGATTTGTATTGCTTGACATAGCTAGATCATTAAGATCTACTATATAAATATTGCCAAGTCTATGTCCAATGAACTTTGTACTAGATCAACTATATACATTGAAGACTTTAAGAAAATATTAAAACCAATATCACAAAGTTGGCTGATGCTTAAAATATTATGCTTTAATTTCTTTATAAATAGTATATTTTTAATAAAGGTAGAAGGAGTAATTTTTATTTTACCAATACCGATTATCCTTCCTTTGCGATTATCACCAAAGGTTACTATGCCACCATCTTTTTATTCTAGGATGAAGAATTGATCAATATCACAGGTCATGTGTCTTGAATAGCCGCTATCAAGGTACTATCTTTTCTTTACATTTGTGGCTACAAGACATCCCTGCAAAACAATCAAGTAATAGATTTAGGTACCCAAGCTTTCTTGGATCCTTGCAAGTTAGTAGGATTGGTTCCTTTTGGAACCCAAATTTTCTTAATTTTTTTTTTGCCATTATATTTCAAATGACACTCAAATGCTTTGTGACCAACATTATTACAAGCATAGTAGATAATTTTTGGCTTTGAATAAGAAGTGTATGATGATGCAAACTTAGGTCTATATTGCTTTGATGTAATGAACTTAGGAGCATAAGATGTGGATGCAGAAAATTTATTTGAATTTGAACTTTTATAACCGATCCAAACTTGTTATTTGTATCTCTTTGATCTTTCAAAATCAGTTCAAGTTTGTTAGAGCTTAAAGTTAATTTTTCAACCAATGGTTTAAGCTTCTGAACTTCCTTTTGCAAATCAGTATTTTTATTTTGCAAAATTTTGTTCTTTTCAAGAAGTTCTTTCTTTTCAAATTAAGTTATTTTAAGTCTTTCACAAATCAAACTTAATTCTCTTCGTAAAATCTTATTTCTTTCACCAATTTTATTTTTATCTTTTTCAATCATATCACAATTAATTTTCAAATTCTTCATTTTCAAACCAGCTTTTTTGTACTCTATCAATAATTCACAAAAAGCATTATGAAGCTCATCATAAGTAAATTCTAAATTAGGTTTAGAAGTTGTTACCTCATCCTCTAAACCCATAAGGCAGATTTGAGCAGTTTTTGTTGAATCTTCATCTTCTTCGATTAATGTATATTCATCACTATCGCTCCATGCCGCAAGCATTGCCTTCTTTTTCTTTCTTTTAATCATCTTTTTCTTGATCTCTGGATAATCAAGACGTATGTATCTTGGTTTCTTACATTCATAACAAATAGGAGTTTGATCCTTATCCTTTTCTTTGTCTTTTTCTCTTTCTTTTCCGAATTCTTCTTTTCTGAATTGCTTTCTTCATCTGTTTGTTCTTCTTCTACCCATAAATCTTTTGAATTTTCTTATTACTAGGATGATTTCATCATTCTCTAGATCATCATCATCAGATGTATCTGAATCTTCATCTTTGTCCTCTTTTGTAGCTTTAAATGCTATAGCCTTTTTCCATTTTGAATCTTCATCTATTCTTTATTGCATGGTTAGCTCATGAGTAATCAATGATCCCAGCAGTTCATCAAATGGTAGGGTGTTCAAGTCCTTTGCCTCTTGAATTACTGTAACTTTCACTTCCCATTTATCTGGCAAAGATCTCAAAACCTTTTGGACTAGATCAGCATTAATATAAGTCCTACCAAGACTTTTAAGACCATTTATAATATCAGTAAAATGTGTATACATAGCAAATATAGTTTCACTAGGATCCATTTTGAACAATTCATAATTGTGCACAAGAAGATTATTTTTTAAAGTTTTAACTTATGATGTTCCCTCGTGTGTGATTTCAAGCTTTGCCCAAATTTCTTTAACATAATTGCAAGTAGAAATTTTGTTAAACTTATTTGGGTCAAAGCACAATAAAGTAAGTTCATAGCTTTGGCATTCAGCTCGACCAATTTCATATTATTTTTATCCCATTCCTCTTCCGATTTGGGAACCTCAATATCATTAATTCTAATACTGGCTGTGTGAGGTCCTTTTAGAATTATTTTTCACAAATGAAAGTCTATGGCTTGAATGTATATTTTCATCCTAGCCTTCCAATATGTGTAATTGGTTCCAGTGAAAAGTGGAGGTCGATTTGTGGATTGGCCTTTGGCCAAAGAAGTGCTCATGGGATGTGCCATCAATCTTTACTCTAAGAAATTTTCAGAGACTCTGCTCTGAGACCACTTGTTGCCCAGGTGGCTTCCCAAGAGGGAGGTGAATTGGGATTATAAAAACTTTAGCAAGTATATCCAATTTAAAATCCTTTTAGTGTTGTGGTGATATATGCAATGCGGAAGCAAGTAAATAAATGTAATGAAGTTAAACAAGCACAATCACAAATACAAGGAATTTAGAGTGGTTCGGAGCAACCCGTTCCTATGTCTACTACCTATGCACCACTTGGGATTTTCACTATATCCCCCACCGAAATACAGTCAGATTGTTTTAACAAGCTCACAATCCAAAACTATACACTTTGGTTTTACCGGGATCACCAAAGAAAACTCACACTTGGTTTTAACACAGGCTAACCAAGAACCTAAATCCCTTTGATTTTTAGAACTGGGCTCACCAAAGAAAACCCAATCTTGGTTTTATACCGGGAACACCAAGAACCCAAGCTTAGGTTTTAAAAGGCTCATTTAAAAACCTTTAACACACTCTCAAGACACAGCCCTTACTGTTCTTAGAGAGAAAACAAGATATATCAAATGTGTAAAGCAACTATACAACAAACCAAACTTGTTTTAGTGTTGTCGATGAAGATCAAATTGAAGTCTAACTTTCAATGCTCTTTAATGCTCTTCAAGATACTTCTTTTCTTCTTCAAAAAATTAGATTCAAGAATGAAGATCAGTTGGTGAAGCTTTGAATCCTTTCTTGAATGCTCTTGAAGTGAATTGGTGAAAGACTTGAAAACTCTTCAACTTCCAAAGGATAATCAATGAATAATCTTTCAAAAATTTGTTTAAACCTTCATAAATACTCCCTTTTATAGTCTTCAATCAAAAATTGCAGTTGTAGGGCCTAGAAAACTGAAATAGAGCCATTGGAGGGTTTTGGAATTCAAAAATGAGATTCTGCAACTAACCGTTAGACCGCAAAAACTTGTCACTCGAGTCGACTCGAGGTCTATGAGTTGGCTCGAAATCTCAGACAACCCAAATAAAAGTTCTGTGCGAGTCAGCTCTTCTAGGTTGAGTTGGCTCGAATTCTCAATCAATAAAAATCAAATTTGAATGAGTCAACTCTTCAAGGCTGAGTCGGCTCGAAGTCACAGTCACCAACAAAACAAGCTCTAGATGAGTCGGCTCTTTTGAGCTTGAGTTGGCTCGAGGTCTCAGTCATCAAAAACATAAGTTTTTCATCGAGTCAGCTCTTAAGGCTAGAGTCGGCTCGAGGTTCTGAAACTCTAAAATTTTTTGTGCCGTGCCAAAATAGGAGTCGGCTCTTGATCCATGAGTCAGCTCTTACAAAAATCTTTCTTATACATTCAAACATCTCCAAACTTTTTCAATTCAAGATTCCATCAAGTATTCCAAGAAGCTTCAAAGAGCTTACCAAACAAATTCTAACCTACTTACTCTTATTTTTATAATTTTAGAGCCCTTTCTATAAGATTACATACATAAAGGATTAGGGCTTTACAACTTGAAGTATACAAGAGTTCATACAATGTTGGATACCTTTTAACTAGATAGAAAACCAACTAATATAAAGACAAATACTTTCCTACAAAAGTTCTTGAGTAATTGAAAGAATTAGTAAAGTATACATGCTCCAATATTTTGTAATCATCAATATCATTCCAGGGGTCAACACTCTTGTACACTTAGCTTGGTTAATGAAAATTCCTTCTCTAGTTTGCTTAATTTGGAGTCCGAGGAAAAAATTAAGCTCTCCCATCATGATCATCTCGAACTCTCCCTGCATAAGCTTGGCAAACTCTTGGCAAAGAACCTCATTAGTAGCATCAAAAATGATATCATCAATATATACTTGTACTATTAATAAGTCATCATTTTTCTTTTTCAAAAATAATGTAGTGTCTACATTTTCTCTAAAAAAATTATTTTCAAGCAGAAATCTACTTAATCTATCATACCAAGCTCTTGGAGCTTGTTTCAAACCATACAAAATTTTATGAAGTTTAAAAATATGATTGGAAAATTCATGATTTTCAAAACCAGGGGGTTGATCTCCATATACTTTTTCTTCAATAAATCCATTTAGAAAAATACTTTTGACATCCATTTGAAATAGTTTGAAATCCATGAAACATGCAAATACTAATAATACTCTAATTACCTCAAGTCTAGCAATATGAGTAAAGGTTTCATCAAAATCAATTCCTTTTTCCTGATTGTAGCTTTTGGCAACTAGCCTAGCTTTATTTCTAGTAACTACTCCATTTTTATCAAGTTTGTTTCTGAAGACCCATTTGGCTCCAATTATAGAAAATTAGTAGGTCTTTCAACTAAAGTCCAAACATTATTTCTTTTGAATTGGTTTAGTTTATCTTGCATAGCATTTATCTAATTATAATTATTTTCAGCTTTTTCAATTAATAATTGGTTCAATTTAAGAAACAAAAGCTAAGTAATCACATACATTTCTTAAGGAGGAATGAGTACTTATCCCTTTCGATGGATCACCAATTATAAGTTCTTTGGGGTGACCATGAGCATACCTCCATTCTTTAGGTTATGGCTTGGGTGTGGATGAGGCTCTAACTCCTTGTACTTGTTCTCCTTCATTGTCTTGATCTTCATTTTGCTCCTTAGATGGCTCTTCATTGATGCTCAACTTTTCAATCCTTTGAACACCTGTTTCATCAACAACATCTTCTTTTTTAGAAGATTTTTTATTAGTCTCATCAAAGACAACATGAATGGATTCTTCAACAAGAAGTGTTCTTTTGTTGAAGATCCTGTATGCCTTGCTAGATATAGAGTAACTTGAAAAGATATCCTCATCTGACTTGGCATCAAATTTACTTAGATTGTCTTTGCCATTGTTTAAAATGAAACAACAGTATCTAAAAACATGAAAATACTTAATGGTTGGTTTTCTACCTTTCCAAAGCTCATAAGGTATTTTCTTTAAAATAGACCACATTAAAATATGATTTAAAATATAGCAAGCAGTATTTATGACTTCCACCCAAAAATATCTAAGCAAATCATTTTCGCGAATCATGGTGTGTGACATTTCTTCAAGAGTTTTATTTTTTCTTTCTACCATCCAATTTTGTTGAAGTATCCTAGGTGCAGAAAAGTTACGATGAATACTATTTTCATTGCAAAACTTTTCAAAATCATGATTTTCAAATTCCGTACCATGATTACTTCATAAAGAAATAATTGAAACACCTTTTTAATTTGAAACTCTCTTATGAAATTTAATGAATGTAGAAAATGTTTCTTCTTTATGAGCTAGAAACATGATCCATGTAAAATATGAGAAGTCATCCACAATAACTAGACCATACTTTTTACCTCCCAAACTAGTTATTCTAGTAGGTCCAAAAAGGTCTATATGAAGTAATTCTAGGGATCTAAATGTAGAGACAACTTCCTTAGGTTTGAAAGAAGATTTAGTTTGTTTTCCAAGTTGGCAAGCACTACAAATCTTGTCCTTTTCAAAACTAAGTTTTGGCAAATCTTTATAAGATTATTTTTGTTAAGTTTTGAAAGCAAATACATTCTTGCATGTCCTAGTTTATGATGCCAAAGCCAACTAATTTTATTGATCTTGGCTTCCATTGCCACTAGGCATTGACCATTTTGCACTGGTAGATCATCAAGATCAACCATGTAAATGTTGCTATGCCTATAACCAATAAACTTGATGCCATTGTTATCAAGACTAAACACAATGCACATGGAAGAGTCAAAAATAACTTTAAAATCTTTGTTACAAAATTGACTAATACTAAGTAAATTATGCTTTAAACCATTAACAAGAAGATCATTATCTATATAAGTGGAGGGGGTGATATAGACTTTACCAATACCGATAATTTTGCCCTTTCCATTATCACCGAAAGTTACATTTCCACCATTTTGATACTCAAGAGATGAGAATTGCACCACATCTCTAGTCATGTGCCTTGAGCGACTGCTGTCGAGGTACCACAATCTTCTTTTGTCGGTTGCAAGACACACCTACAAGAACAAATCAGGTGGAGACTTTAGATACCCAAGTCATCTTGGATCCTTAAAGGTTAGTAGATATGGCTCCTTTTGGAACCCAAACTTTTCTAACCTGATTCAATTTTCTTTTGTCACATATATATGATTTATGTCCTACTTTGCCACAAGAATAACAAGTAATAGTAGAAGAAGCAGGCACAAAGAAATTTTTAAAATATTTTTGTTGTTTTTATGGTCTAAAACCTAATCTAGTTTTGTTGAAAATAGCTCTTTGATTATTTAAAAGCATGTTGAGTTTTTCAAAACTATAAATAAATTTTTCAACAAAAGGTTTTATTTTTTCAAGTTCATCTTTGTACTTCTTGTTTTCTAGCAAAATCTCTTTGTTTTGTTTAGCAAATTTCTCAATTGTTGCAAAAGACTTATCCTTTTTCAAATCTTCTTTTTCCTTTTCCAAAGAGATAATTTTATCAATTAGCTTTTTGTTTTCTTGATGCAAACAGTCATTTTCAATCAAGGACTTATCATTTGTTTTAATTAACTCCAAATTTTACTTTCTTAGTTCTTTGTTTTTCATTTCAAGTTTTTGATATTCAACTACAAATTCATCAAAAATATCATGCAATTCTTCGAAAGTAAATTCATTTTCAAGTTCAGACTTTTTCTCATCATCGTTAGCCATCAAGCAAAAATTGCTGACCTCTTGCTACTTTTCATCTAAACTCGAGTCTTCACTCTCGCTCCATGTTGCCATCATGGCTTTCTTTTTAATTTCTTTTTGCTCTTCTTCAACAAGGGGCAATCCATCTTGAAATGGCTGGGTTTCTTGCACTCGAAACAAATAGGTTGCTCCCTTTATTTCTCTTTCTCCTCTTTACTAGGCTCTCCCTTTTAAGGCTTCTTTTTGAAATTATACTTTTTCTTTTTCATAAACCTCTTGAACTTTCTTGAGATAAGAGCTGTTTCATCTTTATCATCTTCCTCATCAAAATCATCACTTGAATCATCCTTGGTTATGGACTTAAATGCTATGGTCTTCTTCTTTTTATCATTTTTTATAACCTTTTGTTTTAATGACAGCTTATATATCATGAGAGACCCTAAAAGCTGCTCTAGAGATAGAGTGTTGACATCCTTAGCTTCTTCAATGGCTGTTACCTTTGGATCCCATGATGAAGAAAATGACCTGAGAATTTTGTTAACTAATCCAGCATTAGAAATGACTATATCTAAGCTTCTCATGCCATTCACAATGTTAGTAAATATAGTGTACATTTCACTAATAGATTTAGATGGTTCTATTCTAAACATTTCATAAGTATGAATGAGCATGTTAACTTTGGTAGTCTTCACTTGATGTGTATCCTCATGGGTAACTTTAAGTGTGTCCTATAATTTCTTGGCAGAGAGATAATTTAAAATTCTATTGAATTCACTTAGGTCTAATGTACAAAACAGTAAATTCATAGCCTTAGCATTAAGCTCAACTTGCTTAATGTCATTCTCATCCCAATCATCTTATAATTTGGGAGTGGGAATGCCATTAACCAAGATGGTAGGCTGATAAGGACCTTTAACAATGGTCCTCTAAATATTATAATTAATGACTTGAATATAAATATGCATGCATGTCTTCCAATATGTATAATTTATTCCATTAAACAGTGGGGGACGGTTTAAGGCTTGACCCTCAACAATTCCAACACCAATTTGGGCTGCCATTAGATCTTTGACTCAAGATCGATAGACCTATATACTGAGTACCAAGCTCTGATACCACTTGTTGCCCAGCGTAGCAATCCAAGAGGAGGGTGAATTGGGTTTCTTTAAAAAATTTAAAGCAAATATGTGCTGAACTTAAAATGTTTGTGAAACAATGCAAATGAGCACAATATGAATAAGATGCAATGCTATGTAAAGTAAGCAGTAAATGCAAGAGAAGAAATATCACACATACAAATTTAAAAGATTTATAGTGGTTTGGTGCATACCAAGCACCTACATTCACTCCCCAAGCAACCCTTTAGAAATTTCACTATAATCAACCTAGATTACAGCCAACTTGTTTTCAAGGGCTCACAAGTCAAACCCAAAGTTGGATTTCTCACTTAGGCTCACTAATAACCTTTTCTCAAGCCAACCAATGCTTGGATTCCAATTCACGACTTGGAAGGGCTTATCACCTAGTTTCAAACATCCTTGAAACTAGTCACAACAAATAAATTTAGAAGTACAAGAGTAAAGCACAAGAAAAACTCTCTATAAGATAGAAAGTAGAGGCTATGAACCTCTTGTTGATTTACTTGAGTTGTCTTCTGTTGCCTAGGTAGTTTTTCTAAGAGGGGGATAAATTAGGAATTAAAAAAATTAAGTAGTTATGTGCTTTTAGAAATTCCTTTTAAGATGTTAAGTGCTGTGACAAAATAATTAAATGTAGAAGCTAAATTAAATCAGAGAAGCACAACACAGACACACAACAATTATAGTGGTTCGGAGCAACCCAGCTCCTACGTCCACTACCCAAGATTACCACTTGGGATTTCCACTATATCCCCTACCAGAATATAGTCAGATTGTTCTAACAGGCTCACAATCCAAACCTCTACACTTTGGTTTTACCGAGACCACCAAAGAAACCCAACTTGGTTTTACCAGGAACACCAAGAACCCTCCACTTGGTTTTTAACAAAGGCTCACCAAGAACCAATTTGGTTTTTCAATCGGGCTCACCAATAACCCAATAATTTAAAAATGAATTGAAAAGAAAAGCAACAGAATGTCAAACAAATTTTTGTTGAGTGGTTGCCGATGCAACTTGAGAGAAGCCCACTTGAATGCACTTCAATGCACTTTATGGCTTCTATATCTTCTTAGCTAAGTGCTCCAAGCTTCAGATGAGAGTTGGTGAAGACTTGAAGGCTATCTTAAATGCTCTTAGTGCTCTCTTTCTTATTGGTAGGTTGGATATTAAATAAAGCATTAACTCTTTGAAAATTCTCTAACACTTACTTCAAAGAAGTTCAAATCCCTCAAATATATAGCCTTTCATCATTCCAAGGCAGTTTAAGTCATTGTAGACCATTGGGATGTAACATTTATGAAGGTGAAGTGCATCTATGAAGCATACCAATATGCAAACATGCATTCACGAAAGCAGGGCAGAAAAATATGCATTTTAAAATAATTTTAAAACATGCACAGTAGAAGGCTCGGTAGATAGATCTAAATGATCTACCGATCTGCCCGCAACAAGATCTAGCATAATGTAATAGCATGCATCATAACATCAAAGCAAGACAGAAATACAAAAATAAAAGTACAATACCTTTATATTAGAGAAAAGCTGTAGAAAGAGGAGGGTGCTCGAGCCACACACGTGTCTGGCCTCTACAGGTAATCCACACCTGGGTTCGACTCTGATCAACTCCCTCGGAGTGCTAGCTCTTCAAGATCCTTGGGCCGATCTTCTTCTTCCGGGAAGATTAGGAGGAGAGCTGGAACCCTTTTCCAAGAGAACTCTCTTTCCAAGACCTAGCTAGAATGCTAGGATCTCACACCCAATCCCTAGACCTCTCATAACCTTTCTCTATCTTCTTTCTTTTTACTTGTTGTGTTTCTCTAGTTGTTGTTGTTGTAACCTCTGCAGCCTATAGAATGACCTTCATTTATAGGTGCAGCCATGAGAGGGAGAAAGAGGAAAGAGGAGAGATGAGGAAAGAGAATGGGGGAGAGGATCAAGGTCATACCAAATGGGCCCAATCCAAGAAGATAAGTATGACTATCATACCAAATAACCATGGAGCCAACACTGGTTTGAATTCGAAATTCAAATCAAGTCAATACTTGTCCAAAAACTTCCCAAAATTTCTTCCCAGAATTTGCTTGTCATAGGAAGTATCGACTCATGAAAATTGCCAAGTGTCGACACTTCACCAAGTGTCGATACCTGCAAAATTCCAAGTGTCGACACTTGGAACAAAGTCAATCATATTGACTTCCAGTGACGGCAAATGATTCTCAATCATTGATTAGCCTTAAGACCAGATAGAAATCCTCTATTGTGTGTGACCCCATAGGTTCAAACACTAAGCCGGTAGCATTGAAACATTTTCAGTACCAGTCAAAGTCCTCATCTAGCAATGATACCCGATGTCTGGATAGGTCAAAGATGTAAAGCACCTCACAAGAACCTCTGGTATACGGTTGCCGCATAATTCATCACTTTGACCTCATAATGCTCAGGATGACCTAGGATTGACTGTTAACCCTAATTTGGTTTATCCAGATCATGTCTCAACCTCACAAGTTCTGTGACTCCTCATAAGAACTACCCTAGCTAAGGTTTTGCTAAATTGAGACATATTGAGTTATTCACTCCAAACTATTTTGAGAGGTCAATTCCATCTTGATCCACCACTGTTCCATAAGTACTTGACTGCACCCAGAAACTTTCCATGACTGGATTAGAAATCCAGGTAGTCCGGCACCAAAGTATAGTGAGTTGCTTGCAAGCTGCCATGGTGACCTTAGGTCTAAGAGATACATATATCAATATCCCTTTGCGAGCAACCCTTTGGCAGAAGGGAGCTCCACAGATGGTCATGTTCAGTGAAATGTCATACATTTTACTTGCATGTCATACCAGTGTCTCCGCACTCTTTGGTTAAGAGGACAACCAACAAATGTGACATACAACAACCTACACTTGATACATCATTGTCCTATAATAATGTATCATTTGATTGTGAAATAGCTTAAGAACTACTCGATATATCCTTTCTATATCAAACAATGTAGTTTTAAGGACTCCATCATATAAGAGTTCATTTTAGAAAAATGTAAATATGATGAACATCCAAAATAAAATAACTTTTATTTATCAAAAACTCATATACAAATACAAAATAGAACAATCGACTATAACCTAGACGATTGGCTTTGGGACACAATTTCCAACAACTCCCACTTGGACTAAAGCCAATCGGTACAGAATCTCATTCCCATTTTTCTTTTACAACAGTCAAACTCTTGAACTTCGATGGCTTTAGTGAAGGGGTCAGCTTGGTTTTCCTTTCTATCGATCTTCAGAAGGTCAATATCACTTAGTTCCACGATCTCTCGTACAAGGTGATAGCGCAACAGAATATGCTTTATGTGGTGATGAGACTTTGGCTCTTTGGCTTGAGCAATGGTTCTAGTGCTGTCATAGTACACTGAAATAGGACCATCCAAGGAAGTTGCCACTCCCAGCTCGTCAAGAAACTTCCACAACCACATAGCTTCCTTCGCTGCATCTGATGCTGTAATGTACTTTGCTTCGCATACTGAGTCTGCCACAGTAGGCTGCTTGGAACTTTTCTAGCAGACAGCTCCTCCGTTTAGGATAAAGATAAAACCTGACATGCTCTTGCTATCATCCTTATCTGATTGGAAACTGGAGTCGGTATACCCCACAAGTTTTAAGTCAAACTCTCTATAAATTAGCCATTGATCCTTAGTATTTCGTAAATACTTAAGGATGATTTTTACCACTTTCCAATGAGCTTCACCTGGGTCAAACTGGTATCTGCTCACTATGCCTAGTGAGTATGCCATGTCTGGTTTAGTACATGTCATGGCGTACATGATAGAATCCATTACCGAAGCATATGTGATTCTACTCATATGCTCTCTCTCTTTAGGAGTTGTCACACAATTCCTTTTGGAGAGATCAATTCCAGGTGCCTATCAAGAGATAGCCCTTCTTAAAATTTTTCATGCTAACCGTTTCAGCACGGTGTCGATGTACGTAGACTGGGACAGTCCCATAAGCCTCTTAGATCTATCTCTATAGATCTTCATACCCAGTATGTAAAAGGCTTCACCCAAGTCCTTCATAGAGAACTGAGATGATAACCAGACCTTTACTCCTTGTAGTGCTGGGATGTCATTCCTAATTAAAAGAATGTCATCCACATACAACACAAGGAGTACAATCATAGAACCATTAGCCCATTTATAAATGCAAGATTCTTCTCCATTCCTAATGAAGCCATACAACCTGATACACTTATCAAATCGCATGTTCCAACTCCTTGATGCTTGCTTCAGTCCATAGATAGACTTTTGAAGCTTGCACACCTTTGATCATTTGTGGATGTGAACCCTTCAGGTTGTATCATATACACCTCTTCTTTTAGCTCACCATTCAAGAAAGCTGTTCGGACATCCATTTGCTAGATTTCATAGTCAAAGTGTGCTGCTAAAGCAAGCATAATCCGAATAGATTTAAGCATTGCCACAGGAGAGAAAGTCTCATCATAGTCAATACCATAACATTGACGATACCCCTTGGCAACCAGATGGGCTTTATAGGTCTCCACCTGCCCATCTGTGCCCTTTTTCTTTTGAAAATCTATTTGCACCCAATGGATTTTATCCCTTCAAGTGCATCAACCAATGTCCATACATTATTGATCTCCATGGACTCCATTTCGGATTTCATGGCTCCTAGCCATTTCTTAGAGTCGGACCTCTGCATTGCATCCATATAGGTGATCGGATCCTCATTGTTCTCATCGAGTTCAATGGGATCACCGTCCCGGACCAAGAAACCATAGTATCTATCCTGTCAGCTTGGTACTCTACCGGATCTCCTAAATGGTTCCTGAGTGGGCTCTAGGTTTGATCTAATCACAGCAAGTTCTATATTGTCCCTTAAGTGTGTTGGTTCTTTTACTTGTTGAACTTCACTAAGTTCAATCTTAGCGACTACAGTCCCTTCACCAAGGAACTCCTTTTCCAAAAAGGTAGCCCTAAAACCGACGAACAACTTTTATTTCTTAGCTAAGTAGAAGTAAAACCCCTTAGATTCTTTTGGTACCCAACAAATAGGCATCGGTCAGACCTAGGTCCATGTTTGTCCATTTTTAAACATTTTACATAAGCCGGGCACCCCCAAACCCGAAGGTATGATAGTGTCGGCTTACGTCCAGTCCATATCTTATATGGTATTTTACTAATATACTTACTTGGAGCCCTATTCAGAAGGTAATAGGCGGATTCTAGAGCATATCCTCAAAAGTATACTGGCATAGAAGCAAAGTCCATCATGGACCGAACCACGTCTAACAAGGTTCGATTCCTCCTCTCAGACACTCCATTTAATTGAAGTGTCCCTGGAGGTGTCCATTAAGAGAGAATCTCATTTTCCTCGAGATATGTCAGAAACTCACCCAAAAAGTATTCACCTCCTCGATTGGATCGAAGGGTTTTGATACACCTTTTCCAGTTTGTTTTTCTACTTCACTATGACATCGTTTGAACATTTCAAACGACTCAGATTTATGTCTCATCAAGAAGATATAACCGTACCTCAAAAGGTCATCTGTAAAAGTAATGAAATAATTGAACCTATCCCTGGCACAAACATTCATGGATCCGCATACATCAGTATGTACCAGACTCAGAATTTCTTTAGCTCGTTCACCTTTTCCAGTAAAAGGTGACTTAGTCATTTTTCCAAGAAGACATGACTCACAGGTTGGAAGTGAACTATCTTCACTAAAATCGAGGAGACCCTCACTTTTCAACCTGTTTATCCTGTTCCTGTTAATATGACCTAGCCTACAATGCCATAGGTAAGCTTCGCTGACATTATCTATCCTAGGGCATTTGCTAGACGTGTACATTATACTATTAGGTTGCGATAGTACATAAATGCCATCATGCATTTGTCCAATCAAAACCACAGAATCATTCCAAATGATTTTGCAAATGTCATTCTTTATTGATAGTTCATAACCATACATGGCCAATTGGCCTACAGAAATGATATTAAAAAAAAAAAAAGATGGAAAAAAATGACACTCGTTCAAAATGACAGTACAGGACTCGAAAATAAGTTTGAGGACTTCCAATGCCAGGACTGGAACTTGGCTTTCATTTCCCACATTCAAAAATCTCTCGCCATCCTCGAATCTTCTACTAACTTGAAGTCCTTGCAAGAATTGCAAATGTGAATTGGACTTCCTGTATCCAATATCCAATTAGTAGTATCGCAAACAGAGAAACTACAAGGTGTTATCATATAAATACCTTGTCTAGGACCATCCTGTAGCTTTGTCTTCTTGGACTTGTTTGGGTCAAGGGAGGCAATATAAAGAAGATAGTTCCTCTTTCAGTGACCTTGCTTCTTGTAGAAGAAGCACTCTTCATGACTTTGATCAGCCTTCACTTTCTTGGCCTGACTGGGCCCAGAAGCACTTAGTACCTTTTTTCTATTATTTTTCTTCTTCTCTTTCTTAAAGGGACGATGCCCTCCCGAAGATCCTCCCACTAGATTCACCACCCCTTTATTTAATTGGTGGTCTTTCTCATAAGTCTGCAACAACCCCAACAGACTGTAGTAGTTAACTGCAGGCTTATTCATTCTGTAATGATCGAGAAAATCTAGATAGGAAGAAGGGAGGGAATTTAGTATCGTATCTTTCCTAAGCTGTTCATGCAAGGGACAATTAAGCTTGCCCAGGTGCTCAATCATCTTGATCATGTATAATGCATGATCAGTGACCGAGGCCCCATCATGCATCCACGTGTTGTAGATAGCACAGGAGATACTGTACCTCTCAATATCGTCTGGTGTTCCGAAAGACTCCTTCAACCTTTGAAGTATTTCTTCTGGCTAGGCTTCCTCGAACTTGCAAATGAACTCATCGTTCATCGCAGCCAACATTATGCACTGGACAGTGGTCCTGTCAGAGAGCTACTTCTGATAAGTGTCTCTGGTCGAACCCCGAGCATTGGTAGTAGGAATCAGGTGCCAAATCCGATATCATATATAGGATCCATTCATGCTCTAGGATAATCCTGAGCCTTCGATGCCAGCTATCGAAGTTGGCTCCATTGAGCTTCTCATTATCGAGAAGAGACTGGAGTGACAGGTTGGAAGACATCTGAAAGGAAAACCAAAGCTAATTAGTGTATATGAATTATTAACCTAAAGTCATGCACTTTATTCTAAAGGTCCCTCCCACTATTTTGCTCAGACTGGTAGCCTCTACCTCCAATCCGAGGAATTACTTTAATTCCCTAGTGAGTACCAGAGTCCAATAGACAACACATGAGCCCGACTTTGGCCGGCCCACCCATACATATCTAAAGGTAGGTTCTTTAATCGATTACTTCTCCAAGTAACCTCTAGTATTTGGGTTTTGTCCCAAGGAGCACTTCAATCAACCTTTGGGCCTCCTATTGAAGGTCCCGATTAGGTCCAACTATTAACATGACAAAATTCAATGTTTCTAACTAATGAATAGTCAAGCCCAACTTTGGTCGGCCTACCTGACCACATTTAAGAGAGTCGCACTGAGCCATCATATTAGGAATAGCAATTCCAATAGCCTAATGAACACCCGATCTTTGGATCTGTCGATGAACACCCAACTATTCGACCCATTACTGTGCCACTTAATGGAAGGCTAGGACTTGGTTATCCCTATAACTTTATCTTTTTAAGGACCTAATAATTTAGAGAGTTTTTAAATAATATGATAGATGAAGAGATGAGAAGACATGGATCAACCTCCCACTGACCAAATTAGTATTCTAGGAGGGTTACTCATAACAAATGATCCATGGGTACCTAAAATCAGTAAAGACTTATTAACCTTGGGTGACAAGGGTTAACACGAGTCAATGAGCTATCCAATCAATCCTGATCGACCACATTGGCCAGGTAAGTGAGATCATGGGTTGGGTTCCACTATTAACCATCTTGTCTTAGACACCAATAGAGCTGGCCAGGTAAGAGGTAGCCCCAAAGAACCATGATCAAAATGCCAAACTTACCTTGACACCAATCAATTCATCATACTCGATTAGACTAGCCTAAAGACTCGGGCTTTTCACTGAGCCACAAATTAGGTCCATTTAGATTATGGACTAATCAATCTAACTATTACATAGATCTAGAGAAGAAATCCTAACTCAACATTTGATTAGATTAGTTCTCTAATTTGTCCAATACATCTAAACTTAGGTCTAACCCAATAAAAGACCTAATAGAAGCCAACCCATGACCCTTAAGGCTTATTGAAATGACTTAAAATCTTTGAATCATATTTCTAGAGTTCTTAGTCATTCTTAATTCTCAATTAAGTTCAATAGCCTTAATTAAATTAAAACAATTTTAATTTACAGATGTAAAATGTTTTTACAAAAATTTTAAAATTTGAATTTACTATTTTTTTGCATTTTCATCCCAAGTGTCGACTCACTAAGAGCAAGTGTCGACACTTGGATTGACTCAAGGCTTGAGAGAGGAGGAAAATAGAAAAACATGTTTTCTGGCAAGTGCTCATGAGTCGACACTTACAAGGCCAAGTGTCGGCTCACAAGCCTAAGTGTCGACACTTCCTGCTCAAGTGTCGACACTTCAACCTATCACAGGGGAAAAAATAGATCCCAGATCTCAGGGAATTTTCTCATGAGTCAACACTTACAAGGCCAAGTATTGACTCATAGCCTGAGATAGTGAAAACATAGTGATTTTGTTGTCCAGAGAGCAACCCAAGAGGGGGGGTGAATTGGGTCTCTAAAATATTAAAGCTAAGCTAACTTGATATGACAATCAACAAGCTTTATGAATTAGATATGCAATCCAATTTAGCAAGGTACAAAGATTCAAATGCAATGCTCTAAGATATAAGTGCAGCAAAAATTAAGAGCAATAAATAAAGAGCAAAGAGAGAGAGCTCAAGCAACTACAAACACCAAAAGCTATAGTGGTTCGGTGCCAACCAATGCACCTATGTCCACTCCCTAAGATCCCCTTGGAAATTCACTATAATCACATGATTATAGCCGATTAGTTTTTCGGGCTCACTAATCAAAACCCAACTTGTTTTACAAGGCTCACAAGTCACAACCTCACTTGATTTTATGGGCTAACTAAGAACCTAATTGGTTTTTACAAGGCTAACCAACAACCTCCCTTAGTTTTCTGGGCTAACCAAGAATCTTAGTGATTTTGCGGGCTAACCGCCAACCTAAATGGTTTTCAAGGCTTACCAATAACCTCACTTGATTTTTCGTGCTAACCAAGAACCTTAGTGATTTTGCGGGCTAACTACCAACCTAAATGGTTTTCAAGGCTTACCAATAATCTCACTTGGTTTTACAATAGGCTAACCAAGAACCCTTACAAGAAATAAGGTTTAGAAATAAAGAACCAATGTAAGCTTTCAATAACAAAGCAAATAAGTCGATGTAGCTCAATGTAGAGTTGGTTTGCACTTGTTGAAGCCTTTTGAATGTCCAAGATTGAATGATTTTCAATGCTCTTGATGGCTTTTGAATCCTTGAAGGCTTCCTTTAGCTTGAGAGTGGTTGAAACTTGAATGAATAGGAGTTATGGCTCTTCTCTCTTCTTTTCTCTCTAAATTCTTTAATGGTATTCAATATCATTGCTTTAGATTTGATTTGGAGCATATAAATACCCTTTCAAGGCCTTAAAATTTAATTCTAGTAGTTAGACTTGAGAAACTAGCCGTTGGGGGTAATTTGGGCAAGTTTTATATTTGAAAAAACTAGCCGTTACTGTTGTCAGAACTCCATGTGTCGACACTTCCTCAGTTGAGTTGACACATAAGGTCGATACATGTTCTTCTTAAATCAACACATAGTTCAAAAAGCTTCATTCAGATTCTCTGGAATTCTCAGATATGTTGACACCTTCTCAGTTGAGTCGACACCTTGCTTCCATGTGTCGACACTTCAACTGTTCCTTTAGCTTTTTCAAGTTCTGTGGCTTGAAAGTCTCAGGCGATGTGTTGATCCATGTGTTGACACTTTGAGTCGACACTTCAGGTCCATGTGTCGACACTTCATCTGTGCCATTTGAAACTTTGCTGCATACCGGCCTGAGTCGACACTTTATCTCCATGTATCGACACTTCATATCATGTGTCGATACTTTGAGTCGACACATCATTGAAAAATTCACAGAAACTGCTGAACTTGAGCTAGAACAAGTTTCCACTTGGCTTAGCTATCCATTCAACCATCTCTTAAGTGTCCAAGTCTTCTTTTGATCAATCTTTTCATTTCAAACTTGGTTTCTTCAACACAATTGGGCTTCTTCAAATTTTGTGAACATCCTTTCAATAAAAACATACTCAAAGCAAATCATTAGTCCTCAATTATACTTAATTGTTTTGCTTATCATCAAAATTAATTAGTGGAGTCAACAATCTTCCCCTTTTTGATGATGACAAAATCCTTAAGTATAAATTGCTTTAAAAGTAAAGCTTTAAGAGAATTGACCAAGATGCACAACATTGAAAGCATTAAGTATATCAACATTATTTGCATTAGAGATATGATCATTCAAGACACAAGTATTTGAGCTTGTTACAAAGATAGAGAGTATCAGAACTTTGGTATTCATTTAAATGCATTGAGAACATGTATCATGATACTCTACAAGAAAATTTCAGCAAATAAAGCTCCCCCTGAATCAATGAATCATTATAGAATTTGTAAGAATCTTTTCAAAACACTGAAAGAGGGGTTTTAAGGATTAAATTTACTTTGAAAGGATTTTCAATTGAACATAAAGTAAAGCTCTCCCTTTCATAAGAAATTTTGTAAATGATTTTCAATTCAGGTTTTTTTTTTTTTTTAACATATCACATGTATACATACCATATTTTAAAAAAAATTTGTCATTTATACTAAAATTACTCAAATTACTCTCCATTTATACTTAAATCTCACTAAATTACTCTCCCTTTTTGTTATCATTAAAAAGGTAGGAAATAGAGTTAATCAATTTATTGTTGAAAACAGTCCCTCTTTTTTTTAAGAAGTTCATCCAATGAATAGTGACATTGAAGCATAAAAACAATTCAAGATATAACATTCATTTTATCAAACACATAAAAATGAGGAACAATAAGTGTTTTCATATACACTTATAATTTGTACAGCAAAATGATACATAACAAAAATAAAAGTACATAGAAGCATGAAAGCAAACTAACTAAAAGTACATAAAAAGTCCTAATCCTCATCCATTGAATCATCAGAAGATGAACCGATCTCAATCGATCCTGTATCAGTGAAAGATCGAGCTCCCGGCCATCTCGATCGAAGATCTCAAAGTCTAGTCCTGGTTAGCTATGGAGGGGTATGATGACCATGTCCTCTATGACGAGCATAAGTCCGACCTCTAGCTGGAGCAGTAGAGGTAGAAGCTATGTCCTGTACAAGAACGTAAGTGATTAGGTCAACCAACTCAGCCACCGCTGGGAGAGGTGTGTGATCAAAAGAAGGTCCAGAGTCAAGATACTGAAAGCCGGGTGTATAAAACCCAAGCTCTCGAATCAATGATGATGTATGAAAGGTAGGAATATTAGTAAGCTATGTATAAAAAACAGGGGTTTCAGTTGATGGAATAACAGGTGTATCATGAACAGAAGTATCATCTAAAGAAAGTATCGGTGTCTCTATGATAGATGTATCAATAATAGGGGTCTCAATGATAGGTGTATGAATAACAGGAAAATCAATATCAGGTAAATCAATAACAAGTGAATCAATAATAGGAGTGAGAATAGGAATAGGAATTCGAACAGAAGTGCGATCATCCGATCTAGAAGATGGATCAGGAATCTGGGCAGGTGAGGAAGATGGGTCAACAACAGGGCTCATAGGCAAGTCAGCCATCACCTCCTCAACTAGCTCTGATGTAAGATCAATAATGTCAAACTGGTCTGAGTCAGTCTCCTCGTTTCCATCAATATCTCCAATAACTGTATCTCCATCTCCATCTCCAATAATAGTCTCAACACCAGTATCGATATCAGCAATGTCATCAGCTGGTGCAGGTGCAGGTACATGAACAGGTGCAGGAGCAGAATCTGTAGCCAGAGCACTCATCGAAGATCTGGACAGTGCAGAGAGAATAGTCGATATGCCATCACTAAGACCAATATGGCTCTCTCTCATCTCAGCTATGAATACATCATGACGCTGCCTCATGATGAACACATCGATCTCGATGCATTTGACTCTATCCTCTAAACTATCTGAAGTGCCAGGAGTCTCCGTCTGTGCTGGCTGAGGCTATGTAGATGTATAAGGATCAGACTGAGAAGCAACCACTGGCTACGCTGCCATCTTAGGCTGTCTTGCTTGGTCCTGCCTCACCTGAAAGAATCCGCTCCTCCTCTGCTGTGTCCTCATCATCAGCTCTATCCTCGGCCTGACCTGATATCCTACAAGTCCACTGGGCTCGGACCAAATGACCTGATGTCATACACATCGGTATGAATCAATGTGCGATAAGGCTCATCCTGGAAGCTGACTCCATACTCTCTAAATAATATAGTCAATCCCATGCCGTAAGGTAAGCAGATCCGCTGGCTAGACGATGCCTCAGTCATTTAATGTACCATCAAAATAGGAAGGCACACTAGCATGTGCTGAACCAGTGAGACCATCACGAGCAACTCCTGCTCGATGATATAGTCAAAACATCCGGTCTTCGGCAGAAGAATCCAAGCGATGATATGGTACAGCAGTCTCATCTCTGCGGATAGCCTAGATGCTGGAACAGTGGCTCCCTCTGGCATGATGTCTGACTCGAAAATATACTGGAGACCACTGACTCGGTCCATCAGGCTGTCAACAACTGATCCAGTCATCGGTATATCCCACACTCGGCTCAAAATCTCTAAAGAAATAGGGATATCCTATCCTCTAACCTGTGCAACCCAACCATCTGCTCCACGGGCAAGTAAACCATAAAATTCTCTCATCAGCCAGGGATAATATCTCTCACTGAGTGAACAAAAAGTGGTCAACCCAGCATGTCGAATCCACTTACCTATCTGGAAATGCTGCTGGTATATAAAAGAAAAGTCCACTCGGCATCCTCCAATCATTATCTTGGAGCTCATCTGGCTAGATGGAACAAACAAAGGTCGTACAGGCGGATCCGGAGCTCTAGACTCATGTCGGGCCTTCGTCCTTCGCTCTTCTTCTTGCTATGACTGACGAGGTCAACGAACAACTTGCTTGCGAGTACCCATTGCCAAGATTCAAAGTTTGGGCAAGGTTTTTGGTTGAAAATGGGGGTTTCTAGGGTTTAGGAAGCTAAACCTAGGAAGAAATCAAACAAAAATGGCTACCAAACATTCAAATCCAAGAAAATGATGGGCAAAAATTGTGAAATGGAAGGATGAACAGTATAGGTACCTCAAATCCAGGTGTCGGCTCGGAGGAGAAACAATTTGGGGGAAAAATGGTTTGGAAACCCCTTAAATCTCAGTTCACTGTCAGTCATGTGTCGGCTCACGCATGTGTCGACACATTTTGGTGTAGACACATGATGTGTCGACACATCAACTTAAAAACTAAAAAATTTGGAATTTCTCAGAAAGATCAAAATCAATTGAAGTGAGATAGATCTAGAGTCAATCAATAGTGTTTAAACATGATTTATCATGAATAAGGTCAAATTGATCTAGTTTGAGTTAAATTATGAGAAAAATTTAATCAAATGGATTGATGATCCCGAGCTCTCTTCTAATCATACAGAATCGATCTTCTAGAAGAGGTTTAGTCAAATATCTGCTAATTGAAATTCAGTGCTTATAAATTCAAGCAAAACATCATTGTTTTCAACATGATCCCTAATAAAATGATGTCTAATTTCAATGTGTTTACTCCTAGAATGTTGAACAGGATTTTTAGTCAAGCAAATAGTACTGGTATTATCACATTTAATAGGAGTACTAGCTAACTTGATTCCAAAGTCTTCAAGTTGTTGCTTAATCCATAGGATTTGAGTACAACAACTTCCTGCTGCAATATACTCAGCCTCAGTTGTGGATAGTGCAACTGAAGTTTTTTTCTTGCTAAACCATGAGATTAAATTCACTCCAAGAAATTGGCAAGTTCTACTATTACTCTTTCTATCTAATCTACAACCAGCAAAGTTTGCATCAGATTATCCAATCAATTTAGCAGAAGAATTTCTAGAACACCATAGATCAATACTAATATTACCAGATAGATATCTTATAATGCGCTTAACAGCCATATGATGTGATTCTTTGGTTCAGACTGATATCTGCACACATATAAATACTAAACATTATATTTGGTCTACTAGTAGTCAAATACAATAAAGCTCCTATCATATCTCTGTATAACTTTTGATCTACAGATTTATCATGTTCATCTTTATCAATCTACAAGAGGGGCTCATATGATGCGGGACTAATATGCATGCAATTCTTTTTGTATGTTTTATATGTGGGGTTAGGTGATTAATTCCCAAATTTCAGATCAAAATTAGTTGTAGAGAATTTTGTTTGAATTTTTGAAGCCAAGCATGCAGATTAGATACTAGAAAAGTACTAAAGAAGGATCGCCAAGGCTGAGAAGCCTCGGTTATGGCAAGTTCTCCTACAATAATAAGACTGGAGGTAGAGGGGGTGTACCCGACAATGTCTGAAGTGCCCGGTGAAGATCACAGTGAAGGGATCTCTCATTCCTCGATGGATGCGGCCTGGAAAACCGAGCCAAAGACCCGCGGATACCCGGCTTTCTACTCGGTGGTCCGATTGAGGCATGGCTGGAGTCGTTGGATTCGTAGGAACTCCGGGACCTGCAAATGACCTGTCAGGGGTTAGAAAACTCAAAGGAGATCAAGAAAATAAAGGAAAACAGCAAAGGAAAGAAAGTTTTGGAGGGGCTGGAAGGATGGTTGGTGGCATGAAGATGATTGCAAACACCGGGAAGAAGAACTGTCAAATCCCTTTATGCACACAGCAGGGTAATCACACAAAGCAATTGAAGAACTCAAGGTTTATTTCATATATCAAAATCTCCCTTCATACAAGAGGCTAGGGTTTTTTAAATAGACCCTTAACCTTGGGCTCCAAGTAAGGGCACATAAGTCTTTACATAAGAATCCTTTTCCCTCTCAAACCCTAGCTAGAAAATAAGGAAACATTAGATAGAAAAATCCCTAAAAATTCTCTTGACTTGGCCAACACTCCAAGGAAGCCTAGGGGGGCGTGTTGGGCTTCTAGGAGCAGCAAGAGGCCAGCCCAAAGGGGCTCGGGCGCATGGGTTTGGGCCTCTGGAAGCTGGGGTGGCCTGGTAGCCAGGTAGCAGGAATATTCCCTGGTATCTTGCTTCTTAGGGGCTTGGGCTTGGCACCTGGGCTTGATTTCTTTGTGCTAGGATGCAGATGGACCTCTAAAATCATGGATGCCTTGGTATATGAATATATTTTGGCATCTGGAAGGGAATCTGGGCATCTGGAGGGTATTTGCAAGGAATCAGGGTTTTCTGAATTTTTCCTCCAGGGTCTTCAAATCTTAAAGCTGGGTTGGACTTGGGCTATACTTCCATGTCTTCAATCTGGTTGGACTTGGTCTTCACTTATATGATATGATCTTGAGTCTTCAATATGGTTGAATAGGACTCAAGAAAATAAAATTAGCTCGACATGAGCTGACTAACACTGGACTGAACTAGCTCAACATGAGCTGACTAGTACAGAACTGAAACTCAAAAGACTCAAATAACAACTAAAATGGATTCAGATGGGCTAAGCCCTTATTACAGATGGACTCATAAATTATTGATCAATTCACAGAGGGTTGAAAAGCCTCTATCTTATTATGGTGCCTCTGGTGTCCCCACCATCATAGGCATACCTATTGGTTTAGTAGTCTCCATTCCAAACTTCTTAATCATTTCTCTTATATACCTAGCTTGGTTAATGAAGATACCATCTGTAGTTTGCTTGATCTGAAGTCCAAGAAAGAAATTGAGTTCACCCATCATGCTCATTTTGAACTCACCCTGTATTAGCTTAGCAAACTCTTGACAAATAATTTTATTAGTAGCACCGAAAATGATGTCATCAATATATATTTGTACTACTAATAAATCATTATCTTTCCTTTTCAAAAATAGAGTCTTATCAATATTTTCTCTAGAAAATTCATTTTCAATAAGAAATTTGCTTAACCTTTCATACCATGCTCTAGGTGCTTGCTTTAATCCATAAAGTTCTTTGTGTAATTTGAAAACATAATCAGGATGTGCATGATTTTCAAATCCAGGTGGTTGTTCGACAAAAACCTTTTCAGATATAAAATCATTTAAGAAAGTACTTTTAACATCCATTTGAAATAATTTGAAGTTTATAAAATAAGCAAATGCTAATAATAGTCTAATTGCTTCAAGTCTAACAACAGGAGCAAAAGTTTTATCAAAGTCAATCCCTTTCTCTTGATTGTAGCCTTTAGCAACTAGCCTAGCTTTATTTGTAATAATAATACCATTTTCATCTAATTTATTCCTAAATACCCATTTAGTGCCAATAATTGAAACATTATATGATCTTTCTACAAGTGTCCAAACATTATTTCTATCAAATTGTATTAGTTCTTCTTGCATAGCATTGATCAAATTAGAGTCTTTTTCAGCTTCTTCAAAATATTTAGGTTCTACTTGAGATACAAATGCAATATAATCACATTCATTTCTAATAGAAGCTCGAGTTCTTATACCTTTAGATGAATCACCTAAGATTAATTCCTTAGAGTGTCTATGAGCATACCTCTACTCCTTAGGTAGATCTTGATGCTTTCGAGTGTCATCTTCTTTCTTATCCTTGTCTTGTTCTTCTTCATTTGGTTGAGCTTGATCATTCAGTGTCAGCTTCTGAAGCTTGTCAGCACCTGCACATTCATCAGATGTATCCTCTTTTCTTGAGGATTTGTTAGTAGATTCTTCAAATACAACATGTCCTAACTCTTCTACAACCAAAGTTCATTTATTAAATACTCTGTATGTCCTGCTTGATGTAGAGTATCCTAAAAGGATACCTTCATCAGACTTGGCATCGTACTTTTCAAGATGATCTTTTTCATTGTTCAAAAAAAACATTTACAACCAAAAATACAAAAATATTTCAAAGTCGATTTTCTTTGGTTCCAAAGCTCATATGGAGTTTTCTTTAAAATAGGGCATATCAAAACTTGATTTAAAACATAACAGGCTATATTAATAGCTTCAGCCCAAAAATACCTTAATAAATCATTTTCACAAAGCATAGTGCATGCCATTTCTTTTTTTCTTTCTACTACCCCATTCTGCTGAGGTATTTTAGGTGCAAAAAAATAATATTCTATACCTTTTTCATTGCAAAAGTTTTCGAAATCTTGATTTTCAAATTTAGTTCCATGATCACTACGAATACAAACAACTAAAACATCTTTTTTATTTGAAACTTTTCTATAAAACTTTATAAATACAGAAAATGATTAATCCTTTTGTGCTACAAAGAAAATTCAAGTAAATCTTGAAAAATCATCCACAATGACTAATCCATATCTCTTGCCTCCTAGACTTGATATCCTAGTTGGTCTAAAGAGATCCATATGAAGTAGTTCAAGTGGCCTACTAGTAGTTACAAATCCTTTTGGTTTAAAAGAAGTTTTGACTTGTTTACCAAATTGACATGCTTGGCAAATTCTATCCTTTTCAAAACAAATTTCTGGTAAATCTCTAACTAAATTCTTTTTACAAAGTTTTGAAATAAGGTACATACTAGCATGTCCTAACCTTCTATGCCATAACCAACTCTCTTCCTTAGTAGAATTCATTGCAACAAGGCATTCTCCATCAGATAAAGATAGATCATCTAGGTCTACAAAATAAATATTTCCATGCCTTTTTCTAATGAATTGTACTCCATTTATATCTGGACTAGTAATCATGCAATATGATGATTTGAAAACTACTTGAAAACCTTTATCGCAAAATTGACTAATGCTTAAAAGATTATGCTTTAAACCATCTACTAAAAGTACATTACAAATACTATTAGAAGGAGTTATGTAAACCTTACCAATACCAATGATTTTTCCTTTACCATTATCACCAAAGGTCACACTCCCTCCATTCAGAGCTTCAAGATAAGTGAATTGCTTCACATCTCCAGTCATGTGCCTTGAGCAACCACTATCAAGATACCAAACTTGTTTGTTTTTCTTGGTTGCAAGACATACCTGCAATAAGATAAAGCTTTGTTTTTAGGTACCCAAGCTAACTTGGGTCCTTTAGGGTTAGCATTTAAAATGGTTCCTTTTGGAACCCATACTTTACCAAAAGACATGATTTTTCTAAAATTACATTGATATGATTTATGACCTAATTCTTTGCAAGTAAAATAAGTAATGCTAGATGATGCAGGTATAAAAAAGTTTTTGAAATACTTTTGTTGCTTTTGTGGTTTATATCCTAAACTTACCTTATTAAAAACTGCTCTTTGATTGTTTAAAAGTAAGTTTAACTTTTCTGAACTATAAGTAAATTTGTCAACAAAAGGTTTTAACTTTTCAAGTTCATTTTTGTATTTAGCATTTTCAAGTTCTAAATCATTGTTTTTCTTTAAAAGATCATTGTTAGACATAACATTTTTAGGTCTTTTCAAAACTTCATTTTTCATATATAAAGCACTATTTTTCTTTTCTAAAACATCTAATTTAGATTTCAAAGAACTAACATCATTTAGTAAAGAGTTGTTTTTTAAAGAAAAACTATTTGCATGCTTTTTCAATTTATTATTTTCAGATAAAACTAATTTATAATCATGCATTAATTCTTCAAAAGCATTCATAAGTTCATCGAAAGTGAAATTAATTTCAGAGTCAGAACATACCT
This sequence comes from Areca catechu, assembly GCA_021397845.1. NCBI lineage: Eukaryota > Viridiplantae > Streptophyta > Magnoliopsida > Arecales > Arecaceae > Areca > Areca catechu. Next base: position 75,952,934 of record CM038038.1, on the reverse strand, counting down.
TATCATTGTCTTGATGCACCATGAAGCAGAGATTTGCAACTTCAATCTACTCTTCTTCTGAACTGGAGTCTTCGCTGTTACTCCAAGTGGCCATCATTGCTTTCTTCCTTTCCTTGATTTTTTGAGGAGAGGACAGTCAAACTTGTAATGTCTCGGCTTCTTGCACTCGAAGCATATAGGTACTTCCTTCTCCTTTTCCTTTTCTTTCTCTTTTTCTTTTTCCTTTCCCTTTTCCTTGGACTGATATTTCTTTTTGTAGGGAAACTTCCTCCTCTTCATGAATCTTCTAAACTTTCATGCAAGGAGGGCTTCTTCACCTTCTTCTTCTTCTTCTTCATCTTCGGACTCATCAGTTAAGGATTCTTCTTGAATATTGGACTTGAAAGCAATCTCCTTCTTCTTCTTGTCCATGTCCATTGATTTTTATTTTAGATTGAGTTCATAAGTCATGAGCGATCCCACTAGATGCTCAAGAGGTAGCTTGTCCACATCCTTTGCTTCTTGAATTGCGGTCACCTTCGGATCCCATGATGTTGGAAGTGACCTAAGAATTTTATTCACAAGATCAGCATTAGATATGACTTTACCAAGATTTCTCATACCATTAATTATATTTGTGAATCATGTATATATATCAGTGATAGATTCATTTGGTTCCATCCGGAACATCTCATATGTGTGCACTAACATATTAACCTTAGTGTTCTTCACTTGATCGGTACCCTTATAGATAACTTCAAGTGTGTCCCATATTTCTTTGGCAGACATGCATGTAGATATCCTATTAAATTTACTAGGATCTAATGCACAACAAAGGAGCTTCATTGCCTTAGCATTGATCTCGGATTATTTAATATCATTTTCATCCCAATCCTCTTCAAGTTTTGAGATGGAAACATCATTAACCACCACCGAAGGAATATGAGGACCCTTATCAACTACTTTCCATACATTGTAATCAATAGAATGCATATAAATTCTCATTCTAGTTTTTCAATAAGTATAATTTGTACCATTGAAAAATAGAGGTCTATTTAAGGCTTGTCCCTAAACTACATTAGTACCAATTTGGGCTGCCATAGATCTTTACTCAAGACGGTAAAGCTATATACTAAGAACAGGACTCTGATACTACTTGTTGTCCAGAGAGCAACCCAAGAGGGGGGGTGAATTGGGTCTCTAAAAAATTAAAGCTAAGCTAACTTGATATGACAATCAACAAGCTTTATATAACTAGATATGCAATCCAATTCAGCAGGTACAAAGATTCAAATGCAATGCTCTAAGATATAAGTGCAGCAAAAATTAAGAGCAATAAATAAAGAGCAAAGAGAGAGAGATCAAGAAATCACAAACATCCAAAGCTATAGTTGTTTGGTGCCAACTAATGCACCTACATCCACTCCCCAAGATCTCCTTGGAAATTCACTATAATCACATGATTACAGTCGATTAGTTTTCCGGGCTCATTAATCAAACCCGACTTGTTTTACAAGGCTCACAAGTCACAACCTCACTTGATTTTACGGGCTAACCAAGAACCTAATTGATTTTCACAAGGCTAACCAACAACCTCCCTTGGTTTTCCAGGCTAACCAAGAACCTTAATGGTTTTGCAGGCTAACCACCAACCTAAATGGTTTTCAAGGCTTACCAAAAACCTCACTTGGTTTTTCGGGCTAACCAAGAACCTTAGTGGTTTTATGGGCTAACCACCAACCTAAATAGTTTTCAAGGCTTACCAATAACCTCACTTGATTTTACAATAGGCTAACTAAGAACCCTTACAAGAAATAAGATTTAGAAATAAAGAACCAATGTAAGCTTTCAATATCAAAGCAAATAAGTCGATGTAGCTCGATGTAGAGTTGCTTTGCACTTGTTGAAGCCTTTTGAATGTCCAAGTTTGAATGATCTTCAATGCACTTGATGGCTTTTGAATCCTTGAAGGCTTCCTTTAGCTTGAGAGTGATTGAAACTTGAATGAATAGGAGTTATGGCTCTTCTCTCTTCTTTTCTCTCTAAATTCTTTAATGGTATTCAATATCATTGCTTTAGAGTTGATTTGGAGCATATAAATACCCTTCCAAGGCCTTAAAACCAAATTATAGCTGTTAGACTTGAGAAACTAGCCATTGGGGGCAATTTGGGTGAGTTATATGTTTGAAAAAACTAGCTGTTACTGTTGTCAGAACTCCATATGTCGACACTTTCTCAGTTGAGTTGACATATAAGGTCAACACATGTTCTTCTTGAGTCGACACATAGTTCAAAAAGATTCATTCAGAATCTCTAGAATTCTCAGATGTATCGACACCTTCTCAGTTGAGTCGATATCTTGAGTTGACACCTTGCTTCCATGTGTCGACACTTCAACTGTTCCTTCAGCTTCTGTAAGTTCTGTGGCTTGAAAGTCTCAGGCGATGTGTTGATCCATGTGTTGACACTTTGAGTCGACACTTCAGGTCCATGTGTCGATACTTCATATATGCCATTTGAAACTTTGCTGCATACCGGCCTGAGTCGATAATTCATCTCCATGTGTTGACATTTCATGTCATGTGTCGACACTTTGAGTCGACACATCACTGAAAAATTCACAAAAACTGCTGAACTTTAGCTGGAACAAGTTTTTACTTGGCTTAGCTATCCATTCAACCATCTCTTAAGTGTCCAGTCTTCTTTTGATCAATCATTTCATTTCAAACTTGGTTTCTTCAATACAATTGGGCTTCTTCAAATTTTGTGAATATCCTTTCAATAAAAACATACTCAAAGCAAATCATTAGTCCTCAACTTATACTTATCTATTTTGCTTATCATCAAAATCAATTAGTTGAGTCAACATATTTCAAATCCAATGTTTCTCCAAACATTCAATCAAAATCGATCAATAAAAACTCTTAGATCTCATCTAAAGTTGTTTTATGATCATTTTATTAGATTAAAAAAATTTTAATCTGCATTTTCTTGCTTCTTATTTTCCTTTTCAAGAGTTAATCATATCTGCACCCCTACATACCATAGGAGACCCCATTGAATGGGAAGAGAGGGTCTTGCAGCCCTACTTTTCTCCTATGACTGGACGGCCATGGTAAAGCACTCAATCCAAGTACTTAAGAAGTAATGTTACTAGCATGCTAGAATCATTATACTATAAAAAGGAACCTATCGCTCCGATACCATTGAAGGTGAAGTGCATCAACGAAGCATACCAATATGCAAACATGCATTCACGAAAGCAGGGCAGAAAAATATGCATTTTATAATAATTTTAAAACATGCACAGCGGAAGGCTCGGTAGATAGATCTAAATGATCTATCGATCTGCCTGCAACAGGTTCTAGCATAGTGTAATAGCACGCATCATAACATCAAAGCAAGACAGAAACACAAATATAAAAGTACCATACCTTTATATTGGAGAAAAGCTATGAAGGAGGAGGGTGCTCGAGCCACATACGTGTCTGGCTTCTACAGGTAATCCACACCTGGGCTCGACTCTGATCAATTCCCTCAGAGTGCTAGCTCTTTGGGATCCTTGGGCCGATCTTCTTCTTCCGGAAAGACTAGGAGGAGAGCTGGAACCCTTTCCCAAGAGAACTCTCTTCCCAAGACCTAGCTAGAATGCTAGGATTCTCACACCCAATCCCTAGACCTCTCATAACCCTTCTCTATCTTCTCTCTTTTCTCTTGTTGTGTCTCTCTAGTTGTTGTTGTTGTAACCTCTGCAGCCTATAAAATGACCTTCATTTATAGGTGCAGCCATGAGAGGGAGAAAGAGGAAGGAGGAGAGATGAGGGGAGAGAATGGGGGAGAGGATCAAGGCCATACCAAATGGGTCTAACCCAAGAAGGTAAGTATGACTATCAAACCAAATAACCTTGGAGCCAAAATAGGTTTGAATTCAAAATTCAAATCAGGTCAAAACTTGTCCAAAATCTTCCCAAAATTTCTTTCCAAAAATCTGCTCGTCACAGGAAGTGTTGACTCACAAAAATTGCCAAGTGTCGACACTTCACCTAGTGTCGACACCTGCAAAATTTCAAGTATCGACACTTGGAACAAAGTCAATTATATAGACTTCCAGTGATGGCAAACGATTCTCAATCATTGATTAGCCTTAAGATCAGATAGAAATCTTCTATGGTGTGTGACCCCATAGGTTCGAACACTAAGCTGGTAGCATTGGAACATTTATAGTACCAATCAAAAACCTCATCTAGCAATGATACCCGATGTTCGCATATGTCGAAGATGCAGAGCACCTCACAAGAACCTCTGACATATGGTTGCCGCATAATTCATCCCTTTGACCTCATAATGCTCAGGATGACCTAGAGTTCGACTGCCAACCCTAATTTGGTTTATCCAGATCATGTCTCGACCTCACAAGTTCTATGACTCCTCATAAGAACTATCTTGGCCAAGGTTTTTATAAATTGAGACATAGTGAGTCATTCACTCCAAACTATTTAGAGAGGTCAATTCCATCTTGATCTACCACCACTCCACAAGTACTTGACTGCATCCAGAAACCTTCCATTATTGGATTAGAAATCCAGGTAGTCCGGCACTAAAGTACAATGAGTTGCTTGCGAGCTGCCATGGTGACCTCAGGTCTGAGGGACACATAGACCCATATCCCTTCGCGAGCAACCCTTTGGCAAAAGGGAGCTCCGCAGATGGTCATGTTTAGTGAAATGTCATACATTTCACTTGCATGTCACACCAGTGTCTCCACACTCTTTGGTTAAGAGGACAACCAACAAATGTAATATACAACAACCTATACTTGATACATCGTCGTCCTATAACAATGTATCATTTAGTTGTGAAACAGTTTAAGAACTACTTGATATATCCTCTCTATATCAAACAATGTAGTTCTTAGAACTCCATCATACAAGAGTTCATTTCAAGAAAATGTAAATATGATGAACAGCCAAAATAAAACAACTTTTATTTATTAAAAATTCATATATAAATACAAAATAGCCAACCGCCTATAACCTAGATGATTGGCTTTGGGGCACAATTTTCAACAACTCCCACTTGGACAAAAGCCAATCGGTAAAGAATCTCATTCCCATTTTCCTTTTACAATAGTCAAACTCTTGAACTTCGATGGCTTTAGTGAAGGGGTCAGCCAGGTTTTCCTTTTCATCAATCTTCAGAAGGTCAATGTCACCTCATTCCATGATCTCTCGTACAAGGTGATAGCGCCGTAGAATATGCTTTGTGTGGTGATGAGACTTCGGCTCTTTGACTTGAGAAATGACTCCAGTGCTATCACAGTACACCAGAATAGGACCATCCAGGAAAGGTGCCACTCCCAGCTCGCTAAGGAGCTTTCGCAACCACATAGCTTCCTTCGCTGCATCTGATGTTGCAATGAACTCTGCTTTGCATACTGAGTCCACTACAATAGGCTGCTTGGAACTTTTCCAGCAGATAGCTCCTCCATTTAGGGTAAAGATAAATCCTGACACACTCTTGCCATTATCCTTATCTAACTGGAAACTAGAGTCAGTATACTCTACAAGTTTCAAGTCACATTCTCTATAAATTAGCCATTAGTCCTTAGTATTTCGTAAATACTTAAGGATGGTCTTTACCACTTTCTAATGAGCTTCACTTGGGTCAGACTGATATCTGCTCACTATGCCTAATGAGTATGCCACGTCTGGTCTAGTACATGTCATGGCATACATGATAGAACCCACTATCGAAGCATATGGGATTCTACTTATATGCTCTCTCATTTCAGGAGTTGTCGCACAATTTCTTTTGGAGTGATTAATTACAGTGCCTATCGGGAGATAGATAACCCTTCTTAGAATTTTTCATGCTGAACCGTTTCAGCATGGTGTCGATGTATGTAGACTAGGACAGTCCCAGAAGCCTCTTAAGTCTATCTCTATAGATCTTCAAACTCAATATGGAAGAGGCTTCACCCAAGTCCTTCATAGAGAACTGAGATGATAACCAGACCTTTATTCCTTGTAGTGCTGGGATGTCATTCCCGATTAAAAGAATGTCATCCACATACAACACAAGGAATACAATCACAGAACCAATAGTGCATTTATAAATACAATGTTCTTCTTCATTCCTAACGAAGCCATACGACTTGATACACTTATCAAATCGCATGTTCCAACTCCTTGATGCTTGCTTCAGTCCATAGATGGACTTTTGAAGCTTGCACACCTTTGACTTGTCAGTGGATGTGAACTCTTCAGGTTGTATCATATACATCTTCTCTTCCAGCTCACCATTCAAGAAAGCTGTTTGGACATCCATTTGCCAGATTTCATAGTCAAAGTGTGCTGCTAAAGCAAGCATAATCTGAATGGATTTGAGCATTGCCACAGGAGAGAACGTCTCGTCATAGTCAATACCATAACATTGACGATATACCTTGGCAACTTGACGGGCTTTATAGGTCTCCACCTGCTCATCTGTGCCCTTTTTCCTTTTAAAAATCTATTTGCACCCAATGGATTTTATCCCTTTAGGTGCATTAACCAATGTCCATACATTATTGATCTCCAAGGACTCCATTTCGGATTTCATGGCTCCTAGCCATTTTCTAAAGTCGGACCTCTACATCGCATCCATATAAATGATCGGATCCTCATTATTCTCATTGAGTTCAATGGGATCACCATCCCGGACCAAGAAACCATATAGTATCTATCCGGTCAGCTCGGTACTCTACCAGATCTCCTTAATGGTTTTTGAGTGGACTCTGGGTGTTATCTAATCACAGCCGGTTCTGTGTTGTCCCTTAAGTGTATTGGTTCTTTTACTTGTTGAACTTCACTAAGTTCAATCTTAGTAGCTACAGTCCCTTCACCAAGAAACTTCTTTTCCAAAAAGATAGCCCTAAAATCGACGAACAACTTTTGTTCCTCAGCTAAGTAGAAGTAAAACCCCTTAGATTCTTTTAAATATCCAACAAATAGGCACTGGTCAGACCTAGGTCCAAGTTTGTCCATTTCCAAATATTTTACATAAGCCAGGCACCCCCAAACTTGAAGGTGTGATAGTGTCAGCTTATGTTTAGTCCATATCTCATATGGTGTTTTACTAACGGACTTACTTGGAGCCCTATTCAGAAGGTAACAAGCTGATTCTATAGCATATCCCCAAAAGGATACCGGTAGAGAAGCAAAGCCCATCATGGATCGAACCATGTCTAACAGGGTTCAATTCCTCCTCTCAGACACTCTATTTAATTGAAATGTCCACTAAGAGAGAATCCCATTTTCCTCAAGATATGTCAGAAACTTACTCGAAAGGTATTCACCACCTTGATCAGATTGAATGGTTTTGATACACTTATTAGTTTATTTTTTTACTTCACTACGATATCGTTTGAACATTTTAAACAACCCAGATTTATGTCTCATCAAGAAGACATAATCGTACCTTGAAAGGTTGTCTGTAAAAGTAATGAAATAACCAAACCCACCCCTAGCACTAACATTCATGGGTCCGCATACATCAGTATGTACCAGACTCAAAATTTCTTTGGCTCGTTCACCTTTTCCAGTAAAAGGTGACTTAGTCATTTTTTCAAGAAGACAGGACTCACAGGTTGGAAGTGAACTATCTTCACTAAAATCGAGAAGACCCTCGCTTTTCAACCTATTTATCCTATTCCTGTTAATATGACCTAGCCTACAATGCCATAGGTACGCTTCACTGATATTATCTATCCTAAGGCATTTGCTAGACGTGTACATTACACTACCATCATGCATTTGTCCAATCAAAACCATAGAATCATTCTAAATGATTTTGCAAACATCATTCTTTAATGATAGTTCATAACCATACATGGTCAATTGGCCTACAGAAATGACATTCAAAAAAACAAAGATGGACAAAAATAATACTCGTTCAAAATGACAGTACAGGACTCGAAAACAAGTTTGAGGACTCCCAACGCCAAAACTGGAACTTGGCTTCCTTTTTTCACGTTCAAGAATCTCTCGCCGTCATCGAATCTTCTACTAACTTGAAGTCCCTGCAAAGAATTACAATTATGAATTGGACTTCCTGTATCCAATACCCAGTTAGTAGTATCATAAACAGAGAAACTACAAGGTGTTATCATATAAATACCTTGTCCAGGACCATCTTGTAGCTTTCTCTTCTTGGATCTGTTCGGGTCAAGGGAGGCAATATAAAGAGGACAGTTCCTCTTCCAGTGACCTTGCTTCTTGTAGAAGAAGCACTCTGCATGACTCTGATCAGCCTTCACTTTCTTGGCCTGACTGGGTCCAGAAGCACTTAGCACCTTTTTTCCTTTATTTTTCTTCTTCCCTATCTTAAAGGGACGACGCCCTCCTGAAGATCCTCCCACTAGATTCACCACCCCTTTATTCAATTAGTGATCTTTCTCATAAGTCTGTAGCAACCCCAACAGACCATGGTAGTTAACTACAGGCTTATTCATTCTGTAATGATCGAGAAAATCTAGATAGGATGAAGGGAGGGAATTCAGTATCGCATCTTTTCCAAGCTGTTCTTACAAGGGATAACCGAGCTTGCCCAGGTGCTCAATCATCTCGATCATGTACAATATATGATCAGTGACCGAGGCCCCATCATGCATCGCATGTTGTAGATAGCATAGGAGACCCTGTACCTCTCAATGTCATCTGGTATTCCGAAAGACTCCTTCAACCTCTAAAGGATTTCTTTCGGCTAGGCTTCCTCGAACTTGTGACAGAACTCGTCATTCATTGTAGCCAATATTATGCATCGGACAGTGGTTCTATCAGAGAGCCACTTCTGATTAGTATCTCTGATTGAACCTCGAGCATTGGTAGTAGGGATCTCAGGTGCCAGATCCGATATCACATACAGGATCTGTTCATGCTCCAAGACAATCCTGAGCCTTTGATACCAGCTATTGAAGTTGGTTCTATTGAGCTTCTCATTGTCGAGAAGAGACCGAAGTGACAGGTTGGAAGACATCTGAAAGGAAAACCAAAGCTAATTGTGTATATGAATTATTAACCTAAAGACATGGACTTTAGTTTTAAAGGCCCTCCCACTATTTTGCTCAGATTAGTAGCCTTACCTCTAATCCGAGGAATTACTTTAATTCTCTAGTTAGTACTAGAGTCCAATAGACAACACATGAGCTCGACTTTGGCCGGCCCACCCATGCATGTCTAAAGGTAGGTTCTTTAACCGATTACTTCTCCAAGTAATCTCTAGTATTTGGGTTTTGCACCAAGTAGCACTTCAATCGGCCTTTGGGCCTCCTATTGAAGGTCCCGGTTAGGTCCAACCATTAACATGACAAAATTCAATACTTCTAACAAACAAATAGTCAAGCCCGACTTTGGCCGGCCCACCTGACCACCATTAAAAGAGTTGCATTGAGCCATCATATTAGGAACAGCAATTCCAATAGCCTGATGAACACCCGATCTTTGGATCTGCCGATGATACCCAATTATTGGACCCATTACCATCCCACTTAATGGGAGGCTAAGACTTGGTTATCCCTATAACTTTGTCCTTTTAAGGACCTAATAATTTAAGGGTTTTTAAATAATGTGACAGATGAAGAGATGAGAAGACATGGATCAACCTCCCACTGACCAAATTAGTAATCTAGGAGGGTTACTCATAACAAATGATCCATGGGCACCTAAAATCAGTAAAGACTTATTAACCTTAGGTGACAAGGGTTAACACGAGTGAATGAGCTATCCAATCAATCCTGATCGGCCACATTGGCCCGGTAAGTTGGATCATGGGTTGGGTTTTGCCATTAACCGTCTTGCCTTAGAAACCAACAGAGTTAGCCAAGTAAGAGATAGCTCCAAAGAACCATGATCAAAATGCCAAACTTACCTCAACACCAATCGGTTCATCAGACTCGATTAGACTAGCCTAAAGACTTGGGCTTTCCACTGAGCCACAAATTACATCAATTTAGATTATGGACTAATCAATCTAATTATTAGATAGATCTAGAGAAGAAATCCTAACTCAACATTTGATTATATTAGTTCTTTAATTTGTCCAATGCATCTAAACTTTGGTCTAACCCAATAAAGGACCTATTAGAAGCTAACCCATGACCCTTAAGGCTTATTGAAATAACTTAAAATCTTTGAATCATATTCCTTAAGTTCATAGTCATTCTTAATTCTCAATTAAGTTCAATATCCTTAATTAAATTAAAATAATTTTAATTTACAGATGTAAAACAATTTTACAAAAATTTTAAAATTTGAATTCACTATTTTTCTGCATTTTTATTTCAAGTGTCGACTCACCAGGAGTAAGTGTCGACACCTAGTGTCGACACTGGGTCGACTCAAGGCCTGAGACAGGAGAAAAATAGAAAACCAAGTTTTCTGGTAAGTGCTCATGAGTCATCACTTACAAGGCCAAGTGTTGGCTCACGAGCCCAAGTGTTGACACTTCCTGGTCAAGTGTCGACACTTCAGCCTGTCACAGGGGAAAAACATAACCCAGATCTCAAGAAATTTTCTCATGAGTCAACACTTACAAGGCCAAGTGTTGACTCATAGCTTGAGACAGTGAAAGCACAGTGATTTAAAATCCAATGCTTCTCCAAACATTCAATCAAAACGATCAATAAAAACTCTTAGATCTCATCTAAAGTTGTTTTATGATCATTTCATTAGATTAAAACATTTTTAATCTACATTTTCTTGCCTCTTATTTTCCTTTTCAAGAATCAATCACATCGGTACCCCTACAGGTCATAAGAGACCCCATTGAATGGGAAGAGAGGGTCTTGCAGCCCTACTTCTCTCCTATGACCGGACGACCATGGTGAAGCACTCAATCTAAGTACTTAAGAAGTGATGTTACTAGCAAGCTAGAATAATTATACTAAAAAAAGGAACCTATTTCTCTAATACCATTAAAGGTGAAGTGCATCTACGAAGCATACTGATATGCAAACATGCATTCACCAAAGCAGGGCAGAAAAATATGCATTTTAAAATAATTTTAAAACATGCACAACGAAAGGCTCGATAGATAGATCTAAATGAGCTACCGATCTGCCCGCAACAGGATCTAACATAATGTAATAGCATGCATCATAACATCAAAGCAAGACAGAAATACAAATATAAAAGTACCATACCTTTATACTGGAGAAAAGCTGTAGAAGGAGGAGGGTGCTCGGGCCACTCATGTGTCTGGCCTCTACAAGTAATCCACACCTGGGCTCGACTCTGATCAACTCCCTCGAAGTGCTAGCTCTTCGGGATCCTTGGGTCGATCTTCTTCTTTCGGAAGACTAGGAGGAGAGCTAGAACCCTTTCCCAAGAGAATTCTCTTCCCAAGACCTAGCTAGAATGCTAGGATTCTCACACCCAATCCCTAGACCTCTCACAACCCTTCTCTATCTTCTCTATTTTGTTTTGTAGTGTCTCTCTAGTTATTGTTGTTGTAACCTCTGTAGCCTATAGAATGACCTTCATTTATAGGTGCAGCCATGAGAGTGAGAAAGAGGAAGGAGGAGAGATGAGAGGAGAGAATGGGGGAGAGGATCAAGGCCATACCAAATGAGTCCAACCCAAGAAGATAATTATGACTATCATACCAAATAACCTTGGAGCCAAAACTGGTTTGAATTCAAAATTCAAATCAGGTCAAAACTTGCCCAAAATCCTTCCAAATTTTTTTCCAGAAATCTGCTCGTTACAGGAGGTCACACTCACAAAAATTGCCAAGTGTCGACACTTTACCAAGTATCGACACCGATAAAATTCCACGTGTCGACACTTGGTACAAATCAATCATATTGACTTCCAGTGATAGCAAACGATTCTCAATCTTGATTAGCCTTAAGTTCATATAGAAAACCTCTATGGTATGTGATCCCATAGGTTCGAACACTAAGCTGGTAGCACTTGAACATTTCCAGTACCAGTCAAACTCCTCATCTAGCAATGATACCCGACGTCCAGATAGGTCGAATATGCAGAGCACCTCATAAGAATCTCTGGCATATGGTTGCTTTATAATTCATCCCTTTGAGCTCATAATGCTCAGGATGACCTAGGATTTGACTACCAACCATAATTTGGTTTATCCAGATCATGTCTTAACCTCACAAGTTCTGTGACTTCTCACAAGAACTACCCTGGCCAAGGTTTTGCTAAATTGAGACATAGTGAGTCATTCACTCCAAACTATTTGGAGAGGTCAATTCCATCTTGATCCACCACCGCTCCATAAGTACTTGACTACACCTAGAAACCTTTCATCATTGGATTAGAAATCCAGGTAGTCCGATACCAAAGTACAGTGAGTTACTTGCAAGCTACCATGATGATCTCAGGTCTGAGGGACACATATACCAATATCCCTTCGCAAGCAACCCTTTGGCAGAAGGGAGCTCCGTAGATGGTCACATTCAGTGAAATGTTATACATTTTACTTGCATGTCACATCAGTATCTCCACACTCTTTGGTTAAGAGGATAACCAGCAAATATGACATACAATAACCTACACTTGATATATCGTCGTCCTATAATAATTTATCATTTGGTTGTGAAACAGTTTAAGAAATACTTAATATATCCTCTCTATATCAAACAATGTAGTTCTAAGGACTCCATCATACAAGAGTTCATTTTAGAAAAATGTAAATATGATGAACAACCAAAATAAAATAACTTTTATTTATCAAAAATTCATATACAAATACAAAATAGCATAACTGCCTACAACCTAGATGATTGGCTTTGGGACACAATTCCTAAAAATTGACTATTGGACACTTTTTGGATTCAAATTCTGAGTTCTGAAACTAGTCGTTGCAAGTTTGAAATCGACCTTTGAGTCGACTTGGATTACTCGAGTTGGCTCGGATCCTTAGAGGAGTTCTGGTTGAGTTGACTCTCTTTAATCTAGTCAGCTCGCTTTCATAGTGTCTTGATTCTTCACTCTATAAGAGTTGGTTTGCCTTGAATAGAGTCAACTCAGATCCTCAGGCCTTCAAAATGTTAGACTGATCAAGTTGGCTGACTTCCATACCAGTCGATTCGGATGGCTGTAGTTCACAAAAGCATTTTCTGGACTTTAGAGGAGTCAGCTCGATCTTTTGAAGAGTCGGCTCGGATGTCTGACCATGTGATAGAGTCGGCTTGGACTTTCTTTGGATCGGCTCGCCTGTCTGATTCAAGAAATAGTACTCTGGACGAGTCGGCTCGGATCTCTTAGAGTTGGCTCGAATATCTACGTGCCAGAAATCTCTTACATGCCATGTACCAGAGTCGGCCTCTTCTCCTCGAGTCGGCTTGGATGAATGATTCAATGATTTTCTCAGTCTTTCTCCATAATTCATCCAGCAAGTTTTCAAGCTTCAAGATGTTTTCAATTCCAACAAGTTTCTAAGAAACTAAAAGCTTGAAATATATTTAGAAATAATCCAATTTTATGATCTTTCTTAACTTTTTTCTTTGGGTTCTTCTTTACAAAATTCAATTACAACACAACTCAAAACAAGAAATGAAAATGTACGAGTTGAAATTTGAACAATGAATTCATCCTACAAAAACTTGTAAACCACTTGAAGAGTTGTAAGTAAAACAAATGCATGCACCAATATTTGGTTATCATCAAAATCACTTATGGGGTCAACAATCTTCCCCTTTTTGATGATGACAAAACACCGGGCATAAAAAATTCTTTACAATTACATGTATAAAAGTATTTGAAAGTAAGTATGCACATGTATCAGAGCTAATTATATTTGTAAATAAGTATCAGAGCTCTAGTGATGAACTTGAACAATATCGATATTAGTGCTTTTGTGTGTATCAGAGTATTAAACTTTAAATACTTTAAAGTGTCAGAAATAGCACAAACAAGAAGTATCAGAGTTTAAAGTTGAAAGAATTAAAGCTAGTTTTAGAGCTTAAATTTAGAGCAATCAGAGAAAAAAGTAGTTTTATAGCTAAAAACATTTTTTTTTTAAAAAAAGTTCTCCCCCTTTCTATAGGTTATTAAATAATAAAACATTTAAGCTCAATCATTTAAACTCTCCCCCTTTTTCATTCTTTTCAAGCACTTATGAACAATCTTTTTTTTTTTTTTGAATAATTTCTAATGCATGAAACCAGTTGTAAATAATTTTAAGGAAGCTCAAAATTCTCTTGTTAGCTTAGATTTTTCCTGACAGCTCAACTTTCTCCCCCTTTTTGTCAAACAATCAAAAAGGTATTTATAATAAAGCTCTATTTTAAACAGAATGAAAATGTTTTAATATTTTTTGAGATAATTTCACTTTCTCAATTTCATTTGGATATTCTAATTAAAATTCATCACAGTTGTATTGAAAACATTGCATAAGCTCAAAATAATTTAAGATAGTGCTAGCAAATACCAAAATAATTTTCATTTCATTGAGAATGTTCAATACAATGTACAAAATATGAAAGAAAGTATAATTAATCACTGTCTAGATCTACTCTAGTGGTAGTGGAATGGCTAGGTATTTGAATGCCAGGAGGCATAGAAGCTATAAGATCTGGATCTAATACATTAAAAGGTGTAGGAGCAGAATGAGATTCCTGAGGCCTAAGGTGTGGAACTGGCTGTTTGGGGTGTGCAGACTGACCAGCAAAGGGAGAGGGCTGAGGCCTGGGTGTAGACTGTGGACCTGCAAATGCTGCAATCACTCTGTTTGACAGCTGGTCTAGCTTGAATTGCATATAGTCAACTTCTTCATCCAATTTTTTTATATCTTTGTGCAATTGAACTAGTTTAGATGCCTGTTCATTTGCAAATGCCTCTGCAGATCCCCTTAACCTTCCAAATTCTACACTCAGGATTTCAATCCCTTTAGTGTAGTTTTTTCCATTCTTCTTCCTTCTTCCACTAAACCCACTTTAAATCTAAGATCACTCAATTCAGTTCTGAATGCTTCAAGTGTATTATTGACAAAGCTTTTAATGGATTTAGAACTAGATGAAACCAATTCAAGTATGGGTTGAAGGTCAAGCTATGATGCACTTTTGGAGGTCTCAAGAATGTCCACTCTACGCGTAGATCTCTTATTTCCCCTCCAAACTAGTCTATCCTTGTCTCCACTGACTAGCGAAGCTTACCAAACATGTTGGAAACAGTGCAAGTAAGTGAGTCAGTTAGAGTACTCAACTGTTATGTGATAAAATCCTACAAAACTGATATATCAATAGAAGGTGTAGGTGGTTTAGGAGCTGTAGGTGCTAATGGAGATGTAGGTAAAGAGGTTCCAATATGCACAGTCTCCAAGGCTTCAAATGAAGAAGGCTCAAACCTAGTAGATGCAAACTCAGTCTCAATTGGTATAGAACAATGCTCGATAGAAGTCCCAAACTGATGGGGACATTGCCAGCACAAATCTCGAAGAAAGCATGGATCCCAGAGCAAGCATGAATCTTAGAGGATATCCAGAATAAATTAATTTGGGATTTATCTTTTGTTTAAAACTTGAATTAGGATTTGGTTGGTTAGGATTGAGATATGGATAGGCTTATCTTATCCTATCTTGTATTTGAATTTGAATCATCCCTATCTTTTTATCTTGTATTCAAATTCAAATGAGGGTTTGACAGGTCTAAAAATACCACCCTCAGTTCTTTGTAAAAAAAAGTTTAGAGAATAAATATGAGTTTTTAGAAGAGTGATTCTTCTTGCCTTCACCTTCAGGCATCGAGGGGCATGAGGCCCTAATTATCCCCTTCTTATTCCATTTTCTTTATCCCCTCATGACCTTTGAGATTCATCCTAACACCTCCAAGTATCGAGGTGTGTGGAATGCCCTAAAGGTGAGAGGTCTCTTCGTTAGTGTGAGTCCCAAAGTCCATGAAATCCAGATCCCTGTCTTTCATCTCCATTATTTCTTTCACCACTCCCTTACAAAAAAATCCAAAAAAAATATGATACCCTAATTTTGGTGACTTCTAAGCTCGCCAACGATCCTACCCCTATCCCCCATCACAAACTCACCAATAGGAATGTTAAAAATCTACTCTGAGCTGGGAATAGCTTCCTCAGGTGTTGCTAGTACTGCAGTGGAGATTTCCCTGGGAATTTCTTCATTGCTGTCTCTTGAACTTTGCTGCTGGCTGCAACTGCTCTTTCATCTATTCCCTTTTTCCTCCATATTCCCTCATTACATACATAGCCAATTCTTATTAGTGACTTGGAGGTGTATGTATCTGTATGGTGCAGGTGCTTTCCATCTTCTCCTTCCAAATTAACTCTAGAGGCTTGAAATAGTAGTGTTAGGACCATTCCATAAGGAAGATAAGCTTTAACTTTCCTAACTACCTCCTTCATTTACATGATCATAATAAATGGTAAGTTGATTGATTCTCCTTGAATGATAAGCTCCATGAAACTCAGATCCCTCTCACTGACCTAGTCAAATCTCCCTGTTCTTGGGAGAAAAATCCTACTTATGAAATTATGCAATAACCTCATTTCAGTGACAAAGTGTTGGCCATCACAGTACCTATTCCATTCACATCTTCTTTACCAAGAATTGTCTGCAAAGCTTTTTCTCTGTCTTTTAAAATTAGATGCTTGTTCCACTAGCAGGCATTTCCAGTAAGTTGCTTAATCTCTCTTCAGTTACTACAACCCTCTTTCCTTTCACTGTTGATTCAATGTGGTTGGGCTCTAATATGAGGTTTTCATAAAAGGATCTCACTAGTAATGGATAGGTGGAGATATTTAGCGAACATAAATTAACCCATCCTTGAGCTTCAATCAGACTTCCGATATTCAAACCAATTTCTTCTAGAAAATTAAATAGAATTCTCTACCGCTAGTCATAGGTCTATTTGACATTGAGACTACCTGTCTTGGGGATGGAGCCATGGCCATTGGTTCACTTTCTTCCTCAACTTCTTCTACTACCCGAGTCGGCTCTTCTTGTTGACGCTTCGTTCTCCTTTCTATTTCTACAGAGGGTGCTGATCGTTTCGATCTCTTTTCCATAGCTGTCTTGGGAGACATTGCAGCAAATTAGCAAGAAAAAGTAAATCAAGGCTTCGGGGAAAGGTTTTTGGTGGATTGGTAAAAGTTCCAAGTAGAATGATAGAGTTTAGAGTGAAAATGAAAGTATAAGAAGTGATAAAAAGTTTACTCGGCTCTATTAAAAAAGTATTTTCTCGACATCCGAGTCGGCTCACTTTGTCCTAAAATCATCTGAGTTGGATCGACCAGAGCGAAAGCAGAAAAATTAGAGATTCGAGCTGGCTCGACCAGAGCAAAATTGCTCGAGTCGACTTGAACATAAACTTTCCACAAAGGTTGAAATGATTCAAAAAACTGAGCTTAATTCAATAAAATCTCAAGGAAAGTTGTTCAAAAATCTTGAATAGTTATAAGAGGTTTTCTAAATAATTTTTTCTAATTTTGAAGGAAATTAGGTTAGAAAAATCTAGAAAGGATTACAAAGACCTAATTCTCCTCTAAGCAATTCAAATCTATCCTGATTCAGTGGCTTAGTAAATATGTCAGCTAATTGATTTTCAGTTGGGATAAATTCTAGTTCATTGTCACCATTCAAAACATGATCTCTAATAAAATGGTGTCTTATCTCTATATGCTTAGTTCTAGAATGCTGAATTGAATTTTTTGTCAAATTTATAGCACTTGTGTTATCACACTTGATGGGAATTTTAGATTGTTTAATCCATAACACTTATGCACAACAACTTCTTGCAGCAACATACTCTGCCTCAGTAGTAGAAAGTGCTATCAAGTTTTGTTTCTTACAGTGCCATGAGATTAAATTCAATCCTAGGAATTGGCATGTGCTGCTAGTGCTTTTTCTATCAATTCTACAACTAGCATAATCAGCATCCGAAAATCCAATTAAATTCAATGAAAATATTTTAAAAACCAAAGACCTAGATTACTTGTACCTTTCAAATATTTTATAATTCTTTTAATAGCAAGCATATGTGATTCTTTAGGATTAGATTGGAATCTAGCATATACACATACGCTATACAATATATCAGGTCTACTTGCAGTCAAATATAATAGGATCCGATCATATCTCTATAAAGCTTTTGGTCAATGTTGGATCCATTTTCATCTTTGTCCAATCTACAAGATGGGCTCATGGGTGTGTTCATTTGTTTGCTTGTCTCCATACAAAACTTTTTGTTTATTTTCTTGGTGTACTTGCTTGGTTGATGAAGATTCCTTCCTTTGTTTGCTTTACTTGAAGTCCAAGAAAGTAGTTAAGTTCACCCATTAGGCTCATTTCAAATTCTTCTACATTAACTTAGCAATTCTCTACAAAGAGCTTCATTAGTTGCACCAAATATAATATCATCAATATAAATTTATACAACTAATATATCATTATGTTTTTTTTTGATGAAAAGAGTTTTATCAATATTTTTCTTAAAAATCATTTTCAATAAAAAAGGTTCTAAGCATATCATACTAGGCTCTAGGTGCTTGTTTCAAACCATATAAAGCTTTATTCAATTTAAACACATGGTTTGGAAAAACATGATCTTCAAAACTTGGTGGTTGTTATACAAAAACTTTTTTGAAATGAAACCATTTAAAAATATACTTTTCACATCCATTTGAAAAAGTTTAAAATTCATGTAGCAAGCAAATGCAAGAAGTAATCTAATGGTTTCTAGTCTTGCTGCAGGTGCATATGTCTCATCAAAATCAATGCCCTCTTCTTGGTTATATCCCTTATTCACTAATCTAGCTTTGTTTCTTACTACATTTCCTTTCTCATCTAATATTTCCTATAGACCCATGTGGTTCCTATGATTGGATGGTCTATAGGTCTATCAACTAGTATCCAAACCTTATTTTTTTCAAACTGGTTAAATTCTTCATGCATGGCCATCATCCAGTTTGGATCATTTTTAGTTTTTCTAAGGTATGTGGTTCTATTTGGGATACAAAGGCTAGGTAATCATGTGCATCTCTATGTGATGACCTAGTCCTAATGCCTTGTGAAGGATCACCAATAGTTAATTCTTTTGGATGAGAAGTTACGTACCTCTATTATCTTGGTAGATCTGTATGATCCTTACTTATTGTTTCTTCTCCTTCTTCAATTGGTCTTTCTTGTATGCTCATGTCTTCCATTTCTTTTTGAATTGTACCTGCATCATTATCTATGCACTCTTCTTTCTTAGAAGGTGAAGGATTAGTTTCATCAAAAATAATATGCATTGACTTTTCTACGGTAAGAGTTCTTTTATTAAATACTCTATATGCTTTGGTATGTAATGAATAATCGAGGAAAATTGCTTCATTTGATTTAGCATCAAATTTTTCTAGATTATCTTTACCATTATTAAGCACAAAGCATGTACATCCAAAAACATAAAAATAGTTAATATTGGATTTCTTTTCATTCCAAAGCTTATAGGGAGTTTTCTTCAAAATAGTACGGATCAAAATGCGGTTTAAAATATAACAAGTAGTGTCCCGCTTCTGCTCAAAAGTACCTTAGAAGATTGCCTTCACATAACATCGTTCAGGCCATTTCTTCCAAAGTCCTATTTTTTCTCTCTACAACACCATTTTGTTGTGGTGTCCTAGGAGTGGAGAAGTTGTGATCAATGCCATTTTCTGTGTAATAATCATCGAAAAATTAATTTTAAATTCAGTGTCATGATCACTCATAATTGAAATTATTAAAAGATTTTTCTGATTTGAAATCTTTTTGTGAAGTTTTTAAAATACTTTAATGGTTTCATCTTTGTGAGCAATAAACAAAATCCATGTAAATCTAGAGAAATTATTAACAATCATAAGGGAATATTTCATACCTCTTAGGCTTATGGTTCTAGTTGGTCCAAATAAGTCCATATGAAGTAGCTTTAGAGGCTAGTAGTTGAAATCATATTTTTGGGTTTAAAGCTTCCCCTAGTTTGTTTAGCCATTTGGCATGCATCACAAACATGATCAAAGTCTACTTTAAACTTATGCATGCCTCTAACTAAGTTTTTGGAAATTAACTTGGTAATTGTATGCATGCTAGCATGACCTAATCATCTATGCCAAAATAGACAAAACTCCTTGGTCTTAGTATTCATTACAATTAGACTAGAACTACTTGACATGGCAAGATCATTAAGATCAACCACATAAATATTTTCAAGTCTATGTCTAATGAACTTACTACTAGAATCAAGAGAGTGTTGACCCTTGGAATGATTTTGATGATCACAAAATATTTGAGCATGTATGCTTTACTAATTCTTTCAATTACTTGAGAAGTTTTTGCAGGAAAATGTTTATCTTTACATTAGTTGGTTTTTATCTAGTGAAAAGTATTCCAACATTGTATGAAATGTTGTATACTTCAAATTGTAAAGCCCTAATATCTCTCATCTATGTAATTTTGTAAAAGGACTATAAAATTATAAAAATAAGAGTAAGTAGGTTAGTTCTTGTTGGAATCTTGTTTTGAAGAACTTTGGAGATGTTTGAAGCATAAAATTTTTTTGTAAGAGCCGACTCCTATTCTGGCATGACATAAAAAATTTTAGAGTTTCAGTACCTCGAGTTGACTCAATGAAGAACTCATGTTTTTAGTGATTGAGATCTCGAGCTGACTCAAGCCCAGAAGAGCCAACTCATTCATAGTTAGGTTTGTTAGTGACTGTGACTTCGAGCTGACTCAGCCTTGAAGAGCCGACTCATGCAAAATTTAATTTTTCATTGATTAAGAGTTCGAGCTGACTCAACCTAGAAGAGCCGACTCATACAGAACTTTTATTTGGGTTGTCTGAGACTTCGAGCCGACTCATGGACCTCGAGTCGACTTGAGTGATGGTTTTTGTAGTCTAATGGCTAGTTGCAGAACTTCATTTTTGAATTCCAAAAACCCTCCAATGGCTCTATTTTGGTTCCTTAGGC
This sequence comes from Areca catechu, assembly GCA_021397845.1. NCBI lineage: Eukaryota > Viridiplantae > Streptophyta > Magnoliopsida > Arecales > Arecaceae > Areca > Areca catechu. Next base: position 75,932,001 of record CM038038.1, on the reverse strand, counting down.
CCTACAACAGCTATTTCTGATGGAAGACTATAAAAGGGAGTTTTTATGAAGGATTAAAAGATTTTGAGGGATTATTCATTGATTATTCTTTGGAAGTTGAAAGATTTTCAAGTATTTCACCAACCCACTTCAAGAGCATTAAAGAAAGGATTCAAAGCTTCACCAACTGTTCTTCATCATTGAATCCAACCTTTTGAATGAGAAAAGAAGCAACTTGAAGAGCATTAAAGAGCATTCAAAGCTAGGCTTCACTTTGATCTTCATCGGCAACACTCAAACAAGTTTAGTTTGTTGTATACTCGCTTAACATTTTTGATTTATCTTGTTTTTTCTCTAAGAATAGCAAAAGGGGCTGTGTCTTAAGAGAGTGGTAAAGGTTTTTAGGTGAGCTTTTAAAACCTAAGTTGGGTTCTTGGTGATCCTGGTATAAAACCAAGATTGGGTTTTCTCTGGTGAGCCCGGTTCTAAAAACCAAAGGGATTTAGGTTCTTGGTTAGCCCGTGTTAAAACCAAGTGCGAGGGTTTTCTTTAGTGATCCAGGTAAAACCAAAATATATAGGTTTGGATTGTGAGCTTGTTAAAATAATCCGACTGTATTCTGGTTGGGGGATATAGTGAAAATCTCAAGTGGTGCTTGGGTAGTGGATGTAGGAGCGGGTTGCTCTAAATCACTCTAAATCTCTTGTATTTGTGATTGTCTTGATTGTGCTTAATTGTTTGCTTCCGCATTGCTAAAGTTTTTATAATCCCAATTCATCCCCCTCTTGGGAAGCCACCTGGGCAACAAGTGGTATCAGAGCGGAGTCTCTGAAAATTACTTAGAGTAAAGATTGATGGCACATCCATAAGCACTTCTTTGGCCAAATGCCAATCCCTAAATAGACCTCCACTTTTCACTGGAACCAATTATACATATTGGAAGGCTAGGATAAAATCTACATTCAAGCTGTAGACTTTCATTTATGAAAAATAATTCTAAAATGACCTCACACACCCACTGATTAATGATATTGAGATTCCCAAACTGGAAGAGGAATGGGACGAAAATGATATGAAATTGGCTGAGCTGAATGCCAAAGCTATGAATTTACTTTATTGCACTTTGGACCCAAATGAGTTTAACAGAATTTCCACTTGCAATTTTGCAAAAAAAAATTGGGATAAGCTTGAGATCACACATGAAGGCACATCACAAGTTAAAACTTCAAAAATCAATCTTTTTGTGCATAATTATGAATTGTTAAAAATGGATCCTAGTGAAACTATATCTGCTATGTATACACATTTTACTGATATTATAAATGGTCTTAAAAGTCTTGGTAGGACTTATACTAATGCTGATCTAGTCCAAAAGGTTTTAAGATCTTTGCCAGATAAATGGAAAGCTAAAGTTACAGCAATTCAAGAGGCAAAATACTTGAATACCCTACCATTGGATGAGCTGCTAGGATCATTAATTACTCATGAGCTAGCCATGCAACAAAGAACAGATGAAGATTCAAAAAGGAAAAAGGCTATAGCATTTAAGGCTACCGAAGAGGACAAAGATGAAGATTCAGATACATCTGATGATGTTGATCTAGAAAATGATGAAATTATCGTAGTAATGAGAAAATTCAAAAGATTTATGGGCAGAAAAAGAATAAATAGATGGAGAAAGCAATTTAGAAAAGGAGAATTTAGAAAAGAAAAAGAAAAAGATAAAGAAAAGGACAAGGACAAAGATCAAATTCTAATATCTATAAGTGCAAGAAACCAGGACATATACGTCCTGATTGTCTAGAGATCAAGAAAAAGATGATTAAAAGAAAGAAAAAGAAGAAAATGCTTGTGGCATAGAGCGATAGTGACGAATCTACATCAACAGAAGAAGATGAAGATACAACAAAAACTGCTCAAATCTGTCTTATGGGTTTGGAGGATGAGGTAACTACTTCTGAACCTAATATAGAATTTACTTATGATGAGCTTCATAATGCTTTTAGTGAATTATTGGTAGAATATAAAAAAGTCAGTTTGAAAATGAAGAATTTGAAAAATAATTGTGATATGGTCGAAAAAGATAAAAATGAAACTTGTGAAAGAAATAAGATTTTACAAAGAGAGTTAAGCTTGATTTATGAAAGACTTAAAACTACTCAATTTGAAAAGGAAGAACTTCTTGAGAAGAATAAAATTTTGCAAAATGAGAATATTGATTTGCAAAAGGAGGTTCAAAAGCTTAAACCATTGGTTGAAAAATTAACCTTAAGCTCTAACAAACTTGAACTGATTTTGAAAAATCAAAGAGATACAAATAACAAGTTTGGAATTGGTTATAAAAGTTCAAATAAATTTTTTTCATCATATCTTATGCTCCTAAGTTCATTACATCAAAGCAATATAGACCTGAATTTGCATCATCATATACTTTTTATTCAAAGCCAAAAATTATCTACTATGCTTGTAATAATGTTGGTCACAAAGCATTTGAGTGTCATTTGAAATATAATGGCAAGAAAAAAATTAAGAAAATTTGGATTCAAAAGAACCAATTCTACTAACTTGCAAGGATCCAAGAAAGCTTGGGTACCTAAATCTATTACCTGATTATTTTATTGGGATGTCTTGTAGCTACAAATGTAAAGAAAAGATGGTACCTTGATAGTAGCTATTCAAGATACATGGTAGGTGATATTGATCAATTCTTCACCCTAAAACAAAAGGATGGTGGCATGGTAACCTTCGGTGATAATCGTAATGGAAGGATAATCGGTATTAGTAAAATAAAAATTACTCCTTCTACCTTTATTGAGAATGTATTACTTGTAGAAAAATTAAAGCATAATCTTTTGAGCATCAATCAACTTTGTGATATTGGTTTTAATATTTTCTTCAAGTCTTCAATGTGTATAGTAGTTAATCCACTTGACTCTAGTACAAAGTTCATTGACATAGACTTGGTAACATCTATGTAGTAGATCTTCATGATCTAGCCATGTCAAGCAATATAAGTCTTATGGCAGTGAATGATAAGAGCAAGGAATCAAGTTTACTATGGGATAGGCGACTTGGACATGTTAGTATGGATACTATTGCAAAACTTATTTCAAAAGATTTGGTTAAAGATTTGCCAAAGTTCAAAGTAAATTTTGATTATGTCTGTGATGCATGTCAATTAGAAAAGCAAGTGAGGGAAAGTTTTAAATCCAAAAACATTGTTTCTACTACTAGACCCTTAGAGCTACTTCACATGGACCTATTTGGACCTACTAGGACAATAAGTCTAGGTGGTATGAAGTATGGCCTTGTGATTGTAGATGATTTTTCAAGATACACTTGGGTTTTATTCATTGCACATAAAGATGAAACTTTTAAGGTATTCAAAAAGTTTTACAAAAGAGTTTCAAACTTGAAAAACCTTTCTATTATTTCTATTCGTAGTGATCATGGTACGGAATTTGAAAATCAACATTTTGATCACTTTTGCACAAAGCACGATATTGTTCACAACTTCTCTACTTCTAGAACGCCATAGCAAAATAGTGTTGTAGAGAAAAAGAATAGAACGTTGGAAGAAATGTCTAGAACAATGCTTTGTGAAGAAAATCTTCTAAAATACTTTTGGGCAGAAGCTGTAAATACTACTTGCTATATTTTGAATAGAGTTTTAATTAGACTATTATTAGAAAAATCCCCTATGAACTGTGGAACAATAGAAAGCCTAATATAAATTACTTTCATGTTTTAGGTTGCAAATGTTTTGTTTTGGTAATGGTAAAGACAATCTTGGTAAGTTTGATGCAAAATCTGATGTGGATATCTTTCTTGGTTATTCTTCAAATAGTAAAGCCTATTAGTTTTCAATAAAAGAACTTTGACTATGAAAGAATCAATATATGTGGTTTTCAATGAAACTGACATTACATCTTCTGGAAAAGAAGACTGTGCTGATGATGATGCAGGTGCACTTGAACATGGACTAAAGGACATGTTTATCAAAGACAAATAAGCAAGTGAACAACATGAAGAAGTGGTAAGCAAAAATCATGATGATATACCTAAAGAATCAAGGTATATACACTCACATCCTAAAGAACTTATTATGGAGATCCATCTCAAGGTGTTAGAATTAGAGCTTTACATAGGGATGCACATGATTTGATTTCTTTTGTATCTCATGTAGAACCACACATTATAGAAGAAGCTGAAATCGAGCCTAATTGGATGTTAGCTATACATGATGAGTTAAACCAATTTAGGAGAAATAATATTTGGATACTTGTAGAAAGACCTAATGACTACCCTGTTATAGGAACTAGATGGGTTTATAGAAACAAACTAGATGAGCAAGGTAATGTAATTAGGAATAAGGCTAGACTGGTAGCTCAAGGTTACAATCAAGAAGAGGGAATAATTTTGATGAGATGTATGCACCAGTAGATAGGCTAGAGGCTATTAGATTGCTCTTGGCATATATATATTTTATGAAATTTAAATTATTTCAAATGGACGTAAAGAGTGCTTTTTAAAATGGTTTTCTATATGAAGAAGTTTTTGTCGAACAACCACCTGGTTTTATCGATCACACATTTTCAAATCATGTTTTTAAGTTGAATAAAGCTTTATATGGTCTTAAACAGGCACCTAGAGCCTGGTATGATAGATTAAGTAAGTTTTAATTGGAAATGATTTTATAAGAGGTAGTGTTGATACTACCCTGTTCATTCAAAAGAAAAAATAATGATATTTTAGCTATTCAAATTTATGTTGATGATATAATATTTGGATCTACTGATGAATCTTTGTGTCAAGATTTTGCTAAGTTAATACAGGGTGAATTCGAAATGAGTTTAATGGGTGAGCTAAGCTACTTTCTTGAGCTTAAAATCAAACAATCAAATGAAGGAATTCTGATCAACCAGGCCAAATTTATTAAAGAGATTATCAAAAAGTTTGGCATGGAATCAAGCAAAGAAATTGGAACACCAATGAATCCTGCATGCAGACTTGATAAAGATAAAAATGACACAAATGTTGATCAAAAATTGTATAGAGGTATGATTGGCTCTCTACTTTATTTAACTATCAGTAGTCCTGATATTCTATTTAGTATTTGTATGTGTGCATGTTTTTAGTCAAACCCAAAAGAATCATACATTATTGCTGTTAAAACAATCATTAAGTATCTTAAAGGCACATGCAATTTAGGATTATGGTATTCTAAGCATTCATCTTTAAAGTTAAGTAGTTACTCTAATGCTAATTATAGAGGCTGTAAGATTGATAGAAAAAGTACAAGTAGCACTTGTCAATTTATAGGTGTTAATTTGATTTTATGGCACTATCATAAATAGAATTCTGTAGCACTATCCACTGCTGAGGCAGAGTACGTGGCTACGGAAAGCTGTTGTGCACAAGTGTTGTGAATCAAGCAACAACTAGAAGATTATGGTGTTATCCAGTATAAAATTCCTATTAAATGTGATAACACTAGTGCTATTAATTTATCTAGAAATCCAATTCAGCATTCTATAACTAAGCACATAGAAATTAGACATCATTTTATTCGAGATCATGTTTTGAATAATATTGTAGAATTAGATTTTATTCATACAGAAGATCAACTTGCTGATATTTTTACCAAACCTCTTAGTCAAGATAGATTTGAAAAGATCAGAGGTGAATTAGGCTTATATGACCCATATTAAGAGTTTTGACCTAATTCTTTCAAAAATGAGGAAAAATTATCTAGATATTTTAAAATTCTCTTTAGAGCTTATGACCACCTTCTCTAGTGCTAAAGAACCTATAGAATTTTATTTTTTGGTTTTTTGAGCTTTAACCTTGATTTGTGCTCAAGTCGACTCGAGCACCCTGCTGCTCTGTCGAGCCGACTTGAGAGTCGAGCCATCACTTTTTAAATAGGGCATCATAGGTTTCAAATCTCAATTTCTTTCCACCCTTTCTATTTTACTTCAACCTTTCCCTATTCCAAAACTAAGAAAAGCAATAGAACTCCTCTAAACCTTCCTAAATCCTAATCCAACCTAAATGGCACCTAAGAAAGCCATAGGGAAGAAGCCAAGAAGGGTCGTGCGAACCGTGGCAGAGGAGCGAAGAACCAAGAGGAGACTTGACACTTCAAATCCTGTAGATGAGCCATAGGAAGAACATGAAGAGGCTCCAAAGCTCCAAGATAGATAGTTCTGATGGGTAATTGGCAAGTTACTTCTGAACGTTGTATCGATTTTACCTTTTTAGAGCAAGAAAACTTGAGAGTTGGTGATTGGCTCATTGCACAAGGTTGGAAGTCGTTTTGTATGTTGAACTTGCCCATATTTCCAAATCTAGTAAGACAGTTCTTTGAGAATATGTCCCTTGGTGCTTTTCATGTAGAATCAATGGTGAAAGGGAAACATATTGAGATAAATGAGCAAAAATTAAGTGACATTTTACAAATACCTAAGGAAGGAGAGAGCTTTTTGGTTTTAAAAGAAAAACAAAAGACTTTGAGGTTGATTCTTGAGAGGAATGATATTACTGGTGTGTACATGTCAGGGCTAATCAACATTCATTGGAGATGAGGTTGATTCATAATATCATCAGTCGCATTTTCTTCCCAGGATTGGAAGATTTGACTGGGTGAGCGAGAGGGATCTGGTATTTATGAGATGTTTAGTTGAGGGGGTGGCCCTCAACTTACCTTATATTATAATATCCCAGATTAGGGAAGCTGCTCGTAAGGCACGAGCATGTCTTCCGTATGGCATAGTTTTCACTTTACTTTTTCAGGATGCTTAGGTAAAGTTGTCTGGTAAGGATAGCAAGCCATTACTTCATACAGACAAATACAATATTAAATCTTTGATCAGGATGGGATTCCTGAAGGTTGATAGATATTGGATCAGGAAGACTTTAGGACTACCTGTACACATTCAGATAAGGAGTCAGGAGATGATGATCAGACAGGTCAGGGATAGGATACTGAGGCTGAGCCACAGGCTGATGAGGCTGGGCCTTCTGAGCCAGCACCTTCTACACCTTATTCACCTATGAGAGGATCTACTACTGTTGGTTCAGGTGATGATAGTAGGTTATAGCTGATTCTGGATGAGATCTCTAGTCTTCAGAGAAGCAAATTAGAGATAGATATGCCATGATACTGGCACTTCAGATAGAGATAAAAGATGGCTTCCATGAGATTCTATTGATTCTTCAGCAAATCAGGGCAGCCAGTTATTCAGCACCTTCAGCAGGACCTGATATTCATGATACATATTGTGGACAGGGAGAGGTAGTGCATTCTACTGATATTCCTATAGCTGCTACTCTTGTGGAGCTTGGTACTAGTACTCAAGGTCTGAGCATTGATGTTGGAGATATCTTGATGATGTAGATTTTGTCGACTACTAGCACCCTTGCTTTATCTGTTGATCCTCCTTCTACACGGCCTACACCTATATTGATTTCTTCAGAGCATCCAACTAAACCTAAACCTAGAACTTCTAAGACTTCAACCCCTGTGAGGACTACTAGACTTAGGGACCTTAGACCTAGGTTCCCTAAATTTAAACTGCTCCTGGTATTCTAGAGGTTGGTTCTTCTTCTAGTCAAGATGAACCTAGTGATGATGATCCTAATCCATCCTTTTGACTTTTTAGGATTTTTTGCTTAGTATTCCTGTTGTTGTTTGTGATACTCTTTTTGGTGTGCTTTGGCACTTTTGTAATGTATCACCTTTGTATCGACACTTTATATATATATATCTCTTTTCGTATGTTTCACTTGATACATGTTTGAATGGTTGTAAATGATTTAATTTGTGAATGAATGTTCTCCTTATATTGTATACTTTTGTGTTGATGACAAAAAGGGGGAGAAGAATGAGCATGAAAATATGAAGAGGATATTGCTATATAAGAAAGGGGGAGCTTTTGTTAAGTTAAAACTTATTTTGAATGCAAAGTTAGTATTGTGATACTTAGTGCATAAATAATACAAATGATACATTGTCTCGATACTACCTGATATTTGGTTTGATACACACTATTGTGAATATTTTTTAATACATGTGAATATGATATATGGTATATCATTACTGATAATTGTAAAGTGTTTTAAATCCTATTCATGCCCAGTGTTTTGTCATCATAAAAAAGGGGGAGATTGTTGATCCCTGAAATGATTTTGATGATCACAAAACATTGGAGTATGTATGTTTTACTAATTCTTTCAATTACTTGAGAAGTTTTTATAGGAAAATGTTGATCTTTATATTAGTTGGTTTTTTATCTAGTGAAAAGTATTCCAACATTGTATGAAATCTTGTATACTTCAAATTGTAAAGCCATAATATCTCTCATCTATGTAATCTTGTAAAAGGGCTATAAAATTGTAAAAATGAGAGTAAGTAGGTTAGTTCTTGTTGGAATCTTGATTTGAAGAACTTTGGAGAAGTTTGAAGCATAAAAAGAATTTTTATAAGAGCCGACTCATGGATCAAGAGCCGACTCCTATTCTGGCACGGCACAAAGCATAAAAAGAATTTCAGAGTTTCAGTACCTCGAGCTGACTCAAGCCTCAAGAGTCAACTTAATGACAAACTCATATTTTTAGTAACTGAGACCTCGAGCTGACTCAAGTCCAGAAGAGACGACTCATCTAAAGTAAGGTTTGTTGGTGACTGTGACTTCGAGCCGACTCAGCCTTGAAGAGCTGACTCATGCAGAATTTAATTTTCATTGATTGAGAGTTCGAGCCGACTCAACCCAGAAGAGCAGACTTGCACAGAACTTTTATTTGGGTTGTCTGAGACTTCTAGCCGACTCATGGACCTCGAGTCGACTCCAGTGACGGGTTTTTGCAGTCAAACGGCTAGTTGCAAACTTCATTTTTGAATTCCAAAAACCCTCCAATGGCTCTATTTCGGTTCCCTAGGCCCTACAATGGCTATTTTTGATGGAAGACTATAAAAGGGAGTATTTATGAAGGATTAAAAAATTTTGAGGGATTATTTATTGATTATTCTTTGGAAGTTGAAAGATTTTCAAGTCTTTCACCAACCCACATCAAGAGCATTCAAGAAAGGATTCAAAGCTTCACTAACTATTTTCATCATTGAATCCAACCTTTTGAAGAAGAAAAGAAGCAGCTTGAAGAGCATTAAAGAGCATTCAAAGCTAGGCTTCATTTTGATCTTCATCGACAACACTCAAACAAGTTTGGTTTGTTGTATAGTTGCTTAACATTTTTGATTTATCTTGTTTTCTCTCTAAGTACAGCAAAGGGGGCTGTGTCTTAAGAGAGTGGTAAAGGTTTTTAGGTGAGCCTTTTAAAACCTAAGTTGGGTTCTTGGTGATCTTGGTATAAAACCAAGATTGGATTTTCTTTGGTGAGCCCGATTCTAAAAACCAAAGGGATTTAGGTTCTTGGTTAGCCTGTGTTAAAACCAAGTGTGAGGATTTTCTTTGGTGATCCCGGTAAAACCAAAGTCTATAGGTTTGGATTGTGAGCCCGTTAAAACAATCCAACTGTATTTCGGTTGGAGGATATAGTAGAAATTCTAAGTGGTGCTTGGGTAGTTGACAAAGGAGTGGGTTGCTCCAAACCACTCTAAATCTCTTGTATTTGTGATTGTCTTGATTGTGCTTAATTGTTTGCTTTCGTATTGCATATTTCATCACAATACTAAAAGAATTTTAAATTGCACATACTTGCTAAAGTTCTTATAATCCCAATTCACCCCCCTCTTGGAAAGCCTCCTAGGTAACAGAGAGTTTGTTATAATATACATAGATGATTCAAAGATAACCTTGAAGCCTTTATCACATAATTGATTGATACTCAATAAATTATGCTTCAATTTATCTACTAGCAATACATTTTCAATAAAAGTACAGGGGGTTATCTTGATCTTACCAATTCTGATTATTTTTTCCTTGTCATTATCTTCAAAAGTAACTATACCTCCTTCTTTCATTTCCAGGATGATGAACTGATCTTTGTCACCCATCATATGTCTTGAACAGCCACTATGAGATACCATCTTTTTTTTTAATTTTTGGGCTACAAGACATTCTTGCAAGACAATCAAGAAGTTCTTTTAGGTACCCAAGCTAACTTAGGTCCTTGCAAGTTAGCAAAGGTGGTTTCTTTGGAAACCCAAATCTTTCTTGATTTACTTTGGATATTTCTAATAATATTGCATTCAAAAGCTTTATGTCGTAACCCTTGCAAGCAAAACATTTGATTCTAGAATTTTGAAAAGATGTATATTTTGAAGTTATAGATGTTGATGCATGAGATGCAGATATAAAAGATTTTCTATTTAAGCTCTAGGAGCATACAATGTAGTTTTAGAAGTAGAAGTAGAACCATTTGTTGCAAAAGCCTTTTAAGATATAAATTTTGGAATGTAAGCTTTTGGTTTCAAAAAGTAGTTGCTGAAATATTATTTGAAATTGAAGAATTAAAACCTATTCTAGCTTTGTTACCAGAAATCTTTTGATCTTTAATAATCAACTCAAGCTTGTTAGAAGATAATGTAAGTTTTTCAACAAGAGACTTGAGTTTTTCAACCTCTTTTTTTAAATCATTATTTTCATTCATCAAAGCTTTTTTTTGTCAAGATAAGCACTATTCTTAGTTTTCAAAACTTTATAATTTTTAGAAAAGATATGTAATTCTTTTTGCAATAAGATATTCTTTTTTGAAATCTCTTCTTTTTCTTTTAGTAAAGAATCATTTATATTCTTTAAAGATCTAATCTTTACTCCAGCCTTTTTAAATTTAAATAATAAATCATGAAAAGCAAAATTTAATTCATCAAATGTAAATTCAATTTGAGCAGTGGGGGATGTTACCTCGTCCTCGAGACCCATTAAACATAAGTTAGCAGTTTTTGTGGTCTCTTCCTCTTCAGTTGAGGTAGATTTTTCGCTATCACTCCATGTGGCAACCATCATCTTTTTTTCTTTTTCTTGAAGAATTTCTTTAATAGTGGACAATCTGGATGAATGTGCCCTGGTTTCTTACATTCGTAGCATGTGGGCACTTGTTCTTTTTCCTTTTCTTTATCCTTGTCCTTATCCTTGGAATGCTCTTCTCGTTTATGGAATTTTTTATTGAATCTTTTTTTCTTCTTTCCCATAAACTTTCTAAATCTCCTCATGACCATTGCTATATCTTCATCTTCTGAATCATCTTCGAAGGAGGTGGAGTCATCTTTCAATTCCTCATCTTTCTTTGAGTCCAATGTAGCTTTGAAGGTAATTATCTTTTTCTTTTGATCATCATCAGTTCTATGCTACATGGCCAGTTCGTGTGTGATGAGTGAACCCATTATTTCATCCAAATAAAGGGTGTTAAGATCTTTCGCTTCTTGGATGGCAATCACTTTGGGGTCCCATTTATCTAGAAGTGATCTTAAGATCTTTTGTACTAAGTCAGCATTTGAATAAACTTTGCCAAGACTTTTCAAGATATTAATAATATCTATAAATCAAGTAAACATGGCAGATATGGTTTCAACAGGTTCCATTTTAAACAGTTCATAACTATGTACTAGAAGATTTATTTTTGAAGTTTTCACTTGGGAAGTTCCTTCGTGGGTCACTTCAAGTTAATCCCAAATCTCCTTTGCTGAAGAGCAAGTGGAAATTCGATTAAACTCGCTAGCATCCAAAGCATAGTAAAGTAAATTCATTGGTTTGGCATTTAATTTTCCTATCTTCATGTCGTGTTCATCCCATTCCTCTTCAGGCTTAGGGATATCCATGCCATCAATTTTAATCATGAAAATTTGTGGTCCTTTGAGAATGACCTTCCATAATTGAAAATCGATAGCTTGTAGATAGATTTTCATTCTAGCTTTCCAGTAAGAATAATTTGTGCCAGTGAAGAGTGGAGGTCTATTAGTAGATTGGCCTTCGGCCAAGGATGTACTCATGGGATGAGCCATCAATCTTTACTCTAAATGTATTCAGAGATACTGCTCTGATACAAGTTGTTGCCCAGGTGGCTTTTCCAAGAGGGGGGTGAATTGGGAATTAAAAAATTTAAGCAGTTATGTGCTTTTTAAAATCCCTTTTAAGGTGTTAAGTGTTGTGACAAAATAATTAAATGAAGAAGCTAAATTAAATCAGAGAAGTACAACACAAACACACAATAATTATAGTGGTTCGGAGCAACCCAGCTCCTCTACTTTCCAAGATTATTACTTCGGATTTCCACTATATCACCCATCGGAATACAATCGGATTGTTTTAACAGGCTCACAATCCAAACTTCTACACTTTGGTTTACCGGATCACCAAAGAAACCCAACTTGGTTTTATCAGGATCACCAAGAACCCTACACTTGATTTTTAACAAAGGCTCACCAAGAACCTATTTGATTTTTCAACTGTGCTCACCAATAACCCAACAATTAAAAAATGAATTGAAAAGAAAAGCAACAGAATGATATACAAATTTTTGTTGAGTGGTTGCCGATGCAGCTTAAGAGAAGCCCACTTGAATGCACTTCAATGCACTTTAATGGCTTCTATATCTTCTTAGCTAAGTGCTTCAAGCTTTAGATGAGAGTTGGTGAAGACTTGAAGGCTATCTTGAATGTTCTTAGTTAGTGGGGACACCAGAGGCACCAGAATAAGATAGAGCCTTCTCAACCCTCTATGGATCACTTAGCTATTTTCAAGACCATTGTAATAAAGCTTAGTTCATCTAAGTTATCTTTATTTGAGTCATGTATTAGTCAGCTAATGTTGAGCTAGTCTAGTCCAGTGCTAGTTAGCTTATGTTGAGCTAATTTTATTTTTCTAAGTCCTGTCCAAACACACTGAAGACTCAAGACCACATCATAAAAGTAAAGACCAAGTCCAATCAGATTGAAGACATGGAAGAATAGTCCAAGTCCAATCCAGCTTGAAGATTTGAAGTCCCTAGGAGGAGAAATCAGAAACCCTGAAGCCCTGGACCAGCCGGAAGCAAAATTGGGCCAACCCAGGCCCAGGAGGGAGCTAGGGCACCAAGACCTTATGGTGACCACCCTTGGTCAGCCACTTAGAGTCACCCTCTTGGTCGACCAAGGCAAGGAGAGAGGGAGAGATTGTAGGGATTTTTTTTACCCTGGGTTTCCTTATTTTCTAGCTATGGTTTGGGTGGGAATAAGACTCCTATGTAATTACTTATGTATCTTACTTGGAGCCCAAGGCTATGAGTCAATTTAAAGGACCCTAGTCTTTTGTATGAGAGCAATCTTTGATATATAAAATAAAATTCTATTGAGTTCTTCTCTTGATGTGTGCCTCCCTGCTATGTGCATTAAGGGATCCTGAAGTCCTGCCGAAGTGCTGCCCAAAGAAACCCTAGCTGACCAACCTCCTTCAAGCCTTTCTTCCAAATGCCTCTTTCTATTTTTCTAAGATTTTTCTTATTTCCCACCTTGTTTTCTCACCCCTGATAATTGTTTGTAGGTCTCCGAGTTCCTATGAATCCAACAACTCCAATCGGATCGCAATCGGACCACCGAGTAGAAAGCCGGAATCCGTGGGTCTCTAGCTTGGTTTTCTAGGCCGCATCAATCGAGGAAGAGTGATCTCTTCGCTACGATCTTCATCAGGCACTTCAGACATTGCCAGGTACACCCCCTATACCACCAGTAGTTTTATTGTAGGAGAACTAGCCCAAATCGAGGCTTCTCAGCCCCTGCGATCTTCCTTTACTACTTTCCTAGGTCCTAATCTGCATGCGTAGCTTTTAAAATTAATATAGAATTATCTACATCATATTTTGATTTGATATTCGGGATTTAGCCACCTCATTCAACCCCTAAAATACAAAAAAATAATCGCATCATATCTATCCCGTATCATTAGTGCTCTCTTCCTTATTGGTAGGTTGGATATTCAATAAAGCATTAACTCTTTGAAAATTCTCTAACACTTACTTCAAAGAAGTTCAAATCCCTCAAATATATGGCCTTCCATCATTCCAAGATAGTTTAAGTCATTGTAGACCGTTGGGATGTGACATTTGATCATTGGAGCACTTTTTGGATTCAAATTCTAAGTTCTGGAACTAGTCGTTGCAAGTCTAAAATCGACCTTCGAGTTGACTCGGATTACTCGAGTTAGCTCGAATTCTAGAGGAGTTCTGGTTGAGTTGACTCTCTTCAATCTAGTCGGCTCGCTTCCAAAGTGTCTTGATTCTTCACTCTATAAGAGTCGGCTCGCCTTGATTAAAGTTGACTCGGATCCTCAGGCCTTCAAAATGTTAGACTGATCAAGTTGGCTAACTTCCATACCAGTCGACTTGGATGGCTGTAGTTCACAGAAGCATTTTCTGGGCTCTAGAGGAGTCGGCTTGATCTTCTGAAGAGTCAGCTCGAACTTCCTTTGGATCAGCTCGCCTATCTGATTCAAGAAATAGTACTCTAGACAAGTTGACTCGGATCCCTTAGAGTGGCTCGGATATCTACGTGCCATGTGCTAGAGTTGGCTCTCTTCTCCTCGAGTTAGCTTGGATGAATGATTCAGTGATTTTCTTAGTCTTTCTCTAGAATTCATCTAGAAAGTTTTCAAGCTTCAAGATGTCTTCAATTCCAACAAGTTTTTAAGAAATTAAAAGCTTGAAACACATTTAGAAGTAACCCAATTTTATAATCTTTCTTAACTTTTTTCTTTGGGTTCTTCTTTACAAAATTAATTACAACATAACTCAAAACAAGAAATGAAAATGTAGGAGTTGAAATTTGAACAATGAATTCATTCTACAAAAACTTGTAAACCACTTGAAGAGTTATTAGTAAAACAAATGCATGCACCAATATTTGGTTATCATCAAAATCACTTATGGGGTCAACATCTTTTTCTTGGATTCTTTGAAAGACCACTTTTGGAATGTTGATTTGAAGGCTTAACAACAAGATTGGAAGCTTTTCATATGGAATGTTCTTTCAAGCTCTCTTTTTGACTTTTGAAGTGATATTCTCAAAGGTAGAATTTATCTCTTGTGAGTTAGTTCTTCATGAATGAGTTTGGTGAGAGTTAAATACTTTAAAAACTTTCAAAAAATGGTTTATGACCGTTGGTGGAGCAAAACCAACCGTTAGGAGTCTTTTTGAGTCAAAACCGTGCTTCAAAAAATATAGCCATTACTGTTGTCAGAACTCTTAAGTCGATACTTGAGTTGTTCATGAGTCGACACTTAGATCTCCATGAGTTGATACTTGGATCTTCATGAGCCGACTCAAGGTATAATTCTTGGAAAAACTGAGTTCTATTTCAATTTTGTTCTCAGGCTATGAGTCAACCTCTGAGTTGACACTTGGAGCTTGTGAGTCGACACTTGAGTCTTCTAAGTCTACACTTAGTGCAGCACTTGACAAAATCCTTAAAATGACATAGTTCTGTATCATCTTTTGTCTCAAGCCATGAGTCAACACTTGACTTTTTCATGAGTCGACACTTGACTTCTGTGAGTTGACACCTGACTTCTGTGAATCGATACCTGACTTCTTCATGAGTTGATACTTGACTTTTATGGGTTGACACTTGACTTCTGTGAGTCGACTCAAGGCATATCAAAAAAATTTTTGCATGCCAGTTCTTCTGAAGTGTCGACACTTTATGTTCCATGAGTCGACACTTGGTTGTACCATTCAAAAAAACTCTATGCCAAGCTTCAAAACTCAAAGTGTTCTTCAATAAAACTTTAACTTCTTCAAAAAGCCTAGATCTATCCATTTTAAGGTTTTCCAAAGTGAGAAGACTTCTAAAATACTAAAATTCACTCAGCTTAAAATTTGGTGAGTTTGATACCTTTGTATGGAAAATTTGATGTGCCTGTATCCTGAAACTCACAACTACAATTAAAATATTAGTGTAAAATATATACTTAATATTTTGTTAGTCATCAAAATCAAGGTCCAAAGCCAATAGTATTAATCAAGATTTTATTTGTCTTTATCTTGCATTTGTGGAAGAGTCAATGTTGGCATGGGCTCTTAGGCACCACTTTTGGTTTCACGTCAATTCTATGCATAGAAGGACCAAGAGTCCTTATACTAATGAATCACAAATGCCAGATAGAGTCCCAAAGGACTCCTCATCTCCATGCCCTTTCATATTGGCTTTGACTAGTCAACATAATGATATGACATGAATAGTATTGTGTGCACAAATGAAGAGTCGCGTCTCTTCGTTTGGTGCTAATTTAAGAGGCCAAGAGTCCTTCTATTTTAAGTATCTTAAAATCTTTGATGCATCTTATTCAAAAGCCATGTCCTTAGCCTTATTTTGACCAATTAATGCCATGTGGCAGATAGAAAAATGGCTGGAAAAATTGAAGAGACATTTATATGTCCTTTGGAGCATGAAAGGGTGTTATTATGATATGTCTTATCATTAATATGACTCCTCATTGTAGGGTCTTATTAGATGGCCGAGAAAGGGACATATCAGGCACCCCATTCCTCTCATCAGTGATTTGACGCCAAAGCACTTCATTTCCCATCTGAATACTCCAACATGCTATTTTTTCTTCCCCCTTAAGACAAGCTTTATCTTTTTAAGACAAAGCTTGTTCTTTGGAGACAAGGCTAGTATTTTAAGGCAAAAGCCTATGGAGAAAGTAAAGGGGATATTCAGGATCCGAGTGGAGATATAGAGAGGTATCTGAGTGCCCTACAGGAGGGTAGGGAGTCTAGCAAGGGAGAAAGTCCGAAAGGCTGTCAATGAGTCTCAATCAAACTAGCAACTGTTATAGGAGTGCTTTCTTGGTCCGGTTCCTGTGTGGATCACCTTTGGAGGGCATGCACTTATTTGCCTTATAAAAATAAAAGATTATAGCACTCTAAGTATTCTTCTATAATCATAAAGTATTGATTTATTGATTGTCATGATCAAGTGGTCCTAGGGTTCAGGGTTCCAGCTGGTTAGGATTTAAAAAATAAAAATTTTGAAACCTGATCTTCTGCTATGCCCGGCTTAAGGAACCCAATAGTGGTATCAGAGCCACCTTGATGCATGCAATTAGTAGTCACTTGAGAGTTGATTTCTTGCTATGATATGAATCGATGCATGATTAGTTCAAATTACATATATGTGATATGTTATATCCTAGTAACTGCTTTGGATTGGATTAGTCACCATGGCCATTCGACATAGGAGCCAAGTAAGGTTTAAAGGCCCTCTCTTCTTATTCAATTGGGTCTCCTATGGCGTGTAGGGGTGCCGCTATGGCCTTATCCCATGAACAAGTGAGGTGAATGGATCATTATTTGAATCATGTTTATGTTATGCATATTAGGGTTAATATGAGTGTTTTGTTGGAATGAATGTCATGATAACATGATGAATTAGGATGTGTATGAGACCATCAAAGCCCTTATAAAATCATATTTAGCCGTAGTGTATGTTAATCTTGATGCAAATCCGATTAGGGTATGATCAGCCAATTGGTGTCTAGGCAAGTGGTTCTGGGAAGGTAAAGGGAATGAGGTTTTTAACTAGTTCCATTGATTAACCTGGCCGATTTAATTTGTGTCTAAGGAAAGCAATGTGGGGACCCTCTCATCTCTTCCACTTTCCTGGCCAATTTGGTCACATCTAAACCCTAAGTTGGTAATGTTGATTGATTAAGCACACTACAAAATTGCCTTCCTTCATGCTAAGCCAAATCCATGTAAAAAACTATAGTAGATTTGTTGTGTAACACAAGGTCTACTTTAGGATTTGATATGATATTTGTCTTAGTGCATGTTATGCTTTATAGCATGATTGATGGTGTTGCTTTGTTATGTAGCACAAGGGTAATATTATTCAATCATGGCTATAAGAAAATGAAGGGTCTGACTAAATTAAGACATTATGGTTTGTTGTGTAACACAAGGCTATAAGTGTCTTAGAGGCAGGTGTTATGTTGAGAATTGCAAGGGATTTAATTGGAAACAGGTTTTCCTACCCTTGAACTCATGGGTGTTTGTTGTATAACACAAGGCATTCATGAGGAATTGGGATCTCAACCCCACTAAGGAAGCCCTGGGAGGGCTTCCCACTTACCATAGTTGAGGGTTATGTTATTCGATAGAAAATAGTGAGAGACAATTAGATACAAAAAGTCCTTATCTAATTATGAATATTATCATGAGTGGTCTACTTATAGTTATTTTTTATTTAATATAAATTTTTACATTATGGCTTCTACTCTTTCACTGCGGAGCATCTTGGATGCCAATAAGTTGACCAGTTCAAATTATGTGGACTGGTTGAGGAATATGAGGATTGTAATAGCTCAGAAAAAGATTTCCTATATCCTCGATACTCTTAACCCAGATCCGGTAGGAGAGGATGTTACTGAGGAGGAAAGGGCCACATATAAAATATGGTAGAATGACAGCATGACTGTCAAGTGCATCATGTTGGCCTCTATGAATAACGAATTACAGAGGCAATATGAGGAAATGGAACCTCAGTCCATATTGTTCAATCTTAAGGAGCTATATGGATAGCATAGTCGAACTACTTGATATGAAATATTGAAGCAGCTGTTCTGAGCATGCATGAGTGAGGGCTCCTCTATCTAGGCACATGTCCTCAAGATGATTGACCTAATCACTCGATTAGGTCAACTAGGATTTGTGATGGATAGTGGCTTAATTAGGACCTAATCCTGCAGTCACTCCCAGATTCCTTCTCATAGTTTGTCATGAATTACTACATTAATAAACTAAACTTATCATTGCTTGAGCTGCTGAATATGCTCAAGACAGTAGAGAGCGGTTTTAAAGGTGACAAGGTCAACTTCTTTAGGTTGATGGAAAGAAGAAGCAGGCAATGAGGAAGGGTTCAAAAAGGAAGAAGAATCCTAAAAGTAGCTTCCAGAAGAGGAAGAAGGCAAGGAAGCCCTATGCTGATGGAACCTGCTATCATTATGGGAAGCAAGGGCACTAGAAGAAGAATTGCAAGTTGTATCTTGCAAGTCTGAAGTAGGATGCTAGTGGAGCATCTAAAGGTTTGTACATGATACAAACAAACCTCTCATTAAGTTCTTTAGTTTTTGATATATGGGTACTAGATACTATATGTGGGTCTCATATCTGCAAGTCATTGCAAGGGTTACAGAGACCTAGAAACTTGAAGAGGGGTGACTTCGAGCAATTTGGCGCAAGTGGTGAACCCATTTATGCTGAAGTTGTTGGCACCTATTTGATGTTATTGCCATCGGGCAATATTCTTGAATTGAAAGATTGTTATTATGTACCCAACATTATCAAAAATATTATTTATGTACCTTTGTTGTTAAAACAAGGTTATGAAATAAATTTAACGAGCCATGGGTGCTTGATTTTCTTTGAAAATAAATTTTTTAGTTATGGTACATTTGCAAATGGTCTTTTGATTCTATCACTCAATGATGAGGCTATGCTTGTTGAAAACAAGAAGAGAAAGAGGGAGGATGTAAATGTCACTTTTCTCTGGCAATGTCATTTGGGTCATATTGGTGAGTATAGGATAAACAAGTTGTACAAAGAAAACTTCTTTGATCCTTTTGATCCTGAATCATTAGGAACTTGTGAGTCCTATCTCATAGGGAAGATAACCAAGTCTCCATTCACTAGACATGGAGAAAGGGCAACTGAGTTGTTAGGTCTAGTACACACAGATGTGTGTGGTCCTATGACAATTCAGGCCAGAGGAGGATATTCTTATTTCATCAGTTTCATTGAAGATTTATCAAGGTTCGGATATGTATATCTTATGGAAACACAAGTTCGAAGCCTTTGATAAGTTCAAAGAGTATCAAAATAAGGTTGAAAAACAAACTAGGCATAGTATTAAAATCCTTCGATCTGATCAAGGAGGAGAATTCTTATCTAGTGAATTTCTTGATCATCTTAAATACAAGGAATTCTCTTTGAATGGATCCTCCATATACACCACAGTTAAATGGTATAGCTGAAAGGAGGAATCGTACCCTGTTAGATATGGTACGATCCATGATGTACTTCATAGACCTTCCAGTATCCTTCTAGGGTTATGCCCTAGAGACTACTACCTATATACTAAATAGGGTGCCATCAAAGGCAATTAATAGCACTCCATAAAATTATGAAATAGAAAAAGGCCAAATATTAAGTATTTTAAGATTTTGGGTTGCCCTACTTATATCAGGAATGTTTTTGGACATAAGTTAAGTGCTAAAGCTGATAAGTGCAGGTTTGTAGGATATCCTAAAGAAGGTATTGGCTACCTTTTCTACCACCCTACAGAGCAAAAGGCTTTTGTCAGTAGGCATACCACATTCTTGGAAAAGGAGTTTATACAAGAAGGGGGCAGTGGGAGGATATTTGAACTTGAAGAAGTTCAACCTACATTCAATACAATTCCTCAACCAGATGTTCCTAAGGTTAGGAACAACCACAACACACACCTCCTCTCCATAGGTTAGAGAGAGGGTGAAGTGCACCTCTTAGATATGGTTTTATTATTGGAAATGATAATGAAGCCAGTATCATACTGGATGATGATCCTGTGACCTATACAAAAGCTGTCATGAGTCGAGACTCTAACAAATGGCTGAAAGCCATAAAATTCGAGATGGAATCCATATACTCTAATTAGGTTTGGACATTAGTTGATCTACTTGAGAGAGTACACCTAATCAGGTGTAAATGGGTCTTCAAGAAGAAGATTGCAGCAGATGGTCAAGTAGAGACCTATAAGGCCAGGCTGGTGGCAAAAGGTTTTAGACAAAGACATGGTATTGACTATGATGAAACTTTTTCACCAGTAGCCATGCTTAAGTCCATTCGGATATTACTTGCTATAGATGCATACTATGATTATGAGATCTGGCAGATGGATATAAAGACTGCTTTCCTTAATGGACATCTTGAGGAAGAAGTCTATATATCACAACCAGAGGTGTTTGTCTCAAGTGAGAGACCAAACCAAGTATGCAAGCTTAAGAAATCCATTTATGGATTAAAGTAAGCATCAAGGAGTTGGAACATCCGCTTTGATGAAATAATCAAGGAGTTTG
Source organism: Areca catechu (assembly GCA_021397845.1). NCBI lineage: Eukaryota > Viridiplantae > Streptophyta > Magnoliopsida > Arecales > Arecaceae > Areca > Areca catechu. Next base: position 75,910,974 of record CM038038.1, on the reverse strand, counting down.
GTTTCATCAAGAATGTGGATGAACCGTGTGTTTACAAGAAGACAAGTGAGAGTGCACTTGTTTTGTTAGTTTTGTATGTTGATGACATACTCATCATTGGGAATGATATCGCAATATTACAATCGATCAAGTCTTGGCTATCAAAATAGTTTTCCATGAAGGCTTTGGGAAAGGCATCCTATATACTAGGTATAAAGATCTATATAAATAGATCTAAGAGGATGTTGGGCTTATCCTAATCCAGGTACATTGACTTAGTGTTGAAGAGACTCAACATGGAGGGAAGTAAGAAAGGTTACTTGCCCATGAGTCAAGGCATACATTTCTCCAAGAAGATGTCTCCTAAGACACCAGAAGAGAGAGAAAGAATGAGTATGATTTTTTATGCTTCGGCTATAGGATCAATTATGTATGCCATGTTATGTACCAAGCCTGATTTGCTTATGCCTTTGGCATAGTGAACAGATTCCAGGCTTATCCAGGGGAGGATCATTAGAAAGCTGTGAAAAACATTCTTAGTACCTAAGGACTAAAGATGTTTTTCTCCTGTATGGTGGATCAAAGTTAAAACTAAAATGGTATACAGATTCTAGTTTTCAATTAGATCCGCATGATAGCAAATCCATATTAGGATATGTCTTCACCCTATATGGTGGTGCAGTAAGTTGAAAGAGTACAAAGCAGCAAACTGTAGCTGACTCAGTTATTGAGGCAGAGTACATAGCTGCTAGTGAAGCTGCAAAGGAGGTGGTGTGGATGAAGAAACTCATCATGGAATTGGATATAGTTCCTACAGTCCCAGGAACCGATGTCTCACCATAGGTCCAAGCATATCCTAAAAAGCTTCCATCTCATTTTAAGACAAGATGTTGTCATCGAACGAGTTGATGCAATGAACAACATAGCAGACCCATTCACTAAAGCACTACCATAGTAGCAGTTTCATCGCCACTTAGATTGTATGGGTATAAGATACAAAGGCTATTGGCTTTAGTGCAAGTGGGAGATTGAAAGAATAGCATCCTAAAAGCTAATCTTTATATGGGCATTTTTATAATCTTCCAACTCATGTATGATATTTTTGATAAATTGAAAGGCATTTTGATTCATCATATTGCTGCATCTTATTAAGATTATGATGAACCCCATAGGTTAGGGCAATGGAATTAGGATTATGATGGAGATCATAATGGTGAGACCTAAGTTTCTATAAATCCTAATCTAAAATGTTCCTAGTCGTTAGATTTTCGATTCCGGGATCGATGTTTCCGGTAAGACTAGCACATCCTATGTATGCTCAAAAGGAGGGTGGTTGGTCTCACAGCCACTTATGTAACTAATACAAGGATGTGAGTGCTCATTAGGGTATGAGTTCACTGACTGACCCACCTTGAGAATATCTTATGGAGGTCTTACTACTTGTTAAAAGATGGTTCTCATAGTGGGAGTTGTGCATGTGATCTTTAGACCTAAGACTACCATAGTATTTTGTGCACATGAACCCATGTTTTGGTGCATACTCATTCATGGCAATTAATTCATGTACGGGGTGCTTCTAGATATGGTGGATCGTGTATGAAGGTAATGAGTAGGTCAATAAGAAATCGATCACTCCTAGTAAGAGGATAACTTATCTCATGAAATCTCTTCGATTATTGACTCAGGAAGTCTTTGATCAAAGCATGATGAGATTAGATAGGGTTTCTAATCTTTCATCGGTTGAGTCAATTCAAAAGGATTAAGGACTAGGATTTGACATTTATCCATGCCCATCACTTAATTGGGATAAAGGGAGATCGAAAGATTGAATTGCATGGTAACTTTTCACTGAAGGGTATTTTGATAATTTCCACTAGATTTTACATCTTTCAGGTAGGCATGATATGTTACTAGATGTCAATCATGTTTTGTAGGTTTTCATGAATCAAATTGATTGGATTCATGAGTCAATTCGGAAGCTGGTTCAAATTGACAACTTAGGTCAGCTCAATTTGATCTAATTAGGTCAATCGAATTCGATTGAATCAATTGGCTTGGACCTAGACCTATTACTTGCTAGATGTAGACCCTAAAGGATCACACGCATTAGGCAATTGGCCAAGGAAGTCAATTAGACTTTTATTAGGGTCATGGGATCCTAATTGGCTAGCTAATTGACATACTAGAATATGTTGGCTAGCCCAACTCCTAACCCAATTAGATTGGGTCTAGTTGCTTGTTATTTGTGCTAACCAATTTAAGTGGATAGAGTCCTAAGTGGGGCAACCTAATTAAGTATTAATCTAGATTTTATTTGGCTTTATCTTGCAGTTGTAGAAGAGTCCATGTTGGCATGGACTCTTGGGTGCCACTTTTGGTTTCACACCAATTCCATGCACAAAAGGACCAAGAGTCCTTCTGCCAATGAATCACAAATCCCAAATAGAGTCCCAAAGGACTCCTCCTCATCTCCACACCCTTTCTTGTGGGCTTTGACCGGTCAACATAATGATATGACGTGAATAGTGTTGGTGCTCAAATGAAGAGTCACATCTCTTCATTTGGTGCTAATTAAAGAGGCCAATAGTCCTTCTATTTTAAGTATCTTAAAATCTCTGATGCCTCTTATTCAAAAGCCACATCCCTAACCTTATTTTGACTAGTTAATGCCATGTGGAAGATGGAAAAATGGCTGAAGAGACATTTATATATTTCTTGGAGCATGAAAGGGTGTTATTATGATATGTCTTATCATTAATAAGACTCCTCGTTGAAGGGTCTTATCAGATGGCTAAGAAAGGGACATATCAGGTGCCCCATTCCTCTCTATAAAAGGCATTGGTGATTTGATGCCAAAGCACTTCATTTCCCATCCAAATACTCTAACCTGCTATTTTCTCTTCCTCCCCCCTTAAGACAAACTTTTTCTTTTTAAGGCAAAGCTTGTTCTTTAGAGACAAGGCTAGTCTTTTAAGACTAGAGCATATGGAGAAAAATAGAGGGGATATTTAGGATCCAAGAGGGGATATAGAACGGTATCTGAGTGCCCTACAGGAGGGTAGGGAGTCCAGCAAGGGAGAAAGTCTGAAAGGCTACCAAAAGAGTCCCAATCAAACAAGCAACTGTTATAGGAGTGCTTCCTTGGTCCGGTTCCTATGTGGATCACCTTTGGAGGGCACGCACTGGTGTGCCTTGTAGAAATAAAGGATTATAGCACTCCAATTATTCTTCTATAACCCTAAAGAATTGATTTATTGATTGTCATGATCTAGTGGTCCTAGGGTTTAGGGTTCCGGCCGTTTAGGATTTCAAAAATGGAAATTTTGAAACCTGATATTTCACTATGCCCAGCCCAAGGAACCCAACAATCCATTCCATGATGCGAAGCTTTTATGCTGCAACCTTCTAGTTCTAGTTCTAAAAGAGGCTATAGATCTAAGCCAGAAGAGGGGCTTGTGAAGGAGCTAGCACTTTGGAGGCCATGGGGACTTGATTAAAAGCTCGTCTCATATGGATACTAGTAGAGGTCATGTATTTTTATAGCTTTGATAGAAACCTTGACATTTAGTCAGATATGGACCTAATTAGAAGAATGATAATTATATTATATACATATATAAAAGTATTAATTTAATAATTAAATTATATTTATTTATTTAAAATTAAAACTTGAATAGATCATTTATAAGAAAGAAGATTGTAATGTGAAGAGCTTGATTTATGGGTTCAAATGAAATAAGTTTGAAGCAAATTAGACTTAAAATGAACCGAAATCAAAGTTTGAGATTTATTAAAGAATTTACATGATTATTGAAGCAACTGATCCACCATGGACCGGTTGAATGGTTCACCAAATAGCCCATGGTCCACAAGCATCCATTACCCGTGGTCCATGAATAAACTTCATAGACCATGGTTGAATCCAACGTGCCACTAGCCAGGGGGATGGCGACGACCACCCTATGGACTCTGGTAAAACTCATGGACTAGCGAGGAGGGTGATGGTTCTTGGATTCGATGGTAATGGTGATCCAGCAATGATCCTTGGATTCACGACCATGGGAGCAACTGAACGATGATTTCAAACAATCAATGGCCAGGATGGTGGAAGCTTCTATGCATTTGATAGCGATGGTGGCAGTCTCGGAAGTTGCTAGATGGGCCAATGAGTGACAAGGTGAAGGGCACGATAGTGATAAATAGAGGACCACTCAAGCAACGGGTCCATGGCTCCAATAGGGTCTCGGCAGCACAGTGATTCTGGCGATGGCAGCACAAGGAGAGTCTGATTGTGGTTTCGATGGTGGTGTGCGAGGAGGTTCTAGCAAATATCCAAGGCTGGTGATGGTATCTGGACAACGGTGGCTCTATTGATTGAAGGAAGAAAATAGGCATCATGATCCCACCATTGGATCTCAATCCAATGGCTGAAATTGACTCCAATTAGAAATAGGCCTCTATCACTGGATCTAAATCCAACATCAACAATTTGGTTAGAAATTTGAAGTCAAATTCTACCATGATTGGATATTTATCATGAGCAAGAGTCCATCTTTACCTTACTATCTATTGATTTCATATATAGATAGATCCCAGCCGTTCATGTATTTTTTGTCTTTAGTCCCATATTAGAAAAACATAAAGATCTCTTCCCTATTAAACCCAATAAAAAGGCTCCTGTACCTCTACCTAGAGGAATCAACTCCCTGGAATCCCTCTAGAGCCTTTGCATAGAGGGATAGGAGGGGATCAACTAAGAAGCAGTTTAGTACAGAAGTGTGGGAGGGAAGAGGAGATTTTGTACAAGGCAGAGTGCAGTTCTTTTGTTCCTCAATCTCTTATATTTTTTTGGTATGCAATAAAAGAGTATATTCTTATTTATGAGTTTATTATTAGAGCTCTTTTATTCGCTCTTCATTATGCTTTATTGTTAAATTGAGTTTAGGGATAACTTTTGCTTTCCAAAGATGCGTCGTGATCTACTCGGAGAATGCCAAGAAAAGAAGAGTTGGACACCTAGTGCCTCTCGAAGATATACTGTGATTTGTTACAAATACGGGGCATACTAAGAGAAGATAGGTAAATTTCTAAAATTAATTATATTTTAATTATAAAAGAAATATAATTTGACAATGCAAAATCAATCTTTAACTCTTGAAATAATCCCTTTTACTTGCTTCGCTCTTAAAGTAGTTTACTTCTTGCTCATTTTTATTTTTACACGATAATAATTACTCTTTTTTAAAAAAAATCATAACTTAGCCCTAAGTCCTTGAGGATATGATCCATAAAATAGTTTGTAAATGTCTTTTCAAACATTTAAAGAGGAGTTTTAAGATGAAATTTACTTTAAAGAGATTTTTAATGAAAACAAAGTATAGCTCCCCCTTTCTTAAGGAATCTGTAATCATTTTCAATTCAAGTTTTCAAAAATAAATTTCAAAATTTGTTTATCCCTTGCACATCACAAATATAAATCACCTAGAATATATTGTATTTATACTTATATCTCACAGTACTACTACTCCTTTTTGTTATCATTAAAAAGGTAGGAGACAAATAAGCTGAATATTCAAGATATTGCATTTAATTGTCACTAAACTACTTGCTAAAAAAAAATTGCATTGAATTTAAAATCCATTCATTCATTCAAGATTACAAACATTGAGTACAACATGATATTTCATTTATAGTCAGAGTTTGTACAATCAAAATATTAAACATACATAGATGCATAAATTAAACTATCTAAAAATATATAAGTGTCATAATCCTCATCCATATCATCAGTATCATCAGAAGACGAACCGATCTCAATCGATCCTGTATCAATAGAAGATCGAGCTCATGGCCACATGGATCTGAGATCTCTGAGTCAGGTCCTGGTCGACCGTGGAGGGGTACGATGACCACGTCCTCTGCGATGAGCATATGTTCGACCTCTGGCTGGAGCAGTAGAGGTAGAAGCATGTCCTCCGCAGGAATGGAACTATTCGGTTTGACAGTCTCAGTGACTGCCGGAAGTGGCGTATGATCAAAGGAGGGATCGAAGTCAAGATACTGAAAGCCAGGTGTGTAAAAACCAAGCTCTCAGATAAGTGAGGATGTATGAATAGTAGGAGTATCAACAATGGGTGTGTCAAAAATAGGTGTATCAGTTGACAATACGACAGGTGTATCAAGGATAGATGTATCAGCTGAAGAATGAATGGGTAAGTCTATAATCGATGAATCAATAATAGGAGTGTCAATAATCGGTGTATCGACAACAAGGGTATCAATAATAGGTGAATGAACAATAACAGGAGAATCAATAACTGGTGAAAGAATAGGAATAGGAATGCGATCATCGGATTTGGAAGGAGAGGATAGGACTGGAGTCTAGGCAGGTGAACTAGAAGGGTCATGAGTAGGACTCCTGGACAAGTCTGCCGTCACCTCTGCTACTGGCTCTGAAGTAAGATCTGGAAAAATAAATCTGTCAGAGTCAGTCTCCTCATCATCTCCATCATCATCACCAACAATATCTCCAATAATATCATCACCATCAACATCATCAACAGGTGTAGAGCAGGTGGTGCAGCATCATCAATTGGAGTACTCGCTGAAGGTCTGGACAATGCAGTCAATATAGCTGAGATGCCATCACTAAGTCCAATATGGCTCTCTCTGGTCTCAGCTATGAAATAGTCAAGATGCTCTCATGATCAATAGATCAATCTTAATGCATCTGACTCTGTCTAGTAAGCTATCAGAAACATCTAGAGTCTCCATCTGAGCTGGCTGAGGTTGTGTTGAAGTAGTAGGATCAGACTGAGATGCAACCGCTAGCTGTGCTGCGGTCTCAGGCTAACTCTCGCTAGGTCCTACCTCGCCAGAGAGGATGTGCTCCTCCTCTGCAGTATCATCGTCATCAGCTCTATCCTCGGCTTGACTAGATATCCTGTGAGTCCACTGGCCTCGAAATAGATGATAGCCCATCCAGTGTAATGACCTGATGTCCTACATATCAGTATGAAGTAGCATGCGGTAGGGCTCATCCTCAAAGCTAATGCCATACTCTTTGAATAAAACTATCAATCCCATCCCATATGGTAGGTAGAGTTGCTAGCTAGTCGACGCCTCCATCATCTAGTGAATCATAAGCACTGGAAGGCAGACGGGCATGCATTGAACCAAAGAGACCATCACTAGCAACTCCTGCTCAGTGATGTAATCGAAGCATCTAGTCTTCAGCAGAAGTATCCGGGCAACAATATGATGTAACAGTCTCATATCTACAGATAGTCAGGATGCGGGTACGTGGCTCCCTCAAGCAATATATCAGACTCAAATATTCACTGAAGTCCACTCACTCTGTCCATCAAACTGTCCACCATTGATCCAGTCATCGATATATCTCATACTCTGCTCAGAACCTCTGATGAAACTAGGATATCCCGGCCTCTCACCTGTGCTAACCATCCATCAGTCCCATGGATGAGTGATCCATAAAACTCTCGCATAAGCCTGGGGTAATATCTCTCGCTGAGTGAGCAAAATGAAGTCAGAATAGCCTATCAAATCCACTGTTCGATCCTAAAGTGCTGCTGGTCGATAAAAGTAAAGTCCACTCGTTGTCCCCCAATGATGGTCTTCGAGCTCATCTGGCTAGAAGGTACAAAAAGTGGTCATACGGGTAGATCAGGAGCTCTTGCCTCATGTTTGGCCTTCGTCCTTCGCTCTTTTTCCTGATTTGACTGACGAGGTCGATGGACTACTTGATTTCGAGGTCCCATTACTTAGATTAAAGAATTGGGCAAGGTTTGGATAGAAACCTAGGGTTTCTAAGGCTTAGAATCGAAATGGGAGATGAAATCAAGCAAAATTCGAGCTACCGAATGTCCAAAACAAAGAATCAGCATGCTTAAAACATGAAACAAAGAATAGGAACAGTGAGGAGTACCTTAGATCAGGTATTGGCTAGAAGGAGAGAAAGAAATGGGGAGAAAACCATTCGGAAAACCCTTTATTCTCGGTCTGCTGCCGTTCAAGTGTCGACTCACGAATGTGTTGACACATTCAGGTGTCGACACATCAATGTGTCGACACATCAACTTAAAAATCAAAAATTAAGAGATTCAAGTATTGATCAAAATTATTGGAAATATGATTAAATTTAATGAAATTTGACTAGATTAGCAAGGATTGATGTCAAAATGATCTAATTTGAGTCAAAGATAGGAAAATTTAATCAAATGGATTAATGATCCCGAGCTCTCTTCTAATCGTACAAAATCGATCTTCTAGAAGAGGTTTAGTCAAAATATTAGCTAATTGAAATTCAGTACTAATAAATTCAAGCATAACATCACTATTTTCTACATGATTTCTAATAAAATGATGTCTAATTTCAATGTGTTTACTCCTAGAATATTGAACAGGATTTTAGTCAAGCAAATAGCACTAGTATTATCACATTAATAGGTATACTAGCCAACTTGATTCCAAAGTCTTCAAGTTGTTGCTTAATCCATAAGATTTGAGCACAACAACTTCCTGCTGCAATATACTCAACCTCAGCTATGGATAGTGCAACTGAAGTTTATTTCTTGCTAAACCATGAGATTAAGTAAACTCCAAGAAATTGGCAAGTACCACTAGTACTCTTTCTATCCAATTTACAACTAGCAAAATTAGCATCAGAATATCCAATCAATTTAGCAGATAAATTTGTTGAGTACAATAAACCAATATCAATAGTACCAGATAGATATTTAATAATACGCTTAATAGCCATCAAATGTGATTCTTTAGGTTCAGACTGATATCTAGCACACATGCATACACTGAACATTATATCTGGTCTACTAGTAGTTAGATACAGTAAAGAGCCAATCATACCTTTATATAACATTTAATCTACAGATTTACCATGTTCATCTTTATTAAGTCTACAAGAGGGGCTCATAGGCATACCTATTGCTTTAGTAGTCTCCATCTGAAACTTCTTTATAATTTCTCTTGTATTCTTAGTTTGGTTGATAAAGATACTATCTGTAGTTTGCTTGATCTAGAATCCAATAAAGAAATTGAGTTCTCCCATCATGCTCTTCTCGAACTCACCCTGCATTAGCTTGGCAAACTCTTGACAAAGAATTTTATTAGTAGCACCAAAAATAATATCATCAACATAAATTTGTACTACTAATAAATCATTATCTTTCGTTTTCAAAAATAGTGTTTTGTCAACATTGCCTCTAGAAAATTTTTTTAATAAAAATTTTTGTCTTTCATACTAGGCTCGAGGTGCTTGCTTAATCCATAAAGTTCTTTGTGTAATTTAAAAACATGATCGGGATGTGCATGGTTTTCAAATCCAGGTGGTTGTTCAACAAAAACCTTTTTGTTATAAAACCATTTAGAAAAGCACTCTTAATATCCATTTGAAATAGTTTGAAATTCATAAAACAAGCAAATGCTAGTAGTAGTCTAATTGGTTCAAGTCTAGCAACATGAGCAAAAGTTTTATCAAAATCAATCCCTTCCTCCTGGTTGTAGCATTTAGCAACTAGCCTAGCTTTATTTCTAATAACAATTCTATTTTCATCTAATTTATTTCTAAATACATATTTTGTGCCAATAATAGAAACATTAGATGGTCTTTCTATTAATGTCCAAATATTATTTCTATCAAACTGAATTAGTTCTTCTTGCATGGCATTAATCCAATTAGGGTCATTTTCAGCTTCTTCATAACATTTAGGCTCTACATGAGATACAAAAGCTATATAATCACATTCATTTCTAATTGAGGCTTGAGTTCTTACCCCTTTAGATGGATCACCTAAGATTAATTCCTTAGGATGTCCATGAGCATACCTCCTCTCCTTAGGTAGATCTTGATGCTTTGGAGTATCATCACCTTTCTCATTCTTGTCTTGATCTTTTTCACTTGGTTGAGGTTGATCATTCAGTGTCAACTTTTGAAGCTTGTCAGCACCTGCACATTCATCAGAAGTATCCTCTTTTCTGGAGATTTGTTAGTAGACTCTTCAAAAATAACATGTACTGACTCTTCTGCAACTAAGATTCTTTTATTGAAAACTCTGTATGCCCCTCTTGATGTGGAGTATCCTAAAAAGATACCTTCATTAGACTTGGCATCAAACTTTCCAAGGTTATCTTTTCCATTATTTAAAATAAAATATTTACAACCAAAAACTTAAAATATTTTAAAGTAGGTTTTCTTTGGTTCCAAGGTTTATATGGAGTTTTCTTCAAAATAGGGCAGATTAAAACTCGATATAAAATATAACAAGCAGTATTAACAGCTTCAATCCAAAAATATCTCGGTAAATCATTTTTACAAAGCATAGTGCGTGCCATTTCTTCTAAAGTATGATTTTTCCTTTCTACTATCCCATTCTGCTGAGGTGTCCTAAGTACAGAAAAATTATATTTTATTCCTTTTTCATTACAAAAGTTTTCGAAATCTTGATTTTCAAATTCAGTTCCATGATCACTACGAATGCAAACAATTGAAACACCTTTTTCGTTTGAAACTTTTTGATAAAACTTTATGAATGCAAAAAATGATTCATCTTTATGAGCTAAAAACAAAACCTATGTAAATCTTGAAAAATCATCCACTATGACTAATCCATATCTCTTGCCTCCTAGACTTGATATTCTAGTTGGTCCAAAGAGATCCATATAAAGTAGTTCTAGTGGTCTACTAGTAGTTATAAAACTTTTTGATTTGAAAGATGTTTTAACTTGTTTACCAAATTGACACACTTGGCAAATTCTATCTTTTCAAAACGAAGTTCAGGTAAATCTCTAACTAAATTCTTTTTGCAAAGTTTTGAAAGTAGATACATACTAGCATGCCCTAATCTTCTATGCCAAAGCTAGCTAGTCTCATCCTTAGTAGAATTCATTGCAACAAGGCATTCTCCATTAGGAAAAGATAGATCATCTAAATCTACCAAATAAACATTTCCATGCCTTTTTCCAATGAATTGTACTTCATTTATATCCGGACTAGCAATCATGCAATATGATGATTTAAAAATGACTTGAAAACCTTTATCACAAAATTGACTAATGCTTAAAAGATTTTGTTTAAAACCATTAACTAGAAGTACATTGCTAATACAATTCGAAGGAGTTATGTGAACCTTACCAATACTAATAATTTTTCCTTTACTATTATCCCTGAAGGTCACACTCCCTCCATTCAAAGCTTTAAGAGAAGTGAATTGCTTCACATCTTCCATCATGTGCCTTAAGCAACCACTATCAAGATACCAAAGTCTTTTGTTATCCTTGGTTGCAAGACACACCTACAATAAAATCAAGCTTTATTTTTAGGTACCCAAGCTAACTTGGATCCTTTAGGGTTAGCATTCATAATGGTTCCTTTTGGAACCCACACTTTACCAAAAGAATTGATTTTTCTTAAATTGCATTGAAACGATTTATGACCTAACTTTTTACATGAAAAACAAGTAATGCTAGATGATATAGGTACAAAAAAATTTTTGAAATACTTCTGTTGCTTTAATGGTTTATACCCTAATCCTGCTTTATTAAAAACAGCTCTTTGACTATTCAAAAGTAGATTTAACTTTTCTGAACTATAAGTAAATTTGTCAACAAAATGCTTTATCTTTTTAAGTTCACTTTTGTACTTAGTGTTTTCTAATTCTAAATCTTTATTTTTCTTTAAAAGAATATTGTTAGAAATAACATTCTTAGATCTTTTCAAAACTTCATTCTTCATTGACAAAGCATTGTTTTTCTTTTCAAAAATATCTAATTTAGATTTCAAGTCATTAACTTCATTTAGCAAAGAATTGTTTTCAAGAGAAAAACTATTTGCATGCTTTTTTAACTTTTTATTTTTACTTAAAATTAGTTTATAATCATGCATGAGTTCATCAAAGGCATTTCTAAGTTCATCAAATGTAAAATCAATCTTGGTATCGGAATTTACCTCATCATTGTCTTGATGTGCAATTAAACAGAGATTTGCAACTTCGATATGCTCTTCTTCTGAACTGGAGTTTTCACTGTCGCTCCAGGTGGCCATCATTGCCTTCTTTTTTAATTTCTTTCTAGATTTCTTAAGGAGATGACATTCAAACTTGTAGTGTCCCGGCTTCTTGCACTCGAAGCATGTAGGAGTTTTCTTCTCCTTTTCCTTTTCCTTTTCCTTCTCTTTCTCTTTTCCTTTTTCCTTTGATTGATATCTCTTTTTATAAGGAAATTTTCTCCTCTTCATAAATCTTCTGAATTTTCTTGCAAGGAGGGCTTCTTCACCTTCATCTTCTTCTTCTTCTTCAGACTCATCTAATGAGGATTCTTCTTGTATGTTTGACTTGAAGGCAATCCCCTTCTTCTTCTTGTCCATATCCATTAATTTTTGTTTCAGATTAAGCTCATAAGTCATGAGCGATCCAACCAGCTGCTCTAGAGGTAGTTTGTCAACATCCTTGGCTTCTTGAATTGCGGTCACCTTTGGATCACATGATGTTGAAAGTGACCTGAGAATTTTATTACAAGATCAGCGTTAGACATAACCTTTCCAAGACTTCTCATTCCATTTATAATATTAGTGAATCTTGTGTACATATCCGTGATAGATTCATTAGGTTCCATTCGAAACATCTCATATGTGTGCACTAACATGTTCACTTTAGTGTTTTTCACTTAATCGGTACCCTCATGGGTAACTTCAAGTGTGTCCCATATTTTTTTAGCAGAGGTGCATGTAGATATCCTATTAAATTTACTAGGATCTAATGCATAATAAAGGAGATTCATTGCCTTGGCATTGATCTCGGATTGCTTAATATCATTTTCATCCCAATCCTCTTCGAGCTTTGGGATGGAAACACCATTAACCACTACTGAAGGAATAAAAGGATCCTTATCTACCACTCTCCATAAATTATATTCAATAGAATGCATATAAATTCTCATCCTAATTTTTCAATATGTATAATTTGATCCATTGAAAAATGGAGGTCTATTTGAGGCTTGACCCTCAACTACGCTAGTACCAATTGGGGCCGTCATAGATCTTTACTCAAGACAGTAAAGCCTATATACTACGAACAGGGCTCTGATACCACTTGTTGCCCAGTAAGCAACCCAAGAGGAGGGGTGAATTGGGTCTCTAAAAATTAAAATTACTTTATGCAATGCAATGCTATGCAATCCAATTCAATAATTAATTAAGGTATAATGAAATCAAATGTAATGCTCTTAAATAAAAGTGCAGCAAAAATAAAGAGCAATAAAAGTAAAACAAGTAGAGAGATCAATCAACCACAAAGATCAAGAAATATAGTAGTTCGGTGCTATCCAATGCACCTACATCCACTCTCCAAGATCTCCTTGGAAATTCACTATAATCACACCCGATTATAGTTGATTAGTTTTGCAAGCTCAATAATCAAAAACCCAACTTGTTTTACAAGGCCAACAAGTCAAAACTTCACTTGGTTTTACGGGCTAACCAAGAACCTAATTGGTTTTCAAAGGCTAACCAATAACCTCCCTTGATTTTCCAGGCTAACCAAGGACCTAAGTGGTTTTGTGGGATAACCACCAACCTAATTGATTTTCAAAGGCTCACCAATAACCTCTCTTGGTTTTACAATAGGCTAACCAAGAACCCTTACAACAAATAAATATTTGAAGTAAAGAACAAAGTAAGCTTTCTAAAACAAAGCTGGTATCTCTTTGATGCTTGATATAGAGATGCTTTAAACTTGTTGAAGCCTTTGAATGCTCAAGAATGGATGATCTTCAATACTCTTGTAGGCTCTTGAATGCTTGGAGGCTTGCTTTTGCTTGAGAGTAGTTGAAACTTCAATGAATAGGAGTTAAAGCTCTCACTTGAATGCTTTTTTCTTATTTTCTTCAAAAATATTCAATAGTTCTTATTTGATTTGATTAGGAGCATATAAATACTTTTCCAAGGCCTCAAATCCCATTTCTAGCTGTTAGACTTGAAAAACTAGCCATTGGAGGGCAAAATGGGTGAGTTCTACATTTGAAAAACTAGCCGTTACTGTTCCCAGAACTCCATGTGTCGACACTTCAGGCTTTGAGTCGACACTTCCTATTGACACTTGAACTTCTAGAGTTGACACCCAATTCAAATATCTTCAATCTAATTCTCTGGAAATCTCAGATGTGTCAACACTTACTCAGTTGAGTCGACACTTTGAGTCGATACCTTACTTTCATGTGTCGATACTTCAGCAGTTCTTCAATTTCAGCTAGTTTTGTAGCTTGAAAATCTTAAATGATGTGTTGATCCATGTGTCGACACTTTAGGTTCATGTGTTGACACTTCAACCGTGCCAACTAAAACATTCTTACATACCGATCTAAGTCGACACTTCACTTCTATGTGTCGATACTTGGTATCATGTGTCGACACTTTGAGTCGACACTTTATTGAATTCTTCACAAAAAAGTCTGAACTTGAGCTGAAACAAATTTCTACTTAACTCATTTATCCAATCAAGCAAATATTGAATTTTCAAGTCCTCTTTGAGCAATCCTTTTCATCTAAACTTGGTTTCTTCAAACAAACAAGCTTCTTCAAAATTGTGAGCACCTTTTTCAATAAAAACACACTTTAAAGAAATCATTAGTACTCAACTTATACTTAACCATTTTTCTTATCATCAAAATCAATAATGGAGTCAACACACCTTAGGTTTGGTCACATTGGAGAGGATAGAATTAGCAAATAGGAAAAGGATGAAATTGTAGACTCAATTAATTTTGACTCATACCCTATTTGTAAATCATGCCTTCAAAGAAAAATAACTAAGTTACCCTTTGTGGGACATGAGAAGAGGGCCACTGAATTACTTGCCCTGGTACATATTGACATGTGTGGACCATTTAATGTGCAAGCCAGGAATGATTTCCAGTACTTCATTACCTTTATCAATGATTACTCACAGTATAGGTATGTGTTTCTTATGAGATCCAAGTTTGAAGTCCTTAAAAAGTTCAAGAAATTTAGATATGAAGTAGAAAAGTAAATAGGAAAATCACTCAAGATTCTCTGATCAGATCAAGGAGAGGAATACCTTAGTAAAAAATTTTGAGTTATCTCAAGGATAATAGTATAGTCTCATAATGGACTCCTCTTGGCACATCTAAACTCAATGAGGTATCATAAAGGAGGAATAGGACCCTATTAGATATGGTCCAGTCCATGATGAGCTTCACTAACCAACCTATGTTTCTTTGGGGACATGCCTTACAAACTTCAATTTAAATTTTAAATAGGGCTCCCTCTAACTCCGTTCCTATAACACTATATGAGATGTAGCATGGTAAGAAATCGAGTCCTAGTCATCTCAAGATTTGGAGTGTTCAGCCTATGTCAAGAGACTAATGGTGGGTAAGTTAGAGTCTAGATTTATGAAACTCACTTTATAAGGTATCCTAAAGAATCTATAGGGTACAACTTTTATTTCCTAGAAGATCACAATGTGATTATGAGTCAGCATGCCATATTCCTAGAGAAGCAATTTGTTCAGGATGGTAGTAGTGGGAGGATAATTGAGCTTGATTAGAAAGTTACTGAAGAGTTGCTAGCTGGAGATCAGATTGAACCTAATGAACCAGTAGTTGCTCCACCACCTCATAGGTCTAGTAGGGTCTCCCATCCTCTTGAAAGGTACTTAAGTATGCTTATAAAGGATATAAAAGAAATGTTCCTCATGGGAGACAAAGATCAAATAGTTGATCCTAGACCTATGACAAGGTGATGTCAAACATCAACTCCAAGAAATGGTAAAGTGCTATGAAGTCAAAAATTAACTCAATGCATTTGAACTAGGTCTAGTCCTTAGTGGATCCCTAGACGGTATAGTATCCATTAGATATAAATAGATCTACAAAAAAAAGAAAGGTATAGATGGTAAGGTAGAGACCTATAAAGCTAGACTAGTGGCAAAGGGGTATAGTTAGCATGAAGGCATTGACTATCAAGATACCTTTTCACTGGTAGCCATGCTGAAATCCATCTGCACATTACTTGCCATTGCAGCATATCATCATTATGAGATATGGTATATGGATGTAAAAATTGTATTTCTTAATGGATATCTTGCGGAAGATATGTATATGGAGTAGCCTTTGGATTTCATTTCCAATGATGAGGATCCCAAAATTTTCAAGCTACATAGGTCCATTTATTGATTAAAGCAAGCTTCTCGAAGCTAGAATACACATTTCAATGATGCAATCAAATCATTTGATTTTATCAAGAATGAAAAGGAGGCTTGTATATACAAGAAGGTCAGTGGGAGGGTTGTAACATTCCTTTTACATGGATGACATCCTCCTAATTAGAAATGATATTTCCATGCTAACTTTAGTTAAAAGTTGGTTATCCAAAGAATTTTTCATGAAAGACCTAGGTGAGGCATCTTACATTCTAGAAATTAAGGTCTATAAAGATAGACTGAATCGATGCTTGGGCTTTCATAGAAAATATATATAGAGGAAGTTTTGAAAAGGTTCATCATAGAAAACTCTAAGTGGGACTTCTACCCCTTCGGCATGGCATCAATCTCTCCAAGATGATGTGTCCTAGCACACCTAAGGGGATACAACACATAAGCAAGATTCCATATGGTTTGGTAATTAGGAGCCTTATGCATGCCATGTTGTATACTTAACCTGATATTGCCCTTGATATGAGTATTACAAGTAGGTATCAATTGAATCTAGGTAAAGAGCACTGGACTGTTGTGAAGAATATTTTACGTACTTGAGAAAAACTAAGGATTTGTTCTTGGTCTTTGGAGGGAGTCCTGATTTGCAAGTTGAGAGATACACTGATTTAGACTTTACATCTGATCCTGATGATAGAAGGTCTACATCAGGATGTTTGTTCCTTTGTAATGGTAGTTCTACTAGCTGAAAGGGTTCCAAGCAGCCTATCATTGCGTATTCTACTATGGATGCTAAGTACATCATCGCCTCAAAAACTACAAAGGAATCCTTCTGGTATAATAAATTTATTGCATAGCTCAAAGTGATGCTATTAGATGCCATCCCCCTATACCATAACAATAATAGCATCGTAGCCATTGCTAAGGAGCCTAGGTCTCATAAAAAATCCAAGCACATTGAGCTGTGATTTCACATCATATGCGACTACCATGAGAAGAAGTATGACGAGATGTGAAGAGTAGACTCTACAGATAACATGGCAGACCCACTGATGAAGCAGTTAAGCCAGCAAAAGATTGAAGCCTATCTTGAAAAGATGGGACTTAGATTTATAGTCAATTGGCTTTGGTACAAGTGAGGGATTGTTAGATGTATGTCCTAAAAGCTAAGTTGGCATGACATATTATATTTTTTCTAGGACATAATTTTGTACTTGATTCATTTTAATCAATAAAATTAGGCATTTTTCTTTTCGTTCATATGTGATGTGATTATAAATCGTCCATTGAGTTAATGGATAATGACATATATTTGAGAATTTGAGACATATGACATTATAGGTTAACTACAAAATACTTTCAATCATTCGATCATCACTGGAATAATGATCAATATATCAAAACTGGTATAAGGATCGCTTCCCTTTAGAGAACATGAGTCTCGAGTCTATGGTATGGATCACTAGAGTGAGAGTGTAAGTAGTTGATAGAGATCAAAGGTACTGAGTGATAATCA
Source organism: Areca catechu (assembly GCA_021397845.1). Lineage (NCBI taxonomy): Eukaryota > Viridiplantae > Streptophyta > Magnoliopsida > Arecales > Arecaceae > Areca > Areca catechu. The sequence goes on along the minus strand of CM038038.1, from coordinate 75,893,277 downwards.
TATTAAATATATTAATAAAAGCATCAATTTATGAATTAATTAATCTTTACTATTTAAGTATTGATATTTTTTGTAGAAAAGATGATACTAGTACAAAGAGCTTAATCTAATATCAAAGGGAATCAAATGGTATTCAAATCAAAACTTAAATAGAGTCAAAAACTCATGTCAAAGGTGGTCCTAAGTTAAATTAGGCCCAAAATGGATTTAAAATGGCTTAGATTTGGTTTAAAACATATCAGGCTCACCATGGATTGATCACTTAGTCCATAGGCACAAGCACTCAGTCCATGGTATGAGCACTCAGTCCACATAGCCACTAGCACGGTCCATGCAATAGGACTATGGTCTAGATTGGCAAATGCACCACCGTCACCACTTTCATTCTGCCATCGCTGCTTCCCCATAGCCATCGCCACCTTCAATGCTCTCGTTAGCTAGAGAATAAGATGAAACCACTAGCATCCTTCCTCTCCATCTTCCTCTTCCCTATCCTAGTTCATGACTGCCATCACCCAGTCCGACCAATGCCTCCTTCATAGCCATCAATGTCTAAGTCTGCCATGCTACCGCTGCACATCACCGTGTCTCTGCCTGATACTATCTTCATCTTCCTTATCCCGATCTCATTACCTCCTATCCTTTTGAGATCCATCCAAGCCATCTTCTCCATTACCAATCCACCATGAACCATCTATTGCTGGCTATCTTCTGCTCAAATCGCCATCTTCTCCATTCAGTCCATTGAAATGCCACCCATCGATGCCATTTCCACCTCCTTATTCCAAGTCCCCACCTTTGTCCTCCACTGAGTAGGCCTCAGATACTCCCGAGATGATTGTTGCCCCCTCACTATTTCAAACCACCGAACCTCTTCCCACCATCACTGCCATCCAGTGTATCGATCCAGCGACCTAAGAAGAATCCGATCGAAGGAAGGATTCTGGCGACCTCTAGGTGATGATCCAACAATGATGGGTTTACTCCGACATGATTTTGGCCTTAATTGAGTGATCTGCAATAATCTTTATGCTTTAGATTTTCATCAAATGGATGAAAAGCTTTTATGCGATAAAACATTAATTTGAAGAGGGTTTAAACACCAATTTCAATAGGGAATAACCCTATTAACACTCATCCAACCATCCATCCTTAGAAAAATAAAACTTAGCCATTCATGATTCCTTATCTTTAGTCCCATATCGAAAAATCACAAAAGCCTTTTCCCTATTAATATCTTCAAAAAGGCTCCCATACCTTTATCTTGAGCATCAATCCCTACAATCCCTTTAGAGCCTTGCATAGAGGGAAAGGAAGGAAAGATCATGCATGGCTAAGGAGTTTCATCTTCAAGGAGTAGATGAGGATTTTGGTATTTATATTTTGTAGTTTTTCTTTATATAATTAGTGCTTGATTGTAATGGTTTGCTTTTCATGAATAAAATTATTTTTCATTACTTCAAGTTATGTTCTTCATGTCTAGACTATAATTAGGTTTTAATATAGCATATGGCTATGTAGAGATGAGTCGTGATCTTATGAAACAATTCATTCTCAGCAAGATAGGCTATGCTCGGAATTTGATTATAGAAAATTTTAATTTTATGATTAGAGACTTTGAATAGCTTATGGCTATATAAGAGTGGATCAATGTTCGTATCCAGTGAGATAGGTTATGCCTAGAAAAAAATCATAGTTAAATAATACATATTGAGGGAATATATAATATAATACTAAAAACCAAATCGAAACCCAAGATATCTTTCATACTCTTGTTAATCTCTTGCTTACTAGTTTAATTTAGTTTTTATTCCTAGTTATAAATATATTCCACTCTTTTATCTTTTTATTCTAATTAAAACTCTAATAAAAATCCTAAAAGAGAACATAACCCTAACCGATCCTTAAGGATACGATCTTGACTCACCCTAACTATAGTTTGAGTTGGTGAATTATTTTTCATCATCTACAATAGTGATCAAATTTTGGCACCATCATCAGGGATCATTTGCACAGTTAGTTCACTAAAAATATCACTAAATTAAAAAAAATCATAATTTATTAGATTTTTTTAGAGACTTAAAATATAAAACTAATTTGTTTGGACATTTGTTTGCACTACATTACATCTACATAAGCTATCTTAAGGCACTAACCCCTAAATAATATAAGATGGGAATTTCATCACCCTTGGCCCACAAACCACCACCCTACATATTGTATTGATCCAACCTTTAACTTAAAATCAATTAGACATTGACCCTAAAGATTGATGAGCTCATTAGGACAAGGCACAAGAAATGTTGGACTGAATCAGGACTAGTTGGTTGACTAGTGTCTAGGAAAGGAGTTCAAGGATGATGTAGCCTTGAAGAAAGGTGGCTCTTTAATTATTTCCATTGATTGACTTGGTTGATTTATGTGGTTTCTAAGAAAAGTAATGGGGGACTCCCACTGACCTTACCCTTATCCAGCTAGTTAGCTTGTTAGTTTCTGACTTTAAGGGCTCCAAGGTGATCTTGGCAGTTAGTGGCTATCTAGAATTAGGGAACCCTAGGATAGAGAGCCCAGTATATGCTGACTTGGTTGCAAGTAACATGAAAGCTTAACTAATTCTTCTCTCTCCTCTTAGCTCTAGAACTCCTTAGGTTTGCATCTCTAGAATTCTTTTCACTCTTTCTTCTTCTCTCTTCACTTCTTTAAAAAATAACAAAAGATCAAATACATAAACTAGGGTTAGACTATGGATACATATAATGAGACCGACCCATCATGCCAATTGAGATAATACTTTACTCCATCATATATATATTCTCCATGTATCCAAGTGCCTTCAATAGAGGTTCCCAATATGAGATTAAGTCTAGTATCATCGAATTGTTACCATTTTTCTATGGACTTATATTATACTTGGATCAAAGCTTATCTCATGTTAGAGTAACCCATGGCCCTTAGATCAAAGCCTTGGAATGATTTTAGCTTCTGATTGTACTCAAGACCATCCCCAATCCCTTATCCTAATTGATAGCAATCAAGACTATAAGATCAAGGTAGGATGGTCATAGATTGATCATGAATTGCGATGGCATCTTGATGGCACGTGGCAGGAAAATAGCTCGGGATCAAATGGCTTTCAAGGAGGAAGATGGTGGCATTGGCAATGGACTACTCTATGACCGACAGTGAAGGAGAAGGTGGCAGCTTTGGCAGAGGGGACAACAGCAACTTTGGTGATGGTAGAAGGAGGATCAGGATGAAGAGGCTCCACGATGGCATCTTCCTTGAGCTGGCAGTGATGGAAGGGGCAGCAATCGATGAGGAAGGAGGCCCGACGGCTTAGGGAGAAGATGATGGCCGGTGACATGGGGAGGACGGCAAGGAAAGAGGCCCAATGGTGATGCAGTGAGACGGTAGCTTCTCTGGCAACTCTCTAGATGGTTGTTGGTGGCCAGCAGAGGATGGAGATGATGGTCATCAATGTTTTGGTGGTTCCCATCAATTTCTCTGACCGGCAAGGAGGGAGGGCAGTGGCTCGAGGCAGCGGGATGGTGGCTTGGGTGACTTATTAGTGAAAGTCTCTCCATGGTCCATGGCTCAGAGCCATGGACCATGAGCCATGGCTGATGGTGGACCAAGCGAACTTCCGTAGACCAACCAACTAGTCCATGGTGGATCGATTGCTTTAAAATTTGTGTAATTTTTTTTAATAACTTTTGAAATTCAATTTTAGGCCATTTGAACTCTGATTTAAGTACTGTCTACATCATTGAACTCCAAAAATCAAACTCTTTCAATATATGGGCTCCTTTTCTATAAAACATTATAAAAAATATTAATTTTTAATAAATATCAATTAATTAATAATAATTTTAATGATTAAATTGGGATAATTAATAGACTTATCATAAACCTATACCTACTGCTAGCTAGATGAGAGATCCAAAGGGTCACATACATTAAGGAATTGATCAAAGAAGTCAATTTATATTTTTATTAGGGTCATAGGATCCTAATTAGCTAGCTAATTAACATACTAGCATATGTTGGCTAATCTAACTCCTAACCCAAATAGATTGGGTTTAAATGCTTTTTTATTTAGGCTAACTAATTTGAGTGGGACTTAAATTGGGTTGAGCCTTAAGTGGGGTAGCCAAATTAGAATTTATCTTAATTTTATAGCCTTCATCCATATTAAACCCAAAGTCCAAGGGCTTGGGACTCTTGGCGCCAATATTAGTGTATGCACACATTATAGGGCACAGAAAGACCAAGAGTCCTTCTACAATTAACTCACCCTTTTAGTGATAAGCCTTAGCCCCTATCCTCTCTAATAGATGCCTATTTGGTTTGGATTTGACTGGTCAAATTAAGTAATTATGGGCATGATTTCGTGAAGGGTTATGATGCTAGGAATATATGACACATAGGATGGACTAGAGTCCTTCTGCTTATAATCATCCTTTTTTAAATAAGCTTCTCTAATTTATATATCTATTGGGATGTTGGACCAAGTCTTTAATTCTAAAATTAAAGACTAATTATCAGTTTTTTTCTGAAGAGTTGTGATAAGTAAGTCTTGGCATAAAATATTGGTGAAATAATATTTCACTTTGCACCTTCTGCCTAGAACTCCTTCTGCTTGAAGGGTCTTATCTAATATATTAAATATCAGATTTGTTGGGATCCATGCTGGATGTAGTGGAAGACTGGGTTTAAAAATTTTTCATTTTTGAAAACCTAATTGCCAAAACCCTAAACCCAAGGATAACTTGATCATAACAATTAATAAATCATAATTTTAAGGTTATAAAGGAATTCTTGGAGTGCTATACTCCTTTTTTCACAAGGCACACAAGTGTATGCCTTCTAGAAGTAATCCACATAGGAACTGGACCAAGGAAGCACTCCTACCAAGCTTGCTTATTTGACTTGGACTCTTCTGGCAGCCTTTTGAACTTTCTCCCTTTGCTAGAACCCCTACCCTCCTATAGGGCACTCAGATACGTCTCTGACCCCTCTCTCAGAATTTGAATACCTGTCCTAATTTCCTTCCTAGGGCCTTATCTTAAATAGACAGGCCTTATCTTAAAAGGACAAGTCTTATCTTAAGATGGAAGAGAAAATAGATAGTGGATTTCTTCGAATCAAAATTGAATGCCTGCCATTAGATTATCAATGCCTATTTTAGAGAGGGATGAGGTGCCTGATAAGTCTCTTTCTGAGCCCTTTGATAAGACCCTTCAAGTAGAAGGAGTATTTTGGATGAATAAACTTATCATGAAAAATCCTTTCATGTGCCAAGAGACAAATAAATGTCTCTTTGAATTTCTAGCAATTTTCTTCATATGCCATATGGCATATTACCAGACAGAAATAAGCTAGGGGCATGGGATCCCAAAAGGCATATCAAAGAAATTAAGAGTCTTCAAATAGGACTCTGGCCCCTTGAATCCATGCCAAAATGAAGGGACACGACCCTTCATCTTGCATGCCTCTTTTCTTCATGCCATATGTCCCTTTTCACCGGTGAAAGCCCACTTATTCAGGCATGGAGATAAGGGAAAGAATCTTAGAGTTTATCTGTTAATTATGATTTACTAGAAGATGGACTCTTGATCTTTCTATGCATATTTATTTTGGCGTAAAACTATCTTGGCACCAAGAGTCCGATCCTAGTAGGACTCTTCCATAAATCCAAGATAAGGTCCAAATAAATCTAGATAAAATCAAACAAATGTTGTCCTAATTGGGACATAACCTAATTTAAGTCCCACTTAAATTGGTTAGTACAAATAGCAAGCAAGCTGATCCAATCCAATTAGATTAGGAGTTAGGCAAGTCAACATATACTAATATGTCAATTAGCTAGCCAATTAGGATCCCATGACCCTAATAAAAATATAATTGACTTTCTTGGCCAATTTCCTAATATGTGTGATCCTTTAGATTCCACATCTATCTAGCAGTAGGTTTAGGTCCAAGCCAATTTGTAGGCCCACGTAGGCAACCCAAGAGGGGGGGTGAAATGGATTTTATAAAACTTTTGTACCATTTAAAACATGAACTAAAGTAAGTATGTGCTAATGCAAATCAAGTGCTTGTGTATTTCAAATAAATGCAGCGGAAATAAAGAAATAAAGGCACAAGAAGAATAATCATACAAACACAAAGGTTTATAGTGGTTCGATGCCAACCAAGCACCTACATCCATTCCCCAAGAATCCCTTGGGAATTTCACTAAGTTTGGTTTTATAACTTAGGCTCACCAACAACCTTTACAACTTGTTTTGTCTTCGGGCTCATAAGTCAAACCGTAGTTGGTTTCAAGGCTCACCAACAACCACCCTTGGTTTTACGGGATAACCAAGAACCTAAACAACTTGTTTTGTCTTCGGGCTCACAAGTAAAATCCTAGTTGGTTTCAAGGCTCACCAACAACCACTTTGGTTTTCAAGGCTTACCAAAAACCTCTTTGGTTTTCCAAGGCTCACCAAAAACCTTAAGAAAAATAATGTAAGAGCAAGTATAAAAGAATACAATAAAAGCTTTCTAAAATAAAGCAAATATCTCTTTGAAGCCCGTTGAGAGTTGATGAAGATCTTGTCTTCAAGTTGATGAAGCCTTTGATTGATGCTTGAGGATGTGAACTTTGGATGCTCTCTTTGAAACTTGGAAGCTTGAAGGCTTGAACCACTCAACTCTTGAATCCTTGAAGAATATTCAAAAATCTCACCAAAGGATTACTTCTCCAATTGATTTTTGATGTTTCTATAGCCTTCCAACATTTAAATGACCGTTTATAGCCGTTAGGGAGAAAAATATGACCGTTTGGAAGCAAGTCGGAGAAGTTCTGCAGCCCAGAAAACTAGCCGTTACTGTTCAAGTATCGATACTTCACCTTCAGGTGTCGACACTTCAGTTTCAGGTGTCGACACTTCATTCTCCAGGTGTGACACTTCACTTCCAAGTGTCGACACTTCAGCTCCAGGTGTCGACACTTGACTGAAAGTGCTTTCTAAAGTTTTCTGTTTGTCTCAGGCCTTGAGTCGACACTTCACTCTTCAAGTGTCGACACTTGATCCTCAGGTGTCGACACTTCATTTCCAGGTGTCGACACTTGCCTATGCCATTGCTGAAACATCTTCAAATTGAAACTTTAACCTCTTCAAGTTCTTCCATATTAATTCCAAAGTCCATATACTTGATTTTCCATTAATTTAAGGACTTTTTCAATTGAAATACAAGCATTTCTTCATTCAACATGGATGAGTACTAAGATCTGAGAAATACACTTAAAACATAATTAGTACTCATATATACTTAAACATTTTGTCAATCATCAAAATCAAGTCCAAAGTCAACAATCTCCCCCTTTTTGATGATGACAAAACCTTTAAGTATATGAATAGGGTAAGCTTAAAAAGATTAACAATAAGATAAACATGTAAGCTTAAAACAATAAGCACCAAGCTCCCCCTCAAAATATGATCCAAAAAATCTTCAAAAACATTTTTCAAAATATGCAAAAATTTACAAATTTTCAGTATTTCTTCTTACTAATTCTTCCCTTTAGATAAAAACATTTTGCATTCTTCTTCCCTTTTGCACTTTCTTTCATTTCTCAAATGATTTTTCATGTTTGTCCAATCTTCCCCTTTTCATACTTAACAATTTTCTCCCTCTTTTTGACATCATGAAAAAAGGTGAAAGGCAATACAAAGTGGGAATGAAGTCGGAAAGAATAGCAAGTAGGTCATCAAAATCAATGCATGAAATAAAATAATTATGATATCAATTGAATATGATACAGATTGAGCAAGATACCACAGAATGTAAGCACATACAAGAAATAATTTGATGTATATTATCCATTCGCCTTACTTGTTAATGGGATAAGGTCACAGCGGCACCCCTACACGTCATAAGAGAGCCCATTGAATGGGAAGAGAAGGTCTTTAAGCCCTACTTATCTCCTATGACCGGATGGCAATGGTGACTAACCCAATCCGAAGCGGTTACTAGGAATTCTTTTAAAAATAATTTTGATACCAATAGAATATGATACCATTTGAATGTAACTCCTCTCAAAGAATTATATTTGAAAACAAGAAGGAGTAGCATAGCAATATAAGCAAAGCATGATATCAACACGATATTCAAAGCATCAAATATGATAACAAATCTTTGGATGCTCCCCCTGAATGTTATTCCTCCTTTAAAAATATGCATTTATTTCAGGAATAAAACATGAAAGCTTATGCATCAAGATTTAAAATTTTTCAAGATATTCATAATTTTCAAAATACAAAGCATTTATATCACTTAAAAACTTTTAGCATGATTTCAAATTCATTTTAAGATGATTTAATATCCATACAAATGCTAGAAGTAATATGATATCAAGTCTAGCCACTAAAACAAGGGTTTGTCAATATGCATACCTTCTTCTTAAAAGTAACCCTTAACTACTAGTTCTATACTTGATCCAAATCATTTCTAGATTATGCATAGATGCCAAAAATAAAAATATATAAATCATAGCATTTCACTTGAAATAATTTAGAAACTATATTAATCAAAATCAAGTGAAGATCTAATAATCACAAGTTTGACCATGAGAGCTTGAAATCCATCAATATCAAAATGGTCATAATCACAACAAATGATTATTAGTCTAAGCTTGATTCTAATCAATCAATTAAAATATTTTTCAAATTAATATGCATCTTTAAAAGTATTTTTCATGAAATACATTAATCAAAATCAAGTGAAGGTCTTACAATCATAAATTTAATCATGATAGCATGAAATTCATCAACACCAAAAAGTTCATGATCATAGCCAATGATGATAAGTCCAAACTTGATTCTAATTAACTATTTAAAATAATTTTTCAAAGTAATTGATGCAATAAAAATTAATCTATATTTTTAATTATGGAAGGAGATGTTTAGAATTTACCAATATACAAAGTCCTTCCTTTTACCATTTAGTTCAAAATGTAGCTTGTCCACTTCTTTAAATTGTCTTGTACAACCTTTTTTCAAGAACTTCCTTACTTCATATTGGGTTGCAAGACATTCCTGCAAAACAAATTAAGTGGACATTTTTGGTACCCAAACTTTCTTGGGTCCTTTATGATTAGTAATTATGTTCCTTTTGGAGCCCAAACTTTTCTTAATCTAGAAGGATAAGCATTAAAACCACATTTATAAGAAACATTGAAAGAATCAGGAATATAGAAATTCTTCAAAAGTTTTTGCTTCTTTTCCTCAATCAAAATATTTTTTTCATTAAAAACTTTATCACATAAATCTTTTAAAATAACATTTTCTTTTTCTAAAAATTCTTTTCTTTAGAAAAATTATTCTTTTCATTTTTCAAAATATCAATCTTGGCATTTAAATCATCATTTTTATTTGCAAGATTGGTGTTGTCAAGAGAAAATGAATCTACATGCCTATTTAATTTCTTGTGCTCAATTTTTAGCAATCTATATTCATGCACAAGATTATTAGATGCATCATGTGATTCTTTAAAGGTAAAATCATAATTATTTTTAGCACATACCTTTTTTTCATTTGCCATGAAGTAAAGATGGGCAACTTCATCATCCGTACTTGAATCTTCGCTATCGCTCCAAGTTGCCATCATTGCCTTGAATTTCTTTTTGGCCTTGAGGGCTATTATCTTCTTTTCTGTATCAGCTTCCACTATCCTTTGCCATAAGTTCAATTCATAGGTCATGAGTGAACCGATAAGCTCCTCCAAAGGTAAGGTTTCTACATCTTTAGCTTCTTGGATCGCCGTCACCTTTGGATCCCATGATTTTGGCAAGGATCTAAGAATTTTGTTTACCAAATCAGCATTAGTATAGATTTTGCCAAGACTTTTTAATTCATTAATAATAGTCATAAATCTTGAAAACATATCAGATATAGATTCATAATGCATCATTTCAAAAATTTCAAAAGAATGTACAAGCAAATTAATTTTAGTGTTCTTCACTTGAAGAGTACCCTCATGAGTAACTTCAAGTGTGTCCCATATTTCCTTCGCCGATGTGCATGTAGAGATTCTATTAAATTCATTCAAGTCCAATGCACAATAAAGCAAGTTCATTGCTTTAGCATTGATTTCAGTTCGTTTAATGTCATATTCATTCCAATCCTCTTCGAGCTTTGGAATGGAAATGCCATTAACCAACATGAAGGAATATGAGGACCACTAACAATAATTTTCCAAAGATGATAACTAATAGATTGAATATGGATGCGCGTGCGAGTTTTCCAAAATGTGTAATTTATGCCATTAAAAAATGATGGTCTAACACTGATACCTACAAGGGTTACCATAATCTTTAACTCAAAATCTTTATATTTTCAATCAGAGCACCGAGCTCTGATACCAATTATAGGCCCACGTAGGCAACCCAAGAGGGGGGATGAATTGGATTTTATAAAACTTTTGTACTATTTAAAACATGAACTAAAGTATGTGCTAATGCAAATCAAGTGCTTGTGTATTTCAAATAAATGCAGCGGAAATAAAGAAATAAAGACACAAGAAGAACAATCACACAAATACAAAGGTTTATAGTGGTTCGGTGCCAACCAAGCACCTACATCCACTCCCCAAGAACTCCTTGGGAATTCCACTAAGTTTGGTTTTATAACTTAGGCTCACCAACAACCTTTACAACTTGTTTTATCTTCAGGCTCACAAGTCAAACCCTAGTTGGTTTCAAGGCTCACCAACAATCACCCTTGGTTTTACGGGATAACCAAGAACCTAAACAACTTGTTTTGTCTTCGGGCTCATAAGTAAAACCCTAGTTGGTTTCAAGGCTCACCAACAACTACTTTGGTTTTCAAGGCTTACCAAAAACCTCTTTGGTTTTCCAAGGCTCACCAAAAACCTTAAGAAAAATAATGTAAGAGCAAGTATAAAAGAATACAATAAAAGCTTTCTAAAATAAAGTAAATATCTCTTTGAAGCTCGTTGAGAGTTGATGAAGATCTTGTCTTCAAGTTGGTGAAGCCTTTGATTGATGCTTGAGGATGTGAACTTTGGATGCTCTCTTTGAAACTTTGAAGCTTGAAGGCTTGAACCACTCAACTCTTGAATCCTTGAAGAATATTCAAAAATCTTACCAAAGGATTACTTCCCTAATTGATTTTTGATGTTTATATAGCCTCCCAACACTTAAATGACCGTTTATAGCCGTTAGGGAGAAAAATATGACCGTTTGGAAGCAAGTTGGAGAAGTTCTGCAGCCTAGAAAACTAGCCATTACTGTTCAAGTGTCGACACTTCACCTTCAGGTGTCGACACTTCAGTTTCAAGTGTCGACACTTTATTCTCCAGGTGTCGACACTTCACTTCCAAGTGTCGACACTTCAGCTCCAGGTGTCGACACTTGACTGAAAGTGCTTTATGAAGTTTTCTGTTTGTCTTAGGCCTTGAGTCGACACTTCACTCTTCAAGTGTCGACACTTGATCCTCAGGTATCGACATTTCATTTCTAGGTGTCGACACTTGCCTGTGCCATTGCTGAAACATCTTCAAATTGAAACTTTAACCTCTTCAAGTTCTTCCATATTAATTTCAAAGTCCATATACTTGATTTTCCATTAATTTAAGGACTTTTTCAATTGAAATACAAGCATTTCTTCATTCAACATGGATGAGTACTAAGATCTGAGAAATACACTTAAAACACAATTAGTACTCATATTTACTTAAACATTTTATCAATTATCAAAATCAAGACTAGAGTCAACACAATTCAATCCAATCGAACTTGATTTAACTAATTAGGTCAAATTGAGCTGACCTAAGTTGCCAATTCGAATCAGCTTCCAAATTGACTCATGAATCCTATCAATTTGATTCATGAAAACCTACAAGATATGATTGATATCTAGCAATTTATCTTGCCTACCCAGAAGATGAGAAATTTGATAGAAATTATTAAAATACCCTTCAATAGAAAGATGTCATGCAATTTAATCCTTCGATCATCCTTTATCTTGATTAAGTGATGGGCATGGATAAATGTTAAACTCTAGTACTTAATCTTTTTGAATCTCAATTCGATAATGAAAACTTGATCGATAAAAGATTAGAAACCTTATTTAATCTTATCATGCTTTGATCAAAAATTTCCTGAGTCATCATTCGTAGAGATCACACGGGATAACTTCTCTCCTTACTAGGAGTAATCGATTTCTTGTTGACCTACTCATTACCTTCATAAACAATCCATCAATCCAGAAGCACCCCGTACATGACTTAATTGCCATGAATAAGTATTCACCAAAATATGGGTTCATGTGCATAAGATACTATAGTACTCTTAGGTTTAAGGATCACATGCACAACTCCTACTAAGAGAACATTCTTTTGACAAGTAAGTAAGACTTCTATTTGATGTTCTCTTGTCAGATCAGTTTAGTAAACTCATAGCCTAATGAGCACCCACATCCTTATATTAGTCTCTCTACACAAGTGGTTGTAAGACCAACCACCCTCTCCATTGAGCATACATAAGGTGTGCTAGTCTTTCTAGATTCATCGATCCCTGAATCAATGATCCAATGACTAGGAATATTTTAGATTAAGGTTTATAGGAACTTAGGTCTTACCATTATGATCTCCGTCATAACCCTAATTCCATTGCCCTAACCTATGGGGTTTATCATAATCTTAGAATTAAAATATAAGACACAGCATATGATGAATCAAAAATTATCTTTATCAATCTTGAGTTGGGAGAATGCCCCACCTACACTAAAGCCAATCACCCTTATATTTATTACCCATACAATCTAGATGGCAATCTAATTGCTGTAGTGAAAGTGCTTTAGTGAATGGGTCTGCTATGTTGTTCTTTGTATCAACTTGTTTTACTACCATATCATTTCTTTCAATGATTTCTCGAACAAGGTGGAAACGTCTCAGGATGTGCTTAGACTTATGGTAAGACCTTGGTTCCTTTGCTTGTGCAACCACTCCACTATTATCACAATACAATGGTACTGGTTGCTGTATTATAGGAACCATGCCCAATTCCATGATGAATTTCTTCATCCAGACAGCTTTCCTAGTGGCTTCACTAATAGCTATATATTCTATCTCAGTAATTAAGTCAGCTATAGTTGGCTGCTTGGTACTCTTCCAACTCACTGCTCCTCCATTCAGAGTAAAAACATACCCTGATATTGCTTTATTGTCATCTAGATCAGATTGGAAACTAGAGTCTATATAACTTTCTAGCTTCAATTCTTATCGACCATATATTGGAAAAATATCTTTAGTCATTCTCAGGTACTTAAGAATGCTTTTCACAGCTTTCAAATGAACCTCCCCTGGATCAGCCTGGAACCTACTTACTATGCCTAAAGCATAAGCAACATCAGGCCTGGTACATAGCATTGCATACATTATTGATCCCATTGTCAATGCATAAGGGATCTTATTCATCCTATCTCTTTCTTTTGGAGTCTTAGGTGACATCCTTTTAGATAGGTGTATGCCTTGACTCATGGGCAAGTAACCCTTCTTACTTCCCTCCATATTAAGTCTATATACCTAGATTGGGATAAACCTAGCATCTTTTTAGATCTATCTCTATAGATCTTTATTCCTAGAATATAGGATGCTTTTCCCAAATCCTTCATGGAAAATCATTTTGATAGTCATGTTTTAACTTACTGCATCATTGGAGTATCATTTCCATTGATAAGCATGTCATCGACTTACAAGACCAAAAAGATAATGGCACTTCCACTTGTCTTCTTATACACACATGGCTCATCCATATTCTTAATGAAACCAAATTTGTTAATAGTTTCATCAAAACGAATGTTTTACCTCCTTGATACTTGCTTCAATCCATAAATAGATTTTCTAAGCTTATATACTTGGTTTGGTCTCCCACTTGAGATAAAACCCTTTGGCTATGACATATAGACTTCTTCCTCAAGATTCCCATTAAGGAATGCATTCTTAACATCCATCTGCTAGATTTCATAATCATAGTATGTAGCAATGGCAAGTATAATCTTAATGGACTTGAGCATGGCAACTGGTGAAAAAGTTTTATCATCGTTGATACCCATCTTTAGATGCTGGTTTCATTATTATTTCCAATCATAAAACCATATCTTAGAGGTGCTTGCCGCACACTCTTTGACCTTAAGAGAGGAGGTGTGTGTTGTGGTTGTATCTAATCAACTAGTACTTCTAATTGAGGAATTTGAGTTTGTTCATCTTGAACTTCACTCAATTCAATGATTCTCCCATTACCTTCTTCTTGGATAAATTCCTTTTCCAAGAATACGACATGCCTACTAACAAAAACTTTTATTCAGTAGGATGATAGAATAGGTATCTAATAACCTCTTGAGAATAACCAATAAACCTACATTTATCAGTCCTAGCACTTAGCTTATGTCCAAATTCTTTTTTAACATAAGCTGGACAATCCCAAATCTTAAGATGTTTAAGATTTGGTTTCTTGCCATTCCATAATTCATATAGAGTGCCAGGTACTGATTTTGATGGTACTCTGTTTAATACATATGTAACAGTTTCTAAGGCATATCCCTAGAAGAATACTAGAAGATCTGTGAAGCACATCATGGACCTTACCATATCAAATAAGATGCAATTCCTTCTTTCTGCTACACCATTTAATTGTGGTGTATATGGAGGGGTCCATTCAGAGAGAATACCATTATCCTTAAGATGATTAACAAATTCACTAAATAAGTATTCTCCTTCTCGGTTAGACTGAAGGACTTTAATACTTTTTCCAGTTTGTTTCTTAACCATACTTTGATACTCTTTAAATTTATCAAAGGCTTCAGATATATGTTTCATGAGATACACAATCTGAACCTAGATAAATTATCAATGAATGTGATAAAATAAGAGTATTCTCCTATAGCCTGAGTTGACATAGGTCCACATACATCTGAATATATTAACCCTAACAACTCAATTACCCTTTCTCCATGTCCAGTGAATGGAGACTTGGCCATTTTTCTCATGAGGCAAGATTCACAAGTTCCTAATGATTTATAATCATAAGGGGTAAAGAAATCATCTTTGTATAACATGTTAATCCTTGACTCACTTATACGACCTAACAGCAATGCCAAAGGAATGTTTCATTAGTATCATCTCTCTTTCTCTTTTTGTTTTCTGCAAGCAACACTTCATCATTGAGTGATTAGAATTAAAAGACCATTTACAAATTTATCCATTCCAAAGAAGTCATTAGAATGAAAAATGGAACACCCATTTCTCTCAACTTTTATTTCATAACCTTGTCTTAATAACAAAAATATATATATAATATTTCTAACAACACTTGGAATGTAATAACAGTCTTTTAATTCCAATATCTTTCCCGAGGGCAACAATAACATGTAGGTTCCAATAGCTTCAGCATGAATGGCCTCTCCACTCATTCCATAAAGCTTGAAGTCACATTTCTTCAAACTTCTAGGTCTCTGTAATCCCTATAACGACTTGCAGATATGAGACCCACCATGCGATATCCAATATCCATGATACAGAAGTTGAAGAACTTAATAATAATTTTATTTGTATCATAAACAAATCTCTTGATACTCTACTGGCATCTTGCTTCAGATCTGCAAGGTACATCTTGTAGTTCTTCTTCCAATGTCCCTTCTTGTCATAGAAGAAACATAATCCATCATTTGAAGGCCTCCTCGCCTTTTCCTCTTATTGACGCTCTTCTTTGGGTTCAACTTACTTTTTGAACCCTTCTTCATTATCTCTTTCTTCTTCCCATTAACTAGAAGAAGATGATGAGCTTTATTTCTTTTAAAATGACTCTCAGCTATCTTAAGTATGTTAAGCAGCTCTGGTAATGAAAGGTTTAGTTTGTTCATGTGGTAGTTCATGACAAACTGGAAGAAGGAATATGGGAGTGATTATAGAATCAAATCTTGATTAAGCTCCCCATCCATGACAAAACCTAATCGACTTAATCAAGTGATTAAGTCAATCATCTTAAGAACATGGACCTGTACGAGCGAGCCCTCACTCATACATGCCCGGAACAACTACTTCAATATTCCATATCTAGCAGTCCTACTATGCTCTCCATACAACTCTTTGAGATTAAGTAGTATGGACTGACGTTCCAGATCTTCATGTTGCCTCTACATTTCATTGCTCATCGAGGCTAACATGATGTACTTGATAGTCAAGCTATCATTCTGCCACATTTTATAAGTGGCCTTTTCCTCCTCTATAGCATCTTCTCTAACTTGATCTAGGTCTGGAGAATCAAGGATGTAGGATACTTTTTCCTGAGCAAGTACTATTCTCGAGTTCCTCAACCAGTCCACATAGTTTGGTCCGGTCAGTTTATTGGCAACCAGGATGTCCCACAGTGAAAGAATAGAAGCCATAATTTAAAACTATGAACAAACAAGAACAATACATAAGCAAACCACTCAAGATGAAAAACATAATTAGATAAGGACTTGAAATCTAATTGTCTTCCACTATTTTCTTCGAATACCATAACCCTCAAGTATGGTAGATGAGAAACTAATATCTAATTTCTTTAGTGGGGTTGAGATCCTAATTCCTTATAAATACCTTATGTTTTCACAACAAACACTTATAAGTTCAAGGATAGGAAATTCCTTTTCAATTGCATTTCTTACAATTCTCAACATAACACTTGCCTCTAAGATGCTTACAACCTTGTATTTGCACAACAAACCATAATATCTTAGTTTAGTTGAACCCTTTATTTTATATAGTCATGATTGAATAATATCACCCTTGAGTTTGCTCAACAAAGTAACATTATCAAGCATACTATAAAGCATAAAATGCACCAAGTCAAACTTTATATCAAACCCTAGTAGTAAGCCTTGAGTTTGCTCAACAAACCTACCATAGTTTCGATAAAAAAATGGCTTAGCATAAAGGAAGGCAATTTGTAGTATGATTAATCAATTAGCATTTCAAGTTTAAGGTTTAGATGTGACCAAATTAGCCAGGTAAGTTGAAGAGATGAGGTGGTCCCCCCGTTGCTTTCCTTAGACACCAATTAAATTGGCCAGGTTAGACAACGAAATCAATTAAAAACCTCATTCCCTTTACCTTCATAGAACCACTTGCTTAGATACCAATTAGATGATCAAACCCTAATCGAATTTGTATCATGATTAACTTACACCATGTCTCAAACACATCCTAATTAATCATGTCAGCATGGTACTCATTCCAACAAACAAACATATTAACCCTAATATGCATAACATGAGCATGATTATAACTGCAATCCGTTCACCTCACTTGTTTATGGGATAAGGCCACAACGGCACCCCTACATGCCATAAAAGATCCCATGAATGGAAAGAAAGGGCCTTTAAACCCTAATTAGCTCTTATGACTGGACGGCCATGGTGACTAACCCCATCCAAAGCAGTTACTAGGTACCTCCTCTTTTCCTATTCAAAGGCTTCAATGATTGAAACCAAAGCATCCGAGGTTTGTCCTGACAATCCTTTCCCTTTCCTTGTTAGGACAAGTCTTTTATTTTAAGACAAGTCTACCATTTTAAGATAAGTCCACCATTTTAACACAAGAACTTAGGAAGAAAATCTGAAAAAATAATAGGATAATAAGAGAGTTTTCAAAGAGTTTTTTTGTACTTTTCGGATAGAATAAGGTCCTAGAAGAGAAGAAAGGTTGCTGAAGGAAGAAAGGCTACTGAAAGGAGTTGAGAAAGAAAGAGGAGTGCTTCCTTGATCCAGTTCCTATGTGGATCACCTCTGGAGGGCATACACTTATGTGCCTAGTGGAATAAAGGATATTAGTGATACAGGTATTCTTCTATTTCCTAATATTTTGCCCTGTTAATTGATATAATCAAGGGAGTCCTGGGTCTAGGACTTTGGTTGACTAGGATTTCAAGGATTAAAATTTTGAAATCTGATCTTTTGCTATGCAATCATAACCCAACAAAGAAAACAAACCAGATCCAAAAAGTTATAACTAGTTTTTCATAATTTAATAGGAAAATGTTTCACGAAACCTAGGAGAGGCTCAAACATTCTCCTAGGTTTCTATCCGAAAAGCTTTAAATAGTTTTTCAACTATTTGTCTATGCTTTTTAGATAATCCATCATAAAAGCACTAGACTAGTTACGATTTGGAAACAACAACTTGACCTGGCATTCCATAAACCCAATCATCTATTCAAAAATACATCATACCCTCAATATCAAGATGCCCCACAACCTTTTCCAAGCAACTATAGTTTTGTTTTGAGGAAAAAGTTCTACAAATGTTGGTAAGGATAGAAACCAACTCTCAAATCCTTAACTCTCACATGCAATCCATAGCCAGGCTAGAGAATTGAATCGACCAATTGGGTATATCCATCTTCAAAAGAGAGGAACTAAAACTACCTAGCCAACTTATTAGCAATCCAAAGGAGCAATATATGGCTGAGTGCTCTAATGTTTGTGAAACCTTTCTTAAGTATGCTAAATCTATGATTACTCTTAGAAGTGAAAAGGTCTTAAAAATGCTACAGAGGGCTAATACATTAGGAATCCAAACTTAGACTAAACCTGAATTACCTAACGATAAGAAAAACCCTAAGGAGAGGATTGAACCAATCTCCCTAGCACCTGTAATTAGAGTTCCATATCCTAATGGTCTAGAAAAACCTCTACCTTCAAATAAAATGTGGGTCAAGATTAATAAAATGCTTGAATTTTTTAACTAAGTCCATATCAATCTTTCACTATTATATGCCATTAAGCGGTCCCAACCTATGCCAAGTTTTTTAAAGGATTTGTGTACCAAAAAATATAGATCTAAGGCATACATCCCAAAGAAAGTTCATCTCACTGAGCAAGCTTGCTCAGTCTTTAAACATATAACCCCATCTAAGCTAAAGGATCCTGGTATCCTTATCATTTCTTGTGTTTTGGGGGCCTAATGATTAAGAAAGCCTTATTGGACTTGGTAGCAAGTGTCAATCTCCTTCCAAGTTTAGTATATAAACTTTTTGGATTTGGAGAACTGAAGCCCACGTTCCTAACTCTACAACTAGCTGATAGATCTCTTAAGATACTACTTGAGATAATTGAGGACATGTTAGTCAAGGTGGGCGAGTTCTACTTCCCTAGACTTTATTATTTTAGATATGGAATTGGGAAGCGACCCTAGCCAAATCCTAATTATTTTAGGCCGACCATCCCTTCCCATAGCCAATGCTTGCATCAACTATAGGATAGGAGCCATGGATGTATCATCTGGAAATAAAAAGCTAAGGTTGAATGTGTTTAATACTATCACGGGACTGCAAAGTGATGAGTTTAATGAATTAAATGTGCTAGAAAAACTTGTAGAAGAAGCCACGCTTATCATAACCTCACAAGACCTTTTGTAAGCCTATCTAGCATATTTTAATATGGATAGCTTTGACATAGATGGGTACATGGATGAAGTGAATGCATTGTTAGAGCCACCCAGTTATACTCTTCCATGGACCATGAAAGATGAGCAAATGGCCCCTCCCTCTAATACACCAATAGTTTCTTTATTAGAGACCCCACCTACTTTGGAATAAGAGCCACTCCTAGTCATGTTACAAGATCCATTCTTAGAATAGATATAATCTCTAACTAGGAATCCCAACTTGTAGGTTTACAAAATGAATCCAAAGAAGCTATTAGACGGATAATCACTGAACCAATAATGCACTACCCAACTCGAGTGTTACCCCAAGAAACATGTATGGCAGTCAGGAATCAAGTTAGGCCTGAAAAATTTACTGGGAATCCCTCATGTAAATTTTTGAAATGTGCTAGAATTGATGATGTAGAGAAGCTGAGTGACCTATTAGATCCAACATGGATCAGACAGCATGAGCCATTTATGAGTCCTCTGGTATCCACCTAGCACTCGCACTGGAATCAATACCTATCCTGCAACCCAAGCCACCTCTTATTTTCAATAACCAGAAGATACGTTATGTAGGTACCCAAGAAGAATATCCAATGTGGAACATTACCGATTGGACTTTGTCAAACTATCCATCATGGCTAGGTGTACTCAATAATATAGTGGGTTTATTAAATAGAGAAATTTAAAAGATCCACTTAGTCTGGCGAAAGATTTTAAACTTAGCACTCTTGGAGGCAATCCAACTTTTGAACTTGATTTATCCTTTTAGTTTGTTTCCTTTATAATAGGTAGATAGGTTGGAGGGAAAACCAAATCTTTAAGGGAGAATCAAAGCTTGAAGAGTTAGAGAAATAATAAGAGTTAAAGAATATTTGCTAATAACTATAGTGAGTCAAGGAGCAGACTAGCTGGTCGAACTTTTGGTGACCTACTTAGGTCACCAAAAGGCTATTAGCACTTCCAAGTGCACATGCACACTAACAAAACAAAGTAGGTGTTGTTTGTAAGGCCAATTAAGGATTCAATTATTATTAAAAAGTGGTAATTAATATATATCCCAATTAAAAAAACTTGAATTTAAGAAAAGAGCTACCTACCTGAAAAACAAGTAGTGTCAAAGCTATCATAAATTTAATATATGTAGGGCTCTTCTCCGTTTCTAATGAAGCCATACATTTTGATCACCTTATCAAAATGTATGTTCCACCTCTAAAATGACTGCTTTAATCCATAAATGGATTTCTAAAGCTTGCACACTTTTGTATCATCTACAGATGTGAACCATTCAGGTTGTATCATATACACCTCTTCTTTTAGCTCTCCATTTAAGAAAGCTGTTTTGACATCCATTTGCCAGATTTCAAAATCAAGATATGCTACTATCACAAGCATGATCTGATTAGATTTGAGCATTGCAACAGGCAAAAATGTCTAGTCATAGTCAATACCATAATGCTGATGATATACCTTGGCAACTAAATGAGATTTATAGGTCTCCACCTTTCCATCTGCATCCCTTTTTCTTTTAAAAATCCATTTACATTTTATAGATTTTATCCCTTCAGGTGGATCAATAAGTGTTCATACATCGTTGACTTTCATAGACTCTATTTCAAAATTCATGACTTCTAGCCATTTATCATAGTCGACTCTCTACATCACATCCATATAGATGATCGGATCCTCATTATTTTTATCAAGTTTTATAAGATCACCATCCCAGACCAAGAAACTGTAATATCTGTCTGGCTAATGTAGTACTCTACCATATCTCCTTAATGGTGCTCCTATAATAGGCTCCGAGTTTGATTCAATCAAATCCATTTCTTTGAGTTCAGTTAATGGTGCCAGTTCTTCTACATATCAAACCTCTTCAAGTTCAACCTTAGAGGCATTAGTTCCAAGGAACCCCTTTTCTAAAAAGACTCCATTACTGAACCCCTTTTCTAAAAAGACTACTCTATTACTGATCCTTTATCGTAGAAGTAATATTATCTTTTTCGGATATCAGACCTAGGTCCGAGTTTGTCTGTTTTTAAAGTTTGACATAAGTTAGGCACCCCTAGACTCTTAGGTGTAAGAGCATTAGCTTATACCCTGTCTATTTCTCATATGGCATTTTGTCAACATACTTGCTTGAAACCTTATTTAATAAGTAATAGGTTACCTCAAGAGCATATCCCCAAAAGGAGATCCTAGACTAGTAAAGCCCATCATGGACTAAGCCATGTCTAACAAAGTCTAATTCCTTCTTTCAAACACTACATTTAATTGAGGTATCCCTGGAGGTGTCCATTGAGAGATAATATATTCTCTTCTAGATAAGCTTGAAACTCACTAGTAAGGTATTCTCCTCCTCGATCTAATCAAATAATTTTAATACACTTTCTAATTTGTTTCTCTACCTCATTACGATATTATCTAAACTTTTTAAATAATTTAGATTTATGTCCCATAAGATAGACATAACCAAACCTTGAAAGGCCATCTATAAACATAATGAAATAGAAATACCCACCCCTGGCATTAATGTTCATTGGTCCACATATATCAGTATATACTAGACTTAGAATGTCAATGGCTCTTTCACCTTTTTCAATAAAAGGTGAGTTGGTCATCTTTCCAAGAAGGCAAGATTCATAGGTTGGCAATGATTTACAATCATTGACTTTAAGGAGACCTTTTTGTCACAACCTGTTTATCTTATTCTTGTTAATATGACCTAGCCAACAGTACCAAAGATAAGTATCACTGATATTATCTAGCTTAAGGTGTTTGCTCAAAGTGTAAACTACATTAACATGCTATGATAAAATATAAATATCATTTTTAATTATCAATGCATTATTGTAATATCATGCAAAATGATATAACAATAATCACCTTTTATTAATAAATAAAAATTACTATTGGCCAAAAGGCCTACAGAAATAACATTCATCATAAAATTAGGACAATAATGATAATTATCTAAAATAATGATATTTTCATTGAATACAAGCTTGACAATTCCTAAGGCTAGAACTGGAACTACTCTTCCATCTCTAACATTCAAAAATCTCTTGTCGTCTTCAAATCTTCTACTAACCTAAAGTTCCTACAATGAATTGCAAATATTTACAGGGCTTCTGGTATCTAATACGTAGGTAGTAATATCACAAATGAAAAAATTACAAGGTGCTTTTACATAAGTACCTTGTCCAGGAACTGCTTGCTGGTTTTTATTTTTCCTTGGCCTATTCAAGTCCACCGAGACAATGTAAAGAGGACAATTCCTTTTCTAATATCCCTGCTTCTTATAGAAGTACTCTACCTAACTCTAGTCAGACTTGTTTTTCTTAGTTGGCTAAGCTAAGCATGTTGCACCTTCTTTTTCTTGGCATTGAACATGGCACTAGATATTTTGTACCTTTCAATATCATCGGGAAAACTAAGAGATTCTTTCAATACTTGAAGTATATCCTTTGGCTAAGCATCCTCAAATATGCGATTGAACTCGTCATTCATGGATGCCCGCATTATGCATTGAATTGTGGTTCAATCATAGAGCCACTTCTTGTAAGTGTCTCTGACCAAATGTGATGCATTCAGAGCAGGTTCCTCAAGTACCAGATCTATCAGCATGTATAAGATCCATTCATATTCTAAGGCTATTTTCAGCTTTTGATACCAATTATCGAAATTGTGTCCTGTCAGCTTTTCATTATTTAATGATGAATGGAGCGATAATGTATTGGTCATGTTAAACATTGAAAATGGAGAACAAGACCTATTAATACATAAATCATTTAATCCTAAATACTTGGACTTTATTCTAAAGGTCCTCCCACTATGTCATTCAAATTGATAGTCTCTACCTCCAATCCCATGAATTACATTAATTCCCTAGTTGGTACTAGAATTTTATAGACTACACATGAGCTCGAGTGTGGTTCGACCAACCCATATGGATCTAAAAATAGGTTCTCAACCAATTATTTCTTCAAACAACTTCTAGTATTCAATTTTGCCCCAGGCTCCTCTTCAACAGGTATATGGCACCTCCATTAAAAATCCTGGTTAGATCCAACCATTAACATGACTGACTTGGTACTTCTAACTAATAAATGACCAAGCCTGAGTATGGCTCAGCCCACCTGATCATCATTAAGAGAGTCACGATTGAATCATCATAATATGTATGATAATTCCAATTGCTTGATGAGCACCATTAAGAGAGTCACGACTGAATCATTATAATATGAATGATAATTCCAATTGCTAGATGAGCACCGTTGAGAGTCATGACTTGAGTCATCATAATATGTATGATAATTCTAATTGCTAGATGAGCATCAGGTCTTCGGACCTTCAATGATCATCTTAACTATTGAATCCATTACCATTCTCTTAATGGAAGGCTATGACTCGGTTATCCTCAAAATTCTTGATATTTTAAGGATCTAATAATTTTAAAGATTTTTATTAAGAATTCAGAGAAGAGAAGAAGATATGGACCAATCCTTCCATTGACTCCACCAAGTCTATGATAAGGGTCAAAGAATTAATCGGTCCAAGGGTACCAAGATCAGTCAAGCTGATCATCCTTACTGGCATAGTTTAACTTGAATCAATGAGCTACCTGATCAAATTCTGATTAACCATATTGGCCAAGTAAGTGAGATCAACGAGAGGGTTTCGCCATTAACTTCTTTCCTTAGACACAAATAAGTTGGCCAGGTAAGAGATGGCCCAACAATGACCATGATCAAAATGCCATACTTGTCTTAGATACCAATTGCTTCATCAGATTTGATTAGACCAACTTAAGGACTCTGGTCTGACCACTGAGCTATAATCAGGTCCATTTGTTATAATATGGGCTTGATCAAGCCATCACTATAGATTTGATCTAGAGAAAAACTTGATCTAATCCTAATTAACTTTTGGTTAGATTAAATCCAATTCTCTATTAGGTCCATATTATTCTAAATTTTAATCCTAGGTCTAACCTTGTTATTTGACCAAATTCAAGATAACCCAAAATCTATGATTTATGAAATATGATTAGCTTTTTAATTCATAATTCTAAATCTAATCTTAGATCTCTTAATTTTAGTAATTAATCAAGATTAATTTTGCTAAATTTTAGATCTAAACAATTTACATGAATCATATATACATTAGACACTTTAGATCTCAACTATACAATATAGTTTTATATTGAAATTAATTTTATGTTTCATGTTCTAAACATAAAAACAAATCATAATACATTTATCTCATATCAAAAATAGTAAATTAATGAAGATTAAATTTCTAAAAAATAGATCTAATTGTTAAAACAATTTCAATGATTTTCTTTTTACCTTCTTGTTCATGGAATATAACCACAAGTAGTACCCCTACACGCCATAGGAGACTTCATTAAACAGAAAGAAAGGACCTTTAAACCATACTTTTATTCTATGACTGAATCACCATGATGATCAACCCAATCTGAAGTAGTTACTCAGATTACGATTATATCTAACATATAAGGTTCTCATCTACATATCATGTTATGAAAATGATTGCTTTGATACACCGTTAAAAAATACATAGGATTTTATGCATGATTTGTTTATAATTTATAGTGAAAGTATATCTATTTTAAAACTATTTTAAATAAAATATATATATTTAAAATAATTCTAATAAATACTAAGCAAGATCATAATATGATATGCACTATAAAAAATAAAATCAGCATGCATCGATCTACCTGATGCACGCTATAGATATAATCTATAAATAATATAAAATATAATTTCATGCCGATCATGGGTTGATGATCGCTGCTGTTGATGGCACATGGTAAGAACTCTCCATGTTGCTTCATAGCAGTACAAGGTGTTTGACCTCTACGAATCATCTACATGAAATCTTGACACGATCAACCTCCTGGACTTCTAGATCCGTGGGATGGCCACTAGCTAACTAAGTAAAAAATATTTCTTTGACTTTCTTGAGCCTTACAAGAAATCCAAGAAAAAGATGAAGATGTCTAGACCAAGGAGGAAGAAAACAAAAAATAAGAAATCATTTTCTAATATTTTTCTCTTATTTTTTCTCTCCCTTCAACCCTTGCTCTCAAAAGAACCTCTCACACCCATCTAAAATTCATGCCTCCTTTTTCTCTTATTTTCATGGTGATTTTATTTCAAATTTTTTGTGGCAATTGGTCTCTTAATGTTGCATATATAACAAAATTTTGAATTGAAATTTTGTTGATTAGACTAAGTGTTCTATTCCTAATATAACTCCTCAAATTAAATTCAAACAAATCCAAATTTAATTCAAACCAATCCTAATCTAAGTGGGAATGAGTGAGGATGAAACAAACTGATTTATTTTTATGGATAATTGATGAAAAACTTATAGGAAGGCATGGAGAATGTTTTGGAAAAAAAACAAGTTGAACTTGGTTAGGGTTTGACCAAGTTTTGACCAAAATTAGTTAGAAACTAAAATTAATTTGGTTATAACTAATTTAACTAACTTGAACCCAATCCAATTAGGTTTAATTAAGTTCTAATAAAATCTAGAATTAATTGAGTCCAAGTCTAAATCAAAACATAATTAGAAATCCTTAGCGATTAAGCCATCAAATAACCTAATTGGGTGAAACCCAATTGAACCAAATTCAATTAGACTTGACCTAAATCTCTTTACTGAATCAAATTGAGCCAATTAGCAATCAAATTACTAATAATTTTTTTTATAATTAATTAACAATTAATTAATTATTAATTTATAATACTTATGTAGGATTAATTGTTCATCATATTTAAAGTTATGCCATTGAATAATTCTTAATCATTAATCAACCATCATAATCGATCATAAATTTCTATTATGTATGATCCCATAGGTTTGAACACTAAGCTAGTAGGCCAAAAATTAATTTTTGAACTAATCGATGCGACCATCTAGCAATGATGCCCGATGTCTGGATAGGTCAAATGTTCATGAAGCAATATTCAAGAACCTAGGCATATGGTTTACGTATAATTCATCCCTTTGACCTTAATTCTCAGAATAATTTTAGAGTTAACTACCAACTCTAAATAATGCATCTAAATATGTCTCGATATACTAAATCCTATGACTCCTCACAAGGATTGTCCTAGATAAGGTCTTACTAAATTGAAACATATTAGAGCATTTTCTCTAGCACCTTGGAGTGGTAAATCCCGTCTCGACTCATCACTGACTTAACAAGTACTTGACTGCATCCAGTAACCTTCCATCATTGGATTAAAAATCTGGGTAGTTCAGTATCTTAAGTGCAATGAGTTGCTTGCAAGTCACTTTGGTGATCTCAGGTCAGAGGGATACTTATACCCATATCCTTCAGTGAGATACTCTCAACAGTAGAGTACTCAACAGAGTTGATCATATTTAGTGTATGTACACCTACACTTACCTACATGCCACACCAATGTCTCCACACTTCTTAATTATGAGGACAACCAATCCATATGGCATACAACGATCTATACTCGATAAATGTTGTTGTCCTAGGTTAACAATATATCATTTGGTCATAAACATGTTTAAGAACTACTCAATAAATCCTCCTTTATCAAATTGAAGTAGTTCTAAGGACTTCCCTCAAAAGAGTCCAAAAGAAGATGCAAAAAGAGATGAACTGCCAAAAATATTTTTTATTTCATTAATGATTCATATATAAAAAGATGCAAAAAGAGATAATTAGAAGCACTCTGCTTCTTATACAAAGGAGATAATTACCATCTACAACCCAGATGATTATCTATATGACACATTTCCTAACATATACAAAGGATAATTCCTCTTTCAATGACCCTGCTTCTTATAATAGAAGCACTCTGCTTGACTCTTATCAATCTTGGACTTCTTGGTCTGAGAAGACTAAGATGTCCTAGCATGTTGCACCTTATTATCTTTCTTCTCTTTCCTTTCTTAAATGAATGACCCCTAGATGAGGACCCACCCATAATATTCATTGAGTCCTTTTAGAGCTGGTGATCCTTTTCAAAAGTCTATAGTAACCTTAGCAAACCATGATAATTTACTATAGGTTTAGTCATTCTATAATGACTAAGAAAGGTATGTAGGGCTTGGGTATAGAGTTCAGAATCACATCTTTTTCTAACTGTTCATGCAAGAAAAACTCAAGTTTGGTCAAGCATTCAATCTACTCGATCATGTATAGTACATGATCAGTGATCGATGCCTCCTAATACATCCATGCATTGAAGATAGCACAAGAGGTTTTATTCCTCTTAATGTCATCAAGCTTGTCGAAGGACTTGTTCAACACTTGAAGTGTTTTTCTTTGGCTGAGCATCCTCAAATTTGTGGCTAAACTCATCGTTCATAGCCACCTCATAATACAATGAATGTGGTTTGGTCATTGAGCCACTCTGGTAAGTGTCTCTGATCACACCATGAGCATTCAGAATGGGCTTCTTGGGTGCTGGATTTGAGAGAATATATAAGATCCATTTGTGCTCCAGGACTATTTCAATTTTTGATACCAGCTATCAAAATTGGATCCCATTAGCTTGTCACTATCCAACAATGACCAGAGTGATAAAGAACTAGCCATTACTAAAAAGAAAATAAAAGACTAGTTTAGTATATGAATTATTAAATCCTAAAGACTTGGATTTTAATCTAAAGGTTCTTCCACTATTTTACATGAATTAGTAGCCTCTACCTCTAATTCAAGAAATTGCATTAATTCCTTAGTAGGCACTAGAATTTATATATACTACACATAGGCTCGATTATGGCTCGTCAACCTTTGTGCATCTAAAGTTAGGTTTTTAACCAATTATTCCTCCAACAATTCTAGTAAAAATTTTATCTTGGGCTCCTCTTTAGCAGGCATGTGTGCCTCCATTCAAAGTTCTGGTTAGGTCCAACCATTAACATCACTAACTCAGTGCATCTAACTAATGAATAATCAAGCCTAAGTAAGAGAAAATCAGTTCTCACCCAACCATTAACTCAGTGCTCACCCAACCTGAACATCATTGAGAAAATCATAACTAAATCATCATATTATGAATAAAAACTCCAATAGCTAGATAAACCCCAAGCATATGACACCTTCAATGATTATCTAGACTATTAGACCCATTACCATCTGTTGACTTCGTTATTGATTTTGATGATTAACAAAATACTTAAGTATATTTGAGTACTAACAGTTCTTTAAAGTGTATTTCTATTAGAAAAAGGTACCCATCAAGTTGGCTAAAATGAATTACTTGTCAAATGATTGAAGAAGCTCTTTCTATGAATGAAACATTAAAGATTAATGGACTTAAGTATTTGAGAATTGCTTAAAAGGACTTAAGAGTCAAGCTCAAAGAAGATTCAGCAGAGTTTTAGTCAAATTTTGAAAAGTTTCAGCAAGTGTCGACTCACAGTTCAAGTATCGATTCATGACAGTGCAAGCATCGACTAAAGTCGGTATGCAGAAAAGAGTTTTAGATGGCATGCTTGAAGTGTCAACTCATGCTTCACAAGTGTCGACCTAAGTGTCGACTCAAGGATCGACTTTAAGCCTGAGATAGATTTCTTACAGAACTTGCTGAATTTCAAAACTTGCCTTAGGTGTCGACTCATGCAACTCAAATGTCGACTCAAGTGTCGACTCACCAGATGAAGTGTCGACTTACCTGAGATTTCTAGAGAGCTTCAAAGTAGAGTTTTGAAATAGGTATTGACTTATAAAAATTAAGTGTCGACCCTAAGTATCGACACTTGGAGTTCTGGGAACAATAATGACTAGTTTTTTCAAATATAGAACTCATCCTTTTCACCCCTAATGGCTAGTTCCACCTCTCTAATGGTCACAAACCATCATTTAAGCCTTGGGATAGTATTTAAGTGAATTAAATTCAAGTGGAACAAGAGAGAATGAATAAAATAAGAGAAAGAGAAAGAAAAACAAGTGCATTCACTCAAATATTCATTGAGAGCAACAACTTCCAAGTAAAAGAAGCCTCCAAGCATTCAAAGCAGTCAAGAGCATTCAAGTCCAACCACTTTTATGCATTGATTGATGCTTCATCGAATTGAAGACAAGCATCTTCAACAAGCTTCAAAGAGATAATAGGTTTTATTTAGAAAGCTTGATTGTATTCTTTACTTTCATTATTACTTTGTTGTATCAAGATTTTTGGTGAGCCTAAGAACAAAACCAAGGAGATTTTTGGTTAGCCTAGTTGAAAACCAAGAAGATTTTTGGTAGCGTAGTTGAAAACCAAAGAGATTTTTGGTTAGTCTAATTGAAAACCAAGGAGGTTTTTGTTAGCCTTTGAATACCAAGAGGTTTCTTTTGGTGAGCCTAGTAAAAACCAAAAGGGATTTCGATTAGTGAGCTCAGAAAACTAATCAGCTGTAATCGAGAGTGATTATAGTGAATTCTCAAGTGGACCTTGAGGAGTGGATATAGGTGCCTTGGAGAGCACCGAACCACTATACTTGCTTGTGTTTGTGGTTGATTGTTTCCTCTTTACTTGCTCTTACTTTCATTGCATTTAAATTTCTGCTGCATACTCTTTAAGAGCACACAACACTTACATCTCTCTAGCACTTGAATTGATTATTGCATTAGCACACATACTTGTAAATAGTTTTAGAAACCTAATTCACCCCCACTCTTGGGTTGCTTACTGGGCAACACCATCAATCTTAATGAGAGGCTGACTTGGTTATCTTCATAACTTTATTATTTTTAAGGACCTAATAATGTATAGGATTTAGATATAAATTTTACAAACAAGAGAGAAGATGAACTAGTAATCAAAAAATCCTTCCACTGACTTCACCAAGTTTTTGAAGAGGGTACAAGACTAGCTGGTCCAAAGGCATCTAAATCAATCATATTGATTTACCTTAGTGGCATGGTCAACTTGAATCACTCAGCAGCCATTTCAAAACTTGATCAACTTAGCCAGGTAAGTAAGATCGATGGGAGGGTTCTACCTCTTTCTCTTTTTTTAAACACCAATATAATTGGCCAAGTAAGAGAATAGCCTCAATTAAAAACCATAATCGAGACTTACCTTAGACACCAATTGATTTATCAATTTTAATTTGGTTAGCTAAAGGACTCAGGCATGACCACTGAGCCACAATAAAGTCTAATTAGTAGAATCAAAACTATGGACTTGATCAAGCTATAACTACTGAGTTTAAACTAAAAAAACTTTAATCTAATTCAATTCTTAGTTAGATCTTAACCAATTTCTTAAATTGGTCCATAACACATTTGAATCGACTCCTAGATCTAACTCAGTTAATTGACCTGATTCGAGCTAACTAATAATCCCATGATTTATGGAATGCTTTAGATCTTTCATTCTCAAATCTAAAGCTTTAACCTTCATATCTTAATTATCAATTATGTATATGAACATGAAAACATTGAAACAATTTTAATTTGTAAAATTATTTTACAAAATTTTGTGCAAATAATTGTTTTATCCATAATCATGAGTCAACTCATCCTAGATTTGAGCTAACTCATCATTGAGTCACAAAGGAATAGAGACCTATTATTCTTAGTCTACATCACATGAGTTGACTCATTAGAATCATGAGTTGACTCACTAGGATCATGAGTCGACTTGCTAGGATCATGAGTCGAATCACCAAGGTTATGAGTTGACTCAGCAAGCTGATAGCAATGGGTTTCAAGTTTTAGATATGATTTTATGCTAACAACAATAACATAACATATTATAAATCTATCTTAGATCTAATCTAAACTTATTTATGATATCAAATCTTGATGATAATGATTAAAACAATTTTAAACAATCCCTTTCATGGTTCTCCTTCACGAGTCAAATCACATCTATACCTCCATACACCATAAGAAAATTCCATCAAATGGGAAGAGATGGCCTTTAAACCTTACTTTCTCTTATGATCAGATGGCCATGGTGATGTACTCAATCTGAATACTAAGAAAAAAGATTAAATCATATATGAAATAACTTAAAATTTTTAAATCTACATGCATATATGATCATGTCAAAAGAACATGGCTTTGATACCAATTGAAGGAACCTGTATGCAGTTTCATGCATATATTTTAAAACTTTTTTAAATTTTTAATTTCAGCAAAAAGATTTAGATTAATATTATTAATCTAACATGCATTAGATATGATTTAAAAACTAGCCTATAATGGATCTATGACATGATATATATTGCATATACAAAAACTGAAAATAATAAATAGCAAGCATATATCTAATCTATGAAATGAAATCAATATAGTAGTTCATATCTATGATGTGCTTTAGTTCATAACTCAATACCTAAGCATAGATCAAAGATCACTACAACTAATTTATGTGGATTTGATATTCTTCAAGCTGCACAAGCATATGGCCTCTACAGGATGTCCATATGAAGCCTTGATCTGATTGATCTCCTTGGAGTGCTAGCTCATCACAAAGACCACTTGATGGCTGTTTGAAGCTCCTTCTATAGATCACTAGGACTCTTTGAGAGATGAAGAAGGTGAAATAATAGTGCCTTAAAAACTAATCATGTTTCTTATGAAATAGGGACTTATCTATAAAATTCTCTCGACTCAAGTATGATATTAATAAAAGAAATTTTATTTCATCATATACTATACTTGTACTTTATTATTTTAAGATTATGATGAACCCCAAAAATTAGGGTAATGACTTTAGGATTATGATGGAGTTCATAACAATGATACCTAAGATCTTATAAATCCTAATCTAAAATATTCTTAATCATAGTATCATCAAGTCGGGGATCAATATTTCCAGAGACTAGCACATCCTATGTATGCTTGATGAAGAGAGTGGTTGGTCTCATGACCACTTATGTAGGGACACTAATATAAAGATATAGGTGCTCATTAGGGTATGGGTTCATTGAATTGATCCATTATGAGAAAATCTTATAGGAGTCTTACTTGTCAAAAGATGATTCTCTTAGTGGATGTTATGCAAGTGATCCTTAGACTTGAGATCATCATGGTATCTTATATACATGAATCTATATTTTGGTTCATACTCATTCATAACTTAGTCATGTACATGATGTTACAGATATGGTGAATTGTGTATGAAGGTTATGAGTAGGTCAACAAGGAATCGATCACTCTTAGTAAGAGGAGTATTTATTCCTTGCAATCTCATCAAATGATGACTCGGGAAGTCTTTGATCAAAGCATGATGAAATTAAAAAAGGGTTTCTAATCTTTCATCAATCAAGTATTCATTTGTGATTTAAGGTTCAAATGAATAAAGTATGAGGGTTTGATAATTTTCATATCCATCACTAATTCAGGATAAAGGAAGATTGAAGGATTAAATTGTATGGTAACATACCATTGAAGGGTTGTTGGCATTAGCCCTTGATTTTGATGACTAACAAAATATTGATTATATATTTTATACTAATGTTTCAATTGTAGTTATGAGTTTCAGGATGCAGGCACTTCAAATTTTCAATATAAAAGTATCAAGGCACTTATTGGAAGCTAAATAATTTTTATTATTTAAGAAGTGTTCTCATCTTAAAAAGGCCTCAAAATAGATCAAATGAAGCTTTACAAAAAGTGTATTAAAGTTTCATTGACATCTTGAATTTTGAAGGTTGGCACGAGTTTTAGTCAAGTGGCAGAGTCAAGTGTCGACTCATGGCATGCAAAGTGTCAACACTTCAGAAGGCTGACATGCAGAATCCCTTTGGCATGCCAAGTGTCAACTCATAAAAATCAGGTGTCGACTCACAGAAATGAAGTGTCGACTCATGGCCTGAGAAAATTGAAGATATAGAACTATGCCACTCTGAGATATTTTCTGTTAAGTGTCGGCTCAGGAGAGTGTCAACTCACAAGAATCAAGTGTCGACTCACATGGTTCAAATGTCGACTCATAACCTGAGAATAGAAAAAGGACAGAACCCTAGTTTTTCAGATGTTTATGCCTTGAGTCGACTCATGGTGATCTAAGTATCGACTCATGAAGACTCAAGTGTCGACTCATAGAAGTCAAGTATCGACTCATGGATTCTAACAGCTATAACGACTATATTTTTTGAGAGTCAGATTTGAGCCCTACAAGCTCCTAACGGCTTGTTTTGCTCCATCAATGGTCTTAAACCATTTTTTTGGAAGTTTTTGAAGTATTTAAGCTTCACCAAACTCATTCATGAAGAACTAACTCACAAGAGACAAGACATTTCTTAAGAACTTCACTTCTAAAGTCAAAAAGAGAGCAAAAAAAAAGATTCCACTAAAAAAGCTTACAAGCCTTCATTTCAGCATTCCAAAAGTAATCTTTGAAGTGATTCCAAAGAGAAGACAACTCAAGCAATCATCAAAAGCCTCAAAGCTTCCATATTCCACTCTATAAGAGAGTTTGCCTATGCTTTATATTTGTATCTCTGATTTTATTTATTATACTAGTTTCAAGGGTATTTGAAACTAGGTGTTAGGCCCTTCCAAGCCTTGAATTGGGATCTAAGCCTAGGTTGGCTTGAGTAAAGATTGTTGGTGAGCCTAAGTAAGAAAACCAACTTTGGGTTTGACTTGTAAGCCCGTTGAAAATAAGTTGGCTGTAATCTAGGTTGATTATAGTAAAATTCTCAAGGGATAGCTGGGGAGTGGATATAGGTGCTTGGTGTGCATCGAACCACTATAAACCTTTGTGTTTGTGTATGTGCGCTCTTTGCTAGTTTGCATTTACTACTTATACTCTTAGCATTGCATCTCACTCACTTGGTGTACACTTGCATTGCTTCACAAACATATTAATTTCAGCACATATCTGCTTTAATTTTTAAAAGAAACCAAATTCACCCCCCTTCTTGGGTTGCTACGCTGGGCAACAAGTGGTATCAATGCTTGGTACTCAACGTATAGGTCAACGATCTTGAGTCAAAGATCTAAATGGCAGCCCAAATTGGTGTTGGAATTATTGAGGGACAAGCCTCAAATCGTCCCCCCTTGTTTAATGGCATAAATTATACATATTGGAAAACACGCATGCATATTTATATTCAAGCCATTGATTATAACATTTGGAGGACTATTGTTAAGGGTCCTCATCAGCCTACCACCTTGGTTAATGACATCCTCACTCCCAAGTTGGAAGATGAATGGGATGAGAATGACATTAAGTAAGTTGAGCTTAATGCTAAGGCTATGAACTTATTATTTTGTGCTTTAGACCCAAGTGAGTTCAATAGAATCTCAAATTGTCTCTCTGCTAAGAAAATATGGGACACACTTGAAGTTACCCATGAGGGTACATATCAAGTGAAGACTACCAAAGTTAACATGCTCATTCACATATATGAAATGTTTAGAATCGAACCATCTGAATCTATTAGTGAAATGTATACTTGATTTACTAACATCATGAATGGCATGAGAAGCTTGGATAAAGTCATTTCTAATGCTGAATTAGTGAATAAAATTATGTTGCCTAGGTGGCTACCCAAGAGGGGGGTGAATTGGGAATTTAAAAATTAAGCAGATAATATGCTCTTAAAAACCCCTTTTAGAGTGTTAGGTGCTGTGACAAAGTAATTAATTATAGAAGCTAAATAAGATCAAAGAGGCACAACACAAACACACAGGAATTATAGTGGTTCGGAGCAACCTAGATCCTACGTCCACTACCCAAGATACCACTTGGGATTTTCACTATATTCACACTCGAATACAGTAGGATTGTTTTATAGGTTCATAATCCAAAACCTCTATACTTTGGTTTTACCAGGATCATCAAAGAAACCCTACACTCTTTGGTTTTAAACAGGATCATCAAAGAAACCCAACTTGGTTTTAACAAGATCACCAAGAACCCAACACTTGGTTTTCAGCTCAGGCTCTCCAAGAACCTATTTGGTTTTTCAGACGGGCTCACCAATAACCCAACAATTTAAGAATAAATTGAAAGTAAATGCAACAATAAATGACAAACTCTTGTTATCAGATAGTTGCCGCTTTAGCACTGATGAAGCCTTCTTTAACTTCTCTTTAATGCACTTGAGAGGCTTCCTTTCTTTCTTCAACGAATGCTTCAATCTTTAGATGTGAGTTGGTGAAGAATGAAGTCTGTTTTGAATGCTTACTTGTGCTCTCTTTCTTGTTGGTAGGTTAAATCTTCAATAAAGCTTTAAAACTTTGAGGAACTTTCTAAATCTTACTTCAAGAAAGTTCAAATCCCTCAAATATATGGTCTTCCATCATTCCAAGATAGTGTGAGATGTTGTAAACTATTGGGATGTGACATATGACCATTGGAGCACCTTTTTGTATTCAAAAAAAGAATTCTGGAACTAACCGTTATGTACCTGGAAACGATATTCGAGTCGGCTCAGATCTTTCGAGTCAGAAGGTCGATTCACCATTTCTTCAATAGGACCGGCTCTTTATCTCAGGGTATAAAAACATCACTCTGGATGAGTCGGCTCTCGATTATTCGGGTTGGCTCGAACTTCCATCGTTGAACTCATTGAACTCGAGGAGTCGGCTCGCTTCTACTTAGGTCGACTCTCCTTCTCAAAATCAAAAATCTTTACTCTGAAGGAGTTGGCTCGTTGCAGATCGGGTCAGCTCGCTTTCTCAGGTCTTCAAAATTTATTCTAGCAGAGTCGGCTCAATTTAGTTGGGGTCGACTCACCTGACTTGTTCTCATAAAATATTAAGAATGGACTCTAGACGAGTCGGCTCGGTTCTACTTGAGTCGGCATGGATGTTGCATGCTAGAATCCTTGGTGCGTGCCATGAGGTAGAGTCAGCTCTTTTTCAGGTTGGGTCGGCTCGAGTGAGTTCTTCAAAATGTTTACTAATTGACTCAAGAACACTCTCACCAACACTCTCAAACTTTTGATATAAACCAACTCAAAATAAATTTAAAGCACAATACTTATAGAAGTAACCCATTTACATGATTTTTTTTAACTTTTTTTTTGGGTTCTTCTTTACAAAATATGATTACAATACAACTCAAAACAAGAAGTAGAGATGTAGAAGTTGAAGTTTGAACAAAGAATTCATACTACAAAAATTTTTAAACCACTTGAAGAGTTGTTGATAAAACAAATGCATGCACCAATATTTGGTTATCATCAAAATCACTTATGGAGTCAACAACCTCCCTCTTTTTGATGATGACAAAACACTGGGCATGAAAAATTCTTTACACTTGCATGTATAAAGGTATTCGAAAGTAGGTATTCACATGTATTAGAGCCAATTATATTTGTAAATAAGCATCAGAGCTCTTGTGATGAAATTGTATAGTATTGATGTTAGTGCTTTTATGTATATCAAAGTATTAAACTTTGCATGCTTCATAGTATTAGAATTAGCACAAATATGGAGTATCAGAGTTTAAATTTGAAAGAATTAAGGCTAATTTTAGAGCAATTATAGAAAAAGAAGAGTTTAGAGTTAAAGAAAATCTCCTCCTTTCTCTAGGTTTTAAAATAATGAAACAGTTAGGTTCATTTAAATACAACCACTTTTATGCTCCCCCTTTTTCATTCTTTTTATGCACTTTAAGAATAATTAGAAGGAAGCTCAGCATAGAATTTTCATGACAACTCAACATCAATAATGATATTGATATCGTTCTCCCCTTTTTTGTCAAACAATCAAAAGATATTTGCAAAAAAGCTCAAATTTTGAAATAGATTTTAATATTTGTTTGAGATAATTTTACTTTCTCAATTTTATTTGAAAATTCTAATTAAAATTCATCATAGCTGCATTGAAAACATTGCATAATTAGAAGGATAATTCATGACAACAATAGAAAGTACCAAAAGAACTTTCATTTTATTGAAAAATTTTCCATATAAAGTACAAAATGTGAAAGAAAGTACATTCATTCAGGAAGATTTCTTTCTATTCATAAAGTTCCTTAATTGTAAGAGATAAAAGTAAGGCGTACATATTGATAAAAGTTAGAAGTACAAAGATGTGATCAATATACCCAAAAGACTAAACAACCTATTCTTCTTCTTCACTAGAAGAAGAGCCAACATCTATAACTTATCAGAGGTTTTGATTTTCAGAGGTTTGAACCTTAAGTCTCTAAATCTGGTTCTAACTGGGGCTAGAGATGTCTTAGTCTTCTTGGTCTTAGATTTCTTCTTGGTCACAACAGGTTCAGCTTTGAATGAAGGTGGATTAGATGAAGGAATCTTTGAGGGTATAGGAGATGGTTGAGCAGAAGTTTCAAGTGACTCTTTGTTGATCTGGAAAGGAGTATCCTCAGCAGTGAGTGTTTCCTTTTGAGATTGCAGTAGAATACTGTTGCCCAGAGAGCAACCCAAGAGGGGGGGTGAATTGGGTCTCTAAAAAATATAAAGCTAAGCTTGATAATACAAGTAGCAAACTTCACAAGACAAGATATGCAATTCAATTCAATAAGGTACTAAGATTTAAGTGCAATGCTCTAAAGTAATAGTGCAGTGGAAATTAAAACCAATAAGTAAGAATGTAAAGAGAAAGGAGGGAGAGAACAAGCAATCACAAATACAATAAGCTACAATGGTTCGGTGTCAACAATGCACCAAGATCCACTCCCCAAGATCCCCTTGGAAATTCACTATAATCTAATGAATACAGCCGATTAGTTTTCCGGGCTCACTAATCAAAACCCGACTTGTTTTACAGGGCTTACAAGTCACAACCTCACTTGGTTTTACGGGCTAACTAAGAACCTAATTGGTTTTCATAATGCTAACCAAAAACCTTCCTTGGTTTTCCGGGCTAACCAAGAACCTAATTGATTTTCACAAGGCTAACCAAAAACTTCCCTTGATTTTCCAGGCTAACCAAGAACCTTAGTGGTTTTGCAGGATAACCACCAACCTAATTGGTTTTCAAGGCTTACCAATAACCTCACTTGGTTTTCTAATAGGCTAACCAATAACCTTTACAAGATATAAGATGGAGAAATAAAGAACCAATGTAAACTTTCAATAATAAAGCAAATAAGTCGATGTAGCTCGATGTAGTGTTGCTTTGCTCTTGTTGAAGCCTTTTGAATGCCCAAGATTGAATGATCTTCAATGCTCTTGATGGCTTTGAATGCTTGGAGGCTTTCTTTAGCTTGTGAGTGGTTGAACCTTGAATGAATAGGAGTTAAGGCTCTTCTCTCTTCTTTTCTCTCTAAACTCTTTAAGGATATTCAATACATACATTCTTGATTTGATTTGGAGTCTTTATATACCTTTCCAAGCCCTCAAAATCGAAATATAGCCGTTACACTTGAAAAACTAGCCGTTGGAGGGCATTTAGGCAAGTTCTGTGCTTGAAAAAACTAGTCGTTACTGTTGTCAGAACTCCATGTGTCGACACTTCCTCTTCATGTGTCGACATATTAGGTCGACACATGTTCTTCTTGAGCCAACACAAGTTCAAAGTGTTCCATTCAGATTTTCTAGAAAAATCAGCTGAGTCGACACATTCTCAGTTGAGTCAACACGTTGCATCCATGTGTCGACACATCAACTATTCCTTCAACTTATGCAAGTTCTGTGGCTTGAAAGTCTTAGGTGATGTGTTGATCCATGTGTTGACATCTTGAGTCAACATATAAGGTTCATGTGTTAACACATCATCTGTGCCATTTGAAATATTGCTGCGTACCGGCCTGAGTCGACACATCTTCTTCATGGGTCGACACATCATATCATGTGTCAACACCTTGAGTCGACACATCAGTGAAAAATTACAGAAATTACTGAACTTGTACTGGAACATGTCTCCATTTGCCTTAGTCATCCATTCAACCATTTCTTTGAGTGTCCAAGTCTTGTTTTGTGCAATCATTCAATTCAAACTTGGTTCTTCAATACAATTAGGCTTCTTCAAATGTTGTGAGCATCCTTTCAGTGAAAACACACTTAAAGCAAATCATTAGTCCTCAAATTATACTTAACTATTTTGCTCATCATCAAAATTAATTAGTGGAGTCAACAATCTCCCCCTTTTTGATGATGACAAAACCCTTAAGTATAAATTGCTTTAAAAGTAAAGCTTTAAGAGAATTGATCAAGATGCACAATATTGAAAGCATTAAGTATATCAATCATTACTTAAAGATATAATCATTCAAAACACAAGTAATAGAATTTGAGCTTGTTTCAAAGATAAAGAGTATCAGAGCTTTGTCAGAACTTTGATATTTTTTTAAATGCATTAAGAACATGTATCATGATACTCTTATAATGAAAATTTCAGTAATTAACAAAGCTCCCCCTGAATTAATGATTCATAACAAAATTTGTGAGAATCTTTTCAAAAACATTGAAAGAGGGGTTTTGAGAATCAAATTTACTTTGACAAAAGGTAAAGCTTCCCCTTTCATAAATTCAGGTTTTCGTTTAAAAGTTACTCCCCTTCCCCCACATTTATACTTAAATTATCATGAATTACTCCCCCTTTTTGTTATCATTTAGGGAATACATTTATTTTCGAAATAATTTCTTTAAGAAGCACATTCATGACAGCAATTCAAGATATAGCATTCATGTCCATCAAAGATATAGGAATGAGTAATCAAAAGTTTTTCATATATGTCATGAACTTGTACATCAAGTACATAACAAAGGTAAAAGTATATATAAGCATGAAAGTAAACTATCTAGAAATATAAAACTATCTAGAAATACATCAATGTCCTAATCCTCATCCATCGAGTCATCAGAAGATGAACTGATCTCGATCGATCCGGTATCAGTAAAAGATCGAGCTCGCGGCCATCGTGGTCGGAGATCTCGAAGTCTAGTCCTGGTCGGCTGAGGAGGAGTACAGCATCCACATCCTCTGTGATGAATATAAGTCTGACCTCTGGCTAAAGCAGTAGAGGTAAAAGCTACGTCCTCCACAGGAACTGAACTGATCGGGTGAATCATCTCAGTAACAGCTGGAGCAAGAGTACGATCAAAAGTAGGGTCTGAATCGAGATGCTGAAAGCCGGGTGTATAAAATCCAAGCTCTCGAATCAATGAGGATGTATGAAGGGTAGGACTATCAAAAGTATGTGTAACAGCTGATGATACAGGCGTATCAAGAACAACAGTATCAGCTGTGGAAGGTATCGATGTATCTATATTATGTATATCAAGTGTGGGGGTCTCGATGATAGGTGTCTGAATGTCAAGAGAATCAATGATGAAATATCAATGTCAGGTAGGTCAACAACAGGTAAATCAACAACAGGACTAAGAATAGGAATAGGAACTAGAGTGTGATCAACCAATCTAGTAGGAGAGGATGGATCAGGTGTCGGATCAGGTGAGAAGGATGGGTCAACTAGGCTCGTAGGCACGTCATCCATCACCTCCACAACTAACTCTGACATATGATCGGCAATGTCAAAATGGTCTGAGTCAGTCTCCTTATCACCAACATCTCCAATAGCTGTGTCTCCACCTCCATCTCCTACAGTAGTCTCAACACCAGTGTCAATATCAGCAATGTCATTAGCTAGTGCTGGAGCAGGAATATCAACAGAAGCAGGAACTATGTCTGCAGCAGGAGCACTCGTCGAAGATTTGGACAGCGCTGAGAGAATAGCCGAAATACCATCACTAAGACCAATGGCTCTCTCTCGTATCAGCAATAAAGATGTCTAGACGCTGCCTCATGATAAAAACATCGATTTCTATACATCTGACTCTGTCCTCTAAAGTATCTGAAGTACCACGAGTCTCTGCCTGCTCTGGCTGTGGCTGGGCTGATCTAGAAGGATCAGGCTGAGCTGGATGTGCTACCGTCTCAGGCTGAGCTAGCTGTGCTGCCGTCTCAAGCTGTGTCTCGCTCGGTCCAGCCTCACCTAAAAGAATCTGCTCCTCCTCTGCTATGTCCTCATCAATGTCAGCTCTATCCTCGGCCTGTCCTGATGTCCTCCATGTCCACTGGCCTCGGACTAAATGATAACCCATGCGATATAGTGACCTGATGTCATATACATCAGTATAGATCAAAGTATGATAAGGCTCATCTTGGAAGCTAACACCATACTCCTGAAACAGTACAATCAATCCCATGCCATACGGCAAGCAGAGCCGTTGACTAGACGCCGCCTCAGTAATCTGATGGATCATCAGAACAGGAAGACAAATCGGCATCTGCTGAATTAGTGAGACCATCACCAGCAACTCTCACTCGGCAATGTAGTCGAAACGATCAGTCTTCGGTAGAAGAATTCGAATGACAATATGGTGTAGCAGTCTCATCTCCGCAAATAGTCTCGATGCAGGAACAGTGGCTCCCTCTGGTAAGATATCGGACTCAAAAATACACCGGAGGCCACTAACTCTGTCCAACAGACTGTCAATAACTGATCCAGTCATGGGTATATCCCATACTCTGCTCAGAATCTCTGCTAAATAGAAATATCCCATCCTCTAACCTGAGCAATCCAGCCATCTGATCTGCAGGCAAGTGATCCGTAGAACTCTCTCATCAACATGCGATAGTATCTCTCACTGAGCGAACAAAAGGAGGCCAAACCAGCATGTCTAATCCAATCTCCAATCCTGAAATGCTGCTGGTCTAAGAAAGAGAAGTCCACTCGGCATCCTCCTACCATTGTCTTGGAGCTCATTCAGCTAGAAGGTGTAAACAACGGTCGTGCAGGCGGATTCGGAGCTCTAGACTCGTGCCGGGCCTTCGTTCTCCGCTCTTCTTCATGCTGTGACTGACGCGATCGGCGAACGACTTGTTTGCGAGGACCCATTGTCAACAAATAAGGATTTGACAAGGTTTTTGATGGAAATAAGGAGTTTCTAGGGTTTAGGAGCTAAAACCTAGGAGAAAGTCCAACAAAAAATGACCACCGAACCTTCAAATATGAGAAAATGCTGGGTAAAAGCAAGAAAAGGAGAGGATGAATGGGATGGATACCTGGAATCGAAGTGTCAGCTCGGAGGAGAATGAAAATTAAGGGAAAAATAGTTTGGAAACTCTTAAAATCTCAATTTGCCGTCGGGCATATGTCGACTCAAGCATGTGTCGACACATCGACTTAAAAACTAAAAAATTAGGGATTTCACAGAATGATCAAAATCAATTGAAATAACAGGTTTTTGGAGTCAAATCAGTAATGATCAATCATGATTTATCATAAATAAGGTTTAATTGATCTAGTTTGAGTCAAATTGGGAGGAAAGATTTAAGCAAATGGATTGATGATCCCGAGCTCTCTTTTAATCATACAGAATCAATCTTCTAGAAGAAGTTTAGTTAAAATATCAGCTAATTGAAATTCAGTACATATAAATTTAAGCAAAATATCATTGTTTTCTACATGATCTCTAATAAAGTGATGCCTAATTTCAATGTGCATGCTCCTAGAGTGTTGAACAGGATTTTTTGTCAAGCAAATAGCACTAGTATTATCACATTTAATAGTAGTTCTAGAAAACTTGATTCCAAAGTCTTCAAGTTGTTGCTTAATCTACAAGATTTGAGCACAACAACTTCCTATTGTAATATACTCAGCCTCAGCTATGGATAGTGTAACTGAAGTTTGTTTCTTGCTAAACCATGAGATTAAGTTAACTCCAAGAAATTGGCAAGTTCCACTAGTACTCTTTCTATCTAATCTACAACCAGCAAGTCTGCATCAGAATATCCAATCAATTCAGCAGAAGAATTATTAGTATACCACAAACCAATATTAATAGTACCAGACAGATATCTAATAATGCGCTTAACAGCCATAAGATGTAATTCCTTAGGTTTAGACTGATATCTAGCACGCATGCAAATACTGAACATAATATCTGCTCTACTAGTAGTCAGATACAGTAAAAAGCCTATCATGCCTTTGAATAATTTCTGATCTACAGATTTACCAGTTTCATCTTTATCTTGTTTATATGAGGGGCTCATAGGTGTACCTATTGGCTTAGTAGTCTTCATTCCAAATTTTTGATAATTTCTCTTGTGTACTTAGCTTGGTTGATGAAGATACCATCTGAAGTTTGCTTGATTTGGAGTCCGAGAAAGAAGTTTAGTTCACCCATCATACTCATCTTGAACTCGCCCTGCATAAGCTTAGCAAACTCTTGACAAAAAATTTTATTAGTAACACTGAAAATGATGTCATCAACATATATTTGTACTACTAATAAATCATTATCTTTCCTTTTCAAAAATAGTGTTTTGTCAACATTTCCTCTAGAAAATTCATTTTCAATAAGAAACTTGCTTAACCTTTCAT
This sequence comes from Areca catechu, assembly GCA_021397845.1. Classification (NCBI taxonomy): domain Eukaryota; kingdom Viridiplantae; phylum Streptophyta; class Magnoliopsida; order Arecales; family Arecaceae; genus Areca; species Areca catechu. Next base: position 75,849,520 of record CM038038.1, on the reverse strand, counting down.
ACCATGCTCTAGGTGCTTGCTTCAAACTATAAAGTGCTTTATGTAATTTGAAAACATGATCAGCATGTGCATGGTTTTCAAATCTGGGTGGTTGTTCAACAAAGACCTTTTCATTTATAAAATCATTTAAGAAAGCACTCTTAATATCCATTTGAAATAATTTGAAGTTCATAAAGCAGGCAAATGCTAACAATAGTCTAATTGCTTCAAGTCTAGCAACAGGAGCAAAGGTTTCATCAAAGTTAATCCCTTCCTCCTGATTGTAGCCTTTAGCAACTAGCCTAGCTTTATTTCTAATGACAATACCATTTTTATCTAATTTATTTCTAAATAACCATTTAGTGCCAATAATTGAAACATTAGATGGTTTTCTACAAGTGTCCAAATATTATCTCTATCAAATTGTATTAGTTCTTCTTGCATAGCATTGATCCAATTAGAGTATTTTTCAACTTCTTCAAAACATTTAGGTTCTACTTGAGATTCAAAAGCAATATAGTCACATTCATTTCTAATAGAAGCTCAAGTTCTTACCCCTTTCGACAGATCACCTAAGATTAATTTCTTAGGGTATCCATGAGCATACCTCCACTCCTTAGGTAGATCTTGATGCATTGGAGTGTCATCTTCTTTCTCATCCTTGTCTTGATTTTTTTCATTTGGTTGAGCTTGATCATCCACTGTCAGCTTCTGAAGTTTGTCAGCACCTGCATATTCATCAGATGTATCCTCTTTTCTTGAAGATTTGTTAGTAGATTCTTCAAATACAATATATACTGACTCTTCTACAACTAAAGTCCGTTTGTTAAATACTCTGTATGCCCTGCTTGATGTAGAGTATCCTAAGAAGATACCTTCATCAGACTTGGCATCGAACTTCCCTAGATGATCTTTTCCATTATTCAAAATAAAACATTTACAACCAAAAACTCAAAAATATTTCAAAGTTGGTTTTCTTTGTTTCCAAAGCTCATATGGAGTTTTCTTTAAAATAGGGCGTATCAAAACTCGATTCAAAACATAATAGGCTGTATTTATAGCTTCAGCCCAAAAATACCTTGGCAAATCATTTTCACAAAGCATAGTGCATGCCATTTCTTCTAAAGTATAATTTTTCCTTTCTACTACCCCATTCTACTAAGGTGTCCTAGGTGCAGAGAAATTGTGTTCTATGCCTTTTTCATTACAAAAATTTTTAAAATCTTGATTTTTAAATTCAGTTCCATGATCACTACGAATACAAACGACCGAAACACCTTTTTCATTTGAAACTTTTCTATAAAACTTTATGAATACAGAAAATGACTCATCTTTTTGTGCTAAAAAGAAAACCCAAGTAAATCTTGAAAAATCATTCACAATAACTGATCCATATCTTTTGCCTCCTAGACTTGATGTTCTAGTTGGTCCAAAGAGATCCATATGGAGTAGTTCAAGTGGTCTACTAGTAGTTACAAATCCTTTTGGTTTAAAAGAAGTTTTGACTTGTTTTTCAAATTGACATGCTTGGCAAATTCTATCTTTTTCAAAACTGATTTTAGGTAAATCTCTAACTAATTTTTTTTTGCAAAGGTTTGAAATAAGGCACATAATAGCATGCCCTAACCTTCTATGCCATAACCAACTAGTCTTTTCCTTGGTAGAATTCATTGCAACAAGGCATTCTCCATTAGGCAAAGATAGATCATCAAGATCTACTAGATAAATATTTCCATGCCTTTTTCCAATGAATTGTATCTCATTTAAATATGGCCTAGAAATCATGCAATATAATGATTTGAAAACTACTTGAAAATCTTTATCACAAAATTGACTAATACTTAAGAGATTATGCTTTAAACCATCTACTAAAAGTACATTACTGATACTATTAGAAGGAGTTATGTGAACCTTACCAATTCCAATGATTTTACCTTTACCATTATCACCGAAGGTCACACTCCCTCCATTCAAAGCTTCAAGAGAAGTGAATTGCTTCACATCTCCAGTCATGTACCTTGAGCAACCACCATCAAGATACTAAATTCGCTTGTTTTCCTTGGTTGCAAGACACACCTGCAATAAGATCAAGCTTTGTTTTTAGGTACCTAAGCTAACTTGGGTCCTTTCGGGTTAGCATTCGAAATGGTTCCTTTTGGAACCCACACTTTACCAAAAGACATGATTTTTCTGAAATTACATTGATATGATTTATGACCTAATTTTCTATAAGTAAAACAGGTAATACTATATGATGCAGGTACAAAGAAGTTTTTAAAATACTTTTGTTGCTTTTGAGGTTTATATCCTAAACCTACCTTGTTCAAAACTGCTCTTTGATTATTTAAAAGTAAATTCAGCTTTTCCAAACTATAAGTAAACTTATCAACAAAAGGTTTGATTTCCTCAAGTTTATTTTTGTGTTTAGCATTTTCAAGTTCCAAAACCTTATTTTTCTTTAAAAGATCATTGTTAGAAACAATTTGTTTAGGCCTTTTAAAAACTTCATTTTTCATAACTAAAGCGTTATTTTTCTTTTCCAAAATATCTAGTTTAGATTTCAAAGAATTAACATAATTAAGTAAAGAATTATTTTCTAATGAGAAACTATTAGCATGCTTTTTTAATTTCTTATTTTCAGACAAAATTAATTTATAATCATGCATAAGCTCTTCGAAAGCATTTCTAAGTTCATCAAAAGTAAAATCAACTTCAGAGTCAGAACATACCTATTTATTGTCCTGATGTGCCATGAAGCAGAGATTTGCAATTTCATTCTGCTCTTCTTCTGAACTGGAGTCTTCGCTATCACTCCACGTGGCCATCATTGCTTTCTTCCTTAGTTTTTTCCTTGATTTTTTGAGGAGAGGACAATCAAATTTATATGTTCGGGCTTCTTGCACTCGAAGCATATAGGTACTTCCTTCTCCTTTTTCTTTTCTATCTCTTTTTCTTTTTCCTTTCCCTTTTCCTTGGATTGAAATTTCTTCTTGTACGGAAACTTCCTTCTCTTCATAAATCTTCTAAATTTTTAGGCAAGGAGGGCTTCTTCGCCTTCTACTTCTTCATCATCATCGGACTCATCAATCGAGGATTCTTCTTGAACACTTGATTTAAAAGCGATCCCCTTCTTTTTATCCAAGTCCATTGATTTCTGTTTCAAGTTGAGCTATAGGTCATGAGCGATTCTACTAGCTGCTTAGGTGGAAGCTTGTCTTCATTCTTTGCCTCTTGAATTGCGGTCACCTTTGGATCCCACGATGTCGGTAGTGACCTAAGAATTTTATTTACAAGATCAGTATTTGATATGACTTTACCAAGACTGCTCATAGCTTTACAATATTTGTAAAATGTGTATACATATCAGTAATAGATTTATTTGGTTCCATCCAGAATATCTCATATGTTTGCACTAACATATTGACCTTAGTGTTCTTCACTTGATCGGTACCCTCGTGGGTAACTTCAAGTGTGTCCCATATTTTTTTGGCGGACATGCATGTAGATATCCTATTGAACTTACTAGGATCTAATACATAATACAAGAGATTCATTGCCTTAGCATTAATCTCGGATTGTTTAATATCATTTTTATTCCAATCCTCTTCAAGTTTTGGGTTGGAAACACCATCAACCACCACCAAAGGAATATGAGGACTCATATCAACTACTTTCCACAAATTATAATATATAGAATGCATATAAATTCTCATCCTAGTTTTTCAATAAGTATAATTTATTCTATTAAAAAATGGAGATCTATTTGAGGCTTGTCCCTCAACTACACTAGTACCAATTAGGGCTGCCATAGATCTTTACTCAAGGCGGTAAAGCCTATATATTGAGAACAAGGCTCTGTGTTGACCCTTGGAATGATTTCGATGATCACAAAATATTAGAGCATGTATTTGATACTAACTCTTCTCAAATTGTTTAAGAAGTTTTACAGGAATTGGTTACCTTTGTTTAAAGTAGTTTTTAAATTTACTTAAGGGTAATTCAATTGAGTTTGTAAAAGCCCTAATTTATGAATGCTGTAAACATGTAAAATGGGCTTAAAATTATAAAAATTTGATAAGATATGTAGATTAGCTTCTAATTGATTCAATGTTGAAGATCTTTGGAAAAGCTTGAAGCAATTTTTTAAGATTTGCAATAGCCGACTCATGGTGGCACGGCATGGAGAAAGATTCAAAGTTTCAGAACTAAGAGCCGACTCCCAGTTCAAGAGTCAACTCTTCCAGAAATTTATTTGTTGAAGTTTTGAGAACTAGAGCCGACTCCCAGTTTAAGAGTCGACTCTAGGTATGTATGTTTGTCTTGACTGAAAGCTTGAAGGCAAGAGCCGACTCCTAGTCCAAGAGCCGGCTCCCACAGAAGTTTGTTTTTGGCCTATCTGAGACTTTGAGCCGACTCCTGGAGCTCGAGCCGGCTCGTGGAGCCGTTGTCTGCACTTCAACGGCTAGTTGCTGAAATTAAAATTTGAACTCCAACTCATCTCCAACGGTCATTTCATGAATTCCAAGGCCCTACAATGGTCATATCTCATGGAAAACTATAAATGAGATTATTTTTGAAGGATTAAATAATTGATTAAGATTTATTGCTGAATTTTCTTGAGAAATCAAAGAGCTTTCAAGTTACTCAACTACCTACCTAAAAGAGCATTCAAGTTGGATTCAAAGCTTCACCAACTCTACTCTATCATTGAATCCACTCATTGAGGAAGGGAAGAAGCAGCATTAAAGAGCATTGAAAAGCACTCAAGGCTTGACCTCATCTTGATCTACATCGGCAACACCAAAACAAACATGGTTTGTTGTAGTTGCTTGATTATATTGTCTTTATCTTTATTTGCTCTCTTAGAACAGCAAGGGGCTATATCTTAAGAGAGAGTTAAAGGTTTTTAGGTAAACCTTGTAAAACCTAAGTTTGGGTTCTTGATTTTTCCGGTTTAAACCAAGTGTTTGGGTTTTTTTTGGTGATCCCGTATAAAACCAAAGGGAGTTAGGGTTTCTTTGGTGATCCCGGTAAAACCAAAGTGTATAGATTTAGATTGTGAGCCTGGTAAAATAATTCGACAGTATTCTAGTTGGGGGATATAGTGAAAATCCCAAGTGGTCCTTGGGTAGTGAATGTAGGAGCCGGTTGCTCCGAACCACTCTATTTCTTGGTGTTTGTGATTGTGCTTTCATTGCTTTATTTCTTCAATTTATTTACTTCCGCTTTACACACTTCACTTCTACATTAAAAGAATTTCAAAGTGCACATACTTGTAAAAGTTTTTAATCCCAATTCACCCCCCTCTTGGGAAGCCACCTAGGCAACAAGTGGTATCAGAGCACAGTCTCTGAAAGTTAGTTAGAGTAAAGACATATGGCACATCCCATGAGCACTTCATTGGCCGAAGGTCAATCCACAAATAGACCACCACTTTTCACCAGAATTAATTACACTTATTGAAAGGCAAGAATGAAGATATACATTCAAGCCGTAGACTTTCACCTATGAAAAATTATCATGAAAGGACCTCACACACCCATAATTAAAGTTAATGATGTAGAAATTTCTAAACCAAAAGAGGATTGGGACGAGAATGATATGAAATTAGCTCAATTGAATACCAAAGCAATGAACCTATTGTACTGTACTTTGGATCCAAATGAGTTTAACAGAATTTCAACTTGCAATTCTACTAAAAAAATTTACGACAAATTAGAAATCACACACGAAGGGACTTCTCAAGTTAAGACATCAAAAATCAATCTACTTGTACATAATTATGAGTTGTTCAAGATGGATCCTAATGAGACTATATCTACCATGTATACTCATTTTACTGATATCATAAACGATCTTAAGAGTCTGGGTAGAACTTATTCTAATGCTGATCTTGTCCAAAAAGTCTTAAGATCTTTGCCAGATAAGTGAGAAGCCAAAGTGACATCAATTCAAGAAGCAAAGGACCTAAAAACACTGCCACTAGATGAACTACTTGGATCCTTAATCACACATGAATTGGCTATGCAATAAAGAACTAAAGAAGATACAAAAAGAAAGAAAGCCATTTCATTTAAAGCTATTGAGGAAGATAAGAATGAAGAATCTGATTCATCAGATGATGATGATCTTGGAAGTGATGAAATTGTCCTAGTCATGAGAAAATTCAAAAGGTTTATGGGGAGAAGAAAAACGAACAGATGGAGAAAGAATTACAAAAAAGGTGACTTTGGAAAAGAAAAGGAAAGAGAAAGAAAAAGATAAAGAGAAAGATAAAGATCAAATACCTATTTGCTATGGATACAAGAAATCAGAACACATCTACCCTGATTGTCCTGAAGAAAAGAAAAAGATATTCCCTAGAAAGAAGAAGAAGGCAATGCTAGCTGCTTGGAGTGATAGTGATGAAACTATGACTACTGAAGAGGATGAAGAGACAACAAAAATTGTACAAATATGTCTTATGGGTTTGGAGGATGAGGTAAGTACTTCTGAACCTGATTTAGAATTCACTTATGATGAATTGCATAATGCTTTTTGTAAACTATTGATAGAATATAAAAAAGCTGGTTTAAAATTGAGAGATTTGAAAAATAAATGTGATGTATTTGAAAATGACAAAAATGAATCTTGTGAAAGAAACAAAATCTTACAAAGAGAACTAAATTTGGTTTGTGAAAGACTTAAGATTGTTCAAGTTGAAAAAGAAGAGCTTTTTAAGAAAAATAAGGATTTAAAAAATGAAAATGATGACCTAAAGAAAGAAGTTCAAAAATTGAAATCCTTAGTTGAAAAATTAACCCTAAGTTCTAGCAAACTTAAGTTAATCTTAAAAGATAAAAAAGAAACAAATAATAGATTTGGAATTGGTTATAAAGGCTCTATTTCAAACACATTTTATGCTTCTACTTCATATGCTCCTAAATTCATTAGTTCTAAACATGTTAGACCTAAATTTGCATCATCTTGTAGTTATTATTCAAATTCAAGGATTGTATGCTATGCATGTAATAACATTGGTCATAAAGCTTTTGAATGTCATTTGAAACACAATGACAAAAGGAAAATTAAGAAAGTTTAGATTCCAAAAGGAACCATTTTCACTAACTTGCAAGCACCCAAGAAAGCTTGGGTACCTAAATTTATTAAATGATTGTTTTGCAGGGATGTCTTGCAACCACAAGCATAAAGAAAAGATGGTATTTGGATAGCGGCTGTTCAAGACACATGACGGGTGATGCTGATCAATTTTTCACTCTAGAATAGAATGATGGTGGAATGGTAACATTTGGTGACAATAGAAGAGGAAGGATAATCGGTATTGGTAAAATCAAAATTACTCCTTCTACATTTATTGAAAATGTATTACTTGTAGAAAAATTAAAGCATAATCTTTTGAGTATTAGTCAGCTATATGATATTGATTTTAATGTACTCTTCAAGTCATCAATGTGTATAGTAGTTGATCCACTTGACTCTAGTACTAAATTCATTAGACACAGACTTGGTAACATTTATATGATAGATCTTAATGATCTAGCTATGTCAAATAATATAAATTTTGTAGCAATGAATGACAAGAGCAAGGAATCAAGTTTACTATGGCATAGGAGACTTGGACATGCTAGTATGGACACAATAGCTAAATTTATTTCAAAAGACTTAGTCAAAAGTTTGCCGAAGTTTAAAGTTAATTTTGATTATGTTTGTGATGCATGTCAGTTAGGAAAATAAGTGAGGGGGAGTTTTAAATCTAAAAATATAGTTTCAACTTCTAGACCCTTAGAGCTACTTACATGGACCTATTTGGACCTACTAGGACTACCAGCCTATGTGGTATGAAATATGGACTTGTGATTGTAAATGATTTTTCAAGATACAAATGGATTTTGTTTATTGCACATAAGGATGATACTTTTAATGTATTCAAAAAGTTTTACAAAAGAGTTACAAATTTGAAAAACTTATCTATTATTTCAATTCATAGTGATCATGGCACCGAATTTGAATACCATATTTTGATCATTTTTGCACAAAGCACGGTATTGATTATAACTTTTTTGCACCTAGAACACCACAGCAAAATAGTGTTGTAGAAAGAAAGAATCGTACTTTAAAAGAAATATCCAGAACAATGCTTTGTGAAGGAAATCTTCCAAAATATTTTTGGGCAGAAGCTGTTAATACTGCATGCTATATTTCAAACAGAGTTTTGATTAGACCTATTATCAGAAAAATCTCCTATGAACTTTGGAATAATAGAAAGCCAAATATCAAATATTTTCATGTTTTTGGATGTAAATGTTTTGTTCTTAACAATGGAAAAGACAATCTTGGTAAATTTGATGCAAAATTCGATGAGGCTATTTTTCTTGGATATTCTTTAAATAGTAAAGCCTATCGAGTTTTCAATAAAATAACTTTGACTGTTGAAGAATCCGTTTATGTTGTTTTTAATGAATCTGACATTACATCTTCGAGAAAGGAAGATTTTACTGATGATGATGCAGGTACACTAGAGCATGGAATGAAAGACTTGACCCTCAAAGATACACAATCAAGTCAACCACATGAAGAAGAGGTGAGTAAAAAGCATGATGATATATCTAAAGAATGGAGGTATGTACAATCATATCCTAAAGAATTAATTATAGGAGACCCATCTCAAGGTATTAAAACTAGATCTGCACATAGAGATACACATGATTTAATTGCTTTTGTTTCTCATGTAGAACCTCATAATATAGAAGAAGCCGAAACTGATCATAATTGGATGTTAGCAATGCATGATGAATTAAACTAATTTAGAAGAATTAATGTCTGGACCTTAGTTGAAAGACCCAATGATCATTCTATTATAGGCACTAAGTGGGTTTACAGAAATAAACTAGATGAAGATAAAAATGTAATTAGAAAAAAGTCTAGACTGGTTGCACAAGGATATAATCAAAAAGAAGGAATAGATTTTGATGAAACTTATGCACCAGTAGCTAGATTAGAAGCCATTAGATTGTTACTAGCTTATGCATATTTTATGAATTTCAAGTTATTTCAAATGGATGTAAAGAGTGCATTTTTGAATGGTCTTTTATCTGAAGAAGTTTTTGTTGAGCAACCTCCTGGTTTTATCGATCACACTTTCCCAAATCATGTTTTCAAACTGAATAAAGCATTATATGGTCTAAAATAGGCACCTAGAGCATGGTATGATAGACTAAGCAAATTTTTAATTGCAAATGAATTTGTAAGAGGTAGTGTTGACACCACACTGTTTATTCAAAGAAAGAAAAATGATATTTTAATTGTTCAAATATATGTTGATGACATTATCTTTGGATCTACTGATGAATCTTTGTGTCAGGACTTTGCTAAGCTAATGCAGGGAGAATTCAAAATGAGCTTGATGGGTGAATTAAGTTACTTTCTTGGACTTCAAATTAAACAAACTAAAAAATGTATTCTGATCAACCAAGCAAAGTACATTAAAGAAATAATCAAGAAATTTGGCATGGAATCAAGCAAGGTAAATGGAACACCAATGAGCCCTGTATGTAGACTTGACAAAGATGAGAATGGCACAAATGTTGATCAAAAGCTGTACTGAGGTATGATCGGTTCATTATTTTATTTAATAACTAGTAAACCTGATATATTATTTAGTGTTTGTATGTATGTACGTTTTCAATCTAATCCTAAAAAATCACACATCACAGCTATTAAGAGAATTATTAAATACTTGAAAGGTACATGCAATGTAGGCTTATGGTATTCTAAACACACATCATTAAAGTTAATTAGCTATTCTGATGCTGATTATGAAGGATGTAAACTAGATAGAAAGAGCACAAGTGGCACCCGTCAATTTCTAGGTGTTAACTTGATTTCTTGGCACTGTCGCAAATGGAACTCTATAGTTTTATCTACTGCTGAGGCAGAATATGTAGCTTCTAGGAGTTTTGTGCTCAAGTGTTATGGATCAAGCAACAACTAGAAGATTACGGTATTATTCAATCTAAAATTTCTATTAAATGTGACAATACTAGTACTATTAATTTATCAAAAAATCCAATCCAGCACTCACGAACTAAGCACATTGAAATTCGACATCATTTTATTCGTGATCATGTTTTAAACAATGTTATGGAACTTGAATTTGTACCTACTGAAGACCAACTAGCAGACATTTTCACTAAACCATTAAGTCTATATAGATTTGAGAAAATTAGAGGAGAATTAGGGCTATGTGACCCATTTTAAACCTATTTGACCTAATTTTTTAAAATTAAGGAAAAATTATCTAGAAATTTTAAATTTTTCTTTAGAGCATAGGACAACATAGTTTAGACTATAGAAACCCTTAGAAACTGAATTTGACCCTTTCTGACCTTTAGTTTGGCTTTTTGCTCGAGCCAACTCAAGTTCTCAGAGCTCTAGGCAAGCCGACTTGCAGGTCGGGCCGAAGCTTTTTAAATAGGGTTTCCAATTTTCCTATTCATTGTCTTTTCTAGGTTTTGACCGTTTCTTTTTTAGCCGACTCCTCACTCCACACTAGGAAACTCTCCAAAAACCCTCTCAAACCTCTTCAAATCTTTGATCTTTGAAAAATGGTGCCTCGCAAGGCTGTGGCAAAGAAAGCAAGAAGAATAGTTCGGACTATGGCTGAGGAATAGAAGAGCAAGAGGCGACTGGATACTTCAATTCCATAAGAGGAACAGTCGATTAAGCAAGAGGAAGTTGTTCCAGCACCCCGACAAGTCATTCTAATGGGAAATCGATAAGTGACCCCTGGTAGGTGCATCGATTTCAATTTTCTAGAAAAAGAATAGTTGATTATTGGTGCTTGGCTTGAAAGATAGGGTTGGAAGGGTTTTTGTCAATTAAATGTTCCAACTTACCCAAATTTGGTTCGTCAATTCTTTAAGAGCATGTCACTAGGAGCTTTTCATATTGAAGGAACAGTGAAAGGAAAATTCATAGAGGTAAATAAGCAAAAGCTTTCAAGTTTATTGAATATACCTAAAGAAGGAGAAAGCTATTTAGTCATGAAGGAGAAAGTGAAAACACTTAGACTCATCTTGGGAAGATCTAACGTGAAAGGGATTATTCATGTAAGTGCTAATCAGCTCTCATTGGAGATGAGGCTGTTGCATAACATCATTAACCGGATTTTCTTACCTAGGACGGGGATATTCGACTGGGTTAGCGAGAGAGATCTTATATTCATGAGGCGACTGATTGTGGGGGAGCCCCTCAACCTTCCATTTATTATGATTTCTCAGATGAGAGAGGCTGTACGTAGGGCATGAGCCTGTTTGCCTTACGGGATGGTGTTTACTTTGTTATTCCAGGATGCTGATATTGATCTTACTGGAGAAGACTGTCGTCTGTTACTACATACCGATAGGTACACAGTGAAATCCCTGACCAGAATAGGATTTATTAAAGTTGATGAAAATTGGATCAGAAAGACTTCAGGAGTTCCTGTAGCACATTCAGAGGACTCAGATGATGATGTACAGGTTGCTCAGGGACATGGTGAGGAAACTGAGGGACAGACTGATGAGGCTAGACCATCCGAGCCAGCTCCTGCTTCACCTCACTCACCAGTCAAGACTCCTACTGCTGCTAGACTTGATACTGATGATAGACTTCATAGAGTTTTAGAGGAGATTTCTTGTCTCGGGACTGACACTGACAGAAGGATTAGTTCTCTACAGTTCGAGATGCAGCAGGGCTTTCATGATATTATGGCTCTATTGAGACAGCTATCTATGGCTAGCCAGCATGCACCTTCTACTTCCACAGCGACTGGCACAGCGACTGGTGCGGGCACTGAGACTGGTACTGGCACTCATGCTGAGCAGGGATAGGAGACACATTGCACTGATGCACCTTATCATGCCACACCTACTGTTGGTGAGCCTCAGGATAGTATGGAGGCTGCTGGATCTGCTGATGTTGGAGTGACTCCTGCTACTCAAATGCTTTCATCGACCAGCACTTTGGCCCTATCTGTTGATCCACCTACTGCCAGACCTACACCAATCTTTATTTTATCAGAATCAAAAACCAAAGCTAAACCTAAATCTAAAGTAACTAGGACTTCTACGCCTACCAGGACTAGGATTAGGGATCTCTGCCCTAGGTTCCCCAAATTCAAACCTAGTCCAGGTATTCTAGAGGTTGGTTCCTCCTCTGATGAGGAAGAACCTGATAGTGATCCTAGCACTTCATTCTGATGTTTAGGTTTTTATCTTTTTGAGACTTTATGTTGTTGTATTTTGGTTGTGTGATACTATTTTGTTGTACTATGGCACATTTGTAAAGTATCACATATGCTATGTATTGGCTTATTTCTCATATATATATATATATATATATATATATACTTCACTTGTTATGATACATATTCACTTGAATTAGTGTTATGAATGAATTAATGTTATGATTGAATTAATGTTATAAATGAATGTCCATTTCTCATATACCTTTTGTTGATGACAAAAAGGGAGAGAATGGAGACTGTGTGTGGCATGTAAAAGAAAAAGCTATATTGATAAATCTATGCTATATTCATGAACTATGCTGATTCATGAAAATTGCTCAAGAATTGTTTACAAATGCTATATGGATAATTGAATGTTATGAAACTTTGATGAAATGAATGGTTGATTCATGAAAATTTGATGAAACTTAAGTTTACTTCAAAAGTTTGAAAATTTCATAAGTTTTGATATGCATTGTATAGTTAATATCCTTGATACATCATGTATCGATACATCATATTATGATACATATGATACATCATGTTTCGATATACTTGATACACATGATATGTAGTATTCAATACCATACATTTGATATATTTTGGCACATTGTATCAATACATCGATACCTAACCTATATGATATACATAGACTTGAAAATACTGCAATTGTAAAGTGCTTTCAATTTTTTAATCATGCCCAGTGTTTTATCATCATCAAAAAGGGGGATATTGTTGACCCCTGGAATGATTTTGATGATCACAAAATATTGGAGCATGTATTTGATACTAACTCTTCTCAAATTGTTTAAGAAGTTTTGCAGGAATTGGTTACCTTTGTTTAAAGTAGTTTTCAAATTTACTTAAGAGTAATTCAATTGAGTTTGTAAAAGCCCTAACTTATGAATGCTGTAATCATGTAAAATAGGCTTAAAATTGTAAAAATTTGATAAGATATGTAGAGTAGCTTCTAGTTGATTCAATGTTGAAGATCTTTGGAGAAGCTTGAAGCAATTTTTTAAGATTTGCAAGAGCCGACTCATGGTGGCACGGCATAGAGAAAGATTCAAAGTTTCAGAACTAAGGGCCGACTCCCAGTTCAAGAGCCGACTCTTCCAGAAATTTATTTGTTGAAGTTCTAAGAACTACAGCCGACTCTCAGTTCAAGAGCCGACTCTAGGTATGTATGTTTGTCTTGACTGAAAGCTTGAAGGCAAGAGTCGACTCCTAGTCCAAAGCCGGCTCCAACAGAAGTTTATTTTTGGCCTATCTGAGACTTTGAGCCGACTCCTAGAGCAAGAGCCGGCTCATGGAGCCATTGTCTGCACTTCAACGGCTAGTTGCTGAAATTGAAATTTAAACTCCAATTCATCTCCAACAGCCATTTCACGAATTCCAAGGCCCTACAATGGCCATATCTCATGGAAAACTATAAAGGGGATTATTTTTAATGGATTAAATAATTGATTAAGATTTATTGCTGAATTTTCTTGAGAAATCAAAGAGCTTTCAAGTTACTCAACTACCTACCTAAAAGAGCATTCAAGTTAGATTCAAAGCTTCACCAACTCTACTCTATCATTGAATCCACTCATTGAAGAAGGGAAGAAGCAGCATTGAAGAGCATTGAAAAGCACTCAAGGCTTGACTTCATCTTGATCTACATCGGCAACACCAAAACAAACGTGGTTTGTTGTAGTTGCTTGATTACATTGTCTTTATCTTTATTTGCTCTCTTAGAACAGCAAGGGGCTATATCTTAAGAGAGAGTTAAAGGTTTTTAGGTGAACCTTGTAAAACTTAAGTTTGGGTTCTTAGTTTTTCTAGTTTAAAACCAAGTGTTTGGGTTTTCTTTGGTGATCCCGTATAAAACAAAGGGAGTTAGGGTTTCTTTGGTGATCCCGGTAAAACCAAAGTGTATAAGTTTGGATTGTGAGCCTAGTAAAACAATCTGACTATATTCTGGTTGGGAGATATAGTGAAAATCCCAAGTGGTCCTTGGATAGTGGATGTAGGAGCCGGTTGCTCTGAACCACTCTATTTCTTGGTGTTTGTGATTGTGCTTTCATTGCTTTATTGCTTTAATTTATTTACTTCCGCTTTGCACACTTCACTTTTACACTAAAAGAATTTCAAAGTGCACATACTTGTAAAAGTTTTTAATCCCAATTCACCCCCCTCTTGGGAAGCCACCTGGGCAACACTCTGATACCACTTGTTGCCCAGAGAGCAACCCAAGAGGGGGGGTGAATTGGGTCTCTAAAAAATTTAAAGCTAAGCTTGATAATACAGGTAACAAACTTCACAAGATAAGATATGCAATTCAATTCAACAAGGTACTAAGATTTAAGTGCAATGCTCTAAAATAATAGTGCAGCGAAAATTAAAACCAATAAGCAAGAATGTAAAGAGCAAGGAGGGAGAGAACAAGCAATCACAAACACAATAAGCTATAGTGGTTCGGTGCCAATAATGCACCTACATCCACTTCCCAAGATCCCCTTGGGAATTCACTATAATCTAATGATTATAGTCGATTAGTTTTCCAGGCTCACTAATCAAAACCCAACTTGTTTTACAAGACTTACAAGTTACAACCTCACTTGGTTTTACGAGTTAACTAAGAACCTAATTGGTTTTCACAAGGCTAATCAAAAACCTCCCTTGGTTTTCCGGGCTAACCAAGAACCTAATTGGTTTTCACAAGGCTAACCAAAAACCTTCCTTGGTTTTCTGAGCTAACCAAGAACCTTAGTGGTTTTGCAGGATAACCACCAACCTAATTGGTTTTCAAGGCTTACCAATAACCTCACTTAGTTTTTCAATAGGCTAACCAATAACCTTTACAAGATATAAGATGGAGAAATAAAGAACCAATGTAAGCTTTCAATAATAAAGCAAATAAGTTGATGTAGCTCGACGTAGTGTTGCTTTGCTCTTGTTGAAGCCTTTTAAATGTCCAAGATTGAATGATCTTCAATGCTTTTGATGGCTTTGAATGCTTGGAGGCTTCCTTTAGCTTGTGAGTGGTTGAACCTTGAATGAATAGGAGTTAAGGCTCTTCTCTCTTCTTTTCTCTCTAAACTCTTTAAGGATATTCAATACATACATTCTTGATTTGATTTGGAGCCTTTATATACCTTCACAAGCCCTCAAAACGGAAATATAGCCGTTACACTTGAAAAACTAGCTGTTGGAGGGTATTTGGGCGAGTTTTGTGCTTGAAAAAACTAGCCGTTACTGTTGTTAGAGCTCCATGTGTCGACACTTCCTCTTCATGTATCGACACATTAGGTCGACACATGTTCTTCTTGAGTCGACACAAGTTCAAAGTGTTCCATTCAGATTCTCTGGAAAAATCAGCTGAGTTGACACATTCCTAGTTGAGTCGACACATTGAGTCGACACGTTGCATCCATGTGTCGACACATCAACTGTTCCTTCAACTTTTGCAAGTTTTGCAGCTTGAAATTCTCAAGCGATGTGTTGATCCCATGTATTGACACCTTGAGTCGACACATAAGGTTCATGTATTGACACATCATCTGTGCCATTTGAAATATTACTGCGTATTGGCCTGAGTCGACACATCTTCTTCATATGTCGACACATCATATCATGTGTTGACACCTTGAGTCGACACATTAGTGAAAAATTGTAAAAATTGCTGAACTTGTGCTGGAACATGTCTCCATTTGCCTTAGTCATCCATTCAACCATATCTTTGAGTGTCCAAGTCTTGTTTTGTACAATCATTCCATTCAAACTTGGTTCTTCAACACAATTGGGCTTCTTCAAATTTTGTGAGCATCCTTTTGGTAAAAACATACTTAAAGTAAATCATTAGTCCTCAAATTATACTTAACTGTTTTGCTTATCATCAAAATCAATTAGTGGAGTCAACAAATACTTCAGATTTCTTCTTTAAAATTGTCCATCTCTTTTTCCATCTTTTCCTTGTGAAGCTGTTGTTCTGATATCATTTTTTGCAAGCTAGCATTAACTGAATTTTGTAAATCATCAAGTGCAGAATTTATGTGACCTGTCAGTGAATCAAAAATTGTTTCCATCTTTTGAAATATTAACTCCTTAAGTTCAGATGGAGTTATCATTGTATGTTCAGATCTGTCTTCATCCTTGTTTCCAGATTCATTAGCTTCAACAGCAGTAGGTTCATCCATGTCATCATCGAAGGATGTGGCAGCTATTTGACCAGACATTTTCTTTATCCAGACTCCCTCTTGCAGTTGATATCCCATTCTTTTAAGAGAGTTAAATGAGTAAGTGTCTGTATGATGCAGAGGCTTGCCTATCTCATCAGTTAGGTCAATTCTAGCATCTTCAAAAAGTAAGGTGAATACCATACCGTAGGGTAAGCATGCTTTAAGTTTTCTTGTTGCCTTTCTCATTTGTATCATCATGATGTAAGGAAGGTTGAGAGGTTCTTCTTTAATAAGATGTCCCATAAAAATCATATCCTTTTCACTCACCCAATCGAAATGACTAGCTCTAGGAAGAAAAATTCTACTAATCATATTGTGGAGTAGTCGCATTTCCTTTGATAGCATGTTGGCTTGAATATGTTGGACGGAGCTTACATCTTCTCTTTCCAAAATGATCTTCAGTGTGTGTTCTTTGTCATTTAGGGTAAGCTCGGTGGCACCGTCAATTGGCATTTAAAGCAAGTTGCTCAACTTTTCTTCATCCACAATGACTTTCACTCCCTTGATAGTGGATTCCAAATGGTATTCTTCAAGAACTAGGTTTTCATAGAAAGTTCGTACCAAGGTAGGGTAGGTCAGAATATCCAGAGAGCAAAAAAACTTCCAACCTTGGTTGTCTATCCGACTTCCAATCTTCATTTCCAGTTCTTCTAGGAAAGAGAAATCGATCCTTCTGCTGCATGTAACAGGCTTATAGGCCATTGAAGTGGATTTCCCAGTTGGAGAGGATGTTTCTTCTTCTTTTTGTTCAGGAGAGTACCTTTTTCTCTTTTCTCCCTTTTTCTTCAGATCTTTACTGAGTGTGCTTGATTCAGCTGCCAGAGGAATCTTCCTTGCATATCTCCTTGGAGCCATTCCAGCAAAATTTGTAGGAAATACGAAATAAGGCTTCAGAGAATGGTTTTTGAGAGATTGGTAAAGGTTCCGAGTGGAGTAGAAAGAGTTTAGAGTGAAATAGAAAGAATGAAATGTAAGAGAAGGAATAGTCGAATCTATTAAAAAAGTGATTTCTTGACATTCGAGTTAGCTCGTCCAGTCCTAAAATCATCCGAGTCAGCTCGACCAGAGAAAACTCAAAGCAAGCAAAAAAATTAGACATTCGAGCCAGCTCGACCAAAGCAAAATTGCTCGAGTCGACTCAAACAGAAACTTTCCATAGAAGTTGAAATGATTTAGAAAGTGAATTTGATTCAATGAAATCTCAAGGAAAGTTGTTCAAGATACTTAAATAGTTGTAGGAGGTCTTCTAGATAATTTTTCCTTAATTTTTAAGGAAATTAGGTTAGGTAAATCTAGAAGGGATTACAAAGAACTAATTTTCCTCTAAGTAATTCAAATCTATCCTAATTCAGTGGCTTAGTGAAAATGTCGACTAACTGGTTTTCAGTTGGGATAAATTCTAGTTCAATGTCATCATTCAAAACATGTTCTCTAATAAAATGGTGTCTAATCTCTATATGCTTAGTTCTAGAATGCTGAATAGGATTTTTGGTCAAATTTATAGTACTTGTGTTATTACACTTGATTGAAATTTTAAATTGTGTAACACCAAAGTCTTCTAGTTATTGTTTAATCCATAACACTTGTGCACAATAACTTCCTGCAGCAACATACTCTGCCTTAGCAATAGAAAGTGCTACCGAGTTTTGTTTCTTGCAATGCCATGAGTTTAAATTCAACCCTAGAAATTGGCATGTGTCGCTAGTGCTCTTCTTATCAATTTTACATCCAGCATAATCAGCATCCAAAAAATCAATTAAATTCAATGAAGACTGTTTTGAAAACCAAAGACCTAGATTGTTTGTACCTTTCAAATATTTGATTATTCTTTTAACAACAAGCATATATATTTCTTTAGGATTACATTAAAATCTAGCATATATACATACACTATACAAGATATCTGGTCTACTTGCATTTAAGCATAATAAGGATCCGATCATACCTCTGTAGAGCATTTGGTCAACATTGGATCCATTTTCATCTTTGTCCAATCTGTAAGATGGGCTCATGGGTGTGCTCATTTGTTTGCTCGTCTCCATACCAAACTTTTTAATTATTTTCTTAGTGTACTTGGCTTGGTTGATGAAGATTCCTTCCTTAGTTTGCTTTACTTGAAGTCCAAGGAAGTAGTTAAGTTCATCCATTAGGCTCATTTCAAATTCTCCCTGTATTAGCTTAGCAAATTCTTCACAAAAATTTTCATTAGTTGCACCAAATATAATATCGTCAACATAAATTTGCACAACTAATATATCATTATTTTTCTTTTTGATGAAAAGGATTTCATCAACATTTCCTCTTAAAAAATTATTTTCAATCAAAAAAATGCTAAGTCTATCATACCAGGCTCTAGGTGCTTGTTTCAAACTATATAAAGCTTTGTTTAGTTTAAACACATGGTTTGGAAAACATGGTCTTCAAAACCTGGTGGTTGTTCTATAAAAATATGTTCGGAGATAAAACAATTTAAAAATATACTTTTTACATCCATTTGAAAATGTTTAAAATTCATGTAGCAAGCAAATGCAAGAAGTAATCTAATGGCTTCTAGTCTTGTTATGGGTGCATATATTTCATCAAAATCAATGCCTTCTTCTTGACTATATCCCTTAGCCACTAATCTAGCTTTGTTTCTAATGACATTTCTTTGTTCATCTAATTTGTTCCTATAGACCCATTTGGTTCCTATGATTGGATGGTCCTTAGGTCTATCAACTAATATCCAAACCTTATTTCTTTCAAACTGGTGTAATTCTTCATGCTTGGCCATTATCCAGTTTGGGTCATTTTTAGCTTCTTCTAAGGTATGAGGTTCTATTTATGATACAAAGGCTAGGTAGTCATGTGGAGTTCTATGTGATGACCTAGTCTTAATACCTTGTAAAGGATCACCAATAATTAATTCTTTAGGATGAGAAGTTGCGTACCTCCATTCTGTTAGTAGATCTGTATTATCCTTACCGTTTCTTCTCCTTCTTCAATTGGTCTTTCTTGTATGCGCATGTCTTCTATCTCTTTTTGGAATGTACTTGCATCATTGTCTATACAATCTTCTTTTTTAGAAGGTGAATGATTAGTTTCATCAAAATAACATGCATTGACTCTTTTATAGTAAGAGTCCTTTTATTAAATACTCTATATGGTTAGTTTCATCAAAAATAACATGCATTGACTCTTTTACAGTAAGAGTCCTTTTATTAAATACTCTATATGCTTTGCTATGTAATGAATAACCAAGGAAAATTGCTTCATCAGATTTAGCATCAAATTTTTCTAGATTATCTTTACCATTATTAAGCACAAAGCATTTGCATCCAAAGATATGAAAATAATTGATATTAGATTTCTTTTCATTCCAAAGCTCATAGGGGATTTTCTTCAAAATAGGATGGATCAAAATGCGGTTTAAAATATAACAAGCAGTGTTCACCGCTTCTGCTCAAAAGTACCTTGGAAGATTATCTTCACATAATATTGTTTGGGCCATCTCTTCTAAAGTCTTATTTTTCCTCTCTACGATACCATTTTGTTGTGGTGTCCTAGGAGCGAAGAAGTTGTGATCAATGTCGTTTTCTATATAATAATCATCGAAAAACTATTTTTCAAATTTAGTACCGTGATCACTCCTAATTAAAATTATTGAAAGATTTTTCTGATTTGAAACCTTTTTATAAAATTTTCGAAAAACTTTGAAGGTTTCATCTTTGTGAGCAATAAACAAAACCCATGTAAATCTAGAGAAATCATCTACAATCACAAGGACATATTTCATACCTCCTAGGCTTATGGTCCTAGTTGGTCCAAATAAGTCCATGTGAATTAGTTCTAAAGGTCTACTAGTTGAAATCATATTTTTAGGTTTGAAACTCTCCCAAGTTTGTTTACCCATTTGTCATGCATCATAAACATAATCAAAATCTATTTTAAACTTAGGCATGCCTCTAACTAAGTTTTTGGAAATTAACCTGGTAATAGTATGCATGCTACCATGACCTAATCATCTATATCAAAGTATGAAAGACTCGGTCTTAGTATCATTGCAACTAGATTAGAACTACTTGACATAGCAAGATCATTGAGATCAACTACACAAATATTTTCAAGTCTGTGTCCAATTAACTTACTACTAGAATCAAGAGAGTTTGTTACAATGCACATAGATGATTCAAAGATAACCTTGAAGCCTTTATCACAAAATTGACTAATATTTAATAAATTATGCTTTAATTTATCTATTAGCAATACATTTTCAATGAAAGTACAGGGGGTTATCTTGATCTTACCAGTTCTGATTATTTTTCCCTTGCCATTATCTCCAAAAGTAACCATACCTCCTTCTTTCATTTCTAGGGTGATGAATTGATCCTTGTCACCCGTCATATGCCTTGAATAGTCACTATCAAGATACCATATTTTCTTCAATTTCTAGGCTTCAAGACATTCCTGCAAGACAATCAAGGAGTTCTTTTAGGTACCCAAGCTAACTTGGGTCCTTGCAGGTTAGTTGAGGTAGTTCCTTTGGAAACCCAAATCTTTCTTAATTTATTATAGACATTTCTAATAATATTACATTCAAAATCTTTATATCCTAGCTCTTTGCAAGCAAAATATTTGATTCTAAAATTCTAAAAAGATTTATGTTTTGAAATTCTAGATGTATGAGATGCAGAAATAATAGATTTTGTATTTGAGTTTTTTGGAACATACAAGGTAGCTTTTGAAATGAAAGTAGAACCTTTTGTCACAAAAGCTTTTTGAGATGTAAACTTTGGAACAAAAGCTTTTTGTTTTACAAAAGTAGTTGTGAAAATATAATTTGAATTTGAAGAATTAAAACCAATTCCAGCCTTGTTACCAGAAATCCTTTGTTCTTTAAGAATCAACTCAAGCTTGTTAGAAGATAAAGTGAGTTTTTCAACAAGTGGCTTGAGTTTTTGAACCTCCTTTTTCAACTCATGATTTTCATTCAACAAAACTTTGTTTTTGTCAAGATAATCATTATTCTCAATTTTCAATGCTTTACAATTTTCAAAAAAGACATGAAGTTCTTTTTGCAACAAAATATTCTTTTCTAAAATCTTCTCTTTTTCTTTGAGTAAAGAATCATTAGCATTCTTTAAAGATCTGATCTTTACTCTAGCATTTTTAAATTCAGATAAAAGATCATGGAATGCAAAATTGAACTCATCAAATGTAAATTTAATTTGAGCATTGGGAGAAGTTACCTCATCCTCAAGACCCATTAAACATAAATTAGCTATTTTTGTGGTCTCTTCCCCTTCAGTTGAGGTAGATTCTTCACTGGCGCTCCATGTGGCAACCATCACTTTTTTTTCTTCTTCTTGAAGAATTTCTTCAATAGTGGACAGTCTGGATGAATGTGTCCTAGTTTCTTACATTCATAGCAGGTGGGGACTTGTTCTTTTTCTTTATCTTTGTCCTTGTCATTTTCTTTGGAGTGCTCTCATTATTTATGGAATTTTCTATTGAATCTTCCTTTCTTCTTTCCCATAAACTTTTTAAATCTCCTCATGACCATTATGATATCTTCATCTTCTAGATCATCTTCGGAGGAGGTAGAATCATCTTCTATTTCTTCATTGTTCTTTGATTCCAATGCAGCCTTGAATGCAATAGTTTTTTTTTTTTTTTATCATCATCAGTTCTATGCTGCATGGCCAATTCGTGTGTGATGAGAGAACCTATTAATTCATCCATATATAGAGTGTTTAGATCTTTAGCTTACTGGATGGCAGTAACTTTAGGATCCCATTTATCTGGAAGTGATCTCAATATATTCTGTACCAAATCAGCATTTGAGTAAACCCTGCTAAGACTTTTTAAACCATTAATAATATCTGTAAATCTAGTATACATGGAAGAAATATTTTCATTAGTTTTCATTTTAAATAATTCATAATTGTGTACTAAAAGATTAATTTTTGAAGTCTTCACTTGGGAAGTTCCTTCATGGGTCACCTCAAGTTTATCCTAAATTTTCTTTGCCGAATAGCAAGTGGAAATTCAATTAAACTCGTTAGAATCCAAAGCACATTATAGCAAATTCTTAGCTTTGGCATTTAATTCATCCATTTTCATGTCATGTTTGTTCCAATCCTCTTCAGGTTTTGGAACATCCACTCCATCAATTTTAACCATAGGGATATATGGACCCTTCATAATAATTTTCCAAAATTGAAAATCAACTGCTTGAATAAAAATTCTCATTCTGGCTTTCCAGTATGCATAATTTATGCCAGTGAGAGTGGAGGTCTATTGGTTGATTGGCCTTCAGCCAAAGATGTACTCATTGGATGAGCCATCGGTTTTACTCTTATGTATTCAGAGACAATGCTCTGATACCAGTTGTTGCCCAGGTGGCTACCCAAGAGGGGGTGAATTGAGAATTTAAAAAATTAAGCAGATAATGTGCTCTTGAAAATTCCTTTTAGAGTTTAGGTGCTGTGACAAAGTAATTAATTGTAGAAGCTAAATAAGATCAAAGAATCACAATACAAACACAAAAAAATTATAGTGATTTGGAGCAACCTAGCTCCTACATCCACTACCCAAGATACCACTTGGGATTTTCACTATATTCACACCCAAATACAGTAGGATTATTTTACAAGCTTACAATCCAAAATCTTTATACTTTGATTTTATCGGGATCACCAAAGAAAGCCTACACCCTTTGGTTTTAAACATGATCACCAAAGAAACCTAACTTGGTTTTAACAGGATCACCAAGAACCCAACACTTGGTTTTTAGCTCAGGCTCACCAAGAACCTATTTGGTTTTTCAGGCTGGCTTACCAATACCCCAACAATTCAAGAATAAATTGAAAGTAAATGCAATAATAAATAACAAAATCTTGTTATCGGATAGTTGCCACTTTAGCACTAATGAAGCCTTCTTTAACTTTTCTTTAATGCACTTGAGAAGCTTCCTTCCTTTCTTCAATGAATGGTTCAATCTTCAGATGTTAGTTGGTAAAGAATGAAGTCTGCTTTGAATGCTCACTCGTGCTCTCTTTCTTGTTGGTAGGTTAAATCTTCAATAAAGCTTTAAAACTTTGAGGAACTTTCTAAATCTTACTTCAAGAAAGTTCAAATCTCTTAAATATATGGTCTTCCATCAATCCAAGACAATTTGAGACATTGTAGACCATTGGGATGTGATATATGACCGTTGGAGCATCTTTTTGCATTCAAAAAAAGGAATTCTGGAACTAGCTGTTATGTACCTGGAAACGATATTTGAGTCAGCTCGAATACTTCGAGTCGACTCGGATCCTTTGAGTCAGTAGGTCGAGTCACCATTTCTTCAGTAGGGTTGGCTCTTTGTCTTAGGATGCAAAAACATCACTCTAGATGAGTCAGCTCTTGATAGTTCGGGTCCACTCAAACTTCCATCATTGAACTCGAGGAGTCGGCTCACTTCTACTTGGGTCAACTCTCCTTCTCAGAATTAGAAATCTTCACTCTCGAGGAGTTGGCTCATTGCAGATCGGGTCGGCTCGCTTTCTCAAGTCTTCAAAATTTATTCTGGCAGAGTCGACTTAATCTAGTTGGGGTCGACTAGCCTGGCTTGTTCTCGAAAAATATTAAGAATGGACTCTAGACAAGTCGGCTCGGTTCTACTTGAGTCGGCTCGAATGTTGCATGCCAGAATCCTTGGTGCATGCCATTAGGTAGAGTCGGCTCTTTTTCAGGTTAGGTCGGCTCGAGTGACTTCTTCAAATTTTTTACAAATTGACTAAAGAACACTCTCACCAACACTCTTAAACTTTTGATATAAACCAATCCAAAATAAATTTAAAGCACAACACTCAAAGAAGTAACCCATTTACAAGATTTTTCTTAACTTTTTCTTTGGATTCTTCTTTACAAAATATGATTACAACACAACTCAAAACAAGAAGTAGAGATGTAGGAGTTGAAGTTTGAACAAAGAATCCATCCTACAAAAACTTATAAATGACTTGAAGAGTTGTTAGTAAAACAAATGTATGCACCAATGTTTGGTTATCATCAAAATCACTTATAGGGTCAACAAATTCACAGGTCACTTCCTTCATCATGGGATCCAAAAGTGATAGCCATCAAAGAAGCTAAGGATGTCAACACACTACCTATTGAGTAGCTTATAGGATCTCTCATGACATATGAGCTGTCATTGATACAAAAGGTTGCAGACAATGACAAGAAAAAGAAGACCATAGCATTCAAGTCCACAACAAAGGAAGATACAAGTGATGATTCTGATGAGAAAGATGATGAAGATGAAACGGCTCTTATCTCAAAGAAGTTTAGGAGGTTCATGAGAAAGAAAAGGTATAGTTTGAAGAAAAATCCTCAAAATGGAGAGCCTAGTAAAGAAAAAGAAAAAAGAGAAAGAAAGGGAGCAACCTACTTGTTTTGAATGTAAGAAACCCGGCCACTTTAAGATGGACTGCCCTTTACTCAAGAAGAGCAGAAGGAAACTAAGAAAGAAAGCAATGATGGCCATCTGGAGCAAAAGCGAGGACTCGAGTTCAGATGAAGACTGCAAGAAGTTGCTAATTTTTGTTTAATGGATAATGATGAAGAGGTAAAATCTGAACTTGAAGATGAATTTACTTTCGTAGAATTGCATAATGTTTTTGATGATTTAGTTATTGAATATCAAAAACTTAAAATGAAAAACAAAGAGCAAAGGAAGCAAATTTTGGAATTGATTAAAACAAATGATAAGTCCTTGATTGAAAATGACTGTTTGCTTCAAGAAAATAAGAAGTTAACTGATAAAATTATCTTTTTGGAAAAAGAAAAGGAAGATTTAAAAAAGAAAAAATCTTTTGCAACAATTGAAAATTTTGCTAAACAAAACAAAGAACTTTTGCAAGAAAACAAGAAGTACAAGGATGAGCTAGAAAAATTAAAACCTTTTGTTGAAAAGTTTAATTATAGTTCTAAAAAACTCAATATGCTTTTAAATAATCATAGAGCTATTTTCAACAAAGTAAGATTAGGTTTTAAACCATAGAAATAGCAAAAAAATTTTAAAATTTTTTTTGTGCCTGCTTCATCTTTCATTACTTGTTGTTCTTGTGGCAATGTAGGACATAAATCATATTTGTGTAATAGAAAGAACCATATCCACTAATCCTAAAGGATCCAAGATGACTTGGGTACCTAAAGTCTCCACCTGATTTGTCATTGTAGGTGTATCTTGCAATCAACAAAAGAAGATTATGGTACCTCGATAGTGGTTGCTCAAGGCACATGATTGAAGATGTGCAGCCTTCGATGATAATGGAAAGGAAAAAATCATTGAGATTGGTAAAGTCCATATCACCTCTTCTACATATATAGATAATGTTCTTATTATTGATGGTTTAAAGCATAATTTACTTAGTATTAGCCAGTTTTATGGAAAAGATTTTAAAGTTATTTTTGAATCTTCCATGTGCATTGTTTCTAGTCTTGATGACAATGGCATCAAGTTTATTGGTCATAGGCCCGGCAATATTTATATGGTTGATCTTGATGATCTTCCTGTGTAAAATGGTCAATGCCTAGTTGCAATGGAAGCCAAGATCAATGAAACTAGTTGGCTTTGGCATCATAAATTAGGACATGCAAATATGCATTTGCTTTCAAAACTTAACAAAAAGAATCTCATAAAAGATTTTCCAAAATTTAGTTTTGAAAAGGATAAGATTTGTAGTACTTGCCAACTTAGAAAACAAACTAAATCTTCTTTTAAACCTAAAAGAGTTGTCTCTACATTTAGACCCCTAAAATTACTTCATATGGATCTCTTTGGACCTACTAGAATAACTAGTTTGGGAGGTAAGAAGTATGGTCTAGTTATTGTGAATAACTTCTCACATTTTATATGGGTCATATTTTTAGCTCATAAAGATAAAACATTTTCTTCCTTCATTAAATTTCATAAAAGAGTCTCAAATGAAAAGGGTGTTTCAATTATTTGTCTAAGAAGTGATCATGGTATGGAATTTGAAATCATGATTTTGAAAAGTTTTGTAGTAAAAATGGTATTCATCATAACTTGTCTGCACCTAGGACATCTCAACAAAATGGGGTGGTAGTAAGAAAAAATATAACTCTTGAAGAAATGGCACGCACCATGCTTTGCAAAAATGATTTGTCTAGATATTTTTGGACGGCAACCATAAACACTACTTGCTATGTTTTAAATCATGTTTTAATCTGGCCTGTTTTAAAAAAATACCTTATGAGCTTTGGAAAGGTAGGAAACCTTCAATTAAGTATTTTCATATTTTTGGATGCCGCTGTTTCATTTTAAACAATGGCAAGGATAATCTAAGTAAATTTGATGCCAAGTCAGATAAGGATATCTTTTTAAATTACTCTACATCTAGCAAGGCATATAGGGTCTTCAACAAAAGAACACTTCTTGTTGAAGAATCCATCCATGTTGTGTTTGATGAGACTGATCAAAAATCTTTTAGAAAGGAATATGTTCTTGATGATGAAACAGGTATTCAAAGAAATGAGAAGGTGAACAACAATGAAGAGCCTTCTAAGAAGCAAGATGACACTCAAAACAATGAAGGAGAACAAGTACAAGGAATTGGTGACTCATCTGCACCTAACCCACTACCTAAAGAATTAGGTATGCTCATGGACATCTCAAAGAACTTATAATTGGTGATCCATCAAAAGGGGTAAGCACTTGTTCCTAATTAAGAAATGTATATGATTATTTAGCTTTTGTTTTTCAAATAGAACCAAAATCTATTGAAGAAGCAAAAAATGATTGTAATTGGATAAATTCTATGCAAGATGAACTAAATCAATTTAAAAGGAATAATGTTTGGACTTTAGTTGAAAGACCTACTAATATTTCAATAATTGGTACAAAATGGATTTTCAGAAACAAACTTGATAAAAATGGATTAGTTATAATGAATAAAGCTAGGCTAGTTGCCAAAGGATACAATCAAGAGAAAGAGATTAATTTTGATGAAATCTTTGCTCCTGTTACTAGACTTGAGGCAATTAGGCTATTATTAGTATTTGCATGTTTTATGGATTTTAAACTATTTCAAATGGATGTTAAAAGTGCTTTTCTAAATGGATTTATTGAAGAAGAACTTTACGTAGATCAGTCCTCTGGTTTTGAAAATCATGAATTTCTCAATCATGTTTTTAAACTTCATAAAGCTTTGTATGGTTTGAAACAATCTCCAAGAGCTTGGTATGATAGATTGAGTTCATTTCTGCTTAAAAATAATTTTTCTTAAGGAAATATAGATACCACATTATTTTTGAAAAACAAGAATGATAATCTCTTAGTAGTACAAGTTTATGTGGATGATATCATATTCGGTGCTACTAATGAACATCTTTGTCAAGAGTTTGCAAAGCTAATGCAGGGAAAGTTTGAGATGAGCATGATGGGAGAGCTTAATTTCTTCCACGAACTCCAGATCAAGCAAACAAAAGAGGGGGTCTTCATCAACAAAGCTAGGTATACAAGAGAAATCTTAAAGAAGTTTGGAATGGAGAATACCAGATCATTAAGTATGCTTATGAGCTCCTCTTGTAAACCTGATAAAGATGAATCAGATAAAAGTATTGACCAAAAGCTATATAGAGGTATCATTGGTTCATTGCTATATTTAACTGCAAGTAGGCTAGATATAATGTTCAATGTTTGTATGTGTGCAAGATATCAGTCTACTCCTAAAGAGTCTTATTTTTTTGGCTGTTAAATGCATACTTGGATACTTGTCTGGTACTATAGATATTGGACTGTGGTACTCTAGAGATTCATCATTTGAATTAATTGCATATTCTGATGCTAATTTTGCTGGGTGTAAACTTGATAAAAAAGGTACAAGTGGAACTTGTCAATTTCTTGGAGTTAATTTAATTTCATGAAGTAGCAAGAAATAGAATTCAGTTGCTTTATCTATGGCGGAAGCTGAATATATAGCAGCTAGAAGCTATTGTGCTCAAATCCTATGGATCAAACAATAACTCGAGGATTTTGGTATCAAATTAACTAAGACACCCATAAGATGTGATAATACTAGTGCAATTAACTTAACCAAAAATCTTGTTCAACATTCAAGAAGCAAACATATTGAAATAAGACATCACTTTATAAGAGATCATGTGCAAAACTCTAATGTGATGCTTGAATTTGTTTATACTGATAATCAATTAGCTAATATTTTCACTAAACCCCTGAGTGAAGAAAGATTTTGCATGATTAGGAGAGAGTTAGGTATCATAGATCCTTTTGTGTAGAACTCTTTCAAAATTTGTTCTTACTAAAATTCTTGTGCTTAAAATCATATCTTTTGTCTTAAACCCTTCTCTAGAAACCCCATGACTTTTGGAATTTTTATTGGTTTTTTTTGGGATTTCATGGCCAAGTGTCGACACTTGATTTTTGGCCAAGTGTCGACTCATGCCAAGTGTCGACACTTGACAAAATTTGAAGTGTCGACTCACAGGCGAAAATCTAATTTTTCTAAGGCATCATCTATTCTTTCTGAAGCCACATATCTTTTGTTTTTCCTCTACCCTAATGGTCCCTTACCACTCCATTGACCTCGGAACAGTGTTCTTCCATCCGTGTCCTTTGATTTTTCGGTAATTTTTTCTTTTTTCCCCTCTTTTGGCCCGATTGCTCATGATTTTCTTTGTGATTTTTGTTGATTCGGCCCCGAACCTTCTTCCCAATTTCTTTCCTCTCTTCGGTCCTGTTTCTATTGATTTCTTGTGGATCGGCTCGAGCTACTGCATAATCTCTTACACATTTCTCCCTCTCCTTCCATTTCAGTCCATTCCCTTGATCGATTCTAGCTTGCATTCACCCTTTCTTCCTGTCGATCTTTTTTCCTCTTTCAGTCCTTTCCTCTTCCTTTTGGCCTTTTTCCAGATTCACCCATTTCTTTCTTTGTTTCTTTCTCTCTGTTGGTGTTTATGGGACCCCACAAGCAAGTGGTCTCTAGGAAAATGTTGAGTCAAGGTTCTACCGAAAGGAGAACCAAGGCTCAAGGTGACACTGCCAGAGGACAGTAGCATGAGCATGAGAGAGTGGCACCCCCATGATCCCCCGCAATAGAGAGAGTGTTGGGGAAGATCATCGCAGCTGGATATCGAGTTGACTTGGAGTTTCTTGACCGCGAGGGTTTTCATCTTAGACAGATTCTTGAGGCAACCAGTTTGACCTCCTTCTATACTATGAAGGAGAAGTATTATCCACACCTTATCAAAGAGTTTTATGGGAGTCTGGCCACCAGTGGATTGATGTGGAGCACTATAGTCAGAGGTGTGGAGATTCCAGTATCTGAGAGCATTTTGAGTAGAGTCTGGGACATTCCCCTTCGCGGGATTGCTACCATGAGTGTAGGAGATAGAGAGGCAGTATTTCAATGTGTTTTGAAGATAGACGATGTTCGCAGTGTGACTATAGTCACCACAAATCGGTTATCAGTAGAGATGCTCCTCCTTCATCACTTCATTACGAGGATACTTCTGCCGAAGATTGGTCGCTTTGGCTTTATCACAGAGCGGGAACTTATGTTGATGGTTTGCCTCATACAGAGGACTGCCGTCAACATCCCTGCCCTGATGATGAGCCAAATGGGTGAGGTTATGACTCAGCATCATCTATGTCTTCCATACGGGATGGGTCTAACTCGTCTATTTAGAGCTTATCATTTTCCTTTGGAAGAGAAGGCCTCCAAGGATATTCTGCACACTGATGTGTACAACGAGCGATCTCTTCATTGTATGGGATACAGGGGGATTGCAGGTAGATGGGTGCGCAGAGAGTTTGGTCAAGAACTAGATGAGGAGGATGAGCTGTGAGTTGTAGAGGCAAGGCCATCTGGGCCTACTAAGCACTTCACACCTCCTAGATCCACACCCCAGTCACTCCAGCACCAGTTTCTTCACCAGCTGCTACTCCGCACACATCTACCGAGTTTACCTTTACAGAGCAGATCAAGACTGAGATTGCTGAGGTCAGGAGTGAGATCATTGGATTAGCTGTTAGGACTACATAGCTTCAGATTGAGATTAAGGGACTGAGAGCACACACTGATGATCAGCTCTCAAGCATTAGAAAGACTATGGAGGCAGGCTTCACAAAGATTCATGATCTTTTGAGATCTCTTTTGCCTCCGACTGCACCTTCTGGTCCACCTCCTCCTCTGCTAGCAGATGACGATGACTACCATAACAGACATGATGACAGTCCTGGTGATGGTGGTGCTGAGGCTGATAGAGGCACAGATATTCTTGATAGTGATGACAATGATTGCAATGATGACAGAGCTGGAGATTATGAGATTGTCAATAGGGAGATTCATACTCCAGATGCTATCACTGATACTCCTAGAGATGCTCAGCTTGCCACTGCACCAGCTTTTTTGACACCAGCAGAGACCTTGCCTCCACCCTCTACAGGTCCTCTAGGATCATTCCCCATTCTGGACCAGCTCTTAGGACTAGGAGCTATGGCACTTATAAGACCCCTAGACTCCTTGCTTCTAGGACTAGGATTAGAGCTCCTATTTACTTTGAGCTTCCATCTAATGAGTAACCTCGTGATGTTTATCTTGTTGTTTATGATTATGCATTTAGTCTTTCTCTACTATGTATCAGTTTTTAGTCATGTATCAGACTTTGTGCTTGCTTATCTTATGTACGCAATTTTGTTATACTGAAATTTTATTAAATATATTAAAGTTTAATTTTATCTCATGATTACTCTTCTTTTTATCCATTTGCTCTAATACCAACTAATATCTGCTGATATATTGTCGGATATGGCCCCTAACCAACTTTGTATTCTTTAATGCATTAATTCAGGGGGAGATTACTTTTTTTAATGATTAATGTTAACAAAAGTGGGAGTAAGATCTGTATATAAGCATTTTCTATAAATTCTAAAATGTTTCATAACTTATCTAACATAGGAGGAGAGAAAATAAATTTCAACCTTGTTTGGCGCTTCTCCTCCATGAAACTGTGTTGTATAAACTTTGATATGCTAAATTTAAATCAATTCTTATGAGTTGTAAGTGTATGCTCACTTGAATGAGTGTTCAATATCTATAATTAAATAAAATGCTTATATACTTAAGGTTTTGTTATCATCAAAAAAGGAAAGATTGTTGGCTTTAGCCTTGATTTTAATGACTAACAAAACGTTGAGTATATGTTTTATACTAATATTTCAATTATAGTTATGAGTTTCAGGATACAGGCACCTCAAATTTTCAATATAAAAGTATCAAGGCACTCATTAGAAACTAAGCAATTTTCATTATTTAAGAAGTCTTCTCATCTTAAAAAGGCCTCAAAATAGATCAATCGGAGCTTTACAAAAAGTGTATTAAAGTTTTATTGAAAAACATCTTGAATTTTGAAGATTGGCATAAGTTTTTGTCAAGTGGCAGAGTTAAGTGTCGACTCATGGCATGCAAAGTGTCGGCACTTCAGAAGGCTAACACATAGATATCCCTTTGGCATGCCAAGTGTCAACTCATAGAAATCAGGTATCGACTCACAGAAGTCAGGTGTCGACTCACAGAAATAAAGTGTCGACTTATGGCTTGAGAAAATTGAAGATACAGAGCTATGCCATTTTGATATGTTTTCTGTTAAGTGTCAACTCAGGAGACTCAAGTGTCGACTCACATGGTTAAGTGTTGACTCATAGTCTGAGAACAAAAAAATGACAGAAACTTGGTTTTTCAGATGTTTATGCCTTGAGTCGACTCATGCTGATCCAAGTATCGACTCATGAAGACTCAAGTGTCGACTCACAGAAGTTAAGTATTGACTCACGGGTTCTGACAGCTATAACAGCTATGTTTTTAAGAGTTAGATTTGAGCCCTACAAGCTCTCAACAACTAGTTTTGCTCCACCACCAATTTTAAACCATTTTTTTGAAAGTTTTTGAAGTATTTAAGCTTCACCAAACTCATTCATGAAAAACTAACTCATAAGAGACATGACATTTCTTGAGAACTTCACTTTCAAAATCAAAAAGAGAGTAAAAGAGAAGATTCCACTGAAAAAGCTTACAAGCCTTCATTTCAGCATTCCAAAAGTAGTCTTTGAAGTGATTCCAAAAAGAAGATAACTCAAGCAATCATCAAGGGCCTCAAAGCTTTCATATTCCACTCTATGAGAGAGTTTGCTTGTGCTTTGTATTTGTATCTCTGATTTCATTTATTGTACTAGTTTCAAGGATATTTAAAACTAGGTGTTAGGCCTTTCCAAGCCTAGGTTGGCTTGAGTAAAGGTTGTTGGTGAGCCTAAGTAAGAAAACCTACTTTGGGTTTGACTTGTGATCCCATTGAAAACAAGTTGGTTGTAATCTAGGTTGATTATAGTGAAATTCTCAAGGGGCAGCTTGGAGAGTGGATGTAGGTGCTTGGTATGTATCGAACTACTATAAACCTTTGTATATGTATGTGTGTGCTTTTTGCTAGTTTGCATTTACTACTTATACTCTTAGCATTGCATCTCACTCACTTGGTGCATACTTGCATTGCTTCACAAATACATTAATTTCAGCACATATCTGCTTTAATTTTTTAAAGAAACCCAATTCATCCCCCCTCTTGGATTGCTATGCTAGGCAACAAGGGTATTTTGATAATTTTTACCAAATCTTCATCTTCAGGATAGACATGACATGTTGCTAGACTTCAATCATATCTTGTAGGTTATCATGAGTTAAATTGATTGAATTCATGAGTCAATTTGAAAGATGGTTCAAATTGGCAGCTAGGGTTAGCTCAATGACCTAATTCAATTAGTTGATTTATAATTGAACTAAATTGACATGAACCTAGACCTGCTGCTGGCTAGATAAGGAGTCCAAAGGATCACATACATTAAGAAATTGATCAAGGAAGTCATTTTTATATTTATTAGGGTCATAGGATCCTAATTGGCTAGCTAATTAATATATTAGCATATATTGGCTAGCCTAACTCCTAATCTAATTAGATTGGATTTAAATGCTTGCTATTTGGGCTAACTAATTTGAGTGGGGCATAAATTGGGTTAAACCTTAAGTGCGATAGCCAAATTAGGATTTATCCTGATTTATAGCCTTTATCTATTGATTTAACCAAGAGTCCCAAGGGCTTGGGACTCTTGGCACCCATATTGGCATATGCATTTTTAAGGGATGCAGAAGGACCAAGAGTCCTTCTGTAATTAAATCACCTTTTTGGTGATAAGCCTTAGCTCTTATCCTCTCTAATAAGCATCCATTTGGACTAGATTTGACCAATCAAAATATGTAATAATGGGCATGAATTCATGAAGGGATGCGACTTTTGGAATATATAGCACATGAGATGGGCTAGAGTCCTTCTGCTTATCAATCATCTTTTTTTAGATAAGCCTTTCTAATTTATACACCTATTAGGATATTGGACCAAGTCTTTAATTCTAAAATTAAAGACTAATTATCAATTTTTTTTAAAGAGTTATGATAAGCAACTCTTAGTGCAAAATGTTAGTGAAACAATATTTTACTTTGCACCTTTCGATCAAAAACTCCTTCTACTTGAAGGGTCTTATCTGATATGTTAAATATTAGATTAGGGACCAATGAAAGGGTGTATGAGGTGCCTCTTCTCTTCCTTTTTAAAGGTTTCAATGATTGAAATCAAAGCATCCAAAGTTTATCCGAACAACTCTTTTCCTTTTCTTTTTAGGACAAGTCTTTTGTTTTAAGATAAGTTTACTATTTTAAGACAAGGGCTTAGAAAAAGAAATAGGAAGGATAATAAGATAGTGAGAGAGTTTTCGGAGAGGTTTGGAGGTACTCTTTGAAAGGAAAAAGGTCCTAGAAGAAAAGAAAGGCTACTAAAGGAAGAAAGGTTGCCAGGAAGAGTCAAGCAAGAAAGAGGAGTATTTTCTTGATCCAGTTCCTGTATGGATCACCTTTGGAGGGAATACGCTTGTGTGCCTAGTAGAATAAGGGATATTAGCATTACAGGTATTCTTCTATTTTCCATTATTTTGTCTTCTTAATTGATATAATCAAGGTAGTCCTAGGTTTTAGGTTTCGATTGACTAGGGTTTTAAGGATTAAAATTTTGAAATATAGCTTTCCGTTGTACAACCATAACCCAATAGAAGGATGAAAATGAGGATATGATGTGGTGGAAGAAAAACAAGAAGAAACTAATTTTTCCTCTCTTCTCAAAACCCTAGATGAATCTTTGGGAAACACACATCCAAATGCTTTCTCTCGGTCACTCAAATTTTCTCCTGCCCAGAAACCTCCTGCCCTACTTTTATTTTTTGTGAAATACTTCTCTAATAATTCTAGCATGCCAACATTTCAATCACATTAAAAATGGTGTCCAAAGTAGGTTAGGGAGGGTTAAGGATGAGTTTGTTTTGATTCAAAATCAAAACAACTTCATCTTGAATTCAAAATCTAGGTTGAGTTCGAATGAAGCATTATCCTATCCATGTGGATGATAAGGAGGGGTGAGAATCATCTTTTTGCATGGGGAAATGCCATGCAAAATTTAAATTTTCATAAGGAAAGAATACGTGGTTAAAGTGGACCAAGGTGCTAGGAAGAAGTCCAAACCAATTGGACTCTAAATTGATGAAATTGTACTAAATCCAAATCTCATTTGGTTAGACCCAAAGAGATGAGAGAACCTAATTAAATTAGGAACCTAATCTGATTTACTTAATCCTAACCCAATTAAAAATTAATTGAGCTCAAGTTCTAATTAAATCAAAAATCAAATTCCCTTAGAGATTAGGTTATCTTATAACCAAAAAAGGTCAAACCTAATTGAATCCAATTCAATTAGACTTGATCCAAATCTCATTGCTCAATCAAATTGAGCTTAATTAGCAATCAATTGCTAATTAAATCTCCTATAATTTGCTAACTATTAGTAAATTATTTTACTACAACTTTTGTATAAAGTTAATCACCAATCATATGATGATTATACCCTTGAATAATTCATAATCATTGATTAGCCATCAAATCAGGTAGGAACATCTATTATGTGTGACCCCATAAGTTTGAATACTAAGTCAATAGCATAGGAATAAATTTTTGTGCTAATCAAAGTGACCATCTAGCAATGATACCCGATATCCAGATAGGTCAAATTATTGCAAAGCAACATTCAAGAACCTTGGTATATGCTTACCATATAATTTATCCCTTTAACTCTCAATGCTCAAAATAACTTCAGAGTTAAACTACAATCCTTAATTAGTACATCCATAATGTATCTCAACCTTACAAATCTTATAACTCCTCACAAGGATTATCCTGACTATAGTTTTGCTAAATTGAAATACACTGAAACATTATCTTCAATAACTTGGAGTAGTCAATCCCATCTTGACTCATACACAGACTTTGCAAGTACTTAACTATATCCAGAAACCTCCATCACTATATTAGAAATACAGGTAGTCTAGCACCAAAGCACAGTAAGTTATTTGCAAGTCACTATGATGATCTCAGGTCTAAGGGACACTTATATCCATATCCTTTATGAACAACTCTTAATAGTAGAGTACTCCGTAGTTGAATCATGTTTAGTAAAATGTACTCCTACATTTTACCTATATGCCATACCAATTTCTCCACACTTCTTAGTTACTAGGATAATCAACCCATATAGAACACAACGACCTATACTCAATAATTGCTATCATCCTTACAAATGTATTATTTGGTCATGAATAAGTTTAAAAACTACATGGTAAATTCTCTTTTATCGATTAAAAGTAGTTTTAAGGACTTCATCATAAAAGAGTTTATAAAAAGAAGATGCACAAAATATGATGAACTATGAAATAACTTTTATTAATAATTCATATATAAATTATAAAGAGCACAATCATCTATAGCTTAGATGATTAACTTTAGGGTATAATTTGTAACAAACAGTTGGTCTCAATTCTGTTAAAGGAGGATGATCCATCAATAAAATGGTGCAACTCAGATCCCTTTTATCTAATGAAGACAAAAACCAACTAATAGAGTTTCTACGATGCAATATTAATAGTTTTACTTGGTTAGCATCAGACATCCCAGGGATTCTATTAGAAGTAATCATCCATAAACTAAGTTTGGATCCAAAGTATAAACCAGTTTGACAAAAGAAGAGAAATTTTGCTTCCAAAAGGCAAAAAGCTATCGATGAGGAAGCTGATAAGATTTTAGCTACCAATTTTATTTGGAAAGCCTATTATCTTGATAGGTTAGCTAATATTGTGATGGTTAAAAAGGCTAACGAAAAGTGGTGAATTTATATTAACTACACAGATCTTAACAAAGCATGCTCGAAGGATAGCTTTCCATTATCGAAGATTGACTAACTGGTTGATGCAATATCTGGGCACAAATGCTAAGCTTCCTAAATGCCTTCTCTAGATATAATCAAATAAGAATAACTCATAAAGATAAGGAAAATATGGCTTTCACAACTGATAAATGATCTACTGCTACAAAGTAATGCCCTTCGGTCTAAAAAATACTGGGATAACTTATCAATGACTAGTCAACAAGATATTCACAAGCCAAATTAGGCAAAACATGGAAGTATATATCGATGACATGCTTGTTAAAAGTATGGATGAGTCTGATCATATATAGGACTTAGAACGAAGCTTTTGTTACACTCTGATGGCACCAAATGAAATTAAATCCAAATAAGTATTTTTTCAAAGTAACTACTAGTAAGTTCCTTAGATTCTTGATCAATGAATGCGGCATTGAGGCAAATTCAGAAAAAATCTAGACAAGTCTTGATTACAACTTCAAAAAGAGAAGTTCAATAGCTAACTAGATGCATAGCAGCTCTTAGTCATTTTAATTTGAAGTCAATCAAGTGATGTCTATCCTTTTTCAAAGTTCTATAACAAATGTGGAGTCTTACATGGATGAAGGAATGCCGTCAAGTTTTCGAAGAACTAAAAATTTCTTAGCTCTCTATCATTGCTTTTTAAACCTGAAAAAGGAAAGGTGCTTTACTTATATCTTGTTGCTTCTCTAGAAGTAGTAAGTTTAGTACTTGTTTGAATAGACAACAAAGGAGTACAAAAGCTTATCTACTATACTAGCTAAGTACTTTACGATGCTGAGATAAGGTACTCTAAAGTCAAAAAGATGGTTTATGTTTTATTATTTGGCATAATATCTTAGGCTTTACTTTCAAGCTCATTTAATTATAGTATTAACTGATCATCCACTAAAGGCAATTTTACAATGACTGGATACTCCCAGAACAATGGTTGAATGAACTATTAAACTCAATGAGTTTGATATCTTCCCAACTTTGATCATCTTTGAAGGCCCAAGTATTAATCGTCTTTGTGGTTAAACATACATGGTCTAATGAGAAACCTAATAAGGAGCTAACCAAACAACTAAATTCCGAGATGACTTCAAATATGCTGAGCCGATACTGAAAGTGGAGCTAAGCCGATACTAAAACACTCAGGAGTAGTCACCAAATATGCACTCCACTTTTGATTTAAAGTGACCAGCAATCAAGTAGAGTATGAACCTTTGTTAGCTAGACTAAAAATTACTAAGAAGCTTGGAATAAAGAGCCTATAGGTGTTCACTGACTTACAATTGGTAGCTGGACAAGCAACTAGTAAATATAAAGCTCGGGATTTGACTATGGCCAAGTATCTTGATAGGTTGCAAACATTAACCTTAGAGCATTTCAATATATCTTACATACCTAGATGAGATAATGCACGAGCAAATATACTTTCTTGACTTGCAACCTTTGCTGACAATTCTTTCGATCGAACCTACATCAAATACCTCGACACACCTAGTATTGACAATATCAGAGAAGTTCAACAAATCAATGATAAGCCAATTTGGATAGATCCAATTATCAAATATATGATAAAAGAGGCCTTGCCAGACAACCCATTCGAGGATCTCAAATGATTTTTTTTGTTATGATATTATGTATTCAATTTTGATACTTGTAAAATAGTATTAATTTATAAAATTATAAATTTATACTTTTAATATAATATAATTAGTTTTTTTATTTATGATTATAGTAATTTATTGTTAATTTACTTATAATAGGTTTTAGAAACTATAATTACTTAATATTATAATTAAAACATGTTTTATCAAATTTATTTTTTAGTTTCTTAAAAATAAAAAATTGTACTGATGGTATTATCAACAATATTAGTTCCTGCTAATACTTATTAGAGATGGCTAATTAGTGACCACTTAGCTATTGCTGATTTGTTTTTTATTTTTTTAATTTTAATTTTAAAAATTGAAAAAAATATTATCGATGACTTTTGCTCTCATCTAAGGCATTGATAATAAGCCTTATTAATGATAAATTTTTTGCCATTGCTAATAATAGCTTTCAGTAATAATGGCAAATTGGTTATTGCATTGCTAATAACCCTTTTTCTTATAGTGATGGTATAAGATAACCAGTAGTCAGAGTATTGGGAATTCATACACTAAGGTTTTGAAATCAAACCACTATCAATGATAATTAAGGCATGAATATGGGTTACTAACCACCCACTAATGCTATTATAATTCAAATGCATAATGCCCAAATAAAAGGCACGAAGAAATGAAATGCGGTTATCTTCAAACATTGCAACAGAAAGTGGTTATCTCCAAAATAAAAAATAGTTATCTCTAAACATTATAAAAAATTAGGAGAGGCCATCCGAAGGTAAGTAAGCTCCAGTTCAACTTCATCTTTCTAGTTCCATTATTTAACCAAATCTCGATTAACTTGAACGTGAGAGGTCTTCCATCAGAAAACCTTTGGCCAGTGAACTTTCTTGCAAAACCACCGAGCAACACCCGCAGGCAGGAACCATGGATTTCGCAACAACATTATCTGTAAAACCCGAGCACTGGGCCTAAGCCGGCAAGCCCAGCCGACTTCAGCCCAGTTATAAAAAAAAAAAAAATGAGCGAGCGATGGCAGAGTCCGAAGCAGGGGAGGTCTTCGCTTAACCGAATCGAATGCCAGTAGGGTCGGAGAGAGAGAAAGTCGCTAGAGGACTCGGGGGGAGGAGTCGTGGAGGGGAGGGGAGAAATCGACGATGAGTCCGGGATGGATTGAAACTCCGATTGGATGGAGTTTGCTTCCCAAACGGTGATTAAATCCATCGATTTGTTTCTTTTAAATCTCCTCACCGTCGCCTTTTGAGCCTCATCGAGCCTCTTCCACACCGTCGATCTCCTCTCTGATGAGTGACCGAGAGCCTTCAAGCACCAGTGAGTTTTAGTCCGGATCTTTTCTTGGATTTGTTTCGATTTTGTTGGTTTTGGGGCCGTGGACCATTGGTGGCCACACCGCCGCCCGCCTCCGGTCCATCGAGCCCTCCCCTGATGACCACCTTCCTTGGCCACTGGAAACTGTGGAGGGGGGGTCTTAGTTCGGTCGAGCTGAGGAACACGGACTGGTTCAGGGGAAGAGAAAAGAAGGAAGAGAAAGAAAGAAAGAAAGAAAGAAAGAAAAAAAAAAAAGAAAAGAGGTTCGGCAATTCAGAAAAAATAAAATAATAAAAAAAATAAATAAAGGAGAGAGAGAGAAAGAGAGAGAGAAAGAAGATGAAGGAGAGAGAAGATGAGGAGATAGAAAATCGGAGGGACTTTCTTTCTCAGGATTCATGAAACTAGGATTTGGTTTTGAATAATTTTATTATTTATTAATATAGGGAATCAGTTGTCTGAGCAAGAAGGCATTGCATGAATTTTTGGTATAGACTAGTGTCGGATATACTAAGATTAGTGCTTGAAGGTAAGGATTCTGGACATGATCACCAATTTTATACATTATTTTACATGGCATAATTTGATCCGCGCATATCAGCATTGGCATGCATGTTTGGTTGCATCGTATACTTTGATTTCTCGAGATGTATAATATGTGAGGATTATTAATTATGTTCCTATGTATCATATTTATTCGAATAAGTTATCTTCTGATGGTTTGGACTGCGATGCCGGTTATTGAGAAGTTTGAGATGACGTGATTTGACAGTATGACTGATTTAATAAGTGATAATAAAGAGAGTACGGTGTTTGGACTAGCCATGCCACGGGATCGTGGAGTTCTGAGGTAGCCTGAGCCATGGGCTTTGTACGTGAGCTAGCTTTACCACGATGAATGGTTGATTGTGAAACTAGCCTGACCATGAGGAATGGTCGATGAAACTAGCCTGACCATGAATAAAAGGTCGATTAACGGGCTTGTACAAGGCTAGTTTGGCCACGACGGATAGCAAATGGCCGATTATGAGATTACCCGTCATGGGTTGGAGCATGACCGTGGTTAGTCCAGAACCCTAAAGATAAAGATGGATTAATGAAAACTCTAAAGAAAACATGATTTTTCATGATTTTGTTGTACATGATATTTGAGCTATTTGCTTACATGATATGGTGCTAGTATGTTCTTTCTGTTTCTAATATTGTATTATTACTGGTGTGATCATATGAAAAACTTACTGGACTGAAGAGCTCACCCCCTACTTTTGATTTTTCAGGGACTCAGGATGTGTGACAGGATTTGGGCTGGGAGTGAGATGGAGCTTTATTAATGTTGAGTTAGTTTTTGGTTACTGATGCTTGTTGTGAATCAGTAGACCAATTAGTGATATTGATTTAATAAATGGATTGTGTAATTATTAATCAATTGTTATATAATATTAGTTTTAATTTTGATGTGTTTGACTCTTGTGTACCTAGGCCTTGCATGATCTCTAGGATAAAATCTAGGATTTGTGCGGCCGATCACGTAGCCGATTCCGGTGCTAGATTCGGGGCGTGACAGAATGGTATCAGAGCAAACCAGGTTCTAGGATCTTAGGATATAAGCTCATCGAGAGAGTGTGGGTTGATTCATAGGTGGGGTAGATAATGTGACATGTTTTTGATTATCTAAGTGTTAGTTGTATACTAACGATGATTGGTGTAGGTTTTTCATGGCGCGTGGTAGTGGGCGTGGACATACTAGGAGGCCCACAAGATTTGCAGATGGAGCAAATGCTTGGGATCCTATAGAGCAGCATGAGGATACTGGGGCCTTATCTGGTAATGAAGAACATCCACAAGAACAAACACCTAATTCGATGGACAACACTGGTGATGCAGAGCATTCCCAGGAACCGACCCCTAATCCTTTGGACAACACCCCGGAGACTGGGACTGCAGAAACAGGAATTCCGGGAGGATCTAAAGTTTCAGCCTGAGGACCAGGTGGGTCTTCCTCAGCTGATGCAATTCTTAATGCAGCAGCAAGCCATTGCAAGAACTGATATGCTGAGATTATGGAAGCACAACGACAACAGCAACAATTCATGCAGCAACTATTATTACAGCAGCAATAGCCAGAAGTTAGGATTCCACAAGAACGACAAATCACTTTGATAGATTTTAAGAAGTATGCACCACTGTATTCAAGGGAACATCTGATCCCATGGAGGCAGAGGGTTGGTTAAAGGCTATAGAAAAAGTATTCCAAGCCTTGCGGTATCCGGAAGGGGAGAAGGTTACTTTTGCTACATTCTTGTTACAAGATGAGGTAGCCGCTTGGTGAAAGTTGGAGCTTGGGAAGCAAGGACCAACTGAAGCACCTTTTACCTGGACAGATTTTAGAAAGGTTTTCTATGAGAGGTACTTTTCTCAAAGTGTTGGGTACAAAAATTTCGAGATTTTGATCGCTTGGAGTAGGATAACTTAACCGTTTCTCAATATGCTGCAAAATTTGAAGAATTATCGAGATATGCTCCATCACTGTTAGCAGATGAAGGGATCCGGATTAGAAAAT
Organism: Areca catechu; assembly: GCA_021397845.1. Taxonomy (NCBI): domain Eukaryota; kingdom Viridiplantae; phylum Streptophyta; class Magnoliopsida; order Arecales; family Arecaceae; genus Areca; species Areca catechu. The sequence continues at coordinate 75,807,184 of CM038038.1, read as the reverse complement.
TTGAAAATGGACTTAGAGGTCGGATTCAGCATTAGGTGACTGCCTTCGAGCTACCCACTTATAAGGAAGTCGTCAACAAGGCACTGATCATAGAAAGGGGATTGAATGTGGCTCAAGTTGAAAGAGAAAAAGTTTTGAAGAAAAGATCTAGATTAGGAGAATTTCAGGATCAACCTAATAGAAACGTTGATGAAAAGATAAGGAAGCATGACAGTGCTGCTATCCAGTGCAACAGGTGTGGTGGATCGCATCTTAGGCAAGACTGCACCTGGTTAGGAGAAAAATGCTACAATTGTGGTAAGGAGGGCCACAAAGCGGCCGTGTGTCATAGTGGCTAGGGGTCACAACACCAAGCACTTCAAGCAGCTCATGACAGACTTCAACAAGGAGGACGACAGAAGTCGGGTACCCAGGGACGGGTGTACATGCTCATGCCGCAGGATGCCAATGCATCCAATTCAGTAGTGACAGGTATGAGTAGGTTATGACCATTTGGGACGGTAATACAAGTGATTAGAATCATAATGACACGATGATTATTAGGATATGACGAGAATAGTGTAGAGCTCAGGTTATGATGACATGGAATTGTGGCATAAGTACTATGATAGATATGAGTGGTATTGAATTCAGGTTATGATTATCTTGACATAAGAGATTAAGAAATTAATATGATAATTAGTAAGATATGACAGAAATTTTTGGAAGGATCTATTAGTGAACCTAGATGGTTTAGTAAATTATATCAGAGTGGCAGTGGAAGCGTAGTGATTTGCACTGATTTATATTCAATTAAGCTAATTTCGAGGATGAAATTATTTTAACGGGGGGAGAATGTAAAACCCGAGCACTGGGCCAAAGCCAGCAAGCCCAGCCGACTTCAGCCCAGTTACAAAAAAAAAACGAGCGAGCGATGGCAGAGTCCGAAGCAGGGGAGGTCATCGCTCAACCGAATCGAATTCCAATAGAGTCGGAGAGAGAGAAAGTCACCGGAGGACTCGGGGGGAGGAGTCGTAGAGGGGAGGGGAGAAATCGACGATGAGTCCGGGACAGATTGAAACTCCGATTGGATGGAGTTTGCTTCCCAAAGTGATTAAATCCATCGATTTGTTTCTTTTAAATCTCCTCACTGTCGCCTTTTGAGCCTTATCGAGCCTCTTCCACATCATCGATCTCCTCTCTGGCGAGTGACCGAGAGCCTTCAAGCACCGGTGAGTTTTAGTCCGAATCTTTTCTCGGATTTGTTTCGTTTTGTTGGTTTTGGGGCCGTGGACCGCCAGTGGCCGCGCCGCTGCCCGCCTCCGGTCCATCGAGCCCTCCCTCGGTGACCACCTTCCTTGGTCGCTGGAAACTATGGAGGGGGGGTCTTAGTTCGGTCGAGCTGAGGAACACGAACTGGTTCGGGGGAAGAGAAAAGAAGAAGGAAGAGAAAGAAAGAAAGAAAGAAAGAAAAAAATAAGAAAAGAGGTTCGGTAGTTCAGAAAAATAAAATAATAAAAATAAAAAATAAATAAAAAGAGAGAGAAAGAGAGAAAGAGAGAGAGAAAGAAGATGAAGGAGAGAGAAGATGAGGAAGAGAAAATCAGAGGGACTTTCTTTCTTTGGATTCGTGAAACTAGGATTTGTTTTGAATAATTTTATTATTTATTAATATAGGGAATCAGTCGTCTGAGCAAGAAGGCGTTGCATGAATTTCGAGTATAGACTAGTGTCGATATATAAGATTAGCGCTTGAGGTAAGGATTCTGGATATGATCACCTTTTATACATTATTTTACATGGCATAATTTGATCCGCGCATATGAGCATTGGCATGCATGTTTGGTTGCATCGTATACTTTGATTTCTCGAATGTATAATATGTGGAGATTATTAATTATGTTTCCATGTATCATATTTATTCGAATAAGTTATCTTTTGATGGTTTGCACCGCGATGCCAGTTATTGAGAAGTTTGAGATGACGTGATTTGACAGTATGACTGATTTAATAGTGATAACAAAGAGAGTATGGTGTTTGGACTAGCCAAGCCACGGGATCGTGGAGTTCTAATAGCATGAGCCACGACTTTGTACATGAGCTAGCTTGACCACGAGGAATGGTCGATTGTGAAACTAGCCTGACCACGGGAATAGTCAATGATACTAGCCTGGCCACGAATAAAATGTCGATTAACGGGCTTGTACAAGGCTAGTTTGGCCATGGCAGATAGCAAATTGCCGATTATGAGATTACCCGTCATGGTTGAGCATGACCGTGGTTAGCCCAGAACCCTAAAGATAAAGATGGATTAATGAAACTCTAAAAAAACATGGTTTTTCATGATTTTGTGGTACATGATATTTGAGCTATTTGCTTACATGATATGGTGCTAGTATGTTCTTTCTATTTCTAATATTGTATTATTACTGGTGTGATCATATGGAAAACTTACTGTGCTGAACAGCTCACCCCCTACTTTGATTTTTTAGAGACTTAGGATGTGTGACAGGATTTGGGCTGGGCATGAGACAGAGCTTCATTAATGTTGAGTAGTTAATTAGCTAGAGTTAGTTTGGTTACTGATGCTTGTTATGAATCAATAGACCAATTAGTGATATTGATTTAATAAATGGATTGTGTAATTGTTAGTCAATTGTTATATAATAGTTTTTTAATTTTGATGTGTTTGACTCTTGTGTACCTAGGCCTTGCATGATCTCTAGGATAAAATCTAGGATTTGTGCGGCTGGTCACGTAGCCGATTCTGGTGCTGGATTCTGGGCGTGATATTATCCTTGTTTGTTTCTTTATCGAGGAGAGAAAACTCCTTCAAAATCTGAATAAACAGTCTTTAACGTCTTCAATCTTCTCATGTGCAAGTTGATGACATCCTTGATTGGTGAACTTATTGGTGCAGATAAATGGCATAGGGATTTGGTCGCTCTGCTTTTCATATCGTTTGAGAGATCATCTCCACCAAAAATTTGACTTTTCTCCATAACAAAAATTTACAAGATTGTGATGCATTTAAAGGGCAAAAATAATCATTTTTTGTGTTTAGTCTGCTATTTCTGATAATCATTAACGCATCAGACAAACAAAAGAAAATAATCAGTTAGTGAGAGCATTGAGCTGATACCGCAAAGGTCTAATTCTCAAGACATACACAAGAAAAAGGAATAAACATCAACCAATACATGTTATTTGATCTCTTCAAGTCAATATATTGAGCTTGGTGGGGAGAACTCATGCAATGTTTATACAGGATGATGTCCATATACACGAGAATGAAATTGTGAATGATACTACTTTTCATCCACAATTATTAGTTCAGTGAAATTATTCTTATTCAAAAGGTTGACACTTCGGTTTGATCAAAGAAAAGTCCTGACGGACCGGTACCAGTTTGCAAGGCTAACATTATAGGTCCTTTAGCTCCTTCTTTGGTGGTTAGGATCCCACTATTCCAGTTTAAGTCAGTTTTGACAAAACCAGGATTCACACAATTTATGCACAAGTTGGGATACTTCTTTGCAAGAACCCTGGTGTAGGCATTGATGAGTACTTTGGATACTTTATATGCTGAAGCAACGGTTGGCCAACCATGGGCATCCAACAAACCCTCCTTGAAATCTTTGATAAACAAATTCAACAATTCAACCAATCTTTTTTCTGTTAGACCATCGGCATTTGATAGTTCTTGCTTGAGCTTTTCATTTGAGATAACCTGGAAACAAGAATGAGAAAGAAAATAGTGTATGCATGCTTTTAGACAATCCAAAGGGAAAGATTTCATCCGACTCAGGCCATCATGGAGCTTGCAAGGATTTGACAAACCATGGCAAACTTTTGCTATAATCTCAGGCTTTGTCAAACAGAAAGAAAAAATAATTGAAAAAACATAGAAGCGTAATTTTTTAACGAATTGGTAATACGTTCGTTTCTGTTTACTAGTATGATATTACGAGAAAATGGAGGTAGGTTACTTACTCCGAGTTGCCCAAGGGTAGAAGAAACATTTACTACTCTTCCTGAAATTGAAAGGGGAATTAATGCTTTTGTAACATCTCTGGTGCCATAATAATTTGTCTTCAAGCATTCTTCTGCTCCTTCTAAACTTTGTTGCACATGAGGTTTTAACCAATCTGGTATATCACCGGTATCTTTGGCTTCATGTTGCACATGAACAAAATTTCTTGTTGGCGTGGAGTCCTTGGATCGGCTGGTCGGAGCCGCTGCGTCGCAGGACCGCTTCTTGGTTCACCTGCAAAACAGGTCCCTTGCCGAAGTTGTTCCGGCGGAGGACACTCCGATGCCTAAGTTAGTGGCGAATTCCAGCCACAGAATGGGGAAGATGTTGAGAGTGGAATAGAAAAGAAAGCTCTTGGAGATTGAGAATGTGTAATGTGCGAGATTATTCACGCGTACCTCCCGAGCCATCCTCCTTACCCATATTTAAAAGATGGCCTCCGGTCTGTGGCCCGCTCTTTTCCTGGAGATCATGGAGAGCCATTCACTCCCATGATAGTCAATCGTGTGTTGTCAATGAGCAGTTCCGGCCAGATCGGAGGCATGGCTGCAGGAATTGCGCGCCATGATCATGGCATGATGAGTGTCGATTGTAACCGTTGGTTACAGTTTCCTTTTTGGAACAGATTGTGGTTCAAGCTTCGGGTTTCTCCTTGTATGGGCCGAAGGCTTGATATTTTTCCAAGGCCGGAGATCATGTCTATGGCGGGGACCGAAGTTCGTGTCTTCGGAAGTCAATGAGTAGTTCAGACTTCGGCCGGGGCCGAAGGTGCTACCCGAAGGACTGGCCTTCGGATGTTGTAGTTCGGTGTGAAGCCTTGAGTTGCTTACGGTTGGCCTTCGCTTAGTCCGAAGTCTATAGTCCGGAGAACCGGGGCTTCGATAAGTTGAACCGGAGCCTGGTTTGTAGCTGAACCAGGATATCCCAACAGTTTCCCCCGTACTCTCAATTGTCGAAGCAAAGATCTGCCTCGAGAAGTAAGAGTATTATTGCCTTGTCGCTTTCTTCCTGAGAGATGGCGCAGTAAATGATTATGGGACCTCTATTGGGCTGCCCATCACGATCTGAGAATCAGATGGTGGACAGGTGCCATTCCCTGATTGGAAAAAATTAGGTGGCCCTGAGGCTATCTCTCCTCGTCCCGTTGCACAGTGGTTGAGGCAATCTTTTGGTTGGGATTTGGATAGTTGTGGTGGCTGTTCTCCGCCCATTGGATGAAGGATAGATCTTATCCTGGCGGTCAGTCGTAAGTGGGTTACCTCCCAGGGTAACCTTGAGTTAAATTAACCCTCTGCGGGGATCCAGAGACCCTTACTTTTGTTTTGGGGAAGAGTGAAGGTCTGGGAAAGGAAGCTTCTTCAACCTCATCTCATTCTCCGCCCAAACTGTTCTGGAGTACCAGTCTATTCTTCAGGTAGAATCCTCTTTCCCCCCTTTGCTTCATTCCTTTGTCATGGAAGAGACTGTAGAGAGTCAGGAGAATCAGGTTGGGCCCTCGGGGGCTGGAGATATAGTAGGTCCGGAGTCGGTCCCCAGTTCGGTTTCTCAGAGTAAGGCAACCCTTCTCTGAGAACGTTATCGCATTCCTGAGAAATTTCCCTTCGTCCTCCCTGCGCCCGAGGAGCGGGCGAACGAAGCTCCCCCTGGGTGCCTAGCTATATACGAAGATCACCTGAAGGCTGGTCTTCGGTTTTCCCTGCACCCCTTCTTTGTTAAGATTTTTTGCATGTACCAAGTGGTGCTAGCGCAGTTAATCCCAAACAGCATCAGGAACATCTGCGGGTTCCTGGTCATGTGCAGCATCGCTAATGTAGAGCCTAGGACCAACTTGTTCTTGGCCCTTTTCTTCCTCAAGAGGGACTTCCATAGCAACGGATGGTGGGTGATCGGTCCCAGATCGAGCTGCAGGGTGATTAAGGATATGCCCAGTGCCATCCACGGGTGGAAACTTGTCTTTGTTTTTGTGTTGTCCTTCGACCCATGGGGCTTCGACACTGAGTGAAAGAAGCCTCACCTGACCGTCAATGACGGAAAGAAAGTCTTGGCGGCCGATCAGTCGGATTATGATCTTCTGACCAACTCAGAAGTTGCTCCTATCCGGGAGTGTTGGAGGAGAGGAACCTCCATCGAGCGGGAATCAGTAAATTCTCCTTACTAGGTATAGCAGTGAAAATTTCTACTCTTCTTCTTTAGGTTTTATTGTAGCTCATTTAACTGAGGTGATCCCCTTTGCCTGTAGGTGGTGGGATGAAGCACAATCTGAGCTAGCTTCGCCAGACTTCGGAGAGGAGGGTGGCACAGGCCCCTTCCACCAGGTCTGCAGCTCGAAAGAGAGCTCGGAGAGATGGTCTCGAAGGGGACCAAAGTGCTCCATCTTCTCGAGGCATCTCAGGGGAAAATGCAGCGACCGCGGAAGAGGTTCCAGCAAGGCCCTGCCCAGTCGAGACTCCAGCGGTGGTCGCCTCCTTAGTTGACACAACGGGGGGGCCCGCTTCAAGGAGTGGATGTGCTGCCGGTTTGTCCATCTGCCGCTAATAGGGGCAAGGCGCGGCAAGTCGAAGGAGAGTCCATCTACGGAGCTTCTTCAGCCGGAGGTCGCCCGACGAACCCTTCGGAGCTCCCGCATATGGGAGAGCTGCTGGTCCCAGAGGAGGCCAGACAGGCGTTGAAGGGCACGATACAGCCCCGCAACTTGGCAATTCTCCGGAACCGGAGCTTTCACAAAGTGTCGATTCCGGCTTTGCCGCCCTGCAATAGGTATGATTATCACCACCTCTCTTGCCTTGAGAGTTACTTGACTCTCAATTCTTCTTTTTTGATGTAGTTGGTCTATGACTTCACTTTCATGGAGGAAGGCCTGGGGAACGTAGATTGCCTCATCTACGACCTCAAGGAGGAGCTTCAGACTGCTAGGGCTGCCAGGGAAGTAGCCGAGGAGCTGAAGCAATCCATGGAGGACCGTCTTGTCCGGGTGATTGATGAAGTTCATGACATGAAGGGCGAACTGAAAAATGCCCACTCGAGGATAGCGGGACAAGAGGCTGGGTGGAACAGGAGTAGGAGGCAAGTTGAATCCCTGGAGCGGACTGCCAGGGAGAACCAGGAGAGGATGGAGAGCTTGTCCAAGGTGGCAAAGGAGGCTTCTAAGAGGGCCGAAGAGGCGATCCTAGAATCCGAAGCTGCCAAGAGAGAATCCGAAGCTGCCAAGAGAGAGGCCGAAGCTGCCAAGAGGGAGTCTGAAGCTTTGAGGAAGCAGATGGACAATGTCGTGGCTGACTTCAAGATGTCTTCGCAATTTCAGACAGAAATTGATGAAGCATCATTGTATGCCTACCAGCACGGCTTCAATGATGGGCTTTCCAAGGTGAAAGAGACCCTCCCTCACCTTGACCTTTCGAAGATCCCCTCCTTCAACATAATTGGAGAGGAAGGAGAAGAAGCGGAGGAGACCGAAGCTGCAGGGGAGGTCGAGGAGTCACCATGTCCGGCGGAGAAGGTTGCTACCCCAGTCAAAAACCCGGAGGTGATCCCGGCTGTGATCTCGGCCCAGGAGGCGACTCAGGCTGAAGGAGTCCAGGCTGAAGGTTCTCCCGTCCCGGCCCAGATTGATGAGACCTTCTCCGATCAAGTTGATAGGTTGCTCCAGTCCTGTGGTGTAGAGCCCTCTCCTGTTGATGTTGAGTGACCTGGATCACTTTGAATGTATTTTCTTCTTTTTTTTTTTACTTGTATTGCCAATGAACTTTGTATCGCAATTTTCCCAGATCTTGGAATGAATTCTCTTTTCTTTGCATATGCATTGTTGTGCCTCATGTGTTAATGTGTAGCCTAAAACGGTTTTATCATTTTTTCTTCGGTCTAGTCGAACGATAGCCTTCGAAGGCCATCCAGTTGGTAGGAGCCGGTTTTACCGTTCTCTTTTCTGCTTAGTCGAATAGTCATGGCCGAAGGCCGTTCAGTCAGTAAGGATGAACCCTCGAATGGACCAGAACTCCATTGCGTTGCCTTCCTTCGGATGATTAGCTTGTCCGTTGGGGCGGACAGGAGTCATCTCCCTGCCAATCAATAATTAGGGGGATTTAATTAGGATCACCGTTGTCCACGTGACACGTCAAAATTTGTACAGTCACGATCTCTTGCGCCTTGTGAGCCACCGGGCCTCTTTTTTCCAAAAAAAGACCATTAATGACACCGTCGCATGATGCGAATTTCTCCGGATTCAAAGCGATGGCGGTTGCGATCCTGGGGATGGCTTTCGAGAGACTTTCTGGTTCTCGAAGCGTCACCTAGACACGTGGTGCCTTCTCAGTTGGTCGGGAAGGACGTGGGACATGCCTCCCCGCAGTCGATTGTGGGCGCAGGGTTTCTATAAATAGGACCCTGCCCCTTGCTGTCGAAAGCCATCATTTCTGTTGGTGTTTTCCTTCTAATAGCCATGAGGTTCAGCACTTCCGAGCTTCGTCGTGCAGCGAAGAGGAGGGCTATTGACCCCGAAAGGAAGCAAAGTCCGAGGCCAACTGGGCCTATCGGCGAAGAGGAGGAGCCTCTGGTTGACCATCTCGAGAAGAAGGTTTGCCTTCTGGAGGCTCAATTGAGGGAGGCCCAGGCCCAAGTCACGACGGCGACCGCGACGATGGAGGAGGCGAAGAAGGAGGCGGTGGAGGCCATCGCAAACTTTAGAACTTCTGCCTCATTCAAGGATGCGGTCACCGGGGTGGCCCTGGACTCCTTCCACCAGGGGTTTCGGGAGTGTCGGAGGAAAGCCTCCAGGTTTTATGACCTGAAGGGCTTGGATAACATCAAACCCTCCATTCCCGTCCCCAGCCACGAATTCGATTTCGACTCCGATGAGGGGTCAGACTCGAGTTCAGACAGGAACCCCGGGGGCCCTTCGTCATCCCATCTGGTCTCTCCCTAACGGTACGGGAAAAACCCGTCGGGGAGTTAATGCAAAATTTCCCAACCTGCTGTTGCTGTTGCTACTGCCCTTTTTTTTTTATCTCTCTTTTAGAGAGTTTTTCTCTTTTTTCTTTTTTTTTTCTTTCTTTTCTTTATGTAAGAAAAAATGGAAAGAAATGAAAGATTTTTTCTGTTACCTCTTTCTGTGTATTTTCTGCGATGTGTTGTATCATGATTTGTCCATAATGTAGACTCCATAAACTACTTGCGGTTTGTAGGGAAGAAGTAGGGTCCGTTGGACCATTTTGAGAGTGTTTGTTGTTGACAAAGAGGACGACAATAGTCCTTTTAGGCACATGTTCGGATTTACCGTAGGGTAGGTTACGAAAACCATCCCTGTGCACTTTCTGTTGTGATTAAGGTAGGCTATTCATGCCCGCCTTGGAGCATGTTCGGATTCACTGTAGGATAGGTTATGAAAACCATCCCTGCGCCTTTGATCTTTTTGATGGCCTGGTTAGGCCATCCCTTGCGCTCGTCGGACATACCAATAAGGTGAGTGGATCATACTCTCCTTTGTGCAGTTGACCGATTTTTCAAATCGGGTCATTTGGGCTGTTGTCATTCAGTCTATGCAACTAGCCATTCTGAGTCAAGTAGGGTTGAGGAGCTTTACACAGGAGTTTTTGGAATGTTGCTCCGGCGTTCTTAAGGCCAAACGGCATCATCTTGTAGCAGTAGAGACCTTTGTCAGTGACGAATGCCATCTTTTCCTTATCTTGCAGATCCATTCTAATCTGGTTGTAGCTAGAGAAGGCATCCATAAAGCTCAGCAACTGGTGGCCGACGGTAGCGTCGACCAATTGGTCAATCTTTGGGAGAGGGAAGCTATCTTTTGGGCAAGCCTTGTTGAGGTCTGTATAGTCGATGCAGATCCTCCACTTGCCACTAGCTTTCTTCACCATTACCACATTGGCCAGCCACTCGGGGTAGCGGGCCTCTCTAATGAACCCTACCTTGAGGAGCTTGCCAACCTCTTCATCAACAGCTTGCTGTCTTTCGGGGGCGAAGCTCCTCTTCTTCTATCGCACTGGCTTGTACCCAGAGGTTACTTCCGGTCGATGAGTAATCACTTCGGCGGGAATCCCGGGCATATCCGAAGCCGACCAGGCGAAGACATCGGTGCTGTCCCTAAGAAAACGTATCAGCTTCATTCTGGTTTCTTCGTCAAGGGCGCTCCCAATTTGCACAACTCTGGAGGGGTCTTCATCTTTCAAAGGTATCGGGATGGTCCTCTCCATGGGTTCACCAAGGTTTGTGGCTGAATCCCTTGGATCCAGCTGATCCGGGGTAGTCGAATCTTTGAAGTGCCTGTCTTCGATCATTAGACACTGCCATGCCGTCCTCTGGTTCCCTCTAACTTCTCCAACACCATTCCTGGTGGGGAAGCATACTAAGAGGTAGAGAGAGGAGATCACGGTCCAGAACCTGTTCAAAGCGGGCCTCCCCAGAATAATGTTGTATGCAGAGGGGATCTGGAACACCGTGAAGTTGATCGGAAATGTCTTTTATCGAGGCTCGGAGCCGAGGGTTATAGGCAACACTATCTCTCCTTCGGCATACACTTGGTTATCCCCGAAACCAAAAAGTGGTATGGGAGATCTCTATAGTTGATGTCTGGGCAAACACATTTTGGAGAATGCATCATACATCAAGACATCAGTGAAACTTCCATTATCAATAAGAACTCTCTGTACATCATAATTGGCCACTACGGCCAAAATTATAAGAGGGTCATCGTGCGGGAGCCGGACTCCTGCAAGGTCGTCATCGGAGAAGAGGATGGAGTTGTTATCTTTCAGTCATTTTGAAGCTTCATCTTCATCCCTTCTCCAGTTGGCAGGCCGGTGTATCATCCCTACACCTCCATTGGTGGGCCTTTGGTTTGGCAATTCAGCCTCTTCGGGAGGTGGCTGGGGAACAGTTGCTTCCGACCGGGGCCCCTGGCGACCGATGTACGTTCCAGGTACCCTCTCTTGATGAGATCCTCGATTGCATCCCTCAGCTGGATGCACTCTTCTATGTTGTGGCCGTGGTCCCAGTGGAAATGGCAGAATTTGTTCCTGTTCCTTGCAGAAGAGGAGGCCTTCATGGGACAGGGCCGTTGGAGATAGTTTTCTTTTTCTATCTCCATGAGGATCTTTTCTCGAGGGAGGTTGAGGGGGTGTAGAGTCGAATCTTCCTCCCAATGCTCTGGGCTTGGGAGGGCTTCTCCGGCGGTCTGCATATTTGCCACCGTTGTTATTGAAAGTTTGGGGGCCTTGCCCTCTGTTATTTTTCTTCTTTGAAGGGGGTTTCCCTTCAATCAAACGTCGATTCGTCGCCTGCTCTTCAGCATCTGCGTATTTCTGAGCCCTTGATAGGAGCTCAGCGTAGCTTTTGGGGAACTTCTTGTCCAGGAAAAAAGTAAGCTTGGAGGTTCGAAGCCCCTTCTTCAGAGCTGACATGGCCACGTGCTCGTTGAGATCGGGGATCTCAAGCGTGGCCGCATTGAACCTGGAGATGAAATCTCTCAGGCTCTGTCCTTCATTCTGGTGAAGGAGGAAGAGTATGTCCGTATTCCGATGAGTCTTGCGGCAAGTCCTGAAATGCAAGACAAACAATTTTTCTAACTCTGAAAAGGAATTGATGGTATCTGGGCGCAGGCTCGAGTACCACATCCAAGCGGACTTCTTCAAGGTAGCCGGGAATGCCAAACAGTACGTTGCGTCTGAAGCTCCTTGAATCATCATATGGGCTTTGAAGCTGTCCAAATGGTCGAAGGGATCGGTGGTGCCATCGTAGGATTCCATCTAGGAAACCCTGAAGTGCCGAGGAATGTCCTCAGCCATAATGCGGTCGATGTAGGGTGGGCGCAGATCATCCACAATCAGGTCCTCGGGATCTCTATGATCCCGCATTCTCTGTTCTTACGCCCTTGCCATCTCGAATTCGATGGCTCTGAACCTCCCGTCATAATCGGGAGTCTGCTTAGACGCTCTCTCCACCGTAGTGGAGTCTTCAGAGGAGGAGGAGGAAGTTTTCCTAGGCCTTTTCCCTTTTTGTGGGGAATCGATGACCTAGGCAGTCTCGAAGTTCGGCCTTCGGGAGAGGGCCGAGAATGGGGGGAGGGATGTGCTGAATCCTCCCGTGGTGCTCTCCTTCTTCGGGATTGAGAGCTATGTCTAGAAACAGCCGGTGGGTTTGCCACCGGGAAGGCTCTGTCTTGAAACTCTTGAACCATGGCCGTCAGGTTGGCGACCTAGTTCAAAAGAGCTTTGAACTGCTGTGCTCCCACAGTAACCGTGGGCGGTGGGACATCGTTCACCTCTGGGGGTGCAGCCCCTTGAGACGGAGCACGACTCCGACTTGTAGAAGCATTTTGGGCTTTTTCTCTTGCCATCAGAGAATTCTTTGTTTCTTTCCCTTGTCTGGGAAGAAGCTTAACAAATGTGCCCCCTACCTGGCGCGCCAATCTGTTGGCGTGGAGTCCCTGGATCGGCCGGTCGGAGCCGCTGCGTCACAGGACCGCTCCCTGGTTCACCTGCAAAACAAGTCCCTTGCCGGAGTTGTTCCGGCAGAGGACACTTTGATGCCTAAGTCAGTGACGGATTCCAGCCATAGAATGGGAAAGATGTTGAGAGTTGAAGAGAAAAGAAAGCTCTTGGAGATTGAAAATGTGTAATGTACGAGATTATTCACGCGTACCTCTCAAGCCATCCTCCTTACCCATATTTAAAAGATGGCCTCCGGTCTGTGGCCCGCTCTTTTCCCGGAGATCATGGGGAGCCATTCACTCCCATGATAGTCTATCGTGGGTTGTCAATGAGCGGTTCTGGCCAGATCGGAGGCATGGCTGCAAGAATTATGCGCCATGATCATGGCATGATGAGTGTCAATTGTAACCGTTGGTTACAGTTTCCTTTTTGGAACAGATTGTGGTTCAAGCTTCGGGTTTCCCCTTGCATGGGCCGAAGGCTTGATATTTTTCCAAGGCCGGAGATCATGTCTACGGCGGGGACCGAAGTTCGTGTCTTCGAAAGTCGATGAGTAGTTCAGACTTCGGCCGGGACCGAAGGTGCTACCCGAAGGACTGGCTTTCGGATATTATAGTTCGGTGTGAAGTCTTGAGTTGCTTACGGTTGGCCTTCGCTTAGTCCGAAGTCCGTAGTTCGAAGAACCAGGGCTTCGATAAGTCAAACCGGAGCCTGGTTTGTAGCTGAACCAGGATATACCAACACTTCTCATTCATATTATGTCACTAATATTGTTATCCATACTATACACTATTTTAAGGGGCATGATTCAATTGATGATGATCTCTGCAACAGTCTGTGTGGCGGACCATTAATACACACAAAATCAAATTTCTATTTTATCTTGCATCTTACTCTACATATTCAATTTTTTAGACAAAAAGCAGGACAAGCAATATGCAATGTATCATAAGAACTGAATTTCTACTACTTGATTATCAATAGAAACTACTTAATCCTAGTTTCAGAAGAAATTGACAGAGAATTCTAAAACAATTGATTACTGAATTATTTGCGGGTTTAGAGGCCTTAGAAGTCTCAAAGTCTGTTGTCAGTCCTCCGATACCTGCATTATTCACCAGTACAATATCAATTTATGAGAGGTTATATATTACAAAAGCATAATTAAGAAAATAATAGTTGTCGAAACACAATGTAATTTCCAGGAAAAAGAAAAAGCAAGGATTACCTGATTATAATCAAAGAGAAAGAAAAAGCAAAAAAACTAAAGTACATTTTGGCCAAACATCAACTGGACCCACAGAGTACACCAAGGTTCATGATTTATATATCCTCCATGTAATGCTAAAAGACTATAAATATAAGCACGAACAAGAAAAAATACATGGTGCATCTGTCAACAGTAGTTAAGCATGGCATCAAAATCTAATACGCAAAGGAAATTTAACTATTGATTTTTTTTTTTTTAGGAAAAAGGAAGAAAGATTCATCCCCCAGTATTTAATATAATATAGTAATTACAAACCACGTGGAATAGGTCCCACGGTTGCCAGAAAGGAGTAAAGGAGATTTGGTGTACTTTACATATGAGTTATCTGATTTCCTGCAGGCTGTCACCCTGAAAAAACATATTCCCTGTGACTTCAGCTCCTACAGTTCCTACGGACTTCAGTTCCTACTGAGATATTTGTTTTTACTTCCAAAGCTTTTTAGAGGAGTTTTTTTACTACAATGCTATCTTGTACCAACTACCAACATTTAAATGATTCCATGTAACACAAGAAGCTCTTTACTGGTCCCAGTCCATGTTTTTATGCTTACTACAGAAGCCCACAGATGTCTGCAATTTAGATGTATTCAGATTTTAAGGAGGAACCTGGAGCAGCCAATCTTAGGAGACGGCACAACATGGTTACCAAACAATTGTGCTTCTTCAGAGAATAATATGTATGACTATTTGGGACAATCATACGGTGTATTTTACCATGCAAAATGCCTTCAAAAGGTAGCTCTGAAAGAATATTTGCACATCATCAAAACATTTTCCATTACGTCAATAACTTCAAGTATTTTTTTGCCTATAGCATCGAATTACTTGCTTGGTTCAATGTTTAATAGAACTCACCACTCATCATCTGCATGTTCAATTGCTGTCCCCGCATTTGGACTTCAAGTTGCATCATAGAGCTTCTTCTATCCTTGATGTACATAACTTGTTTTTTTTTTTTTTTTTTTTTTTTTAGGGGAAGATGAAGGAAGCTGTTTAGTCCAATTGCTGTCATAATTTCTTATTCAAAAGGAGGAGAAAGGAAGTAATCAACCGAGGAAATTATGCTTTAAAGAACCCTACTACTCCTAGACTTCCATAAGCATATATAAAAACAATCGTAATGCGGCCTAATCCATGCCTCTACTAAGCTCCCATGGTATTTTGCCTCTCCATGTCCTCCAAACATGTATTAGGGATTCGGACCTCCCCTCATGCTCAGTGTACAGCTTTTATGGCTGTTATGATCATATAATTTTAAAGATCGCATGATAATCTACAATATATTTATTTTATTAACATGATTTTATAATATTTTTTTATTAGTATGATTTTTGTATTAGTTATTATTATTATTTTTTATATGATGTATATATACTAGTATAAATAGCTTTTGAGATATATTGAATTAAATAGAAATAAAGATAATAAAGCTCTTTTTCCTATTTCTTTATTTCTTTTTTTCATAAATAATTTTAACATGGTATTAGAGCCACCAACCAACTAATATACTACCATCATCTCTTTTGCTTTAATTATTTTGTCGCTATCATTAATGATGTATCAATCTTTATTTTTCTATAAATTCTCTGTTTTTAGTGGATATATAAATTATCTATTCTTTGGTACATTAATAATTAAATATTTTTTTAGATGAATCTATAATTATTCTTCACTATTTATCTTCTCAATTTCAGATTGCTTGGCAAACTTCTCTCTGTCATCGATTTTCAGCTACCTTCTTTTGAGCAGTGGCCTTCTCTCTTATGTCATCTTTATCTAGAAAGATCATCAACTTTCGGTTTGCCTTCTCTTTAAGTGTCAAGTCTACTATAACTATCACGTTCTTTATCTTCTTACAATCATATGGTCTAAATTAGCCATGCCAATAGATACATCTATTTATCATGTCAACTTCTGAGGATATTCTTGATCTAGTTTTTAAATTCAAGTTGGCATCTACAGTATTATATTGAGTTTGAAGGGAGTGTTAGCATAATTTTAGATGATCACATGATTTTAGATAATTACATGGTTTTAAAGATCATATAGCAATTAATATTACTTTTTTGTTAACATAATTCCATAAAAAAAATTTTTACTAGCATGATTCTACATTATTTTTCTTTATTAGTATGGTTCTATATTATTTTTTTTATTCGCATGATTTTGTATCAATTATCATTATTTTATTTATTTAAAATTTATATATTAGTATTGATGTGGCGGGATAGCTGACGTGGAACACCTATCAGATGCCATGTCAGAGTACGCCGTCACGATGGATATCTCCTCCCGGGCTCCTTTCTCGGGCTGAGCTCCCTCGTCAGGCTGAGCTTCCTAGAACACCGGGGCCGCCTATCGAGATCGAGCACCGTCCTCCACCAGGTCGACTCCCACGAGATTGGGATGCCTGGGCCGAAGCCGAGCGACTTCCCCAGATCGAGCCCCTCGAAGCCGAGTTTCGCAGTTCAGAGTCGAGCTCAGCCCTCCTCCGCCACGTGGAGCCCCTTCGAGGTCGAGCCCTCCGATCTAGGGTCGCGTGCCGCCCTCCTCCGCCTGGTCAAACCCGCGAAGTCAAGCCCCGTGGACCGGAGTTGAGTCCAACCCTCCTCCGCCATGTGGAACCCCTCGAGGTCGAGCCCGGCGGAGCCTAGCCCTGCCCTCCAGCTCGGCCACCACCTTGGCCAGGGCGCCAACCACCAAGGAAGCGGCACCTCCCCTCCAAGGATGCCGGCGGGTCACTCGAGGGCTGCGAAGTAGTGCCCGCCATGCCACAATAACTGTCCGCCACTGCCACTTATACCAGAAAGGAAG
The DNA here is from genome assembly GCA_021397845.1 of Areca catechu. Lineage (NCBI taxonomy): Eukaryota > Viridiplantae > Streptophyta > Magnoliopsida > Arecales > Arecaceae > Areca > Areca catechu. Next base: position 75,790,653 of record CM038038.1, on the reverse strand, counting down.
GAAGCTTCCTGGCCAAGGCACCATGCCCTCCACCAACCACCTGTACCACCAGAAGAGGGGAGCCAGCCAGAAGGCACAAATCTCGGGGATGGCGGCTCGCCGATCGAGGCCCTGCCAAGTTTTGCGGAATGGGACAACTGGAGGGAATGTCAGGGCACATGGAAGCTTCCCCTATCGCATGTCAGGAAAGACGTCCCGTCCACGGCACGGTACCTCACCGCACGCACCTGCCAACACATGGAAGATCCCGAGGCAAGCCAAAACTAAAAAACCCAGCAATAGTAAGCCAAAACAACAATGAGACCACTCACACAGGTAACACAAAGAGGAGAGAAAAGCCACACAGGAGGACCCTTCCACCTTGGCTATCACCTCTCCCAGTCCGCTCTCACTTCTATACACACCACATTCACTCCTCCTAGCATGGAGTCTATCAAGAAGGGCTTGACTAGGAGGATATGTTCTCTTGGATTGTCACTGACTTAACCGTCGGAGCGCCCCCGCTAGAATCCCTAGCCCGGGTCTCTAATATTGTTTCTCTACAGGTCCTGAAGAACGAAGAGCTCCTGGAAAGACGGTTGGCAATCCGACACTCCCAGCAGCTACGAGCCACGACGATCTTGGTGGCAATAGATTGGCGCGCCATGAAAGGGGGACCGAAAGGCTAATTGTCAGAAGGACCCTTTTTGCTCTGAAGGGCTGGTCCCTCTCCAAGCAGTTCGATGGAAGGATGGTGATGACAGGCGCGAGGGAGGTTTTCACCAGCCGTGCGGGAGACTCTCCCTCCCGAGGGAACCTGCATGACCCAGAGATGGAACCATCTGCTCTAGCTCAACTGCCTTCGCCAGAATCTCAGCTGGCTACACTCACCCAGCAGATGCAGATCCTCCCATGGCAGTGTACCAACTTCAGCACCAGCACCGGTCCTTGGCTACTCACAGCAGCCAAGGACTCCCATGGCCCATGCCGCAGCCTCCCGTGATAGCCTACATTCCTTCCAAGGAAGGCCTTCGCAGCCGCGGGCCATTACTGACAACAGGGGTAGCCACCAAACTCCTGCAAAAAGGAATGAGCCGGGTCTGCCAACAGGGAGAGCCACTTGCCAAACCTCGAGCGGGAGATATCTAAACCTCGCCAAGGCCGAAAGAGCAAGACCCCCCGTCACGAACACCATGCACCCATGCCACGTTCTCTGTCTCCTTCGATGAAGGGGTCCACTGATGAAGCCGTCAGGTGCATGGCAGAGAAGTTTCTGGAGGAGTATGACCGTAAGCTGGCAGGATTATCCTACCGGTTTGCCAATCTATCAGGCTCCACTAGCGAGCCAGCGGGCTACGACGCTCGTCCCCCATTCTCCCAGGAGATCCAAAGCGAGCCGATCCCGCGTCAGTTCCGTATGTCACTGGTGGATCCTTATGACGGGACCACTGACCCCTTGGACCACCTGGAAAGTTACCGGGCCCTCATGAGGGTCCATGGGGCCATCGGTGCCCTCCTCTATGTTGCCTTTCCTGCTACTCTCCGGAAGGTAGCCCGGGTGTGGTTCACCCGCCTAGAGCCAGAGAGCATCAACTCCTTCGCCCAGCTAGGACAGAGGTTCGTGGCCCACTTCGACGCCTATCGGAAGATGCCACGAGAGGCAGACAGCCTCTTCTCCATCAGGCAACAGGATTGCGAGCCACTGCAGGACTACGTGGCCCATTTTAAGGCTGCCGCATTGGAGATCTACAATCTTGAGGAGCTGATTGCGATGCTGGCTCTGAAGCGAGGACTCAGGTTCTCCTACCTGACCTACTAGCTCGACAAGAAGCCTCCGAAGACTTACTCCCAGCTCCTTCTCCGAGCTTAGAAGTACATCCACGCCAAGGAGGCGGATTGTACGAGGCGGGAGCTCGACGGGAGGTTGCTGAAGAAGTTGACCCCCGCCAAAATGTCAGGGATGCGGAAGCAAGGACCACCTACTTCGAGCTCCCGGCAAGGACCGAGGCCTGGAGGCGCTCCCGTCCATGAAGAGAGTTACACCCCCCTCCTCGCCCCGAGGATGAAGATCCTCATGGAGATTGAAGGCGAGAACTATCTGAGGCACCTGCCTCCGATGAAGCCATCCACTGGCCATGACAAAACGAAGTACTGCCGCTTCCATCATGACCACGGCCACGACATCGAGGAATGCCGCAATCTCAAGTGGAAAATCAAAGAACTCATCAAGAGGGGATACCTCGGAAGGTTCGTGGGGGGTATACCTCAAGCAGAGCCCCAAGCACTCGTCGCTCGCCCACTAGTTCCAACAGTCGATAACCGCCCTACCGAGAAGCTGGTAGGGATGATATGATGGGGAGCCGAGAGCGCACCCAAGAAGGCCCGGGGGCAGGCATTCTGAAAATGTATTCCCCTCTATGAGGGAGGGGAAAGATGGGGGGGAAAATATAAATAATGATGCCGTAGTCGTCGAGATGATGATCGTGAAGCATCTTGTAAAATGCATCATGGTTGATAGTGGAAGCTCCACATATGTAATTTTCTATGATACTTTCTCCATGATGAATCTTTCTCCTGCTCAACTCAGACCTGTGCACATTCCCCTTGTTGGTTTCACAGGTGACTCTGCAAGGGTGGAGGGAGAGATCACTCTCCCGGTCACTGTTGGGACCCTACCTCGGCAGAGCACCGTCATGGTGACTTTCATGGTTGTTAGACTTCCTTCAGCCTGCAACGTGATCCTAGGTCGACCCAGGCTCAACCTGCTCGACGCTGTCGTCTCCACCAAGAGACTGCTTGTACAGTTCCCAACTCCTTATGGCATCGAGAAGATGAGGGAAACATCCCAGCCGGTGCAGCATTGTTTCCAAACCCTCCCTAGGGCCGAGGCTTCCGAGGGTGACCCTGGTGCGTGTCGCAATGCACCGATTTGAAACCTTAATTCCACTACTCTTAAAGGTAGAATACCAGGAGTAAAGGTCGAACCCACAGAGACTTTTGTGTTATTCCGAAAAAATTTTTTGAAAAGAAAATTAATATTTAACGAATATTTTAAACCTTAAATAACTAAGACAGACAAAATGTAAATGCAAAAGATAAAATCTCGAAACTCCAACTAGTTACTTGTTAGGTGGGCTGGCACTCTACTTCTATAAGATCCATACATTCCGACCCAGATATAACCTATTCTTGGTGATGACGACCCATACCTGTTCGATCACGGCTCGTTCCCCTGGAATATAGATTAGTCAAAAAGCGAACACATACAAATTATGAAAATTCCTCCTAGAGATAGTTTATTCCAAGAGCACAAACTGTACCTATTGATCACAGCTTGTCCCAAGAATATAAACTATGCCTAATAAGAATGAAATGATTCATAAAAATATTGACAAAAAATTCTTATTTTTATTTCATAGAAAAGGAGTACAAAAGATAAAAATAAAATAAACCCCCTGTGCCAAGCACTACAGTGGAATCCCGAGAAGATGATCTAGCCAGATATCCGCTTCGCACAAAAGAAATACGAGAATTGAAAGTGGAATGGGACGAAGTCTCTCTCGAATCTACCTCCCGGAGCATAGAATGACCCCGGGATTTATAGATAGGAAATACCGTGTCAGGCCCGTTTGAGAACCGCGGTGATTTCCTCATCTCAATCTGCTTCTCAAACTCGGCGCTATCTCCTCATCCAAACTCCTTCGCGATCGTATCTCCATCTTAAAAATCAAATTCAAAAATTCTATCGCACAACCCCGCGTCCATCTAGCATCTTTGGACATCCAATTTCTTCCTTCTGATAATTTATCGAAGACTTCACATTAAGACCGACCAAAGAGAGAAGAAACATCGTGAAAGAAGAGATCCAGTTCGTCGATGATGGGAGAGTGGCAGTCGGCAATAGGCGGTAGCTTACGGTGGCAATGGGCGGTGAAGAATGGCTCACGGCGACTTGGGTAGCAGTGGACATGAGAGAGGCGCGCGGCGCTGGAACAGGCAGCTTGGCGGCGAGGTGAAGAAGATGGAGAAGGGCAGCAGCGGGTTGGGCATTTTTCTGGCCGAACGGGACTTCTCCGGCTGGCACAGAGTTCAATGACAGCTTGGACGGTGCTGGGGTAGCTCTCCGGTGAGTTTCGGTGCCTTTGGAGCTTCGTGGTCCACAGTCCTGCCCGTGGACCAGCAACAATGGCTGCAGGTGGACCGGCAATCGTGCGGTGGACCATTAAGCTGGTCCACCGTGAGCCAGCCAAATGAATTTAAGTGACATTCCAAAAGTAGTGCCGCTTTGAAATCCATGCTAATGTCTTCTAAAATTAATTTCAAGCCCGTTCGAACTCCGATTTGTGTCCGGTTTGCACCGTTGGATTCCTAAAATTGAGCTCTACACGTTTATGGAGTCAATTCCTACAAAGTACCATAAAAAGTATCAATTTTAATCAAATAAAGTTAGGTTAATCTTTGTTATTCTAATATCTAACAGATCCCAAGACGGACGATCTCAACCAAAGGGCTCAAGACCCCAGGGGTGGCCCGGTCGAACGCTTGCTATCTTTTTACTCAGAGCCGACCAAACAAAGACAGTACAAATCAGGGCCCAGTTGCCAAACGAAGAGAGGGCCCACCTGTTAGAGTTCCTGCGAGCAAACACGGATGTGTTTGCCTGGACGGCAGCAGACATGTGATGGGGACCCGAAAACCTATTTTATTTTATTTTATTTGAGTCAATTAGTCCTATGTCACTTGAGTCAAAGTGAGCCACTTGAGTCCTATAATAAAGTGGGACAACTGAGTCAGTTGAGTCCACTTAGTCAGGTCCAGTCATTTTAGTTCAGTCAAGAGTCTAATTAAGTTGTTCAAGTCAATAGGAGAATCATCAACAGCTAGAAGATTCACCAGACCCCTCCAACTAGAGCCGGCCTTCATGCACCTGGACCCTTTCATGCCGCCAAGCCCGCAAGAGCCCAAGACAGGCCCACTGTTGACCGGTCCACCAGGGTTTCTTGGCCCACAAGTTAGGGTTTCTTAGCCCTCAAGTAATGTACCCTGGGATGAATCTATAAATACTGCCCATCCTCTCTTGTATTAAACATCTTTTTTCCTATGAATACAAACAAAATATTATTTTGATCTGAGTTTTGAGTTTTCTCCGGATTGGAGTGGGTGTGACGCCCGGGTTCCTGGTTCTTGAGTACAAGCCCTAATATTCTGGTGACTTCTACGCTCGCCAGCGATCCTTCTCCGTTCTGTCCCTCATCAACTTGGTATCAGATTAGGATTTTTTTTCTTCCTCATGGGTTCCATCTCCTTCCTCCCGATCACAGATCCCGATGCCATCAAGCCAGGTCCAGCCGGTCACCCACCACCATTCCTCCCTTCCAGCCCTTGCCCCTGCTTTCCGCATCATCCACACCACTAATCAGAACTTTCCACCCAGATCCAAGCCCCTTCTCCACCCACTGCTGCCAACCATCCATGAAACGTCAACGATCGCCGCCCGTCTCCTCGCCCGCTGATCGACACCCCGACGCTGCCGGATCGGAGCCCGTGCTGCAGTTCGTCTTCACCGTCAGCGTTCTAATCGTCCACCACCACTAATCAAACACCAAAGATCATCATCGATGCCCTCTTCCTGCTCACCGCCAGCAGCCGGCACCACACCCCATAAACCCCTCCCTCTGGACTGGAGCCCCATCCGCCCCTCCCACCAAACCGGAGCGCCACAGCTGCTCCCTCCCGCCGGACCCATCCCTGCAGCCGATCGGTGCCTCCCGCCAAATCCATTGCCAGCAGCCGACAACCGAGGATCCACCTTCTCTCTGGCTGATGCCAACGCTGGCCCGTGCCCCACCGTCCTTCCATCCGTGAAGCCTCGGAGAGCCATCGGCCAAAGGCGAGGTCCCTAACCGAATCCACCATCACTAGCCGCTGGAAGAGCCACCGCGTCTGCCTCCGTCCCGTGACCCCAACGCCCCCATCCGTGACATCGGAACGCATCGCACGGCCGCCGCACGCCCACCACCGCTGCCCGTGCTGCAAATCCGCCCGACACCACCAGCTACAAGAACCCGTTCGTCCGGCCAACATCCTTCCATGCCGGCATCGTCCTCTGCCCAGCGCCGACACTGGCGAGCCCCTCAGTCCGCCTCCCCTGTTCCATGAAAAAAAAGCATCGGCACAAACGTGAAAGCAGTCCACGTTCGTGATGCCGACTTTAGGTTATGCACAAATCTCAGAGCAAGACTATAAGGATCTCAAAGCTGCATACTGCACATTCCTCAGAGCGCATAGTCTCAGAGCTGCACGATCTTCAGGGCTACATAGATTTCAGAGCAGCACCAATTTTAGAGTGGCACGGTTTCTAGAGCCCCTCTTTATTTCAAGTTTATTTGGATATTTTTGGGTTTATTTGATTGTGTCTGTTTTATGGGTTTGTCTTTTGATATGCTTGGATTCGGTTCCATCAAATCCCCGCTATGCCTAACTCGACGGAGTCGAGTTCTCCCCACCGCAGGAAAATGATGGGGACCCGAAAACCTATTTTATTTTATTTTATTTGAATCCATTAGTCCTGTGTCACTTGAGTCAAAGTGAGCCACTTGAGTCCTGTAATAAAGTGGGACAACTGAGTCAGTTGAGTCCACTTAGTCAGGTCCAGTCATTTTAGTTCAGTCAAGAGTCCAATTAAGTTATTCAAGTCAAGAGGAGAATTATCAGCAGCCAGGAGATTCACCAGACCCCTCCAATTAGAGCCGGCCTTCATGCACCAAGACCCTTTCATGCCGTCAAGCCTGCAAGAGAGAGCTCCAGCCCAAGACAGGCCCACTGTTGACCGTCCACCAGGGTTTCTTGGCCCACAAGTTAGGATTTCTTAGCCCTCAAATAATGTACCCTGGGATGAATCTATAAATACTGCCCCTCCCCTATTGTATTAAACATATTTTTTCTTATGAATACAAACAAAATATTATTTTGATCTGAGTTTTGAGTTTTCTCTGGATTGGAGTGGGTGTGACGCCCGTGTTCCTAGTTCTTGAGTACAAGCCCTAATCTTCTGGTGACTTCTACGCTCGCCAGCTATCCTTCTCCGGTCTATCCCTCATCAACTTGAATGATAGGTATCCAGGGCAGGTCCGGGGATTTTTCCAATTTTTTCTTATTTTTTTCGCATTTTTATTTTTATTTATTTTCGCTATTCCACCTATTCCCTCTATTCCATCTTTATCCTGAACTTATTCCTGATTTATTCCACACTATTCCATCTTCTCCCGTGGGTTTTTACATCTCCCAAACCTTAGCCTCCGCCCCATCCGGCCCCAGATCTGGGTCGCCCGACCCCTGGCCACCCCCGTCGAACCGTCGTCGATGCTCGCCGACCCCCGCCCTCACCGGAGAAGCCATCGTAGCCGCCCTCGCCCGTGGAAGATGAACGACTGTGGGCAGACCAACCGTCACCCATGTCCCATGGCCACCGCCGACCTGCCACCGGCCGCCCGCTGACTCACGCCCGACCATCGGAGGGCCCCCGCTGGTGCCCTTGGGGCCCACGGCCATGGAAAGCCCAAGCGGCAACGCGAGCGTACCGTGTCGCCCCTGCACCGCCACCCGCCTACACCGCCGCCCACCTGCCGCCGCCCACCGTTGGCCTGCCGCTCGCTGGGCCGCCAGAGGCCTCGCCGATGCCCAGGAGGTCTCCCACGACCGTGGGAGACCAAACGGCACGCCTAGCATGCCGTGCCATTTCCCTTGTACTGCCTCGCCTACAGCCTGCCACCAGCCATCCGCTAGTGCCCCGCCAGAGTTCCCTCCCTGTCCACGGCCATGAGCTGGAGTTGCACGGATTTCAGAGCAGCCCAATTTTCAGAACAGCACATTTTCTGGAGTAGATCATCAAGCCAACATGCTTTTCAGAGAAGATCAGCACCAATATTGATGCAGCACAATTTTTGATGTAATTTATTTTCCTTTTTTAGTTTTCTTAGATTATAAGAAACTGAGGGTTTTAGTTTTTCTATATAAAGGCCCCCTCTCCCCCTGTAATAATCAGAAGTTTTGATATAAATTTTTGGATTTTCCCTGGGTTCTGGTTCTGGGTTGAGGCCCATCTTTCCTTCATCTGCGAGTGTCGAGGGGTGTGAGACCCCACTTCCTTCGCTCGCATGCGAGCATCGAGGGGCGCGAGGCCCTACTTATCCCCCTTTTCCATCGAGTCCCCCTCTAGGTCTAGGGATTTTTCTTTATGACCCCAGGTAGCGATTTGGGTGGGATGCCCTAGGCTCCGCGTGTAGTAAGATGGGTGGGATGCCCTAGACTACATGTAGTGGGTGGGTGAGATGTCCTAGAGATGCAACGTCTCTCCATGAAGGTGAGTGCCCAGTCCTAGAGTATCCATGTTAGCTATCCTCCATCCCATGTTTCTCCACCAAGAAAACTGAAAACCGAAAGAGTTCAGCTATTTTAGGTTTTAGTGTCAGCTCGCCCTAGTCCCAGGAGGCTTCTTAGCCCTCCCATGGTCCTAGTTTGTTTAGGTGTTTCCCCTGTATTCCCAATAAATCTGGTTATGTTTTCAGCCATCCCGCATCAGTTTGGTATTAGAGCAAGTTGTGGATTAGGGTGTGCTCCTTTTTTTGAACTCGACAGAGTCGAGTTCTTCATGGTCGAGGAGAATGATGGGGATCCAGGATAGGTCCGGATATTTTTCTAGTTTTTTCTTATTTTTCTGTATTTTTTATTTTTATTTATTCCCGCTATTCCACCTATTCCCTCTATTCCATCTTTATCCCGATCTTATTCCTGATTTATTTTACACTATTCCATCTTCTCCCTTGGGTTTTAAAACATCTCCCAAATCCTAGCCTCTGCCCCTTCCGGCCCCAGATCCAGGCCGCCCGACCCCGGCCACCCCCGTCGGACCACCGTCGACGCTCGCCAGACCCCGCCCTCATCGGAGAAGCCACCGCCGCCATCCTTGCCCGTGGAAGACGAACGGTCGTGGGAAGACCAACCGTCGCCGACAGCCGCCGCCACCGCTACTTGCCACCGCCGACCTTCCACCGACTGCCCGGCCACCGGAGGGCCCCCGCCAGCACCCTTGGGCCCCACGACCGTGGGAAGCCCAAGTGGCACGGCATGCATACCGTGCCGCCCCTGCACCGCCGCCCGCCTGCGCTACCGCCCAACAACGCCGCCTCTCGCCTGCCACCGGCCCGCTGCTCGCTGGGCCGCCGGAGGCCTCGCTAGCACCCAGGAGTCTCCCACGGCCGTGGGAGACCAAACGGCATGCCTAGCATGCCGTTTCGTTTCCCCTGTGCCGCCTCGCCTGCAGCCTGCCACCAACCGTCCGCTGCTCGCCATCCGCCGGCCCCGTCAGCCGCCCGCTTTCGGCCATCCGCTGGTGCCCCGCCGGAGTTCCCTCCCTGTCCACGGCCATGAGTTGAAGTTGCACGAATTTCAGAGCAGTCCAATTTTTAGAGCAGCACATTTTTTGGAGCAGATCATCAAGCCAACATGCTTTCCAAAGCAAATTAGCACCAATATTGATGCAACACAATTTTTGATGTAATTTATTTTCCTTTTTTAGTTTTCTTAGAGTCTAAGAAACTGAGGGTTTTGGTTTTTCTATATAAAGGCCCCCTCTCCCCCTATAATAATCAAAAGTTTTGATATAAATTTTTGGGTTTTCCCTGGGTTCTGGTTCTAGGCTGAGGCCCGTCTTTCCTTTACCTGCAAGTGTCGAGGGGTGTGAGACCCCACTTCCTTCGCTCGCATGCGAGCATCGAGGGGCGCGAGGCCCTAGTTATCCCCCTTTTCCATCGAGTCCCCCTCTAGGTCTAGGGATTTTTCTTTACGACCCCAGGTAGTGATTTGGGTGGGATGCCCTAGGCTCCGCGTGTAGTGAGATGGGTGGGACGCCCTAGACTATATGTAGTGGGGTGGGTGAGATGCCCTAGAGGTGCGACGTCTCTCCATGAAGGTGAGTGCCCAGTCCTAGGGTGTCCATGTTTCCTATCCTCCATCCCATGTTTCTCCACCAAGAAAACTGAAAACCAAAAGAGTTCAGCTGTTTTAGGTTTTAGTGTCAGCTCGCCCTAGTCCCGGGAGGCTTTTTAGCCCTCCCACGGTCCTAGTTTGTTTAGGTGTTTTCCCTATTTTCCTAATAAATCAAGTTACGTTTTCAGTCATCCCGCATCAACATGCCAGGTATTCCCTCTTACATCATCACTCACAAGTTGAGCCTTGATCCAAAGCACCAGCCAGTTTGGCAAAAGAAGAGAAGTTTCACCACGAAGCGGCAGGCGACCATCAATAAGAAGGTAGACAAGCTCCTCGCCACCGGTTTCGTTCACGAGGTGCAGTATCCGAGCTAGCTGGCGAACGTGGTGATGGTGAAGAAGAGCAATGGCAAGTGGAGGATCTGTGTAGACTACATCGACCTCAACAAGGCATGCCCGAAGGACAGCTTTTCCTTGCTGAAGATCAACCAATTGGTGGAGGCCACCTCGGGGCACTGGCAAGCTTTCATTCATGGATGCGTTCTCCGGGTACAACCAGATACGGATACACCTAGAGAATGAGGAACACACTACCTTTGTCACCGACCAAGGGATGTACTGTTACAGAATGATGCCCTTCTATCTAAAGAATGCTGGGGCCACATACCAGCATATGGTCAACAAGGTCTTCAAAGACCAAATTGGCTGAAACATACAGGTGTACGTGGATGACATGCTAATCATGAGCAAGCTGAGCTTGAACCATGTTGCCGACCTCGTCGAAGCTTTTCACAACCTCCGAAAGCACCAAATGAAACTCAACCAAGTGAAATGCTCCTTCAGGGTGGCTGCGGGGAAGTTCCTCGGCTTCATGGTCACCTAGAGAGGCATTGAAGCTAATCCAAAGAAAGTCCAGGCGATCGTCGACATGGAGCACCCGACATCCAAGAAGCAGGTCCAGCGCTTGATGGGGCGGATTACATCCCTAAGCCAGTTCATCTCGAGGTCGGCCGACCATTGCCTTCCCTTCTTCAAGGCACTACGCAAGATGCACGACTTCACTTGGACGGAGGAGTACAAGACAGCCTTTGAAGAACTGAAGGAGTTCCTGGCCTCTCCTCCTCTGCTCTCCAGACCGAAAGAAGGGGAGGAACTCCTGCTCTATCTAGTGGTCACACCTAGAGCCGTCAGCTCGGTTCTCGTTTGCACAAATGAGGACGGATCCCAAAAGTCGATATATTACACCAGCAAAATCCTCCGCGACGTGGAGATCAAGTATACTCGCTTCAAGAAACTTATTTTTGTACTGATATTGTCTGCTAAGTGCCTTAGGCCCTACTTCCAAGCATACCCTATTATGGTCATGACTGATCAGCCCCTGAGGACCATACTAAGCTGCCCTGAAACTTCTGGGAGGTAGGCCAAATGGTCCCTGATGCTGAGCGAGTTTGACATCGCATATCGACCGACGTCGTCACAGAAGGCCCAAGTCCTAGCAGACTTCGTGGTTGAATGCACAGGACCTGCCGAGGAGCCAGAGCAGATGGCCCCGGAGCATCAAACTGAGCCCGGACCACGAAAGGACCCCTGGATCCTCCATGTGGAAGGCACCTTCAATTCCGGAAGGAGCAGAGTGGGCCTCATCCTCACCAATTGTGATGGGGTGGTGGTGGAATGCACCCTCCGCTTCAAATTTGCCATAACAAACAACCAGGTGGAGTACGAAGCGCTCCTCGCGGGCCTGAAGATATCCCGCGAGCTGGGCGTACAGAGTCGAAGGTTTTCATCGACTCCCAATTGGTTGCTGGACAAGTCTCCGGAGAATACGAGGCCAGAGATTCCCAGATGGTGAAGTACCTGGAGAGGGTCTACTCGAGCACAGCAGGCTTCCATCACTTTTACATTTTCCACATCCCCCGTGGGGAGAACGCTCGTGTGGATGCACTGTCAAGACTCACAACCCTGTCGAGCTCATCGCTGGGGCATGCCCACATTGAGTACCTCGATAGTCCAAGCTACGAAAGCCCAGAGAAGGTGCAGCAAGTAACCCCCGAGCCGAGCTAGATGGACAAGTATGTTAGGTATATCATGGACGGCACCTTACCAGAGGACCGCAGGGAAGCCGGCATCATCAAGAAAAAGGCCTCCCATTTTGTTCTGATGGACAGTCAACTCTACCACCGATCTCACTCCTACCCACTCCTGAAGTGCCTCAGGCCTGCAGAGACAGCCTTCGTGCTCCAGGAGATACATGAAGGCCTTTGTGGGAATCATGTAGGGGGGAGGACTCTGGAATACAAAGCTCTTCGCCAGGGCTACTTCTGGGAGACCAAGAGGGAGGACACGGCCGACTTCGTCAAGAAGTGTGACAAATGCTAGTGCCATTCCCACATACAGCGCCAGCCGGTAACGTCAATCTCCCAACTTTCATCCCCCTGGCCCTTTGCCTAGTGGGGGATGGACATCTTGGGACCATTCCCCACCACACCAGGGCAACGGAAGTTCCTGCTAGTGGCGTCGACTACTTTACCAAGTGGGTCGAAGCGGAGTCGCTAACTCGAATCATAGAAGCCAATGTTTGCCAATTCTTCTGGAAGTCAGTTATCTGGTGATTCGGACTCCCCAATTGCATCATCACCGACAACGGGCAATAATTTGACAACCAGGAGTTCGAAGGGTTCTGCGTCAAGCATGACATCCAACATAGGTTCACCTTGGTAGCTCACCCCCAAACAAACGGAGAAGCCGAGGTGACTAACCGAACCATCCTTCAAGGACTTCGGACCAGGCTGGACCAAGCCAAGGGTAGATGGGCAGAGGAGCTTCCAAGCATCCTATAGGCCTACCACACAATGCCTAGGATGGCGATGAGCGAAACACCCTTCAACCTCATCTTCAACGCCGAAGCAGTCATCCCGATCGAGCTCGGCATGCCCATGCTATGGGTGTAGTAGTATGACGAGACATAAAACCCTGCGCACCTCCTGCTCAATTTAGACCTCCTAGAAGAAATGAGGGACAAGGCTCGGCTCCGGATGGCAGCATATCGGCAGCGAGTGGCCCAGTATTATAATGCGCGGGTGAAGCTGAAGACCTTCCAACCCGACGACCTGGTGCTGGGCCGAGCCAAAGCATCTCAACCCTGAGAGTGCGGTAAACTCTCACCGAATTGGGAGGGTCCCTACAAGGTGGCTAAGGCCCTCTCGCATGGGGCCTACTACCTCGAGGACTCGGATGGCACCAGATTCTCTCGAACATGGAATGCCAGCAATTTGAGGAGATACTATCAATAGTGTAAAGTTTTCTTCCATTAATAATAAAGATTTCCCTTTGCACAAAAGTTTATCTGCCTTGCAAGAAGGTTCCAACAGTCTTCGAGCCCAGCTCCAAGATACCAAATCCTGCGCCTAGCTCACAGGCCAACACGGACCGGGGCCCAGCTCTCTAGCTAGTAAGTCTTCAAGCCCAGCTCCAAGACACCAACTCCTGAGCCCAGCTCTCAAGCCAACCCAGACCAGGGCCCAGCTCTCAGGCCAACCTAGACCGGAGCCCAGCTCTTCGGCCAGAAAGTCTTTGAGCCCAGCTCCAAGGCACCAACCCCTGAGCCTAGCTCTCAGGCCAACCTGGACCGGAGCCCACCTCTTCGACCAGCAAGTCTTCAAGCCCAGCTCCGAGACACCAATCCCTGAGCCCATCTCTCAGGCAACCAAAACCCGGGGCCCAGCTCTCCGGAAGACAAGTCTTCGAGCCCAGCTCCAAGGCACCAACCCCTGAGCCCAGCTCTCAGGCCAACCTGGATCGGGGCCCAGCTCTTTGACCAACAAGTCTTAGAGCTCAGCTCCGAGACACCAATCCCTGAGCCCAGCTCTCAGGCCAACCTGGACTAAGGCCTAGCTCTCTGGCTAGCAAGTCTTCGAACCCAGCTCCAAGGCACCAACCCCTGAGCCCAGCTCTCAAGCCAACCTAGACCGGGGCCCAGCTCTCCAGCCAGCAAGTCTTCGAGCCTAGCTCCAAGACACCAAGACCTGAGCCCAGCTCTCAGGCATTCAAGCCTGGGGCCCAGCTCTCCGGCACCAAAGCCTCGAGCCTAGCTCCAAGGCATCCAAGACCTGAGCCCAGCTCTCAGGCATTCAAGCCCGAGGCCCAGCTCTCCGGCACCAAAGCCTTGAGCCTAGCTCCAAGGCATCCAAGACCTGAGCCCAGCCCTCATGCATTCAAGCTCGGGGCCCAGCTCTCCAGCACCAAAGCCTCGAGCCTAGCTCCAAGGCATCCAAGACCTAAGCCCAGCTCTCAGGCATTCAAGCCCAGGGCCTAGCTCTCCAGCCATCAAGTTTTCGAGCCCAGCTCCAAGGTACCAACCCTGAGCCCAGCTCTGAGGCCAACCTGGATCGGGGCCCAGCTCTCCGACCAGCAAGTCTTCGAGCCCAGCTCCGAGACACAAATCCTTGAGCCTAGCTCTCAGGACAACTTAGATCGAGGCCCAGCTCTCCGGCCAGCAAGTCTTCGAGCCCGGCTCCAAGGCACCAATTCCTGAGCCCAGCTCTTAGGCCAACACGGACCGGGGCCCAGCTCTCCGGCCAGTAAGTCTTCGAGCCCAACTCCAAGACACCAACTCCTAAGCCCAGCTCTCAGGCCAACCTGGACCGGGGCCCAGCTCTCCGGCCAGAAAGTCTTTGAGCCTAGGTCCAAGGCACCAACCCCTGAGCCCAGCTCTTAGGCCAACCTGGACCGGGGCCCAGCTCTCCGATCAGCAAGTCTTCGAGCCCAGCTCCGATACATTAATCCCTGAGCCCAGCTCTCAGGCCAACCTGGATCAGGGACCAGCTCTCCGGCCAGCAAGTCTTCGAGCCCAGCTCCAAGGCACCAACCCCTGAGCTCAGCTCTCAGGCCAACCTGGATCAGGGCCCAGCTTTCCGACCAGCAAGTCTTCGAGCCCAGCTCCGAGACACCAATCCCTGAGCCCAGCTCTCAGGCCAACCTAGACCGGGGCCCAGCTCTCCGGCCAGAAAGTCTTAGAGCCTAGCTCCAAGGCATCAACCCTTGAGCCCAGCTCTTAGGCCAACCTGGACCGGGGCCCAGCTCTCCAGCCAGCAAGTCTTCGAGCCTAGCTCCAAGACACCAAGACCTGAGCCCAGCTCTCAAGCATTCAAGCCCGGGGCCTAGCTCTCTGGCACCAAAGCCTTGAGCCTAGCTCCAAGGCATCCAAGACCTGAGCCCAGCTCTCAGGCATTCAAACCCGGGGCCCAGCTCTTCGGCACCAAAGCCTCGAGCCTAGCTCCAAGGCATCCAAGACCTGAGCCCAGCTCTCAGGCATTCACGCCCAGGGCCCAGCTCTCCAGCACCAAAGCCTCGAGCCTAGCTCCAAGGCATCCAAGACCTGAGCCCAGCTCTCAAGCATTCAAGCCCGGGGCCCAGCTCTCCGACACCAAAGCCTCGAGCCTAGCTCCAAGGCATCTAAGACCTGAGCCCAGCTCTCAGGCATTCAAGACCCGGGGCCCAGCTCTCCAGAAAACAAGTCTTCAAGCTCAGCTCTCTAGCATCCAAGACCTGAGCCGAGACAAAGTAAAGCCCTCCTCTCTAATCTTTCTACACAAAGAAGAAAGAGAAAGAGAGAGAAGGAGAGAAGAAAGGGAGAGACATTTGCACCATAAAAAAAAGAGGGGGAGTTGGATTGATAAAAGTACTTTTCATTACTTCACAAAAAGTATTACACTATTCCTTGGGCCCCGATTGCCAGGCTGCCTGGACCAACAAAAAGTAAAAATTACAAAGGGCCTAGGGGCCCAACTCTACTCAACTGGTGCCTTCCCCGAACGGTGCCCGACCTGGATCTCTCCCTCTTCAGCCTCCGCTACCGGGGTGCATTATTCGGTGACTGCTGCTGGAGGAACTTCCTCAGCCATTGCCACCCTCGGAGCTACCTCAGCTGCCGTCGCCGTTGGAGCTGGTTTGGTTGCTGCCACCTGCAGAGCCAGTTCAACCATTGTCATCTGCGGGGTTAGTTTAGCACACGTCGATTCAGCCAAGGTCACCTGTGGAGGAGGCCTGGCCGTAGCAGCGCTTTCGTCCACCATGGCCGGTGCCGGGGATGAAATCCTCATGCCCAGGAGTCGAAGCATGGCCATTCGCTTGTCCGAGATGATGCCACACAACTGGGACCTGTTGGGAATTGTATCCCAAAGCCAATCGCCTGGGTTGTAGGCAGTTGGGCTCAGTATTGTATTCATATTATGAATTAATAAAATATTATTTATGGCAGCTCATCACATATTGTATTTCCCTAAAATGAACTCTTTCCATGTGATGAAGTTCTTAGGACTACACTGACTTCGATACAGAGAGGATGTATCGAGTGGTCCTTAAACCTAGTTCACAACCAAAGGATATATTGTACTGGATGGCAATATATCAAGTATAGGTTGTTGTAGTTCACATCGTTTGGTTGTCCTCTTGACCAAATGAGTGTGGTGACACTGATGTGATCTACAAGTGGGATATGTGATATCTCATTGAATGTGACTCCGTGCAGCCCCTTTCTGCCAAAGGGATACTCACGATTGGATATGGGTATATGTGTCCCTCTGACCTGAGGTCATCACGGTAGCTTGCAAGCAACTCCCTATGCTTTGGTGCCGGACTACCTGGATTTTTAATCCAGTGATGGAAGGTTTCTGGGTACAGACAAGTACTTGTGGAGCAGTGATGGACCAAGATGGAATTGACCTGTCCAAACAGTTTGGATTAAATATCTCGCAGTATCTCAATTTAGCAAATCTTCGGCCGGGGTAGTCCTAGTGAAGAGTCACTGGGCTTGCGAGGTTGAGACACGTTGTCAACTGACTCAGTCTGGGTTGGCAGCCCAATCTCAGTCGTCCTGAGCATTAAAGGTCAAAAGGATGAATTATACGGTAACCATATGCCAGAGGTTCGATAGTTTGCTCCCACATCTTCGACCTATCCGGACGCCGGGACCCATTGCTAGATGGTTTCCTGTGCTGGTACTAGAAATTATTCTAGTGCTACCGTTTAGGTTCGAACCTATGAGGTCACACGCCACAGAGGATAACTCTCTGATCTGGATATCGATTATGATTAGGAATCGTCTCGATTTTATGGTCACAGTATTTTTTGAGCACTCTTTTCCCTGTCTTGCCCTTGTCTATGTCGACCGAAAAATGTTACGGGTTGACCAGCACTGCGCCAGGATTTTTCTGAATCAGTTTTGAACTGATTCGGAGTGCGTTTCGGCCTCCAATTGGTTGTAAACCAATTTTACTCCTTGAACCCGGTTCAATTGAATTGAACCAATTAGTTTAAATGGGAATGGATTGGTTTTGTTTGAACCAGTGATTTTCCTTTCCTTGGACCGTTTACATGCTATTCTTTTCGTTGGAATTTTTTCCAACCGCTGGGAGGAATGCCAAGCGTCCGTGGAGAAGGCCAAACGACCAAACATAGCTCCTCACCTGGCGTCTCTTCTTCTCCCTCCATTGATGGCTTTAATGGCTGATTAAATTGCTGGTTAATTGGGTAAAAGGCAACCGCTGCCCCTTGGCCTCCCCACCTCTCCCTTTCCCTCTTCCCTGCTGCAATCTTTTTAAACACCATCAGCAGCTCTGTTTCAACGAGAGGTTGAGTTTTCAACGTTGGAAACTCTTACACCGTGAGAACACTTGAAAAAAAATAAAAAAAGAATGCTTGTCCCATCCTTGTTCTTTGAGAGGCTTAAGGAGAGAGCTTTGGGCTGGGTTTAGGAGATTTAGAGGGAGAGAAACAAGCTTTAAATCCCATTGTTTTGAAGTGCTCAAGTTCTGCCCAGCTGCAGAAAACCTGTGACCGTGAAGCCCTCTTCCGGCGGCTAGCACCGTTCGTGGAGGCGGATCCGAGAGTCCCGGGCATGTCTCCCCTCTAGAGGGAGTACCACTCTACTCCTAGGAGCAAATCACGCGAGCCGGGATCGCCCCAGCTGCTCCGAAACGAAGGCCAAAGTCTGCTATCTAGTTTTGCTGCATAAATCTGGCAGCAGAATTTGGTGATTTATTTATTTTTTTTGGCTTAGATTTGATTGCAGCAACCGGTGGCAAATCGAAGAAGACTTGTCCAAGAAGCCGCTGCTCAAATTTGGGAGCAAACGGAGGTCCAGAAGGCGGTGTTCCGACGACGTTTTGCAAGCCAAAAATAGGGTCCCAAGGAGGAAGACGACTGGAATAACTTTATTCCAGTTATTCCAGTCTATTCCAAATTTATTCCAGAGTTATTCCAGGCGGAATAAAGGTATGGAAAATTAATTTTTTAATCATGCATGGATATATTAAATTGTTTAATATTTTATAAATATTTTATATGATTATGCATGCCTAAACGCAACTAGATTTAGATTAGTACCTGGCAGAGTAAATTCCCGCTGCGCGAATTTTAAAAATTGTTTTAAAATCCTATCTGCTCTCGCAGATGTTTGTATGCCTAGTGTAGGATCTTGTCAAACCACATGCACTGTTTACTTTCAAGACCGACAGTAAGCGAACCCCTTGAAAAAGGAGTCCGTCGCTGCTTCCTTGAAATCTGCCAAGTACTCCGGGGAGGCCTTGAAATTGGCCACCGCATCGGCGATCTCCTTCCTCACAGCCTTCGCCTGGCGGGATGCCTCAGATGACTTCTCCTCCGCGCGTTCAGCCCGGTGGATCGCCTCGGCCATCCCTCTCTCCGCTGCCTCGATCGAGCTGGCAATGATGAAAGCCTTCCCCTCCACCTCTACGGCCCTTTGCTCAGCGACCGCGGCCTTCTTCTCAGCGGAGACGGCCCGTTCTTTCAACGCCTCCGACTCAGCTCGAAGCTCCTTCAACCAAGTCCTCTTCGCATTGAGCTCCCCCTCGAGCTCCCTGTTGAGCCGCTCGATGCTGGCAACCTCGCCCGTGAGGCTCTTGACCTTCATATTGGCCTCCCAAGCCTCGTTGTTCTTCCGCCTCAGCTCGGTCCTCATGGACTTGAGTTCCGCCTGCTACTCTCTGTCCCTCCTGGCCCAGTTGTGGCAGAAGTCCTGGATAAGGATGAGCTCCCTACCTTGCTGCATCAGAGTGTGTTAGTCACGACAGTAAGGAATGGCGAGAGGAATAAGCAAGGCAGGAGGAAACTTACGGTGTAGAGGTTGGAGAAGGACGCGCTGATGACATCGCCAAGGAGTCTCCCACTCCCTTTTTGTTGGTCGCAGGACTGAATGGAGAAGTCCATCATCCACTCGGCGAGGCTCGGGTCCTTCATGAGGGAGACATTGGGCACCAATCTGAAAGGGACCCGATGATAGTCCCTATCTTTCTGGCCCGTCGCTGACACAGACTCCTCCATGGCAGGAGAAGCCCTTGGTGTAGGTTGCGAGATTGGCACCTTTTCAGACCACGTCGCTAACACCGGCCTCGCATCTTCTGGCTCCCCGCCCTCCTCGACTTCGACGATCTCCGAAGGAGGGGTTGCCACCGTAGCAGCAGCGGTAGCCGATCTAGCCTGGGCCACCACCTTGGATTCGGGCGCCGGGGTCGGATCGCATTGCCTCGGAGGCTCCAGGACGGGCTCTGCTGCCCTCTTCCACCTCCACTCGGAAACGGGCGCGGTTGGCTCGGTATGCGCCGGCCTCGCACCATCGTCCGCACGAGCCCTCTTCGGAGCAGGCTCGCCAGCCTCCACCGCCTGATTTCGCTCCTTGGTAAAGGTGAGCAGTTGGTCCATCGAAAACTTCATGCCTACACCAAGGAAGACACAGTCAGCTCCAAGCTCAAAAAAAAAAAAAGAGAGAGAAGAAGAAAAGAGAAAAGGAGAAGAAAAGGATGGTCGAGCTGAACTTACCCGACTCCCGCGTCGAGCCGACCTCGACCTCGTGGAGATTCTGCTCCGACAGCAGGACCGCGAGTGGAGGGATCTCGGCAAAGCGAAGCTGCTCATACAACTCGAGGTCGGCTGCTTCGACCGAGGAGTTTCAATTGGGAGACCGATCCGGGGCGCTCCAAGCCCAGTCGAACCGCTCGACCGAGGTGAAGAAATACCTACTCTTCCACCCCTTGATGGAAGAGGGGAGCTCATACCTGATGCCCCGGGGATGGGAGGAAAGAGACCACCACTCTTCCTCGGAGGGGTGGCGCTTCAGGATGAAGAAAGCCCTGAACAGAGAGAAGCGAGCGACTATCTCGTGGAAGTGACACATAATGATGAAACAAAAGATCGTTCTGATGGCGTTCGGGACAAGCTGGGCAGGAACGAGGCCGTAGTTGGTCAGGACGGAGATAAAAAATGGATGGAAGGGAAATCGGAGGCCCTCGATGAAGGTCTGCTTATAAAAAGCTATCCGATAAGGGCCACTATAAGTGACTCGTTCTCCCGGACGAGGGACCAAAAGTTGGATGGACTCCGGGATATCATAATCATCATGGATGGTCGCGAGCTCCACGACGGTGATCACTGAAGCAATCCCTCCAGGACCTGTTGATCGAGAGGGTTCGGGGATAGAAGCAGAAGGAAGAGATGGACGAGGTAGAGGAACGAACCCGGGTTCCCTAATAGCTACGGGACCGAGGGGACGCCTTCTGCTAAACTCATAGTGCGCCGCCTCCCTTTCCTTGTTAGAAGAAGAAGGAGTTTTCGGCCTAGAAGATCCGGCCTCGACTTGGCAAGAAGGACGGAAGTTCGAACTGAAACGAGTCATGGTGAGAGAAGGAGAAGGTGAAAAGAAGACCTAAGAGGATCCCTAGTCGACAAGCGGGAAAAAGAAGGAGACTAACCTGCTAAGAGCTTGGGGAGATAAGAACGGCCAGGGGAGATGGAAGAAGAGCCTCTGTATGACTGCGGGCATGAAAAATTTGAAAGAAGGTGGGTTTTGAAAAAGTTACCTTTCTTTTCGAAGTGATTGGTGCCAGACCATACCGTTATGGCTCCCCCACTGAGGGATGCTTGCCACGTGTCATTGATCGACGGGGCAAGCACCTTATTCGAATTGTGGCTACTCTGAATTCCATGCCTATAATAACTGCTCCTCGGACGTGGCCACGTGGCGCCACCGCACTGGCTCGGGGAACCGCCTCATGAAGCATCGTCGATCGCGATCATTACTGCGCTGGATCCTCACCTTTCCATGTCAGCGCCATAATTACTCCCTTCGCCCCAAGCATCACGCACTAACTGGCCTCGGGAGTGGGGTGCAAATGATGTGGCGGGATCGCTGATGTGGAACACCTGTCAGATGCCATGTCAGAGTATGCCGCCACGATGGATATCTCCTCCCGGGCTCCTTTCCCAGGCTGAGCTCCCTAAAACGCCGGGGCCGCCTATCAGGATCGAGCACCGTCCTCTACGAGGTCGGCTCCCACGAGATCGGGATGCCTAGGCTGAAGTCGAGTGACTTCCCCAAATCGAGCCCCTCGAAGCCGAGTTCCACGGTCTAGAGTCGAGCTCAGCCCTCCTCCACCATGTGGAGCCCCTTCGAGGTCGAGCCCTCCGGTCTGGGTTCGCATGCCGCCCTTCTCCGCCAGGTCAAACCCCTCGAAGTCGAGCCTCGTGGACTGGAGTCGAGTACAACCCTCCTCCACCATGCGTAACCCCTCGAGGTCGAGTCCAGCGGAGCCTAGCCCTGCCCTCCAGCTCGGCCACCACCTCGACCAGGCCGCCAACCACCAAGGAAGCGGCACCTCCCCTCCAAGGATGCCAACGGGTCACTCGAGGGCTGCGAAGTAGTGCTCGCCATGCTGCAATAACTATCCGCCACTGCCACTTACACCAGAAAGGAAGGAAGCTCCCTGGCCAAGGCACCATGCCCTCTACCAACCACCCGTACCACCAGAAGAGGGGAGCCAGCTAGAAGGCACGAATCCCAGGGATGGCGGCCTGCCGATTGAGGCCCTACCAAGTTTCCCGGAATGGGGAAACCAAAGGGAATGTTAGGATGCATTGAAGCTTCCCCTATCGCATGTCAGGAAAGACGTCCCGTCCACGGCACGGTACCTCACTGCACGCGCCTGCCAACACAGGGGAGATCCCGAGGCAGGCCAAAACTAAAAAGCCCAGCAAGAGTAAGCCAAAACAACAACGAGACCACTCACGCGGGTAACACAGAGGAGAGAAAAGCCATACAGGAGGACCCTTCCACCTCGGCTATCACCTCTCCCACCCCGCTCTCACTTCTATACACACCACACTCACTCCTTCTAGCATGGAGTCCATCAAGAGGGGCTCGACCAGGAGGATCTGTTCCTCTGGATCGTCACTGACTTGACCGTCGAAGCGCCCCCGCCGGAATCCCCGGTCCGGGTCTGTAACGTTGTTTCCCTGCAGGTCTCGAAGAACGAAGAGCTCCCGGGAAGACGGTTGGCAGTCCGACACCCCCAGTAACTACGAGCCACGACGATCTTGATGACAACAAATATAAATAACCTCTAAAATGTATTAAATAAAATTAAATAATAGATAATATATCTTATTTCTCTATTTTGCAATCATTTTCTTCTCTTCTTTCATAAATATTTTTAACAATTGCTTATATAGCATTGACAAAAGATAGGTATAAGGAATTCCTCCAAGCGATCACAAAAACTGCAGCCTTCTTTGACAGCATATAATTTCTTTGCAATAACATCCTTAATATGCAACTTATTTTTAATGGTATACCACATAAACATTTTGTCTCAGGAGTGCTTTCCAAGCCTGCTCATTTTTTTACAAGCCAAAGTGCAGCACTAAAACAACTTATTTAAACATGAGATTATACTAATTTTTATGGTTATATTTCAGTCTTATAGTTGATTATACATTATATTTTATTTTTATTCTTCATGAGAAGATATCTATAAAAAATTAAAAAATTAAAAATACAAAATCAAATAGAGATTATGATGAAAGAATACAAAACAAATATAAAATTAAATATCTATAACATAAATAAAAATATTATAAATAGAAGGTATATAAAAGAATTAATGATAAAAATGGATCACTTGAAAAGCATAATAAATAAAATTTGGTAGAAAAATAAATATAGAAATGAAATTATAGAAAAACAAATCAAGCAAAAACTAAAAACTTACCATAAAATATAAAACTAAAAAACAATTTAAATAAAGATAAAACTGAAAAGCTAGGATTAGATATAAGATATAAACATATCTAAACTAAAGAATAATTAAAATTAAGAACCACTGTGAAGAACTAAAAATAGAAAACTTGTCAAATTAAATAGAATAAAAAGTTAAAGATCTTAAACAATTTATTTTTTGATTATGCGCACATACATTATATATATATATATATATATATATATATATATAGCAAAAATAGAATCATTATTCAATCAAAAAACAATATACCAAAACAAATATAAGTTAAAAAATTCTAAAAGGTTGTATAATAACAAATAGGCTTAAAAGTAAAATAAAAAATGTATAAACATGGTTAACAAAACTAAAACAAAAACTTCTATAAAATATATAACATAAAAAATAAAATATACAATCAATTACAACAATAAACTATAAATAAGAATAAACTAAAAATATATAATAAATGTGTACAACAATAAAATAACAATAAATATGGAATAAATATCTAAATAAAAAGATGCGAATCGTACTTGAGAGGGGACGTAAAGAGTTATCATGGATGGGGGTGAGAAATAGGAGAGCGGAGATTACAGTAGGAATTAGTCCGAACCAGGTTGTTGGGTCATACCTATGCCTAAGCTCCACCTAGCAATTTTTTTGGCCTGGGGCTAGTTTTAGGCTTGATCCTTTTTAGTTTTACTTCTTTTGAAATCTTGGTCCAAACCCAAACTTGGGTAAAACCTAAATAGCCAATTTGGGCAGAAAGGCTAGGGCCGGACAGACTTGACCCGATTGACCATAATGAAAGCCTGATCGATTGGTCCAAAATTCTCAATCCTATGCAACAAGTCTTGGAAAAATATGCTAATAATAATTTTAGGCCAGGTTCTAATTAAGCTTGGACTTTGGACTCGAAGTCAGGCTCATTCTTTGGCTCAGGCCAAGCACCATCCAAGCATTTTCAAAAATTTTTTGGACTCTATTTTAGGCCGGAGCCTAATCTGAACAATTTGGGGCGTGGTTTGGCACCCGACATGAAGCCAACCTAACAAATGCCACTACAAGAAAACAGTATTTTAGAAATCAAAAAATTGGTTGCTAATAATTAAAAATCGATTGCAAAATTAATTTGCAACTGGTTTTGCAACAGAAAGACCTCGGTTGCAAAAACATAGGTTACAAAATTTTGTAACCGATTTTATTCGGTTGCAAAGATTTAGCAACTGATTTAGAGACCAATTATTTATTTTTTTGGTATATTTATAAAATTTAAATTTTTTTTGAAATGATTTTCAAGTCGGAAAATTGGTTGCAAATTCGGTTGCTAAGTAATTATTTTTTAAAAAAATATTTTAAAAAATCAATTGCAAAATCGGTTGCAAATTAATAAAAATTTTTAAAAAATAAAAATCATTAGCAAAATCGGTTGCAAATTAATAAAAATTTGGAAAAAAAATTAAAAATTGGTTGCAAAATAATAAAAATTTGAAAAAAAAAAAAACTCGGTTGCAAACTCGGTTGACAAGAATATTTAGTTCACACAATCAGCACGTTTCTCAATGCATTGTTTCACAATCCGATGGCACTTGTGATCATCAGAAAAAATGTTGTTCCGTAAACGGATGCGTAATTAGTTATTTCGTGATTCTGAAATCCTGTCATCCGAGTCGGCTCCTTGCCGCAGTGAGTATCTTGGTCGAGTCGACTCGAACCATTCGAGTCAACTCGGCCAGATCGCATATTACCGTTCTACAGATCCGAGCCGGCTCGAACCACTCGAGTCGACTCGGCTAGACCACATGTTACCCATTCTATGGAACCGAGTTGACTCTTTTCCCTACAACCTGTTGTGCCAATCGATCCTGATTCGATCATTCTCGACCGTCGAATCTATTTGATCAGGAAAAATTTAAAGGCTCCTCAAGACGATGCGCACGTGCAAAGTATACCTACAAAGCACCCATTACGCCCTTATCACCCATCACGTGCGCGTGTGATGCTATGCATCACCCTCAAGCTCTTCTCATATAGTGAGCCTAAATGCATGAGCAAGGGAAAAGGTTTTTTTTTAAAGAGCCTTATTTTTTCCAATCTTTCCATGTAGGACTAAAAGTTCCCATCCCAAATGATAGTTTCCCATTCTAAAAGATAGTTAAGGAATAAAAATCGTTATTCATTTTTTCCAATAAAGGGTGGGGCTGAGGACAGTGCCAACAAAGAATTTAAGATATGTGCATATGTGCATGCCCCTATGTTTGTGTGCAACCACATCTTTGTCAATGCATACATGATGTATGGTAATGAAGCAATATTTCAAAATAACAATAGCATGATATTGATAAATCTATGGAGAAGTAAAACCAAAGGCATAGAACTTTTTTAAAAAGAAAGTTCAGAAAAAGAATAAAAAAAATATTTCATGTGAGGCAAAGCATGCTAACAATCATTTAGTATGGCCAATGGATAAAATAACAAACTTTTAGATGAAAACAACTAACAATCAAACATGCTTCTTCTGAGATAGCATTGGTTTACTTAGCTTGCTAAACCTTCGCAAATCTACAATACTACCTTATGTTTGAGGCGTCATTGCCTTCTAGGAAAAGAGACGGTATCAAAATTGATAATTGAAAATTCCTTCTAACAAGAAAAAATGGTTTCCATCATGTTGTTTTTTTGGCCCATTCTTTACATCCCATGAGGATGTTGTCCAACAAGCAATTGAGAAGCTTCTTTAATTCTTCAAAATTTCAAATACGAGATCTGCACAACTTGGAGTTTGGAAAAAGTTATAGAACCAAAGGTTTTAAATCTCATCAAATAGGACTATCCTGGGTTTTCAATGGAACGGGATGTGCCGCTCTCACCCCGTCCTGAAACTCAGGACAAGGGATGTCCCAACCAGAATGTTAGAATGTTGGCAGGACAACCCTGTCCCAATATATGGAACAATACCTCATCCTGGTATCTCATGGAACATCTTGTAAGGACCTAAATCCTTAATAGCACCACAAAATTACTCCATGCACCCAATATGGTACTATTACAAATGTCATCATCTATCTATAATTTTTGGATAACTGATTCATAATAATGAATTAATATGGATCTAGCATGAATTATTCAATTTACATAAAATTTCAAGAAAATTCATCAGATCTTAACCATTAACCAAGGTGTAGAATCAACAAAAGGCCCATCACTAACATTATTGTGGTGGATCAGATTCATTGCTAGAAGAGTTTAACTTACTGCAAATCTTTAAAATCTACTGTTAGAATCTAAAAGTCTAGAAAGTGCTATATCTTTATCTGACTGAAATGGGTCTAGCATGGATTATTCAACTTATAAAAGAGAGTCCAACGAACATGAATCGAAACAGTCATATCACATAAGTCCTTTGAAGGACAAAATCCCATATAATTTATAAACCTTTATTACTGCATACATAAAAAATGATGCATTTATCCAATTAAACATAAAGGCCTGTCTTTTGGATGTTATTCATCTTTCTAAACATGATAGTCCCCGGATCAAAGACATATTTTTACATACATATACCTGTATGGTATCCTAATTAATTATTAATTTTCTTTATGATGTTTCAGTCATAAGTAGCAAGATTATAAGTTATTATACTTTCATATGTTTTCAATAAGTGAGAATTCTTCATTTGCAAGAATCATAAAAGAATTGGTAGCCATGCAAGAATTGATACATGTTTGGCACCAATATGTCCGGCACATAGAAAAACCTAGGTAATATGTGGTTTTGTTCATGAAGAGGAAATGTTACCATCTAATAACAACATAAACTAAGATTAAGATATCCACCTTTAATTCAACTTAAATCGAAATCCTGGATAAGGAAATAGAACGGGGACAGGATCTAACCGATTTTGTGGTACTGTGGTAGGGGCTCGGCTGCTTGGATCCAGGGAAGACAAAGCCGCAAAGATCCGAACGATATCAGGACAAGGGCAGTGGCAGCCGGCGAGCCCGGGCGGGGGAAGATGTTGGTGGCAGCACTTGAGGATGATGTAGGAGGAACGGCGGCTGGTGGGGCTCGAATCCGAGGATGACAAAGGATGTGAATGATATCGGGACAGGCCAGCGGCAATCGACAGGGGATGATCAACGATGTTGGTGCCGGCGGAGCTCGGATGCAAGAAAGGTAGCTGTAGGGGGTCGATGTTGGGGTACTGCCGGCCGGCGGGGCTCGAATCTGATGAAGGCAATGCTGCTGGAGGATGATGTCCAAGTAACAGTGGCCAGTGGAGTTTAGATCTGAGGAAGGGAGAGCCAGAGGTGTAGGCCGATGTCAGAGCAGCAGCGGCTAGCGAGGGACGATCCCAAAGTCATGGATGGCTGAACGGGGAGAGGGATGATGTGGGATGACTCTAAGACTGCTAAAAATGCATGAAAAATAGTAGAATAATTTTTTTGTGATTTTTATAATTTTATTTGCAGGCTAGATTTCCAAAATAAAGTAAAAACTAGCTGAAAGGCTAGCAGTGCAAAGAATCATCGGGTCGCAGGCATACTCATGCAAACCAATAAAATATCCAGGATCCAAGAGTTGAGAAATTCCCGGTTTAGGATAGCTTATCTTCATTAAATCAGAAAATAAGAGTTGGGAAGGTTTCTTACCAATCAGAGATTTAAATTCAGTAGCAACAAGGATCACTCGCAACTCTGATCGGAGCCTAGAAAAAGAAGCCTTGTTTCCCTCGAATCTAATGGCTGATCTGGACGGTTTGGGCAGCAAAGAAGGCCTCCTCAGGGAAGGGAAAGCACCTCGGGGATCCTACAAGTGTCAAGGTTAATCAAAACAGCAATTAAAAAATAAGAAAATGAACTATGGGTTGAAAGGAATCAGGATTAGGGTTAGAAGATGGCTGTTTGAAGCTTGTTGAAGATCTCCTTGCTTGGCGGCCTAGGGCACTCCTTCTTGGACATGTGAAGGCTTGGATGGCAGTGAGTTAGGGTGTGGAAGAAAGCTAGGGTAGTAAGGAATTCATCCAAGCACAAAAACACCAACCAAAGAACCAAAACAAAACACCAACACAAGGCAAAAACTCAAATTTTAGCAAATTGTATTCATAAGAAAGAGATGCTTACAAGAGGGGGAGGGGTGGGGTATTTATAAAGTTTCCATGCCCTTACTAACCATGGTTACACTTGGGTTACAAATTCTCTTCCTAATTGGAATACAAGTCCTTTCCTAGCTAGGTTAGAATTACAAAGTTTCAAAAGGACTAGAAATCTCAACTAGGTTAGAATTTTGACCTAGTCTTCTCTTCTTTCCTCTCCCCACTTGGCTTGGACTTGGTCAAACTCCTCAAACTCATTTTTGGACCTTGGGGAAGCAGCAAGGACGCCTCCTTCATGGGCTTGGATGAGAATTTGAGGGGTCTAGGTGGGCTTCCAGGGGTTGGGCGCATGGGCTAGCATATTCTAGGGAATTTGGCTGGAACCTTGCTTCTTAAGGGCTTGGGCTTGGCCCTTGGGCTTGATTTTAAGTCCAGGAGTGCTGGAATAACCTGAAAAACATGGGCTCCTAGCATATGGAATATCCCGGAAGCATCTGCAGGGAATTTGGTATCTGAAATGGCACCCGAAAAAAATCAGGGCACAATCAGGGCACCTGGGTGTCGATTGAGCTCCCCAAAGCTGGTGTAACTGCTTCTGGCTTCAGAATGAGGTATGGTGGAACTCCAAAATAGCGTAGCCTCCTCTCTTGTACAAGAAGTGAACTCACACTAGACTCATACTGGTATACAGGACTCAATGTATTGGACTAGGTTGAGGGTTGGGACAAATCAACTAACCTCAACTTATTACCTGACTCAATTCTAGTTGATTAAAAAATTTGACACATGGCTAGGTAAACCAAATAGGACCCAGTAATCTGTATCTGATCCTGGTGCCCCCACCAAGGGATGATGCAGTGACACCGAAGACCGGACTACCGGCGATCTGGACTGGAGAGGGGCTGAGGGGATTTGGGGATTTAATCGAAGAATGAAGGGGAAAGCAGGGGGAGAGGGTTTTACTCTAAAAACTTAAATAAATTGCTGCAACTGATTTTTTGGTTGCAACAAATAAAAAAAATTAATATATATTTTAAAATTGGATTCACAACCAAAAATTTTCAAGAATTTTTTTATAAAAAAAAATCATTTTTTTGCAACCAAATTTTCGGTTGCAAAATTCTAAAGAAAATTAAAATTTATTTTAAATGAAATTTTGCAATTAAAAATTCTATTGCAAAATTCTAAAGAAAATTAAAATTTATTTTAAATAAAATTTTGTAACTAAAAATTCGGTTGGAAAGTTAAAAAATAAACTTAAAAAAATATTTTTAAATGATCATTTTTTTGCAACCGAATTTTCGGTTGCAAAATTCTAAAGAAAATTAAAATTTATTTTAAATGAAATTTTGCAACCAAAAATTCGGTTACAAACTTAAAAAATAAACTTAAAAATTATTTTTAAATGAATTTCGGTTTCGATCAATTTTTAATTTTTTAAAAACTGATTTTTGTTATTTAAAAAAATTAATCAACTTTTACAACCGATATATCGGTTGCTAATTTATGTAATTTATATATTACTAAATAATTTATTTTTAAATTAAAATATCGGTTGCAAAATTGATTGCAAATTGTATCAGAAAATATCGATATCAAAATCAGTTGAAAAATAGGAATCTTGCAATTGCATTTGCAACCGATTTTAATCAGTTTCTAAATTTTTAAGAAAATAAATCGGTTGCAAAATAAGTCACAAATATAATCAAAAAAATTGGTTGCAAAATTAGTTGCTAAAATACTGTTTTCTTGTAGTGTGCCCATTTCCAATCCAATGTATGGGAGAGAGCGAGAGATAAGTGGAAGGCGAGACATGAGGAAGAGGGAGGGGTGCTGTGATAAAGATGGTGGACATGAAAGGGAGGGAGGCCGGGAGAGCAGAGCTAATGTGAGAGAGCGAAACGTGGATGATTGGGTTGGAAACTTTTTCTATTGGGAGGATCAATTAGAGTTAATCTGATAAAAAATCTGAATTGATGCTTAATAATCAACATCTGTTTTAAGATGATCGAAAAATCTTGATAGAAAAGAATGACAAATAGAATCACAATGAATTTTCTTTGCTTTTAAAATTATTATTTTTATATATAATATTATCATGGAAACTATCTACTCAATCTTGAGATGCCTTTCAGACCATCGATTAAGACAAAGTCATATATCGGACAACCAAGGAGTGATCACACCACCGATTACTCACTAACTAAAGAGAAGATGGCAACTAGACCACTAGTCAGGAAGGCGATCACTACTGACTATTGATTCACCGAACAATCAATTGAGTAGAAGACGATCATGCCAGTCACTACACTATCTTTGAAACCTTGCACCGAGAAACTACAAATAGCCGAGCCCGACTAACATTCCTTCACACATATCCATTAAGTACTTACTTAAGCCCGACTAACTTCCAAAATAGTTGGGCATGCCAGTATGTAATGTCATGGTCCCATCTTTCTTGACAAGGTTCTTGCTCTTGGCAGAGTTCTCTTTCACCAATAGACAAGTCACCTTGATACTCAAAATCTATGACACCTGAATAGGTGGTGTTGCCATCCTTACCATCGTGGCCCGCAGCTCGGATATGGCACCGGACGTCAGTCCCGTTTCTCGGAATCCAGTAGTTCTCGGTCCTGGAAAACAGAGTTAGAGACCCAAGCTAGGGATCCCAGCAAGGGTACTCCGATGATCAAGTCAACGAACAGTAAAGAAGACCAGATCCTTCAAGGAGGATCCCTCTTCGGTCACCATGCTTGGAGGAGAGTTTTTATAAAGGATAGAGTAGGAGGGGTAGGAGAGGAGTAAGGTTCAAGCCATGATGGCCGTGTCCATTGGGACCCTCTCAAGGAGTTTTTCATGGCAACCTCCGTGCCCTCTCATCGCTTGTCTCTCCTTTTCCTTTTCCTTGCTTAGCCTCCTCCCTCTCACCCGTTGGGTGCTCTTTCTAGACCATAGGTTCTCCCCGCTTCTTGCCTCGATTTTTTCCCTCATGGGGATGCTCGAAGGTCAATGGCATCCATTGGCTATGCTCCCAAGGTCACTTCCCCTTATAGTAGGGAGTTATGTTGCGAGCCTTGTTTTCCCGGTGGGTTATCATGGCTGGAAAAATTTAGCAGGGCCTCGATTCGGGGGTAGCCACCCTCAGGTCTGAGGTTCCTGATACAGCCTTCTTCTTTCAAGTGGTGCAGATGGTCAGTTGTAGGACCCAGTGCCTCGATCGAGGCACTCCTCCCTAACTGGTGCAAATGATGGTAGGTGCACCTTGCAAGCTTTGGGGCGCTATACTGGACGTACCAGCTTCGATGGTGGACTTGGTGTTGATGCCTTCATTTTTTTGTGGTGCTTTTGAAGAGCAAGCTCGACTTCGATCGAGGTGGGCTCGACCCTTGGGGAGCCACCTGGTGAAGGAGCTGAGGGAGCTCGACTCTGGTCGAGGTGGGCTCGACCTTTGGAGAGCCACCTGGCGAAGGAGCTGAGGGAGCTCGACTCCAGCCAAGGTGGGCTTGACCTTTGTGGAGCCACCTGGTGAAGGAGCTGAGGGAGCTCGACTCTAGCCAAGGTGGGCTCGACCCTTGGAGAGCCACCTGGCAGAGGAGCGGAGGGAGCTCGACTCCAACCGAGATGGGCTCAACCCTTGGGGAGCCACCCGATGAAGGAGCTAAGGGAGCTCGACTCCGGTCGAGGTGGGCTCGACCCTTGGGGAGCCACCTGGCGAAGGACCCGAGGGAGCTTGACTCCGGTCGAGGTGGGCTCGACCCTTGGGGAGCCACCTGGAGAACAGGCCGAGGGAGCTCAACTCCGATTGAGGTGGGCTCGACCCTTGGGGAGGCACTTGGTGAAGGAGCTAAGGGAGCTCGACTCTGGTCAATGTGGGCTCGACTCCAGCCGAGGTGGACTCGATCCTTGGGGAGCCACCTAGTGATGGAGCTGAGATGGCTTGAGTTTGGCCAAGGTGAGCTCAACCTTTGGGAAGCCACCTAGCGAAGGAGCTTGGAAAGAGATTCGACATGGCGATGTCTACCTACTTCGCTGCCAGCTGGATCGGAGGTGTACTCCATGCCAGCAGTCTTGCCATATCATTTGCCCCTGACTCTCAACTCCCATCGAAGTGTCATAATTGGGACAAAGGGAGTAAATGCAGAGCTGACGTGGAAGGATGAAAATCTAGTACCATTATTGCTACAATCACCACCACTTCACAGATCGTGCCTTGAGGTCCAATACGTGGGCACCACATCCACGAGTCCAAGGAGACATGATTACTGGTGCTAGACTCGAGGCGATTTTCAGCGTATTGAAGCATCATCACCGGCCGTCCCCCACATGTGGCACTCATCTGATGGCAGAAATGCAAAAGGGCATACTACCGCTGTCCATTAGTTTTGAAAGGAGAGAAGACTTTCCACAAACTCACTCTTTCAAACTTCTCACGCTCGCCGGTGGTTCAAGATTTCCTTTTCCTTGGCTGTCCTCTCTCTTCAAGATCAACAGGTCAGTCCCTACATCCTTCCTTTCTCTTTCTTCTTTTTTTTCTTCTTCTTCTTTTCAACCGGTAGTGTTCGAGTCCTTCCCTTTTTCTCAGGCAGCCAAAACCTTCTTTTAGGTCTCCTGTCCCCCTCGTCTTTCTTCCTTGAATGGCTCCTTTGGGTCGAACCCTCCGATCCTACAGTAATCCCAATGAAGTAATGTTGGCTCTCCTAGTGATTTTGATAAATACCAAAATCTTAAGTACATATTGTATACTAATATTTACTTTCAGTTATGAGTTTTCAGGAAGCAAGCACCTCAAATTCTCGAAAATTTAAGTATCATGGCATGTCGTGGCACGAAGCATTTTTCAAAATTCAAGACATATTCTTCATGCAAAAAGGGATTTTATATGTTCAATTATTAGTTATTTATGTTCCATTTAAGTTTCAAAATTGATGCTTGTATTTTGGGCTTTATTTGCACTTGATTATGAATTTTTCAAAACTAAGTATCGACACCTGGGAAGTCAAGTATCGATATTTCAGTATTTGGCACACAGAAAAACTCCTTGGCATGCCAAGTGTCGACACCCAGGATTCAAGTGTTGACACCTGAAACTCAAGTGTTGACACCTAAGTTTCTAAGTGTCGACTTAAGGCCTGAAACTTTTTGAAAATCCAAAACTTGACCAATGGAGTGTTTTTATGTCAAGTGTCGACACCAATGAATCAAGTGTCGACACTTGAAAGTTTAAGTATCGACACCTGGAAGTCAAGTGTTGATATCTGACAGCTAAATATCGACAGCTGACAGCTAAGTATTGACACTCGGGTTCTGACAGGCCTAACAGATCTATTTTTCTGACTTGCAGAAATATTTTTTCAAGCTCCCAATGGCTAGATTTGATGCTCAAACGGTCACAAACCATTTTTTGGAAGTTTTTATCTGTATTTAAGCTTCATCAACTTCATTCTAAAGGTATTGAAGTATATTAAAGTCCATTAAAAGCCAAAAAGCCAAGATTCTCTCAAGAACTTCACATTAAGAGCCATTTAAAGTTTGATTTCCTGAAAAAGCTTACAAACCCATCCTTATATCATTCTAAAAGAGGAGTTTGAAGAATATTCCAAGGAGGAGACAAGACAAAGCATCAACCTGAGCTTCAAAACTTCTATTCTACTCTTGAAGAGAGTTTGTCTTATTTTTGAAATTGTATATCTGATTTTATCTTGTGATTTGACCTTGCTTTCAAGGGTATCTTGAAAGAAGGTTGTTGTGGTTTGTTGGTAAGCCAAAGGGATAAAACCAACTAGGGTTAATTTGTGAGCCCGAAGATAAAACAAGTGTAAAGGTTTGTTGGTGAACCTAGGTGATAAAACCAACATAGATTTTGACTTGTGAGACTTTTGAAAAACAAGTCGGCTGTAATCTTGATTGGATTATAGTAGAATTTTCAAGGGTAGCTTGGGGAGTGGATGTAGGTGCTAGGTTTGCACCGAACCACTATAAACTTTGTATTTGTGTGTGATTGCCTTCTCTCTTTCTTGTTCTTTGACTATTGCAATCCATTTATTGCTTTTCACTGCATTTAATCTAGTACATTGAGTTTATTACTCGCAAACACCACTAGATCTTCATATTATTGCTTTAAATTTTTAAAATATCCAATTCACCCCCCCTCTTGGGCTCTATTTCTGGGCAACAAGTGGTATCAGAGCACCAGTACTCCCTTGTAGGTCCAAGGATCTTGAGTAAAAGATCATGGCAGTCCCAATAGGAATGGGTGTTATTGAAGGTCAAGCTTCAAATCATCCCCCACTTTTTAAAGGCACAAATTACACGTATTGGAAAACATGCATGTGCATATTCATTCAAGCATTGGATTATAATCTTTGGAGGATAATCATAAAAGGTCCTCATCAGCCTACTATGTTGGTTAATGGCATTCTCACTCCAAAAATGGAAGATGATTGGGATGAGAATGACATTAAGCAAATAGAGCTTAATGCTAAGGCTATGAATCTATTGTATTGCTCTCTTGATCCAAGTGAATTTAATAGAATATCTAATTGTCTCTCCGCTAAGGAGATTTGGGACACACTTGAGGTTACCCATGAGGGTACACACCAAGTGAAAATAACTAAGGTTAACATGCTCATTCATACTTACAAAATGTTTAAAATGGAACCTACTGAGTCTATTAGTAAGATGTATACTAGGTTCACAAATATTGTGAATGGTATGAGAAGCCTAAGAAAAATTGTTTATAATGGTGAACTTGTAAACAAACTTCTCAGGTCTCTACCGGCTTCTTGGGATGCAAAGGTGACAGCTATTGAAGAAGCCAAGGATGTCAACACTTCCACTTGAGCAATTGTTGGGCTCACTGATGATTTATGAGCTCTCTCTCAAGCAAAAGAATGTGGAAGTTGACAAAAAGAAAAAAGTAATCGCTTTCAAATCTACTGCAAGAGAAGAATCAAGGGATGACTCTGAAGAAGATGATGAAGAAGATGAGACAGCTCTAATGGCAAGAAAATTCAGAAGGTTCATGAGGAAGAAGAAGTTCAACTTCAAAAAGAAATCCCTGAAAGGTGAGCCAAGTAAAGAGAAAGATAAAGAGAAAGACAAGGAGCAGCCCACGTGCTTCGAATGCAAAAAACTGAGCCACTTCAAGGTAGATTGCCCCTTACTTAAGAAAAGTAGAAGAAAATTAAGAAAGAAGACCATGATGGCAACCTGGAGTGATAGCGAGGACTCCAGCTCTGAGGAAGAACTGCAAGAAGTTGCAAACTTCTGTTTGATGGTGAATCATGATGAGGTACAATCTGAAACTGAAAATGAATTTATATTTGATGAGCTACATGAAGTTTTTGATGAGTTAGTTATAGAATTTCAAAAACTACAGTCAAAACATAAAAATTTGAAAAAGCAAAATTTGGATTTAATCAAAGCAAATAATAAGTTTTCAAATGAAAATAATTATCTACTTCTTCAAAAAAAAAATTAAATGATAAGATTTCTATTCTTGAAAAGGAGAAAGACATTTTGAAAAAGAAAAGCATTTCAGCTTCAAATGAAAAGCTTTCAAAACAACACAAAGAAATTTTGGATGAAAACAAAAAATATAAAGAAGAAATTGAAAAGTTAAAACCTTTTATAGATAAATTTACATACAGTT
The DNA here is from genome assembly GCA_021397845.1 of Areca catechu. Classification (NCBI taxonomy): domain Eukaryota; kingdom Viridiplantae; phylum Streptophyta; class Magnoliopsida; order Arecales; family Arecaceae; genus Areca; species Areca catechu. The sequence goes on along the minus strand of CM038038.1, from coordinate 75,754,869 downwards.
CTGAAAAGTTAAACATGCTTTTAAATAATCAAAGGGCTATTTTTGATATAGCAGGTTTAGGGTTTAGAACTCAGAAGAAAAAAAAATTTTCAAAAATTTTTTTGTACCTGCATCTTCATCCATTACTTGTTATGCATATGGTACTATAGGGCATAAATCTTATATGTGCAATAAAAGAATATTGAGTAATATTAAGAAAGTTTGGGTTCTAAAAAGAACCAATGCCACTAACCTAAAAGGACCCAAGATGACTTGGGTACCTAAAGTCTCCACTTGATTTGTATTGCAGGTATGCCTTGCAACTAATAAGAAAAGAATGTGGTACCTTCATAGCGATTGCTCAAGGCATATGACTGGAGATGTGGAGCAGTTCTCATCACTCGAGTATCAAAATGGTGGCAATGTGACATTTGGTGATAATGGAAAGGGCAAAATTGTTGGTATTGGTAAAGTCCATATCACCCCCTCTACTTACATTGATAATGTCTTATATGTTGATGGTTTAAAACATAACTTGCTTAGTATTAGTCAATTTTGCGACAACGATTTTAAAGTTGTTTTCGAATCTTCTATGTGCATTGTTTCTAGTTTAGATGACAATGGCATCAAGTTCATTGGTCATAGGCATGGAGATATTTATATAGTTGATCTTGATGATCTTCCTGTTCAAAATGGTCAATACCTAGTGGCAATGAAAGCCAAGATCAATGAAACTAGTTGGCTTTGGCATCGTAGACTAGGGCATGCTAGTATGCATTTGATTTCAAAACTTAGCAAAAAGAATTTGTTAAAAGATTTGCCAAAACTCAGTTTTGAAAAAAACAAGATTTGCAGTGCATGTCAGCTTGGAAAACAAATCAAATCCTCTTTCAAATAAATAGGAGTAATCTCTACATCTAGACCCTTAGAGTTTCTTCACATGGACCTCTTTGGGCCAACTAGAACATCTAGTTTGGGAGGTAAGAAGTACGGTCTAGTTATTGTAGATGATTTTTCATGATTTACATGGGTCATGTTTTTAGCACACAAAGATGAAACATTTTCAGAATTCATTAGATTTCATAAACGTGTTTTAAATGAAAAAGGTGTTTCAATCATATCTTTAAGAAGTGATCATGGAACCGAATTTGAAAATGCTGATTTTGATAAATTTTGTATTGAAAATGGTATTCATCATAATTTTTCAGCACCTAGGACACCTCAATAAAATTGGGTGGTAGAAAGGAAAAATATAACTCTTGAAGAAATGGCGTGCACTATGCTTTGTGAAAATGACCTACCTAAATATTTTTGGGTGGAAGCCATAAATACTGCATGCTATATTTTAAATCGAGTTTTAATCTGACCAATTTTAAAGAAAACACCATATGAGCTTTGGAAGGGTAGAAAACCTTTAATTCATTATTTTCTTGTTTTTGGATACCGTTGTTTCATCTTAAACAATGGTAAAGACAATTTGAGTAAATTCGATGCCAAGTCAGATGAGGATGTCTTTCTAGGCTACTCTACATCTAGCAAGGCATACAAAGTCTTCAACAAAAGAACACTTGTTGTTGAAGAATCTATACATGTAGTATTTGATGAGTCTGACCAGAAATCTTCTATAAAAGAAGATATGCATTCTGATGAAACATGTACTAAAAGAACTGAAGAAGTGAACACAAATGAAGAGCCTATCAAGGAACAAGAAGTTGATCAAAACAATGAAGGAGATCAAGCACAAGGTGATGAAAACACATCTACTGTTGATCTACGACCAAAGGAATGGAGGTATGCTCATGGACATCCAAAAGAACTAATCATTGGTGATCCATCTAAATGTGTAAGTACTCGATCATCCCTTAGAAATATTTGTGATTATTTAGCATTTGTTTCTCAAATTGAATCTAAAATTATTAAGGAAACTGAAATTGATAGTAATTGGATAAATTCCATGCAAGATAAACTTAACCAATTCAAAAGAACTAATGTTTGGACATTAGTAGATAAGCCTTCAAATACTTCAATTATTGGCACAAAATGGGTTTTCAAAAATAAACTTGATGAAAATGATATTGTTACAAAAAATAAGGCTAGACTAGTTGCCAAAGGATACAATCGGGAGGAAGGGATCGATTTTGATGAAACCTTTGCTCCTGTGGCTAGACTTGAGGCAATTAGGCTATTGTTGGCTTTTGCTTACTTTATGAATTTTAAATTGTTTCAAATGGATATTAAAAGTTCCTTTTTAAATGGTTTTATTGAAGAAGAGGTTTATGTTAAACAACCGCCTGGTTTTGAAAATTCTGAATTTCCAAATCATGTTTTCAAACTTCATAAAGCTTTGTATGGTTTGAAACAAGCTCCTAGAGCTCGGTATGATCGTTTAAGTTATTTCCTGCTCAAAAATAATTTTGCTAGAGGTAATGTAGACAAAACTTTATTTTTGAAGAAAAAGAATGATGATCTCTTAGTAATGCAAATCTATGTAGATGATATCATATTTGGTGCTACTAACGAATCTCTTTGTCAAGAATTTGCAAAGTTAATGCAGGGTGAGTTCGAGATAAGCATGATGGGAGAACTGAATTTCTTCCTCGGACTCCAAATAAAGCAAACCAAAGAGGGGATCTTCATCAATCAAGCGAAGTACACAAAAGAAATACTCAAGAAGTTTGGGATGGAGAACACCAAGCCTTTAGGTACCCCTATGAGCTCTTCTTGTAGACTTGACAAGGATGAATCAGGTAAATCTATTGATCAAAAATTATATCGTGGCATGATTGGTTCATTACTATATCTTACTGCCAATATGCCAGATATCATGTCTAGTGTATGTATGTATGCTAGATATCATTCTAATCCTAAAGAGTCTCATCTTTTGGCTGTTAAACGCATACTTAGATATCTATCTGGCTCAATTGAAATTGGTTTGTGGTACTATAGAGATTCTTCATTTGAATTGATTACTTATTCTGATGCTGACTTTGCTGGATGCAAACTTGATCGTAAAAGTACTAGTGGAACCTATCAATTTCTTGGAGTAAAATTGATTTCTTGGAGTAGCAAGAAACAGAATTCAGTTGCTCTATCTACGGTGGAAGCCGAATATATAGCAGCTAGAAGCTGTTGTGCTTAAATCCTTTGGATCAAATAATAACTCGAAAATTTTGGCATTAAACTAATTAAGACACCCATAAGATGTAACAATACTAGTGCAATCATCTAACTAAGAATCCTGTGCAACATTCAAGAAGTAAACACATTAAAATAAGACATCATTTCATAAAAGATCATGTACAAAATTCTAATGTGGAACTTGAATTTGTGTGTACTGATGACTAATTAGCTGTTGTGTCTACCAAACCTTTGAGTGAAGAGAGATTTTGCATGATTAGAAGAGATTTAGGTATCATTGATCCATTCTCCTAGAACTCTCTCAAACTTTATCATACCCAAGGTATTTTACTCAAAAATCACTTGCGTTTAGATCCAAAAGCTTTTAAAATCTTCCTTAAATTTTTTGAAAATTTTTTGAATTTTTTTTGGAATTTTCTTGGCCAAGTGTCGATACTTGTATTTTGCGAAGTGTCGACACTTGACAAATCCCAAATGTCGACACTCGCAAAATTTTTTCTATTTTTTTAGGGCAAATCGAATGATTTTTTGTCACATTTTCCCCCGTCTCTCTCAAGCTCCAGTGATCCCCCAACCTCCACAAACTTCCGAATCAACTCATTTTCCCTTTTACCCCAACCAAATTCAGGTATTTCCATTCTTGATTTTACTTTAAAACCGTGTAACCTAGGAATAGGGTTTTTTCGACCATTTTAAGGGATTTTAATCAGGTTTTCATGAGTTTTGATGGGTTTCTAAGACTCCATTTTTAGGGAATCTTGATTAAAGGTATTTTTTTCGGATTTCCCACGGTATTTGGCCAATTTTTCAACTCATTCCGTCCGTTTCTCAAAAATCACTATTGGATTGATTTTTTGGCCAAAAATATTTTTGATTTTCATCTAAAATCCATTTTTCTAAACTATTTATAGCATTTTTATTGTTTTGAAAAGAATATTAGTGATGTTTTCATGTCATTTAATCTTCTTTTTCACTACTTTATTGCTAAATTCAAAACCCTAATATGTTTTAACCCAAATCCCACTTGTTTAGCTAAAACTTAGTTCTCTAAGTCTTATGAATTGTATTTTATACATTTTGTATATGACTTTCGAAACCTAAAAGTACTTTATACATTTTGGATTAACGTCTTTTAACCTAAATATGTTTTGTAACATGTCCACTTTTCAAACTATTAAGAGTATTTTACCCCTGATTCTTCGTATTAAAAGTTTTTACAAACCTAAATTCATTTTTTAAACCTAGTTTTTCAAAACTTATGATTAGCATATTTTAAAACTAGAATTTCTAGTTTAGAAAGACATAGTTTCCCTCAGCCTATCTAGTTCTAAGCCTAGTTAAATATATCCCTCTAGTTTACACTTCTTCAACCCTTCTTGGTCAGTTGCTATGATGGGTCAAAGGAAGAGACTTGCAGTTAGGGAGAGACCTAGTCAGGGTGCAGAGAGGAGATCCAAGGCTAAACAGGATACTGGGCAGGCTAGCAGTTCAGTGGCACCAGTTTTTCTCCCTGCAGAGAGGATGTCAGGAAAGGCAGTGGCTTCCGGGAGGAGAGTCGACCTTGCTATCTTTGATCGGCACCATTTTCCTATCTGACAGATACTCACAGATGCAGGTCTAGTACCCTTCTGCACCATGCAAGAGAAGTACTACCCTCATCTTGTGAGGGAGTTTTACGGTGCCATGGATTGTTAACGACTTCTTTGGACCACTATTGTGCGAGGAGTTCAGATATCTTTGACAGAGGAGTTACTGAGCAGGGTCTGGGAGATCCCCTATCGAGGAATCAGTGTGTTTGCTATAGAGGATAGAGAGGCTGCATTCAGGTGTATCCTCGAGTGGGAGGATGTTCGCGGTGTGACAGTAGTCATCGTGAACCAGTTATCATTGGAGATGGCCTGTTACACCACATCACTGCACGCATTCTTCTACTGAAGATAGGGAGATTCGATTTTATTACAGAGAGAGAGTTAATGGTGATGACCAGCCTGATAAAGAGGAGACAAATTTATTTGCCATCCTTGATGCTTATACATATGCATGATGCTGCGACCTAGAAGCGTCATTGTCTACCATACGGTATGGGGTTGACCTGACTCTTTAGAGCATGTGGAGTATCCTTGGAGGGGGAGATCCCCAAGGAGATCTTGCACATGGATGTGTACGACGAGAGGTCACTTTATCGCATGGGTTACAGACTAGTAGCAGGTCGATGGGTACGGAGGGAGTCTGGCCAAGAGCCAGATAAGGAGGATGACATTCGAGAGGCTGAGGCCAGGCCATCTGGGCTAGCTAGCACACCTCCTCAGGACATTTTGGATTAACGTCTTTTAACCTAAATATGTTTTGTAACATGTCCACTTTTCAAACTATTAAGAGTATTTTACCCCTGATTCTTCGTATTAAAAGCTTTTACAAACCTAAATTCATTTTTTAAACCTAGTTTTTCAAAACTTATGATTAGCATATTTTAAAACTAGAATTTCTAGTTTAGAAAGACATAGTTTCCCTCAGCCTATCTAGTTCTAAGCCTAGTTAAATATGTCCCTCTAGTTTACACTTCTTCAACCCTTCTTGGTCAGTTGCTATGATGGGTCAAAGGAAGAGACTTGCAGTTAGGGAGAGACCTAGTCAGGGTGCAGAGAGGAGATCCAAGGCTAAACAGGATACTGGGCAGGCTAGCAGTTCAGTGGCACCAGTTTTTCTCCCTGCAGAGAGGATGGCAGGAAAGGCAGTGGCTTCCGGGAGGAGAGTCGACCTTGCTATCTTTGATCGGCACCATTTCCTATCTGACAGATACTCACAGATGCAGGTCTAGTACCCTTCTGCACCATGCAAGAGAAGTACTACCCTCATCTTGTGAGGGAGTTTTACGGTGCCATGGATTGTTGACGACTTCTTTGGACCACTATTGTGCGAGGAGTTCAGATATCTTTGACAGAGGAGTTACTGAGCAGGGTCTGGGAGATCCCCTATCGAGGAATCAGTGTGTTTGCTATAGAGGATAGAGAGGCTGCATTCAGGTGTATCCTCGAGTGGGAGGATGTTCGCGGTGTGACAGTAGTCATCGTGAACCAGTTATCATTGGAGATGGCCTGTTACACCACATCACTGCACGCATTCTTCTATTGAAGATAGGGAGATTCGATTTTATTACAGAGAGAGAGTTAATGGTGATGACCAGCCTGATAGAGAGGAGACAAATTTATTTGCCATCCTTGATGCTTATACATATGCATGATGCTGCGACCTAGAAGCGTCATTGTCTACCATACGGTATGGGGTTGACCTGACTCTTTAGAGCATGTGGAGTATCCTTGGAGGGGGAGATCCCCAAGGAGATCTTGCACATGGATGTGTACGACGAGAGGTCACTTTATCGCATGGGTTACAGACTAGTAGCAGGTCGATGGGTACGGAGGGAGTCTGGCCAAGAGCCAGATAAGGAGGATGACATTCGAGAGGCTGAGGCCAGGCCATCTGGGCTAGCTAGCAAACCTCCTCAAGACATTTCAGCATCTATGGCAGAGCCAGTGACACCTTCTGCTACTCCTTCAGCACCTCCTCCTTCGTCGTCTAGATTATCTTTTGAGGAGCACACTAGAGAGCAGCTCATAGAGGTACGGGGAAAGATTGTTGGTCTAGGAGTTCGGTCGACTCAGATGCGGATCGAGCTGGAGGGCCTTAGAGACCACACTACTTCTGAGCTCACTGAGCTGTGGCAATTGGTGGAAATTGGGTTTGCACGTATGGAGGAGCTTTTCAGATCTTTTGCAGCCCCTGCAGCTCCACCAGCTGATGATGGCGATGATGATGGACATGATGGACATGATGGTGGTGGTGATGGTACTGGTGATGGCAGTAACCATGCTAAGGGGAGTCAGGATAGAGCCACTGATATTATTGACAGAGACAGTGACAGTGATAATGATGATGGCACTGATAGATATGAGGTTGTCAGCCGTGATCCTCCAGCTACCCCTACAGATCTTCCACCAGCTAACTTGGTTGATTCCACGCCGGACTTTATCACACCTACTGATCTTCTTTCACCCCCTTCCACTAGATCATCTAGGGTTGTACCCGCTCTAGGACCATCAGGCTGCACTAGGAGTCGTCGAGCCAGGGACCTCCTAAGGCTTTGGCTCCTAGGTCTAGGATTAGTGCCCCATTGACTCTAGAGATTCCATCTGATGAGGACTAGCCTCACAGATAATTTATGATGTTGTATCTTGACTATTTCTATTTTATATTTTTATCATTGATTGTTGATGTATCTTGGTATCATTGTATGTTTCAGTATTACTGATGAGTCAGCAAATTTTGTAACTGAAAACTTCATATCATATATATATGTATGACTCTTTGATACTTACTTTGTTTTCCTGATTGTCTCACTATGATTGCTAAGCTTGAATTAATATGATACTCTTATCATTTTTTTTTGGCTTTGATACCTGATAATATTAACTTTGAAATCTTAGTTCAATATTCTTGAGCTCTGATAAGTTCAGCTATGATTGAATTTAACTCCATTACCTTTTGTCTCCATGCTTGTTTCAAGGGGGAGTTAACTCCATTTTCTAATGACTAACAAAAAAGGGGAGTATGGTATATTAATTGTTTATGTTTGCAATTTTCCAATTTGATCTGATACTAGAATTACATATTGCTTTTCCTGATTAGAATTGTCTAATTAGGGGGGAGATTTATTCTTCCTAACTATGCAATTTGTGGCTTATATGAACTTAAATTCATATTCATGAAATATCATTTCTGAAATTTAAAAATTGATGTTGATTTACTCAAGGTTTTGTCATCATCAAAAAGGGGGAGATTGTTGGCTCTCCTAGTGATTTTGATAAATACCAAAATCTTGAGTACATATTGTATACTAATGTTTACTCAGTTATGAGTTTTCAGTAAGCAAGCACCTCAAATTCTCAAAAATTTAAGTATCATGGCACGCCATGGCACGGAGCATTTTTCGCAATTCAAGGCATATTCTTCATGCAAAAAGGGCTTTTATATGTTCAATTATTGGTTATTTATGTTTCATTTAAGTTTCAAAATTGATGCTTGTGTTTTTGGCTTTATTTTTACTTGATTATGAATTTTTCAGAACCAAATGTCGACGCCTGGGAAGTTAAGTGTTGATACTTTAGCATTTGGCATGCAGAAAAACTCCTTGGCACGTCAAATGTCAACACCTAGGACTCAAGTGTCGACACCTGAAACTCAAGTGTCGACACTTAAGTTTCCAAGTATCGACTTAAGGCTCGAGACTTTTTGAAAATCCAGAACTTGGCCAATGGAGTATTTTGTGTCAAGTATCGACACCTGTGAATCAAGTATCGATACTTGAAAGTTCAAGTGTCGACACCTGGAAGTCAAGTGTCGACACCTGACAGCCAAGTGTCGACACTCGAGTTCTGACAGGCCTAACAGATCTATTTTTCTGACTTGCAGAAATATCTTTTCAAGCTCCCAAAGGTTAGATTCGATGTTCAAATGGTCACAAACCATTTTTTGGAAGTTTTTATCTGTATTTAAGCTTTACCAACTTCATTCTATAGGTATTGAAGTGTATTGAAGTCCATTGAAAGCCAAAAAGCCAAGATTCTCTCAAGAGCTTCACATCAAGACCCACTTAAAGTTTGATTCCCTAAAAAAACTTACAAGCCCATTCTTACATCATTCCAAAAGAGGAGTTTGAAGAATATTCCAAGGAGGAGACAAGACAAAGCATCAACTTAAGCTTCAAAGCTTCTATTCTACTCTTGAAAAGAGTTTGTCTTATTTTTGAAATTGTATATCTGATTTTATCTTGTGATTTGACCTTGCTTTCAAGGGTATCTTGAAAGAAGGTTGTTGTGGTTTGTTGGTAAGCCAAAGGGATAAAACCAACTAGGATTAACTTATGAGCCCGAAGACAAAACAAGTGTAAAGGTTTGTTGATGAACCTAAGTGATAAAACCAACATAGGTTTTGACTTGTGAGCCTTTTGAAAAACAAGTTGGCTGTAATCTTGGTTGGATTATAGTGGAATTCCCAAGGATAGCTTGGGAAGTGGATGTAGGTGCTAGGTTTGCATCGAACTACTATAAACTTTGTGTTTATGTATGATTGCCTTCTCTCTTTCTTGCTCTTTGACTATTGCATTCCATTTATTACTTTTCGCTACATTTAATCTAGTACATTGAATTTATTACTCACAAACTCCACTAGATCTTCACATTATTGCTTTAAATTTTTAAAAGACCCAATTCACCCCCCCTCTTGGGCTCCATTTATGGGCAACATGTAAGCCCTTCTCAATCGAGAACTCCGTCCTGCGATGAGGAGGACGAGGTTCCTCTTGTAGTCCGGAGGAGCCTGCATCCCACTAGGATCATTATAGGAAGTCCTAGGGTTCTTCCTTCTTCCTCTATTCCGGCTGTAGCTCCTCGGGCACCAGCAGCTTCGACTGGTCCTTTCAGCATTGCTTCATTGATGACTAAAGAGGACCTTTCTCTGATCTGGGAGACATACGGGGTCTCGGATTCTATCCGGCTCTCACTCCCGAGGCCAGGGGAACGGGCCATCTTGAGTGGTCCGGGTCGGATTGCCATATATGAAGAGTTCCTTATTGAAGGCCTTCATTTTCCTCTTCACCCTTTTTTCCTTTCCTTCCTCAGCAACTTTCGCCTTGTCCCGGCCCAATTGGCCCCTAATGCCATCAGGATCATTGCAGCATTCATCATTTTTTGTCACTTCCACCGGTTCGTTGCTAATTTTTTCTTGTTCAGGGCTCTCTTCACCCTAAAACGCCATCCCACCGATGACGTGTGGTGGTTTCTTTCTCCCCAGCCTAAGTGCCTCAGGTTTGACCTCCCTATTTTTATCAAGGGGTAGAAAACCGATACCTTTTTTCCTCAGTCGAAGGTGTTGACTAGGTCTGGAGTGATCCGGACCTATCCCCGAACTGCAACTCCGAAGTGGAGTCTGCAGATCGGGAGGTCTTCACTCAGTTGATTAGTGATGTGCTCCCTTCCCTTGACATTCTACTGTTAGAGTAGAACTTGTTTGAGGCTAGGGTCAGCCCGATCCGAGAACTTGGTGAGTCTCTACTAGATGTGTCCCTTCTCTTCTTTTTGCTTTTTGACTTGGGTCTAACTCTCTTTCCTTCTTTCTTGCAGGAATGAAGTACTCGATCAAGCGTTTGATGGAGTCTGCTCGTAAAAGGAGCTCTTCAGCCGATCCCAGGGAGCCTCTGTCGAAGAGGACCTAAGTGGAGCCTAGCCAGTGGTCTGGGCCCACTCCATCTTCAGAGGCGAGGATGGCTGATCCAGCTCCCATGCCTCCAAAACAGCGAGCACCCTCCCCGAAAGTCATCGAGGTCGAGGAGGGGACGAGAGACGAGTGGCCTGCTGTGCCACCTATGCCGCCGACCATGGCAGCAAGTCCTATACTGGTGGCCAAGGTCCCTCCACGGGTCGTGCCACGAAGCATCGAGGTGGCCTCAGCTCCATCACCCTTCGGACCTTGGCACGCACCAACGGGGGTCCCAATGAACGCCTCGATCATCTAAGACCCCACCCTGGTGAAAAGGATGATGGAATATGCCATTCAGCCTCGGGATCGCCGCGTGAGGGGAGGCAGGGACTACACGGCATCCGTACTCGGCATAATTTCCCAACTCTTTTCGGTGAGCGTCTTACTTCTTTAATATTCTAGTGGGTCACTAGGACTAACCTTCTCTTCAATGTAGATCGGGGTCAACATGCTCCTGCTCCGAGACTTCTGCGCCAACTGGGTGAAGAGGGAGGCCTAGAAGGATAAGCGATTGGGCTCTCTCATAGCCGACATGAAGACTCTAATGGAGAAGGGGCAGGAGATGAGGGAGACTAACAAGTCCCTTCAACATGACCTGTCCAGGGCCGAGGGGCATGTCAGGGAACTCGAAGCATCCCTGGTTGAGGAGAAGTTCCGAATGAAGCACCGTGTAGAGGAGTCCACGGTGGAGGTGTCCTACTTGGAGGGGCGATCCCGAACCCTCAAGGTCCGAGCGGATGAAGTTCTTACTGAGTTGGCGGCGGTCGACGAGAAGGCAAATGAGTAATAACATTTATGGAGGCTGCTAAGAAGGAAGCCTCTGAGGCCGTGCCCAAGTTCCGGGCCTCACAGGAGTATGATGACGAGGTCCACGAGGTAGCGTGGACTCCTTCATAAAGGGATTCGAAGCCTGTCGAGAGAAGGTGGCATCCACCTTCCCCGAGCTCAACTTGGAGGGCATCATCATCGGTGACGTGGGGAAGCATTCAAAAGAGATGGGGACCCCGTTGGGGGCAACAGAGGCAATGACAGCCGAGCAGCCAACTGAAAGGACAGCCATGCCGGTGGAGGTCCAAGGGGATACCGACACGCGGTGCACCGACCTAGGAAGGAGCCGGCAATGCAGTGACCTTCTGGGGCCCTTCACTCCTTTAACTTTTGTACTCATGATAGGATTTTTGACTTTCTTTTTGGGACCGCCCGGCCTATCGAGGGTCCTTTCAAGTTGTAAACCCTTCATATAATGAAGTATTTTTTCTTCATGTCCTCCTGTCCTGCAATTTTGTCTTCTGTTCCTTTTATGCTTCATATATTATTGATCCTCCCTGGGAGGCCTTAGTCATAGCAAATAACTTAGAAGGGATTTGGAAGTCCCCAAGGGGGTCATCTGTGCTAAACTGGGGCACCTGCTAGAGGACTCCGGGTGCTCGCCCGTGGTCGATAGCCTATTTGAGGGTCCTTCCATCCATGCCGGGAGTCGGGGTGCAACTTCAGTGGGGAGCTTGACCTTAGTGATAAATTTAACCTCTACTCTTTGCTCGAAGGCAGGGCTTCGAAAGCTCCCTGGTTCGAGGGACCAAACTGTGAGTCCAAGCAGTAGATGGTGGGATTCATAGGGTTTCCCGACCGACGTCTCAGGACTGTGAGTAGGGCAGCAGGTGTGGGACTTCTGGATTTTCCTGTCTTGAGATGCCGGGCTTCAAAAGTTTCTGATCTTGAGGTACCGGGCTTCAGGAGTTTCCAGTCTTAAGGTGCCGAGCTTCAGGAGTTTCCGATCTTGAGGTGCCGGGCTTTAGGAGTTTCCGGTCTTGAGATGCTGGGCTTCAAGAGTTTCGATCTTAAGGTGCCAGGCTTCGTAAGTTTTCGAGCTTAAGGTGCCATGCTTCAGCAGTTTCTGATCTTGAGATGCCGGGCTTCGTAAGTTTCTGGGCTTAAGGTGCCAGGCTTCAGGAGTTTCCAGTCTTAAGGTGCCGAGCTTCAGGAGTTTTTGATCTTAAAGTGCTGGGCTTCGTAAGTTTTCATGGTGGGGACACTAGGATCATACACAGATCACTAGATCCCATATGGTTTACTGATTAGGGATTTTAGAACCTTAGTCATGTGTCACAATTTTGTAACAAAGTAGATTGAGTCCTGTAATAAGTTGAGGCTAGTTGATTTGTCTTAATCCTAGTCAGTCTATTGAGTCCTATACTTGAGTATGAGTCCAGTGAGAGTACAATTTTTGTATAAGAGGAAAGGAAATAGTTTTTGAGCACTTTGGAGCACTAACAGGCCTCATCCAGGAGCTAGAGGCTCAGATACCATTCAGATTCCTTCAAGATGCTCTTCAGATACCTAGATTCCTTCCAAGTATTCTCCAGATGCCAAATTCTCTCCATATGCTAGAGAATATTCCTATACCAGGGTGCCCCATGATTCCTAGGATATTCCAGTACCCCAGGCCTTGAAATCCCAAACCCAGGAGTCAAGCCCAAGTACTTAAGAACCAAGATGCTGTTTTGATACAAGGAATATGCTTAACCCAGGACCTAGGCATCCCAGCTTCCAGGAGGCCCAAAGCCCATGCACCCAAGCCCTTTTGCCGCCCACCCTTACTGCCCTATGAGCCCAACACACCAACCAAGGAGGAGTCCAATGTTGCCTAATAAGCAACCCAAGAGGGGAGGGGGGTTATTTGGGTCTCTAAAAGTTTAAATGCAAGTATAAGAACCAATCTAATAATCAAACTAAGTGCTATAAATGCAAGTGCAAATTTATTTTTATAAGTATGCAGTAAAAATATAAAAGCAATAAAAGAGGAGCAAATGAAAGAGACAAGCAATCACAAACACAAACCAAATATAGTGGTTCAGTGCTATCCAATGCACCTACATCCACTTTCCAAGGCCCACTTGGGAATTCACTATAATCTCAGCCGATTATAGCCGATTAGTTTTCTGGGCTCACTAATCAAAATCTGACTTGTTTTCACAAGGCTTACAAGTCAAAACCTCATGTGATTTTTCGGGCTAACCAAGAACCTAATTGGTTTTAAGGCTCACCAATAATCTCCCTTGGTTTTGCGGGCTAACCAAGAACCTAATTGATTTTCTAGACTCGTCAATAACCTCCTTGGTTTTCCAATAGGCTAACCAAAAATATTTACAACAAAAAAATAAGTTTGAAGTAAAAAAATAATGAAAGCTTTCTAATAAAAGAGGATATCTCTTTGAAGCTATGTTGTAGTGCTGCCTTCAACTTGATGAAGCCTTCTTTTAATGCTCAAGAAGGTTGAAGTTGAATGCTCTTAAAGGCTCTTGAATGCTTGGAGACTTCTTTTTGCTTGAAGGTGGTTGAACTCAATGAATAGGAGTGAATGCACTTCTCTTCTTTTTCTCTTCTTGATCCTCTATTATTTAGATTTGATTTAAACCACTTAAATACCTTCACAAGGTCTCAAACTCGATTTATGGCTATTAGACATGAAAAACTAGCCATTGGGAGCCAAGAGGTGCAAGTTCTGCGTTTAAAAAATTAGCTATTATCATTCCCAGAACTCCAAGTGTCGACACTTTAAGCTATGAGTCGACACTTAGGGTTGACACTTACACTCCATGAGTCGACACCTAGTTCAAATAGCTTCAATGAAGCTTTCTGGAATTCTTAGATATGTCGACACTCTCTCAAGTAAGTCGATACTTAGCATCCATGTGTCGACACTTCAGGCAAGTCTTCAACTTCAGCAAGTTTTGTAACATAAAAATCTCAAGCGAAGAGCTGATCCATGTGTCGACACTTTGAGTGGACACCTGACATCCATGTGTTGATACTTCAGCCGTGCCAACTGAAACTCTGTCCACGTACCGGCTCGAGTCAACACTTCCACAATCATGTGTCGACACTTGAGTCATGTATCGATACTTTAAGTCGACACTTTACTGAGATATTTACAAAAATAGCTGAACTTCTGTTGAAACCAATTTGTGTTGAACTCATATGTCCTTTCAAGCATTCTTCAACTACCAAAGTCCTCTTTAAGCAGATATTTCATCTATATTTGGCACTTTTCAATCAATCAATTTTTGTTAAGTTGATGAGCACATTTTTCTTTAAAAACATACTTCAAAGAAATAGTTAGTGCTCAACTTATACTTAAGCATTTTGCTTATCATCAAAATCAATAATGGAGTCAACATCCACATGTTTGACTTGGTCCAAGCCAAGTGGAGAAGAGAAGACTAGGTCAAATTCCTAAGTAGTTTAGGATTTCTATGTTGTTTTGGTCTTGTTTTTCTAACATGGTTAGGAGAGGACTTGTATTCTTTCTAGAAGAGGGCATGGGAACATCTATATAAACCCCACCCCTCCCCCTCTTGTATTAACTTTATTCATGAAATCAAAACCCTGCTGAAATTTGAAGCTTGCGAGCTTGTGTTCTTTGTTCTTGTGTTTTGTGTGGTTGTTTTGTGTGCCCTAGCCGACCCTTGATTCCTTGCCCAAGTCTTCATTAGCCACGCCCAAGGAGAAGAAGCCCTAGCCACCCAACAAGCCAAGGATCATTTTCTTCCCCAGGCCGCCAGCTCTTCTAAACCCTAATCCTTCTTCCTTCAAAACCCTAGTTCTTTTCTTTGTTTATTTGTTTCTTTGATTCACCTTTGACACTTGCAGGATCCCCGAGGTATTTTTCTCTTCCAAGAGGAGGCTTTCTTTGCCTTCAAACTGGACCCAGATTGCTTTAAAATTCAGGAACTACAGGCTTGTCTTCCAAGCACCATCCTGAGTGCTGAGAGACCTCTTCATTAGCCGGATTTGCAATCACTGCCTGGTACTATCCTTTCCTAATCCTGATTTTTGATATGTTGAAGGTATGCTATCCTAAATCAGGAGTTTCTCAATTCCCGGGATCCTACTTTATTATTCTGCATGAGTTATTTCGTGGGTATGATAGTTTCTTGCATTACATGCCTACTTATGATTTTTTATTTGATTTCAGGTTATTAGCCTACAAATTTAATTCAAAAAAAAATACAAAAAAATTAGATTTCTATTTTGCATCAGTCCTAGGATCATCCCGCATCATTCCAGGCTTAAGGTACTAGGCTTCAGGAGTTTCCAGTCTTGAAGTACCGGGCTTTGTAAGTTTCCAGGCTTAAGGTGTTGCTGAAATGGTTTCAGTGGATTGTTTGCGGGACTCCTAGGTCTCCCATCTTTGGTTGACAGACCTGAGATCAAGCGAAAGCATTCCTGCAAGACAGAGGCAACTATTGTTTTAAAAAGAATTTTATTGTTAATGAGAGGAATCCTTACATCATTGGTAGTACATCCTCAAGTTGCTGGCATTTCAAGTCTATGGAAATCGGGCTCCATCAAGCTCGACAAGATAGCAGGCCCCATGATTAAGGGCATCAACTACTCTATAGGGCTTTTCCAGTTCGAAGAAAGCTTACCGTATTCTCAAGGTTTGGAGGCTTCTGCCCGTCGTAGTACCAGATCACCCGGACAGAAGGTCTTTGGCTTTACCCTGGAGTTGTAATACTGGGCCACTTGTTATCAGTAGGCCACCATCTGGAGTTGAACCTTATCACTTGTTTCTTCAAGGAGGTCCAGGTTGAGTAGGAGTCGAGCTGGGTTCTCAGCCTCGTCGTACTGTTCCACTCGCAATGTGGGTAGACTTAGCTCCACCAAGATCACGGCTTCTGCACCGAAGACGAGGTTAAAGGGTGTCTCGTCTGTGGCCGTTCGGGGCAT
The DNA here is from genome assembly GCA_021397845.1 of Areca catechu. NCBI lineage: Eukaryota > Viridiplantae > Streptophyta > Magnoliopsida > Arecales > Arecaceae > Areca > Areca catechu. Next base: position 75,738,708 of record CM038038.1, on the reverse strand, counting down.
TGTGTGGTACGTCCAAAAGACACTGGGGAGTTCTTCAGTCCATCTACCTTTGGCTTGGTCTAGTCTGGTCCGGAGTCCTTGGAGGATGGTTCGGTTAGTCACCTCGGCCTCCCCATTGATCTGAGGGTGGGCCATCAAGGTGAAGCGATGATGGATGTTAAGGTCGTCGTAGAACTCCTCGAACTCCTGATTGTTGAACTACCATCCGTTGTCGATGATGATGGTATGAGGAAGTCCGAAGCGGCATATGATTGATTTCCAAAATAACTTGCTGACGTTGGACTCTGTGATCTGTGCTAGTGGTACGGCCTCGACCCACTTGGTGAAGTAGTCGATGGTAACTATCAGGAACTTGTACTGCTCGGGTGCAGGAGGAAAAGGACCAAGGATGTCCATGCTCCACTGGGCGAACGGTCATGGAGCAAAGAGCTGGGAGAGTGGTGCAGCTGGCTGGCGTTGCATGCTGGCATGGCGCTGGCAGCGGTCACACTTTTTTACAAAGTTAGCTGCATCCTTTCTCCAACTTAAATTGTGTAAACATATTCTAACTAGGAGAAGACTTGTAATCCCTTTATGAGAGGGCATGGGAGATCTATAAATACCCCACCCCTCTTCCTCTTATAATCAATCTTTTTATCATTTGAATTAAACTTTGCTGAAATTTTGAGTGAATTGATTTGTGCTCTTGTGTTGGTGTTGGTGTTTTGGCATTTGTTGGTTGCTTTGTATGCCCTAGCCATCCTTGCTGCCCTAGCATTCTTTCATGACCTAGCTTACTGCCATCCAAGCCTTCGTACACCTAAGAGAAGAGTGCCCTAGGCTACCCAAGCAAGGAGTCCATCATCCTTCACCAAGCCGCCCACTCCAAACCCTGATTCCACCTTCTTCAAATCCTAATCTCCTTTTATTATTTTGTTGTTGCTTTCTAACAATCCTCTGATGCTTGTAGGATCCCCGAGGTATTTTAACTCCCTAGTGGAGGCTTTCTTTGCCTCTAGGACCATCCAAATCAGCCATCTAATCCAAGAGAACTGAAGCTTCATCATCCATGCTCCAATCAAAGTGAGTGATCTCTTCAATTACAGATTCTTCAATCCCTGATTGGTAATATCCTTCCCTTCTCTTAATTTCTAATTTGTTGAAGATAAGCTACCCTAAGCCGGGAATTTCTCAATTCTCGGGTCCTGGTTCTTATTATTTTGCATGAGTATGCCTGCAATATGATGATTCTTTGCATTGCTGATTATCTTGCTAGTTCTTACTTAATTTTAAAAATTTAGCTTGTAAATTAAAATTAAAAAAATATTAAAAAAATAATTTATTATTTTTCCTGCATGTTTAGTAATCTTAGAGTCGTCCTGCATCAGTTTTGGTATCAGAGCTGATCCTGACCCATTCAGTTTTGACTCTAGGTCTAGGAAACCATAGAATTACAGATCCTTTGCATGCTTGGCTGCACCATCTCATTTTGATTGATTAATTGATCGTAAGACCACGAGATTAAGAACCCAATGCCAGAAGTCTAAACCTCAACCCAGTTCAATCATGGAGTCCAGTCTTGAAGCACTCATAAGAACCATGAATGAATATTGAACCAAAACTTGACCAAACCAATACCCAGATAACCCAATTAACCCAATCCCAAAACCAGATGAACCATAGATTCGACCAAATAGACCAAAGATTTGACCAAATGATCCAATCCCATAACCAAGCAACCCATAGGATTGATCCATTAGATGACCAAGTAGGAACCTTAGGCAAGACCCATAGAGTTGAACCTCAAGAACCCATAGTCCATAGGAATCAGCCTAGTGCCAATCAGTTTTTCCCTGGTCACCTTGAACCCTATAGGATTAGTACCCATAGATTTGAGCCTAGTATTAATCAATTTTTCCTTAGTCAACCCCCTCTTACCATCCCATTGGTTCACCAGGAAGACATTGAAGAGGAGATATATGAGGCTGACCCAAGCTTAGTGAATGAGTATGAGGAAGAAGAGAAGTTCCCCATAGAAGACTTAGAGTTAAATAACCCTGATCACACCCAAGCTATAATGGAAGAGCAGTTAGAGGAGACTTTAAGAGAGAACCCAATTATAGAGCCTAGTCCTGAATTTCATGAGTCAGAAAAGTTTATTAAGGACTTGATCTCTTTAAACCAATACCCTCAGGATGAAGTCACTCCTTTGACCCAATCGAAGATCTCTTCCCCGAGATTAGTGACCTATTCTTCCATCAAGCAAATCCTGTAGGTATACATCAATCCCATAAGGTCAATCTCATTAGTTTAGGACTCATCCCTGAAACCCCTTCTTGTATTCTACTCTTTCTGATTAACCCTGAGCCATCTCCTTATTTCTTACCCTACTAGACTAACCCTGAACCTGCATCTTATTTTCTACCCTTTCCTAAAACTTTTTCTATTTCTTTCATTATTAGATTGCATTTTATAGGAGTTTGCATATTGCATTCATTCATTGAGTATGTCATGTTTGCATTTTACTTCTGGAAAACTCTATGACACCTAGTAGGAGTCCATAGTAAATTTTCATGTGCATGTCATGCTAAGATCAAACCTAGAGAATCTATAGTGTGTTAGGATTTTGACCCAATGAGTCCAATAAACTTCCTTTTATAGGAATGTCTAGTCGAGTCTATTAGGTGTTAGTTTTGAGTCCAATAAAATTCACAGTCCTAACCCATTTGTCTACACCTACACTAGCCTCTACATAGCATTTGCATCTAAAAATTAGTCAAAACCTAAACATAAGTAATGAATTAAATAAAAACTTGGCTAATTCCCAAAAGCAAGATAAAGAAATTTTTGTAGAGTATTATGTGATTATGAAGGAATTTCATGCTCGCGAAGCTGACCCATCCAAAATAATGAAGAGTAATGGACCCAATGCCTATGCACTTGAGATATTACCTGATTTAGGTATTAGCTCCACCTTCATCATCTCAGATCTTGTAGAGTTTAGAGAGACGGCAATGATATCCAACGAGCCTCTTGAGCCATTCCCTTTCTTTATGAGTGAACCCACTTCAAAGTGACCACATACAATTTGGCCTTTTGGTGAGGAAAAGATTGAGAGAACCCTAGACGATTAAGCCATCAGTACCCGGGATGGAGACTGTCAGCGGTACTTGGTCCAGTGACAAGGTCGACCAAAATCTGAGGACCTGTAGAACACTGGTGCGAATCTGCAGTGCCTCAACCCAGACCCTCCTCGAGCCATATTGATCCTTACTCGACGGGGTCAAGTTCCTCCCATCACGGGAGAATTGATGGGGACACCAATATTAGACACAGATCACTGGATCCCATATGGTTTACTGATTAGGATTTTAGAACCTTAGTCATGTGTCATAATTTTGCAAGCAAGTAAGATTGAGTCCTATAATAAGTTAAGACTAGTTGATTGTGTCTCAATCCCAGTCCAGTATCGAGTCCTGTATTTCAGTATAAATCCAGTATGAGTCCAATTCTTATACAAGAGAGGAGGTTACCCTATTTTGGAGTTCCACCAAGTCTCATCCAAGAGTCAGAGGCCACTACATCAGCTTATTGAATTTTGTGTGACACCCTAGGATCCAAGATGCCTTTCCAGATACCATGATTCCTTCTAGATGTCCAGATTCTCTCCAGATGCTAGAGTATATTCCTAGACCAGGGCATATCATGAATCTAGAGGTCCATCTGCACCCAGCCTAGGAGAAATCAAGCTTAAGTGCTAGGCCCAAGCCTTTAAGAAACAAGATTCCAGTCTGATGCCAAGAATATACCAGCCCAGGCACCCCAGCTTCCAAAAGGCCCAAAGCCCATGCGCCCCAAGCTCTTGGCCGACCCTTGCTGCCCCCCATGAAGCCCAACATGCCAAGAGGGGCATCTTTAATGGTTGACCAAGTCTAAACATAGTGGAAGAGTTCAAATGAAAGAAGGAGTTTGAGTTTTTATTTCATTCAACTTGTATACTCTTAGTTCTAGGTTTATTTTGAAATCTTTCTCCCACTTAAATTATGTAAACCTATTCTAATTAGGAGAAGACATGTAATCCCTTTAGGAGAGGGCATGGGAGCTCTATAAATACCCCACCCCTCTTTCTCTTATAATCAATCTTTTTATCATATGAATTAAACTTTGCTGAAATTTTGAGTTAATTGATTTGTGCTCTTGTGTTGGTGTTGGTGTTTTGGTATTTGTTGGTTGCTTTGTGTGCCCTAGCCATCCCTGCTGCCCTAGCATTCTTCCACACCCTAGTTTGCTGCCATCCAAGCCTTCATATGCCCAAGAGAAGAGTGCCCTAGGCTGCCCAAGCAAGGAGTCCATCATCCTTCACCAAGCTGCCCACTCCAAACCCTGATTCCACCTTCTTCAAACCCTAATCTCCTTTTATTATTTTGTTGTTGCTTTCTAACAATCCTCTGATGCTTGTAGGATCCCCGAGGTGTTTTCCCTCTCCAGAGGAGGCCTTCTTTGCCTCCAGGACTGCCCAAATCAACCATCTAATCCAAGGGAACTGAAGCTTCATCATCTAGGCTCCAATCCGAGTGTGAGTGATCTCTTCAATTGCAGATTCTTCAATCCCTATATGGTAATATCCTTCCCTTCTCTTGATTTCTAATTTGTTGAAGATAAGTTATCCTAAACCAGGAATTTCTCAATTCTCGGGTCCTGGTTCTTATTATTTTGCATGAGTATGCCTGCGATATGATGATTATTTGCATTGCCGATTATCCTACTAGTTCTTACTTAATTTTAAAAATTTAGCCTGCAAATTAAAATTAAAAAATATAAAAAAATTAATTTACTATTTTTCCTGCATGTTTAGCAATCTTAGAGTTGTCTTGCATCACTTCAATTGCTAAAATGATCTTATTTCTACCAAAATGACCTGCTAGGCCTCCAGCATGAACTTCCCAGATCAAAAACCCTCTAATAGAAGTTCGGGGGACACAACTGGTTTCCTTTGAAAAGGAATCCATCATGAATGGTATAATCATTATGTACACTAGATGGTCCTTATTGAAGGGATTGATAAATGATACTAAAGTTGGGACACTTAGGGTATTCTTCTTTTAGTCTATCAAACCCTATAACTTCAGTGCTAACTGATGTCAAAAGCATGGATCGTCAGCTCAGTGCATCTGCAACCCTATTTTCAGTGCCGGCACTGTGTTTCAGAGCAAAGGTATACTCCTGAATGTACTCTATCCATTTCCCATGCCTAGGGTTTAATTTCTTTTAGGAATTAAGAAATCGTAGGGCTTCATGATTAGAATAAAGAACAAACTCTTATGGAGTAAGTAATGTCTCCAATATCTCAAAGCTTGCATTACCACGTACATTCCTTATCATAAGTTGAATATCTCATTCTCGCCTCATTCAACTTTTTACTAAAGAATGCCACTGGATGACTCTTCTGACTCAAAACTCCTCCAATTCCTACTCTAGAGGCATCACAGGCAACTGATGCGGGACGGAAAAGTGGGGATCACTGGAGAGCGTAGAAGTCACCAGGGGATTAGGGCTTGCTTAGAAGAAGAAAGAAGAGGAAGCATGGCGACTAGGGCTTGCAATCAAGAATAGGAAACACAGGCCTCACACCCACTCCAATCTGGAGAAAAAAACTTAGACAAATTAACTTTTAATTTTTATTCATGAAAAAAAGATGTTTCATACAAGAGGGGAGGGATGGGTATTTATAGATTCACCCTAGGGTACATGAGTTGAAAGCTAAGAAACCTTAACTTGTGGGCCAAGAAACCCTGGTGGACCTGGTTAACAGTAGGCCTTTGTCTTGAACTAGAGCTCTCTCTTGTGGGCTTGGAGGCATGAAAGGCCCAAGTTCTAGGAATCCAGTACTGGTTGGGGAGGGCCTGGTGAATCTCCTGGTCTACTGACTCTCCTCTTGGATCTTGACATGAATGAAAATTACAGGACTCGATCTAACTCATTTGATTGGATTAAAAATAACTGGACTCAACTAAATGGACTCAACTGGATTCAAAATAAAATATACTATATCTCAAATACTTTTGAAAATCAGGTAATCTTAAAATAGGTGCCTAGGTCATTCTCTCCTTGATTTCTAAGAAAGCTCTATCGGTGACTTTTGTCCATTCAAAGGTTCCCTTCCTAATGCAGTTGATAATACGTGCTACTATGGTACTGAATCCTCGAACAAATCTCTTATAGAAGGTGGCTGGACCATGGAAACTACGAACATCATGGACACTTTTGGGTACCAGCCACTCAACTATGGACTTCTTTTTGGGGTCGGTAGACACTCCTTCAGTGGTAACAACAAATCCTAGAAAGATAACTCAATGGGTCATGAATTCACATTTCTTAAGGTTGGCATAGAGACTAACTTGTCTAAGGGCTTGGCAAACTTGTCTAAGATGGTTCAAGTGGTCTTCCTTCATTTTACTATAAATGAGAATGTCATCAAAATAGACAACTACAAACTTTCCAATGAATGTCCTTAAAACTTGGGTCATGATCCTCATGAAGGTGCTGGGTGTATTGGACAGACCGAAAGGCATTATTATCTACTCATACAAGCCATCTTTAGTCTTGAAAGCGGTTTTCCATTCATCCCCGGGCCTAATTCTTACTTGATGATAGCCACTCTTATGATTGATTTTGGAGAAAATGGTAGCTTTGGCCATCATATCCAACATGTCATCCAAACGGGGAATAGGAAAATGATACTTAATAGTAATCTTATTGATAGCTCGACTATCTACACACATTCTTCATGTGCCATCTTTCTTAGGGGTCAGAAGGGCAGGTACTACACATGGGCTTAGGCTTTCTCTAATGAATCTTATTTGGAGAAGTTCTCCAACTTGTCGTTGTAACTTAGAATGTTCTATAGGATTCATCTTATAATGGGGAAGGTTTGGTAATGTGGATCCTGGGATCAAATCTATGGCATGTTGAATATCTCTTAAAGGTGGAAGGTGATTAGGAAGGTCTTCAAGAAATACGTCTTGAAACTCCTCTAGAAACCTTAATACTTTCTAGGGCTATTCCTTATGGGGTTAATCCTGAACTTCCTTAGTTGACAAAATCCAAATAAGTGAACCACCATTAAGCTCTTTCTCCAATTCCTTAGCACTGATCATGTTTATTCTTTGTTTCTTGTCCCTCAGGTGACTTGATCCTCTCTTAACATTGTCCTTAGGTGGTAAAGAATTAATTACAATCTTCTTTCCATTATCAGTAAAAGAGCAAGAATTAGAACGACCATAAAGTATAGCATCATGATCATACAACCATGGTTGGCCTAAATGATGCTGCTTACTCCCATAGGAAGAACATTGCACCAAACCTTTTCTTGGTATGACTAGATTTGGATTGTGACTTGGCACCTAAATTTGATGGAAATCGAGGTTGAATCTATCCAAGATACCTTATATGGGTTGGGATGGGGCATAGTGGGTAGACCTAAATTCTTGACTGCTTTGGTTGATATGGCATTGACGTAACTTCCACTATTGAAGATGATTGTGCAGACTTTTTCTCCTATTTTAACAAAGGTTTATAGGATGTCGGTCCTACACCAATTTTCTTGCTGCTTAGCTTGGGTCAAGATACATCTCACAACTCCTAGAAACTCTGATGAGTCAATGATCTCTTCATCCCCTTCATACTTATTAACTAAGTTCACACCGGCCTCATACACTTCTTCCTCACAATCTTCTATGGGTTCGGGGACTTCCTCTTCGACTTCTCCTATGTGTAACGCTTTGGTGGGACATTGGCTTGCAATGTGGCCTACCTTATGGCACCTGAAACAATGGACAATACCTTCTGTTTGAACTTCAGGGCTCTTTCCTTTGTATCTTTTCGAGCTAATGGAGTAGTAGGATTGGATCTGTTGGATGGACTTGGACTTGTGCTGGGCCTACTTCCAGGGGAATTAATCCTATTGGATTCGGGTCGACGGAAAATGGGTCCCCTCTGAAATCTCTCACAGTCCCAAGCAATTTGGTAGGCTTGTCTAGATCATGGACCTCTCTAAGAAATAACTCTCTCTGGATTTCTTCTCATAGACTTGCTCTAAACCTAGACAAGGTCACGGCTTCTGACTCAACCACACTGTATCTAATGACGAACTCATCAAACTTGGCAATATACTCTGACACCGTCTTATTTCCTTGACTTAATCATTGCCATTGATCCAAGAATCTTTGTTCATAGGACAGGGGTAAATACTTCTCCCTAAGCTTTACCTTTATAGCTCTCCAAGTGGCTATGGGCATGTCACCTCTCTATCGACTAATGCGCTCAACATTATCCCAATACAATCTAGCCTAATGGACCAATCTAAGTTTAACAAACTTAAATTTTCTATCTTCTGACATTTCGTACCAATCAAAGTATCAATCCATATCACTTTTCCAATCTATATACATCTTAGGATCCAAGTTTCCATCGAATGTGGGTGCATCTAGATGAATGTTTCTAAGGGCTCTTTCATCCTGGTCAACATATTCATGGTATGGCCTTCTTTGGTGTGGGTTAATAGTATGTTCCTGGCGTTGGACTCTAAGATGGATGGGTGCCAATCTGGGTGATTGTGGCTTAGTAGGGGTCATACGGGTCTCTTCAAGAGTTCCTATTATTTCTTCCATTTGATCAAACCTATTGTTCAATTACTTGAACTGCTCAGTCATAGTTCTTCTTAGAGCTTCTAGATTGGGGTCCATGTAGAACCTGGTTGGTCTTGTGAATATTGGTATGGAGTTCCTGATCTAGTGGTCATTTAATACAAAGACACGTTCTAGGGTTTGCTAGACCTGGAAGTCCAATGTAGTATGAATTGACTTAGTATAGCTCAAGACTATAAATACCCTTTCAGCTGGCCAGGTAAGAGGTGGGATTGTGGGAGGCCCCCCCTGCTTTCGCGAGGACCCAATTAAGGAACCACAAATCCACTTAAGGCGTTTACCTTTGGACCTCTAGCCTTAGATACCAATTTCCAGGAGTAGATGAAGAAATGATTCACATTAGTCTCTACACACTAATTGAGCTTGACTTGTTGTTGTCCCTAATTCTAATTAGGTTGCTACTCAATTTTATTAAAGGGCTTGGGTTCGATGCAAAATGTGGTTGGTTATTTTTGAGCCAAGAAAATGTAATAACTTCCTTCCCTTATCTTATGATATTGTCACCCTTAAGTAGTTTAAAATGAATGCAACAAACAGTAATCTAACTAAACAATGCTGAAATAGACTTGCTGAAATTTTATGACAGAACTGTTTTCAGGTAGAAAATAGATGTGCAAAGAATCTACAGACAAAATAAATCAAAAAAATTTTTTGATGAAAGTATCAAATGTGATGAATCCACCAAAATAAGAATCATAATTTTTTGAGTTTTCTATACGCAAAAACAATTAAATGAACATACCATATAATGGAATTACGGGATGCAGAAACTAAGCCCTAAAAAGTTCTCTTTGTTTTCTTCTTCACGGGTCAAATCATAGCGGCACCCCTACATACCATAGAAGACCTCATTGAATGGGAAGAGAGGGTCTTATAGCCTACTTCTCTCCTATGACTGGACAGCCATGATGATGCACCTAATCTGAGTACTTAAAGAGAAACATACATGCTATCATTATTATGCTACCCATGCAAACATGCTTTGATACCAAATATGATATAGCATGCAAAGGATGATTTCTAAGCTAAAAGATTATTAGTTGGTTGAGCAATGATCCTTACTTACATAAGCAAAAACTCATTCATAAAATAAGCATAGGAATCATATGAAGGAAAGCTAAACAATGGATTAAAGGTAACCCAAACTATAGCTCTTGTTTAATCCATGAAGATTGGGCCTAATGGTTAGGAAACTATTCCAATTTGGACATAAACCATTCAAATATTCAAATCCTAAGAGTAAAAAAAGGTTTACCTACCAATATTGAGCTCCACACTCTGTTATTGTGGATCAAATTTCAGCACTCAATGGATTGAAGACTTGAACTAGAAAAATATCACACCTAGCATGAAGACTTCCACGATGTTGGTTCCAAGGCAAAGTACACCTCTTCTTTAGCTCGCAACCATGGAGGATCCTGCAAGGGAACTCATTAGTGATTGGAAGGAATGGAAGAATGGAGTAGAAATAATTTTGGAAGAGGGTTATAAGTGGCGATTTGGTGATGGAAAATATAGTGGTTTGTTTGAAAGGAATGGCTCCTTGGAAGAAGGAATGCTTGGGCTCCTTGGCTGAAGTTGATGGGCATCCTTAAGTTGATGGAAGATGGCACAATCCTTGGTTGAATGAAGGATATTGACGATGGCTAGGTTGACTAATGAAAGAACTTATGAGCCTCTCACCCTCTCCCTCTCGGAGGACATTTGCACAACACAAATGGAAGTAGAAACTTTAAAATTTTTTTCATTCATCAATCATCTTCTACAAGTGGGTTTGGAGTGGTATTTATAGCCCTCCAAAGCCTTTTGATAATTCGAATTTCAAGGGGAGTTACAAGATTCATGGAGTGGGAAGTGGGAGGGGTTACAACCATGAAGAGTGTAGAGTTTAAAACTTCCTTGAATCATGGAGAACAATGTGGTCAGCTACCTTCCTTTTAAATTTGATTTTGGGCACCCTAGATGGATGAAGTGGCATGGTGAGTTGTCTTCCATGTTGGCATGAAAATTGAAGTGGCTTCCAACTATGCTTGGTGATGTGGCACTCCAACTTGGCAAGGTTTGTTGAAGTGGTTTGTCTCACCTAATCTTCAAGTCTTCTTGCTAAATTTGAACCCAACCCAAACTAATCTTGAACCAACTTGTAGATTATAAGACCAAATTGACCCTAATTGGACTCAAAAGACCAATTTGAAATAAGCCTAACCCTAATTATAGGACTCAAACTCAACCAAAGAAACAATTTTTTCTATTTACAGGACTCATGTTCAATTAAAGAAATAACATTGAAACCAAAGTAAAATTAACTTAATCCATTGAAATCCATAATGAACCTGGCTTGATATTGGATGAAATTCTCTTTTGAGCTGTGGTGCCCACACCACCGAGAAACTCCTGAAGCCCAGCACTCCAAAGACGGGAAACTCCATAAGCCCTGCATTCCATCCATCAGACTCTTATTTTGGTGATGGCAAGCCGGGAAACTCCAGAATCCTTGCATTCCATCCGTTAAACTCTCAGTTCGGTGATGGCAAGCCGGGATACTCCATAAACCCCGTACTCAATCCATCGGACTCTCAGTTCGGCGATGGCAAGCTGGGAAACTTCGGAAGCCTCACACTCAATCCATAAGACTCTTAGTTCAGTAATGACAAGTTGAGAAACTCCAAAGTTCCCACATCTCATGCACCAGTGATGCGGCACGCATATGATTAATGTTTTGAATATGGTTTGTAGAGCAATGAAACCTAATTACACTAGCATTGTACTCATCATAATAAGACTTAAGGATTATAAGAAATTGGACTTTTACTTGATTAGACACAATCCTAAACTAAGAAGGAAGAAGATCTAGACATTAGGGGCTAATGATTGTGGACTTACCTTGATGAGCTTTCCAACCTTCTTTTGATTCATACCTTGAAACTACCAATGCTCAGAACTGAAGAACCTGGATAACAGAGATCAGAACCCTGGACTTGGGGCTTCAGCTTGTTTGTTCTTTGTTAAGGTGAACCCAGCCCATAACTCAAAGACTTCGAAGGACCCTGCAATTAAGATCAAAGTTAAGGAAGAAGGATAGGAACATATAAAAGGGATGGGAGAGTTTATGAACTAAGAACAGAATTTTGAGAAGATCTGGCCGACTCCAATGCCTTCACTTGAGCTTGGAAGATGCTTTGCTAGGAAAAAAGAATGGCTTTGGCGTGGAGGAAGAGGATGGGAAACTTTCACATAAGAAAAAAATACAAGACAACTTCTACTTCCAAAATTTTAACTTCAATTTTCATTCATTCCCAAAATCCATCTCTTTTACAATGGGCGTCCAAGGCTTTAATAGCCTCACAAAGCTAGCTTTTGAAATTTAAAAACTCCCCAAATCGAGGAGAATTACAAGGGGGGTTGGAGGATTTGGTGGAGAGTTTGGAGGGATGTGGGGGGGGTTGGAGGATTTGGTGTAGGACTTGGAGGGATGTGGCCAACCTCCTTGAATTTGAATCTCCCTTGTTGGCGCCCAAAGGGTGATGAGGTGGCTGGTGAAGTTGCACCTGATGACATGCATGGCATGGTGAGGTGGTCTTCTACTTGGATAAGAATGCATGTGGCGCCCAGTGGTCCTAGTTGATGGTCCTTTTCTCTTGCTTGGTTGATGTGTCTTCTCTTCTTCATGTGGTCAAATTCTGGGGTCTAGAATTGAGTCTTGTTGCTGGCTTTCAGGCTTTAAGACTTGATTAGACTTAACTCAACTGAATTAGACTAACTCAACTGAACTGACTTGACTGAACTGACTTTAAAACTTGAAATAGACTTCAAGAAATGAAATTTTAAAGTAATTACAGGACTCAATAAACACTCTTGATTTGAAACTAAATTAATACAGGACTCTTGAAAAGGAAATGACATTGAAAATAAAATTTTTTGAACTAAAGGATACAAGGTAACCTAATTATCTTCGATCCAAATTGGGATAAGGCTAACATTGTTGGAGTGAAGTTTCTTTCGGCTTCTGGTGTCCACACCAATTCTCCTGGGGTGGGCAAAACTTGACCCAGTCGAGTATGGTTCATTTGACCTGGTAATGCTCGAACAAGTCTGGGTTAAGTCTTTGCAGGTCCTCTCGAGTATGATGCAGAACAAATAAAAGGATGCGATGCGGAAGTAAATAAGATTAACTAATTTTTTTGTTGTTTTTTATAGGTTTGTAGAAGTTGGCTTCAAATCAAAGAAAAATTAACTAACATTGAAAGATACTAATATGATAATTGAAAGCACAATTTTAAGGAAACTAAATTATCAGAGTAGTTAGAAGCAACGGATCGCTGGGGGTTGAGAAACTCCCAGACCTAGGGTTTCACTCCGAGCTTTCAACAAAACAGAAATAAAGAGAAGGAAGGTTTATCTAACCAGACAATGATCTTCACAGATTTGGTGGAAGAAACTCTCCCGAGCAGATTGTTGGATCCTCGGATTCAGATATCTTCGTAATGGATCCTCCAATACTGGTCCTTGGCAGGTTGGCTTCTCCTGAACTCAAGATCTGGAAGAGAAGAAAGACAATTGATGGAATCAGAGAGTCAAGGAAAAGATTTACCAGGTTGATGAACTTGAAGATCGAAATTGCTGAAAACTGGATTCTCCTGGATGCTGATGTGTTTTCCTTGGAACTTGCTCTGGATCTGAAGTAGCCGGACTGGATCTGGATGAAGGTGGACGGCTGGACTTGTAGAGAGAGAGAGGCCGTGGGAGATGGATGGATCTAGGGTTTGGTGGATGGAAAATAATGAAAGGTGGCTAGGGTTTTGGAATTTCAAGTGGCTAACCTAGGGTTTTGGATAAAGATAGAGATCTCTCACCTCCTCAAGGCTCCAATGGAACCCGGATTACCCCCTCACGGAGCTCACACTTAGAATAGTGCGGAAGAAGAGAAACCTAGGTCACTCAACACAAGAGAATAGCAAAAATAATTTTTCTTCATTGATTTTCTAAAGTTACAAAGAGAGGTCTATTATATAGACCTAAAATTTTCTCCTAGCTTGTACAAATTCCCATGTGGGACTAAACTCTTCCAACCCCTAGATTAGGTAGAAAATCCTCTCCCTTGGCCGACCAAGAGTCCAAAAAAAATTGGGACGGCCATAAAGGAATTGTTTTGGAACTTTTATGGCACCTCCTTTGGAGTTGGATTTGGATTTGGAGTCCTCTTCTTCTTATGGTATTTCTTCTTTTCTTCCACTCCAAGTTAAGCTCTTTGATTTTGATTTGAACTTCAATTAGGAGTAGGTGGATGTCCTTCTTTGATTTCTTCTCCAAGAGAAGTTTTCTTCTTCTTTGCTTAGGTAAATTAGGCAGGTGTGGGCGCCTCCTTTAATTTAGCCTCCAATTTGATTTTTTCTTCTTTGGATGTGGGGACCATGACACTGGGATGCCTCTATGGCGCCTCTGGACTCTGGCATGTGCTCGGAGTGTGGCTGGCGTGTGGCTTGGAGTGTGGCCTCCACTTGCTTGAACCTTGAGTTGATTGGAAGAGAAATGTGGCACCATTTTGGACCAAATTGAAACCACATTGGGACTTGCACCGAGTCAACATGACTCAACAATTTAAATGGTGACTCAAGAAATAAATAAATAAAATGGTGACCAGGTCAACCTCTATTACAGACCCTAATTTCTCGGGCAATGTCAATCAGAGATCCAAATGGAGCTCTGAAGTCTTCTTCTGAATCTGGTGCCCGCACCAATTCTCCCAGGGTGGGAGGAACTCGACCCTGTCGAGTAAGGCTCAAGTTGGCTCTGGTATCTCTCCTAGAGGTCTGGGTCCAATTCTTGTAATTCTTCTCGGGAGATCCAAGAGTCATCAGAATCTGGCCTTCCTTGCCAGCGGACCAGGTACCTTTGGTATCCTCGATTATGAGTAGAGATAACCTGATCATCCAGGATCTTTTCAATCTGCTCTTTCCTCACAGGCCAGTTTGTTGGTGGACACACAGGGTCGGGATCACTCTCAATGATAGGGTTAGGCTCAAAAGGCTCACTAGGAATCACAGCTGGCTCCCTGTACTCTACTAAGTCTGTAATGTTGAAGTAGAGCTAATGCCTAGTTCTGGAGGCAACTCGAGCACATAGGCATTGGATCTACTCTCTTTACCACTCTAAATGGCTCCCTCCCCTAGCATGTAACTTTCTAACGGTTCCAGGAGGAAACCGTTCAGGCCTTAACCTAATCATCACATAGTCTCCCTCAACAAAAGATTTGACTCGCTTTGAGTATCAGCCAACTTCTTATAAGTTTCATTACTTAAATTTATTTTGGCATGAATTTCTTTATGCAAGTCTTTTATATGCTGTGCAAAATTCTCAGCAGATTCGGAGACTCGAGTGTGGACAGGTAAGGGACTAGGTCAAGAGGTGTGTGAGGTTTGTACCCATGTACAATTTCAAATGGACTCTTACCCGTAGACCTATTGACCGAGTCGTTGTACGCAATTCTGCCCTTGGTAGGTATAAATCCCAATTTCTGGTATTTTCACCAACAAGACATCTCAGCAGATTTCCTAGGCTACGGTTCACTACTTCAGTTTGGCCATCAGTTTGGGGATGATAGGCAGTTGAAAACTTAAGTTTTGTCCCTAACTTATGCCAAAGGGTCTTCCAAAAGTAACTGGTGAACCGGACATCCCTATCTGAAACGATTGTCTTAGGTAGGCCATGGAGTCTAACTATCTCATTGAAGAAAAGTGTGGCTACATTAGACGCATCAAAAGTTTGGGAACAAGGCAAGAAGGGGCCATTTTAGAGAATCGGTCGACTACGACACAGATAGAATCATGTCTCCTCTGGGTCTTAGGTAAACCTAACACAAAATCCATACTCACATCTTGCCAAGGACGATCTGGGACAGGGAGTGGGGTATAAAGGCCAGTGTTTTGTTTCGCTGTTTGGCAACAGCGCAGGTTCGACATCTAGCTACAATATTAGCTACATCCCTTTTTAAGCTAGGCCAGAAAAAGTGGTCTTCAATGGCTAGAATGGTCTTGTCTTTTCCAAAATGGCCAGCTAAACCTCCAGCATGGATTTCCCAAATCAAAAATTCCCTAAGAGAAGTTCTAGGGATGCAAAGCCTATTTTTGAAGAACAAAAAACCATCTACAAGGGTATAATCCTGGTGATTACTAGATGGTCCTTGAACTAGATCCTGATACACAGTTGTGAAATCCGGACAAGACTCATATTCCTCTTTGATTTGCTCAAACCTATGACCTCAGTTCTAACAGAAGTTAATAACAGAGATCGGCGACTAAGGGCATCAGCTACCTTATTCTCAACTCCAGCCTTATGTTTCAGGACAAAAGTATAGGACTGGATATATTCTACCCACTTAGCATGCCTAGGGTTAAGCTTCTTTTGGGAGTTAGAAATCTAAGAGCCTCATGGTCCGAAAATAGTACAAATTCCTGCGGTAGCAAATAATGTCTCCAGTAACGCAAAGCTTGCACCACCGCATAAAATTCCTTATCATAGGTAGAATACCTAAGCTTAGCATCATTAAGTTCTCACTAAAGAATGCTAGGGGATGATTCTCTTGGCTTAGGACTCCACCTATTCCTACACCTGAAGCATCACAGGCAACCTCAAATACTTTAGAAAAATCGGGTAATCTCAGAATGGGTGCCTGGGTCATTTATCCTTAAGATCTAGGAAGGCTTTATGGGCTGACTTAGTCCAATGAAATTCTCCCTTCCTAATACAATCAGTGATTGGAGCAGCTAAAGTACTAAACCCTTGATGAATCGCCTATAGAAGGTAGCCAAGCCATGGAAACTTCTAACTTCATGCACATTGTTGGCTCTGGCCAGTCTACTATGGACTTAATCTTCTCAGGATCGCCGCCACGCCGTCAGGGGTTACTACAAAACCAAGAAAGATAACTCTACTAGTCATGAATTCACACTTCTTAAGATTGCCGTAGAGTCTCTCATTCCTCAAAACTGGCAGACTGCTCTAAGGTGGTCTAGGTGATCTGTTGGGGTCTTACTATAGATCAGGATGTCATCAAAATAGACACCACAAATTTTCCTATGAAAGCTCTAAGTACCTGGGTCATAATTTCATGAAAGTACTAGGGGCATTGGACAACCCAAAAGGCATAACAACCCATTCATAAAGACCATCCTTAGTTTTGAAAGCAGTTTTCCATTCATCCCGGTCTAATCCTAACCTGATGATAGCCGCTTTTGAGATCAATCTTAGAAAAAACCATTGCACCAGCCATCATATCAAGCATGTCATCTAGTCTAGGGATGGGAAACCTATATTGATTGTAATTTTATTGATGGCACGACTGTCAACACACATCCTCCACGTGCCATCTTTCTTTGGGTCAGTAAGGCTGGGACTGCACAAGGGCTAAGACTTTCTCTAATAAACCCCTTCCTCAATAATTCTCCAACCTGCTTTGCAGTTCTTCATGCTCAGATGGATTCATCCTGTAATGGGGCAAGTTGGGCAAAGTCGCTCCTGGGATTAGATCTATGGCATGCTGGATATCCCTAAGAGGTGGAAGGTGGTCTGGCAAATCCTCGGGAAAGACATCCTCAAATTCTTTTAACACAGGTTTAACTTCTTGAGGAGGCTCTGAGGGTTCCGAAATTCTAAGTTCCTTAGCAGTCAACATCCAGATGGGTGAACCACTATGAATTTCTTGTTCTAAATCTTAGCACTGATTAGTTCACTCCAGTTTTCATCTCCTTAACCTTACGGCTCCTTTAGTTACCTTGTCCTTAGGGGGAACTGAATGGATCGTAATCTTCTTCCCTTTGAAATTAAAGACACAGGTATTGAATTTTCCTAAGAGGGTGGCATCATGATCATACAACCAAGGTCTTCGAGAATTTACTGCTCACCCCCATGGGTAAGACATCGCACCAAATCTTTTCGTGATAAGATTGCATTTGGATTTGGACTTGACATCTAGATTGGATGGGTATGGAGGTAGAATCTACCAAGAAACCTTATAGGGTTGGGATGGGGAACTGGGATTAAGCCTAACATCTTGACAGTGCTAGTAGAGATGGCATTTACACAGCTCCCGCTATCTATGATGATCTTACATACCTTATCCCCTAATTTAAGAAAAGTCTGTAGGATGTTAGTCCTACGCCAATCCTCTTGAACTAGATTCTAGGATAGGATGCATCTTACAACTCCTAATGGTCAGATTCATTGGGTTCCTCCTCTCCTTCATACTCCTCAACCAAATTCATTCCGGCCTCATAAACTTCTTCTTCAAATTCCTCACTGGGCTCGGAATTATCATTCTCTACCTCTTCTATGTAAAGGGATCTCCGTGGGCACTGGCTAGCAACATGACCTACCTTATGACACTTGAAACAGGCTATGGCAGTACACTGACTAGAAATGTGACCTGGTTTCTGACACTTAAAACAGGTGATATTTGAACTAGGGGTTCTCTGGGTGTCAGGTGCCTTACCTTTGTCCATGGGCCTAGGGTAGAAGTACCCTGAAAGGTTTACTAGGGATAACTTGGCTAGGTCCATTCCTTGGGATTGGGGCACTAACCCTAGAAGGTATAGGTCCTCTCTGAAATTTCTCAGTGTTCAGTGCAATCTGGTAGGCTTGGTCTAGATCAGTAACCTCTCTCAGAAATAGTTCTCTCTTGATATCTTCCCTCAGTCCAGCCCTAAATCTAGACAAAGTGACTTCGTGGGCTTCACTCACATCACATCTCATTAGGTATTCATCAAAAGTAGTTATGTAGTCTGAGACAGATCGGGTTTCTTGTTTCAGGTTTTGCCATTGGTCTAACAGGTTTTGCTGGTATGAAATGGGTAGGATTTATCTCTCAGTTTTTCTTTCATACCCTGCCAAGTGGTTATGGGCTCAACATTCCGTCTCCTAGTGGTTAGCTCAATGTTCCCCCAGTATAACCTAGCTTGACGCACTAATTTCATCTTGGCAAACTTGTATTTCCTCTCCTCAGACATAGCATACCACTCAAAGTATTGATCCATCTCACCTCCCAATCAGAATACACCTTAGGGTTCAGACTACCATCAAAAGTGGGTGCATCTAATTTGATGTTCCTGAACCTATCATCTCTATCTTCAGGCTCTGGGTCAGGCCTCCTATGATTAGGTTCAGGATCTCTATATAAAGGCCTTCTAGGCTCCAGATGTGGGTGAGGCTGAGGCACATTAAATCAGGTCAGGAGTCCAATTCCGATGTCTAGGTTCTTCAAGTACTTGGACTCGGTCCCTAAGTTGGGTAAGATCCTCATGAATTTGTGCGCTAAACTGGGCCACAGTGTTTGTCATATCCTGATTCATTTTAGCCATACTTTCAGTAAGAGTTCTGATCATGGCCTCTAAATCAGGTTGGGTTTGACCAGGTTGATATGGCACTCCGTTTCTGGTAGACATGATGATTCAAGCAAGCACACAAAATGAGACTAGACTAAATCGACTACTGGATCACTAGACCTAGAGTCCAAACTAGATGCCCAATCAGAGTGGCAAGCTAGCCTGTAGTAACTCAGGACTCAGCCAGGCAGGTGTAAGGGGAGTGTTAGGTCCCTGATTGCCAATCCTAGACACCAATCAGTGATTGGCCAGGTAGGCGGACCAGCACACAAGCCCTTCGGGAGTAGTCCCTAAACCACCGTTCTAGACACTGAGTGCTAAGCACACACAGAATAACTCGGCAAACTGACTCAACACTAGCCTAGACCCGACCAATTGGTGTCCCTAGCCCACTAGGGCAAATTAGGTCTAACTGATTTAAATTAGGTCTAGGTTCGAATGATTGGATGGTGGTTTTGGGCTAAGGAGAGGTAATCAACTCCTCCCCTTATCTTAGATGCTCAATTGCCCTAAGTAAATTATGAGATGATCACTCCAAAAAAGAATTGAATTGCAGAACACAAAAAACAGAGTTGCTGTATTTTAATTCTCAGAATTTTTACCGAAAACAATAAATCTCAGAAAAATTATGGAAAATAGGGTCAATTATACTGGTTTCAACGAAGCAAAAATCATGCAATTCGGAGTTTTATGCAGTGAGAAATAATTCAGACAACAGGGCAATTACGGGCTGCAACTAGATTGTCTTCCCGTTTATAATCCCTGCTACGAAGTTATAACCCAATGGATCCCCTACACGCCCTAGGAACACCCCGTGGAATGGGAGGAGGAGGCTTGCGCCTCGCTTAGTTCCTAGGACCGACGTCCGGGAGTCTACTTCGAGCAGACAAAATAAAAAGAGATCAATCAAAGCAAGCAAGCAAATCAGAAACCCTAGACTGGGTCTGATACCAAAAATGATGCAGAACAAATAAAGGATGCGATGCGGAAGTAAATTAAGATTAACTAATTTTTTTGTTGTTTTTATAGGTTTGTAGAAGTTGGCTTCAAATCAAAGAAAAATTAACCTAACATTGAAAGATACTAATATGATAATTGAAAGCACAATTTTAAGGAAACTAAATTATCAGAGTAGTTTAGAAGCAACGGATCGCTGGGGGTTGAGAAACTCCCAGACCTAGGGTTTCACTCCGAGCTTTCAACAAACAGAAATAAAGAGAAGGGAAGGTTTATCTAACCAGACAATGATCTTCACAGATTTTGGTGGAAGAACCTCCCGAGCAGATTGTTGGATCCTCGGATTCAGATATCTTCGTAATGGATCCTCCAATACTGGTCCTTTGGCAGGGGTGCTTCTCTGAACTCAAGATCTGGAAGAGAAGAAAGACAATGATGGAATCAGAGAGTCAAGGAAAAGATTTACCAGGTGATGAACTTGAAGATCGAAATTGCTGAAAACTGGATTCTCCTGGATGCTGATGTGATTTTCCTTGGAACTTGCTCTGGATCTGAAGTAGCCGGACTGGATCGGATGAAGGTGGACGGCCTGGACTGTAGAGAGAGAGAGGCCGTGGGAGGGAGATGGATGGATCTAGGGTTTGGTGGATGGAAAATAATGAAAGGTGGCTAGGGTTTTGGATTTCAAGTGGCTAACCTAGGGTTTTGGATAAAGATAGAGATCTCTCACCTCCTCAAGGCTCCAATGGAACCCGGATTACCCCCTCACGGAGCTCAACACTTAGAATAGTGCGGAAGAAGAGAAACCTAGGTCACTCAACACAAGAGAATAGCAAAAATAATTTTTCTTCATTGATTTTCTAAAGTTACAAAGAGAGGTCTATTATATAGACCTAAAATTTTCTCCTAGCTTGTACAATTCCCATGTGGGACTAAACTCTTCCAACCCCTAGATTAGGTAGAAAATCCTCTCCTTGGCCGACCAAGAGTCCAAAAAAAATTGGGACGGCCATAAAGGAATTGTTTTGGAACTTTTATGGCACCTCCTTTGGAGTTGGATTTGGATTGGAGTCCTCTTTTCTTATGGTATTTCTTCTTTTCTTCCACTCCAAGTTAAGCTCTTTGATTTTGATTTGAACTTCAATTAGGAGTAGGTTGGATGTCCTTCTTGATTTCTTCTCCAAGAGAAGTTTTCTTCCTTCTTGCTTAGGTAAATTAGGCAGGTGTGGGCGCTCCTTTAATTTAGCCTCCAATTTGTTTTTTTCTTCTTTGGATGTGGGGACCATGACACTGGGATGCCTCTATGGCGCCTCCTGGACTCTGGCGTGTGCTCGGAGTGTGGCTGGGCGTGTGGCTTGGAGTGTGGCCTCCACTTGCTTGAACCTTGAGTTGATTGGAAGAGAAATGTGGCACCATTTGGACCAAATTGAAACCACATTGGGACTTGCACCGAGTCAACATGACTCAACAAAATTTAAATGGTGACTCAAGAAATAAATAAATAAACTGGTTGACCAGTCAACCTCTATTACAGACCCTAATTTCTCGGGCAATGTCAATCAGAGATCCAAATGGAGCTCTGAAGTCTTCTTCTGAATCTGGTGCCCGCACCAATTCTCCCAGGGTGGGAGGAACTCGACCCTGTCGAGTAAGGCTCAAGTTGGCTCTGGTATCTCTCCTAGAGGTCTGGGTCCAATTCTTGTAATTCTTCTCGGGAGATCCAAGAGTCATCAGAATCTGGCCTTCCTTGCCAGCGGACCAGGTACCTTTGGTATCCTCGATTATGAGTAGAGATAACCTGATCATCCAGGATCTTTTCAATCTGCTCTTTCCTCACAGGCCAGTTTGTTGTGGACACACAGGGTCGGGATCACTCTCAATGATAGGGTTAGGCTCAAAAGGCTCACTAGGAATCACAGCTGGCTCCCTGTACTCTACTAAGTCTGTAATGTTGAAAGTAGAGCTAATGCCTAGTTCTGGAGGCAACTCGAGCACATAGGCATTGGATCCTACTCTCTTTACCACTCTAAATGGTCCAGCTCCCCTAGCATGTAACTTTCTAACGGTTCCAGGAGGAAACCGTTCAGGCCTTAACCTAATCATCACATAGTCTCCCTCAACAAAAGATTTGACTCGCCTTTGAGTATCAGCCAACTTCTTATAAGTTTCATTACTTAAATTTATTTTGGCATGAATTTCTTTATGCAAGTCTTTTATATGCTGTGCAAAATTCTCAGTAGATTCGGAGACTCGAGTGTGGACAGGTAAGGGACTAGGTCAAGAGGTGTGTGAGGTTTGTACCCATGTACAATTTCAAATGGACTCTTACCCGTAGACCTATTGACCGAGTCGTTGTACGCAAATTCTGCCCTTGGTAGGTATAAATCCCAATTTCTGGTATTTTCACCAACAAGACATCTCAGCAGATTTCCTAGGCTACGGTTCACTACTTCAGTTTGGCCATCAGTTTGGGGATGATAGGCAGTTGAAAACTTAAGTTTTGTCCCTAACTTATGCCAAAGGGTCTTCCAAAAGTAACTGGTGAACCGGACATCCCTATCTGAAACGATTGTCTTAGGTAGGCCATGGAGTCTAACTATCTCATTGAAGAAAAGTGTGGCTACATTAGACGCATCAAAAGTTTGGGAACAAGGCAAGAAGTGGGCCATTTTAGAGAATCGGTCGACTACGACACAGATAGAATCATGTCTCCTCTGGGTCTTAGGTAACCTAACACAAAATCCATACTCACATCTTGCCAAGGACGATCTGGGACAGGGAGTGGGGTATAAAGGCCAGTGTTTTGTTTTCGCTGTTTGGCAACAGCGCAGGTTCGACATCTAGCTACAATATTAGCTACATCCCTTTTTAAGCTAGGCCAGAAAAAGTGGTCTTCAATGGCTAGAATGGTCTTGTCTTTTCCAAAATGGCCAGCTAAACCTCCAGCATGGATTTCCCAAATCAAAAATTCCCTAAGAGAAGTTCTAGGGATGCAAAGCCTATTTTTGAAGAACAAAAAACCATCTACAAGGGTATAATCCTGGTGATTACTAGATGGTCCTTGAACTAGATCCTGATACACAGTTGTGAAATCCGGACAAGACTCATATTCCTCTTTGATTTGCTCAAACCCTATGACCTCAGTTCTAACAGAAGTTAATAACAGAGATCGGCGACTAAGGGCATCAGCTACCTTATTCTCAACTCCAGCCTTATGTTTCAGGACAAAAGTATAGGACTGGATATATTCTACCCACTTAGCATGCCTAGGGTTAAGCTTCTTTGGGAGTTTAGAAATCTAAGAGCCTCATGGTCCGAAAATAGTACAAATTCCTGCGGTAGCAAATAATGTCTCCAGTAACGCAAAGCTTGCACCACCGCATAAAATTCCTTATCATAGGTAGAATACCTAAGCTTAGCATCATTAAGTTTCTCACTAAAGAATGCTATGGGATGATTCTCTTGGCTTAGGACTCCACCTATTCCTACACCTGAAGCATCACAGGCAACCTCAAATACTTTAGAAAAATCGGGTAATCTCAGAATGGGTGCCTGGGTCATTTTATCCTTAAGATCTAGGAAGGCTTTATGGGCTGACTTAGTCCAATGAAATTCTCCCTTCCTAATACAATCAGTGATTGGAGCAGCTAAAGTACTAAACCCCTTGATGAATCGCCTATAGAAGGTAGCCAAGCCATGGAAACTTCTAACTTCATGCACATTGGTTGGCTCTGGCCAGTCTACTATGGACTTAATCTTCTCAGGATCGGCCGCCACGCCGTCAGGGGTTACTACAAAACCAAGAAAGATAACTCTACTAGTCATGAATTCACACTTCTTAAGATTGCCGTAGAGTCTCTCATTCCTCAAAACTTGGCAGACTGCTCTAAGGTGGTCTAGGTGATCTGTTGGGGTCTTACTATAGATCAGGATGTCATCAAAATAGACCACCACAAATTTTCCTATGAAAGCTCTAAGTACCTGGGTCATAATTCTCATGAAAGTACTAGGGGCATTGGACAACCCAAAAGGCATAACAACCCATTCATAAAGACCATCCTTAGTTTTGAAAGCAGTTTTCCATTCATCCCCGGGTCTAATCCTAACCTGATGATAGCCGCTTTTGAGATCAATCTTAGAAAAAACCATTGCACCAGCCATCATATCAAGCATGTCATCTAGTCTAGGGATGGGAAACCTATATTTGATTGTAATTTTATTGATGGCACGACTGTCAACACACATCCTCCACGTGCCATCTTTCTTTGGGGTCAGTAAGGCTGGGACTGCACAAGGGCTAAGACTTTCTCTAATAAACCCCTTCCTCAATAATTCTCCAACCTGCTTTTGCAGTTCTTCATGCTCAGATGGATTCATCCTGTAATGGGGCAAGTTGGGCAAAGTCGCTCCTGGGATTAGATCTATGGCATGCTGGATATCCCTAAGAGGTGGAAGGTGGTCTGGCAAATCCTCGGGAAAGACATCCTCAAATTCTTTTAACACAGGTTTAACTTCTTGAGGAGGCTCTGAGGGTTCCGAAATTCTAAGTTCCTTAGCAGTCAACATCCAGATGGGTGAACCACTATGAATTTCTTGTTCTAAATCCTTAGCACTGATTAGGTTCACTCCAGTTTTCATCTCCTTAACCTTACCGGCTCCTTTAGTTACCTTGTCCTTAGGGGGAACTGAATGGATCGTAATCTTCTTCCCTTTGAAATTAAAGACACAGGTATTGAATTTTCCTAAGAGGGTGGCATCATGATCATACAACCAAGGTCTTCCGAGAATTATACTGCTCACCCCCATGGGTAAGACATCGCACCAAATCTTTTCGTGATAAGATTGCATTTGGATTTGGACTTGACATCTAGATTGGATGGGTATGGAGGTAGAATCTACCCAAGAAACCTTATAGGGGTTGGGATGGGGAACTGGGATTAAGCCTAACATCTTGACAGTGCTAGTAGAGATGGCATTTACACAGCTCCCGCTATCTATGATGATCTTACATACCTTATCCCCTAATTTAAGAAAAGTCTGTAGGATGTTAGTCCTACGCCAATCCTCTTGAACTAGATTCTAGGATAGGATGCATCTTACAACTCCTAATTGGTCAGATTCATTGGGTTCCTCCTCTCCTTCATACTCCTCAACCAAATTCATTCCGGCCTCATAAACTTCTTCTTCAAATTCCTCACTGGGCTCGGAATTATCATTCTCTCCCTCTTCTATGTAAAGGGATCTCCGTGGGCACTGGCTAGCAACATGACCTACCTTATGACACTTGAAACAGGCTATGGCAGTACACTGACTAGAAATGTGACCTGGTTTCTGACACTTAAAACAGGTGATATTTGAACTAGGGGTTCTCTGGGTGTCAGGTGCCTTACCTTTGTCCATGGGCCTAGGGGTAGAAGTACCCTGAAAAGGTTTACTAGGGATAACTTGGCTAGGTCCATTCCTTGGGATTGGGGCACTAACCCTAGAAGGTATAGGTCCTCTCTGAAATTTCTCAGTGTTCAGTGCAATCTGGTAGGCTTGGTCTAGATCAGTAACCTCTCTCAGAAATAGTTCTCTCTTGATATCTTCCCTCAGTCCAGCCCTAAATCTAGACAAAGTGACTTCGTGGGCTTCACTCACATCACATCTCATTAGGTATTCATCAAAAGTAGTTATGTAGTCTGAGACAGATCGGTTTTCTTGTTTCAGGTTTTGCCATTGGTCTAACAGGTTTTGCTGGTATGAAATGGGTAGGTATTTATCTCTCAGTTTTTCTTTC
The DNA here is from genome assembly GCA_021397845.1 of Areca catechu. NCBI lineage: Eukaryota > Viridiplantae > Streptophyta > Magnoliopsida > Arecales > Arecaceae > Areca > Areca catechu. The sequence continues at coordinate 75,712,912 of CM038038.1, read as the reverse complement.
ATACCCTGCCAAGTGGTTATGGGCTCAACATTCCGTCTCCTAGTGGTTAGCTCAATGTTCCCCCAGTATAACCTAGCTTGACGCACTAATTTCATCTTGGCAAACTTGTATTTCCTCTCCTCAGACATAGCATACCACTCAAAGTATTGATCCATCTCACCCTCCCAATCAGAATACACCTTAGGGTTCAGACTACCATCAAAAGTGGGTGCATCTAATTTGATGTTCCTGATGAACCTATCATCTCTATCTTCAGGCTCTGGGTCAGGCCTCCTATGATTAGGTTCAGGATCTCTATATAAAGGCCTTCTAGGCTCCAGATGTGGGTGAGGCTGAGGCACATTAAAATCAGGGTCAGGAGTCCAATTCCGATGTCTAGGTTCTTCAAGTACTTGGACTCGGTCCCTAAGTTGGGTAAGATCCTCATGAATTTGTGCGCTAAACTGGGCCACAGTGTTTGTCATATCCTGATTCATTTTAGCCATACTTTCAGTAAGAGTTCTGATCATGGCCTCTAAATCAGGTTGGGTTTGACCAGGTTGATATGGCACTCCGTTTCTGGTAGACATGATGATTCAAGCAAGCACACAAAATGAGACTAGACTAAATCGACTACTGGATCACTAGACCTAGAGTCCAAACTAGATGCCCAATCAGAGTGGCAAGCTAGCCTGTAGTAACTCAGGACTCAGCCAGGCAGGTGTAAGGGGAGTGTTAGGTCCCTGATTGCCAATCCTAGACACCAATCAGTGATTGGCCAGGTAGGCGGACCAGCACACAAGCCCTTCGGGACGTAGTCCCTAAACCACCGTTCTAGACACTGAGTGCTAAGCACACACAGAATAACTCGGCAAACTGACTCAACACTAGCCTAGACCCGACCAATTGGTGTCCCTAGCCCACTAGGGCAAATTAGGTCTAACTGATTTTAAATTAGGTCTAGGTTCGAATGATTGGATGGTGGTTTTGGGCTAAGGAGAGGTAATCAACTCCTCCCCTTATCTTAGATGCTCAATTGCCCTTAAGTAAATTATGAGATGATCACTCCAAAAAAGAATTGAATTGCAGAACACAAAAAACAGAGTTGCTGTATTTTAATTCTCAGAATTTTTACCGAAACCAATAAATCTCAGAAAAATTATGGAAAATAGGGTCAATTATACTGGTTTCAACGAAGCAAAAATCATGCAATTCGGAGTTTTATGCAGTGAGAAATAATTCAGACAACAGGGCAATTACGGGCTGCAACTAGATTGTCTTCCCCGTTTATAATCCCTGCTACGAAGTTATAACCCAATGGATCCCCTACACGCCCTAGGAACACCCCGTGGAATGGGAGGAGGAGGCTTGCGCCTCGCTTAGTTCCTAGGACCGGACGTCCTGGGGAGTCTACTTCGAGCAGACAAAATAAAAAGAGATCAATCAAAGCAAGCAAGCAAATCAGAAACCCTAGACTGGGCTCTGATACCAAAAATGATGCAGAACAAATAAAAGGATGCGATGCGGAAGTAAATTAAGATTAACTAATTTTTTTGTTGTTTTTATAGGTTTGTAGAAGTTGGCTTCAAATCAAAGAAAATTAACCTAACATTGAAAGATACTAATATGATAATTGAAAGCACAATTTTAAGGAAACTAAATTATCAGAGTAGTTTAGAAGCAACGGATCGCTGGGGGTTGAGAAACTCCCAGACCTAGGGTTTCACTCCGAGCTTTCAACAAAACAGAAATAAAGAGAAGGGAAGGTTTATCTAACCAGACAATGATCTTCACAGATTTTGGTGGAAGAACTCTCCCGAGCAGATTGTTGGATCCTCGGATTCAGATATCTTCGTAATGGATCCTCCAATACTGGTCCTTTGGCAGGTTGGCTTCTCCTGAACTCAAGATCTGGAAGAGAAGAAAGACAATTGATGGAATCAGAGAGTCAAGGAAAAGATTTACCAGGTTGATGAACTTGAAGATCGAAATTGCTGAAAACTGGATTCTCCTGGATGCTGATGTGATTTTCCTTGGAACTTGCTCTGGATCTGAAGTAGCCGGACTGGATCTGGATGAAGGTGGACGGCCTGGACTTGTAGAGAGAGAGAGGCCGTGGGAGATGGATGGATCTAGGGTTTGGTGGATGGAAAATAATGAAAGGTGGCTAGGGTTTTGGAATTTCAAGTGGCTAACCTAGGGTTTTGGATAAAGATAGAGATCTCTCACCTCCTCAAGGCTCCAATGGAACCCGGATTACCCCCTCACGGAGCTCAACACTTAGAATAGTGCGGAAGAAGAGAAACCTAGGTCACTCAACACAAGAGAATAGCAAAAATAATTTTTCTTCATTGATTTTCTAAAGTTACAAAGAGAGGTCTATTATATAGACCTAAAATTTTCTCCTAGCTTGTACAAATTCCCATGTGGGACTAAACTCTTCCAACCCCTAGATTAGGTAGAAAATCCTCTCCCTTGGCCGACCAAGAGTCCAAAAAAAATTGGGACGGCCATAAAGGAATTGTTTTGGAACTTTTATGGCACCTCCTTTGGAGTTGGATTTGGATTTGGAGTCCTCTTCTTCTTATGGTATTTCTTCTTTTCTTCCACTCCAAGTTAAGCTCTTTGATTTTGATTTGAACTTCAATTAGGAGTAGGTTGGATGTCCTTCTTTGATTTCTTCTCCAAGAGAAGTTTTCTTCCTTCTTTGCTTAGGTAAATTAGGCAGGTGTGGGCGCCTCCTTTAATTTAGCCTCCAATTTGATTTTTTCTTCTTTGGATGTGGGGACCATGACACTGGGATGCCTCTATGGCGCCTCCTGGACTCTGGCGTGTGCTCGGAGTGTGGCTGGGCGTGTGGCTTGGAGTGTGGCCTCCACTTGCTTGAACCTTGAGTTGATTGGAAGAGAAATGTGGCACCATTTTGGACCAAATTGAAACCACATTGGGACTTGCACCGAGTCAACATGACTCAACAAAATTTAAATGGTGACTCAAGAAATAAATAAATAAACTGGTTGACCAGGTCAACCTTTATTACAGACCCTAATTTCTCGGGCAATGTCAATCAGAGATCCAAATGGAGCTCTGAAGTCTTCTTCTGAATCTGGTGCCCGCACTAGAGTAATCCAAGAGTTGTCGGACTCAGGTCGACCTTGCCATTGAACCAGGTATCGCTGATAGTCCTTATTCCTGATAGTAATGATCTTGTCATCCAGGATTCTCTCAATCCTCTCTCTCTGCTCAGGTAAGGTTGGTGGTGGACACTCGGAAATATGTTCACTCTCAATGAAAGTTTCTGGCTCAAAAGGCTCACTAGGTATTAGTAGTGGTTCTTTGTATTCTACTAGGTCTGAAACATTGAAGGTTGTACTGATACCCATATCAGGTGGAAGTTCCAAAACATATGCATTAGGCCCTATTTTCTTTAAGATCTTAAAAGGTCCCGCTCCGCGGGCATGCAGCTTCTTTATGGTTCCAGGGGGAAACCGTTCAGGGTTGAGCCTAATCATTGCATAATCCCCTTCACAAAATTCTTTAGCCCTCTTATGTGAGTCAGCTAAGTGTTTATAAGTTTCATTGCTCAGGTTGATCTTATTACTGATTTCTTTATGCAGATTTGTGACATGCTGTGCAAAAGACTCAGCAGACTCAGAAACTTACACAAGCACTTACGAAATGCAGACTGAACTAGGCATCTTTATTGAGAGGAATTTTATTGGACTCTCTAGGGCCTAAACCTAACAGATTAATGACTCTCTAGGTTTGACCCTGGTCTGGTATGCACATGAGAATTTATCATGGGTTCCTAGCAAATGCCATAAGGTTTTCCAAAAGTAGGTAGCAAAAGGAATAGGCTTTAAAGGCTCATGCAACCTAGTAATCTCATCAAAATGAAACTTAATGGCTCTAAAATTAGGATAAGACTTAAGGAAAGGCAGGAAATAGGAATCCGAGTCTTGGGATAATTTAGGGGAATCTTGAAACAGACCTTGGTTACTCATGATGACCTTAAGATTTGAATATTGATCTACAGGCGGGATGCTTCTAGGTAGTTGAAGGTCATTAGGAAAGTCTTCTAAAATAATGATTGGGTTCTTCTCAGGTACCTGAAGGAGTTCTTGTGTCGAAGCTAAAGTATTGGGTTCTTCCTGAGGGCATTGTCTTACGGGAACCAAGTCCTCACTAAATTTTGGTTGTTCTGATGTTTCAGGACTAGGCTCAATAATCTTTTCCTTACCAAAGGTTTCCTCAGGTAAGGTATTAAAGTTGTTCTCTTCACAGTCTTCCCCTTCATATTCATCTATTAAACTTATGTTAGTCTCATACACATATTTACTAGGTTCAGACTTGCCTTCTTCCTTCCCTAGCCCTTCAGTTTGAGGATACCCTAAGTCTTGGGTATTAATGAACTCAACTTGTACTTCAGGGTTCTTACTCCTATCATTCATATGAGCTAATGGGATAGTAGGAGTTGGTTGGTCTAAGAAAAATTGTTTAGCCAAAATTTGGTTCAATTGGGCCATTAGATCATTTAGGCCTTTCAGCATGGTTTCAAGATTCGGGTCCATGGCTACACTGGACTGGGCTTGGATTGGTGAATATGGTGTCCCTGCTCTAGTTGTCATGCATGCAAATGGACTCAAGCTCGATCTAAGGTTTCCTAGACCTAGAGCACAAATTAGAGGTCAAATTAAGTGAACCAACTAGCTAGTAGTACTTATGGGACTTAGCCAGGTAGGTGGTGGGGAGTGAAGGTCCCTGATTGCCAACCTTAGACACCAATCTGAGATTGGCCAGGTAGGCGGACCAAATCACAAGCCCTGATGCACCAATCCTAGACACCAAGCCAGTAAGCACACATCAATTAGCTGACAGTTAACTTGACCCTAACCTGAACCCAATTTGTTGGTGTCCCTAACCCACTAGGGCAATTAACGTTCTACTCAATTTTAATTAATGGGCTGGGATCGATATGCTGGTTGGCGATTTTTGGGCTAGGGACAGGTGATGAAATCCTGACCCTATGTCAAATTGATGTCCTTAATTTGATTTCTCATGAGATGAATGAAATGCAAAGGTGCTGCAGAAGTGTGTTGCAGTTTGAAAGTGGTGTGGAAAACGTGATGAAAAAAATGTCCAGAAATTCTGAAAAATTCACAGAGGATTCCTAACATATATGTTTCAATGTAGGTGAAAGAAATTTTAAAAATAAAATCTGTACTACTCTAAAAAGATCCTATAATTGAAGATAAATAAAAAGGACAGAACAGAACCCTAATGACAGTGTCGAACTGCAGAAATTTTCATTTTTCTTATAATTTTTTCTAATGATGAAATTTAATATGGTGATAACTGACTTAAAAAGGAACAAGAAAAAAAATATTTTAATAAAAAATTAGTGAATTCTCTTTGGAGCTGCAGACAGAATACAGTAAACAGATGCAAATTTTCAGAAAACAGAACCTAATCAAACAAGTGCAATGGCTTACCCAAACTTCAATCTAAAAAACTCACGTCTGGCCAGAGGCTCATTATTCCCATGGGTCGTGACAGTGTACTAGAGTACACCCGCTCAGGAGGCATAAATTTTAGATCTTGCTTGGATTTAAAGAAAACTATTCTACCATAATGCAACCATGCTCTGATACCAATTTGATGCGGCACGCATATGATTAATGTTTTGAATATGGTTTGTAGAGCAATGAAACCTAATTACACTAGCATTGTACTCATCATAATAAGACTTAAGGATTATAAGAAATTAGACTTTTACTTGATTAGACACAATCCTAAACTAAGAAGGAAGAAGATCTAGACAATAGGGGCTAATGATTGTGGACTTACCTTGATGAGCTTTCCAACCTTCTTTTGATTCATACCTTGAAACTACCAATGCTCAGAACTGAAGAACCTGGATAATAGAGATCAGAACCCTGGACTTGGGGCTTCAGCTTGTTTGTTCTTTGTTAAGGTGAACCCAGCCCACAACTCAAAGACTTCGAAGGACCCTGCAATGAAGATCAAAGTTAAGGAAGAAGGATAGGAACATATAAAAGGGATGGGAGAGTTTATGAACTAAGAACAGAATTTTGAGAAGATCTGGCCGACTCCAATGCCTTCACTTGAGCTTGGAAGATGCTTTGCTAGGGAAAAAGAATGGCTTTGGCGTGGAGGAAGAGGATGGGAAACTTTCACATAAGAAAAAAATACAAGACAACTTCTACTTCCAAAATTTCAACTTCAATTATCATTCATTCCCAAAATCCATCTCTTTTGCAATGGGCGTCCGAGGCTTTTAATAGCCTCAGAAAGCTAGCTTTTGAAATTTAAAAACTCCCCAAATCGAGGAGGATTACAAGGGGGGTTGGAGGATTTGGTGGAGAGTTTGGAGGGATGTGGGGGGGGTTGGAGGATTTGGTGGAGGACTTGGAGGGATGTGGCCAACCTCCTTGAATTTGAATCTCCCTTGTTGGCGCCCAAAGGGTGATGAGGTGGCTGGTGAAGTTGCACCTGATGACATGGCATGGTGAGGTGGTCTTCTACTTGTATAAGAATGACATGTGGTGCCCAGTGGTCCTAGTTGATGGTCCTTTTCTCTTGCTTGGTTGATGTGTCTTCTCTTCTTCATGTGGTCAAATTCTGGGGTCTAGAATTTGAGTCTTGTTGCTGGCTTTCATGGCTTTAAGACTTGATTAGACTTAACTCAACTGAATTAGACTTAACTCAACTGAACTGACTTGACTGACCTAGACTTTAAAACTTGAAATGGACTTACAAGAAATGAAATTTTAAAAGTAATTACAGGACTCAATAAACACTCTTGATTTGAAACTCAAAATTAATTACAGGACTCTTGAAAAGGAAATGACTCTTGAAAATAAAATATTTTTGAACTAAAGGATACAAGGTAACCTAATTATCTTCGATCCAAATTGGGATAAGGCTAACCTTGTTGGAGTGAAGTTTCTTTCGGCTTCTGGTGTCCACACCAACCAGGCTCCCAGATCGGGGATGGCAAGACCAAAATTCCTTAGGCCCTGCACTCCAACATACAAGTATCCCGGTCTGGCAGGGATAACTTGCAGAATTTCCAAGGTCTCTCCGGCCGCCTGCCAACTCTTGAATTGGATAGGTTGAGCTAGAACCTTAGGGACCCTAAGATAGGCAACCAGTCCTAGTAGGACCCCCAAGGTCCCTTCGGCAACCTACCTATCTTTAAATTGAGCAGGAAGAGCTGGAGCTTCAGAAGTCTTAAGGGACTGGCTACCTCAGTGAATCCCCCATCCCAGTGGAGATAGCCCAAAAAACTCTTAAGTCTTCTCCGGTCACCTACTGACTCTAGGGGATGACCAGGGAGGACTAAAACTTGGGAAGCTATTAGATGGGTGATTACAGTGAACATTCATCTCTATGAAAAAAAAAAGAGAGAAAAAGAGAAATAAAGAACTCACTGAAGAAAGAAAAAATTCATTAAGTGAAGTAAAGTTTTTACAGCAAAAGGGACCCGCGATAGGCCAGGTGGTCCCCAAAAAACTCCAAAGTACAGGAGCAAAAAAAAGAAAGAGAAAAATAGAAGGAAAGCTCATGGCGATGCCGTAGGCTCCTTGCTGGGATGACGGGAGATATTGCTAGTGTTCTCCTGGCACTCCACCAGTGTAGGTGGTGGTGGGCGCTGCCTCAGCCTCTTTTGTTGAAGCCTTCACCCCCTTGGTGCCGGTGCCTGGAAGATCCGGGATAATGGCTTCCAGGTCCCAGTCCGGGTGCGCCGGGGCCACCTTCGACTTGCAATCGGTAAACCCCTTAATGAAGGAGTCCACGATCACCTCCTGAACCTCCTCTATGAACTCTATCAAAGCTTTGAACTTCGGCACCACCTCTACTGCTTCCTTCTTGGTGGCCTCCATCAGGATGACGGCTGCCTACGCCTTCTCTTCCACCACCAACGTCCTCACTGTCACGACCTCCAGTTAGACTTGGAGAGTTTTGGATTGCCCCTCCAAGCGAGCCGCATCCACAGTGGACTCCTCCGCCTAATGGGTGGCCTTGTTCTTCTCGACGGCCAAGGATGCCTCCAAGTCCCTAGCCCGCCTCTCTGCTCTGGCTACCACCTCCTTTGTGTTGGCCACCTTTGTCCGGAGGATCATGGCTCGCTTCTCCAGGACCTAGACCCTCTTCTTCTAAGCCCGAGCCTCAGCATCAAGCGCCTCTAGATGCCTCTTCTCCTTGGCCTCCTGCTTGGCCCACTAGTTTGGATAAGGATTATGTCAATGGCAATTTGCAATCACAGGAGTGTTAGCAAGAACAATACAAGCAGTAATAAAAGGAAGTTGAAGGCTTACCATGAAGGGTTGGAATAGAATGCTCGTGATGGTGGCCATCAGCTGCTTGCCGCTCCTCTCTCGACGATCATGGCCCTGGATGGCAAACTCCATCATTCGCTCGGTCAGCCTAGTGTCCTGGGTAACCGTCGCATTCAATGGTACCGCAATTGACACCCGCTTCACCCCGAGCCCCGCTATAGCAGGGGCCGTCACTAGCGACAGGTGGACGACTGCACGGGCACCTCGGCCGTCGTGGGTGTGGTCACCACTTCTACTGTCGGGGGTGCCGTCGGTCTCCTCTCTATCGCCATTTCATCCTCCACTTTGACCACCTCTGGGGTCTCCATGGGAGAAGCTGCAGGCCCGGCCCAAGCAGTTGTGTCGGGCCTATGGGCCGGGGGCTAGGCCTGTGCCCTAGATGAAGCAAGAGCCAGCCCAGTTCTCCTTCCCTCAGTGCCAAATGAGGAGCTTGCCCTGGGCCCCTATCTAGATTCATCCTAAGCCCTCTTCGATGGCTCCTCCCTAGGCCTGGGGGATGCATTCCTCTTCCGGGACATCTCCCAAATCTGGTCCATGGTGAACTTCGTGCCTGTAGAGAAAGAAGCATGCCAATTAGCCTCAAAGCTAAAAAGAACCCATGCAGAGAAGAGAAATGTGATTGTGGGGCTCACCTAGGGAATGATCAGGCTGACCCTGATATCGAATAGGTTTTGCTTGGCTAGCAGGTCCTGAAAGGGAGGAATCTGTGAGGTGACTAGTTGGTTGTACACCTCCTAGTCTGCGGTCTCCACTTGGGAGTTGCGATTCAAGGACCGGTCTGGGTCACTCCAAACCCAGTCGACCCCTTCGATCGAGCCAAAGAAGTACCTATTCTTCCATCCCTTGATGGAAGAAGGAAGCTCAAATTCAATGACCCCTTGGGGGGCCACAAACACCACCCCTCATTAGACGGGTTGCATTTTAGGGTAAAGAGTGCCCTGAAAAGGAAAAAACGGGCAGCGATCCCATGGAAATGATAGAGGACGGTGAAACAAGAGAAAATCCTAACGGCATTAGGGGTGAGCTAGGCTAGAACTAAGCAAGAATTGCTAAGGAAAAAAAGAAAGAATGGGTACAAAGGCAAATGAAGACCCCTGAGAAAGAAGTCCTCATATAAGGCAATCCGGTCTGGGCCACTGGAGGTGACCCTCTCCCCCGATCCTATAATCAAAAGCCAAATAGAGTCCAAAATTCCATAGGTGTCCCGGAGCCGAGAGTGGTCTTCCCTAGTCATCACCGAGGCGATGCCGGAGGGGCCAGCCATACCAGATGGAATAGAAGGGATAGGAGCAACAAAAGAGATGGGGGGAGCAGAAGAAGCAGCATGAGTAGAAGGAGGGGGTGCCCTTGGTTGGTCTATGATGATCCCCATCAGTCGAGGACCTCTACGAATGCTAAGGGGGACATCATCCTCCTCATCGAAGGATGGGGACCTGGGCCGAGAGTGCCCCGCCTCATTGGAGTGCCCCGAGTAGATGCATCTCCAATCAGACAGATCCATCCTAAAGTAAAGATGGGGGAGGCGCTAACATAAAGAAACCTAGAGACTCTAAAAAAGGGGGACTCCCTCCGGCAGGCTGATGGAGAAGAAGAAGAAGACAAAGGAAGGAAAAATTGACCTGAATGCCTCAGAGAGAAGGGTCAGACTAGGAAAGAAAGGGCTATGGTTCCTTTATGAGCTTGAAGGTTTGAAAGAGATAGTTTGGAAAAAAATTTCCTCCTTTTCAAAAATGGCTTGATAGCACCTGTGCAACTTTACGATCTTCTCACCACCAGATGCGCACCACGTGTTAAGATCAACTAAGAATGGCACCTCGACATGTCGAAGATCACCTCATGCCCGACGTCAATCATCATGCTTCCTTGGACCTACTGACATGGCTTCTCCACATTGGCTTTAAGGCACAATCCATGAATCATCGACAATCATGGCATTTAATGGTGACAGATATTTATCCTTTCTACATCAGTGTCGCCATAACTCCCTTCATCCCGAGCACTGCATCGCGTCAGGACTTGAGAGTGGGGAAAAACTGATATGACAGGACCACTGACATGGAGTCCCTCTCAGATCTAGCTGGCGGCCACATTGGCAGAGATGCCCCTTGGTTGGAGTGGCTCCCCCAAGGTCGAGCCCCGATCGAGATCGTGCCTCATTTCTTGAGCCCTTTGGCTGGAGCAGCTCCCCCGAGGTCGAGCCCCGACCGAGGTCATGCCTCACATCTCAAGCCCATTGGCTAGAGTGGCTCCCTTATGGTTGAGCCCCAGTCGAGGTCATGCTTCGCTTCTCAAGCCCCTTGGCCAGAGTGGCTCTCCTAAGGTTGAGTCCCAGTCAAGGTCGTGCCTCGCTTTTCAAGCCCCTTGGCCGAAGCCCCAGTCAAGGTCGTGCCTCGCTTCTCAAGCCCCTTGGTCAGAGTGGCTCCCCCATGGTCGAGCCCCAACCGAGGTCATGCCTCGCTTCTCGTGCCCCTTGGTCGGAGTGGCTCTCCTGTGGTCGAGCCCTGGTAAAGGCCATGCCTCGCTTCTCGATCCCTTTGGCCAGATCAACTCCCCTAAGGTTAAGACCCAGCTGAGGTCGTGCCTCGCATCTCGAGCCCCTTGGTCAGAGCGGCTCCTCTGAGGTTGAGCCCAGGTTAAGGTCATGCCTAGCTTCTCGAGCCCCTTGGCCGGAGTGGCAACCCCGAGGTCAAGCCCCGACCGAGGTCATGCCTTGCTTATCAAGCCCCTTGGCCAAAGCAGCTCCTCCAAGGTCGAGCCCCGGTCGAGGTCGTGCCTCGCTTCTCGAGTCCCTTGGCCGGAGTAGCTCCCCTAGGTCAAGCCCCGACCAAGGTCATGCCCTCGTTCTTCAAGCCCCGGATGGAGTTGGGCTCCCTCGCTCGAGGATGACCCCCGGTCAAAATCAACCTCTTCCTTGAGATCAGGTATGAATTTTTTGGGTGAACGTGACCTCTCCCACAAGCACCCCTAGGGTAGACTGGTGGATGATGTCGGCAGGTGGCGCCATCGCCATCGCCAGAACCCTGGCACGGTGTGGAGAGGCTAACACACCTGAGGGGGGTGGCACGTTGCTTGGAACCTTTGAAGGAATGACACCCCGCCATGTCACACCAACTGTAACCCCTACAAATTGGCATTTCATTAGAGCACACCGCCTATGGAGGAGCATCCCAACGGAGCATCAAGGCCCTCAGCTCTCTGTCGGCACCACCTGGGGAAGGGCACTCCACTCGGGGCACTGCGCCCCTCTACCGACCATCTACGCCACCTAAAAGAGGAAGGTTTTGCCAGGAAATTTAGATCCTGTAGCATCTGCCTCCAGAATGGTGCTCTGCTAGGTCTCCCCAAGCATGGTAAGACGACACCAAAGAGGGGCAATGTTCTATCAGAGTGTCAAGGATCCACGGCATACCTCATATACCTGCCATAAAAGGGATGCACACTCCTCCAAGCTTCACTACCACTATCAATGACAGGCCTCCCCCTCCTCTGAATGGGGGAAGGAGAGCAGGCCTACGCCTCACCCACGACGGAGGCACCCAGAGGAGGCCAAGCCAGAACTCCGCACCCCATCAGAGGGGCCACTCATCTATAAGAAACCCAAAGGGCCCTCTGGTCAAGGTAAGCGAGAAGGGATATGCAATTCAGCAAGGCTTAGAGCACATCCAGAATATACCAGAACTCTCTAGGAGAGTTCCAATGGCTACAGCCACATTGCTTAAGCCCTTCTTCTCGACCCTAACTCCCACTTCATCATTTTTCAAGACCTCTGAGAGTGGAGACCACTTCGAGATCTATCGAAGAGGATCTGTTCCCCTTGATCATCCACTGACTTGACCATTGGAGTGCCCCGCCTGAGATCCCCGGCCTGGGTCTCCCTTCTTTTGCAAGACCGGACACGTGCCAGGCAAGAGGGCCACCAACCGATGCCATGCGAGAGCTATAGGCCACGGTGATTTAGGCGGCAACAATGCCAACTCTAGATAAGACACACCTCTCATCAAATAGGAGTCCAACATAATCAAAAACACATTTAAATGAAAATGGCATAAGGGATAAAAGTCTTTGAAGAATATTAGCGATTAGGAATATGTGTTTGCGCAACTTCTTATTTTTCCTCTAAATATTTGTCACAAAAATCTGAAACCACTTCATCCACATCATGCCTCATCAAAATAATAAGTTGTCTAAATTAGAATCCAATCCAAATTAAGAAAAGTAGGTGATAAGAAGCGAATTGGATGAGAACTAGCTGTTAGAAAGAAGTATATGCATTGGCTTTAGGATTTCTCAATTCTTTATCACACAAGAAATCTTTCCATGCTAAAAAACTCCATGTAGACTCTTAATTCATACCACTACCTAATAAGATCTTATCTTATCAGAGTTTGAATCAAATTCAAAACAAAATGGCATGAGAAAAAATCATGGTGAGAAGGAAAAAATATTAGGCACTAACTAGTTTCCTCCTTCCAAGTTTTGTCAGACAAAACTCTTAAGTTCCATGCCCAAAAACTCCAGAAAATTAGGAATTCTAATCCTTATTCAAATAGAAGTTTATATAAAATAGATTTTATCCAAAAAGAGAGATAATCCTAGAAAGAAAGGGTGCCAACTCTTGGCATGCTAATTTCTAAATTTCTACATACTGTGAGAAAGAATACCAAATAACAACACCCCTTTTCTCCAAATTAACATTAAATTAAGATAAATAAATCCAATCCAATTAGGTCTAGGCATCCTACTTTATTGGAATTTAATTTCATTCAAATCAGGTCTAATTCGAGCATGATTCTAATCGAATTCGGTAAGGCTATCAATCCTATTTGCAATAGGATTTGAAATCCTAGTCAACTAGTTCTTAAACCCAATCAGGTCAAACCCAATTAAATAAAATTAAATTGTAGCTCTTATAATTAAGTCTTTAATACTAAAAATATCATGTGTCAAAATTAGTAGGTATCAAAATTAGTAGGTGCTAAAAATAACAGGTACCAAAATTAGTATGTACTAAATTTGTAACTCTTACAAATTTAATATTTATGAATTTGATCCATGCTCTTGATCAGGTCAAGCCTCTATAGTGTGTGACCCTCAGGTTCTATTATATCTGGTAGCGAGATATACTATGAGATCTATCATAATATCATCAAAACTCTTTTTGATGGACCAAATTGATTATAACTCAACATTAACATGAGTCGTTGATCCAAAAATGATTTAAGTAGGTTCCCACAATTTACCAGTGATACTTAGTAGTTTATAGTGGTAACCCAAAAGAATAGAATAGGTGAACCCCTAAGTATAGTTTCTATGTGATCAAGTCCTATTGAAAGTTCTGACATGATGCAAATCATAGAGTCTCGTCAAATCTTATGCCTCCGTCATATGCTCAATTTAATAAATCTAAGTCTATTATGAGACTCATGGAAACACCTTTCCATCCTTCACCTACCATGTTCATGGATTTTCAAACTTAGCTTTTTAAATTATCTAGGAGTACACCTCTTCTACCAAGGTTGATAGATTCCCTATAGGTACATTCTTAACTCCTACAGCAAATCTACTACAGTCAACATATACTATAAGGCCCCATATGAGTAGGAACTATTTTTATGTGCTTGTCAAACTATAGCAACTTTGTTGTGAGTGATCGAGGTATCGCAAGTCTAGGAATTACTCATACAACTACATCATCAAAAAGTTAATGATAAGTGAGTAAACATCCATATGACTTCTCATACTTGATCACACTCAGTACCATTGTTCTCTAACAACCACTTGTACTCTCGCTCTAGAGTCTGTTAGAACTTGGCCAGTGTAGCAAAAGATTGGGTTTAAAAATTTTCATTATTGAAACCCTAACCGATCGGAACCCTAAACCCTAGGACCACTTGACCATGACAATTAATAAATCAAAACTTTAGGGTTATCGAAGAATACCTAGAGCACTATACTCTTTAATTTTTATGAGGAACATAAGTGCATGCCCTCTAGAGATGATCCACACAGGAACCGAACCAAGGAAGTACTCCTACCAAGCTTGCTTATTTGACTAGGACTTTTCTGGCAGCCTTTCAGTTTTTTTTCCTTTGCTGGAACCCCTACCCTCCTGTAGGGCACTCATAGACCTCTTTGAATCTTCTCTTAGAATCTAAATATCCCTCCTATATCTCTTCCTAGGCTCATGTCTTAAATAGACAAGCCTTGTCTTAAAAGGACAAGCCTTGTCTTAAAGAGGAAGAGAAAATATAAAGTACTTCTATTCGGATAAGAATGGAATGCCTGGCAACAAATTATTGATGCTTATTAATAAAGAGGGATGAGGTGCCTAATAAGTCTTTCCCTCAGCCCTTGATAAGACCCTTCAAGTAGAAGGAGTCTCTTGGATGAGTAAACTTATCATGAAATGTCCTTTCATGTGCCAAGAAATATATAAGTGTCTCTTTATTTTTCTAGCCAAGTTCTCCACTTTCCATGTGGCAAGTTACCGGTCAAATAATGGCTAAGGGGCATGGGATCCCAAGAGGTGTATCGGAGAAACTAGATGCCTTCAAATAGAAGGACTCTGACCTTTTGAATTAGTGCCAAATCATGAAGGGATGCAACCTTTCATCTTGCGCGCCATCCTTCTCATGCCATTTTCTCATTATTTGACTGGTCAACACCCATCTATTTAGGCATGGAGATAAGGGAGAGGGGCTTAGAGATTATCTGAAAAAAGTGATTTAGAGGTAGAAGGACTCTTGGCCCTTCTGTACCCCTTATTCTTAGCGCATGCCAATATGGCACCAAGTGTCCCTTCCAACTTGGACTCTACCATAAATCAAGGATAAAGATCAATAAAATCTAGATAAATGTTGATTAAGGCTGCCCCACTTAGGACTCAACACAATCTAAGTTCTACTTAAATTGGTTAGCTTAAATAGCAAGATAACTGATCCAATCTAATTGGGTTAGGAGTTGGGCTAGCCAACATATGCTAGTATGTCAATTAGCTAGCCAATTAGAATCCTATAACCCTAATAATAATCTGATTGACTTTCTTGTCCAATTCCCTAATGTGTGTGATCCTTTGGGTTCCACATCTAGCCAGTAGTAGGTATAGGTCTAAGCCATTTTGATCCAATCAAAATCGATTGACCTAATTAGGTCAAATCAAGTCGACCTAAGTTGCCAATTCGAACTAGCTTCTGAATTGACTCATGAATACAGTCAACTTGATTCACAAAAACCTATAAGACATGATTGACATCTAGCAATATATCATGCCTACCCGAAAGTTGAGAAATTTGATCAAAATTACCAAAATACCTTTCAATGAAAAGTTATCATGCAATATAATCCTTCAATCACCCTTTATTCTGAATAAGTGATGGGTATGGAGAATTATCAAATCTTAGCACTAAATCCTTTTAAATCTCAATTCAAAAATTAAGACCCAATCGATGAAAGGTTAGAAACCCTATCTAATATCATCTTGCTTTGATCAAAGATTTTTTGAGTCAATAATCAAAAAGATTATATGGGATAAGTCCTCCTCTTATTAGGAGTGATTGATTCCTTATTGATTCACTCATATCCTTCATACACAATCTACCATATCCAAGAAGACCCTATACATGACTCATTGTCATGAATGAGTATGAACCAAAACATGGCTTTATGTGCATAAGGAACCATGGTAATCTCAAGTCTAAAGATCACTTGCACAACTCCTACTATGAGAACCATCTTTCAACAAGTAGTAAGACCTCTATAAGATATTCTCAAGGTGGGTCAATTTAGTGAACTCATACCGTAATGAGCACCCATATCCTTATATTAGTATCCTTACATATGTAGCTAGAGACCAACTACGATATGTAGCTATGAGACCAACCACTCTTTCCATCGAGCATACATAGGATGTGCTAGTCTTTCCACAAACATCGATCCCCGAATCAATGATCCAACGACTAGGAACATTTTAGATTAGGATTTATAGGAATTTAGATGTCACCATTATAATCTCCATCATAACCCTCATTTCATTATCCTAACCTATAGGGTTCATCATAATCTTGATAAGATGCAGTAGTATAATGAATCAATAATTATCTTTTATTAATAATTAATATCATACATGAGTTAAAAGATTATAGAAATGCCCATACAAAGATTTGCTTTTAGGACACAATTCTTTTAATCTCCCACTTGCACTAAAGCCAATCATTCTTGTATTTTACACCCATACTATCTAAGTGGTGATCAAACTGCTACTGTGGTAGTGCTTTAGTGAATGGGTATGCTATGTTATTCTTTGTATCTACTCATTCGATAATAACATCTTATCTTTTTATGATCTCTTGAATGAGGTGGAAGCATCTTTGGATATGCTTAGACTTATGATGAGACCTTGGTTCCTTAGCTTGCATAACAACTCCAGTGTTATCACAGTAGAATGGCACTTTGTTGTATAGCAGGAACCATGCCTGATTGTTATATAGCAAGAATCACGCCCAATTCCATAATGAATTTTTTCATCCACATAGCTTTCTTTGTAGCTTTACTTATAACTATGTACTCTACCTTAGTAACTGAGTCAGCTATAGTTTGCTGCTCTGTACTCTTCCTGCACATTGCACCACCATATAAGTGAAGACATACCCTGATATGGATTTGTTGTCATCTAAATTTGATTGAAAACTAGAAGCTGTATACCCTTCTAGTCTCAACTATGATCCACCATATATTAGAAAAATATCTTTAGTCATTCTCAAGTACTTAAAAATATTTTTCACAACTTTTCAATGATCCTCTCCTAGATCAGCCTGGAACCTGCCTACTATGCCCAAGACATAAGCAACATCAGGCATGGTACATAACATGACATACATAATTGATCCTACAGCAAGCCTGGTACATAACATGGCATACAGAATTGATCCTACAGTTGAAGCATAAGGAATCAAATTCATCCTCTCTCTCTCTCTTCTCTGATGTCTTAGGAGACATCTTCTTGGAGAGATGTATGCCTTGACTCACGGGCAAGTAACCTCTCTTACTTTCCTCGATGTTGAATCTCTTCAACGCTAAGTCAATGTACCTGAATTGGGATAAGCCAAGCATCTTCTTAGACCAATCTTTATAAATCTTTATACCTAGTATATATGATGCCTCTTCCAAATCCTTCATGGAAAACTGCATTAATAGCCATGACTTGATTGATTGCAACATTGATATATCATTTCCAATGATGAGTATGTCATCAACATACAAAACCAAGAAAACAAAGGCACTCCCACTTATCTTCTTATACACACACGGTTCATCCACATTCTTGATGAAACCAAACTCTTTAATCATCTTATCAAAGTGGATGTTCCAACTCCTCGATGCTTGCTTCAATCCATAAATGGATTTCTTAAGCCTGCATACTTGGTTTGGTCTCTCACTTGAAACAAACCCCTCTGGTTATGACATATAGACTTCTTCCTCAAGATATCCATTAAGAAAAGTAGTCTTTACATCCATCTACCATATCTCATAGTCATAGTATGTAGCTATGGAAAGCAATATTTGAATGGACATGAGCATGGCTACTGGTGAAAATGTTTTATCAGAGTCAATACCATGTTTTTATCTGATACTTTTTGCCACCAACCTGATCTTGTAGGTTTCTACTTGACCATATGCTCCTATCTTCTTCTTGAAGACCCATTTACACCCAATTGGATTTACTCCCTTAGGTGGATCAACTAATGTCCAAACCTGATTAGAGTACATGAAGTCCATCTCAGATCTCATGGCTTCCAGCCATTTATCAGAGTCTCTACTCGTGATAGCTTCCGTGTAGGTCATAGGATCATCATCCTGCATGATACTAGCTTCATTGTTATTTTCAATGACAAAGCCATATATAAGAGGGGCACTTCACACTCTCTCTAATATACGGAGAGGAGGTGTGTGTTGTTGTTATTCCTGAACCTTAGGAACATCTAGTTGAGGAATTACTTCAGGTGTAGGTTAAACTTCTTCAAGCTCAAGTATCCTCCCACTGCCCCCTTCTTGGATAAACTCCTTTTCCAAGAATATAGTATGCCTACTAAGAAAGCCTTTTTGCTCAGTAGGGTGGTAGAAAGGGTAATCCATACCTTCTTTAGGATAACCTACAAACCTGCACTTATCAACCCTAGCACTTAGCTTATATCCAAAAATATTCATGACATAAGCAGGGCAATCCCAAATCTTAGAATACTTAAAACTTGGCCTTTTCCCTTTCCATAATTGATATGGAGTACTTTTAACTACCTTTGATGGCACCTATTTAGTATGTAGATAGTAGTTTCTAGTGCATAACCCCAGAAGGATACTGGAAGATCCGTGAAGCATATCATGGATCGTACCATGGACAAGGTAAAATTCCTCTTTTCTACTACATCATTTAACTGTGGTGTGTATGGAGGAGTCCATTCAGAGAGAATGCCTTTGTCTTTAGATAATCAAGAAATTTACTAGATAAGTATTCTCCTCCTCGATCAGATCGAAGGATTTTAATACTATGCCAGTTTGTTTCTCAACCTCAATTTGATACTCCTTGAATTTATCAAAGGCTTCAGACTTGTATTTCATAAGATACACATATCTAAACCTTGATAAATCATCAATAAAATTGATGAAATAAGAGTATCTTCCTCTGGCCTAGGTTGTCACAGGATCAAGCACATCTATGTACAAGACCTAACAACTCAGTTGCCCTCTCTCCAAGTCTAGTGAATGGAGATTTGGTCATCTTATGCATGAAACAGGACTCACAAGTTCCAAATAACTCATAATCAAAGGTTCAAAGAATTATCTATGTACAACTTGTTTATCTTGGGCTCACTGATATGATCCAAACGGTAATGCCAAAGAAAAGTGACATTCACATCATCTCTCTTTCTTTTCTTGTTCTTAACAAGCATAAGCTCATCATTGAGTAACAGAATCAAAAGATCATTAGAGAATATACCATAACCAAAGAATTTCTTTGAAAAGAAAATTGAGCACCCATGGCTCGACAAACTTATTTCATAACCTTGTTTCAATAATAAAGGTACAAAAATAATATTTGTTATAATGTTGGGTACATAATAATAATCTTTTAATTTAAGAATATTGCCCGATGGCAATAACAGCAGATAGGTGCCAATAGATTCAGCTTTAATGGATTCACCACTTGTGCCAAACTACTTGAAGTCATTCTTTTTCAAGCTTCTAGGTCTCTGTAACCCCTACAATGACTTGCAGATATGAGACCCACATGTGGTATTCAATACCCATGAATCAAAAATTAAAGAACCCAATGACAAGTTTGTTTGTTTCATGTACAAACCTTTAGATGCTCCACTAGCATCATGCTTCAAACTTGTAAGATACAACTTACAATTCTTCTTCCAGTGCCCTTGCTTCCCACAGTAATAGTAGGTCGCATCAGCAGAGGGCTTCCTTGCCTTTTTCCTCCTCTAGAAGCTACTTTTAGGGTTCCTTTTTTTTTGAACCCTTCTTCATTGCCTGCTTCTTTCCATCAACCAGAAGAAGCTGACCTTATCACCTTTGAAGTGGCTCTCTACTATCTTGAGCATATTTAGCAACTCAGGTAATGACATATTCAGTTTGTTCATATGGTAATTCATGACAAACTATGAGAAGGAATTCGGGAATGATTGCAGGATCAAGTCATGATTAAGTTCTCTATCCATCCAAACCCCAATTGACCTAATCGAGTAATCAAATCAATCATCTTGAAGAAATGTGCCAAATGGAAGAGCCCTCACTCATCTATGCTTGAAACAACTGCTTTGATGTTTCATATCGAATAATCTAACTATGCTCTCCATAGAGCCCTTTAAGATTAAGCAATATGGACTGAGATTCCATTTCCTCATGTTACCTCTATAATTCATTGATCATAGAAGCCAACATTAGTCATGCTATCATTCTACCACATTTTATATGTCTCTTTCCTCCTCAGTAGCATCCTCTCTTACCGGACCTGGGTCAAGAGAATCGAGGATATAGGCAATCTTTTTCTGAGCTAAAACAATCCTCAGGTTCCTCAACTAGTCCATATAATTTGGACCGATCAACTTATTGGCATCAAGATGCTCCATAGTAAAAGAGTAGAAGCCATAATGTAAAATCTACATTAAATTAAACAACAACTATGAGCATACCACTCATAATGATATTCATAATTA
Organism: Areca catechu; assembly: GCA_021397845.1. Taxonomy (NCBI): domain Eukaryota; kingdom Viridiplantae; phylum Streptophyta; class Magnoliopsida; order Arecales; family Arecaceae; genus Areca; species Areca catechu. The sequence goes on along the minus strand of CM038038.1, from coordinate 75,692,352 downwards.
AATAAGGACAATTGCATCTAATTGTCTTCCATTATTTTCTTTTGAATACCATAATCCTCAACTATGATAAGCAGGAACACTCTCTCAGGGCTTCCTTAGTGGGGTTGAGATCCTAATCCCTCATGAATGCCTTGTGTTAATCATAATAAACATCCATGAGTTCAAGGATAGGAAAATCCCTTTCCAATTGCAACCCATTCAACTCTCTACATAACACCTACCTCTAAGACACTTATAGCCTTTTATCAATCACAACAAAATATAATGTCTTAGTTTAGTCAAACCCTTCATTTTCATACAATCATATTTGATAAAGGTTGCCCTTGTGTCAATCACAATAAAACAACACCACCAATCATGCCATAAAGTATAAAAATGTACCAAGATAAATATCATATCAAATCCTAGAGTAGGCCTTGTGTTAATCATAATAGACCTACTATAGTTTTTGACATGGATTTGGCTTAGCATGAAGGAAGGCAATTTGTAGTGTGCTTAATCAATTAGCATTTCCAATTTAAGGTCAAGATGTAACCAAATTGGCCAGATAAGTAGGAGAGATGAAGGGTCCCCCTGTTGCTTTTCTTAAACACCAAATAAATTGGCCAGGTCAGACAACGAAATCAATTAAAAATCTCATTCCCTTTACCTTCCCAGAACCACTTGCCTAGACATCAATTAGCCAATCAAAACCTAAATGAATTTGCATTATAATTAATTTATACTATGACTAAATATAATTTTTATGAGGACTTTGATGGTCTCAAACATATCCTAATTAACCATGCCAACATGACAAATATTCTAGCAAGCAAGCATATTAATCCTAATATGCATTACCAAAGCGTGACTAAAATAATAATCCGTTCACCTCACTTGTTTATGGGATAAGGCTACATCATCACCCTAACATTGCATAGGAGATCACATTGAATGGGAAGAGAAGGTCTTTAAATCCTAATTATGTCCTATGACCAGATGGCCATGGTGACTAACCCAATCCAAAGCAGTTACTAGGAACACAACATATCACATATGTAATATAAACTAATCATGCAAGAGTCAAAGCAAAGCAAGCAATTCACACTAAAATGATTACTAATTGCACACATCAAGATGGTTCTGATACCACTACTAGGATTCGATTGGTACAGTAGAAGACTGAGTTCAAAATTTTCATTATTGAAGCCCTAATCGATCGGAACCCTAAACCCTAGGACCACTTGACCATGACAATTACTAAATCAAAAGTTTAGAATTATAGAAAAACACCTAAAGTGATATACTCCTTAATTTTGATAAGGTACATGAGTGTATTCCCTCCAGAGATGATCCATACAGGAAATGGACTTAGAAAGCACTCCTACTAAGCTTGCTTATTTCACTAGGACTCTTCTAGCAACCTTTTGGACTTTCTCCCTTTGCTGGAACCCCTACCCTCTTGTAGGGTGCTAAAAGACCTCTTTGAATCTTCTCTCAGAATCTGAATATCCCTTCTTGTTGCCCAGTAAGCAACCCAAGAACAGGGGTGAATTGGGTCTCTAAAAATTTAAGGAACTTAATATTACTTGATACTAACCAATGCAATCCAATTCAACAAATATATTAGTAAGGTACTATCAATTCAATTGTAATGCTCTAAAATAAAAAGTGTAGCGAAAATAAAGAGTAATAAGTAAAGAGCAAGGAGAGAGATCAAGCAATCATAAAGACCAAAAGCTATAGTGGTTCGATGCTATCCAATGCACCTACATCCACTCCCCAAGATTTTCTTGGAAATTCACTATAATCACAACCGATTACGGTCGATTAGTTTTCCGGGCTCACTAATCATAACCCCACTTGTTTTCACAAGGCTCACAAGTCAAAAGCTAACTTGGTTTTACGGGCTAACCAAGAACCTAATTGGTTTTTACAAGGCTAACCAACAACTTCCCTTGATTTTCCGGGCTAACCAAGAATCTTAGTGGTTTTGCAGGCTAACCACCAACCTAATTGGTTTTCCAAGGCTTACCAATAACCTCACTTGGTTTTATAACAGGCTAACCAAGAACCCTTACAAGAAATATGATTTAAAAGTAAAGAACCAATATAAGCTTTCTAAAACAAAGCGGATATCTCTTTGTAGCTTGATATAGAGTTACTTTGAGCTTGTTGAAGCCTTTTGAATGCCCAAGAATGGATGATCTTCATTGCTATTGAAGGATCTTGAATGCTTGGAGGCTTCCTTTAGCTTGAGAGTGGTTGAAACTTCAATGAATAGGAGTTAAAGCTCACTTTTCTCTCTCTTCTCAAAACTCTTTAATGTTCTTCAATATCTTGTGTTTTGATTTGATTTGGAGCATATAAATACCTTTCCAAGGTCTCAAAACTGATTTCTAGCCATTATACATGAAAAACTAGTCGTTGGGGGCAATTTAGACAAGTTCTGCATTTGAAAAAATTAGCCGTTACTTTTGCCATAACTTCATGTGTCGACACTTCCTCAGTTGAGTTAACACATAAGATCAACACTTGAACTTCTTGAGTTGACACATAGTTCAAATTGCTCATTCAGATTCTCTAGAAATCTCAGATGTGTTGCCACTTCCTTAGTTGAGTCGATATCTTGAGTCGACACCTTGCTTCCATGCGTCGACACTTCAGCTGTTCCTTCAACTTCTGCAAGTTCTGTGGCTTGAAAGTCTCAGGCGATGTGTTGATCCATGTGTCGACACTTCAGGTCCATGTGTTGAAATTTCATCTATGCCATTTGAAACTTTGCTACGTACCATCCTGAGTCAACACTTCATCTCCATGTGTCGACATTTCATGTCATGTGTCGACACTTTGAGTCGACACTTCTTTGAAAACTTCACAGAAAGTGCTGAATTTGAGCTAAAACATATTTTCATTTGTCTTAGCCATCCAATCAACCAACTCTTGAGTGTCCAAGTCTTCTTTGAGCAATCTTTTCATTCAAACTTGGCTTCTTTAAAACAATTAAGCTTCTTCAAATTTTGTAGGCACCTTTTCAATAGAAATATACTCAAAGCAAATCATTAGTCTTCAACTTATATTTAACCATTTTGCTTATCATCAAAATCAATTAATGGAGTCAACACTTCTATATCTCTTCCTAGGCTCTTGTCTTAAAAGGACAAGCCTTGTCTTAAAGAGGAAGAGAAAATAGAAAGTACTTCTATTCAGATCAGAATGGAATGCTTGGCATCATATTATAAATGCCTATTTATAAAGAGGGATAAGGTGCCTGATAAATCTTTCCCTCGATCCTTGATAAGTCCCTTCAAGCAAAAGGAGTCTCTTGGATGAGTAGCCTTATCATGAAATGTCCTTTCATGAGCCAAGAGACATATAAGTATCTCTTTATTTTTTTAGCCAATTTCTCCACTTGCCATGTGGCAAGTTATTGGTTAGATAATGGCCAAGGGGCATGAGATCCCAAGAGGACTATCAGAGAAACCAAATGCCTTCAAACAGAAGAACTCTAGCCTTTTGAATTAGCACCAAATCATGAAGGGATGCGACCCTTCATCTTTTGCCGTCCTTCTCATGCCATTTTATCATTATTTGACTGATCAACACCCATCCATTTGGACATGGAGACAAGGGAGAGAGGCTTAAAGATTATCTAGAAAAAGTGATTTAGAGGCAAAAGTACTCTTGGCCCTTATGTGCCCCTTATTCTTGGCGCATGCCAATATGGCGCCAAGTGTCCCTTCCAACTTGGACTCTACCATAAATTAAAAAAAAAGTCCAATAAAATTCAGATAAATACTGATTAAGGCTGCCCCACTTAGGATTTAACCCAATCTAAGTTCTACTTAAATTGGTTAGCCCAAATAGCAAGCTAACTAACCCAATCCAATTGGGTTAAGAGTTGGGCTAGCCAATATATGCTTGTATATCAATTAGCTAGCCAATTAGGATCCTATGACCCTAATAAAAATCTAATTAACTTCCTCGGCTATTTTTTTAATGTGTGTGACCCTTTGGGTTCCACATCTTGCTAGCAGTAGGTCTAGGTCCAAGCCATTTCGATCCAATCGAAATCGATTGATCTAATTAGGTCAAATCGAGTTGACCTAAGTTGCCAATTCGAACAAGCTTCTGAATTGACTCATGAATCAAATCAATTTGATTTATGAAAACCTAAAAAATGTTATTAACATATAGAAATATGTCATGCCTACTCGGAAGATAAGAAAATTAGTAAAAATTATCAAAATACCCTCTAATGAAAAGTTACCATGCAATTCAATCCTTCGATCTCCCTTTATCCCAAATAAGTGATAGATGTAGAGAATTGTCAAACCCTAGCACTTAATTCTTTTGAATCTCAATTCAATAATGAAGACTCAATTGATGAAAGATTAGAAACCTATCTAATCTCGTCCTACTTTGATCAAAGACTTCCTAAGTCAACAATTGAAGAGATTACATGTGATACGTCCTCCTCTTACAATGAGTGATCAATTCCTTATTGATCCACTCACATCCTTCATACACAATCCATCATATCCGAGAACACCTAATACATGACTCATTGTTATGAATGAGCATGAACCAAAACATAGATTTATGTGCATAAGGAACCATTTTGATCTTAGGTCTAAGGATCATTTGCACAACTCCCACTTTGAGAACCTTCTTTTGACAAATAATAAGTCCTCCATAAGATATTCTCAAGGCAGATCAGTTTAGTGAACTCATATCCTAATGAGCACCCATATCCTTGTGTTAGTGCCCCTACACAAGTGGCTATGAGACCAACGACCATCTCCATCGAGCATACATTGGATGTGCTGGTCTTTTCAGAAATATCGATCCACAAATTGATGATCCAACAACTAGGAATATTTTAGAGTAGGGTTTATAAAAATTTAGGTCTCACCATTATGATCTCCATCATAACCCTAATTCCATTGTCCTAAACTATGAAATTCATCATAATCTTAATAAGATGCAGTAGTATGATGAATCAATAATTATCTTTTATAATAATAATATCATATATGAGTTGGAAGATTATACAAATGCCCATACAAATATTGGCTTTTAGAGCACAATTCTTTCAATAGTGTCCCCATACTGTAGACTTGAGATTCATTTACTCGAAAGGGTGTGCACTATCTTGACAGATTGATCATCATCCTCATGATGATCCTATGACCAGGAGCTTTTAAAAGTTAACCTATAATAACACATGTCTCGAATTCTTAACTCTTGAAAGTATGTGTCATTGTCCATTAAACTTCTTGGACAATATATGGATACAGCATATATGGATTAAAAAGCCCAATTTTAAAATTAAATACAAAGATATGTCCCAAAATATAAATTTGTATCAGCCAGATTGGTTTCTAGATACACATCAAACAATCTTCCACTTACACTAAAGCCAATCAACCATATACTTCAGCCCCATCTAAAGTGCTACAATTTTAGTTGGCCAAAGCTTCCTAAGCTAGTGGGTTTGTCATATCTTATATGGAGCTTACTCTCTGCACCTAAATAAGATAGTCACGAATGAAATCATTTCTCAATGTGTTAAGACTTCTAGTGAGACCTTGGCTCCTTAGCCAGAAATGATTTCATCCTCAGTGTCGAGCCTCCAAGGGCCAATCCATTAGACGAAGGCCCGAAAGTAGAGGTCAACAGTCACATAAGAATATTCACCAAAGACCTTGACTTGCTGTCTCCCATCTTCCAGACCCATCAAGCAACCCAGACTGATCTTGAAGCATAATCCGGAGGGAAAGAAGACTCTAGGGCCCAAATAATTTCCTTCATTCCTCCCTTTTTTTTGTTATGTATTTTCTTTCTTTCCACATTTTGAAATGTAATCACTTCCCTCCTGTAATAACATCTTGAGCTTAATGAAAGTAAAAATCTCTTGTACAACTTCGGGTTCCAAACTATGTGCCTTTGTGTGTTCATATTCTAAACTTCGTCGCAGTATAATAACCAACTTCCTACTAACCTCAAATCAAATACTACTCTCATTGAAGTGCTTATCAAGTCCTGTGTTGTTAAGTCTTTATTCAGAAATTAGGTATCTGTCATTCCAAACCACAACTAAAGGCATAATCTAGAGCATGAAAATTAAAACTTCAATTCTAAGTTTGGATTCAAATATCATAAAGGTTATCTGTCCATGGAAAGGTCATTCCGACCCTTAATCTATATCTGAACTGGGACCAAGTAGCTTGGGATTCAAACTGTTCCCGCATGATGAAAGGTAGTGTTGCCTTGATTTTTGCATAGAGCACGATCTGCTTGCCACTACAAATAATCACCATATCTAGCGTGACATTCATGCTCGGCAAGGATAGTCACATGGCTTCCATCCGATCTCCACCCATTGGGTTTTTGCCTTTTTGTCATCCCTGCATTAATTTTTCTAGGACAAAATGCCCCACAAGGGTCTAGCTCCATTTAAGTCTTTTTGATAGATTTGTACCAGCCTCTCAGGGTTTCCCTATCATCTTCCTATTATGGATTTTGGGTTCCTCTGTCTCTCTGGTTCTCCCTATTCCTGCAAATTCTCAATCTTTTCTTCTTTTATTAGTTTTCAAAATGAGTGCCTCGGATGAGCCCCAAGCCTTAGCAGTGACTTCTCAGGAGGAGGAAGAGGTGGAGTGGGACTTCGACCTAATGAACATCTAGTCAGCGCTTTTGGAGAGGGATTAGATCAAAGTCCATGAGTTTCCAATTCCTCTGGAGTTCCAACTAGAAGTTTCGAAGCCAAGGGACCAGGCCTGTTGACCACCCTCAGGCTAGATGAGCCTTTACGAAAAGAGCTTCAAGGCTAGGTTTAGGCTTCGACTTCCTCTCACTTGTTTTTTGTTTTGTTTCTAAGATTTTTTTATGCTTCACCATGTGTGTTTTCCTCAAACTCATGGTAGCACATCAGCAATTTTATAGTATTTTGCATTCTGGCTGGGATTACTCCAAGCATTTCTCTTTTTCTTTCTTTTTATACTTTTAAAAGAAACCCTAATTATGATGTGCGGTGGTATGCTAGGCCTCCAAAGAGGAAAGGCATTCCCTTGCAGATCAAGGCACTCCTTCCGCCATTCATGACTGGAAGGAGCACTACTTCTTTGTCTCTAAGACTTTCGACAAAGATTAAGGCTTCATCGATTGGGATGAGCTTCAGGAGCTGGCGCTTAGGGTGCCCAGTCTGGACCAACACCAAATGGAGGAGTTCTAGACCCTCTACAACTTTTAGGTGCCAAGCTAAACGAACTTTTTTTTAAGCAGATGTTATATAATATCAAGATCAGCCTAGCCAGCCCTCAAGGTGTGCATGGATCTGAACTTCTAGCTCTGTCCCATTCTAGTTTGATTTAATGGATCGGTACTGACCTCTAGTTTTTCTTGCTACAGATATGGATAAGGGCACAGAGAAGTCAAAGCATGGAGATGTGGACATGTCAAAATGTGAGGACATGAGGCAATTGGAGCATGAACACATGCATCCCCATAAACGATAGAGGCAAGATGATCGCATGGCTTGTCAAGGTGTTCACTTCAGGAGTAGAAGTCATACTCAAGGCTGGAGCACCGTGCTCGTCACATGACCATCGCATATCCAATCTCTTCATAATCTCCCCAGGTTGAAGCAAGCGGTCTACCTGTTGCTATTATGCTTCTAGTTATTTCTTCGCTTCCCCAAGCTGAAGTGGGTGACAGATGCTCTAAGGCTCTCAGGAGTTGCCAGAGCTCCCTCACCTGTCAAGTTGAAGCAAGGCTAGACTCCTCTACCCCGTAGACCGAAGTAGAGTCGGACCCTACCCCTTGGATCAGGGCAAATAGGTGGTGGAGTCTACCTCTTCAAATGAGCCCTTCCCTCTCCAAGCCTGAGAGGGTGTATCAAGTGTAGCTCCTGTTTGCACTAAGATCGACGCCTCTATGCTAGAGGACTACATACTCATGCATGAGGCATTCTCTTGGCTCATTTTTATTGCTAATGTCAATGTGATCCTAGACATGTCTTGGGTCAACAGGTAGAGAGATGCGATAAAAAGCTTCATCCAGGTAAGTTGGCTTACCTAGTAGTTCTAATACTTACATGTTTATGTGCATGTGTTTTTAACTATTAGTAGACCTTCTATTGTAGCTGGCCTTGCACATGAATAAGTTCTTCAAGAATAACAAGGACTTCTCAATTGAAACCAAAAAATGGAAGACAGCAGTTGAGACACTGATGGAAAGGCTCGATAGAAGAAATGTCAAGGTCGATGGAGCTATCAAAAGGGCTGATAGTTTTGAGGCTACCCTGAAAAGGGTCTCGATAGAGAACATCAACCTAGAGGCCATCAGAGGGAGTCAAGTAGAAGAAATAAGGAAGTTGAAAGCTACCCTTGAGACAATAGAGGAGGAAATGAAGGAAGTTGACAAGAAGAGGGTTAAGGTTGCCATTGTAAAGACCATCGAAGACTTCCAAACCTCCACTGACTTCCTTGCTAAAAACCTGCCATCGCCTTAAAGGCCATGGAAGACTTCTTCTCCTCTGCCAAATTCACTACGAAAATGGCCACCAGCATTGCCAAGGCTATGGAAAACTTCTGGGCATCCACGAAGTTCAAAGACAAGAAGGCTGACTTCGTAATTGCCACCTACAAGGAGCCAGTGAAGGACTCTCGAGACATGGTCACCACCCAATGCCCCATATTAGACTTGGATTTTTGGATGAGCTTCTCACACCAGGGGATGATGAGGTTGCAGCAAATGTGAGCTTCTCACATCGAGGGATGATGAGGTTGTAGCGGATGTTTCCCGGGATGCCCTATATTTTGCTACGATTGTGCTTCCCAAGATGCCTCCACCCTAGCTACAATTGATGCCTCCAAAGGAGCCCCTACCCCCGCTACAAAGGGCCTTACCCTTTCTCTTTCTCTTTTCTTTTCTCTGTAAGCTTTCTCTGACCCTTAGAAGTCATTGTAAAAGTTCTCTTTCAAATCAATAAAAGAATTTTTATTTTGCCATTACTTCTTTGTTTGAACCTTACTTCGGGGTCGAGCTGCAAGTGGATGAAATTGGATAAATGAACTTTTCCCTCACTTTGTTGAGGTACAAATAACTTGATAATCCAGAATTGTTCACCGAATGAACATAAAAAAGTCATGCACCCAACATCATCTAAATAACTTAACAATCTGCAACAAATAGTGAAGAATTTTATCAAGTACTCATGTGAACACATGAGTAGTCTAAGGGCCCAAATAGCCACATAATGGCACTTGCCCGCCAACACAATCTTGATCATCAACTGAAGTAACTTGTAGGGTGCCGCCACTTGACCTCAGCATACAATCATGCAAATGATCTACCAACTATAGTCGACTTGCTTCTATGGGGTGTTTTGGAGGAATGGGTGTTGGTCTGCGGTCCTTTCAAAATTAGGTCAGATACAAAACCTCTGAGTGTTGCATTGGTAGCTTAGTTGAAGGCTTACAAGTGTTGAATGTCGGGCCAATAGCTTTCTGATGTGAGACTCAGTCAAAGGCTTACGGGCATTGAATTTGAGTCTCAATCTAAGGCTTTCGAGAGTTAAATTTGAGGCTCGACCAAAAGCTTACAAGCATTGAACGTCAGGCCAATAGCTTTTCAATGTGAAGCCCGGCCAAAGGCTTATGGCATTGAGTTTGAGTCCCGATCAAAGGCTTTCATTATTGAGCATCGGGCCAATGGCTTTTCGATGTGATGCCTAGCCAAAGGCTTGCGAGTATTGAATTTGAGTATCGATCAAAGGCTTCGAGAGTTGAATCAAGACTCAGCTAAAGGGTTATAAGCATTGAACGTCTAGCCAATGGCTTTCCGACATGATGCCCGGTCAAAGGTTATGGGCGTTGAATTTGAGTTCTAGCCAAAGGTTTCGGGAGTTGAATTTAAGGTATGGCCAAAGACTTATAAGCATTGAACATCGGGGAATGGCTTTTTGATAGGAGGCTCGGCCAAAGGCTTATGGACATTGAATTTGAGTCCTAGCCAAAAGCTTTCAAGAGTCAAATTTGAGGTTTGACTAATGGTTTACAAGCATTGAACATCAAGCTAATGGCTTTTTGATGTGAGGCTCGGCCAAAGGTTTACGGGCATTGAATTTGAGTCCTAGCCAAAAGCTTTTGGGAGTTGAATTTGAGGCTCGACCAAAGACTTACAAGCATTGAATTTTGGCCAATAACTTTTGGACGTGAAACAAATGACTAATTTTTTTCAAATTAGTCTCTTCTGAGTTGATTCTTTTTGGTGTGGTTCCTCTCTAGTGGGTAAGCCGAAGACTATTCCATTCGAGGTTGATATTCCCGTATGACTGAAGAAGAACTCCGAAATAGGATTGGAATGCCTCTGCCATTTTTCGATCCTTTGGGCTGGGATTAACCTCAATTAGGCTGATGTTAGTTACCCATCGTAATTGTCCCTTCTATCTCGGAAGGGACGTGGCACACAAGTGTTATTTCCCCATTGGCCATCGATTGAGGAACATTAAATATAATTTTTCATTGCCTGTGTTGAGTGCGTGGATATCCGAACGGTCGCATCTCTGCTCATCCTGGAAGTCGCCATGTTTTTTCTTTTCGAGAAAAAGCCATTAATGTTGTAACCATTTGAGGAAGATCATTCTGGGTTCAAAGTGTAGACGGTCTCTATCCCCGAGAGCAGTTATTGGCGATCGTACCATTCTCAAGTGGCCATCTGGGCTCCGAGGCATCGTTTCAACATGTGGCACCCTCTGGCGCATCTGGGGAAAAGAGTGGAGCACATTTCTCTGCAAACGTCCGTGGATGCAGGATCCTTTTTAAATAGGACCCTGCTCTTCCCTTTCGTAGGCCATAGAAATTTTACAATCCCATTTTGAAAGTCATTCTCCTTCGCTTAGCACATCACCAAGATGAAGTTTAGCATTTTCGATCTTCGAAAGGCGGCTAAGAAGAGAGCCACCAGCACTCCGGCAGAGGGTGAGCCTAGTTCGAAGACTCCTAAGGGAAGTGACTATGACGACCCACAGGGGGTCATTTCTCGCTTGGAGAAGAAGGTCCGGGTCTTGGAGGCCCGTCTGGAGGAGGCCAGGGCTCGAGTCGAGATGGCTGCTGCAGAGGTGGAGGAAGCCAGGAAAAAGGCAGTGGAGGTCGTCTCAAATTTCATGGCATTTTCTTCCTATAAGGACAAGGTCGCCGAGGCGATTCTGGACTCTTACCACCGGGGGTTCTGGGAGTACCGGGACAAGGCTTTCAGGTTCTATCATTTGAAGGGCCTGGAAAATATTAGGCTTTCTATCCCCTTCCTCGGTCACGAACTTGACTCTGACTTCGAAGAAGAGTCGGGGTCTGAACCAGAAGGGAACTCTAGAGCCTCCCATCCTCTTTCTAGAACTTCGATACCCCCCGCCGGCATGGGAAAGGGCTGGCAGGTGGTTCCTAATCCTGCTTTCTCATTATCTGCAATGTTTTCTTTTTCTTCTTCTTTTTTTTTGTAAAATTTCAAAAATGAAATGATGAAATCAACTTTGTTCTCACTTCTTCCTTTCTCTATGAATGGTGTATCTTAAAGTACTACGGAGTGTAGAGTTTGTGATATGATGAAGGTGTAGATTCTGCAGAGCCATTAGGGATCTGCAGATGGGATGGGATCAATTGAGCCATCTCATTGAATGTTTGTGGCTAACAGGGTAAGTGATGTAGATTCACTTCAACACATTTTCAGATTTACTATAGGGTAAGGCATCTGAGCCATCCCTGTGCATCTCTGTTATGGTTAAGGTAGGCTATTCAGGCCCGTCCCGGTGCATCTTCGAATTTACCGTAGGATAGGTTATGCCAACCATCCCTGCTCCTTTTTTAGTATAAGGTAGGATGGTTAGGCCCGCCCCAGCATGTCCTTGGATTCATCGTATGGTAGGTTTCATGAACCATTCCTGCACTTTTGATCATCTGGCAGCCTGATTGGGCTGTCCGTTGCACTCGTCGGGCATACCGATAAGGTGAGTGGATCAGACTCGCCTTTGCACTATTGGCCAATTCTTTCGATCGGGCCATTGAAACCATTATCATTCTGCTGATGCAATAAGTTGTTTAGAGTTGAACAAATTTTCATAAAAAATGCTGGGGGCTGTTTATTGATAGTATTTGCGAAGGTTTTGTACATTCCAGGACCGGGCTAGGACTTTGCCATCCAGGGTCTTGATTTAATACGTTCCCAGACGTTTGACTTCTTCAACCTGGTATGGTCCTTCCCAGTTAGGAGAAAGCTTGCCTCGCTCCGTTGGCCTGGAAACTTCAGTTCTTCGCAGCACCATGTCCCCAATATGAAAGATCTGCTCTTTTACTCTAGAGTTGTAATATTTAGCAACTTTTTGTTGATATGTCGCCATTTTTATTTGGGCTTGGAGCCTGGTGCTCGACAGTCGATCCAAGTCAATTCTTCTATGATCGGAGTTCTCGGGATCTTCATACTTGTCGATTCTCAAAGATTGAAGAGAGACTTCGATAGGGAGGACTGCTTCGGTACCATATGCCAAGTTGAATGGAGATTCATCGATGGCTGTTCTCGGGGTCATCCTGTACACCCAGAGAATGGAGATCAGCTCTTCTGCCCAAAGTCCTTTGGCAGCATTCAGCCTTGTCTTCAGGCCATGGAGAATGGTCCGATTCGTCACTTCGGCCTCTCCATTAGATTGCGGATGGGCGACAGATGTCAGCCTGTGCTGCACATGTACCGAGTATAGAAGTCTTTGAACTTAGGGTTATCAAACTGCCTCCCATTATCGATGATGATTGCATGTGGAATTTCGAACCGAAATATGATAGAATTTCTGACAAAATTCTTGACTTTGCCTTCCATGATGTGAGCGAGTGGTTCGGCTTCGACCCACTTGGTAAAGTAGTCGATATCCATAATGAGGAACTTTCTTTGCCCAGATACCGGTGGAAACGGGCCAAGGATATCCATGCCCCATTGGGCGAAGGGCCAGGGTGCTGTCAGTTGGGTCAGATGACTCGCTGGCTGTCTTTGTATATTAGCGTATCTCTGGCACTGATCACATTGCCGTACAAAGTTGGCTGAATCTTTTTGGATGGAGGGCCAATAGTATCCCTGGTATATTATTTTATACGCCAAAGACCTTCCTCCCAAGTGGTCACCACATATTCCTTCATGGACTTCCCTCAAAGCATAGTCAGCATCTGATGGTCCAAACATTTCAGCAGAGGCTGGAAAAATGATCTTTTGTAGAGGGTCCCGTCCAAAATGACATATTGGGATGCCATCCAGCGGATCTTTTTGGCCTCTGATTTATCTTCCGGCAGTATGCCCTCATTTAAAAACTTGAGGATGGGATCTATCCAGCTAGGTTCAGTCCTGATTTGGTGTACCTCCAAAGTTTCTTCAATTATACTTAGAGTTTCGATGTGTTCGATGAAGGTGCGACGAAGGGACTCCGGGGTGGTGGTGGAAAGCCTAGATAATGCATCCACCCGGGAGTTCTTTGATCGAGGAATATAAATGATTTCGAAGAACTCTAATTGAGAAGATAGAGATTATACCTTCTCCAGGTACTATACCATGGTGGGATCTCTAGCTTCAAACTCTCCTTTGATTTGGTTTACCACTAACTGGGAGTCCGAAAAGGCTTGGAGTCTCTAAACCCCTAAGCTCTTGGCAATTCGAAGTCCTGCAAGTAGGGCTTCATATTTGGCCTGGTTGTTCGAAGCATGGAAGGAAAATTGGAGGCATACTCCACTGTGTGCCCATCTAGTTCGACCAATATGAGGCCTACTCCATATCCAGCGGAGTTGGAGGCCCCATCCACGTGGAGTACCCAAAAAGACTCTATGTTTTTCAGAGTGTCTCCTTCATCTTCGGGCAGACACACCTCATCTTCGGACTTCCATGTGCACTCTGCCAAGAAGTCGGATAACACCTGGGCTTTCATAGTCGATCGGGGCTGAAAACTGATGTCAAATTTACTTAACTTCATAGCCCATTTGGCTATTCTTCCTGAAGTATCAGGGCATCGGAGAATGGCCTTAAGAGGCTGATCAATCAGCACCACGATGATGTGGGTATGGAAGTAAGGTCGTAGTCGCTTTGCCACAATTATTAAAGAGTAAATCAGCTTCTACATCTTTGAATATCTTGTTTCAGCATTGTGCAGAACTTTACTGATGTAGTAGATCAGCTTGTGGGAGCCATCTTCTTCTCTTCGGACGACGACCAAACTGACTGCTTTGTCCAAAGCGGAAAGGTATAGGTAGAGTACTTCCCCCTATTGAGGTTTAGAGAGTAAAGGTGGGGTCTCCAAGTACTTCTTCAGTTCTTCAAAAGTAATACGACAGTCTTCGGTCCATTTGAAGCCTCGAGATTGCTGAAGTATTTGAAGAATGAGAGGCATTTCTCAGCCGACTAGGAGAAGAATCTGCTTAAGGAAGTGATTCTTCCTGTCAGCTGTTGTACTTCCTTCTTGCAAGATGGATGCCTCATATCTTTAAGGGCCTGAATTTTCTCAGGGTTATCTTCAATCCCCTATTTTGTAACGAGGAATCCCAAAAACTTGCCCGAAGTTACCCGGAAGGCACACTTCATTGGGTTCAACTTCATACGGTGACGTCGTAGAGAATCGAATGATTCTTTCAGGTCTTTGATATGATCTTTTCTTAGAAGGCTCTTGACGATCATATCATCGACATAGGCTTCCATGTTTCTCCCCAACTACTACTTGAACACCTTGTTGATCAATCTTTGGAATGTCGCCCTAGCATTTTTGAGCCCAAACGACATCATTTTGTAATAATATAGACCTTTGTCTATGACAAAGGCCGTCTTCTCCTCATCTTGGGATTCATTTGAATTTGATTATATCCAGAGAAAGCATCCATGAAGCTTAATAGCTGCTGACCGGTGGTGGCGTCAACCAGTTGGCCGATCTTTGGGAGAGGAAAGCTATCTTTCGGGCAGGCTTTGTTGAGGTTTGTATAATCAATGCAGATCCTCCACTTGTCATTAGCTTTCTTCACCATTACCATATTGGCCAACCATTGAGGATAATGGGCTTCTCGAATGAATCCTGCCTTGAGGAGTGTGCTCACTTCTTTATCTATTGCCTTCTATCTTTCGGGGGCGAAGTTCCTTTTCTTTTATCAGACTGGCTTATATTCAGAGTGACTTCCGACCGATGAGTAATCACTTTGGCTGAAAACCCTGGCATGTCCAAGCCGACTAGGCGAAGACATCAGTATTGTTTCTAAGAAAATAGATCAGCTCCACTTTGGTTTCCTCGTCAAGCATACTTCCGATCTGCATGACCCTGATGGGGTCCTCTTCGGTCAGTGGCACTGAGATGGTTCTCTCCATGGGTTCACTAGAGTCCGCAGTAGGATCTCTCAGATTTAACTGATCCCAAGTTGTAGGATTATTACACTGCTTGTCCTGGATCATCAAGCATTGTCGTGCCGTTCTCTGATCTCCCTTGGCTTCTTCGATGCCACTCCTGGTGGGAAAACGTACCAGGAGGTAGTAAGTTAATACTATGGTCCGGAATTTGTTTAGGGCTGGCTGTCCCAGAACACGTTGTAGGCCGAAAAGGTTCAAACCACCATAAAGTTGATTGGTAGTATCTTCTGTTAGGGTTCGGTGCCGAGGGTTACATGTAGTATTATTTCTCCCTCAACATCGACCTAGTTGCCTCCAAATCCAGTAAGTGGTATAGGAGATCTTTGTAATTGGTTTTTAGGCAGACACATCTGAGAGAATGTATCGTAGAGCAAGACATCGACTGAGCTTCTATTATCAACCAAGATTCATTTTACATCATAATTGGCCACGACGGCCAAAATTACAACAAGATCATCATGCGGGAATCGAACCCCCGTGAGGTCATCATCAGAGAAGAGAATAGCATTGTTGTCCTTGAGCTACTTCGGAGCATCGTCTTCAGCTCTTCTCCAGTTAGTGAGTCGATGTATCATCCCCACATCACAGTTGGTGAGCCTCTGTTTGGCAGTTCAGCCTCTTTAGGGGCCCTCCGAGGAACTATAGCTTTCGACCGAGGTCCTTGGCGACCAACGTATCGTCCCAGATATCCTCTCTTGATAAGATCCTCTATAGCATCTCTCAGCTGGATGCATTCTTCAGTATCGTGGCCGTGGTCCCGATGGAATCGACAGTATTTGTTCTTGCTCCTTGCGAAAGAGGATGCCTTCATGGGATATAGCTGTTGGAGATAGTTTTCTTTTTCTATCTCCAAGAGGATCTTTTCTCGAGGGAAGTTAAGGGGGTATAGGAGTCGAATCTCCTATCCAATGCTTTGGGCCTGGGACTCCGTCGCCGGTCAATATATTTGTTATTGTTGTTGTTGTTGGGAGTAGGGGGCCTTGTCCCCTGTTGCTCTTCTTCTTTGAAGGGGGCTTCCCTTCAACTAAATACTGGTTTGCCGCTTGCCCTTCGGCATCGGTATACTTCTGAGCTCTCGACAAGAGCTCAACGTAGCTTTTAGAGAACTTCTTTTCGAGGAAAAAGGTAAGCCTAGATGTACGAAGCCCCTTTTTTAAGGCAGACATGGTCACGTGCTCATTGAGATCAGGGATCTCGAGCATGGCCGAATTAAATTTGGAGAGATAATCTCGTAGCCTTTCTTCTTTATTCTGGTGAAGGAGGAACAACGTATCCGTATACCGGGGGGTCTTGCGGCAAGTCCTGAAATACAAGACAAATAATTTTTCAAGCTCGGAAAAAAAATCGATGGTACCTAGGCGTATGCTCGAGTACCACATCCGAGTAGATTTCTTCAGAGTGGCCAGGAATGCGAGGCAGTACATCGCATCCGAAGCTCCTCGGATTATCATGTGGGCTTTAAAACTGCCTAGGTGATCAAAAGGATCAGAGATGCCATCATAGGGCTCCATCTGGGGAATCCTAAAATGTATAGGAACAACTTCGACCATGATACAGTCGGTGTAAGGAGGGCGTAGCTCACACGCCACTAGATCATTATGGTCCCTTCGCTCCCGAAGCTTTGTAACCTCCGATTTGAGGACTTTGAACTTCCCATCGTAATCGGTGAGAACTTGCTTCGATGGGTTCTCCACGGGAGTGGAGTCTTTAGAGGAAAGAGAAGGAGTTTGCCTAGGCCTTTTTCCATTCCATAGCGAATCAATGGGCCAAGGTATTCTTGAGCTTTGGCCCTTGGGAGAGGGTCGAAGATGGAGAGAAAGATGAGTGGACTCTCCTCGAAGGGCTCTTTTCCTCCGAGATCGAGAGCTATGTCTGGAGGTAGCTAGTGGATGCCCTACATAGAAAGCTATCTTGGAAGTCTTGAACCATGGCCATGAGGGCATTGACCTAGTTCAGGAGAGTTTCGAACTGCTGCTATCCCATGACGAGTGTGGGAGGTGGAATATCATTCCCACCGAAGGTTCATCCCCCTGAGAAGGAACATGACTTCTACTTACTGAGGCGATTTGAGTCTTTCCTCTCGCCATCAAGAACTTCTTACACTTCCCCTTTTTCAAGGAGGGGAGCTTGTTAGTGGATGCTTAGATCCCCCTTCCTGGCACGCGAATCTGTTGGCATAAAATCCCTTTTCCGACCGAGCAAGCTACTGGATCGCAAGTCCGCTCCATAGTTTACCTACAAAACAAATCCCTGGCCGGATTTGCTCCGACGGGGGACACTCCGATGCCTAAGTCAGAGGGGGGATCCAGCCACAGAATGGGGAAGATTCTGAGGAGGATGGAGAGGAAAGGACTCTGAGATTTTCAGGGCTATGTTGTGCCTTACCTGGAGTGTCCCCTCTTACCAGTATTTATATTGATTCGTCTAGCCTACGGTTCCGTTCTCTCTCCTGCAATTATGATGGGGGAAGTTAATTCCTTTCCCTCCGTTCGCAATCGTCGAAGGTTATTAAATGGTTCCGGCCATGCCGGAGACATTGCTATTGGAGTTAATGGGCACGTGGTCATTTTGACGTGGTTATGCTTTGGAGATAGTTAGACAGTCGATGATAACTGTTATCCGCCACGTTCATGGGGATTTGAGACAGATCGGAGATCTATCTTAAGTTTCTTCTTTGGGAGTATTCGTAGCTGAATTAGAGGAGGCTTCATCTTCAGACACCTTCGAGACAGCCCCTGTGGCTGATGTCGAAGACCATACTTTCGGCATAGGTAGAAGACTATGTCTTCGGTGCATGCTGAAGACTATGTCTTCGATGTAGGCCAAAGACTATGCCATCGGTCGATCATGAAGATCATGCCTTCGGCTAAGGCTGAGAGTCCTGTCTGCAGCAAGGGGTCGAAGGCTGACTCTTTGGTTGAGGTTGAAAGCTATGGCTTCAGCTTGTCCGTCAGTTATTCGGCTTGTTCTAGGCGCTTTGGTTCAAAGTGCATGGTTCGAAAGAGATGTCTTTGGTCGGTCGAACCGGCGGTTGATCTGTGCTTGAACTGACATATCCCAACAACTTCCATCTAAAAAATTTCTAGAGAAATTAAGAAAAACTAGACATGAAAGATTTATTAGCTTTATAGGCATTTCATGACAGGGATGATTGTTTGAAAGGCCGATTTCCACGCCCAGTAAAAGCATTTTTTGAAAAACAACCTATCTCCTTTCTAGATTATGGAAACACTATCATATTTTATTATATTATATATATATAATATTTATTATAATATAAAATATATTAAAATATATTATTGTAATATTATGTTTTTATTTTTTTATTTTTTTAATTTTTTAAATTTTTAATTTTTTATTAAATTTTGAAATTGTAGACTGCACCGGGGGCATAGCCTGTGAATTCAATTCAGTATTCCCTTATCCCTGCATGTGTCACAAAATAGGATAGATTAGTAAATAAATTGTTAGATAGGAGTGGTTAGGTAAATAAATATTAAAATTAGGATATATTAAAAAATTCTTAAATCCTCGCTTATTTAAAAGGAATCTGAGAGAAGTTATAAAGGAAACAGGCTGGCAGGTAAAACATAGAAAAATTAACTAAGGAACGGCGTTTGTTATACAATGTATGCGGGCCGCCTGGGAAAGCTGAAAGTTGCATTTCTTCTCGAGTACACCACCGGAGATGGAGGCAAATGGAGTGGATTCTTTTTTTATTATTATATACCCATCAACCAGCAGGATAAAATAATTGGCGTGCGGTACATAGATATTTATTTTAAAAAATAATGATATTTTTTGTTATAAAAAAAGTAGCGTGTATTATCTGCCACTGCCATCCAATTCAATTACTGGTTAAATTACGCAGAACAAAACAAAAAAAAAAAAAAATTTGGATGAGCGAGACATAACTATATAAAATATCAAAAATGATAAGATTGGACATAACCATATAAAACTATTTCTCATGGACAAGTTCGTAAAAGTATGAGCATTGCAACGTGCGGTGAAGCTTCCCACATGCATAAATATTACTCCACTATTAACCGTCCACTTACCACGTGATGGATGGCGGTCTTCCTTTAAGACCGCTGCAACTAGGAGCCTCCATTTATTCATGAATAACACTCCACCCATAATTTTTCTTTTTTTTAAAATAAAATTTAAAAAAAAAGAAGGAGATAAATACCGTTGTAGCTATTTTTTTACTGAGATCTCCTTCTTATCAAATCATGTTCTATTCGGATCGTATATTTTTTATATACCTTTTTCATCATGGATGAGTACATCAACCTGACTTCGCTAAGCAGACGAAGTAGTGTGCTCTTCCTCTATCTCGGTCACGTACTTCAGGACGCATCTGGATTTGATCGAGTCACCCGCAGGGATCATATCTCGAACCCGTGATTGATGAATAAGGAGTTTAAACTCCTATCAACCGGGCTACCGTCTTAGCGATCACCGATAATTTTCCTTTGTCCATGAGTAGAGGTGGAGAAATTGTGGCACACCTCCAGCAAGGACGCAGCTATATCCCTCTCGCACGAAAGAAAGACTCCTTTGGTTGACATTAAAAATTTTACTTTCCAAGAAATAACTTCTAAAAAAATTATTTTTTTAAAAAAAATATTTTTTTAAAAAATAAAATTTTATAATATTTAATTGATCAAAAAAATAATTTATATTTTATTAGATATGCATTTTATAAAAAAATATAAATACTTATTTTATTCTTAATAAATATAACATCATACATTTTTATTTCCAAATTTTATATAAATAATAGTATTATATTTATATATTAATAAATATAATATCAATATATTATAATATAATATTAGAAGATAATAATTTATTATATTAATATAATAGTAATTGATATGACAACATCCGGGCCCGCTGACGTGGAGCCCACAGACAGCCACGATGGCAAGAGACCCGTCACTTGGGCGAGGCCACATGACAAAGAACCAAAGCAGACCGCCCTATTGAGGTTAGCTCCTAGTCAAGGCCGAGGGTTCATTGGACAGAACACCCGACTGAGGTCAGCTCCTGATTGAGGTCAAGTCCACCTCTCCAAGCCAGACCGCCCTGCCATGGTCAGCTCCGAGTCAAGGCCGAGGGTTCATTGGGCGGACCCCCTGACTGAGGTTAGCTCCCGGTTGAGGTTGATCTACCTCTCCAAGCCAGACTGCCCTGTCGAGGTTAGCTCCCAGTCGAGGTCGAGGGTTCATTGGACGGACCCCCCGACTAAGGTCAGCTCCCGATTGAGGTCGAGTCCACCTCTCCAAGCTAGACCGCCCTGCCGAGGTTAGCTCCCAGTCGAGGCCGAGGGTTCATTGGGCGGACCCCCCGACTAAGGTCAGCTCCCGATTGAGGTCGAGTCCACCTCTCCAAGCTAGACCGCCCTGCCGAGGATAGCTCCCAGTCGAGGCCGAGGGTTCATTGGGCGAACCCTCCTGACTGAGTTCAGCTCTCGGTTGAGGACGAGTCCATCTCTCCAAGCTAGACCGTCCTGCCGAGGTCAGTTCCCAATCGAGGTCGAGGGTTCATTGGGCAGACCCCTCGACTGAGGTTAGCTCCCAGTTGAGGTCGAGTCCATCTCTCCACGGCAAGCCCTCCTGCCAGCGAGAACCTAGAGTTCTCGCCAATGGCATAAAGAGAGGGGAAACATGAATTCAAAATAGTAACAGGGAAGGACCTGGCCACTCAGAGTCCTTGAGAGGTGGAGCATGCCCTGCCATAAGTGCAGATCCTACAGCGCGCCGTGCGCACGACCTGTACAACCAGCATATTAACAACCCCCAGCCTTGCAGCGAATCGACACGTCGACGATCGCATGATGAGGAGACTGCGACTTCCACAACGAGATGCTTGAACCCCCCTAAGGAAGGCATCCTCTAAGGACCATAGCCCTTGCAGCGCTCCGAAAGGTTTCCTCCAAGATGGCAACATCTCGTTATGGCTCGAGACTCAGATGCATAACTGGCCCGATAGAGAGGCGACAGCATGCAATAGGAAACCTCCTTCGCAGGAAAAAACTTGGAAGCCAAAGAAAAGCCTCCCACCTATATAAGACCCGTACAAAAGGTAAATGAAGGTAAGAAGAAATATAAGCTACAAGCCCCTAAGTTTATCATCTATCCGATAACCCTCTGGAAGCAGAGAGTCCACCAAGCTCTCCACCTCAAAGGTCTCTGATCCCCTCGATCGTCCCACTGACTTGATCGTCGGAGTGTCCCTGCCGAAATTCCTGGCCCAGGTCTCCCTGTCTTGCAGGTCTTCCCAGCAAGAGAGCTGATCGTGGAGCAGGACCTTGCGCGCACCCAGTAGGAAGGAACCCGACGATCCAGGGAGCTACGGGCCACGATGATCTGGGCGGCAACAGATTGGTGCACCAGGTAAGGGAGGAGAAGGTACCGTTCCCCTCCTAGCAAGGAAGATCTCGCGGACACTCACAGTCTGATGGTGACCACGCGAGCCCGTGAGGTCCCCACCAGTCGAGCAGGGAACGCCCCTCATCATGCGACCAATGCCAGGAGGGGCAGCATCCCGCTCCATCGCAGCCACCCCCAGTGGATCCCTAGTACGCCGCACTTGCCCACAAGGTCCAAGCCCTGATAGCGGCGGTGCATTAGCTCCACCAGGAGCATCGCTCCCTCGAAGTGCAGCAGCAGTCAGGGACTCTGGCAGCCCACATGGCCAATCCCCACACAAGCCTGTGGTCCATCCAAGAGGGGCTGCTATTCGTGGCCTCCCTCCCACGGGAGACCCACTAGGCGAATGGCAAGCGGCCGCAACGTAATCCGACAGGCCGGGGGAGTCGTTCTCTAGTCTCGAACCACTGTGCACCCTCGTGTCGATCGCACCGCTGTGGCTGGGAACTCAGGCATGAGTTCCTCTGCTCTGGTCCTCCCTCATCCCCGGCGTCCTCCGTCAAGGGGTACACTGACGAGGCCATCCACCGTCGAGCAGAAAGGTGCCTTGAGGAGCATGAGTGCAAGCTGGCAGATCTGGCCCACCAGTTTGTGGAAGTTCAGGGCTCCCCCGGGGAGCCCACGGGTTACGATACCTATCCACCCTTCTTGAAGAGAATCCAAGACGAGCCGATCCCTAGCCGGTTCTGCATGCCGCAGGTTGACCCCTACGATTGCACAACTGACCCCCTGGACCACTTGAAAAGTTACAAGGCTCTCATAAGGGTCCAGGGATCCACCAATGCCCTTCTTTGCATGGCCTTCCCAGCCACTTTGTGAAAGGCCGCTCGGGTCTAATTCTCCAGACTCGAACCTGAGTGCATCGACTCCTTCCCCCAACTGGAGAGGAAATTCGCGGCACACTTCGATGCTTGCAAGAAGGTGCAGCGCGAGGCCGATAGCCTCTTTTCAATCCGACAGCAGGACCGAGAGCTCTTCTGGGACTATGTGTCCCGGTTCAAGGCCACCACTTCAAAGATTTACAATCTCGATGAGTCAGTTGCTATGCTGGCCCTGAAAAGGGGGTTGCGGACCTCCCGTTTTACCTACTCCATCAATAAAAAGCCCTAGAAGACATATTCAGAGTTCCTCCTCCGGGCACAAAAGTACATCCGCACTGAGGAGGCAGATCGTGCCAGGAGGGAGCTGGACGGGAGGCCCCCTAAGAGGCAGGCTGTGGGGGAGACGTCTGGCCACAAGACCTGGAGGATGGTGCGGGCCCCATGGCCAGGGCCGAGGTACAGGGTTGACCCCATCAATGAAGAGAGCTTCACCCCTCTCCTTGCCCCTAGAGCGAAGATCCTGATGGAGATCGAGAGCAAACATTTTTTATGCCGACCCCCACCACTAAAGCCATCTGCTAGATGGGATAAATCCTGCAACTGTCATTTTCACTGTGACTATGGTCATGACACAGAGGAATGCTGCCACCTGAAAAGGGAGATCGAAGAACTAATCAAGCATGGCTACCTCGGCAAATATGTAGATGGGGGAGTGCCCCCCATAGCCCAGATTGATGGGCTATGGCCCCTCGCCATCGACAATCGTCCCACCGAGAAACCGGTAGGGATGATATCCTGGGGGCAGGAAAAACCTTGAAGAGCGCTAGGGGGAGAGAGGAGAGTGATGATGTATTCTCCTGCATGGGGAAAGCATCAACCGAGGTAGGCAACCCAAATAATAAGACTGTCATCATTGAAATGATGATAGCCAAGCACCATGTAAAAAGAATCATGGTAGACAGTGGGAGCTTCTCAGACATCCTTTATTATGATGCTTTTGCTAGGATGAATTTGTCCACTGACCAAATAAGATCGGTGTACAAGCCTCTAGTAGGTTTCACCGGAGACTCAGTCGGAGTCGAGGGAAAAATCATGCTCCCAATAACTACTGGGACACCACCCCAGCAAAGTATCGTGTTGGTGACTTTCACTGTCGTGAAACTTCCCTCACCTTATAATGCTATCCTGGGATGTCCGGGACTCAACCTTCTCGATGCCACCATCTTCACGAAATGTCTCCTTGTTCAATTCTTGACTCCATGGGGAATTGAAGAAATGCAAGGATCCTGACAATCGGTGTAGCACTGTTGGTAGACCATCCCAGGTCTAAGGGGAGCATATTCCAGCCTTGCTATAGACCAGCCCCCTCCGGTAGTTCTAGAACCAAAGAGCGGACCGATCGAACCTCTATTGTCCTTTCCCTTGGGGGAGGATCCCTCGAAGACAATATAGATTGGGGCTCTACTGGTTGAAGAAAAGAGATCCCGATTGCTCAGCTTCCTGCATGCCAACGTGGATGTCTTCTCCTGGACCGCTGCTGACATGCCCGGTATTCCACCAGAGGTGATAATTTACAGGCTGAACGTCAACCCCAACCATCATCCGGTTCGACAGAAGAAAAGGAGCTTCACCCTAGAGCGACAGAAAGCTATCAACGAGGATGTTGAAAAGCTCCTTATGATGGGCTTCATCTGGGAGGTATGATATCCCGACTGGCTTGCTAACATGGTGATGGTCAGGAAGGCCTCTAGGAAGTGGAGGATCTGTATAGACTACATCGACCTCAACAAAGCCTACACAAAGGATAGCTTTCCCCTTCCCAAGATCGACCAGTTGGTGGATGCAACCTTGGGCCACAGGTACCTCAGCTTCATGGATGCATTCTCTGGATACAACCAAAGCTGCATGCATCCAAAAGACGAGGAGTGCATAGCATTTGTGACCGACCGAGGTATGTATTGTTACAAGATGATGCCCTTCGAACTCAAGAATGCAGGGGTCACTTACCAGTGCCTAGTTAGTACGGTCTTAAAGGACCAGATCGGCCATAACATGCAAGTGTACGTAGATGACATGCTTGTCATGACTGGCCAAGGGGAGGACCATATCATCGACTTGGTGGAGGCCTTTGACAACCTCCGTCGCTACCAAATGAAGTTGAACCCCGCCAAGTACGCCTTCGGCATTGCAACAGGGAAGTTTTTGGGTTTCATGGTAACCCAGAGGGGGATAGAAACCAACCCCAAGAAGATCCAGGCGATCACAGACATAAGGCATCCTACCTCCAAGAAGGAAGTCAGCACCTGACTAGGCGTATCACGGCCTTGAGTCGCTTCATCTCGTGCTCCACCAAGCATTGCCAGCCGTTCTTCAAGGTCCTCCGGAAGATGAATGACTTCACCTAGATGGAAAATGCCAAGAAGTGTTCGAGGGACTGAAGAAGCTCCTCGTCTCGCCGCCACTGCTATCCAGGCCAGAGCCTAGAGAAGAGCTCCTCCTGTACCTAGCGGTCTCACCGGAGCAGTCAGCTTAGTGTTGGTCTGCACTGATGGGGATGGCTCCCAACGATCAATCTACTATGCTAGCAAGCTACTTAGCGATGTCGAGACTAGGTACACTCGACCTGAAAAAATTATTTTTGTGATAATAATGTTTATGCAGCGTCTCAGGCCCTACTTCCAAGCGTACCCCATCGCTGTCCTTATCGATCTGTCCTTGAGGGCTATTTTGAGCCGTCCCAACACTTCGGATGCTTAGCCAAGTGGGCATTGAAGCTCAACGAATTCGACATCACCTACCGCCCATGGCATGCGTAGAAGGTCCAAGTTCTAGCCGACTTCATGATGGAGTGCATCTGGGTCAAGGAAAGTCCAGAGGAGATGGATCGGTTGGCCGGGCTCGAGCCGAATCTGGCCCCGATAGAGGAGACATGGATACTCCACGTGGATGGCATGTCCAACATGGGAGGAAGCGATGCTGGCCTTATCCTGGCCAGCCCAAATGGGGTCATTACGGAATGCACACTGTAATTTCTCTTCCAGGCGACCAATAACCAGGTAGAATACGAAGCACTCCTCACGGGGCTAAAGATATCCCGCAAACTGGGTGTCAAGAGGTTGAAGGTCTTCATGGACTCACAGCCGGTGGTGGGTCAAGTTTCCAGTGAATACGAAGCATGGGACCCCATGATGGTGAATTATCTGGATCAAGTGCACTCTCATACATCGGCCCTCCAGTACTTCACCATCTCCTACATCTCGCGGGTAGAGAATGCCTGGGCTGACATCCTTTCCAGGCTAGCCACCCTGTCAGAGTCCTCATTGGGGCGTGCATTCGTCGAACACCTTGAAGCCCCCAGTTATGAAACTATGGCTGAAGTCCTGCAAGTTGTCAACGAAGCCAGCTGGATGGATCCTTACATCAAGTACATCACCACTGGCACCCTGCCGGAGGACCAAAAGGAGGTCGGCCTTATCAAGAAGAAGGTTGCACATTATGTGATTATGGATGGACAGCTTTACCAGAGGTCTTATTCCTACCCCCTGCTAAAATACCTGAAGCCCTCTGAAGCCACCTACATATTACAAGAGATACACGAAGGCATCTACAGTAACCACGTAGGGGGCAGGACCTTAGCATATAAGGCAATTCGATAAGGATGCTTCTAGAAAACCATGCGGGAAGATGTCGCCAACTTTGTGAAGAAATGCGGCAAATGCCAATACCACATATGCATCCAGCAGTAGCCGACAGTCCCTATCTCCCAGCTATTAGCCCCGTGGCCATTTGCCTAGTGGGGAATAGACATCCAGGGGCCCTTCCCTATAGTGTCCGACCAATGAAGGTTTCTGATTGTGGCCATCGACTACTTCACAAAGTAGGTCAAGGCCGAACCTTTGGCCCGAATAACTGAAACGAAGGTCCAGTCCTTCCTCTGAAAATCCATAGTCTGTCGATTCGGCCTCCCGCACGCGATCATCACCGACAACGGGACACAGTTTGACAACCAGGCCTTCGAGGAATTTTGCTCTGACCTCGACGTCCGTCATCGCTTCACCTCGGTGGCTCATCCTCAAACAAATGAGAGGTCAAAGTGACTAACCGCACTATCTTGCAAGGGCTCCGCACGAGGCTAGACGAAGTCAAGGGCGATGGATGAATGAGCTACCTAGCATGTTGTGGGCCTACCACACCACTCCCCGTACAGCCATCGATGAGATGCCCTTTAACCTTGTCTTCGGGACAGAAGCAATGATCCCAGTGGAAATCGGCCTACCCACACTCCGGATAGAGCAATACGATGAAGCTGAGAATCCGACCCATCTCCTCCTCAACCTAGACTTGCTGGATAAGACAAGAGACAAGGTCCAACTCTGAATGACGATCTATCGGTAGCGAGTTGTGCACTACTACAATTCCCGTGTGCGGCCAAAGATGTTTCGCCCAGGTGACCTCATCCTTAAGCGAGCGGAAGCCTCCCAATCAGGAAAATGTGGAAAGCTCTCTCCAAACTGGGAGGGCCCTTACAAGGTGATTGAAGCCTTGCCGGGCGGGGCCTACTACCTCACCGGACTTGACAGCATTCATTTCACAAGAACCTAGAATGCAGCAACCTAAGGATATATCACCAATAGTGTAAGACTCCTCCATAATAAATTTAAGTTTCTTTTTGGTACAACCTTGTTTTTTCACCTATGCAGAAACTCGCTCACCCGACTCCAAGTCCAGCACTCTAAGTCTGGAAACTCCTGAAGCCCGGCATCTTAAGCCCGGAAACTCCTGAAGCCCGGCACTTTAAGTCCGAAAACTCCTGAAGCCTGGCACTGATACGGGATGATTCTAGGACTGATACAGATGAAGGAAAAATAGAAAATCTATTTTTTTTTTATAATTTTATGGATTTAAGTTTGTAGGCTAATAATCCAAAAGCAAGTAAAGAATTGCAAGCAAACATGCAATGAAAGAAACTATCATACCCGTAAAAAGAGACATGCAAAAAATAAAAGATAGGATCCCAAAAATTAAGAAACCCCCGATTTAGGATAGCGTACCTTCAACTAGTCAGAAATCAGGAGAGGGATGGTTTGTACCAGGCAGAGATTGAAGCTCCACTTAATAAAGAGTTCTCTCAGCACTCTGGATGGTGCCTGGAAGACAAGCCTTTGGTTCCCTGAATCAGAAGGCAATCTGGATCGATCCTGAAGGCAAAGAAAGCCTCCTCTATGGAGGGGAAACACCTCGGGGATCCTGCAAGTGTCAGAGGTTAACCAAGAAATAGGTAATCAAAGAAGAGAAAATAAGATGTAAAGAAGAAGAAAAAAACTAGGGTTTAGGATGCTAGCGGCCTGGAGAAGGAGGCTCTTAGCAGGGGCGGCCCTGGGCTTCTTCTCAAAAATGAAGGCTGATTCTTGAGGCATGGAAGGATGCTTGGGCATGGTGAGATCAAGGAAACAGGGGTTCGGCCAGGCACAAAAAATGAACACAAAAAAATAACACCCGAACTTGAGACAAATGTTAACAAGTATTTGATTTCATGAAAAGATTAATTCTTTACAAGAGGAAGAGGGGTGGTATTTATAGAGTTCCCATGCCCTCTCCTAATTATGATAGGATTACATATTTTGAGTAAGAAAAGGGCTATAACTTTGAATCCAATTACAATTCTCAAGGAACTTAGGAATATAACTCCTTAATAGGTTAGGAAAGAATCTTCTTGTTGACCTAGTCTTCTCTTCCTCCCTTGGACCGGTCAAAGCACTTAGAATCATCTTGAATTCGGCTTGGACTTTGAGGGCAGCAGCAATTGGTGTCCTCCATGGGCTTGGATGAATTTTAGATGGGCCCTGGTTGGTTTCCAAGGGCTGGGGTGCATGGACCTAGTATATTCCCAGCATCTTGGTTCTGGAATGCATGGGCTTGACTCCTAGGCTTGGAATTTCTTGGCCTAGGGTGCTAGCATATTCTTAGAATTATGAGGCACCCTGGTCTAGGAATATTCTTTGGCATCTGGAGGGTATCAAGGTATCTGGAAGGCATCTGGAGGGTATCTGGGCATCTGGAAGGAATTTTGGATCTTGGGATGGCAAACAAGGTCCAATTGGCTAATGTGAAGGCCTCTGGCTCCTGAATGAGGCCTGGTAGAATTCTAAAATAGAGTATCCTCTTTTCTTGTATAAAAATTGGACCGGTATAGGACTAATACTGAGATACAGGATTCAAAAACTGGACTAGGGTTGAAACAAATCAACTAGCCTTAACTTATTACAAGACTCAATCTTACTTGATTATAAAATTGGACACATAGCTAAGTAAACTAGATAGGGTCCAGTAATCTATGTATGATCTTGGTATCCCCACCAATTCTCTCGAGACAGAAGGAACTCGACCCCGTCGAGTAAGGGTCAACTTGGCTCTCATATAGCTCAAGAAGGTCTAGGTTGAGGCACTGCAGATCCTCGCGGGTGATCCACGAGTCCTCAGATTCTAGTCAACCTTGCCATCT
Organism: Areca catechu; assembly: GCA_021397845.1. Classification (NCBI taxonomy): domain Eukaryota; kingdom Viridiplantae; phylum Streptophyta; class Magnoliopsida; order Arecales; family Arecaceae; genus Areca; species Areca catechu. The sequence continues at coordinate 75,663,196 of CM038038.1, read as the reverse complement.
GACCAAATATCTCTGATAATCTTTGTTTTGAGTACTGATGGCTTGATTGTCCAAGATTCACTCAATCCTTTCCTCACTTATAGGCCAATTTGTTGGTGGACTCTTTGGGGTAAATTCACTCTTAAGGGAAGGAATTAGTTCAAAATGCTCACTAGGTATCACTCCTTGCTCCCGGTACTCCACAAGGTCTGAAATGCTGAAAGTGAAGCCAATATCTAATTCGGGTGGCAACTCGAGTACATAGGCATCGGATCCAACTCTCTTCATTATTTTGAATGGTTTAGCTTTATGAGCATGAAATTTCTTTATAGTCCCTAGAGGGAATCGCTCAGGTCTAACCCTGATCATTACATAATCTCATGCAAAAAATTCTTTAACTCTTTTTCGAGAATTAGCCAAATTTTTTTATATAGGTCATTATTTATATTTAACTTTTGACTAATATCCTGATTCAGTACAGGATATTAGTCAGTACAGGTGTGGACAGATGATTCAGGGCTATGGATTTATTAGACTCAAAACTAATACCTAATAGACTTGATTCAGTACAGGTGTGGACAGTACAGCTATGGACAGATGATTCAGGGCTATGGATTTATTAGACTCAAAACTAATACCTAATAGACTTGACTAGGCATCTCTATTAAAGAAAATTTATTGGACTCTTTGGATCAAAACCTAACAAATTATAGACTCTCTAGGTTTGACCCTAGATTGGCATGCACATGAGAATTTACAATGTACTCCTACTAGGTGCCATAGGGTTCTCTAGAAGTAAAATGCAAACATGACATGCTCAATGAATGAATGCAACATGCAAACTTCTATAAAATATAATTTAATAGTGAAAAAAATGGAAAGATTTTCAGGAAAGGGTAGAAAATAAGAGGTGGGTTCAGGGTTAGTCTGGCAGGGTAAGAAATAAGAAGATGGCTCAAGGTTAATCAGAAAGAGTAGAATACAAGAAGGAATTTCATGGATGAGTCCTAGACTAATGAGATTGACTTTACGGGGTTGATGTATACCTACTGGATTTGCTTAATGGAAGAATAGGTTACTAATCTCAGGGAAGAGATCTTCAATTGGGGTCAAAGGAGTGACTTCATCCTGAGGGTATTGGTTTAAAGAGATCAAGTACTTAATAAACACTTATGGCTCATGAAATTTAGGATTGGGCTCGATAATTGGAGTTTCTTCTAGTGACTCCTCATATAAGATTCCAACAATAAGGTCAGGTTTCTCATGGTTCTCTTCCTTCAACTGTATTTCCCCTACAGGTTCAATCTGGGTGTGGTCAGGGTCAGCTATTTCTTGGGTGGCTTCTACCTGGGTATCTATTGAGTCAACTAACTCTAAGTCCTCTTTGGTGAACTCCTCTTCTCTCTCATACTCATTCACTAGGCTCTCAACAGCTTCATATATCTCCTCTTCAATATCTTCCTGGTGAACCAATGAGATGGTAAGAGGGGGTTGACTAAGAAAAAATTGACTAATACTAGACTCACATCTAGGGGTACTAATCCTATAGGGTTCAGGTCACTGAGAGATAGTGGATTACTACTGGGTTCATATATAGGGACTATGGGTTTTTGGGACTCATAGGGCAAGGGTTCAGCTCTATGGGTCTTGTCTTGGGTTCCTACTTGGTCCTCTAATAGATCAATCTTATGGGTTACTTGGTTATTGGATTGGATCAGCTGGTCAAACCTATGATTCATTTGGTTCATCTAGGTGGTTAATTGGGTAAGCTGGTTTTGGGATTAGGTGTTAGATTGGTTTATTTGGACAAGTTGGTTTTGGGTTTGGATATTTGATTGGTCCAGCTTGAGGTTCAATTGGCTATTGGATTGGTTTAGTTGGGCAAACTGGTCATTCATGGCCTTTATGAAAGTCTCAAAATTGGGCTCCGTGGTTGAACTGGGTTGGGGTTTGGACTTTTGGTATTGGACTCTTAACCTGGTGGTCATGCAAATAAGCAAACAATCAAGGTGAAATGATGCAGCCAAGCATGCAAGGGTTAGTATAAGCTAGGATTTCCTAGACCTAGAGTCAAAACTGAGTGGGTCGACTCAACTTACACCCAACTCAACAACTAATCCTTTCTCTGGCCAGGTAGGGGGTGGGAGTGTGGGAGGCCCACTTGCTTTTGCAGGGACCCAATTAAAAACCACAACACCACTTAGGTCGTTTGACTTTGGAACCCCAGCCTTAGACACTAGATTCCAGTAATAGTTGGAGAATTGAATGCACTAGTTAGCCCACACAATTCGGACTCGAGCTGTTGGTGTCACCTAGCCCACTAGGACAAATTAAGTCTAATTAAATTTAATTAAGGCTTAGGTTAGGATGATGGTAGTTGTTTTGGGTCCAAGACAGGTGATGAAATCTTATCCTGATCTGAGATAGTGAATTACCCTTAAGAATAGTTTAATCAAATGATGCACATTCAATGAGCCCTAATGCAAACTAATAACAATCAGAAAAATAAAAACTATTTTTGGGTATTTTATAAGATGGCAAGTTAGGTTTAAGTTGATTGGGTTAGCAAACAAAATTGGGCTTGGGATTGAGGGGTTTGGAAGTTGGTTAGGTTAGGTTGAGTCAAGTATGAAGAATTCACATAATCAGAAAATTAGAGTTCAGTTTGATATAGAGTTTGACATGGATTACGATGCAAAAAAAATCTAAGAAAAATATAAATCATAAGATGGATGACGATTATGATCCCTACCAAATTTTATGCAAAGAAAAAATCAGATGATGATGCAAATCCTAGGGTTTTCAGACTGGTGCAGAAATCTTAGGATTTTAGTTAGGGTTTCTAAGATGCCAGATTTTAGGACATTTTAATTTATATAAAATTAATTAAAAATAATTAAAATTAATAAAACAAAATAGAGGACATGTCATGCAAATTTCATAGAAAAATAAAATGCCTAGATGGATGAAATTGATCAAAACCTAGACACCTACTGCAGATGGCAGAATGAAGAAAAAATAGCAATGCATGTTTTTATGATTTTTGATGAAGATGCAAGCTATCCTGAACTAGCTCTGATACCAAACTGGTGCGGGATAATCCTAGGACTGATGCAGATGAAGGAAAAATAGAAAATCTATTTTTTTATAATTTTATGGACTTAAGTTTGTAGGCTAATAATCCGAAAGCAAGTAAAGAATTGCAAGCAAACATGCAATGAAAGAAACTATCATACCAGCAAAAGACACATGCAAAATAATAAAAGATAGGATCCGGAGAATTGAGAAACCCCGATTTAGGATAGCATACCTTCAATCAGTCAGAAATCAGGAGGGGGAAGGTTTGTACCAGGCAGAGATTGAAGCTCCACTTGATGAAAAGTTCTCTCAGCACTTTGGATGGCACCTGGAAGACAAGCCTTTGGTTCCCTGAATCAGAAGGCAATCTGGATCAGTCTTGAAGGCAAAGAAAGCCTCTTCTAGGGAGGGGAAACACCTCGGAGATCCTGCAAATGTCAAAGGTTAAGCAAAAAACAGGTAATCAAAGAAGAGAAAACAAGATGTAAAGAAGAAGAAAGAAACTAGGGTTTAGGATGCTGGCAGCCTAGAGAAGAAGGAGGCTCTTAGCAAGGGCGGCCCTGGGCATCTTCTCAAGGATAAAGGCTGATGCTTGAGGCGTGGAAGGATGCTTAGGCATGGTGAGATCAAGGAAATAGGGGTTCAGCCTAGCACAAAAAACAAATACAAAAAAATAACACCAGAACTTGAGACAAATTTTAACAAGTATTTGATTTCATGAAAAGATTAATTCTTTACAAAAGGAAGAGGGGTGGTATTTATAGAGTTCCCATGCCCTCTCCTAATTATGATAGGATTACATAATTTGAGTAGGAAAAGGGCTATAACTTTGAATCCAATTACAATTCCCAAAGAACTTAGGAATAGAACTCCTCAATAGGTTAGGAAAGAATCTTCTTGTTGACTTAGTCTTCTCTTCCTCCCTTGGACCGGTCAAAGCACTTAGAATCACCTTGAATTAGCTTGGACTTTGAGGGCAGCAACAATTAGCATCCTCCATGGGCTTGGACAAATTTTAGATGGGCCCTGGTTGGTTTCCAAGGGCTGGGGTGCTTGGACCTGGTATATTCCCTACATCTTGGTTCTTGGGTGCATGGGCTTGGCTCCTATGCTTGGAATTTCTTGGCCTAGGGTGCTAGCATATTCCTGAAATCATGAGATGCCCTGGTCTGGGAATATTCTCTAGCATCTGGAGGGTATCAAGGTATCTGGAAGGCATCTGGAGGGTATTTAGGCATTTAGAAGGAATCTTGGACCCTGGGATGGCAAACAAGGCCTAATTGGCTGATGTGAAGGCCTTTGGCTCCTGGATGAGGCATGGTAGAATTCCAAAATAGAGTATCCTCTTCTCTTGTACAAAAATTGGATTGGTATGGGACTAATACTGAGGTACGGGATTCAAAGACTAGACTAGGGTTGAGACAAATCAACTAGCCTCAACTTATTACAGGACTCAATCTTAGTTGATTATAAAATTGGACACATGGCTAAGTAAACCGATAGGGCCCAGTGATCTGTGTCTGATCCTGGGTGTTCCCACCAGGAACCTTACGCCCGAAAACTCCTGAAGCCCGATACTCTAAGCCCAGAAACTCTTGAAGCCCGGTACCCTAAGCCCGGAAACTCCTGAAGCCTGACAATCAAAGTCCAGAAACTCTTGAAGCCTGACACTATATGTCCAGAAACTCCTAAAGCATGGCAATCAAAGTCCGGGAACTCCAAGAAGCTCGGCACTCAGAAAGAAGCAACTTCGTCACCTGGGAACTTCGAATAAGTTGCATCATCAACCGCTTGGCTTACAGTCGGGCAAGAAGAAAAGATTTTTAAGTCTTGCCTCTGAAGACCAGACACAAAGCAGCAGAGGCCTTGGAAACCTTCCTACTCAAAAAAAAAAGAAAAAGAAAGAAGAGTGAGAAAGGAAGAAAGAAGAATTATTTCATTAATGGAAGTTCCCTTTTACATCCCTACAAAGAGCCCCCGACAAGCCAGGAGACCCCCTTTCGACTTCTAAGAACAAACACAAATAGGAAATGAAGATTTAAACATCAGCCACCGGCCCCTTTCCAAACCGACAGATGATTCCAGCCCCCCGTGGGGCACTCAGAGAGCCTTTAGATTCCGCCTCCTCCGACTCCGGTTCCTCCTCGAAGCTGGGCTCATCCTCCTGCACAGGGAATGAAATAAAAGGCCTGATGTTGTCCAGTCCCTTCAAATCATAAAAGTAGGAGGCCTTACCCCAAAGTCCCTAAAGTCCCAGTGGTAGGAATCAAGCACAGCCTCGGCAACCTCGTCCTTAAAGGCTTGGGATGCCATGAACTTTGGAATGGCCTCCATAGCTTCCTTCTTGGCCATCTCCGCCAGCGTAGTAGCCGCTGCCGCCCTCTCCACCACCACCATGGTTTGATCCTTCTCCTCCTCCAGTTGGGCCTGGAGGGTCCGCACCCTCGCCTCCAGACGGGCCCTCTCTTCGACCCAAGGGGAGTCGGTGTCCTATCCCCTAGCGAGGGCCACTCCGAGCCTGGTCACCCCCATGGTTCTAGCATCGCCCTCCTGCATCTTTACACTGGGCTCCCCCTCGGGCCCTCCGACAGCGGCCCTCTTACGGGACATATCCAAGTGATCTTCCGGGCTGAACTTCATCCCTGCAAAACAAAGAAAACATATTGGTTAGCTTCGCCTCCACACCAAATTCACCGACAAATGAACTAGGGTCCCCCCTCCTTTCGGAGGAACTTGCTGGAACCGGAGGAAACAAGGAAAGAGGTCTAAAGACCTTAGTAAGGATGCTCCCTCAATACAGAGAAGGTGAAAGAAAGGAGGAAGCCTAGCTTGCCAAGACTTTGCCTGAAGGGAGGAAGCAAAGAAAATAACTCTGGAATGAGAACTTATCTCTCCATTACCTGAGGAACAAGGAGATGGATCCTATTTAACAGCATGAAGCCCCGTCGCCTCATGCTAGTTGAAAACGTGTTCCATGTTTTGCCCCTTGGCCAACCGATGAATGCCACATACCGAAGTGGTGCTTTGAATCAGGAGCAGCCTTCCTTTGAAACTGGTGCAGCAATAATGACCGTCTTCCAGGAGAAGATGCGACGTCACCCAAACAACGCGAGGGCGCAGACACCTAAGCACCGGAGCGGGCAATGTTGGTACCGAAAGGGACGCACCTCCTCCTCGCCAGTGCAATCATTACACTCTTCACCCTGAGCGATCGCTTCGTTCTCTGGGCTCGGGAATGGGGAGCAACTTATATGGCAACATCCAGGCCCGTTGATGTGGAGCCCGCGGACGGCCACGATGGCAAGAGCACGCCACTTGGGAGAGGCCACATGACAAAGAACCAAAGCAAACCACCCTGCTGAGCTCAGCTCCCAATCGAGGCCGAGGGTTCATTGGACGGACCCCCTCGACTGAGGTCAGCTCCTGGTTGAGATCGAGTCCACCTCTCCAAGCTAGACCACCCCGTCGAGGTCAGCTCCCAGTCGAGGCTGAGGGTTCATTGGGCGGACCCCCCGATTGAGGTCAGCTCCCGGTTGAGGTTGAGTCCACCTCTCCAAGCCAGACCGCCCTATCGAGGTTAGCTCCTAGTCGAGGCCAAGGGTTCATTGGGCGGACCCCCCAACTGAGGTCAGTTCCTGGTTGAGGTCGAGTCCACCTCTCTAAGCTAGATCGGCCTGCCGAGGTTAGCTCCCAGTCAAGGCCGAGGGTTCATTAGGCAGACCCCCTTGACTGAGGTCAGCTCCCGGTTGAGGTCGAGTCCACCTCTCCAAGCCAGACCACCCTGTCGGGGTTAGCTCCCAATCGAGGCCGAGGGTTCACTGGGCGGACCCCCAACTGAGGTCAGCTCCCGGTTGAGGTCGAGTCCACCTCTCCAAGCCAGACTGTCCTGCCGAGGTCAGCTCCCAGTCGAGACCGAGGGTTTATTGGGTGGACCCCCTGACTGAGGTCAGCTCTCGGTTGAGGTCGAGTCCATCTCTCCACAGCAAGCCCTCTTGCTAGTGGGAACCCAGAGTTCTCGCCAACAGCATAAAGAAAGGGGAAACAGGAATTCAAAATAGTAATAGGGAAGGACCTGGCCACTCAGAGTTCTAGAGGGGTGGAGCATGTCCTGCCATGAGCGCAGATCCTGTAGTGCGCCATGCGCATGACCTGTACGACCTGTACAACCTGGGTATTGCCAGCCTCCTAGCCTTGCAGCGAGTCAACATGCCGACGATCGCACGACGAGGAGACTGCGACTTCCACAACGAGATGCCTGAACCCCCTAAGGAAGGCATCCTCCTAGGACCATTGCCCCTGTGGCACTCCGAAAGGTTTCCTCCAAGATGGCAACATTCCATTATGGCTCGGGACTCATACGCAGAACTGGCCCGACAGAGAGGCAACAGCAGGCAATAGAAAACCTCCTTCACAGGAAAGAACCTGGAAGCCAACAAAAAGCCTCCCACCTATATAAGACTCGTACAAAAAGGTAAGTGAAAGTAATAAATATAAGCTACAAGCCCCTGAGTTTATCATATATCCAACAACCCTCTGGAAACAGAGAGTCCCTTAAACTCTCCGCTTCAGAGGCCTCTATTGTTTTCGATCGTCCTACTGACTTTATCATTGGAGTGTTCCTGCCGAAATTCCCAGCCCAGGTCTTTCCTGTCTTGCAGGTCTTCACGGCGAGAGAGTCGATCGCGAAGCAGGACCACGCGAGCACCCAACAGAAAGGAACTCGACGATCCAGGAAGCTACGGGCCACGACGATCCAGGCGACAACAGTAATATATATATATTAATATTATTTTATTATAATATTAATATTTTAATATAATGAAGTTATTATTCATATAAATATAATATTAACTATTATATTTTATAAATATTAATATATTAATATAAATACTATATTAATATTACTAAAAATATTATATTAGTATAAATATTAAAATAATATTATAAATATTGTAATATTAATATTAATATTAAGATAATATCATATATTTTATCTTAATCATTTTATCGATATTTTGTATAATTTTAATTATAAATATTTAAAAAATATTCATTTAGAAACATAGATATTACTTTTCATCCCAAGCAAAGTTCTAAAATCCATCTTCTCCGATTTTTATTTCACACAAAATGTAAAAAATATCTCTATGTGAAAACAATTTACTTTCTATCTTATCAGAAATCCCAAAATCCATATGTTCCATTAGCTTCCACTTTTCATATACTCTAGAAAATATCTTTTTTATAAGAATAATATTTTTTCACCTCTTCTCTCTTAAAACTCCAATTAAATAAATAAAAAAAAAATTCCACTTCCCCCTCCCATTCCTGTCAACCAAACAAATCCAAAGATGCAGGGCAACCGTTGGATCATCTATTACACATCTCTCAAAGCACCTCAAAGACCGTCAAAATCTTTAGATTATTCATGTCCGTGTGTACGACTTGATCTTAGGGTTGTTTATGTGCAAGCTTTAGTGGATCCGTAGTGCCTCACGGCTTCCCGTTTGTTTTGAGTGTTGAGAGATCCACCCTTCTCCGGTAATCTCAAAAATTGGCGATAATCTTGGGTGCGTTTGTGGGAAGATGTGTTCACAAGCTTTTAGAATTTGGAGAAGAAAAGATCTCCGTGATGCTGGGCGTGAAGGATGAGCTCCAGAAACTTCGAAAGACGATGGAGAGGATAAGAGGTTTTCTTGAATCTGCCGAGCATAAAAGATACACAGACCCGAATGTCAATACATGGGTGATAGAGTTGAAAGATGTAATGTATGATGCGGACGGCATCATCGACCTTTGTATGATCGAGGGCAGGATATTGTTGGAAAATCATCCATCAATATCGGTGGTATGCCATTCCTCCCCATCTTCATTCTTTTCCCCTGGCTTTCAAATTTTTAAACTTGATATTGGTAACAAAATTAAAAAACTTAATGATAGGCTAGAAGAGATTAACAAGGCTAGATCATATTTGCCTGAGCTAGAATACAATACTCGAGAGAGTGGAGTAAATACCCGTCAAACTTTTCCCAGTACGATCAAGTCTGATATTGTAGGGACAAAAATTGAAGCAACCCAGAGTCTCGTGGAGTCATTAATTAAAGAAGATGATAAAAAATACCGAATTTTGGGGATTGTTGGATTGGGTGGAATAGGCAAGATCACTCTTGCTTCTAACATATACAATAACGAAAAAATAAAAGAAAAGTTTTCTAAACGGGTATGGTTGTGTATTTCTCAAGATTTTTCAAAAATAAAATTGTTAAAAGAGATAATTAGGGGTGTGGGTGGAAATTATGAGGGAGCTGAAACCAAGACAGAGCTTGTACCCCGTCTTTCCTCTTTTCTTTTATCAGAAAGATTCTTTATTGTATTAGATGATGTGTGGAAGCCAGATATTTGGGAGAATTTGCGCAAACATCCCTTTCAAAGTGCAACAGCTAATGGTAGGATTGTAATTACCACTCGAAACAAGAATGTGGTTAGAAGTATTAGTATAAGAGCAGAGATCCATCATGTTGATAAAATGGATAATGACAGTTGCTGGAAATTGCTCCACAAGAATCTTCGGACATGATGATGAAGAGGAGGAGACCTCTGGTTTAAAAAAATTCGGGATGAAAATTGTTGAAATATGTGATGGTCTTCCTCTTGCGGTCAAGGTTATTGCAGGGGTTCTAAAGTTGAGAGATATAAACACCATGGAATGGAGTAAGGTTCTCGAAAGTGATGCTTGGTCCATGAGCCAACTTCATGAAGAACTCCCAAGGGCTTTATTTTTGAGTTATGAAAATTTACCATCGGATCTTAAACAATGTTTTCTTTATTGCTCCTTGTTTCCTGAGGACTGTCACATATATAGGGAGGATCTCATTCGTTACTGGGTGGCCGAAGGTTTTGTAAAAACAACACAGGGAAATACACTTATGGAAGATTTGGCAGAGGATTACTATAAGGAGTTAATTTGGAGGAACCTTTTACATGGTCATCACAACGCTTTTTGCACAATGCACGATCTGTTGCGTTCCCTTGCTCTATTTTTGATTCGTGATGAAGGCATATTTCTTGGTGATGGACAATCACCTAACACAAACCCTTTGAGTAAACTTCGTCGCTTGTCAATGGTGAACGCAGAAGAGAGAGTGAAAGTTCCTGATGTAATAAAACAGCAAAAATGCTTGAGAACTCTTCTTATTTGGAGGAGTCGTGAGACAAAGATGTTGGAGAATTTACTCTTTGAAAGTTTGAAATTTCTGCGAGTCATGAATCTGAGCTGGACGAGCCTTGAGAGGCTTCCCGATTTTGTGGGAGATCTTGTGCACCCGAGATATTTAAACGTTGATGGGACGACAATCAAGGAGTTGCCAGAGTCCATCGGGAGCCTTGTAAACCTAGAGATGTTGCAGTTGGTTGTGAGGCTTTTCTCACAACAAATTGATAGGGATTCTAGTTTTAGATTAGACATATTTCGACGAGAAAGTTCAGAGATAAAATAAGAAATAGAAAAATAATCCAAAAATAAAATTAAAAAAAAATTAATAAAATAATTCTGGAGTCCCTGTGGTTGGTGGTAGTAAAAAAGTTAGGGTTGACGTACTCATCTTCGGGTGGAAAACGGCTGCGAAAAAATTAATATGCACCGTGTATCGAACATTCCCTGGCTGGGATTGGGAGACCGTCTGGGGGTGGCCATGCCCGGGGTCTAACTTCTCCCCTCCTTTTTTTTCATCAAAAAACCTAGAGATGTTGCACCTATCTTATTGTGACCGCTTCTCTATTCTCCCTAATGCCATCACAAAATTATGTGTTACCTGTTTTGCTCCCAAACGCCACGAAAGAAGGTTTGCACGCAAAAAAGTCTTGGTCGCTGGACTCCCAAACATCGCGAAAGAAGTCTTGGACGTCTTCGACTCCCGTGGGAGTCCGAGACTTGCTGGCCTCCGCCTCTATTTAGAAGCACCCCAACTCCTTGAAGATCCACCCATTGATTCCAACGTCGAATCCCTGTGCTTTTGTCATTGATTTTCTCGTCAAGCAAACCTTATACCTCGCCGGATTCGAGAAGCACGGTTGTTTGGACGGGAAGCGGATTAGCATGGGTACCATACTTCAATCTTCAAATTGGTCGAAATATTTTTCTAAGATGCAACAGAAAGCTGTAGAAGGTTCAGAAAAATATTGAAGACGATCCAGAGAGCAAATAAAATATCAGAGAATCCTCGACAGGATTTGACGAAGCTAGAGACCTGGTATTCTATGATCTCTCCTATTTTTTTTCTTCCTTTTTTCGATTTGTTTACCTCTTTGTGATTAATCTGCAATTGTTATTGAAATATTTGTATTTTTTTGTGCCCAATTTTGGGGGCAGATTATAGTGGATTACTCCTTCTTCTATGTGGATGTAGGCAAATTTGCCGAACCACGTTAGATCTTGTCTTTCCTTCTGATTTGATATTTGCATGTGTGATTGGTAAATTGCTAAAGTGAGTAAACAGGAATTAATTGGAAGCCTAAACCGGTTCAATCCGCTGTGCTGCATGCAGTGTCAGTCAGGCTGATACCTGGATCGTGGACTCTGGAGCATCTTTCCACATGATACCCCATAAAGAATGATTCACTTCTTTTAGATCCTGTGATGGAGGCTCTGTTCTTCTTGGGGATGACGCCATCTATAAAGTGAAAGGAATTGGTACAGTTCAGATCAAATCTCATGCAAATACTGTGGTGACTTTGGATGATGTCAGATATATTCCCCAATTGAAAAGAAATCTTCTCTTGGTAAATGCTCTTGATATTTTAGGTTTTGAGGGCAGATGGAGTAGAGGATCTATTACAATTAGTAAAGGTGCATTGACTTTGTTAAGAGGTAAATTGAGTAGCACTTTTTATTATTTGGATGGCACTACAGTGGTTGGTGAGGCTTCTTCAGCACATTCCTCTATTGTTCAATTGACACAGTTATGGCATCAAAGATTGGTCCACATGTCAGATAAAGGTTTACAAGAGCTGAGCAGACGTGGTTTGCTAGGAGGTCAGAAAGTTGGTGCACTTGGATTCTGTGAGCATTGCATATTTGGAAAACAACACAGAGTCAGTTTTACTTCAGGCATGCATAGGACAGCAGGTATATTAAATTACATTCATTCTGACCTATGGAGACCTGCCCCAGTTACATCAAAGGATGAATCTAGATATTTGCTCACTTTGATTGATGACTACTCCTGCAAAGTCTGGATTTATATTATCAAAAATAAAAATGATGTGTTTCACACTTTTAAAGGATGGAAGGCTATGGTTGAGAGACAAACTGAGAGGAAGGTGAAAACCTTCCGGATTGACAATGGATTGAAATTTTGTTCTACAGAGTTTAATGACTTTTGCAAGTCAGAGGGCATTGTCAGGCATATAACCACCGTGTATACTCCTCAGCAAATGGTGTGGCGGAATGCATGAATCGTATACTACTTGAAAGAGTCAGATCTATGCTATCAAGTTCTGGATTGAGTAGAGATTTTTGAGAAGAGGCTGTATATACAGCCTGCTTTATTATAAATCGATCTCTAACATCTACATTGAATATGAAGACTCTAAATAAAATGTGGACAAGTAGACCTGCAGACTATTCAGTTCTTAGAATATTGGGTGTTCATCATATGCACATGTCAAAGATGGAAAGCTGAATCCCAGGGTTAAGAAATGCATATTTCTTGGATATGCATATGGGGTGAAGGGCTACAGATTATGGTGCACAGAGCCCGGATCCTAGGATTTTCTAGTCAGCAGGGATGTGACTTTTGATGAGTCAACCACTCCTTCACGACAATTACAGCCAAGTTCTTCACCAAGAGATTAGGTTCAAGATCAGCAGGGTATGACTGTTATTGATATTAATATGACTGTTAGATCATAGCAGTTGCAGCCTACAGGTGATATTCAGAATGAACAGCATCAGCAGACAGATCCAGAATTACAGACTCAGGAGGAGGTTATTGTACGTGGTCAAGTTCAAGATGATGGTATTGCCACTCGAAGAACCAGGCGACATATCAAAGCACCTCAAAGGTATGGTTTTGAGGATTCTGCTTGTGCTGAGTTAGTATATTATGCCCTGAATATTGTAGATAATATAGGTGATGAGCCAACCACATTTCAAGAAGCAATTGGTAGTTCACAGGTTGAGCAATGGACCATGGCTATGGTAGAAGAGCTTCAGTCTTTTGAAAAGAATCAGACTTGGAAATTAGTTAGATTACCTAAGGGCAAGAAGAAAATTGCTGCAAATGAATCTTCAAGAAGAAGGAAGGAGCTACTCCTCAGGATTTGAAATATAAGGCAAGATTGGTAGCTAAGGGTTATAGTCAAAGAGAGGGTATTGATTATAAGAAAGTATTTTCTCCTGTGGTTAAACACTCTTCTATTCGTGTGTTCCTTGCTTTAGTTGCTTCTCAGAATTTGAAGTTAGAACGGCTAGATGTCAAGACAGCTTTTCTACATGGTGATTTGGAGGAGCAGATTTATATGCAACAGCCACCTGGTTTTGGGGCTCCACATAAAGAAAATCATGTATGCTTGCTCAAAAGATCTTTGTATGGTTTGAAGCATTCTCCAAGATAATGGTACCGTAAATTTGATAGGTTTATGGTCGACCATGATTTTAAAAGATTTTCATATGATAGTTGCATGTATCATCAGTAGTTTTCAAATGGATCCTTTTGTTACTTAATATTATATGTGGATGACATGATAATTGCAGCCAGGGATATGTCAGTCGTTCAGAAGCTGAAAGCTGAGCTTAGTACTGTATTTGAGATGAAGGACCTTGGATCGTCAAAGAAGATACTTAGGATGGAGATCATTCATGATAGGCAATTATGTAGACTATTTGTTACTCAGCATGATTATATTGAGAAAGTCTTGAACATATATGATATGTCTACAGCTAAGCTAGTCACTACTCCTTTTGCCAGTCATTTTCGGTTATCTGCTAGGGATTCTCCTCAGACTGAGGATGAGGAGAAGTATATGTCTAAAGTGCCTTATGCGAGTGCAGTTGGCAGTATCATGTATGCAATAGTCTGCACTCGTCCTGATATTTTACAGGCAGTTAGTTAATGAGCAGATATATGGACAAGCTTGGAAAAGCTCACTGGTCAGCTGTAAAATGGATTCTTAGATACTTGAAAGGCACTTCTGATTTGGGATTGGTATTCTCCGGACAGAGTGGTTGCACTATTATAGGATTTTGTGATTCAGATTATGCTTGTGACTTGGATAGGAGGAGGTCATTGACCGGATATGTATTTACTCTCTCTGGTTGTGCAATTAGTTGGAAAGCTACTTTGCAATCTACAGTTGCTTTGTCTACTACAGAGGTAGAGTATATGGCATTGACAGAGGCAGTAAAGGAAGCTATCTTGCTAAGAAGGTTAGTACAAGATTTGGGTTTCAAGCAGAATTATTTGGTTATTCACTGTGACAGTCAGAGTGTTTTACATCTTGCCAGAGATCATATGTATCATGAATGCACTAAGCATATGGATGTCAGGTATCACTTTATCAGAGATTTGGTAGAGGATGGTGATATTCAACTTCAAAAAATTAATACTACTATTAATCCAGCTGATATGCTCACTAAACCAATTCAGTGGTCAAGTTCAGGATATTCCTGAACTTGATTGGTTTGAGCACTTGGTGATGTCCCTTCGGGGCTTGTGATGAGGAGGAGGCTTTACAATTCATATTTGATAGAGGCATTTTTTGTTGGTCGCAAGGAGGAGGATGTTATCTGTTTTTCTTCCAAACGCCGCGAAAGAAGGTTTGCGCATGAAAGAAGTCTTGGTCGTTGGACTCCCAAACACCGCGAAAGAAGTCTTGGATGTCTTCGACTCCCGTGGGAGTCCGAGACCTGCTGGCCTCCGCCTTTATTTAGGAGCACCCCAACTCCTTGAAGACCCATCCACTGATTCCAACGTCGAATCTCTGTGCTTTTGCCATTGATTTTCTTATCAAGCAAACCTTATACCTCGCCATATTCGAGAAGCACGGTTGTTTGGACGGGGAGCGGATTAGCGTGGGTACCATACTTCAATCTTCAAATTGGTCGAAATATTTTTCAGAGATGCAACAGAGAGCTGCAGAAGGTTCAGAAAAATATTGAAGACGATCCAGAGAGCAAATAAAATATCAGAGAATCCTCGACAGGATTTGACGAGGCTAGAGACCTGGTATTCTGTGATATCTCCTGTTTTCTTCTTCCTTTCTTCGATTTGTTTGCCTCTTTGTGATTAATCTGCAATTGTATTGGAATATTTATATTTTTTTTATGCCCAATTTTGGAGGCAGATTATAGTGGATTGCTCCTTCCTCTGTGTGGATGTAGGCAAATTTGCCGAACTACGTTAAATCTTGTCTTTTTTTCTGATTTGATATCTGCCGGTGTGATGATAAATTGCTAAAGTGAGTAAACATGAATTAATTAGAAGTCTAAATCGATTTAATCCGTTGCACGCATTCCAACATTATGCAATCTAAGATGCCTTCGTCCCGGGCATGCTCTATTAAGTTATGTACCTAAGGGAACAGGACAATTGAAAAATGTTAACCATCTTGATGGATTTGTGGTCGGGCATGATGACATAAGTGGCACGCAAGATGGGTGCGATCTGGAGGAGCTACAGTCTCTGTCCCAGCTAAGATTCGAAGTTGGAGAGGGCAAAACCAGGAGGAGCTTCGGTACTCGCAAATAGCCTCTCTCTCAGGACACTGATTCTGAATTGTGGATATCACAAAGATGAGACAGATGCAATTGCAATACAGAGAATTAACGAGATTTACAATAAGCTCTCTCCTCAATCCACCCAGCTGCAGACACTTAAGATCAATGACTACTTTGGTACTGGATTTCCCAACTGGATGATGTCAACTTCCTTGGACGTCTCCTTTCCTAACCTGACTATAATAACACTCTATCAATGTAAATCATGTCTGCAGCTTCCTCCGCTGGGCTTGTTGCCCCGATTGAAAGAAATTACTTCATATTGATGGTGCACGTGCAATCAAAACCATCGGACCTGAATTTCTTGGCCCCCGTGCATCGTCATCAGCGACTTCGTTTCCCAAGCTTGAAGAGTTGATGTTTAGATGTCTGTCCAACTGGGAAGAATGGTCGTTTGGTATGGTGGAGGGGGTTGGTGAAGAAAGAAGAGGAACGGCCAAGTTGCTGCCTCGTCTCACGAATTTGGAACTTTACTCCTGTTCTAAGCTGAGAGCTCTTCCTCCATTGGGCATGTTGCCCGAGCTGAAATCACTTCATATTTGTGATGCATGTGCAATCAAAACCATCGGATCTGAATTTTTTTGGCCCCGTGCATCGTCACAACGACTTCATTTCCCAAGCTTGAAGAGCTGTATCTTTTAGATATGTCCGACTGGGAAGAATGGTCGTTTGGTATGGTGGAGGGGGTTGGTGAAGAAAGAGGAGCCTCCAAGTTGCTGCCTCGCCTCAGGAAATTGTTTCTTCGTAATTGTCCCAAGCTGAGAGCTCTTCCAGAAGGCCTACAGCATGCCACCAATTTACAGCAATTGATAGTCAACAACCTCCCAGAAGATGATAGCCTTGAAACTCAGGAGAACGAGAGTTTGGAAAAGGTATCCAACCTTCCCTCGTTGAAATCTCTGGAAATAGGTGGTTGCCCGAGGTTGGAGCACGTGGAGAATCTTGATAACTCGCAGTCTCTAAAATTCGAAACTTCCAGAGAGACATCCACCATCGATGGACAGACAGAGCGGCTCCCACTCCCACAGTGGTTGCTGGAGCTACTCGAAAATTCTCCGGCTGCTCTTCCGAGTCTAAAAGAATTTCATTTAATATGTAGCTTACCATTCCTTGAGAGCTTCCTCAAGAACGGCCCCAATTGGCCCATCATTCAGCGGATGAGGATCCCCAAAATCAGGATCGAAGAGCGTCGGGGTCCCTTCGAAGTCATGATCAAAAGGTATTATTATGTTCGGTATACCAAGGAACCTTTCACTTTTAAAACCAACGCGGTGGAATCAAAATAATCCCTGGACTGGTAAAGCAAGGCTCCAGAAGCATACTCTCTTCATCAAGGTGACATATTTCTATTTCTACTCTTATTCTCTGTAGCACCTTTAAACTGGCTGTTATATCGCTAATCTTATGATAATCTTCTCCTTCCCCGGAGACCGCTTTCCTTCTCGAGGACAGAAGGTCACCGGATGTCCGGCATTTTCCCGATCTTTGCTTGATGCTTTCTATTATGTTTTGTTTTGCTATCTGTAATTTTTGTTTCCTGGTGTTTTGATATATTTGTAATTTCTATTTCTGTTATTTTGATGACATATTAATTTGTTGGAATGTAACTTTTAGAATTTTGTATGCAATAAATCAGTATTTCTCTCATCCATTCTTGGATGTTTGTTATTACTTAATTTTGGAGGTCAACCTGAATTTCTGAAGTTCGATACGAGCACTCCAGTATATGAGCCAATCAATGTTAAAGCAGATGGGGGATACAAGTAATCAAATACATGAGGAAGGATGGACAATCTTTTACTAGGCTATCAACGGTGCTGCTCTAATACACCTGATAGGTCAGGAAACCATAGAGAAGTCAAGTAATGCCATGGTAGATGGAAGGTATTGGAAGCAAATACATGACGAAGAATGGGCATAGAATATTTTTTTTGTTCATGCCTGTCTTTTGATTGTGTGTAAATAGATAAACAAACAAGAGCTTGGACTAGACTTGCAAACAAGCTGACATTATGCATGGTTATCATGACTTCGATTATCCATAAATCATTAAGAAAATCCCTACTCGATCGGAGGACTTCTGTTTTGCTATGTTTTTAGAATTCCAAGTCTTTAAAATCTTATACGATGTACCTTTGATAGAACTCCTTGAAAACTAAAAAAAATGAGAACCAAACATATTTATCAATTGTGAAACACTTATTCATGAAATCAAAAGATTTACGGTTGCTTCTTTTGAGGATAATAATGCTATGCACTAAAAATTTATGAAAATAAAAAAGAGATACAAAGTAACAGCAAGAGGAGCGTGAGAAGGAAAGACAGAGATGAGAGGAGCCCAAAGAATATCTTTA
The DNA here is from genome assembly GCA_021397845.1 of Areca catechu. Lineage (NCBI taxonomy): Eukaryota > Viridiplantae > Streptophyta > Magnoliopsida > Arecales > Arecaceae > Areca > Areca catechu. The sequence goes on along the minus strand of CM038038.1, from coordinate 75,645,010 downwards.
TCTTGACCAGCATTCTGCTTTGCGTTTGCTATTTATGTCTTTAAAATTTAATAATAGATACTAAAGATTGTAAATTTTAATGGTACTGGACTGAGAAGTTCATGCTAAATCCCTAACCATGAAGTAAGCTGGTGCCACCTAGGAAGAAGCAACCGCTTGTTTTCTTTGGCTGATTTCACTTCATTGGTAAATGAGGAACTTCTAAATAGTAGGAAGTTAACCCAAGCATTTAAATAATTTAGTACTAAGTTGATTCAATAGAATAACTAATCTAATTCATTCAACAAGGTAAGAAAACAAAACGTGGCCTAGAATGATTGAAATTAGCAATTTAGATGATGTCATGTACATTAGCTACTAGCATAAGCACTAGAATACCTATACCTTCCTAACTGAAATCTCTGTTAATATACAGTTGTGAGAAGTTGGAGCACATGGAGAATCTTGATAAGTTGTAAATCTTGGAAGTATATCTATCCTCTTCCACAGCGACATCCACCACCAATGCTAATGGACAGACAGAGCACCTCCCATGGTGGTTATTGGACTTGCTCCATAATGCTCCGGCAGCTTTGCAGGATTTACAAAAAAAAATAATCTGAAATATAGCTTACCATTACTTAAGTCCTTCCTTAAGGAAGACCCCCAACTGGCCCCATCATTCAGCCGATCCCCCATGCCAGGATCAACTATGATGGCCTATCACATATTTGGTATACCAAGGACCCTCCCATCTTTGAAACCCATATAGAGAAGCAATTTGAAGAATTAGAGAAATGCTAAGCATCCTTTGTTCTTCAAGGTGATTTCTCCTTCCATTATTATTTTTTCATTTGTTAATATATCCATCACAATTATATTTACTAGCTTGTATTTTGTTGATCTCATATTTGCTCTCTCTTTTTGCTACTACCAACGATCGTGAAATAGGCAGTTGAGATGGGAATGTCTCTTGGGAACATGGGATCACCATGCTCAGCATTTTTACATTCCTTTTTAATTATTTAAATCTCTATATTGGATTTGTTGATTTCTTTTTCCTAGAATTATGATGATAGCTGCAAATTTCCCGGTGTTATGAAGAAATTGTCATTTGCTTGAGTATAATTTTTTCTTTTGATTATAACTATCAAGAATTAGTTTACCCACTATCCTTGTCTTCTCCATTATGTTGTTGTAACATCATCACAATGATTTCGAATTTGTGAACTGCCTAACCCATTCCCCGTTTCTGCTCATTTTCTGTCCTTATGGCACTTCGTTCGAGTAATATAGGAGTTTTATGAGATTTTTGTAAATGATATTTGGCTCATTGACTTAGTCCTAGTTTCAAAGCTTTTTTTGTTGCATGCTCTTTAAAAGAATTTCTTGTAGGTATATTGTCTTTATGAGAATACCCATAAGAAATTTTTAGGGCTTAGGTTTTTAAAAAAAAGGGCTTGAGTGCAAGCAGGCTTTTCAAGGGATCCAGATTAATTACAAACATACAATTTGAAAGGTATTTGCGGATCTGGCAAGTTATTCTTTGAATTTGATTTGGGAGTCTTCTGGATCTTCTTGTTCTAAAGCAAGGTTGTTTTGGTTATTATACATAGAAGATTGGTTTTAACATAAAAATAAAACTCCTTAGGCCCTCTGGGGCATTTGTTGTAATTTATCATATATAGAGTTCATGCACACTGTATGTAGATTCAAAGTATGCGTGTGTGAGGTTGGGCCTAGAAAATTTGGTAATTTTTAATATTATTAGATTTAGTAGCCAATGTAGTTGGCTAGGTTGTAATATCTTTGGAGCAGAAGGTTTATGATGCAGTGTTGAAGTAGGCGGCATTGGTGAGGAAACAATTGAGATCAAATATAGCCTTGAACGTGAAGCTAGACATGGCTATTTTAGGAATTACAACCTTGTTGAACTAGGCTTATAATCGTTGAGGAGAGGTTTTTGCAAAGGATGCTAAGACCTATCACCTTGGTTAGCTCTCATATCCAATGTTAAGTCTTCTGGCCGTAAAGAGTTTGATAATCTCGTAAAAAATTTCTTCTTGAAAGGTTTGATAATCCCTTGAAGTTACTTTTATAAGTTTTGGTTAATTTTTAGTTTTGTTGAATTGGACCAGAATAACAAGTTTTGATAATTTGATTTATATTCATGTATATTTTCCGATAATTAATTTGAGAATTTTATTTCAAGGTTGCAAAATATATGGAAAATATCAAAGATAGTTTGGTATTACATGATCAATGATCTTGGATTTCCATGCTATACTAAATAGATTAATCATGGATTTGGGAATCTTAGATCATTGTGATTAGATTATCTCATAATGAGAGTTACCACGGATATAAAATTACTATACCAATCTCGTTTAAATCACCAAGCACTACTAAAGAATCTTAGATCGTTGTGATTAATTAGAATACCTCAGAACGAGAGTTTCTAGGGATATAAAATCATTGTAGCAATCTCGTTTAAGTCACCAAGCACCATTAGAGGATCATAAGCACATGCTATCTCCAAAAGTAGAGATAAATTTTGCTAACTTAGGTCTCCAACTTAGATAGCCAATTAATTACAAGTTTCAATCTCCTTCTAGAACGATATAAGATGCAAATCATATTAGCATGTATAAGCCCTTCCCATGCTCTACATAACTCCTTCCCATGCTCCACATAACTCCTTCATTAAGATAGTAGATTTAATTAGCTAAACTCCACCTATAGCCACAATAGAGCAACTGGATTCTGAATGACAAAGCCAGCTCCTCCACAAGCTTCATTGTTAATCACTACCATCCAAGTTAACCTCGAGAAAACAAGTAGTTCTCAAGTAAAGTGGGCCACATAGGCATAAGCTATGAGATAGTTTGCAAAGTTTTGAAAGCTCAATTTTATTGATATTACTATTCAGCTCTTAACAGAATCCAACTGAAGTCGTTGTAAAATATTCAATGATTTTTGTTGTTGTTGAGGATTTTTAACGATTCCAAGGTGTATCAGCAAATTTCGAGTTTTAATAATTCCAAGGCATATCGGTTACAACGACCATTACTCACCATATCCTATGTCCTTTTAAATGTAGTGCTACAATTAATGTCTTTTATAATCTTATGATGGCATTAAAATGGAAACCAACAATATTAAATCAAAGAAAAGAAACATTTTAGTCCAAACTAATATTCAAATAGAAACTATTTTTTTAATATTATGAACTTTTAGAGAGAAATTGATTAAATTTTGATTTCAAAAAAATATTTTATTTGAGAAAATATCACAAATGCCAAATAATGGCTACTATTCTTACGATTACATGATGGTCATTATAATGGGATGATGGTCAAATTACTGTCATAATTTACTTCTTATTAATATGCATAACATTATAGACATCTCTGAAAACTATTATAATAGCTATTACGATGTTGTGAAAGCCTTCATTTAGATCAAGCTTATAAGTTGCAACTGAATAGCTCGTTGCATCAAATGTTCTAACAAAATTTATATCAACTAATAAAAGCTCCTACAGTTTACTGGTTCTTCCTCAGCAAACTAAGATATGTTTGTCTTTATGATAATACCTATTGCCATCTAGATCGCCATGGCTTGCAGCTCCTACATGGCATCGGTTGGTGATTTTCTTGCCTGGCATCCTCTGCAAGCACCTTGTCCTATAAAAGAAGGAAAACCCAAGCTGGGAATCCTGATAGGGGTACTTAGACAGTCAAGTTAGTGGGCGATCAAGAAAAATAGATCATCCTCGATGGATCCTGAAGTGGTCTCCACTCTCAGAGGATTTAAAAGATGATGGAAGGAGAGCTGGGATAGAGAGGGAGAGCTTAGGCAGTAATGGCTACTACAACCGGGACTCTCCTAGGGAGTCCTTGTGTGTTCTTCTCACCCTTGGAACCTTGCACTCTGTTAATTGCCACTTGCCCTTCCTCACTTACCTTTACCAGAGGTCCCTTTGAGTTTCTTATAGAAGCGTTGTACCTCCGGTAGGACATGAGTTCCTGGCTTAGCACCCTCTGGGAGCCCCCATACGAATGAGGCCTAGGCATGTTCTTCCTCCCCTTCCTCTGGAGGAGGGGGACAGGATCCGTAGCCTCCGTTAGGAAAGGTCTACTACGGGCATAGGTGGAGTACTGAGAAGTGCGCGTCTCTTTCACAGTGAGTGCGCGTGGCACTTTGCAAGGCCTGACACTCCGATAGAGTACTACCTCTTTATGGCATCATCCCGCTACGTTTGGAGAGACCTGGCAGAGCACCGATCTGGAGGGCGATGCTACTTGGTCTGAAACCCCTGGTAAAACCTTCCTCTTCTGGGTGGTGCAAGCGGTAGGCCGAAGGGTGCGACACCCCAAGCGGAGTACCATCCCCTAGGAGGTGCTGATAGCAGGTTGAGATGCTTGATACCCCAGTGGGATGCTCCTCCACAGGCGACGTGCTAAGGCGAAACACCAACCCACAGAGGTGGCAGGCGGCATGCGATGGTGGGATGCCATTCCTCAAAGATTGTAGGCAGCATGCTCTGGTGGAGCACCACCCCACAGGGGTGCCAGCTTCTCCGGGCAGTGTAGGGGTCTTGATGAGGATGGCGACATCGCCTGTCAACATCACTACCTCGGCTGTTCCAGAGGCACTCGTAGAAGAGGCCACATCTACCTGTAAAAATATATACCTAACTTCGGGGGAAGGAGTTGACTTTAACCAGGGGATCGACCTCGAGCAAGGGGAACGTGACCCTGGTCGAGGGCTCGACCTCGAGAGAGCTGATCTCAGCCAGGGGCTTAGCAGGCAGGAGTATGACCTTGATTGAGGGCTCGACCTCGAGAGAGCTAACCTCGATTAGGGGCTCAAAAGGCGGGAGTGTGACCTCGGCCGAGGGCTGGACCTCGGGGGAGCTGACCTCGACTAGGGGCTCAAAAGGTGGGAGCACAACCTCGACCGAGGGCTCGACCTCGGGGGAGCTAACCTTGGCCAGGGGCTCAGAAGGCGGGAGCATGACCTTGACTGAGGGCTTGACCTTGAGGGAGCTGACCTCGGTGAGGGGCTCAGAAGGTGGGAGCACAACCTCGGCCAAGGGCTCGACCTTGAGGGAGCTGACCTCAGCTAGGGACTTAAAAGGCATTAGCATGACCTCGACTGAGGGCTTGACCTCGGGGGAGCTGACCTCGACCAGGGGCTCAGACCTGGTGCTTTGTCTAGTCACTACATCCAGGTGGCACCTTTTGCCATCATGGAGGCCAGCTGGATCGACAGGGTTCCATGTCAGGGTCATGTCATATCAGTTGCTCCCCACTCTCGAGTCTCGAGCATGATGTAGCGCTCAGGACGAAGGAAGTTATTGTGATGCTGATGTGGAAGGACATTTATCTGGTGCCATTAAATACCTCGATTATCGATGATTCATGGATCGTGCCTTAACACCAATAAGGAGATGCCAAGTCAATGGGTTCAGGGAGAGTATGATGATTGGCACCATGTTCGATGTGATCTTCGACATGTCGAGGCGCCAATCCCAGTAGATCTTGATGCGTGGCTTGCATCCGGTGGTCAGAGGGCCAAAAGGATGCACTTCTCAATTAGTGCGATGTGGCAGGGTGCTATCAGGTCATTTTTGAAAAGGAGGAAACCTTTCTCCAAACCATCTCTTTCGAACCTTCGAGCTCACAGTGAGAACCATAGCCTTTTCCATCCCAGTCCAACCTTTCCCCTCGAGGTGGTTAGGTTAGTCTTCCCCTCTTTGTTTTCTTCTCCTCCTTCAGCCTGTGCTGAGGAAGATCAATTTTAGAGTCCTTAGGCTTCCTTTCTTTGGTATCGTTCCCCTCCTTCGTAGGATGAACCCTTCCGGTTGGAGACGTCCTCGTTCGGGGCACTCTAGTGAAGCAGGGCCCTCCTGGCCAAGGACTCCTTCCTCCAATAAGGAGGATGATGTCCCTCTTGTCGTCCATATGGGTCCCCAACCAACGGGAATAGTCATAGGTCAACCTAGGATACCCCCTTCTCCTTCTCCCCCCATTCCTCTTGTACCTCCTATCGGCCATGGTTCGGCTGGTCCTTCTGGCATCGCTTGGTGATGACCCAGGATGACCTTTTTCAGTTCCGGGACACCTACGGGATTCTGGACTCTATCTGGCTCTTGGTTATAGGACCGGGGGGCGGGTCACCTCCGATGGTCCAGGTCGGATCACCCTGTACGAGGACTTCTTTGTCGGGGACCTTCGTTTACCTTTACACCCCTTTTTTCTTTCCTTCCTTAGCAACTTCTGCTTAGTTCCAGCCTAGCTTATCCCAAATTCCATTAGGGTCTTTTTCTGCTTCACCATTCTCTGTTATTTTCATGTAATTGTTGCTCGTTTTTCTCTGTTCAGGGCCTTCTTCATCCTGAAGCACCACCCCTCCGATGATAGGTGGTGATTTGTGGCCCCCCGCCCGAGGGCCATTAAGTTCGACCTTCCTTCTACCATCAAGGGATGGAAGAATAGATTTTTCTTTGCCTGATTGAGGGGGTCGATTGGGTTTGGAGTGACCCAAATCACTCCTTGAATCGGAATGCCCAAGTAGGGCCACAGACCGGGAGGTGTACGACCAACTCATTACCTCCATCATTCCTCCTCTCCAGGACCTGTTGGCTGAACATAATTATTCGAGGCTAGGATCAGTTCGATCTGAGCTTTGGGTGAGGTCCATAAACCATTTTTTCATTCTACAAGGATCCTTCTTAGCTTCGAATCTAACTAGCATTCTTTTACTTGTAGATATGAAGTTTTCAATGGATCAAATCCGAGATATGTCTCGAAAGAGGCACGTGTCCCCCAGGTGCAGGGGGATCCATTGAAGAGGGCCCGTGATGAGTCCGGCAAGGCCGCCCGTCACAGGTTCGTCATCCGATCAAGAAGGAAAGAGGACTGTCATCCATTATCAGTGATGATTGAGTGGGAAAGACTAAAATGACAAATGATTGACTTCCATAGGAAAGATCTGGCCTTGGCTTCGGTGATTCATGCCAACAGCTCAGCCTCAACCCACTTGGTAAAGTAGTTGATGGCCATAATCAGGTATCTTCGTTATCCAGATGTTGGGGAGAAGGGATCCAAGATATCCATTCTTCATTGGGCGAATGGCTAAGGTGTAGAGAGTTGGGAGAGTGGCACGGTTGCCTGATACTGTATGTAAGCATGGTGCTGGCAACGGTCACACTTCTTCACGAAGTCAACCGTGTCTTCCCTCATAGTCTCCTAATAATATCTTGCCGAAGGGCTTTGTATGCTAGCATCCTGCCCCCATATGGTTCTCACAAGGGCCTTCATGTATTTCTTGGAGCACATAGGTTGCCTCTGAGGATCTCAAACACTTCAAGAGTGGGTAGGAATGGGACCTTCGGTAGAGCTGCATATCCATCAGCATGAAGTGCACAGCCTTCTTCTTGAGGAGGCCAGCCTCTACACGATTTTCGGATAGAGCACCTCGGTAATGTATCTGATGTAGCGGTCCATCCAATTAGGCTCAGGAGTGACCTGCTAGACTTTGTTGGACACTTTGTAACTAGGAGCATACAGGTATTCGATGTAGGCATGCCCTAGCGATGAGTCCAATAGAGTTGCAAGCCTGGAGAGAGCATCGACATGGGCATTCTTTCCACGAGGGATATAGAAAATGCTGAAATATCGAAAACCCACCATGCTCGAACGTACTCGCTCTAGATATTTTGCCATATGAGGATCTCGGGTTTCAAACTATCCTGAGACTTGACTGTAACTAGCTGCGAGTTAGTGAAGACCATTAGGCCTATCACACCCAGCTCGCGGGATACCCTCAATCCCATGAGGAGTGCTTCATACTTGGCATGGTTATTGGTAGCTTTGAACAGGAAGCGTAGTGCACACTCGGCCATGACCCCGTCAGAGTTGGCGAGGATGAGATCGACTTTGCTCCCTCCTACATTGGATGTGCCATCCACGTGGAGAACCCAAACCGTCTCATCGATTGGTGGCTCCACGAGATGCTCCATAGGAGTTTCTTCCAGTTCTCCACTGATGTTGATGCATTCCACAGAAAGTTAGCCAGTACCTGTGCCTTTTGAGATGGCCTCGGGAAATAAGTAATATTGAACTCATTGAGTTTCAATGCCCATGTAGCCAGATGCCCAGACATGTCCGGATGGTTGACTATGGCTCTCAGTGGCTGGTTGGTGAGGACTGCGATTGGGTGGGCTTGGAAGGATGGCCAGAGATGTTGAGCTGACATAATGAGTACGAAAATTAATTTTTTGGAGCGGGTGTACCTGGTTTTCACATCTCTGAGGAGCTTGCTGGTGTGGTATATTAGCCTCTGGATCCAGTCTCCATCCGTGTGAATGAGCACTGAACTGAGGTGCCTAAGGAGACCACCAGATACGAGAGTTCCTCCTTGTCCTCCAGCCTGGAGAGTAGTGGTGGCGATGCGAGGAATCTCTTCAGCTCCTCGAAGGCTTTCCGGCACTCCTCTGTCCAGGTGAAGTTGTGCATCTTGCATAGCACCTAGAAGAAGGGCAGGCAGTGGTAGGTAGAGCATGAGATGAGCCAGCTCAGAGCCGTAATCCAGCTGGTCAGGTGCTGAACTTGCTTCTTCGAGATGGGGTGCTCCATATCGATGATCGCCTGGACCTTCTAGGGGTTGATCTCGATCCCTCTTTGAGTGACCACGAAGCCAAAGAATTTTTCAGCGGCGATGCCAAAGATGCACTTGGCTGGGTTCAATTTCATCTGATGGAGATGGAGGTTTTGGAAGGCTTCTGCTAGGTCCGTGATATGGTCCGACTCCAGCCTACTCATAATGAGCATGTCGTCTACGCAAACTGCATGTTGCGGCTGATTTGATCTTTGAAGATCTTATTGACCAGTGCTGGTATGTGGCTCCAGCATTCTTCAGGTCGAATGTCATCATCTTGTAATAGTAAGTCCCTTAGTTTGTGATGAAGGCAGTGTGCTTTTCGCCTTCTAGGTGCATCCGGATCTAGTTGTACCCAGAAAATGCATCCATGAAGGTGAGTAAGTGGTACCCTGATGTGGCATCCATCAGCTGGTCGATCTTGGAAAGGGGGAAGCTATCTTTTGGGCAGGCTCGATTAAGGTCGGTGTAGTCTGCATAAATCCTTCACTTCCCATTGTCTTCTTAACCATGACTACGTTAGCCAGCCAGTTGGGATACTGAACTTCTCGGACAAAACTGGCTATGAGGAGCTCTTCCACCTCTTCCTTGACTGTCTTTTGCCTCTCTGGGATGAAGCTTCTCTTCTTCTACTAGATTGGGCAACACTTCGGGTCGACGTTCAGCCTATGGGTGATAATATAGGAAGGAATTCCTGGCATGTCCACCATGGTCTAGGTGAAGACATCTGCATTCATCCAGAGAAAACTTAGCAGGCTAGCCTTCTCATCCTCCTGCAGCTAGGCTCCCACTTGCACCATTTTCGAAGGGTCTGTGCCTAGGAGGTAGGATAATAGGTGCTCGACCGGGTTGTATTTGGCATCCTGCATCCATTGGTTAAGCTCGTCAGTGATAGGGTCCTCCCCAGTGCTTCTGGCTCTGGGGATGGCTTGCAGGTAGTGCTGAACCGGTTGTGGGGTCCCCCTCATCTTTCCCAGGATATAGGGAGTCGGGAATTGCACTAGAAGCTATTTGGTAGATATGATTGTGTCGAGCAGGTAAGCCCAAGGCAATCGAGGATCATGTTGTAGGCTGGAGGGAGCCTGACAACCATGAAAGTTATCATGACTGTGCTTTGCCAAGATGGTAACTGGGAGGGTGATCTCTCCCTCGACTCCTACCGAGTCTCCAGTAAAATCGACCAAGGGCATGCATGGCCACTGGTCTTCAAATAGGTAGGAGACAAGTTCATCTTCGAAAAGGCATTATAAAAAAGGATATCAGTTGAACTTTCACTATCGACCATAATTCGCTTTATAGGATGCTTACTAGCATCATCTCGACGACAACAGGATGCTTCACTAGCATCATCTCGATGACATCTCATGATAACAATCAATCATTATTATATTTTCCACCCTGGTTCTCCTCTCTATCATAAAGGGAAGTACATCTTCAGACCCTTCCCCACCTGGTCATTTTGAGGTGTGCTCTATCTCCCAGGAGATCATGCCCACTGGCCTCTCGGTGGGCTAGTTGTCGACAGGAGAGAGAGCTACGAGCATCGAGGGTCCCGACGAGACTTTGCCCTCCATGAACTTTCCAAGATAGCCTCTTCTGATGAGATATTCGATCTTCCTTTTGAGGTGGTGGCATTCCTTGGTGTCATGGCCATGTCACGAGGAACTGGCAGTACTTCAACTTGTCTCAGCCACCATACGACCTTAGCAGGGGAGGACGGTGCAGGTAGTATTCGCCCTCGATCTCCATGAGGATCTTGAACCTTGGGGCGAGGAGAGGAGTACACCTTTCTTCCTGGATGGGGGTACTCTTTGGCTTCAAGCCCGTCCGAAGGTTCGGGGTCGCTCCAGGCCTCTACATCCTAGAGGGTTCCCTGTGGGGATGCTTCTTCAAGGACCTCCCGTCCAATTCCCTCCTGGTTTGGTCCACCTCCTCTGCATGGATGTACTTGTGGGCCTGGAGGAGGAGCTTGGAGTAGGTCTTCCAAGGCTCTTGTCAAGGGAGTAGGTGAGATTGGAGGTTCTAAGCCCTCTCTTTAGTGCCAGCATGGCGATGGGCTCGTCCAGGTTATAGTTTTTCAGGGTGGTAGGTTTGGAGTATGACACATAGTCCCGCAAAGACTCATGGTCTTGCCAGTGGATGGAGAAGAGGTTGTCGGCTTCTTGCGGCACCTTCCAACAGGTATCGAAGTGCACCGTGAATTTTCTTTCTGCTGCACAAAGGAGTCAATGCTCCCAAGCTCGAGATGAGTGTACCAGAGTCGAGTGGCCTTCGAAGTGTGGCCGGGAAGGCGATGTAAAGGAGGGCATCAGTTGTCCGTGGACTCTTATGAGAGCCTTGTAGCTCTTTAGATGATCTAGGGGGTCGGTGGTCCAGTTGTAGGGATCCACTTGTGGCATGCAAAACTGACTGGAAATTGGTTCCTCTTGGATCTTTCGGGAGAAAGGGGACGAGCATCATAGCCCACGGGCTCATGTGAGGAGCCCTGTAGATTGGCAAATGACGGATAGCTTGGCTAGCTTGCACTCTTGTTCCTACAGGTGCCTCTCAGCCTGACACCTAATAGCTTTGTAGATGGAACCTTCTACCGAGGCTGTCGAGGGAGAGGAAGATAAGGGTCAGAGAAGATCATACCGGGGGCCTTGCCTAATGATGCTTGTGATGCTTCGAGGCGACGTGGTTTGAGACCGGAGACCGACTCTCCCAATCGGCAACCCACTTCACTGCCTCTTCCTTGGGGTCTAAAGGCTTTCCGGATGGTAGGATGTGGTCTGCGGATGCGATGGCCTTCCTTGGAAGGATTGCAGTTGTCGCGATGTCCGACGGCTTGAGCCACGGGGGTTCCTGGTTGTGTTGGGTCACCAGGGGATTGATGCTGATGATGCAATAGTCACACTATCGCAGTCAGGGTTTGAACCTGCTAAGCAAGCACAGCAAACTGGGGGTCTGCCGAAGGTGATGGTGGTGGAGCAGGGAGCTCCCTCTCTGAGCTGTGTAGATCCTCGTGGAGAGGAGGGTCCCTTGCATGGCTAATGGAGGCTTCCTGCGCGTGTCACCACCATGTCGTTGGCGAAGCTATTTTAGCAATGAGGGACTAGCTTGACCCAGCTACGCCTTCCTTCCTGGCATGCCAATCTGTTGCCACCTAGATCATCGTGGCCTGTAGCTCCTACGTGACATCGATTGGTGATTTTCCCACCTAGCATCCTCCACGAGTACCCGATCCTACAAAAGAAGGGGACCCGAGGCCGGGGTCTGGTGGGGGCACTCTGACGGTCAAGTTAGGGACGATCAAGGGGAACAGATCCTCGGTGGATCCCAAAGTGGTTTCTACTCTTAGAGGATTTAAGAGATGATGGAATGAGAGATGGGATAGAGATGGAGAGCTTGGGCAGTAGTAATGGTTGCTGCAACCGGGACGTTCCTGGGGAGTCCTTGTGTGTTCTTCTGGCCTTGGAGCCTTGCTCTTGTTAATTGCCACTTACCCTTCCTCACTTACCTTTGCCGGAGGGTCCCTTTGAGTTTCTTATAGAAGCGTTGTACCTCTGGTGGGACTGAGTTCCTGGCCTGGCACCCTCTGGGAGCCCCCATGCGGACAAAGCCTAGGCCTGTTCTTCCTCCCCTCCCTCCAAAGGAGGGGGATAGGATTCGAAGCCTCCATCAAGGGAGGTCTGCCACGGGCACAGGTAGAGTACTGAGGAGTGCACGTCTCTTTCGTGGTGAGTGCGTGTAGCATGTCACGAGGCCTAACACTCGATAGAGCACTGCCCCTTTTTGGAACGTCCGCTTGTTTGGGAAGACTGGCAGAGCATCGATCTGGAGGGAGACGCTATAGGGTTTGAAATCCATGGTAAAACCTTCCTCTTATGCATGGTGCAATACCCCGAGCGAAGTGCCTTTCCCTAGGAGGTGCTGACAGCAGGTTGAGAGGCCTGATATCCCAGCGGGATGCTCCTCTGCAGGCAATGTCCTCTGGCGAAACACCGGTCCACATAGGTGGCAGGAGGCGTGCGATTTGGTGGGTGCCATTCCTCAGAGATTGCAGGGGATGCTTTGGTGGAGCACCACCCCACAGGGGTGCCAGCTTCTCCGGGCAGTGAGGGGGTCCTGATGGGGATGGCAACATCGCTTGCTGATGTCACTACCTGACGCTCCAGAAGCGCTTGTGGAAGAGGCCGCATCCACTTGTAAAAATCCATACCTGACTTAGGGGGAAGGAGTTGACTTTGATCGGGAGATTGACCCTGAGCAGGGGGAACGTGACCTTGGCTAAGGGCTCGACCTCGAGGGAGCTGACATCGGCCAGGGGTTCAAACGACGGGAGCACGATCTCGATCGAGGGCTCGACCTCGGGAGAGCTGACCTCGGCTAGGGGCTCAAAAGGTGGGAGGACGACCTCGGCCAAGGGCTCGACCTTGGAGGAGCTGACCTTGGCCAGGGGCTCAGAAGGCGAGAGCACAATCTCGGCCAAGAAAGATGACCTCGGTCAGGGGCTCAGAAGGCGGGAGCACGACCTCGATCAAGGGCTCGACCTCGGGGGAGTTGACCTCGGCCAGGGGCTCAAAAGGAGGGAGCACGACCTCAACTGAGGGCTCGATCTCGGGGGAGCTGACCTCGGCTAGGGGCTCAGACCTGGTGCTTCATATGGTCACTGCGTCCAGGTGGCACCTTTGCTAGTGTCGTAGCTAGATCCAACAGGGTTCCATGTCAGTGGTCATGCCATATCAATACCATAATAAATTTTTAGGGCTTAGGTTTTTAAAGAAAAGGGCTTGAGTGCAAACAGGCTTTCATAGGGATCCAAATTAATTACAAACATGCAATTGAAAGCATTGTGGATCTAGCAAGTTTTTTTGAATCTGATTTGAGAGTCCTTTGGATCTTGTTATTCTAAAGTAATGTTGTTTGGTTGATTATATATAAAGGATTGGTTTTAACATAAAAATGGAACGCCTTAGGCCTCTGGGGCATTTGTTATAATTTATTATATATAGAGTTTATGCACACTCTATGCAGGTTCAAAGTATGCGTGTGTGAGATTTGGGCCTAAAAAAATTGGCAATTTTCCAATATTATCTGTGTTTAGCAACAAACCTAGTAGGCAAGGTTGAAATATCTTCGGAGCATAAGGTTTATGATGCAATGCTAAGTAGGTGGCATTGGTGAGGAAATAATTGAGATCAAATATAGCCTCAACGTGAAGCTAGACAGGCTGTTTTAAAAGCTATAACCTTGTTGAACGAGACTTATGATTGTTGAGGAGAGGTTTTTGTGGAGGATGCCAAGACCTATTACCTTGTTTAGCTCTCATATCCAATATTAAATCTTCTGGCTAGGAAGAGTTTGATAATCTCAAAAAAATTTCTTCTTGGAAAGGTTTGATAATCCCTTGAAGTTCCTTTTATAAGTTTTGATTAATTTTTAGTTTTGTTGAATTGAATCAGAATAACAAGTTTTGATAATTTGATTAATATTCATGTAATTTGAGAATTTTATTTCATAGTTGCAAAATATATGGAAAATATCAAAGATAATTTTGGTATTACATGATCAATGTTCTTGAATTTCCATGGTATACTAAATAAATTAATCATGGATATGGGATCTTAGATCATTGTAATTAAATTATCTCATAACGAGAGTTGCCAGGGATATAAAATTACTATAGCAAACTCATTGAAGTCACCAAGCACTACTAGAGAATCTTAGATCATTGTAATTAGATTTTCTCAGAACGAGAGTTACCAAGGATATAAAATTATTATAGCAATCTCATTTAAGTCACCAAATGTTACTAGAGGATTATGAGCACATGCTATCTCCAAAAGCAGCGATGAGTTTTGCTGGCTTAGGTCTTCAACTTAAATAGCCAATTAGTCACAATTTTCAATCTCCATCCAGAATGATATAAGATGTAAATCCTACTAGCATGTGCAAACCCTTCCCATGCTCCATATAACTCCTTCATTAAGATAGTAGTTTTAATTAGCTAAACTCTGCCTAGAGCCACAAAAGAGCAACTAGAATTCTGGATGACAAAGCCAGCTCCTCTACCAGCTTCATTGTTAATCACTACCATCTAAGTTAACCTCGAGAAAACAAGGGGTTCTCAAGTGAAGCCAGCAACATAGGCATAAGCTGTGAGATAGTTTGTAAAGTTTTGAAAGTTTGATTTTATGATGTTGCTATCCAGCTCTTAACATAATCCAATTGAAGCTATTGTAAACATTCAATGATTTTTGTTGTTGTCAAGGATTTTTTTGAGCTTTAACGATTGCAAGGTGTTTCAGTAGATTTCGAGTTTGAATAATTCCAAGGTGCATTGATCCATTACTTGCCCTATCCTATGTCATTTTAAATGCAGTACTACAATTAATATCTTTAAAATCTTATAATGGCATTAAAATAGAAACCAACAATAATAAATAAAAAAAAGCAACATTTTAGTCCAAACTAATATTCAATTAGAAACTATTTTTTTAATATTATGAACTTTTAGAGAGAAATTGATTAAATCTTGAGTTAAAAAAATATTTTATTTGGAAAATATCACAAATGCCGGATAATGGCTACTATTCTTATTATTACATGATGGTCCTTATGAGATGATGGTCAAATCACTGTCATAATTTACTTCTTATTAACATGCATAACGTTACAGACATCCCGGTAAAATGTTATAACAGCTATTACAATGTTGTGAAAGATTTATTTAGATCAAGCTTATAAGTTGCAACTGAATAGCTCGATGAATGAAATATCCTAACCAAATTTATATCTTCGTACTAATAAAAGCTCCTTAAATTTGCTGGTTCTTCCTCATCAATCCATGGATATGTTTGTCACCACTTCCCAAGTAAAAGCTACAACAGGCATTCTTGGTCATACCTGAAAAACCAACATAACCTTATGCACATACACCAAGCCAAAAATAAATAAATAAAAACCTCACATGCACGTGGACACCATCATATTCTCTATGATATGATACAGCAAAATAATTAGGAATGGTCAGAAGACAAGATAGTATGCAGAACCGCTGTTTGGCTGAATGAGAATAAATTTTTATTACCATGACAAATGGTTTGAGTACTAGATGACAAGATGTTTATTAGATTCTTACAAATGAATGATAATTGCATACAACATTATTATAATGCACGACAGACAGCAGTGGAGTGGTGGCATTTAACTATACAGGCCACAAGATGTGAGCCACTTTAGCATGTTATTGGCTGTGGAACTTTCTGGCAGAATCCAGATGCAACTGTGCAAGTCTGATCCTGCTGCACCTGAAGCTTGGCCAACCGCTCATGAAGGGCTGCCATATCGAGAAGAGGGACCGTAGTCGGTCGCCCATGCGCACACTGACACCGTCCAGAAACCGTAACTTAAGAAACTCGTAATATAGGCAGTGGTTTTAATGATGATGCTCGCGAGGAGGAGCCTGGACTGGCATTGTCCATGGACGTATCTGCACTTTTATAAAGGATCGTTCTAACAGAAGAACAGGTTGTAGCACGTCGATTTATTCTTTATTAAAATTTTTTTTTCGAACCGATCCAAGGGAGATTTTGATAGACCTGTACCCTTTCATAAGGAGCAACCGATCGAAGCATTGAGCTTGGTCTGTAAGGATCAATTTCTATATAACAGTAAGAGGGATCTTCACGATGAAAGATGAGCCAAAAGAGAGAAAAGAAAGCAAGCGAGCAAAGGCAATGGCTGGAACAGCAAACAACCCCCTAACATTTCGAAAACTCTTTTTTTTTTTATCTTCTTCTTCCATTTTCCTCTACGCGGTGGTACTCAAGTTATCATAATAGAGAATCTATTCTTCTTGGTTGCCCTACTTACTTGACCATTAGAGTATCCCCACTGGGATTCCCGATCTAGATCTCTTCTTTTTTGCAGGACCAACCAACAATTTAGGTACGGGGATGAGGAGCCCGATGTTCCTGGAGAAACCAGCTCAGCTGGGACGCATCAGTTGTAACGACCCAGAAAGAAAAAAAAAAAGGGTGCTAGGCAGAGCCCGGCCCAGACCTCGTGTGCGGCCCAGCGCATGGCCCGGGTGCGAGACGTAATCGCGTGGTGAGAGCGAGAGGGGGATGAGTGCGTGGAAGGCGCGGGCGATCACGCGGCCACGAGTGCGTGCAGGGCGCGATGGACGAGTGAGCGCAGACAGGTTTCAAGCAGGCACTGGCGAGCGCGGGCACGTGGGCGCGCGATGTGCAGCCCGGCCCGACGCGACAGGCACGCGATGCACGGCCCAGGCCCATGCCCTCGAGCGCGCGGGCACGTGGGCTCGGCCCAGCTCGGAGTGGGCAGTTGCTCTAGACATTTCCCCTCTGTTTGAAGGCATTTCCCATGAGGTTTCCCGCGGTCCACGACAGTCCACGGGGTTTTTGATCGATCTGGACCGTCCGATCATCTGATCGAATGGCTGAGATGAATCTGAGGGAGTTTAGGCTTGATCAGAGGCTTTTGGATTGGATTTTGATGAGGTTTGAGGCATCGATCTTAGATTTGATGGCTGGGGAGCTTTCTTGATGGTTTTGGACTTCTCATACGATGTTTGAGGTGGTTTTGAATTAGTTTTTTTCCTTTTTTTAACCAGGGACGTCGAGGATTTTTATTTAAAGGGGCAAAGTGCAGAGAGCCAGCGAGCTAAGAAGAGAGAGAGAAGAGGAGAGAGAGAGAAAGAGAAGGAAAAGGGGAGTGGAAAGGGATCTTGGTTTGGAAGAAGAGGAAGGGTTTGGAAGAAGAGGAAGGTTGTCATGCTATGATTGCATGGGATAATGACCAGTTTGGAGATATGTTGGGATTTAGGATAGAGAGAGAAAGATGGGAGAGAAGAGGAAGGAGAGAGAAGATGAGAAAAGAGAAAATTATGGAGAACCTTCTTCCTCAAAATTTGTGAAACTAGGATTTGGTTTGAATGAATTTATTTATTATTGTAGGAAATCAACTTTTTGATCAGGAAGGATTTAGACGAATTTCGGGTAAAGATTGATACCGAATATTTGGGGTTAGCGATTGAAGGTAAGGATTCTGTACATGATCACCAGTTCTATACATTATTTTACATGGCATGATTTGATCCGTGTGCATATACATCAGCATGCATGATTTGTTTTGCATGGAATGTTTGACTTTTTATGTTGGACAGTACGATTGTTATTATTATTAGCTATATTCCTATATACCATATTTTATTAAATAAAGTGATATTTGTATGGATTGGACCGTGATGCCGGTCATTGAAAGATTTGAGATTTCCTGGTTTGACATCGTGGTATGATTTGATATGATGATGTGAAAGGATAAAGAGTTAATTAAGAGAATATGGTGTTTGGACTAGCCATGCCACGGGATTGTGATTATCGAGAATGTCGGTTACAGGCAGAATTGTGACAATATTGCCTCTTATATGCATGGACAGTGAGATTGCCAGTCACAGGCAAAATTGTAACAAATATTGCCTCTCGCATGCATGGACAGTGAGATTGTCGGTCACAGGCGAAATCGTGACAAATATTACCTCTCGCAGGCATGGATAATGGTATTGCCGGTCACAGATGTAATCATGACAAATATTGCCTTTCACGGGCATGGACATTGAGATTGCCAGTCATGGGCTGAAGCATGACCGTGGTTAGTCCAGAACCCTAAAGAAGAAGAAAGATGGTTAAATTGAGAAAGAAAAAGATTTTTCAAAAGGTTTGTCACATATGACGTTGAGTTGTTTGGTTGCATGACATGATATACTCTTATCTCCTTGCTATTTTCGAATTTTTATTATTGATGGTGACTGTTTGGAGACCTTACTAGCTGTAAAGCTCACAACCCTACTTTCTTCTTTCGCAGAGTCGTGCAGATATTCGGTCTTGGGGATGAATGAAATTTTTTTGAGGTAAGTGACTCTTGTATTCTAGGCTTTGCATGATCTCTAGGATAAAACCTAGGATTTGTGCGGTCAGTCACGTAGCCGATTTTGATACTGGATTCGGGATGTGACATCAGTGCGACAAGTTACGGTGATCTAGGTAGTAACAGTACCTATTTCTATTACCTTATGCTAGGAAACAACTTTGAGAAGAGCTTGTAGGGGCTTAGATATAGATATGTTGCATATGTTGGAGATAGCAAGGGGAAGGAAGTGCAAGTCTACGTAGAGTATAAGGTGTATGAAGTAGATACTCTCAATACATATATTATGATATCTTGTGTTTTTTAAATATTTATATATATCTAATCAAATATTTTTTTTCTTACATGTAGGATCTAGCTAGTTATAAGAAGGGGAAGAGACCGCAAAAGAAAGGAAGGAGCCCATAAAGAAAGGCAAGGAGTCTAATGGAAATATAAAATAGCCCACAGAATAAAGGAAGGACTATTAAGATGGTAGGCTTAGTTATATGATAGAAGGAAAGAGTCATACAAAGAAGCGAGAACTTAAATCAAGGTCCATACTTTTTAAAAAGGAATGCGAGCATAAAAAAGATGAAGAGATGCTATTAGACAGTAGCCTGGTTATACCATATTCTAAAAGGTGAAATGTAATTGTAGGAAGCCCCCAATACATCCCAAATAGGTGCCATGAAGACTCAAGTACATTCTACAAACGTCCCATTAAGAAGAAGCCAGCCTCTAATATATTCTAAAAGCTTGTGAACTAGTAATAACCAGCCATCAAACATGATAATAAGGTTTAGTCTAGCATAAGAGAAATTCTAAATAGATTTCTTAATTTGGGCTAACATTAATTAAAATTTTATTTTATTAGAACTGGGTTGATTTTATGGCCCATGTTGATAGACGTAAGTTGAGCCCATTATTATGTGATCATTGATTGGGCTAGGAGCACCTCATGTGATTTAGTGTGGTTGAGACAGCACAGTGTAGGCCTTAATCCAACTTGACTCGTGATGAGAGGGTCAGTTAGGGTATTTTAATTTTATTGACCAGGTTCCCTCTCCGCTTCCTCTATTTATATATCACGTATACCGTGATTTTATGGTACGGTGATTTTTTCCATCAAAATACGCCTTCTGAGGAAGACCGAAGAGAAGGACTATACTTACGGTGTTCGTGTGAGCATCGAGATCCAGGATCAAGATCAGGATAATTGGCGAATACAGGTAAGTATTTATTTTTCAGATCTATATATGATTCTATATTTTGATTGATCCTAGGAAGTTAGGGATTGTTTTTCCCACATTTGGTATCAGAGCCTGAAATTAGAATCATGTTTCAATATTTTAGATCTGATTAACCTTCCCCATCGATCGTCACGGATCTTAGCATGCCGTGTTCCCCCCGTTGCCTATGACCGGAACCCTCCTCCTTTTCTCTTCCCTACGGCGATCCATGGTCCTGATAACCACCCGTCGTCGATTGAATCACTACGAAAAAAAAAACAATGGAGGAGGATGAGGGTGGCTACCGTGTGATCAGACTTCCTTGTGCTGTCACCGTCGGCCAGATAGGCCACATATCTGGCGGTTTAATGACCGGAACCCCCCTCCCCATCTCCTCTTGTCGGCGGTGACGACCGGTGAGCCGCTGTCTCACTAGTGGCCGACTGATCGAACAAATAAAAAAAAAGGGTTCGCCATGGGCGGCAACGATTGGGCTGTGATAGGCCGTGCCTGGGTCATCCTACTGGTCGCATTCTGACCAGTCTTCGGGACCAGAATTCCCCCTCTGCTTCCCTTCCCCGGCGATGGTGATCTGAGATCAAGATCATGGCCGATGGTGATCGTATAAAAAAAATTGGGACTTACCTCATCCCGCCGGCCGTCAGAGGCGTTTCGACCTCCGGTGTGCTCACCGGAGCCGATGACCAGGCCTTCTAGGCTGGCCCCGGTAGTGGTCTCACCGGTGGCTGCACTGGCAGGGTAGATCCATGGTTGGCGGTCGACGATTTTGGGGGAGAGCTCTGTTTTTTTTTTTTTTTTTTTTTTTTTTTTTTGTGCACGGTGATTTGGTCTCGCGGGAAGAAAGGCCTGGCGGGTTTTGGGTTTTAACCCAAAATCCGTTAGCCCATTATCAAAAAAAAAGGGTCCATTTTACACTAAAGTCCCTGTGATTTCTGGAATTAAAATAAACCCTTTTATAGTAAGGTCCATCCATATTTATAATTACATTTTGGTCCAAAGGTATTTGCACTTTGGCTCTTGAATTTTCTAGAATTATAAATTAGTCCTCTTATGGTTAGGACCCTAAAAAATTTAAATTATATTTTGGTCGAAAATAAAATGTTGGAGGGGAATGGACGAATTCTTATGGTTATTTTTTTGATGATGTACATTTTGGAATGCAATAAAATTTATGAAATGGATCAGGGGATACATGTTGATTAGTACATATTGCGACTGATCATATTGGGCATACATTAATATTTAATCATATCCTTTATCTTGGCTTGGTTTTTTATTCCTGTATGCATAATTTTGTGGGTTGGCGCAAATATTTATCATCAAAGTGGTTTGTTTGTGTCAGTCCATCAAATTGTTCATCATTGAGGGATATTTTCTGGTTATGACATATAACCGCTTGCCTAAGGGAGTTGTTGTGTATTTTAACTAGAAAATGTGGCATGGAACATTCTGTTGCTAAGGTACTCTAGCTTCATTGGGACTGTCTGCCCAAAGGGGATAGGTTCAAGAATGCCAGAATATCGATTAGCTTGTGGCTTCATGTGAAGAGCTCTAATACATATTGTATGTTCTTCCCAAAAAGGAGAATATATGATATTGTGTTTGTGCTCTTATTTGTTATTGTGATATGATATATTTGTAGTGTGTCCGTTAATTAATGTTTGCATTCCTTATTTTGATTGTACAGTTATTTTTGGTGTGAACAACAACAATGCCATTGTTGAGGTGCTTACTGGATTGAACTATAAGAAATGGAGGCAAGACCTAGAGTTTGCTCTTGGAATTGCTAACATTGATCTTGCATTACGTGAGGCTGGACCCGATGATTGGAATGATCAATGCACCATTTGTGCCTAAATCACTTGATTAACTCTTTCTAGTGCGGCACCAGACTCAGAAGAAGACTTCAGAGCTCCATCGGATCTCTGATTACTTACCCGAAGAATTAGAGTTTTTTGGCTTGTAATAAGGGTTGACTTGATTAACTCAATTTTAGCTTGAGTCTATATTACCTGCATTTTATTTTGTTAATAAAATGTTGGAGGGGAATGGACGAATTCTTATGGTTTTTTTATTGATGATGTACATTTTGGAATGCAATAAAATTTATGAAATGGATCAGGGGATACATGTTGATAGTACATATTGCGACTGATCATATTGGGCATACATTAATATTTAATCATATCCTTATCTGGCTTGGTTTTTTATTTCCTGTATGCATAATTTTGTGGGTTGGCGCAAATATTTATCATCAAAGTGGTTTGTTTGTGTCAGTCCATCAAATTGTTCATCATGTGAGGGATATTTTCTGGTTATGACATATAACCGCTTGCCTAAAGGGAGTTGTTGTGTATTTTAACTAGAAAATGTGGCATGGAACATTCTGTTGCTAAGGTACTCTAGCTTCATTGGGACTGTCTGCCCAAAGGGGATAGGTTCAAGAATGCCAGAATATCGATTAGCTTGTGGCTTCATGTGAAGAGCTCTAATACATATTGTATGTTCTTCCCAAAAAGGAGAATATATGATATTGTGTTTGTGCTCTTATTTGTTATTGTGATATGATATATTTGTAGTGTGTCCGTTAATTAATGTTTGCATTCCTTATTTTGATTGTACAGTTATTTTTGGTGTGAACAACAACAATGCCATTGTTGAGGTGCTTACTGGATTGAACTATAAGAATGGAGGCAAGACCTAGAGTTTGCTCTTGGAATTGCTAACATTGATCTTGCATTACGTGAGGATGGACCCGATGATTGGAATGATCAATGCACCATTTGTGCCTAAATCACTTGATTAACTCTTTCTGGTGCGGGCACCAGACTCAGAAGAAGACTTCAGAGCTCCATCTGGATCTCTGATTAACCTTACCCGAAGAATTAGAGTTTTTTGGCTTGTAATAAGGGTTGACTTGATTAACTCAATTTTAGCTTGAGTCTATATTACCTGCATTTTATTTTGTTGAGTCATGTTGACTCAGTAGTGGACTAAGGCTTCAACCTGGGGTGTTACATTTTCTCCCAAAGCCAAGCAAGTGGGCGCCACACTCCCAGCCACACTCCCAGCCATACGCCTGAGTCCAGGGGCAATTCTCGAACTGGTCCCCACTCTGAAATCATCCTTGTCTCTTCCATTTGAGGAGAAGCCACCAGCCACAATCAAGGGGCGGTCCGACTCCGAGATCCAAACTGCTGAAGGAAAATTCTGTGAAGAACTTCTGGTTGGTACCCTTTCCTTATTTCTCCAAAGTTAGAAAACCATCTGGGAGAAAGCGAGTATCTGAAAAAACTTAGCCTTCTAAATTGGCTTTCTCTTAAGTTTTCAACTTAGTTAGCTACTTTGAGTCAAAGCCAGATATAAAAAAAAAAGAAATTAATCCTAAATTTACTTCCGATACGCTTCTTTTCTTGGATCAAGACAGAGGCGCACAATTTTTTCAGAGCTCTCGTTTGCAATTTTGGCAGGCCCTGTAGGGTTTCTGTTTGATTCTTGTTGAGTCTCCCTACTTTGTCTGCCGAAGTAACCCCAGGACGTTTAGAAAAAGCGAGGTGAAACCTCCTTTCCCTTCCACTTTCCAGGGCGTGTAGGGGATCCGGGTTATAACTTGAGCAGGTTGTAAACGGGAAGTCCTATTAGCCCTTTACTCAAAATATTTCCACTCAGGTAATCCAAACAGTATTTTTATTTTTCTGAAATCATATAATTGAACTTTTTGATAATTTTCCTGTGATTTATTGGTTCGTGATTCTGAGAATTAAATTATTGAACTGTTTTTGTTCTGAATCCATTATTTTTTTCTTCTTAATCTTTAAGGGCAGACATCAGTAAGGAGGATTGAAATTCCGCCCAAAACCAACACTCTCGAACCTAGTTTTCTAAAATTGTGAAATCCTGTCTGGGACATAAAAGTCTCAAGGCTAGTTTTATTTCTGTCCTGTTGCTTTGTTCAGTGCGAACGGTGTTCAGGGATTTCGAAGGGCTTGTGTGCTGGTCCGCCTACCTGGCTAATCTCTGATTGGTGTCTAGGATTGGCATTCAGGGACCTAACACTCCCTTTACACCTGCCTGGCTGAGTCCTGAGTTACTACAGGCTAGCTTGCCACTTTGATTAGACATCTAGTTGGGCTCTAGGTCTAGTTTGCCCGTAGTCGTTTCAGTTGAGTCTCATCTTGTGTATTTGCTTGCATCATCATGTCTACCCGGAATGGAGTGCCCTACCAACCTGGTCAAACCCAACCTGATTTAGAGGCCATGGTTAGAGCTCTTACTGAAAGTATGAACAAATTGAGCCAGGATTTGACTACTACTGTTACCCAGTGTAAAGAACAAGTCCATGAGAATTTTACCCAGCTTAGGGATCAAGTTCAAGTACTTGAGAAACGTAGACATCAAATTGGATCCCTGATCCAAATTTAATAGGCCCCGACCTCATCCATGCCAGGAGCCTAGGAGGACCTTATACCGTGATCCCGAGCATAACCTTAGGAAGCCTAACCATGATATCTATAGTGTGGATCATGTCTATGAGAGATCCTTACAATATTCTAGACCAGTCACTCAACAACCCAAGTCTTCTAGATCAACCATTTAGATCCACACCCATGCCCATGTAAGGTCTCTACTAGCTTGAAACCCAGTGTGACCCAGGTTCCTATATCGCAAGAATGTTTGTTTTGTGGAGAAAGAGGCCATAAATCTAGTCAGTGCCCATGCATAGGACTGGCTTGTGCACAGCTAAGTGGTAAGAATCCTAAGGATGACATTAATGAGGGAGAACCCAAGCCTACCAATGAGGAAGAAAGGTTAGGTATGACAAGCCTAGAATCAGTTGACCCGATTACCACTGACCTGAAACCCATTGAAGATGGCATCGAGGAAGTATATGATGCTGGCTTGAGTCTAGTTGATGAATATGAGGGGGAAGAACTTGAAGAATGTGACATCGATACTATTGGTTCCTTACCTGAGAAGACCTTGGAGAGCAACCAAGTGGTAGGACCTAGTTCAGAAATTCAAGAGATTTGTGAGAATCAGGTTCCTTTAGTCAAATACCCCCAGGAAGAACTCATAGTGTTAGCCCGAGCTATCAGTTCGTACCCTCTAATGACAGTCATTCCCAAGTACCAATTGAAGATCTTTGCACTGAACTGTTTAAGTTTGCCCACCCTATGGTAGATCCTCTCCTTAGGATGACTGAATCAAGCCTCTTACAATTGGACCTTGTCCCATGCCCAGCCACTAAGGTCTCTCCTGTAATCTCAGTTGAACATCCTTGTCTTGAGCGGATTGATTCACCCAGTCCTGTAGAAGTCCTCCTTATGGCCCCAGACCCCTTCCTTCGCATGACTGACCTACCCTTCTATAGAGTATACCTTTCCGCACCCATAGGTCAAATTTCAATTCTTGAGGTCATCATCCATAGGCCCTTCCATGAATCATTCTCTAATCCATTTCTTGAGAAAGTGGATCATTATTTGCTTAGAGAACAAACCTTAACTATTGCAATCACATGTCCTAGGCTACTCCCCGAACCATCTCTTGATCCATTCCTGGGAGTAGCAAACTTTTCCTTTCGTAAGGATGACCAGTTGACATTCATAGATCACCATTCAAACCTTCAGGTCACCACCTTTAGCCAGCAGGTAATTCGATACTCCACCTCATATTTCCTCCCTTTCTCTAGGACTTCCAATGCTTCTTACACCATCCAAGTATACTTTGTCAAAGTTTTTAGAGTGAATCACGTGTCAGAATCTATTAGGTTTGCCACCTACTTCTGGAAGACCTTATGGCACCTACTAGGCACCCATGATAAGTTTTCATGCTCTGCATGCCATCCTCCGACCCAAGGTCAAACCTAGAGAGCCGTAGTTTGTTAGGTTTAGACCTAGGGTTCCTTTGAATAAAATCCATTCTTTAGGAATGCATCGTCAGTCGAGTTTAGGACATTATCTCAGATTTTGATTGAGTGAGAATACCAGGAATTGGGATTTGTATTTACCCAGGGCTAAATTTGCATATAATGTTCCGATCAATAGGTCTATAGGCTAGAGCCCCTTTGAAATTGTTCATGGATACAAGCCTCACACACCACTTGATCTGATTTCACTATTAGTCCACACACACAAGTCTCTTGATGCACTTGCATAGCATGTAAAGGACTTGCATAAAGAAATTCATGCCAAAATAAATTTAAGTAATGAAACTTTTAAGAAGTTGGCTGATTCTCAAAGGCGAGTCAAAACTTTTATTGAGGGAGACTATGTAATGATTAGGTTAAGACCTGAACGGTTTCCTCCTGGAACCGTTAGAAAGTTACATGCTAGAGGAGTTGGACCATTTAGAGTGTTGAAGAGAGTAGGATCCAATGCCTATGTGCTCGAGTTGCCTCCAGAACTAGGCATTAGCTCCACTTTCAACATTACAGACCTAGTAGAGTATAGAGAGCCAGCTGTGATTCCCAGTGAGGCTTTTGAACCTAATCCTGCTCTTGAGAGTGAACCCAACCCTGTGTGTCCACCAACAAACTGGCCTGTGAGGAAAGAGCAGATTGAAAAGATCCTGGATGATCAGGTTATCTCTACTCGTAATCGAGGATACCAAAGATACCTGGTCCGCTGGCAAGGAAGGCAAGATTCTGATAACTCTTTGATCTCCCGAGAAGAATTACAAGAATTGGACCCAGACCTCTTGGAGAGATACCAGAGCCAACTTGATCCATACTCGACAGGGTCGAGTTCCTCCCACCCTAGGAGAATTGGTGCGGGCACCAGACTCAGAAGAAGACTTCAGAGCTCCATCTGGATCTCTGATTAACCTTGCCCGAAGAATTAGGGTTTTTTGGCTTGTAATAAGGGTTGACTTGATCAACTCAATTTTAGCTTGAGTCTATATTACCTGAATTTTATTTTGTTGAGTCATGTTGACTCAGTAGTGGACTAAGGCTTCAACCTGGGGTGTTACATTTTCTCCCAAAACCAAGCAAGTGGGCGCCACACTCCCAGCCACACTCCCAGCCATACGCCTGAGTCCAGGGGGCGCCACATCTACATCCAGCAGCCTTTGGTCCCCACAACACAGATAGCAGCTCCCTTCTCTCATGCGCCATTTGAGGAGAAATCCACCAGGGGTCCACAAATCAAGGGGACGGTCCAAGACATTCCCAAAAGAACCAAACTATGAAAGGAAAGAAATTCTCTTGGAGAGAACTTCAAGGAGGCGCCCATTACCTGCCAAAAATACTCAAAACAAAGTTAGAAAGAGCCATAACTTGGGGAGAAAGAAAAGGAGGTATCCAAAAAGGGTTGAGCCATGGAAGGAAGGAGATTTCTCTTGAAGAGCAAGGTTAGGAGGCGCCCTAATCATTCCAACTAAAGCCAGATATAAAAGGCAACAAATTTTCTCTTGGAGGGCAAGGTTAGGAGGCACCCAAACACTTCCAGATAAGGCCAAGCATAGAAGGAAAAAAATATTTTCTTGGAGGTCAAGACAAGGAGGCGCCACCCACTTTCCTTTTTGAAGCTTCAATCAACTTTGGAATTAATTGGCCGGCCATATGAGTAGGGATTGATATCCTAATTTGTAGATCCCCTCCTTTTAGTCCCACATGGAAAGATGTAAAACCCTACTCTCTTGTAATGGCCTATAAATTAAACCCCCATGTAAGTTTGAAGAAAAATCAGATGAATGAAACCAATTTTTTGTGAGCAAACTTTGTGTTTTCTCTCTTTCGCACTTGCATCCAGGTGTTGAGCTCCGTGAGGGAGTAAATCCGGGTTCCCCAGGAACCTTGAGGAGGTGTGAGGTCTCCAAACCCCAAATCCTAGGTTAGCCACTTCTACTCCAAAACCCTAGCCGCCCACCATCCACTTCAATCCCCCAAACCCTAGCCTATTCCACCTCCCACGGCCTTTTTTCTCCAAGTCCAGGCCGACCACTAGCATCCAGCTACAGTCCGGATATTTCAGATCCAAAGCTCTTTCCAGAGGGAGTCGAATCAGCCTTCAAGAGAATCCGGCTCTCAGCGACATCAGCCTTCAAGTTCTTCGAACTGGTAAATCCTTTCCTGAGTCTCTGAATCCATCACTTGTTTTTCTTCTTCCCAGATCTTGAGTTCAGGAGAAGTCGACCCAGCCACGAGATCAGTATTGGAGGATCCATTGCGAAGATTGCCGACTCCGAGGATCCAACAATCTGCTCGAGAGAGTTCTTCCACCCAAATTCTGTGAAGATCACTGTCTGGTTGGTAAACCATCTCTTCTCTTTATTTCTGTCCTGTTGAAAGTTCAGAGCGAAACCCTAGGTCTGGGAGTTTCTCAACCCCCAGCGATCCGTTACTTCTGAACTACTCTGATAACTTAGCTTCTTCTAAATTGTGCTTTCTATCCTTACCTTGTTTCCTTCAACTTAGTTTAGCTTTACTTTGAGTCAAAGCCAATTTCTGAAATATATAAAAAAAAAAAGAAATTAATCCTAAATTTACTTCCGCATACGCTTCTTTGTTCTTTGTTATGCATCAATTTTGGTATCAGAGTTTTCGTTCTGCATCAATTTTGGTATCAGAGCTCTCGTTCTGCATCACTTTCTTTTTTGAGGGTTCCATATTTATTTTTAAGTAATGATTTCTCTTATGCTCACATGCATTTCTAATAGACATGAAGGCTATAATCAATTTATAAGGGCATTGATTTTCCATGTTTGGTCCTTGGTCATCCCCGGTGTCATAGTCATGTTCACAGGATCTTTAATATGTTAAAAATAATATTGAGGTGAAACATCCTATATCTCTGGCATATCTTCTTACTTGTTAATGTTTCTAGAGATCATGGAGGTCGATATTTGTCTCATTTCCTCTGTTTGATGATGGTTGATCCATCATCGAATAGAAAGGGTTATAGGAGATAAGTTTTGAGTGGACTTTGGATTTTGATTATCAATTTTGGCCCATTTAAAATCCAAACCATTAATTGAGTTAAGCCCAAATTGATGAGTTTGCTGGATTCAATTTGATTGGGTCTATTTTAGTTTTTGGGATTAATAATATTTTTTAAGCTTAACCCTCTATAAAGTAAATATGAGTCCAAATAATTTTTGAAATTTACAGTTTGGTCCTCTACTATTGCTTTTGATAAAAATTGCTAAAACTTGCTCATTTTATGTTTGTTTTGAGCATTTTTTTGGATCGTTGGATTCATAATAATTTGAATAATATTTTGATAGAGTTCTTCATGTTTGATAAATTATTTAAATAATTTAAAATTATTCATGTGCAATTCTAGTCACTATCATATAGTTTGAGTGTGTTTTTCTGTAGCCTCAAAGAGTTTGTAGCACTCTATGAATTTTGAATAGTTCAGTTAATGAGGATAAATGACTTATTTTTATTTGGAATTGCATATTGTTGTCTCTATTACAATTGATTCAAATTGACTGTAATTGATTGTGACACTTATTATATACTATAATTCTTGTCCAAAGGTGTTTTATAGTTATGTAATAAGTGTTATTGATAGATATGGCAGTTGGATGCATTATTATGTAATAATATGATAAGAGAGATACATGTTGTTAAAGTATTTCATATGTACTGATCGTTTGTGGCATACATGTCATTAAAGTATGTCATTTTGTATTTAATGGATATTTATCTTCTCTGTTTGAATAATTTGTAGGTTGGCATAAATATGTATCACTAAAGTGGTTTGTTGGTGTCAGTCCATTGAATTTTCTCATTATGAGAGGGTTTCTGGTTATTGCATACAACCGTCTGCCCAAAGGGGGTTGTTGTATGTTTTAATCGGAAAGGTTGCATGGAGCATTGTGTTGCAATGGTGCTCTAGCTTTCATGGGCTTGTCTGTCCAAAGGAAATAGGTTCGTGACTGTTAGGGTATTTCCTTTGCTTGTGGCTTCGTGTAAAGAGTACTTATGCATATTACATGTTTTGCCTAAAGGGGAATATGTGATATTATTTATGGACTCTTGTATATCATATGCCCATTGACTAGTATTTAGCATTCCTGCCATTTTTGATTATGCAGTCATTTAAGTTAATAATAATATTGTTATTCAGTTTTGACTGGGTCAAAATATTAGAGGTAGAGGTATATTGGACTTAGAAAATGTCTGTCCAAAGGGAACATATTTTCAAATGCCTTGTATCCTCATTGTATTAACTTATTTTTGAAAAGGAAACATATTGAGTATAAAGAATTTGTTTACCCAAATAGAGACATTTTCAAAAATTGTATTGACCTCATTTTCGTAGCTCAAATGTACATTACATTCTCTGCCTATAGGAGAGTTTTATATGATGATGCACATGGTATATTTATTGAAAATGGCTTATTATATTCAAAGCCTTTTATTGATTTATTGTTTATGCCTCAAGTATGTTGCATCATGCATGAGCTTGATTGATATTTTATGCCATCTTAGAAGTCTTGACTTGATGATCCCTCTTTGAAAGGTTAGTGATTTTCAATGGATGGTGACCACCAAAGTGGCATGTTCATTGAGATTTACTAGGTCCTTCTGTGAGTTTTTTTTTTTAGAAGGGATTATAAAGCATTATATGTTGAAGAGAGATTCCTTATATGGGTCGTTTTCTTTCAAAAGAAGGTTTTAATACATTGGACCAAGGGCTCTCATTAAAATAATACTTATAAAGATTTTTTGAGATATATTGTTATATTTCTCTATTGATTAACTGCACAAAGATTATTTAGCAGTTAGTATATTTGTATTCAATAGAGTTAATGCTCCCATTATGATGACTTTGACTGAAATGTAGATATGAAAACTGAAATTGTGCTAGCACTAAGTATGATGGAATATAGATATTACATTATGTAATGATCTTCCATCTCGGTTGTCTTATTAGAGTACTCTAAAATAAAGCTGCCTATAAAAGTGGTAAAGAGTAAATCATTTTTGAAATATATTTATATAATTGATTCCATTCTTATTGTTGTATTTAAGAATGGTAATCTAATTTTGACCTCATTTGTAATAGATATGTAGAATATGATAAAAAAAATGTCAGGATGGTATGATGGTATTAGGATTTATATTTTGAAACTAGAGAGAATTGCACCTAAAATTTGTATTATGAGATTTATATCTCTAATACATAGGCTACTCATCATATTTAGTTTTCTTGCTGTGTTGTTTAATGATCTTAAAATCATATATATGAAATAATTAATAAATTATCTCTTATTCTATTTCAAAAGTTTTTTTGATACTTTTAAGAAAAGGATAAGGATATTTATATCGTATTTCAGTTATTTTTTCGAATCCCATATATAGTAAATAAATAGTATTATTAAATATTAGTATAAGTATGGGATAGTTGTTTAATACACCATGCCTAAAATTTTTAAGTATA
Source organism: Areca catechu (assembly GCA_021397845.1). Classification (NCBI taxonomy): domain Eukaryota; kingdom Viridiplantae; phylum Streptophyta; class Magnoliopsida; order Arecales; family Arecaceae; genus Areca; species Areca catechu. The sequence continues at coordinate 75,613,806 of CM038038.1, read as the reverse complement.
AATGATATGATTGAGAGGCAATGTGCACCCTGTAAGATATGGTGTGCATATGATGAGTAGATGCAATTCATTTTGATATCTCTAATATATAATCCTAATGATTACCATCTATTTTTCTGAATAAAATTATTGTTAAAGGTTATACAAGATACCTTTTGAGTTAAAGATTTGTAGGAAGCCCAATTTCTTTTAACTTTTGGAGCTATCCTGTAACTCTTAATCATTGATAATCCATCAACAAATAAATCTTGGTTTTATAATAATATATTATTTATTATCCATATAATTTTAAATGAATCAGATTCTACTATCTTAATATAGAGGTATAAAAAATTTTGAGTCAAATTATGCCATATTTGTAGATTCTAATTTGCATTATGTCAGATGCTTCTATATATTAGAAGTATGATATTGAAGAAAAATAAGTTGTTGCTCTTATCCTATTGAGGGACAGTGGGAGAGTAATATTAAATATATAACTAATTATAGTACCTCCATTACTAGTTGATGTAGCACTAGTAAAGAAAGTATATGAAAAGAAAATAGATACATGTCATTTCTTATGACAATGTAAATGACTGGAGGTTTTGTTTCATAGAAAGGTTTGCAAATAGAATCTAATGGCATTCTTGGATATACAGGCAAAGTTTGTGACATGTTGTAAAGTCACAATTCATATTGTTGCATTATGAAACTTTGTTCTATGTCTTATAATTATTGATTATGTCTTAAAATCACTTATAATTTTTATAATCATGGACAACTATATTCTTTAAAGGAACAATAAAAGTTTTTATCTTTTCTATCTATGTGTAGATAGAATTTTTATCAATCAAAGGTTAGGGAGATATTTTGTACAATATATAAAGTCAAAATTCATTGATCCCCTAATCAAGATTAAGATCCATAGTTTTTCTTATGAAATGTGTCATGAATATGGGTATTTTAAATTCTTTTGTTGTGCTTGGTTAGTGGGAATGGCTTTATATTTGTGCTTTATTACTATAAAGCTTGGTTTCATTTGATTTTTCTATAATGTGTATTTATATACATTGTTAACATGATAGATGATGGATTACAATCCTATATTTTTTTTTATGTACATATATAGAATAAAGTACAATATAGTATCTCAAGAATGTGGTTAATCTTGAGAATGACAATTGTATGGGTATGTCTCATTTTGATAATTATGAGAGCTCATTATGTTTAGAGATATACAGACTTCTTTTGAAGTCGCTAGATTTCTCTAGCTTGTGATATAGCATGTGATTATAGAGAAAACTTGATTGAGGGTACATATATTTAATTTATTTTGATTATGAGATATCTTTTTTAGTTATGTACCTGATTGAGACCTGGTGTCGAGTTTCAGATTTATTGTGCTGTCTCGTCATTGACACCATTATTGAGTATATGAGACATGATGGCTTGTTGTTTGATGCCATCATGATTTTTCTTGCTTATTTTATTTCTAAGCATGTTGATGAGAAATTGAAGGACTGACAATGAAAAATAGCATGTTTTATTTGATCACATTAATACTATTTTCTTGCTACACTACCATACCAAGACTCATGTCGATGGTGTTTATGATGCTGTAACCATGGATAAGTCTTGCATCGATTAAGTAGTACAACGGTCCCATGATTTGGCATCATGGATATTGTTGGACCGAGTCGTTTATAGGTGCTATCTATGGATCATATGGTGGCCACATTTTGTTTTCAACCCGAGAGCTGCTTTTAAAATAAAATGTTTTCAAAATTATAATTAATGTAGCCCAAGTGGGAGAATGTAAGATTTTCTTAATTTGGGCTAACATTAATTAAAATTTTATTTTATTAAAATCGGGTTGATCTTATGGTCCATGTTGATAGACGTAGGTTGAGCCCATTATTATGTGATCATTAATTAGGCTAGGAGCACCTCATGTGATTTGGTATGGTTGAGGCGGCACAATATAGGCCTTAGCCCAACTTGACTCGTGATGGGAGGGTCAGCTAGGGTATTTTAATTTTATTGGCTAGGTCCCCTCTTCGCTTCCTCTATTTATATATCATGTATACTGTGATTTTATGGTACGATGATTTTCTCCATCGAGAGCCGCCTTTCTGAGGAAGATCGGAGAGAAGGACTATGCATATGGTGTTCGTGTGAGCATCGAGATCCAGGATCAAGATTAGGATAATTGGTGAATACAGGTAAGTATTTATTTTTCAGATCTAATATATGATTCTATATTTTGATTGATCCTAGGAATTTAAGGATTGTTTTTCCCATACTAAAAAGATCAAAGGCATAAAAATAATTAGAGCAAGGGAGACAAAGTGATTAGGAATGTGAGGATGAAGAAGCTGAGAATGAAAGTGATGATGAAAAAGTTGATAAGTGAGGATGAAAGAGCTAAGAAGCAAGTTAAAAATGAAGATAATAAATTTATAAGTATTCGTTACTATTTTTCTTAATTTACTTGTTCAAATTTTCATAAGGATTTGTTATGCTATTAATGAATTTTATTCACCAAAATAAGACCGGTGAAGGAAAAAGCTAGAGGGCCAACCTTATATAAAGAAATACATGTACGAGAATTTAATGAGTGCAGGCCTATCACATTCAATGAAAAGGGCCAACTAGTTGGTGATAATAAAATTTTTGATGATTTCAGTAGATTCTTGTGAATTGTGGCTCAAAATTCATAATTAATTCCCTTGATTTACTATACATGGCATGCAATTTCAAAAAGAAACAAAGATAATGTGTGAAATATATGAATGTATATTTCATAGTTAGATATCTGATAAAAATTAATTTACTAAAGTTATTAGCTAATAAGATTATAAATTATTGCAAAAAATTATATTGTTTATGATGAAAGCAAAAATTATATTTTAGAAGCAATTACAAATATGTGGAGAGGTTACAAGTATAGGTTAAAGAAGTTCCTACCGAAGTACAATACTAAAGAGAGAGATTACTGATAAGCCAGATGCAAGTGCCAAACTCACATTTTTCAAGTACACTTTAATTAACCACTAAGGTGGTAGCCCAGTTGGTAGAGGTCTTGCCTCACAACCAACAGGTCGGCGGTTCGAGGCATGATCCCATAGGTAACTCGATTAAATCCAGGATTTTTCTGGAGCCCTCGATAGTTGGCATGAGTGAGAGGTCAGAATCTCCCCCTTTATTCCCGATCTACTGGCCGGCATCTTAGTGGTGTCAGGTTGACGTACTCACCATTAGGTGGGGAGAGGCTGCGCGAATCTGAGCGCCTCGTATCGAACATTACCTGGCAGGATGAGGGCCTACGGGGGTAGATACACCAGAATTTATCCCCTCTATTCCTTTTTACTTTACCAAAAAAAGTACTCTTTAATTATTGATGTTGTCGCCAAGATCGTCGTTGCCCGTAGCTGCAGTCAACGTCGGATCATCCCTCATCCTCTCCGGGTTGGCCAGCGCTTCGGGACCTACAAAACAGGGATTAGTGACCCGGGTCGAGGATTCCGGCGAGGGCACTCCGATGCTCAAGTCAGTGACGACCCAAGGGAACAAATCCTCCTGGTCGAGTCCCTCTTGATGGACTCCATGCTAGGAGTGAATGATGTGAGAGTGGGGGCGCGAGTGTGCTGTGAGAAAATGTTAGCCGAGGTGGCCTAGCCCTCTTGTGAGGCTTCTTCTCCTTCACTCACTTGGGTGATGCTTTGTGGTGTAATTTGCACTTGCATACCTCTCCCCTTTCTGGGGGGTGTCGAATGTTCTTTTAAGTCCAGGTGACTGTTGAGCACCTACCTTGGGATCTCCCCCAGGCTGTCAGGCACGTGCGGCGGTGTTCCATGCCATGGATGGGACGTCTTTCTTGATTCATGATAAGGGAGACTGTCATGTGTTTTGACATTTCATCTGATTGCCCCATTTCGGGAAGCCTTGTATGCTTCGATCGGGGGCCGCCGCCCCCGGGATTCGAATATCCTTGTTGACTTCCTCTTTCAGGTGGCACAGGTAGTTGGTGGAGAGTGTAGCACCTTGGTCAGGGGGCTTCCTGCCTTTCTGGTGTAAGCGGCGGCTGTAGATGGCTATCATGGCTTGACAGGTGCTCCTTCGTGGTCTTCGGGTGGCTCACCGGTGTTTTGGGGAGGTGGCTCTGCCCCTTTGTTGGCCGGTGGTGCTGTCCGAGCTGGTTGCCGAACTGGAGAGCTGGGACTTGGCTCCTACTCGGGAGGCTCGACTTCGGAAGGGCTTGACCTGGCGGAGGAGGGCTGAGCTCGACTCCGACCTAGGGGGCTCGACTTCTGAGGGGCTTGACTCGGCGAAGGAGCACTCGACTCCTGCCTGGAGGGCTCGACCTCATAGGGGCTCGGCCTAACGGAGGAGGGCTGAGCTCGACTCTGGTTCAGGGGTCTCAGCCTTGGAGGGGCTCGATCCGGTGGAGGAGGTCGACATGCGACTCCAACCCATAGGGCTCGACCTTGGAGGGGCTCAACCTAGCGGAGGAGGGCTGAGCCCAACTCTGGCCCAGGGGGCTCAACCTCAGAGGGGATTGATCTGGCGAAGGAGGTCGCTCGGCTCCAGCCTAGGTGCCCCAAGCTTGCGGGTGCTGACCTGGCAAAGGACGGAGCTCGACTTTGATGGGCCGCCTCGTTGATCCGGAGGAGCTCGGCTCGGCTAAAGGAGTCCGAGGTGGGGTGTCCACCATGGTAGACTTCCTAACATGGCATCTGACAGGGAGTACATGTCAGCACGTCAGCTTCTTGCCACATTATTTGCCCCCACTCCCAAGTCCTGCTAGCACTGGGTGCTCGAGGCGAAGGGAGTAAATGCACTGCTGATGTGGAAAGGTGGGGATCCGATGCAATGATGATCATGATCAGCGGCATTTCGGGAAATGGTTTCTTCAGCCTACCCGGGAGAGCCATGTGGCCACATTCAAAGAGCAGTTATTGCTGGCACAGAATCCAAAATGACCATAATCGAAACCAAACATCGGTACTGTCGATGAGTGATGCATGGCGCAGATCCGATGGCGAAGACTCATAACGGTACGGTCGGGCACTGGTCATTTCGAAAGAAAAAGTTTTCTTTCCTGAAATACGTCTCCTTTCAAACCTTTCATGCCTACCACTGTACCGAAGCTCCTCTTTCGTCCATCCGACCATCCTTGTCCATCCAAAGATCTCAGCAGGTTAGTCTTCTTCCTCCTTACTAGATCGAGTAGGGCTTTCTCCTTCTTCCCTCGATCTTCTTAGGGCTGCTCGCCTCAGGACCCTTATCTGCTTTCTTCTTCCTCCTTCGATCTTTCTTCGCCATGTCCCGTTTTGGATCTGGTTTCCGTCCTTCAACCAATCAGGGTGAAGCCGGGCCTTCTAGGCCAAGGCCGCCATCATCTTCTTCTTCCGATGAGGAGGGAGATGGGACGCGCTTCGAGCTTAGGGGGAGGTGTCGCCCTGGTGGTATTGTCATTAAGGAGCCCTGATTTAATCCTTCTTGTCCTTCTCGTCTTCCTCCTCCATTTGAGCCCATCTCCGAGCCTGTCCGGTCAACAGGTCCCGGTGGGATCACTTTACGATCTCTGCTGAAGAACTGGGGACCATCCGGGATGTGCATGGCATCCCGTACTCCGTCTAGCTTTTAATCTCCCGACCGGGGGACCAGGTTACTTCCAGTAGCCCGGGCCGAATTGCTTTTTATGAGGAGACCTTCTCAAGAGGGCTCCGCTTCTCCTTTCATCCCTTCTTTTTGTCCGTGCTGAGTAATTATCGCTTGGTTCCTGCTCAGCTAGTCTCCAATGCCATAAGGACTATTTTTTGCTTCATTGTACTCTGCCACTTTCATGGGATCATTGCCCGTTTCTCCCTCTTTAGAGCCTTCTTCATTCTGAAGCGTCACCCCACCGAAGATGGGTGGTGGTCCCTCTCTTCTCGTCCAAAGGGGATCAAATTCGAACTTCCCTCTTCCATCAAGGGATGGAAGAGCAAGTTCTTCTTTTCCACCATTGAGGGGGTTGACTAGGTGTGGAGCGACCCAGATTGATCTTCCAATAGAAATTATGCAGTCGAAGCAGCCGACAAGGACATTTATGAGATGCTCTGAACTACACAGGTTCCCTCTCTCAAGGTTCTGCTATCAGAGCAGAACCTCACCGAGTCCGGGGTCGGCCTAACAGGGGAGTTGGGTGAGTTCGGCTCAAGTCCTTTTCTACTCCTTTTGACTTGTTCTTTTTGAATTGAGTGTGGAGCTGACATAGTATATTTTATCTTTCGCATGCAAGTATGAGGTTCTCTATGGAAGACCTACTTTCCATTACCTAGAAGAGGCCTCCGGTGGGACTGGCGAAGGAGCCTTCTCCAAAGAGGTCTCGTGGCAAGGGCGCATCGGCGGCCACCCCCACCGAGTAGACCGAGCTGAGGAGGCGAGAGCCCGTGGTTGCCCTCGCACAGGCAAGGGGGGTAGCGGTTGCCACATTTGAGCCAGAGCGGAGGGCGGCCAGGCCTGTGGTGGAGCAGGCGAGGCGACGAGAGCTGACCCTCGACCCGAAGCCCGAGGTGGTTGCCCAGGCAAGGGCCACCGTAGTAGCTACCACCATCATGCTGCCCCCTTCTCCATAGCTCGTCGTCGTCGAGGAGGAGGTGCGGGAAGGAGCGAACCCAGCACCGGGAGCACCGTCGGAAGGGGTGCTAAGCTCTCAAACCACCCCCGAGGCCTCTGCTGGCAGTGGAGCAGGCGATTCCGCCTTGAGGGCAGGCAGGAAAGAAAGAACTACCGTCGAGTCCCATTCAGAATGATGCCCGAAGTGCCATTGCTTCGGGACCCAAAGCTGGCCGAATGCATGATGGATTTCTCCATCCAAGCATGCGACCGGTGAGAGATGGCTGGAAAGGTACTGGGCAACGCGATCAGCAGCATCTTCCCACTACTCTTCATGGTAAGCAGGTTTAAACTTTTGGAGCTTTCTTTCCTTTTCTCTTCTCTTTTTGACATCTTGTTTGGTGTAGGTCAGAGCTGAGACGCTCCTTATCAGGGACTGCTACCAGAACTGGTTGAAGAACAATCGGTGAAGTGCAGCCAAGGTTGAGTCCCTAAAGGCCAAGCTGAAGGAGAAGTCTGACATCTCCTTAAAGCTCAGTCTGAAGAACGAGGAGCTCTAGAGGGGGCTCGCTGGCACTAAAAGGCACTTGAAGGACCTCCAGGAGGAGCTCGACCAGGAGCGGACCCGGTTGAAGAGCAAGGCCGAAGAGCTTGCGGCCACGGAGAATAGGCTGAGCTCGTTCAACGTCGAGGCGGTCCGGCAAAAGGAGATCACGTGGTCCCTCCAGTTCGAGCTGGATGTGGCAAAGGGGAAACTGGCTACGACTGAAAGGGAGGCGGCAGAAGCAGCCAGGCCAGCGGAGGCAGCAAAGGCACAAGCCGCCGAGAAGAAAAAGGAGGCTGAAGGGGCCATGGAAAGGTACAAAGTCTCGGAGGAGTTCGCCACCGAATTCTATCAGACGATGTCAGACTTCTTCTATAAGGGTTTCATGTACCTGCATGATCGAGTTGAGGGGTTTGTCCCCGATGAGGGCCATAGCCAACTCAGATTCCCTCAGGCTCCGGGCATGGAGCCGGGTGATGCAAAGGGGTCAGCCACCATCCCTGATCTTCTCCCGTCGATGACGGTCGCCGAAGCCGAAGCTGAGCAGCCTGAAGTCGTTGGGGACGGAGCTCCACTACCGCAAAGCCCTACGGATGGGGCTACTCGAGTAGACTAGGCCTTCATTTCCTTGTTTTCTAGCATTGGCCCGGGTCGCCTGGCATGTCGAGGGCCCGAGAATGTTTGTAAGTGAACACTTGTTTTTTATTGGAAAGAGTCTTTTCTTCAACTACCTTAACTTGAGCAATTCTTGCTCAACCTTTTTCTCTTCTCTTTTCCTTCCTCTTTTATTCTTCTTCTTCTCTTTTTTTTTTTTACATGTATATACATGCAATAGGGTGAGAAGAGGGGTTTCTGCCTTATTGCTGGATGTCCTGGACCCTAGTGCCATAGAGCTAAACTCTGGGCTTCAGCGTCTCGGAGCTGGGCTCAGAGACTTAGTGGCCAGAAATCTGAGTTTCGGGGCTTCATGTCTCTGGGCTGGGCTCAGAGGTTTGGTGGCCAGAGGTCTGAGCTCCAGACTTTGAAGTCTCAGTGATTAGCTCTGGAACCTGGTAGCCAAAAAGCTTGGTCCCGGGCTTTGATGTCTTGGAGATGGGCTCGAAGACTTGGTGGCCATAGAGCTTGGCTCTGGGCTTTGAGGTCTCGGTGCTTGGCTCTAGGACCAGGTGGCCGGATAGCATGATTTCAAGCTTTGATGTCTTGGAGCTGGGCTTGAAGACTTGGTGGCCGGAGAGCTTGGCTCCGGGCTTTGAGGTCTCGGTGCTTGGCTCTGGGACCTGGTGGCCGGATGGCTTGGTTTTGGGCTTTAATGTCTTGGAGCTAGGCTCAAAGACTTGGAGGTCTCGGTGTTGGGCTCTGGGACGTGGTGGCCGGACAGCTTGGTTCCGGGCTTTGATGTCTTGGAGCTGGGCTCGAAGACTAGGAGGTCTCGATGCTAGGCTCTGGGACTTGGTGGCCGGATAGCTTGGTTCCAGGCTTTGATGTCTTGGAGCTGGGCTCGAAGACTTGGTGGCCGGAGAGCTGAGCTCTGGGCTTTGAGGTCTCGATGCTTGGCTTTGGGACCTGGTGGCCGGACAACTTGGTTTTGGGCTTTGATGTCTTGGGGCTGGGCTCGAAGACTTAGAGGTCTCGGTGCTGGGCTCTGGGACCTGGTGGCTGGACAACTTGGTTTCAGGCTTTGATGTTTTGGAGCTGGGCTCGAAGACTTGGTGGCCGGAGAGCTTAGCTTTGGGTCTTGATGTCTTGGAGCTGGGATCGAAGACTTGGTGGCCAGAGAGCTTGGCTCCGAGCTTTGCTATCTTGGAGCTGGGCTCGAAGAGTTGGTGGCCAGAGATCTGAGCTCCAGGCTTTGATGTCTCGGAGCTGGGCTCGGAGACTTGGCTACCGGAGAGCTTGGATCCGGGCTTTGATGTCTTGGAGCTGGGCTCGAAGAGTTGGTGGCCGGAGATCTGAGCTTTGGGCTTTAATGTCTAAGAGCTAGGCTCAGAGACTTGGCTGCTGGAGAGCTTGGCTCCAGGCTTTGATATCTTGGAGCTGGGCTCGAAGAGTTAGTGGCTGGAGATCTGAGCTCCGAGCTTTAATGTCTTGGAGCTGGGCTCAAAGAGTTGGTGGTCGGAGATCTAAGCTCCGGGCTTTGATGTCTCGGAGCTAGGCTCGGAGGCTTGGTGGCCGGAGAGCTTGGCTCCGGGTCTTGATGTCTTGGAGCTGGGCTCGAAGACTTGGTGGCCGGAGAGCTTGGCTTCGGGTCTTGGTGTCTTGGAGTTGGGCTCGAAGACTTGGTGGCCGGAGAGCTTGGCTCTGGGTCTTGATGTCTTGGAGCTGGGCTCGAAGACTTGGTGGCCGGAGAGCTTGGCCCCGAGCTTGGATGTCCTGGAGTTAGGCTCAAAGACTTGATGGTCATAGAGCTTGGCTCCGGGCTTGGATTTCTTGGAGCTGGGCTCGAAGACCTGGTGGCCGGAGAGCTTGGCTCCGGGCTTGGATGTCTTGGAACTGGGCTCGAAGACTTGGTGACCGGAGAGCTTGGCTTCGGGCTTGGATGTCTCGGAGCTGGGCTCAGAGACTTGGTGGAGATTCTCCTACAAGGCAAGAAATGTTTGCACAAGGGAAACCTTAATTATCGATGAGAAAGGACCTTATGTTATCAGCATCGGAGTGTCGGGCCCCGAGTTTTGACATCGGGGAATTGGACTCCAGGTTTTGGCATGCCAGGCCCTAGGTCGGGTAGCAGTATTCCTGCAAGATGAAAGGCAATATGTGCAAAAAAAGGCCTTTATTATATTAAAGGATGAGCCTTACATTACTGATAATACTTTCTCAGGTTGCAGGCATTCCATGTTCACGAGAATCTGGCACCATCCAGGTCTGCGCAGTAGTAGGCTCCATATGGAAGAGCTTCGATCATCTTATAGAGACCTTTCTAGTTTGGCGAGAGCTTACCACACTCCCGGGGTTGAGACGCTTTAGCTCGATGGAAAACCAGGTCGCCAATTTGGAAGACCTTGGGCCTCACTCGGGCGTTATAGTATCGGGCGACCCATTGCCGGTATGCTTCCATCCTGAGTCGGGCTTTGTCTCTGGTCTCTTCAAGGAGGTCCAAGTTGAGCAGTAGGTGCACCGAGTTCTGTGCTTTGTCATATTACTGCACCCACAGCGTGGGTAAGCCGAGCTCGACTGGGACCATGGCCTCAGTGCCGAAGACCAGGTTGAAGGGCATCTCATCGATCGCTGTCCTGGGTATTGTGTGGTAGGCCCAGAGAACACTCGGGAGTTCTTTCGCCCACCTACCCTTGGCCTGGTCCAGTCTGGTCTTGAGTCCCTGGAGGATAGTTTGGTTGGTCACTTCGGCTTCTCCATTTGTTTGGGGGTGAGCGACGGAGGTGAAGTGGTGCTGGATGCCGTGCTTGGCACAGAAACCTTCAAACTCTCGATTGTCAAACTGCCATCCGTTGTCGGTGATGATGCAGCAGGGAAGTCCGAAGCGGCTTATTATGGATTTCCAAAAGAATTGACGGACCTTAGCTTCCGTGATCTGTGCCAGTGGCTCCACTTCCATCCATTTGGTGAAGTAGTCGATAGCCACCAATAAGAACTTCCATTGCCCCGGTGTAGGGGGAAACGGCCCCAAGATGTCCATTCCCCATTAGGTGAAGGGCCAAGGGATGGGGAGCTGTGAGATCGGCGCTGCCGGCTGACGTTGTATATGAGTATGGCGTTGGCATTTGTCACATCTCTTCATGAAGTCGGCGGCATCCTCCCTCATGGTCTCCCAGTAGTATCCCTGGCAGAGAGCTTTGTACGCCAACGTCCTTGCTCCCACGTAGTTCCCGCACAGGCCTTCATGTATCTCTTGGAGAATGAAGGCCGCCTCTGCTGGTCTCAGGCACTTCAAGAGCGAATATGAGTAGGATCAACGGTAGAGCTGTCCTTCCATCAGGACAAACCGGGAGGCTTTCTTTTTGATGAGGCCAGCTTCCACATGGTCCTTGGGCAAAGTGCCATCAATGATGTATATGACGTCCTGTACATCCAGCTCGGCTCCGGGATGACTTGGTGTACCTCCTTGGAAGCTTCGTAGCTTGGATTTTCGAGGTACTCAATGTATGCACGCCCCAGCGATGAGTCCGGCAAAGTCGCAAGCCTCGACAGTGCATCCACACGAGCGTTCTCCCTGCGAGGGATGTGGGAGATGTTGAAGCATCGTGCATGAGCAGACTCGCTCCAGGTACTTCATCATCTGGGGATCTCTGGCTTCATACTCTCCAAAAACTTGTCGGCCATCAATTGGGAGTCGGTGAAGACCTTCAGGTGCTGGATGCCTAGCTCGCATGAGACCTTTAAGCCCGCAAAGAGTGCCTCGTACTCCGCCTGGTTATTTGTCGCAACAAATTTGAAATGGAGGGCACACTCTGCCGCAATCCCATCGCTGTTGGCGAGAATGAGCCCTGCTCCGCTTCCATCAAAATTGGATGCACCATCCACGTGGAGGACCCAAGGTTCCTCCTCCATGGCGGGCTCAACTTGATGCTCCTCGGGAGTTTGCTCCGGCTCCTCGACGAGACCTATGCACTCGACTAGAAAGTCAGCTAGGACTTGGACCTTCTGTGATGACCTCGGCTGATATGCGATATCGAACTCGCTCAGTGTCAAGGACCATTTGGCCAACCGCCCGGATGTTTCGGGGTGGCTGAGTATGGTCCTCAGCGACTGGTTCATCACCACCATAATTGGATGCACTTTGAAGTAGAGCCTGAGATGCTTAGCAGACATTATTAGAGCAAAAATAAGTTTTTCAGAGCGGGTATACATGATCTCCGTGTTATGGAGGATTTTGCTGGTGTAGTATACCGGCTTCTGAGATCTATCCTTGTTCGCGTAGACGAGGACCGAGTTGATGGCTCCAGGTGTGACCGCCAGATAGAGCAACAGATCCTCCCCTTCTTCCAACCTGGAGAGCAGCGGGGGAGAAGTCAGGAACTCCTTTAGTTCTTCAAAGGCCGCCCTAATCTACTCCATCCAGGTGAAGTCGTGCATCTTGCACAGCACCTTGAAGAACGGAAGGCAGTGATCGGTCGACCTCGAGATGAACCGACTCGGGGCCACAATATGCCCTATCAGGCGCTGGAGCTACTTCTTGGATGTCGGGTGCTCCATGTCGATGATCGCCTAGACCTTCTTCGGGTTTGCTTCAATGTCCCTTTGTGTAACCATAAAGCCCAAGAATTTCCCTGCTGCCTCTCCCAAGGCGCACTTTGATGGGTTCAGCTTCATTTGGTGCTTCCGGAGATTGTTGAAGGCTTCGACAAGGTCGGCGACGTGGTCCAAGCTCGGCTTGCTCATGACAAGCATATCATCCACGTACACCTGCATGTTCCAGCCAATCTGATCTTTGAATACCCTGTTGACCAGATGCTGGTACGTGGCCCCAGCATTCTTCAAACTGAAGGGCATCATTTTGTAGCAGTAAGTCCCTTGGTCGGTGATAAAGGTGGTGTGCTCCTCGTCCTTTGGGTGCATCCGGATATGATTGTATTCAAAGAATGCATCCATAAAAGAGAGGAGTCTATGACCCGAGTTGGCATCCACAAGCTGATCAATCTTCAAAAGAGAGAAACTATCCTTCGGGCATGCCTTGTTGAGGTCGGGTGTAGTCCACACAGATCCTCCATTTGTCATTGCTTTTCTTCACCATCACCATGTTCGCCAGTCAGCTTGGGTATTGTACCTCCTGGATGAAGCCGGCGACGAGGAGTTTGTCGACTTCCTCGTTGATTGCCGCCTGCCTCTTAGGGGCAAAACTCCTCTTCTTCTACCGAACTAGCCTGCACTTCGGGACAATGCTTAGCTTGTGAGTGATGATGTCAGATGGAATGCCTGGCATATCGGCCACTGTCCAGGCGAACACATCGGCGTTCGCCCGTAAGAACTCCAACAAGTGAGTCCTTTCCTCCTCTTGCAGCTGGGCCCCAATCTATACCGTCTTCTCCTGATTGGTTCCAAGTGGAAAAGATAGTAGGTGCTCGGCCAGGCCACCTATAGGGTCTTACACCCTTTGGTCGAGCTCGTCTGCCCTGGGATCTTCCTCAGAGATTTTGGCACCTGGAAAAGTTTGGAAATAGTGCTGATCGGCTGAGGTGCACCTCTCATCTCACCGACACTGTAGGGAGTAGGGAACTGCACCAGCAACCGTCTTCTGGAGACAACGGCGTCAAGTAGATTGAGCCCCGGTCAGTCGAGAATCACATTATAAGCCGAAGGGAGTCTAACTACTGTGAAGGTCATCATGATGGTGCTTTGCCGAGGTGAGGTCATTACAGTGACCGGGAGAGTGATCGCTCCCTCGACCCTCACAGAGTCCCCTGTGAAACCGACAAGGGGTGTGTGAACAGGTCTGAGCTGTGTAGGAGACAAGTTCATTCTAGAGAAGGTATCATAAAAAAGCATATCTGTTGAGCTTCCACTATCAACCATGATGCATTTTATAGGATGCTTCGTGATCGTCATCTCGACGACCACGGTATCGTTATTTATATTTCCTTCCCAATCTTTTCCTTTCCTTATAAAAGGGAGTACATTTTCAGGTTGCCCTACCCCCTGGGCCTTCTTCGATGCACGCTCGGCTCCCTAACATATCATTCCCACTAGTTTCTCGGTAAGGCGGTTGTCCACTGTAGGAACTGGTGGGAGAGCGACGAGCACCTGAGATTCTGCTTGAGGTATGCCCCCCACGTATCTTCCGAGGTAGCCTCTCTTAATGAGTTCCTCAATCTCCTTCTTGAGGTTGCGGCATTCTTCGGTGTCATGGTCACGATGATAGTGACAGTACTTCATCTTGTCATGGCTAGAGGATAGCCTCATCAGAGGTGGGCACTTTAAATAGGGCTCGCATTCGATCTCCATCAGGATTTTTGTCCTCGGGGCGAGCAAGGGAGTGAGTGTCCCCTCTGGGACTGGAGTGCACCTCGGTCTCGGCCCCTGGCAAAAGTTCAGAGGTGGAGGACCTGGCTTCCACGTCCCGGATGTCTCGGCAGGAGCTGGCTTCTTCAATGGCCTCTCATCTAGCTCCCTCCTCGTATGGTCCTCCTCCTTGGCACGAACGTACTTCTGAGCTCGAAGGAGGAGCTCGGAGTAGCTCTTGGGGGGCTTCTTGTCGAGCGAGTAGGTCAGGCGGGAGGTCTTGAGCCCTTGCTTTAGTGCTAGCATGGCGACTGGCTCCTCAAGATTATAAATCTCCAAAGCGGCAACTTTGAAGCGGGCCACGTAATCTCGTAATGGCTCGCATTCCTGTTGCCAGATGGAGAAGAGGCTATTTGCCTCTCATGGCACCTTCTGATAAGCATCGAAATGGGCTACGAACTTCCGCTCCAACTAAGTGAAAGAACCAATGTTTTCAGGCTCGAGGCGGGTGAACCAGACTCGAGCCGCCTTCCGAAGGGTTGCTGGGAAGGCGATGCAAAGAAGTACGTCGGTGGCCCCCAGGACCCTCATGAGGGCCTTATAACTTTTCAGGTGGTCCAGGGGGTCGGTGGTCCTGTCATAGGGATCCACCTGCGGCATTCGGAACCGGCTAGAAATCGGTTCCTCTTGGATCTCTCGGGAGAAGGGGGGACGGGCATCGTAGCCCGTTGGCTCATCAGCAAAGCCTTGCATGTTCGCAAATCAGCGGGATAGCTCCGCCAACTTGCGTTCGTGCTCCTCTAGGCGCTTCTCGGCTTTGCGCCTGATGGCTTCATCGATGGAGCCTTTTGCAGAAAGAGACGCAGAAGGTGACATGGATGCACGGTGCCCATGAAAGGGGGACTTGCCTCTTCGACCTCGGTAGGGTTTGGATATGACCTGCTCGAGGATGGAGGACCGGCTCTCTCCGTCAGGAGACCCGGCCCGTTGTCTCTTCGCCGGAGTCAAATGACTACCCTGGTGGTCAGTGATGGCCCATGGCTGCGAAGGCCTTCCTTGGAGGGATCACAGGCCATCGCAGGGTGCTGTGGCATGGGTCGCTGGGATCCCTGGCTGCTGTTGGGTGGCCAAGGATCGTTGCTGGTGTTAGAGCTGGCGCACTGTCGTAGTGAGGATTTGCGTCTGTTGGGCAAGTGTGGCTAGCTAGATGTCCGCTGGAGGTGGCTAGGCGGGAGCTGGTAGCTCTCCTTCTGGACCGTGTAGATCCCCTTGAGAAGGGGGTCTCCCGCTTGGCTGGTGGAGACTTCTCTCGCCCGTGTCATCACCATCCTCCCGGTGGACCGCTTGTAGGGGGCTTGTGCAGGATCAAAACATGTCAACTTTCGCCGCCCCCTTCCTGGCGTGCCAATCTGTTATCGCCAAGATCATCGTGGTCCGTAGTTGCAGTCGATGTCGGATAGTCCCTCGTCCTCTCCGGGTTGGTCAGTGTTTCGGGACCTGCAAAACAGGGATTAATGACCCTGGCTGGGGATTCCGATGGGGCCACTCTGACACTCAAGTCAGTGATGACCTAGGAAAATAGATCCTCCTGGTCGAGCCCCTCTTGATGGACTCCATGCTAGGAGGAGTGAATGATGTGAGAGTGGGGGTGCAAGTGTGCTGGGAGAAAAGGTTAGCCGAGGTGGGCTAGCCCTCCTGTGAGGCTTCTTCTCCTTCACTCGCTTAGGTGATGCTCTGTGGTGTAATTTGCACTTGCATACCTCTCCCATTTCTGGGGGGTGTCGAATGTTCTTTTAAGTCCAGGTGACCGTTGAGCGCCTATCTTGGGATCTCTCCAAGGTTGTTAGGCGCGTGCAGCGGTGTTCCATGCCGTGGACAGGATGTCTTTCTCGATTCATAATAAGGGAGTCTATCATGTGTTCTGACATTCCATCCGGTTGCCCCATTCCGGGAAGCCTCGCAGTGCTTCGATCAGGGGGCCGCCACCCCAGGATTCGAATTTCCTGGTTGACTTTCTCTTTTAGGTGGCACAGGTAGTTGATAGAGAGTGCAGCGCCTTGGTTAGGGGGCTTCTTGCCTTTCTGGTGTAAGCGGCGACTGCAGATGGCTATCATGGCTTGATAGATGCTCCTTCGTGGTCTTCGAGCAGCTCGCCGATGTTTTGGGGAGGTGGATCCGTCCTTTTGTTGGCCGGCTGTGCCATCTGAGTTGGTTGCCGAACTAGAGAGCTGGGACTCAGCTCCTACCCGGGAGGCTCGACCTCGGAAGGGCTCAACCTGGCGGAGGAGGGCTGAGCTCGACTCTGACCCAGGGGGCTCGACTTCGGAGGGTCTTGACCTGGCGAAGGAGGACTCGACTCCTGCCCGGAGGGCTCGACCTCATAGGGGCTCGACCTGGCGGAGGAGGGCTGAGCTCGACTCCTGTCTAGGGGTCTCAGCCTTGGAGGGGCTCGATCCGGTGGAGGAGGTCGACACATGACTCCAGCCTAGAGGGCTTGACCTCGGAGGGGCTCGACCTAGTGGAGGAGGGCTGAGCCCAACTCCAGCCCAGGGGGCTCAGCCTCGGAGGGGCTCGATATGGTGAAGGAGTTTGCTCGGCTCCGGCCTAGGCGCCCCGAGCTTGCGGGTGCCGACCTGGCGGAGGATGGAGCTCGGCTTTGACGGGTCGCCTCGTTGATCTGGAGGAGCTCGGCTTGGCCAAAGGAGTCCGAAGTGGGGTGTCCACCGTGGTAGACTTCCTAACATAGCATCTGATAGGGAGTACAGTCAGCACGTCAGCTTCTTGCCACATTAATTGGGAATAAGAAAATATAAAGATAAAACTAAATCTCTTGCAATGCTTAAGGATTCTTATAATTTTAAAAGTAGTGTTTATTGAAATAACTTGTTTACAATCATCTTATATCTTATTCATTGTCTATTATTTATTTTAATATATTTGTTGTTACAAGAAATTAGTAAGAAAAATAAAATAAATTAGAAAAAATTAGGGTACATGCATAGAGATGGCCCTAAAATCTTTGCAAAGATTTGTAAGAAGTTGGTTGGTTCAATTTGTCATTGTCCTAGGCTTATTTATACATAATTAGGTCAATATGCATGTATGTTATACATTAGTCAGATTATTTTGTATATAAATCCTTTTATATAACTTTTTATTTATTAACATATGTTGTGTCAATCATCTCTAATGATGATATTATATTTTCTTATATTATCGTTTAGCCATCATATTATATTTAATATATAAGTATTGCTCCAAATATCAATAAGTCAAGAAGTTTTTTTTATAAAAGGACATTTATTTGTCTCAAGCTTAACTTCTTCCTAGGAGTTTTGTTTGGGTTTCTTCACCACATTGGGGACGGAGAACTTCTTCGATCTATCTTCTTTTTCATTTAGCACTCTAGGAATGATGAATATCTTCTTCATTTTGGATTCTTCTTTGATCTAGATTTATCTTTGAACTCTCCGATGAGCGGTGTGAGGCTTGTAGAGATCATCTTTATATGGGATTTCTTCTCCAAAGAGTGTTGAAACGGAAGAATTCTCCTTGCATTGGACTTCCTCTCCGACTTCCATTGGACTTCTTCTTCGACTGCCGTTTTGCATTAAAATGAGGTATGAGATCCCTCGATTTATAGCTTCCCCTAAATCTCAATTGCTCTTCGTTCGTCGCAATCCTTGGCCCACTCTCTTAGTTCACAATCTGCTTGTGCTCCTGCTATCGAAGGCACGTATTATTTTGTTCTTCATCGCCTGGAGAGGTATCTTTTTGTTGATCGATTACCGTAGCCGAGAAAATATTGATCCATCGCTCAAATTATCTTCTCTTGATTCATAGCCAAGGTCAAGAAAGATATTATCATTTGATTTATTATTGCCCCTCTATTCAGTTATTTATACCTCTTTTACGATTATTTCGGGACCTTTTAGTTTGGATATTTGTATCACCTTTGTATCTAATTTCGAGATGGTTATATAGTGAATCGCTCCTCCTCTGTATGGATGTAGGCAGGTTTATTGAACAATGTAATTTTCTTATATTTCTTCTACTTATTATTTATGCTTGTGATATGTTCGATGAAATGCATGAATGAGTTTAAATATTAAATTGAAAATCTAAGATGATCTAATTTGCTGCGCGCAATCTTGACATTGTAATTAGTTAGATATCTTTATGGCTTCATAAAAATTTCTTAGATTCATGATGTTATGGCTAAATTTTAGGTATGTAGCTTTAGATAAGGAACCACTATCACAAATTTAAATATTTCCTGAAACTTGCAAACCTAGAAAAGAAAACAATGCTGATAAGGATATAAGTGCAAAAATTGTAAGTTGCATAATTTGTGTTTTTTAAAACTTAAGGAGTGTTTATGTATTGTTGCATTGAACATGTATATTTATTCATTTCAAAACAAAATTATGACTAAGAGTATTTAATGTGGCTAGTTGTTGGATATTGTAGTTTCAATTGGAGGAAATACAGTCCCAAAGTCAAGAAGAAAGTAATGTAGGTGCAGAAAAAATTATAGAAATTTTAGGAAAAGAAAATTCTAAGCATGTACATATCTTTATAGAAGGGGTCATTTAAAGGGAATTGTGGAAGATATTTAATGACGATGATCACTCTAAAAGGGTCCAATAATAAAAGATGTATAACTTCAAAAAAAATTATACAGATATACAGAATAGGTTTGATGAAAAGAGAGAAAAGATGGCTCAGAAGTTTAATCAAGCAAAAGCACATATGGCTCATGGGTTCCAAAATATACTAATACAACGATAGCAAAGCAATTCTAGATTGATCATTCCGCAATGATTAATGGACTTCTTATTGGTGAATGATCGATCTTCTAATGCTTCTACTAGTAAAACTAGAATGTCATGCATGCATAAACTATCTTCAACTGCACACATGATCCTTCTTCTTTATAGGTGTGTATAAATTATTTATCTATGTAACAAAATATTTTGGTTATTTTTCAAATTTGATGAAATATTTTCATTATATATAGTAAATGTATATTTTTTAAGATTTTGATTATTGAATGTTGTTTCTTATATGATTTTATTTTCATTCATCATAAAGATAGACTTTAGGGGGAGTGATGTTATAGAAGGAAAGGATCATTCATCGAGAGGATCATCGAGGGAGACGTGGATCATTAAGGAATGTAATGACTATTAAATGTTGTTTCTTATATATTTTAAATATTGATTATTGAATGTTAATGATATGTGATGTTATGGACTATAATTTGTGTTCATATATTGTTAAGATTTTGTTATGATAAATATATTTTGTAACTATATATAATTTCAATTATTGTGTTATTATGATTTCATGATGTTTGGGAAATACAAATTGTTAAGCCAATATTAACATGGGATATGCAACAATCATATTCAGGAATATATCGGTGGTAAACATAAAAATGGAATATACAATAATTATGAATTGTTATTAATTGAAAATGGGATATGTAGCAGCAGATATCTATTTCCTAAATATAAAAAGATTGTTGCAAAAAAAATCTAACAAAATTGTTGCCTATAATCAAAAAAAATGTTTGCACGAAATTTCTTAAAAATCGTTGCTTAAACAATCTAAAATTACTGCTTAAACATTAAAAACCGCTACATATATAGATATAAAAAATTTGATGATTAAGTAAAAAAAAAAAAAAAAAAATGCTACTTGAATGTATAAACATCATTGGTTAGACATGAAAAAACTACTGCTTGAATTAAAAAGAAATATTACAAAAAATTTTAGAAAACCGTTGCCAAAATATAAATGATTATTGTCAAAAATGAAAAAAAAGGGTATCAAATACTTTCGAAAACTGTGGCCTAATTAAATATTCATAATCGCTGCAAAAACCTGTAACAAACCATTGCATAAAATGAATAATTGTTGCTAATTATTTCCAAAAAATTGTTGCTTAGAAAAGAAAAGCATCGCTAAAATCTCAAAAAAAAAAATAAAAAAAAATGGTCTTTTATTTGTTATAGATGTTTCGAATACTTATTAAAAACCAACACCTAATTAAAATTTCATTAGGCAACAGTAATTTAACTGTTGGTTTATGATTAAAAATATTATTGTGCTTGATTTTAGGCAATGGCCGCATAAGCGATGGCCGGAAAACCATTGCCAAAATCATTAGGAAATGGATCCGAACCTTCGAGCAACAATTTTAGGTTGTTGCCTAAGATTATATTTTTGCCATGGTTCCAACCCGCCCCGGCCACTTTTGGCCCTAATCTCAGCTTAGGTAAACTAAGATCTCACGTTATAAAAATGTTGCTTGAAAGTTCAGCTAAAGCGCTCGTACCTGGATTTCTAAATGCTAACCAAAGAAGAGTAGCGATGGAGGTCCTGAAATCTTGCACGAACGAAGCCTCCCACACACCACATGATATGATAGGGGAAGTGATGGACGACTTGGTAGCCAAGTCAAATAATATGGGCCCAAGAAACTTCTCATGCACGCTAACAGGCTCTCCAAAGCATTTTCCTAACTTTGACCCTCTGGCAATGAATCAACGACCCATGCTGCCAACCTGCCTTCCTACCTAAAGCGAATAGCGTGGTCAAAAGTCTTGCGAAGCTTCTCCTTTGTCATCTATATATATATATATATATATATATATAACTCAACAAGGTTCTAAAGCTCTTCTTGCCTTGGCCGTTATTCTTGGCGGTCAAAACGGAAGGAAGATTTGAGGCAGGCCACCAGGTATCCAGCGACCTTCATTGCAAACACCGTATATCCTATCGTAAAGCATATGGGTTTTGGGTTAATTTCTTCTGGAATAAGCCAATGTCTCGGTGATGTCCCACGACTCGATGCCACATCCATGGCTTGTCATGGATTGTCATTTGTACGTAATCAATTTTATATTGTTTGCAAAGCAATGTTAAGCAGAAAAGTCTCCTCCTTCCGGAAATTCTTAAAACCTACCCTAAACTTCATGTGCTCGTCACCCATCAAAAAAACCTCGACTATATGATTGAAAGAAACTGTATGCTCATCCATCAATCCATATAGACCTCGATGGAGCCTAAAGCTCTCCCTCTCTACCTGTTCCTTTGCTCTCTCCCACTCGTCTCGTTTGCTCTAGCTTCTGCTTCCTCCTACCCGAGAGGGCTTGATCCGAAGGCTAAGGCCCTTCAAGAGCTGGACCGCGTTGTCCATCTTCCTGGCCAACCTCCAGTTGAATTTCGACATTATGCTGGGTACATCACCGTGGATGAAAGCCATGGAAAGGCTCTCTTCTATTGGTTCTTCGAGGCCACTCACAAAACAGCCAAGAAACCACTCCTTCTATGGCTCAATGGAGGTATGGCAGGATTAGCAAGAACTTTTTCTTGATCATTAGGTACTTGAAGCTTATGGTCTTGTTGTAATGGTTAAAGTTTGAGTGTCGCAGGGCCTGGTTGCTCTTCGGTAGGTTTTGGAGAAGCACAGGAACTTGGGCCATTTCTTGTCAGAAAAGATGTACCTGAGCTAGAACTTAACAAGCATGCTTGGAATAACGGCAAGATCACCGACTTTCTCAATATACTTCACACAAAAGAATAGTTCCACATCATTTAAATAACATATGTTGGACATCTCTCTTAGATGTTATATAAAGACTATTTAGAGGTATAGACTAATTAACCTCCATTTGCAATCAATAGCTAATTTTTTTTTTTTTTTTTTTATGGTCATGCATGTAGCTGCCAATTTGTTATTCTTGGAGAGTCCAGCAGGAGTTGGGTTCTCATATTCCAACACGACCTCGGATCTTGATGTCCAAGGCGATAATGCCACTGGTAGGCATCGAGAAACTCCACTTCAACCTTAATCAAATCGCTTACCTTCATCCATTTAATTAATTCCATGCACGCCATATGTACGTCAACTAAAAATATTTATTTTGGCCTTCTTCTAGCATTTAGTTCCTACACATTCCTGGTAAATTGGTTTAAAAGATTTCCACAATACAAACTGAACGAGTTCTACATAGCCGGAGAGAGTTATGCAGGTAATGGAGAAACAAAAATGCCTTGTTTTGTCTTATAATCTCTACTTATCTTTTTCTTAATTACTTCTTTACATACTTTTCTTCTAAAAGGGCATTATGTACCCCAACTTGCAAGAGTAGTATTCAAGAAGAACGAAGAAACCACAGCAGAGGATTATATAAATCTCAAGGGGTTCATGGTATGCATAAGATTTTGCCATTTGTTAAGTTTGTGTTCTTATGTTCATGATACAATTCAACATAGTAGATTGCTAATATTAATAGTAGATTACAATTCAAGTCCAAAGCCCAAGCCATGACTAAGTGAAATTGCAGATTGGGAATGCCCTTCTAGATTTCGAGACGGATCTCAAAGGAATGGTAGATTATGCATGGGGTCATGCAGTCATCTCCGATAGAGTTTACCAAAACATCATAACAAGTTGCAATTTTAGTGCTGCCACATTCTCTCGAGAATGCAATAATGCCTTCTTGCAATATTATGCAGTATATGACATCATTGACATGTATAGCTTGTACACACCACGCTGTGAAAGTGGATACCCAAACTTCACGGCTTCAATGATGATGGCACAGGGTGAAGAAAACCCCACCTCCATCTCAAAATTTGTAAGATTTTCCCCAATCTTGCTCGGAAGTTTTCATGTATATATATAAGCTTTTCTCAGTTCAACATAACACGGGGATGCTTTTCTCCAAATAAAAATTGCCTTCAAATTCCTCATAAGAATGCAATTAATACTTTTCCTTCCAACCTAGCCAGTAGCTTCTACCTATTTTCTTAATCTCTTTTTTCTCCTGATGGCAGGAGGACTTGCTGCTGAAGATACCAGCTGGTTATGATCCATGTCTACAAACCTATGCGACAGAATACTTCAACCGTCAAGATGTTCAAGAAGCTTTGCATGCTGATGTCACAAAATTGACACGTCCATGGTCCCTGTGCAGGTAATTAAGAATATCAAATCTACATAAAGTATGTAATATTTAGTGATTTATGTGTCCTTGAACATGTGAGCTCCTTGATCCCAATGTACGATAATCTTCTCTTTCCTTTCTCCATTGCGTACCCACAGTCACCCTGTCAATAGGGCGTGGAGTGACAGCGAAAGATCGATCCTTCCAACCATCCAGAAACTTATTGATGATGGAGTTCGCATATGGGTGTTCAGGTGAAATTTTAACGCAAATAATCCATGTCCACTAAGTAATTTACTTTAGACTGTTTAAATTACATCTTAGCATCTTGTTCAGTATGATTATATATATTTGAAAAAAAACATTGGAGCAAATCACACATGGGGAATACTGCATTAGAATGATCAATGATTACAACAGGATGAGGGGGTAATCAATTGCTCTAAAATTGCAATTTAATATGATATTTACCCATTCATGAATGATCATTCAGCTGCATATCCCGCACATTTATACCATAATAAACAGCCAAATGCTAATTAATTATTATTAGAGTTCATATTGTTACCATGTTATGGAAGTACAATCCGTATCCCAATCGATTAGAGTTAGATAAGTAATTGGTCAACAAGATCCCCATCCTTACGCAACACATTCTCATTCATGCACACAAATGTGCGCAGATGAAAATATGCAAGCGTTTGCTATGATTTTCTACTCGATTATCTGCAACAAATCCAGGCCCATCATCTTATACCAAGGTGTGTATATGTCTATATTGTCTAATCTGGTTTTGCTTAATTAATTCTACTTTCGGACTTCTTTATATATCTTCTAGTGCTATTGACTTGATGGAAGGGTGGGAATCCTGAATAAATAGTAAAATAAAGATAACGATGACTTGTTGTCATCAAGCCAGCCTAGACTCAGGTGACACCTAGCTTGGACCTGAGACCATCAGGGGAAGTAGATCTAAATTTTGAAACTCATCAAATTTATGAGTTCAATACGCATTAGGTACAAGTTGGGCCCGAGTTTAGATACCGGTCTAAATCAATAAGGGTATGCAGGTCTAAAAAATAGAACAAGTCGTCTCTCCATTCTAAATCTAAAGCAGTCTACTACTTCAATCTTCCCGGGTTCCTGTTCAACCTCCATGCCTTGCCAAAAGTTCTATAATTCTCTTTCCCCACCTTTCTGCGTGGTTCGCTATGGTTTCCACGGACTGCAGTAGCGTGGCCTTGATGGACCAGGACTTCGTGTCGATAACTCATGATGATTGCTCAATTGTAAGCTGAAGTCAATGACATATTCTTCTCTCCTGGCTATCGACCATTGATTCAATAACCGGTATCATAGTGTTTGCATGAAATCAAAACCACACAAAAGGAAGCATTGAAGCGGTCCTCAAAATAATTCATGATTGATTTCTTAATGCAAAAGCGAAGCACTTGGGTGCTACTTATAGTTTCAAAAGGGCATTCCTGCTTGAATAAAACTAATCAAAGATATTATAAAAGAAAAGACTTTATTAATTAATCAAAATTTTACAAGAAAAAAAATCATATCATTGTCCGAACATTTTTGGCTCATATAACAAAGCGCAAGTCAAATAAATTCCTGATCCCCCATACAACATATTCGCTACATTTAGTTACCATCATCTCTCTTTTCCTAGTTTTCCACATTAAACTTACACCTTCGGTCATGAAAAAAATTGGCCACTAGCTCATTAAAAATAAATGCAAGGAAATGTAAATCTTAATTCTTGCTATAATCCTATGTTCCAAGGAAAGAAAAAGGAAAACATCAAACCCTAGGCTTAGGCCCACCATAAATCAAAACTCACTTGTCTAGGTTTATAAGTATCCTTACTTAGCTTTCATGATGCAAGTTATTTTTCAATTATTTTTTTATTGCCTTTACCACTTATAAGACATCAATAACCAAAATAGATTTTGCAAATCATTCTATTTCATTCTCTCGGTTTCTAAAATCGTTAAAATATACAAATTTTTCACATGCACTTGACTATCTAGTCATCATTTGAATTTTGATAGATTTATTACTTCGATATGATTGCTTAACAAACTTTCTATATGAACAGTGGTGACACGGATGGTAGGATTCCTGTAATCTCAACAAGATACACATTAAACAAGCTAGGTTTGAAAATAATGGAGGATTGGTCACCATGGTTCGACCATAAGCAGGTAGCTAACTAATATTCTCATTATTATTTGAAGTGATTTCTTCTCAAGTAACGTGTTCATTCTTTATGTAGGTTGGTGGATGGACTATAACATATCACGGATTGACCTTCATCACAGTTAGGGGTGCAGGGCACCAAGTGGCAACAATTGCTCCTGAACAATCCTTACAACTCGTCAAATACTTTTTATCCAATAAAAAACTACCTTCCACGCCGTTCTAAACAACGGAATTAAAAAAAAAAAAAAACTTCATATTATAGTAAGTTAGCTGCACCCATGTAACAATTATTTTTCACCTTCAATTCAAGGCAAGAGATGTGTATCATTTTGATAATTAGGTTGATTGCATTGTATTACCTAAAGTGATGTTTAAAAAGCAAAAATAATCTATATTTCATAAAATGTCTAAGCTTTAGCTAGCCTTTATCCGATCTATCATTCGGAAGACTCAGATTGTCTTTGCTCTACTTTTAGGTTTCATCTATACCGTGACCTATCTAAACTTGGACACTTTAGCTAATTTTCATCACACTAAGTTTAACCTTTCTAAAACCAATTAGCTTGAGTCCAATTAGATAAGATCCATAGCTAACCCAGTTTGATGTGGGATCCTAATTTAGACCTATATTTCACTCACCTCTCTTACTCTGAAAGTTGGGTCCAAGTCAAGTTGGATGATGATTAGACTTGGAACTTGTTCTTTGTTTTCTTTATATGTTTTTATATTTTCTAGTTCAAAATCTTATGCTTGAATCCAAATTTGGTTCGTTCAATTTTTACTACGAACTAAAGTTGGCTAGGCTAGATTAGATTGCTCAAGTTTTGTTGGATCATTTAGTTTGAATTAGTTTAGTTAAATAAACTAGAACACAATCATAGTCCAAAATTTTAAAACCAAAAATAAATTTGGTCAACTTGGATAATAGATTGATCAAGTGATATTAGCTCAAGTAAGACATGTTCAAAAGGAAGTCTATATACCTAACATATAGGCATATATGTGATGCATCATTTAGTAAATTACTGTCTTTGATCTAGACAATGACTAAGATGGACTCAAAGTTTTTATTTAATTTTTGTCAAATCAAATTGGTTCATGAAAGTCTAATTAGACCAAATCCAGTTAAATTAGACCCAATATGAGGCATGGATCTTATTACCGCCTGGATTGCCATGGCCTGAAGCTCGAGCAGGGTTCGGTCAAAGTTGAGCTCTTGCAGGAGGGCTAGGTTTTCTGCCGCATCGTCCCTGCACCTGGTTGACTAGCCCTGCAAAAAAGAGGAAACCCGGGCCGAGATCCTGACGAGGACACTCCAATGATCAAGTCAGTAGAGCGATCGAGAGGAACAGATCCTCTTTAGCGGGGCTTAAAGAGGACCCCGTGTCCAGAGAGTTTAAAAAGTAGAAGGGTTAGAAATGCAGGTCTGAGGGAGTCCTCTGGTGCTCATCTAGCCCTTGCACTTTACTTACCCCTTCGTCGGAGGTCCCTCTTCTTTCTTATAGCCATTAGTTCTGTCCTTCCAGGCTTAGGGCCCCTTTGCTCCCCCTTTCAGGGGGTTCCATCTTCTAGGACTACCTCGTTCCCCGAACCGTGTGGGACAAGATCCGGAGTTCTTGGAGAGAGGCCCTGCAATGGATGCAGGGGGCGTACCATAGGGTCTGCATCCTTAGTGGGGCGACCCACTATGACAAATGCGAGTGACGCGCCACGGGATCTGGCACCCCAATTAGGCACTCCATCAAAAGGTGTAGGCAACGTGCTACCAAGTCTGGAGTCCTGGAGGAGCACTGTCCTGGTGGGAAATGCAAGTGGGGTGCTACAGGGTCTGGACCCCTAGTGGAGTACTTCCCCCCAAAGGGTGCAGGTGGTGTACTGCAATGCCTGGAGCTCCGGTGGAGCACTTCTCTACAGAGGGCGCTTGCGGTGTGCTACAGGGTCTGGAGCTCCGGTGGAGAACTCCTCTATGAAGGGCACATGTGGCGTGCTACAGGGTCTGGAGCCTTAGTGGAGCACACCTTCGTTGCAGATGGTTCGACTCCCTAAGAGCCGCGGTAGGTTCGGCGGAGATGGTGACATTGTGCGCTGTGGTCACCATCTGAGCCATCTCGGTGGCCACTCCTTGAGAGAGCACGCCCCTCTTTTCTCCCGTCGATTCTATCACCACGACCATGGGAGTCCTTGTTGCTTTCAATATTTGGTCTAGTCGAGGGTTCTATCCTACCATGACCTTTCCTGGTTGAGGACTTACCTTGGAAGGGAGCTCATCTCAGACGGGAGCTCGACCTCGACCAGGAGCTCACCTTGGATGAGAGCTCGATCTCGATCGGGAGCTTGACCTCGGATGGGAGCTCACCTCAGATGGAAGCTCGACCTCGAACAGGAGCTCACCTCGACCTTGGATGGGAGCTCACCTCGGATGGGAGCTCGACCTCGATTAGGAGCTCACCTCGGATAAGAGCTCAACCTCGGTCGGGAGCTTAACCTCGGTCAGGAGCTCACCTCGATCGGGAGCTCACCTTGGTTGGGAGCTCGACCTCGATCGAGAGCTCACCTGGTGGCCCTGCCTGCCACCTCAACCACCAGTTGTGTTTGATACAGACTCCACGTCAGTAGTTCACCATATCAGATGACTCCACGTCAGCAGTTCGCCACATCAGATGCCCTCCACTCTCGAGTCTAGAGTGCGAGGCACCCCCTCGGGCCCGGGGCGAGGAGAGTAATGATGTCGTTGACGTGAAAGACATTATGCCTGGGCCATTTAATGCCTCGATCACTAATGGTTTGCAGATTGTGCCTTGTACCAATTAAGGGTTGCCACATCAATGGGCATGGCGGCACATCATGATGGTTACACCCCGCCCAGTGCGGTTGTAGGCAAACCAAAGTGCCTTGCATGGCAAAAATCGACATGTGGCCGAGATCCATTGGCCGTGGGATGAGAGAAGATGCAAGCCCCACTCGGTGCAATGTGATAGGGCTTCGTTGTCTTTTCCAGAGAGGCCATTCCCCTCCATCCACCTTTTTAAAAATCTTCGAGGAAGCAAAAACACAGAGGGAGGAACGAAAGCCTCGCACCTATTTTGATAGCCTTGGCCCAGAGTCTCCGCAGGTCAGTCTTCTTTCTCGACATTCTGTCCCTCTGCTAGGTGCCGAGCTAGTTCCTTTAGGGTTTGTGTCCTTCTTTCTTTCCTCTATCCCTTCCTTTCTGTATCCATGAGTTCTCCCAAGGGGAGGCGCCACCGTTCGGACCGCCCAGGTGCGGCAGAACCCTCTTGACCAGGGCTTTCTCCCTTGGATAGTGAGGAGGGCATCCCGTTCAGAGTCCCGTGAAGTCCCCACCATATGGTGGACCCCGGCATACCTTCTCTGCCTCCCCATTCTCTTTCCTCTTCTGGCCAGGACCAGGTAGGCCCATCCGGGATCGCCTCGATGATGACTCGATCAGACACCCTCCATCTCTAGAGAGTCTACAAGATCCTAGACTTCATCCAGTTCATGGCTCCAAGGCCGGAGGAATGGGTCATGTCTAGTGGCCCGAGCTGGATTGCCCTGTATGAGGACTTCTTCCTCATTGGGCTCCATCTTCCTCTTCACCCTTTCTTTCTTTCCTTTCTTAATCATTATAAATTAGTTCCTGCCTAACTTATCCCAAATTCTATTAAGGTCATCTCCTCCTTCATTGTGCTATGCCACTTTCATGGCATTATTGCCCGATTCTCTCTTTGTAGGGCTCTTTCTACCTTGAAGCACCATCCCACCGATAGTGGGTGGTGGTTCGTGGCCCCCCACCTGGGGGCCCTGATGTTTGACCTGCCCACTTCCATCAAGGGATGGAAGAGTAGGTTTTTTTGCCTTGGTTGAGGGGGTTAACTGGGCTTGGAGCAACCCTGATCAATCCCTAAACTAGAATACTTCGATCGAGCCCACCGACCAGGAGGTGTACGACCAGCTCATCATCTCGAAGGTTTCCCACGGGCAGAACCTCCTATTCGAACAGAACATGTTCGATGCTGGGATCAGCCCTATCCTACCTTAGGTAAGACCCTAAACCTAAACCCTTTGATGGCATACAGTAGCTGACCCAACTCCTCTTTTGGATTGCAGATATGAGGTTCTCGGTGGACCAAATCAAATAGATGTCTCGTAAGTGGCCTACATCCTCGAGGCCCAGGGAGAAAATGCCAAAGAGGCCTCACGAGGAAACAGAGCGATGGTTCCGTGGGGAGGCCTCTTCTGGGCCCTAGGAAAGGAGCGCTTGCGATGCCCCAGCACCGACCACGGAGATGGCCAGGGCCGCGGTCCACAAGCCCAGCAAAAGCATTGTAGCCGGGGAGGGGATGCCTCCAGCTCCTTCAGTAGTCCCCCAAACAATTGAGATCCCGCCATCCCCAGAGGCGGAGGAGATGGTGGTCGTCACCGTGGTAGGGGAATAGTTGACCCCATCAGCACCCGTCGAGGTGGCAAAGGCTCGAGCAGCATTACCTGAGCGACCGAAGTGGTCGATGATGGATGGAGCGGCTTGGAGGATGGCGGCTACAGGTAGTGGGCTGGCTCTCCAGCCAGTGGGTGGTGGCACATGGTTGGTAGTTGATGACGGCTAATAGTAGGTGGTGGCTAGGTGGCAACATGGAACAGGGAGTGGGCAACATCGGGCATCCTCTCCAGTCAGCGAGGAAGGCGGGCAGTGGCTCGGGGCAGCGAGGGGAAGAGTAGCGGGCTGATGATGGTGGAACGGCTATGGACGTGGAGTTGGTGGTGACCGAACGAAGAAGAGAGGTGTTCGACCAGAAAAATGGATCTCCTAGTGATGTTATGGTGGCTTGATGGCTTCTCTCAGCCATGAGGAGGTTCTCGATGGCGAGGGGGAAGGTGGGGGACAATCCCGATGGCCAAACAACTTGAGATGGTGGCCGTGGTCCACTGGTAGGAATCATGAACCGGTAGCAATGGCTATCAATGGATCGCGCGAGAGTTTATGAACCCAATAATCAGTCCATGGTGGATCGACTGCTTTAATATTCATGTAATTTATTTAATAAACTTAAAACTCTGATTTTGGGCTTATTTGGACTCCGATTTGAGTATCATCTGCACCGTTGGATTCCAAAAATCGAGTTCTTTGTAATGACAATCTTCTTTCCTACAAATAATGTATAAAAATATCAATTTGATATAAATAAAGATAGTTTAATTATTAAATTAATAATTTTATATGTGTATATAACATAATTATCATACCTCCCAACTTTGAACTTTGCTCATCCTCGAGTAAAGCACATGAACTAGCTATGCATATAACCTCATTCTTGAATTGAAAGTTGACTTAGGTAGTCTTAAAGGTAGCTGATACCTGGCTAGACTATTAAAGAGGTACTTCATTGGATCACTGAGTCAACCTAATTAGTGGTTGAGTGTTGATCATAGAAATCTTTAGAGGTCTTCCTCACTATCTCCCCAACTTACTCTTTAAATTCTCTAACTTGATTTGAGTCGGGTTTGTTGTCCTTTTATACTTTAGTCCTTTTATTCTTCTTCTCTTTTTTTTTAAGAAGTCCCGTGCAATATCTTGACCTCTTAAGTATTAGCATCTTTACCTTTTTGACACAAACCACAATACTTATTTAGGCGAAAGGGCCTGGTTACTCAATAGGGTGCCATTGCTTAATAGATCTCTTGACCTTCTCACCTTTTGACATGAACCACAATACTTATTTAGACAAAGGGGCCCAATTACTCGGTAAGAATTCAAGAAGAGGTGTGAGGTTAGACTAACTCTCTAATTTTAATTTTTTTTAAGGATTTTTTAAGAACTTTTTTTATATCTCAACATTTCCATCCCTACTCTCAATAAGTAGATTCTTTATTAAGATAAGAAGGGAAAGAGTTTTGGAATCACTTCCAAAATTTAACTTGGTCAATATCCTATCATTTTTTTAGGTTTTCTTAGTGATTTGCTCCTTAGTATCTCTAAAGCTATCTAGGTCGTTAACCAATCATTGATTAGGATGCCTAATTAACTTTAAATTGAGATAAAATTTGGATACAAAACTAATTATTTATGGTCATACTTGATGACTTAATTAGATTAGTTATTCTTTCCCCCAACTTAATCAACATTATCCTCAATGAAGAAGGAAAATAAAGGGTGCAATATTGAAAAAGGAAAAGAAAAGAGTACACCTAGAGTGAATGTGCTTTGAGAGTTGAAGAAGGCTTCGTGAAGTAGTGGGCTCGTGAAGTAATGGGCATTGTACTTCTATCTAAGTTCCTGTAATTATACTAAAGAAAAAAATGAGATTGTTGGGTTGGCTCCCAACCAACGCTAAGTTTAACGTCTTCAGTCGGACATTATGAGGGAGTTCAATAAATAGTTAACTTTAATGTATCCCTTATAACATCAAAAGGATAGGGCCAATCAGGAGGCCTTTCTATCATGGTAGAAAAATGTTCATAGAGCATTCTATGATGACTAGCCCGAATCAATAAAATATACTGGGCATGCATGTTATTCTAGGATTTAAAAATATTATTATAGTGTATAAAATATTTAGGAAGGGATTGTATTTGTTGGACCGAGATTGGAGGTGGTAGTTGTTGACTCTGGTCTTGATTTTGATGATTGACAAAATATTTAAGTATATATGAGTACTAATGCATGTTAAAAGTGTTTATCAGTTTCAGGTACTCATTTAATGTTGAAAGATTGAAAAGATTGTCATTCAGTTGAAGAAGCCAAGCTTAGATAAAAGATCTGCTCAAAGAAGACTTGGAAAATCAAAGTTTGCTTGAATGGATACTTGAGTGAGACATAAATTTGGTTCAGTATAAGTTCAAGTATTTCTGTGAAGATCTCAGTAAGGTGTCGACTCAAAGTATCGACTCAAGCCGGTGTGCAAAGAAAGTTTCAGATGGCACGGCTGAAGTGTCAATACATGGACTTGATATGTCGACTCAAAGTGTCGACACATGGATCAGCTCATCGCCTGAAGTTTTTAAGTCACAGAACTTGCTGAAGATGAAGAACTGCAGAAGTGTCAACATATAGATGCGATGTGTCGACTCAAAGTATCGACTCACCTGAAGAAGTGTCGACACATATAAGATTTCCAGAAAGCCAGATTAAAGATATTTGAATTGGGTGTCGACTCAAGAAGTTCAACTGTCGACCTGAAGTGTCGACTCACAGCCTGAAGTATCGACACATGAAGTTCTGGGAACAGTAATGGCTAGTTTTTCAAATGCAGAACTTGTCTCTTTTCACCCCAATGGCTAGATTTTCGAGTCTAACAACTAGAAACCGGATTTGAGACCTTGGAAAGGTATTTATATGCTCCAAATCAAATCAAAAGAAAGAGGTTCAATGAAAATGAAATAGAAATATCCGAGAGAGAAGAAAAGAGAGCATTCATTAAAATTCAACCACTCTCAAGCAAAAACAAGCCTCCAAGCATTCAAGAGTCTTCAAGAGCATTAAAGATCAACCATTCTTGAACAATCAAAGAGGCTTCATCAAGTTGAAAGCATCACAACTACCGAGCTTCAAAGAGATACCCGCTTTTTATTAGAAAGCTTTTATTCTCTTTACTTCAAACTATTTTTTGTTGTAAGGGTTCTTAGTTAGCCTATTGCAAAACTAAGGGAGGTTATTGGTGAGCCTTTGAAAATCAATTAGGTTCTTAGTTATCCCAGAAAACCAAGGAAGGTTAGTGGTGAGCCATAAAACCATTTAGATTCTTGGTTAGCCCGTAAAACCAAGTGAGTTTTGACTTGCGAGCCTTATGAAAATAAGTCGGGTTTTGATTAGTGAGCCTGAAAAACTAATCGGCTGTAATCTGTTGAGATCATAATGAATTTTCAAGGAGATCTTGGGGAGTGGATGTCGGTTCCTTGGAGTGAACCGAACCACTATATATTGTTGTGTTTGTGCTTACTTATTTCATGCTTATTTACTCTTGTGCATTTACTTTATTAATTTTGTTGCATATTATTTTGAAGCACACAAACACTTTGGCAAAACACAAGCAACTTGAATTAAATTAGCACATACTTATTTAGTTTATTGCAAATAGTTTATAGAACCCAATTCACCCTCCCTCTTGGGTTGCATCATCACTGGGCAACAGTAGTTTAAAAATTTCTTCAATTTTGGATTGGTCTACCCTGCTCCCCTTCTCGAGCATGATGTAATTGGTCAATGTCCCTTCTTATTTTAAATTTAGGTATATTTTTTAGATTAATTTAATCCTGTCTTCATGCTTTATTTTAATATCATAGAAAGATTTTGGAGGCAGTCCTCAAAATTTGTACCAAATGTGGATAAATTAACTATAAAATTTTGAAGATCTTGAGCCCTCA
The DNA here is from genome assembly GCA_021397845.1 of Areca catechu. NCBI lineage: Eukaryota > Viridiplantae > Streptophyta > Magnoliopsida > Arecales > Arecaceae > Areca > Areca catechu. The sequence continues at coordinate 75,580,254 of CM038038.1, read as the reverse complement.
TTTCAGCAACATCCCACCCGATAGCTTTTTTATATGCTTTAGAATATCACTAAGTTGGGCTTCATGGGTAGGGTTCACTGGAAGAGTTTCAATGGGTGCATCTAGAAGTGATTTTAGTTCTAGTTCAGGTGGTGATTTTAATAAGGGAGCTATTGATGGACTAGGTGATGGCTCTTGTTATTCATCAATCAAAAATGGAAGGGTTTTAAAGTAGGATATTTGTATTGGGTTATTCACTTTAGTACTATACCCATCTATATTAAAATTATCTATCCTTAATTAAGCCAGATAGGGATCTAACAAATCTTGGGGGAGAACTGTAGGGGTGAATTCCTCTATTAAGTTCTGTATTTGTGGTTCTTGGGAGGTCTCTATTAATTCCATTATTGCATCAATTTGTTCCCCATCCCATTGAAAGGCATGGACAATTCTAGGGCACTAGAGAACGGGGCCATAGGTGAGTAGGGTAACGATGGTTTTGGTTCGTCCCATAAGTTTAATGTCTCCATATATTTTTTTACCTTAGCCAAATTGTCTATATTAATTTTTATGGTTATGCAGAGTTGTTCTAAGACTAGTTCATTTTCGGGAGCCAGACTTGATTGTTTAGGGAAGGCTAGAGGGTCATTAAATTTTTGAGCTAGGTATAGTTCCTTTAGGTTACTCTTGGGTTGACTAGGTAGTTCACCTCCCTCCTCTCAATTAAGCTCAATTAATCATTGGTCAATTTGATCCATTAGCCTATCGATAGATTACTGTTGGGTTATAATTAGTTGTTGAAATTGGGCAAACCTATCGACATCCAGGTTAGTCTGTAGGGGAGGTGGGTATGATGCTTGCTGAACCTTCTCTTTAAATGATGGGCTATAATTAATTGGAGAAGGTTGATAATGGAAATAGGGCTGATCATAATAGGGTTCCTCTATAAACATAGATCCTTGGGTAGCTGGGACAACCACTGGATATGGTTGCCATGAAAAATCTGGTTGAGCCCCCCAACCTGAATTATAGGCATTATAGTATGGATTATCTCCTAAGTTGTAGGTCGTTTGGATTTGATCCTGATAAACTCGGTCATACCAAAACTCAAGAAGTTGGTACCCGGTTGGGAACTCACTTTCAAAGTGAGTGGGGCTCGAATAAACTTAGTATGCTGGGAGAAAGGGTATTCTACTATAAAGCTTCATTTTCCTGGCACTGATGCAGTCATCAAATTATTTTGATTATTAGGATATGCAATCAAAGGTTTCGATCAGAGCAATCCTTATTTATTTATATATTTATTTATTATCATTATTACTTTTTTAAAGAGGAGTGGTGAGATGAAGAAGGAGAAGAGTTCTAAAGAAAAGGGCCTAAGGAGTCCTAGAGCTAAGAGAGAGAAGAAGAATTAGGTAGGGTTTGGTATTATTTACAAGCAAGTTAGCATATATGGACTTTCTATCCTAGGGTTCCCTAATTTTAGACGGCTCCTAACTGCCAAGGCAACCTTGGAGCCCTCCAAGTCAAAAACTAACTAATCCACTGGCCAGGTAAGGGTAAGATTGGTGGGGGTCCTCCTGTTGCTTTTTCCTTAGACACTAATAGATTAGTCAGGTCAGTCAACGGAACCAATTAAAAATCACTTTTCTTTAGGACTACATCATCTTTGAATCCCTTTCCTAAACACCAAGTAATCAACTAATTCTGACCCGGTCTAACTCTTTCAGATTCCTTATCCTATTGAGACTCGAGTTTTTTAGGGACTCATATCTAATTGATTTTAATTAAAGGCTTGGGACAATGCAAGATGCAGGGTAGTGGTTTGTGGGCCAAGGGTTATCAACTCTCCACCTTATATTGTTTATGGTGTAATGCCCTTAAGATATTTTATGAAAATATGCTATACAAAAAAGAAAGATGTCCCAAATAAGTAAAAATATTTTAAGTTTTAATTAGTTACTCTATTTTAGTTAAGTATTATGTGGTGTGTTTATTTTCTTTTTAGGTTTTATTAATTTAAACAAAAAGAATAGAAGGTATGTTTTAATTTTTGGTTAGTTAGATATGAGAGGAAGAAAACTAAATTAGGTTAAACAAATATAGTATTTAAGGTAGTTATTTAAAAGGTTTATTAATTTTTTCTTTTTTTAGATTTATTTAAATAGGAAGGAATTTAAAAGAATTTTTTTTAAAGGTTAGTTTGAAAAGAAAGAAACTAACTAAAATCAAATAAAAATATATTTTGTTTGTTATGTTGAAAAGGAGGAAACTAATTAAAAGAAAGTAAATAAAAAAAGGAATAAATCTGGTATTAGGGTTGATCTCACCAAAATCGCAAAAATTTCCTTCTCGTCTTTTTTTTCTTTTTCCTTTTTTAATTTTTTTATAGACAAAAAATAAGGAAAAAATTAGTACACTTGAATTTACAAGAAATCAAAGAAATCAAAAATATTAGTATTCATGCATTTCCCGGCAACGGTACCAAAAACTTGATAGACCACGATATTGTCGTTAAGACACCATAGCTATCAGTTTAATTAACTGACTTCTAAATCAAATTACAAATATGTAGAAAGGGTGCATCGGGTTGAATCCATTGAGAAGGCAGTGCTTGGAATAATTTTGAAATCTTTGATTTTTATAAAATAAAAGAAAATATTTTGAAGTAGGGATAAATAGAAACTAAAAGTGTAAAAGAAAATAAAAACCTGATAATAGGATATACTATTTAAATCCTAGCATCTACTTGCAATAAAAATAAAGAGCATGCATGAAAATAATCTTTTTGCATTAAATAAAAGGAGAATTCTATTACAAGAAATTAAAAAGGATAATTTAATGACTAAGAAAAATTATAAAAGAAATAGTAACAAAGACTGGAAGTAGATCGACGCAACCTCGTCGGGAAGATGGTCAAGAACTCCCTTCTTTCTTCATACTCCTTAGAGCAAACTAGCTTTCTCTGCTTCTTCCTCCTTGGATCTTGATCTGGAGATCGGTGTAGGCGAAAAGATGGCATAGATGGCATAGCTTCTCCTCTAAGAAACCTCTCTCTTAGAGGCCAACCCATAATATAAAGTTAAAACTTCTATCCTGTATCGTACTCCTCTCTCCAAAATGATTTTTTCATAGCACAAGGGTCCTTTAAATAGATCTTGGATAGAGCTTCCTCCTAGTCAAATTTGAGCTAAATCGAGCTTTGGATTGACTAAATATCGTAGGGAGAAGTCTGAACCATTGATCTACCATGTGATGGATCGATGATAGCACTCCTTCCTTCTCTGGCAGTAGAGTCCAATCCAAACTCTCGGACCTCTGAATCCTTGAATCCATGGGACTCGGGCTCTTCTCCCACCTGGACTCCATGGCAGTGTTGAGCTAGGCAAACAACGGTGAACAGCAGCAAGAGGCGGTGACCGACGGTGGCACAAGTTAAGGACGGGTGACGAGCTGATGGAAGATGGCGAGGGGGGTTGAAAGGGGGCTGTTGGCTGTGGGTGGCCGATGATGAACGGAGCGGCATGGAGGATGGCGGCTACAGGTAGTGGGGCGGCTCTCTAGCTGGTAGGTGGTGGCACATGGCTGGTGGTTGATGATGGCCACAACAGGTAGTGGCTAGGTGGCGGCATGGAACAAGGAGTGGGCGGCATCAGGCATCCTCTCCGACTGGCAAGGAAGGTGGGTAATGGCTCGGGGCAGCGAGGGGAAGCGGCGGTGGCCTGATGGTGGTGGAACGGCTGTCGACGTGGAGTCGATGGTGGCTGAACGGAGAAGAGAGGTGTCTGACCAGAAAAATGGATCTCTTAGTGGCATTCTGGTGGCTTAACGGCTTCTCTCGACCGTGAGGAGGTTTCCGGTGGTGAATGATGGATGTCGCAACGCACCGATTTAGTACCTTAATTCCACTATTCTTATGAAGCATAATGGGAGTAAGGGTTGAATCCATAGGGACCTTTGAATTATTTCAAAAGTAAAATGCATAATAGAAATTGAACTAAAAAGGGAATTAACAGGAAATTAGCAGTGAAAGTAATCTAGAGATGATCTATCTTAGCGAGAGCACGGTCCGTATCCGTAGATCACGGCCCATCCCTTTTGGAAATAGATTAGTCAAAATGGTAGTGAAAATAATAAAGATATGATCTATCTTAGTGAGAGCACGGCCCGTACCCGTATATCACGGCCCATCCCTTTTGCGAATAGATCAGTCAAGATTATAGTCACGTAAAGTAACTTACCTCTAAAACTTTGCACTGCTCATAAACCTGCTTCAGACAAGATAAAGAAAAGAAGAGAACATGAATTAATTGGAAGCTCTTTTCATTTGATAAAATGAGGAATACATCAAATTAATATTAAAATATAAATCTCCTTTTCCCAAACAGGCTTCTAGAGTGAGCTGCATCATATCTGAAGATGGAGCAGTCCAGTGACACAATGGAGAGTAGAGATTGGGAACCAATGCCAATGCAGTAGAAGTGGGAACCAAGCCAGTGTAATAGAAGTGGTAACCAGTCAGGGATCAGAAAGATGATAAAGCAGAGAAGGGAGAGAGTGGAATAAAAGTGAAATAGAAAAGGGATAAGAGAAGGAATAGGAGGAATAGAGGAGGAATAGGGGAATAGAAGATGAATAGTTTGGAAGAAGAGGCTTTGGGCCTCGATGCCCCCAGACTCCTCCCTGGTACTAGACTCTCTCTCCTTTTATAGGCATAACCCAACTGAATTCCATTCCATGAGCTCCAACAATTTAACTACATTCTATACCTACTGTTCCATCATCAACCAAACTTCGTTAAGCTCCAACTGAACTCCACTGCGTCTGTTCCAACGACCTCCAAACATCATCTATTGAGCTCCAAAAGCATCCAGCAAGCTCTAGACTCCAATGAACCTAGCAAACTCCAGTTGGTTATCATCATTCCAATGGATCAACAGCTCAAACCATTCTTGGACAGTGGAGGCATGGCCGACAACGGTCAACATGGCATTGCAAGTGATGGGCGGCATGGAGGGGCTGCTGTTGTGATCGATGGCTTGGCATGGCCGACGATGGGGATCTCAGACCGAGAGAATGGTAGTGATGAGAGGGCCGTTGCAGGCCTAGGGTCAAAGATTCTGGCCATGGGAACTACCTCGGTGGTGAGGGGGAAGGCTGCCGGTAGCATCTCTGACGAGTTTGGTGAGTTTTGGTGATGCTCGGCCAAGAGGAAGAAAGCATCATCGTTTAGAGTATGTTGACCCCTTGAGTGATTTTGATGATAACAAAATATTGGAGCATGTATTTGTCTTACTAACAACTCTTCAAGTGCTTTACAAGTTTTTGTAGGATGATCTTAATGTCCAATTGCAACTTCTACAACCTTGTTATATGTTATGTGTTGTGTTGTAAATATTCATGTAAAGAAGAACCCAAAGAAAGATTGATGTAATATTCATGAAAAAGGGTTACTTTTATGTGTTGTTCAAGCTTAAATTTCTTTAGAATTTGTTATTAGTTGAGTTGGGAAGAGTTTTAAGTATTGAAGAGTTGCTGGATGAATTCTGGAGAAGAGTTAAAGTTTTTGTTGAAAATTCACTCAAGCCGACTCGGATGAAGAGAGCCGACTCTAATCCATGGCACGGTTGAAGGATTCTGGCATGTAGAGATCCGAGCCGACTCGAAGGAACCCAAGCCAACTCGTCCAGTGCATCATTTCTTGAATCAGATAGGCGAGCCAACCCAAAGATAGTCCAAGCCGACCTAACTATTTAACCAGGCATCCAAGTCGACCCTTCAGTAATCCGAGCCGACTCCTCAAGAGTCCAAGAAAAATCAGTTCTGAGAGAACATACAGGAGAGCCAACTCAAAGGAACCCGAGCCGACTTCTCCAGAGTACCACTTTAAAGACTTGAGAATCCAAGCCGACTCGACTGAGGCGAGCCGACTCAACCAGAGTGAGGAATCATCGACACCGAGGATCCGAGCCGACTCGATTATGGCTAGCCGATTCGACCAGAGTGAAGAATCAACTCTTTGAGAATCTGAGCCGACTCGAGGCATTTGAGCCAACTCGAACATCGATTTCAAGCAAGTAACAGCTAGTTCTAGAATGTCATTTTTGAATTTAAAAAGTTCTCCAACAGTCAAATGTCAAGTCCCAATGGTCTACAACGACTATATCTATCCAAGAAGAGTACAAGACTCTATAAATGAGAGATTTGGATAACCTTTGAAGAAGCTAATGCTTAATTGAACATTAAAAGAGCTTGTGAGCAAGAGAACACTAAAAGAACATTCAAGTAAGCCTTCAAGTCTTCACCAACTTCAATCAGAAGCTTGAAGCATGTATTGAGGAAGAAGAGGAAGCCATTTAAGTGCATTAAAGCCCATTTAAGAAGGCTTCTCTTGAGCTGCAATGGCAACCATCAAACAACTTGGGTTTGTCATTAGTTGCTTACTTTCTATTAACTCTTTGTGAGTTTATGGGTTATTGGTGAGCCTGGTTTAAAAACCAAGTTGGGTTGTTAGTGATCCCATTTTAAAACTAACGCTATAAGGGTTTTTGGTGAGCCCAGTCAAAACCAAAGTTGGATTCTTGGTGATCCTGTTCAAAACCAAGTTGGATTTTTGGTGATCCTGTTCAAAACCAAGTTGGATTTTTGGTGAGCCCGATTGAAAAACCAACTTGGGTTTTGGATTGTGAGCCTGGTAAAACAATTCAACTATATTCTGGGGGTGAATATAGTGGAAATCCCAAGTGGTATCTTGGGTAGTGGACGTAGGAGTGAGGTTGCTCCGAACCACTATAATTTGTTGTGTTTTCATTATGCTTTTTCTGTTTGTGTTTGCTTCCGCCTTTTGATTATTTGAAACACAGCACCTCCACACTAAAGTAGATTTAAAATAGCACATATCTGTTCAAATTTTTTAAATTTCCAATTCACCCCCTCTTGGAAAAGTTACCTGGGCAATAGAGTAAAAATCGGCTACTTGGCATCTTTTCTGGTTATGTGGAGCCTCTCAGCGGTGAAGGGAAGGTGCCGGTGACGTCTCCGGCAAGTTCGGGCTCAAACCGAGCCTTGCAATCCATGGCTTTGTTTCGTGGACCACAGCCATGGCAGCTCGTGGACCACAGGGTGTGCGGTAGATCATTCAACCAGTACATGGTGGACCGACTACATCAAAATCCATGCTTTTCCTTTAAAAATCAATTCTGAGCTTGTTTTAAATTAAATGGTGGTTCGATTTGAGTGTCGTTTGCACTGTTGGACTTCTAAAATCGAGCTCTTCATGTTGGTGCTCTCCTTTCCTATAAATAAAATATAAGAGTACTAATTTTAAAGGAATAAAGATAATTTAATTATTAAATTAATAGTTTTATATATGCGTATAACGTAGTTATCCGTGAGGGGGAAGGCGGGGGACAATCCCGATGGCTGGATGGCTTGAGATGGTGGTTATCCATGGGTAGGGATCATGGACTGGTAGCAATGGCTATCGGTGGACCACGCGAGAGTTTATGAAGCTAGTAGTTGGTCCATGGTGGACCGACTACTTTAATATTCTTGCAATTTATTTAATAAACTTGAAACTCTGATTCTGGGCTTATTTGGACTCCGATTTGACTACCATCTACATCGTTGAACTCCAAAAATCGAGCTCTTTATAATGACGATCTTCTTTCTTACAAATGATATATAAAAATATCAATTTGATATAAATAAAGATAGTTTAGTTATTAAATTAATACTTTTATATGTGTATATAATACAATTATCATCCACCTTGGTGCCACCGGATGCCGCAATCAACCTTGACCTGAGGCTCACCAAGAGGATGCTAGAGTTCATCATGTAGCCTAAAGATCTCCAGGAAAGAGCTGGCCGGCTGCTGGGGGCCATCATTTCTGGGCTCTTCCTCCAGTTTCTCATGGTGAGTACCCTTTTATCTCCTTTCTTTTTTTGTTGAGGCTAGCCTCCTTTTCCCTTTCTTTAATTGCAGATGGTCCAGGACACCTTCCTGGTCCAGGATGCCTATCTGGCATTGCTTCGATGGGATGCGGATTCCCATAGCAGGGCAGAGTCCATGGAGGGAAAGGCCAAAACCTTGGCGGACCTGGTGGTGAACTTGGAGGGCCAGGTGAAGGGCCTAGAAGCCAACCTAGCCAGCTCCAGGGACACGAATGGGGACCTAGAGATGTGGGTAGAGGGACTCAAGGAGGACCTGGCTAGGAAGGAGGGAGAGCTAACTTGCCTGTTGGAAAAGGCTACCCGTTCTGCCTCCAAGGTGATCTGCTTGTAGGGATGGCTATAGGCCCTGGAGATGCACCTTGACATAGTGGAGGTGCGAGCAACGTCCATTGAGGAGAAGGCCACTGCAGCCATGGTGGTGATGGAGGCCATGCAAAAAGAGTGATCAAAGCTGTTCCACAACTCAAGACTCAGAGACCTTTGTGGAGGAGGTGAGGGAGGCCATCTGGGATGCATTCCTCAAAGGCTTCGAGGAATGCAAGAAGAAGATGAACCAGCTCTTCCACCTACCAAACCTGGACGACATCATCCCTAACAACCACAGGGACACCAGGGGCGAGGAGGCCCCTTTCGTGGAGGTTGACACTACAGCCGATGCCACACTGAGGATCGATCCATCATCTTCATCGGGGCCATAAGAAGCTACCATAGAGTTTTAAAGGCCCGGCAAGGCCCAGCCTTGGCCCTCGAACCCTAGGTTGCTTTTTCCTTTCTCTCTTAGTGTATTCAAAACATTTTGTTGGACTTCCTGGCCTGTTGGGGGTCCTTTTCCTATAAAAATTTTCACTTATCAATGGAATCAATGTTTACCTTGCTCCATCATGTTCTTTCTTCTTCACTATTTGGCCCTACAGGGGCATAGGTTGCTTGCAGCAGATGAACGCGGGCCCTCTAGGGGCCCCGGTTCTCACCAAACTTGCAGTCAAGTGGCTGAGTGCGGGGCTTCAAAAGTTCCTGGCTTTCTTCACCAAAACTGGAGTCGAGTGGATGAGTACGGGACTTCGGGAGTTCCTAGCTTTCTTCGCCAGACCTGGAGTCAAGCAGATGAGTGCGAGGCTTTGGAAGTTTCCAGCTTTTTTTGCCAGACTTGGAGTCAGAAGGATGAGTGCGGGGCTTCGAAAGTTCCCAACTTTCTTCGCAGACCTGGAGTCGGGTGAATGAGTGCAGGACTTCGAAAGTTCCCGACTTTCTTTGCTAGACCTGGAGTCAGACAGATGAGTGTGGGGCTTTAGAAGTTCCCAACTTTCTTTGCCATCCTAAAGTCAGGTGGATGAGTGCGGTGATTCGGGAGCTCCTGGCTTTCTTCGCCAGACTTGGAGTCGGGCAGATGAGTGTCGGGCTTCAAAATTTCTTGGCTTTCTTCGCCAGACTTGGAGTCAGGTGGATGAGTGCAGGGCTTCAAAAGTTTCTAGCTTTCTCTGCCAAACCTGGAGTCGGGCAGATGAGTGCCTTTCAAAAGGGCAGGGGTCAAGTTGTGCCGGAAAAGAATCTCCCTTCATTACTGCCTTAGAATTATACATTACTGGTAGTACATTCTTAAATTTTTGGCATTCCATGTTCAAGGAAGATTGGCGTCGTCGAGTTTGGTGAGCCAGTAGGCCCCCTGTGGTAGATCCTTGATCACTTTGTAAGGACCTTCCCAGTTCGGGGATAACTTGTCACGTTCTCCAGGTTGAAAAACTTTGGCATGCTGTAGGACAAGATAGCCCGGGGGGAAAGCTTTCAACTTCACATGGGAATTGTAATACCAGGCCACCCACTACCGGTATGCCACCATGCGGAGTCGAGCATTATCCCTTGTTTCTTCAAGTAGGTCTAAGTTAAGAAGGAGGCATGCTGGGTTCTTGATCTCATCGTACTGCTTGAACCGTAACGTGGGGAGGCCCACCTCTACCGGGATCACAACTTTGGATCTGAAAAGCAAGTTGAAGGGCGTCTTGCCCATCACCACCCGAGGCATAGTATGATAGGCCCATAGCACATTAGGGAGCTCTTCTACCCAGCGACCTTTTGTCTTATCTAGCCTAGTGCGGAGTCCTTGGAGAATGGTCTGATTTGTTACCTTGGCCTTTTTGTTGGTTTGTGGGTGAGCTACCAACATGAAGTGATGGTGGATATTCAAATCGGTGTAGAACTCTTCAAACACCTAGTTGTCAAACTGTCACCCATTGTCAGTAATGATCATATATGGCAGGCCAAAATGGTAGATGACTAACTTCCAGAGAAAAGATCTTGCCTTGCTTTCGGTGATCCATGCCAGGGGCTCGGCTTCGACCCACTTGGTGAAGTAGTCAATGGCCACAATCAAATACCTCCATTGACCGAATGCCAAGGGGAATGGCCCTAAGATGTCCATCCCCTACTGGGCGAACGGCCATGGGAAAGAAAGCTAGGATAGCGGAGAGGTCGATTGATGCTGGATGTGAGCATGCATCTGGCGGCGGTCACACCTTCTTACAAAGTCAACCGCATCCTCTCGCATGGTCTCCCAGTAGTAATCTTGCTGGAGGGCCTTATAGGCCAATGTCCTGCCCCTCATGTGATTTCCATAGATGCCCTTATGTATCTCCTGAAGGACGTAGGTAGCCTCTATGGGCCTTAAGGACTTCAGCAGGGGGTAGGAGTAGGATCTCTGGTAGAGTTATCCATCCATCAACATGAAATGGGTGGCCTTTTGCATGAGGAGGCCTACTTCCATGCAATCCTCTAGTAAGGTACCGTCGGTGATGTATCTAATGTAGGGATCCATCCAGCAGGCTTCGAGGATGACCTAGTGGACCTCTCCTAGGACTTCATGGCTGGAGGTTTCCAAATACTCTATGTAAGTGCGCCCCAACAATGAGTCCGAGAGGGTCACCAACCTGGACAGGGAGTCGGCACGGCATTCTCTCCATGGGGGATGTGGAAGATCTCGAAGCATTGGAGACTCGATGCATACGAACACACCCAATCCATGTACTTTGCCATCACGAGGTCCCAAGCCTCGAAGTCTCCGAAGACTTGTCCTGCCATAAGCTACGAGCCCATGAAGACCTTCAGACTTGTTTTGCTCGGCTCGTGGGATACTCTGAGGCCCGCAAGGAGTGCCTCATACTCGATCTGGTTATTTATCATTTTGAAGAGAAAGCACAGTGTGCATTTGGCCACCACTCCATTTGAATTGGCGAGGATGAGACCGGCCCCACTCCCTTCTGTATTGGATGCTTCATCCACATGAAGGATCCATGCCTTCTCCTCCATAGATGGGTTTCATGTAGGTCCGATGGAAGCCTCTTCCTGTTTTGCATCCATCCATGCACACTTTATTAGGAAGTTAACCAGAACCTGGGCCTTCTAGGATGGCCTTGGGTGATAAGAGATGTCGAATTTGCTGAGCTTCATCACCCACTTGGCCATGCATCTCGAAGTGTCTGAGCGACCCAGGATAGCTCTCAGGGGGCTGGTCAGTGATAACCATGATCAAATAGGCTTGGAGGTAAGGCCTGAGGCATTGAACAGATACTTTAAGTATGAAATTAATTTTTTCAGAGGGGGTGTACCTAGTTTCTGCATCACGAAGTAGCTTGCTGATGTAATACACCGACCTCTGGATACCGTCTCTATCAATTCAGACCAACACTGAGCTCACTGCCCTGGGGGAGACCACCAAGTAAAGGAGAAGCATCTCTTTGCTCTCCAGTCTGCATAGTAATGGGGGGAGGTGAAGAACTTTTTCAGCTCCTCGAATGCTTCCCGACACTCCTTCATCTATGCAAAATCATTGTTGCCCAAGTGGCTTTCCCAAGAGGGGGGTGAATTAGGAATTTAAAAAATTTGAACAGATATGTGCTCTTTTAAATCTACTTTAGTCTGGAGGTGCTGTGTTTCAAATAATTGATAGTAGAAGCAAACACAAAGAGCAAAAGCACAATGCAAACACAGCAAATTTATAGTGGTTCGGAGCACCCTCGCTCTTACGTCCACTACTCAAGATACCACTTGAAATTTTCACTATATTCACTACTGGAATATAGTCAGATTGTTTTACCAGGCTCATAATCCAAAACCCAATATTTGGTTTTGAACAGGATCACCAAGAACCCAACTTGGTTTTGAACAAGATAACTAAGAACCCAACTTGATTTTGACCGGGCTCACCAAAAACCCTTACAACATTAGTTTTAAAATGGGATCACTAACAACCCACACTTGGTTTTTAAATCAGGCTCACCAAAAATCCACAAACTCATAAAGAGTTAATAGAAAGTAAGTAACTAATGACAAACCCAAGTTGTCTGATGGTTGCAGTTGCAGCTCAAGAGAAGCCTTCTTAGTAGCACTTTAATGCACTTCAAATGCTTCTTCTTCTTTCTCAATAAGTGCTTCAAGCTTCTAATTGAAGTTGGTGAAGACTTGAAGGCTAACTTGAATGTTCTTTTTGTGCTCTCTTGCTCACAAGCTTATTTAATGTTCGATCATGCATTAGTTTCTTCAAAGGTTGTCTAAATCCCTCATTTATAGAGTCTTGTACTTTTCTTGGATGGATATAGTTGTTGTAGACCATTGAGACTTGACATTTGACCGTTGGAGCACTTTTTAAATTCAAAAATGAAGTTCTGGAATTAGCCGTTACTTGCCTGGAATCGACATTCGAGTTGATTGAGAGTTGATTCTTCACTCTGGTCAAGTCGGCTTGCCATAATCAAGTCGACTCGGATCCTCAGTGTCGATGATTCCTTACTCTGGTTGAGTCGGCTCGCCTTAGTCGAGTCAGCTCAGATTTTTAGATCTTTAA